>JAQQSE010000022.1:0-2400000 GCA_035772565.1 Antheraea assamensis | reverse complement strand
CACGGAACAGATGACTTACTTGGCTTTATCGTTAGCATGTATTTTGGGCTTACAGTAGTATATTATTGTCAATGTTTACATTTATTCTTAGTGTTTATATCCTTCATTACATATTGTAGGTTAATTGGCTTGAACGGTATTGAAACAGGGCTATAATGGCGCCTTCGGGCGGAGGGAGAGGGAGAAAACCTCGTTAAAAAGTCACCGTGGTAGAAAACCACGTAAAAAAGTTACAGGTGGTGGTGGTTGGAGGGGGTGACCCCTTGATTGCCAAACCGGACCAAGGAGGGAAGGGGCTGGGGACCTGACTTTCCATTGCACATTGGTTCGGTAGCCGGGTAGGCAGCTTGACCGGGCTGTCGTCGCGGTCAGGGCGTTCGCGCTGGGCCTTGTCGCCGGGGTGGCATGGTGCTTGCTTGTTCGCTCCTGTGCCACTCCATAGCGCGGAAGACGGTATCTCGTGGGTTTTTTTAGTCAGTAAGAGTCTGACACCCCACAGCTCCCCAGGGCTGTGGGTGTCCAATGAAGGATTTCTTCCCACATTAAAAAAAAAAAGAAAAAGGGCTATAATGGCGACTGGGAAAGATCGTAGACAATTGATGTCGGGAGCAAACAAAATGTTAACGTATATTTTATTAATGATTATCGGTCTCGTTGGAAATAATGTATTGATAAAATTTGGCGCTGGATAATAAGTATTTAAATTGATACACTATTTTACTTATTTATTTTTGAGAATGCATTTACACTTCTCCTTACATCATTTTAGGGCTGTATAGTGCAAGTATAATGTACTAACGATATAGTCTGTATATTTGGAAGGTTTACTAATAGAAGCTATATGTTCACCTAACCGCACCACATACCAACTGGGAAACGTTAATGATCCAAACTAAAGACGAGACCTTTACTTTACGAAGGACTAACGGTTACATGTACTCAGTGTAAGTGTAACTCGAGGAAATACTTCGAGACTTGTTATGTTCTACATAAATACAACGTCCAATTTATTAACTCTCGACTTTATACACTGTGTATATACTCCTTACAATAGAACTAAGGGACCTAACTTATTTTAGGTTATAAAGAGTTTTTATTTAAAGAGTTTCCATTATCAGTTTTCTGTTGAACGTATCAAATAAACTTTTTCGTCAATACATGATGAATTTCTGTTACTGTCCATATCAATAGTACCTGGTGTACTTGGTAACTTAAACCAATTATCTAAAGACATTGTGATCCGAAAGTAATGGCATTCGCGTTCAAGGCAATTAACAATAATAAAAGCAAGGCGGCTATATACCTAGAACCTCAGATGTCTTTGTTAGAAATAACAATACCTCAAAAAAAAAAATTGTTGGAACCGACGTCTAAATTATGAAAGTAATAATTCTTCGTCATAGAGAAAGGCTGTTGTACTATTAAGAGTGTATTTATTTATGGGTTTAAAAGTAAATCAACCAAATTTAACTGTTTTCTGCGTTATAGCAAGTTTACCGTTATAATGAGTTTACGCGGCTTTTTTAAATCAACTGAATTAAAAATATTAAGTATAAAATTTAAAAATAACTGTTATTTATACCAAATTATACATCATTTTGATAATCAACAAGTAATCTCTTGTACTGAAAGGATATTAAACTTATCGTTTATCGTATCGTGATAAATGATTAACTTCATACAAGTTTCCAATTTAACTTTTGTAGGTATATACATACACACTATAATATTTAATCGAATAAAATGTACTTGTATTTTCAGCGGTTATAAAAATAAACATTCTGTTTCATGAAATACACATAAAGTAGAAATCCTAATGAATAAAACGAACAGCACATTGCTACATAAAGCAATGTTAATATATCAACATTAGAACGGAAGAGAATGAAGACGGTCGGTAGTTTCAGCAGCAAATTGCAATTACCGTTATTGCGGTAATTTGGAGGCTCCGCAGTCCGCTGCGCTACCTCGCTGCGCCTCGCCGTGAGCCCGCCGCTTTAGCGCGCCTCGCCCCACCACGTCGCTTCTGAATTGCTGCCCGCCCAAACTCGCGAATTCAACATCTTAAAATTATTTTACATCTCAAATTCTTTGCAAATGCATTTCTGGTGCACTAAAATGCAACAACGTATTTAAATTAATCTAATATATATATATTACTATCAAATGTTTTTTTAAATGGAAATCAACTATTTTTTGACAAGAAATTGTAACTCGACAACTGTTTATAACGCTTTGTAGTGCAACACAGGATAATATGAATAAATGTTATTTTCAGAAAAACAAACTCTTAAAACACTATTCAATCATTTTGCTTTATATAAATTATATTCGTCTACTTAATTCATAATGTTTATATATTATATAATGATTGAACATATTCTATCTTCACTAGAGATAGTAAAATAGAAAAATAAACCCATATTGTTGTGTTACTTAAATAATTAAATTAAGTAAATTGCAGTTGTAGAAATAACTTATTATTGCAATTAAATATTATAGCATAAACGATAGGACCATGAACAAATAGACATTATTATTGTTTATGTGATATAACTACACTATATTTAGATGTATATAAATTAATGATTTATTGAAAATTACTTATAATTTCCTACAATATCGAAGAAAGCTTTTGCACGAGTATTTCTGAGCCAATAACACTAATCTGGGCATTTGCAAAACGGTCTACACGGTTTTGGTTAGAACACAAAGGTACTGTAGTTACCTACTTATTAAATCCGATACATTAACTCATAGGATTAGATATTACCGTAAAAGGTTTTAGCTTAGGCGTTTCGTGCAAGTATATGCAATAATTAATTCCAACGAAACCCATGAAATTGTGTGTTTTACGCAAACGGAGTAATGGGTAAAGTTTCATTGCGAGCTTTTATCTAATTTATTTTTATTGTTATATGAGGCAGTTTATGCCCCATTTTATATTCTTCGAAGTATTTACTATCATGAGCAACGGGTGTGCTGTATAACAATAATGAATCAATTATACTTTAAATCTATACTAGCTTGTGCTAGTGACTTCATTCCCATGAAAAAGGTTTTGTTGTTTTGCGAGAACTACGTATTTTATCTCGATAGGTGATGATGAAACATGAGATTTTGTATTAATTTTTTAAAATTGTCTGTCGCTATTTAATTCAAGTACGATTTAACTAATTTTTATGATATTTTTTATATGAACATTTTTTAATTAATAGGTTATAAGAATTGTCAATAACATTTTAAAAGATAGTAAAAAGAGATTTAAAATATGTGATACAGTACCCGGCATTTGATTTGGCATATCGGCGAGAAGAATGAGACGTTCGACTAAGATCGGCTTGCTTCGGTTTTCTAAAGCGTTTTCTCTATCGCACAACGTAACGACTATGATAGACAAAGACAACGCTATACGCAACGGAACTTAGCCTACCGTCTCGGTATTCTCTTCTTGACGTGACACATCAAATAGCGTGTGTTGAATATTTTTATTTATTTTATCTATCGATTATGATAAAATTCTGTCCATAGAAAGAGTATATGAATAATCTGACATAAATAAAAATTAATTGCTGAATATATTTAAGTGCATCATTTCAGTTTGGCTTCATTTATTTGGCTAACTATTTTATTGTTGTGTTTGTAATTGTCAGGGCAAGGTTTGTATGAAAGAAAATGTTTGAAAAATTGTAAAGAAAAGTGAAAAAGTTTGATTACAAAACATACATATCAAGAAATGAGTGAGAGAGCGAGACAGAAGATAGTTTGAAGATGTTAAATAAATTCAAAATTACCAGATAGACGTTCAATTGTCCTTTTACTTCATCACACGCTGGTGCTGTGAAGAAAAGATTTGGTTTCATTTTCTTGGTTAATTAATACACTCGATGCCGATACGATGCCGGGGCGGAAAACTAGTATTTTATAAAAATCATAAAAAATTTGTAAGAAACGCGTATGAAGTCCTCACCGGGCTCAGATAGTTTGCTTTTATTGTCTTGATAGTTATAATAACAATAGATCCGAATGTTCCGCTATTAGACAAGCATATACTTCCGAGGAAGATGTAGACTGAATAATACCTACGCATATTCCTATGTCAAAAGTATTTTCTTACTACGTTTTCTTTCACAGAGCAGTAATGTTAATATTTCTCGTTAGATGACGTTAGTGTGTTAAATTTCGCAGGATTATTTTATTAACACAGCATCGAAGTGTACAACAAATGTTTCAAACCAGTGAGTGATGAATCTTTAGTGACTACGTGATATTAATTATACAGCATGATTGCTCCTTTCTTTGTTAAATTACAAAAATAATAGGGTCAAGGAAAACAGCTATAATATTTTTAATTCTCAAACACAACGTCCGACTCGTAACGCAATATACGCAATATTCCGCAGCAAGATCCATCAACGGCGCAACTCGTACTGTTTAAAGCTATTTTATTTTTAAATTGGAAATTCCGAGGCTCTCTCCATCCTAGCTCTCGGCCGGTGAAAAACTATATTGCTCTTTTTATTAAAAATACGAAGTGTACCAACGAGGGGCAAACTGCCACTTAAACGTTATGGTTACTGCGGTGACATTCGCACGAATACCTAACTTATAAAATTGGTAATCCCCGACGCAATAGCCACCCTTCTTGGGGACCCGATAAAGTATTACTTACAACCTACAACGAATTAAGGATTATATCGGACCCTTTCCGATATTGTTTAACGTTATGCCCCTACGTTTTAAGGTTTTGTCCCATTATTATACTTTTAGGTATTGGACATGAGGCTTAACTTCGTGGACGGGGCTGATATTTGGTAATTGAAACGTGACCTGTTATTTCTAAAGGAACATGCCAATATATAATGACGATACGAAGTTACAGAAATGCCATATGTTTATATAATACTAGCAAGCCCGGCGGACGTTGCCCTGCCCTGATAATAAAAAAATATATACTTATGTGTATGAAACATTTAAGGTGGCTTGACTTTTTCCGATTTTTTCAACAAAAACCTTGACAAATTATATTCCTAAACCTTCCCCGTGAATTACTCTATCTGTTGGTGAAGACCGTATTACAATCCGTTCAGTAGTCTTTGAATTTATAGCGAACATCCAGACAGACATGCAGACAGACACGGCGGACGACTTTGTTTTATATCATAAAATTGATAGTCAAACATAGACGGTTACTAAGACATTATGAATTATTTGGTCTCTTTGTAAGAAATTATACAAAAAAAGAACTTATAGAATAATAATAACCATATCTAAATAACTTTCCCTAGGCTTACAAAGACTAGTGTTCGTTGCGTCTCCTACCTATTCGTTACGGGAAGGTCTAATATTAGGCCTTCCTTTTTATGTCGAGGCTGCTGCTGCTGCTGCTGAGGGACCAACAACTGCCGGGTCGGGTTGAAGTATTGCAGAGACAGTAACTACCCACCCGGCTAAAGGGTGCGAGAAGAACACCGAGGGGGTTTAGTCAGTATAAACCCGGTATTCCCACGTATACAGTCCGACGATATGGGTATGTAAGAAGATTCACTCGCGAGAAAAGAAAAAAAAGAGTTACAAGATAACAAGACTTTTTTCAAAGGTATTGCAAATTTATCGTTGATCTCCACACTAGGCTCAAAAGCCTGTCATGTTAAATTCTACTTCACAGAAGATTGACAAAATAATTAAGAACATTTTCCAATATTCAAAGAATTCTTGTATTTCAATTTTGTCTGAATTGTGATATTTTGTGTGCACAAGCTTAAGTTCGTATGTGTAATATAATGATGTTTTTGAAATGAAAAGACAAGCTTAAAAGGCTTTACAAAATATCGATTCTATGTACACAGGTATGTGGAAACAAACCATAAGCCAATTGTTTAGATTTTGCGTTATTACTGGGGGCAAACATTACATGTGTGTGTTCGACTTAATGACAGGTTTAATATTAGAAACGTTATTGTTGTAACGCTATAGCTATTTTATTATAGCGCCATGTTTTACTAACCCATTTAATGTTTAATGAAAGTTTACAGATTTTTTTACTGGTCTTGATGCTATCATACTATTAATATCGTGATAAAGCTATAGCATGGTGGTAGGACTTTTTCTAACTCCGCCTGGCTAGCTACCGCCCTCGAGTTGAAAATCTGTCACCAAGCACCTGTTGGTGAGTTCCGGCAGCTGCACTTGAGAGCCCGTCTCACTCTAGGCTTAACGTGACTACCATCTTAGACCACATCATCATTTAACATCAGATGAGATTGTGGTCAAGCGCTAAGCTATAAAGTATATAAAAAAAGGTGCATGAATCATAATATATATATAAATAATAATAAATACATCAGGCAGACTACATGTATTTATATAAAGTTTATAGTTAGATCCAATTCGCGGAGTTGTATGTGAGATCAAACCAAGCCGAGGTTATGTCATTTTGGCAGATTTGCGATAGTTGCCCTTTCCCCTGAGTGCCTTAGTCACTGGACCTTAAGCCCAGTAAAGCTGCAGTGCTCTTCAAGCCAAAACAAAGTTAGTTCGAAAGGAAAAATAGCCAGATCGTTGATTATATTTGTGTTCAATAATTATAGTAGTAAGATAATTAAAAATGAAACGCGAGTGGACACAATAAAATGCCTAGTCAGTTATAACAGTGGGTACTGGACAAGTCTATATGTACCTCTTTTACTGTGTTAAAATTTAATATAATATTATTAATTTTTAATATCATGGTGCAATAAAATATCCCAGAAATAAATTAGTCTAATGTATAGTCAATATGATGTTTTATGTTTTTGGGTCTCTATTTTTACACTAAATAATAAAAAAAATGTAAGAAAGTATAATATATATTTTACAAGATTAATTGATAAGTGACAGCTGAAAAATTTAGTTTATATATCATTTATATTATTGTTATTCGAATAAAAAGAACTAATCCAAATATAAAATGGTTTATATTTTATTCTTATAGTAGCATCATTTTAATACAATTCCTCTCCGTTTAATATGAAGGGCTCATAACACGAATTACCATACCTAAAACTTACCAGTCAGTTTTATAAAAGTAAGTACTCATACTTTGTAACTTAAATTGACTTGCTTAAATAAGTTCTGGACTCTTTTACATCGGCCTGCTACTACAGATACCCGGAAGGACAACCAACCGCTCGCGACTGAATTTTTATGAAGTTTTTGTTTGCCTTTATAGAATGCAATGTAAAAAGTTACTGAACTCTTGCTCTTAAAAGAATTTGAGTAAATACTATTTTAAAGTACTTTAAAATCTAAACCGTTTATATTGTAAGCTTAGTACAACTAGATAAATATATTCGAAAATTAAATAATTATTGGATATCTACAAAGAGCTACTGTTTCTGTATTTTTTTTTTTATATGAAAACCTTTTAACCAATGTTATTCAGAGACAGATCGATATTCATTTATTTTGAAGTTCGTAAGAATGTTATAATCTAGTGTCACTTGGAGGGAATAATTATATGGAAAAAATTGACGTAGGTAACTATACTCGTATATATAACACTAAATAAAGTCGATTTTCGTATGTCTGTGTATTTTAGTTGCTTTAAACTACGTAACGGATTTTGCTATGATTTTCACTAATATAGAGAGGGCATAACGATTTCTTTTTACGTGACGAAAATATACAAATATAATAGCCATTCTTTATCTCCATATCGATTTATATTCGTAGTTGAAAAATTCATTCCTGAAGAGCGAACCCATACTGCAGCCTTTTCTCTTTTCAAAATAGCAACATTAAATATTTTTGTACACTGACGTGTTTAAGTTTTGAATATGACGTCTAAAATATTCAATAATCTTAGTAAATTTGTCTTTTGCCACTGTAAGTTATGAGGTCAATGTAAAAAGGCAAATAACTCGTTACAGCGAATCGATCTAAGTTACCAAAAATGAGTAACATAAAAAAAAACTTTTGAGGGCAGTTTTACTGACATTTTTAAATTGAATTGAGTCTATTAGCTTAGAAAACTTCTACCTAAAACAAAGTGTATACGGTAACTTTGTTGATACAAGTTTTGAATATTTAGATTACAAATTTTGATCATAATTGTGTAGCTTTAAAGCAAAGTCTGGATAATATGAGAAATATGATGATGGTGATGCGATGATGGCTCAATTGATAGCATGTTAAGACAATGCGTGAATAGACGTAGGTTCGAATCCATGCGACTGATTCAGAGCTTTCGGTGAAAGAAAAGATCGTGATGAAATCTGGTTAGCTACCATCCACGAGTTGTAAATATGTCGCCAGGTACTTGTTGGTGTGTGCACTTGAGAGTCGGTGCTCTTACATGATTTGAGATTTTATGCCCAAACGTTAAAAATCCCTATAAAAAAAAAAAAACAAAAAAAATAGTAAGCATATTTGGTTATAATTGTATATTTTTGTGCAATTGTATGGTTACTGCTATACCCAAGGTAAAAGACTTCATTCAATGAAGGTATCCTTGTTAAAAAACTAAATATAAATGCAACTCCGTTCACGTGAAATATAAGCTATGATGAAAAGTTTTTTTTTTAATAAAGCTATTTTTGTAAAAAATATATTTTGTATACCTAAATAACGAGGATAAATTGAATGATGTGTACAATAATTACTAAATAAAAAATAACACGCATTTTAATTATGATGGTGAAATTACCCAATTTGATTAAGATTATTGCGTTGCATGTAACATTTAACATTTCTAATCAGATTTGTTGGATATAAGTGGTCACAATTATTTAAATGTAAAAGTTACTTTTATGATACTCCTCCTCAATTTCTTTAGCAATTTCTGTTCTAATTTTTGTGCGATTGAAAGCAAACGAACAGACCTGATGGTAAGTAATCACCGCCGCCCATGGACACCTGCGACACGAGAGGCATCACAGATGCTTTTCCAATAATTATTATAATAAATAATTGTCCGCCGCGATGTATTCCTCAATATTTCTAACTTTAAGTAAAATATAAGAAAATAATTTACTGGCAATTATTTTGTGTTCATTACAATTTATTTTTAACCTCTATACCTGTTTTATATGCCTATTACTTAATGTAACAAAATATATACTAAAATTTGGTCCGAGCACAGATTTTTTATTTAAAAACCAAAACCATGTAAATCTCTTCGGTAATATAAGAGATATAAGCACACTAACACAAAACACAAAATTATGTTGTATTTTAAAATATGTATCAATATAAAACTATAGTTACTAACAAATATCTGCTTAAATTTATAACAACACAAATATTTGAACGAAAAGTTTTTATACATAAAAGAGGTATATAAGCATAATCTCTGCGAATTATTCGATTCATTTCAAAGGAATTCTACTAAAAGGAATGCGAGACTAACTCAAAGCTTTTATATCGCATTCGTAGACGCCTTATTGTCTTCGGCGGTATATGTATTAGAGCTTGCTTTCTCTTGCGTAAATAATAAAATCCATTGGAAAAAGAAGTGTTTGGAGTGAGTGCAAGGAGGCGGAGGTCTAGGTGTAATGCTTCATGCGAGTGCCGAGGGCAATGCAAAATAGATTGAATTGGAAAAAAGGCTTGAGCGGAATAGCTTTCAACACTCTCGGGGAAAAGAAAAACGCGTTCTAAGAAGGGTTAACAATGAGAACGGTGTCCGTGGATCGGTTCCACTTTGTCGAGTGGCATTGTGATACGAAACTTTCTTTTAGATGAGTTGCTTATTTCATTTTGGATGTAGGCAAATAATGCTGTTGAAAACTGTTACGAGTAGAATATAATATATAAAAAAAAACGACCAGTTAACAAATATGAAGTTGAAGATACATGTACAAAAATAATAAGTGACACGAGGTAGTTGTTGCCTGCGGTACTATATAATTAATTATTATGCCATGTTACGACACCAGATACAAAAGATAAACAACATATGAACATTTCTTATTAACAGGGCTACGATATTAATAACAAACTCCATCATCATCATTATCAGCCTGTAATAGACCCTACTGCAGGGCCATTGGCCTCTTCTCGAAGGAAGGCGTGTGCGTTATCACCACGCCAACCCACAACGTATTGGTGATTTCAAATTCTGAGTAATTCACAGTTGTATATTTTCCCACATACAGTGGTACTACTACAACATTTCTCAGGATCAGGTTTCCCTTCACCATCAGTCGATAGTGTTACCTATTGAAATTAGTAAATGTACGCGAATTACGAAAAAATTGTTGGTATATGCTAGGGTTCAAACCTGCAGACATCGGATTGATATTCCACTGATCAAACTTTTCGATCATCACGATTTAGGAATAAAGGAAGTGATACGAATAAATAATCAACAATTGAACTTTTATTAAATGAGATCTCAGGTGACAATCGGCACAGACGGTAATTGAGTAAAACTCTTAATAACAAAACTCAAAGGAAAGAACATTTTTTTATTATAAAGAGTTTCCAACATCACTTCCCTTTTATCTTTTGTATTGCACGTATCAGGTAAGCATTTACGTCAATGCATGACGCTTTTTAGTGGCCATGTTAATGTTTTCTTTTTCTATTTATAGATTACAGTGCTTGACCACAATCTCATCTGATATTAAATGATGATGTCGTCTAAAATGATAAACAGGGTAAATCTAGAGGTGGACTGGCTCTCAAGTTTAACTGCCAGAAGACACCAACAGGCGCTTTGCGACAGATTTTCAACATGAGAGTGGTATGGTAGTTATCCATCCAGGTGGGCTTACAACAAATCTTACCACCAAGCTATGGTTTCATCATATTGTTTCCTTCACGGAAATCTCTCACCGGTTGCAAGGATTCGAACTTATGTCGATCAACGTGGTGTCCTTAAACGCTATCAACTAACGACCTTCACTTCAAAAACTCTTTATAACAAAATTTAAAGGATAGAACATTTTATTTTTCATTATTAAGAGTTATCGTATGAAGTGTTTTCTACGTCTCTTTCTTTTTCTCCCCTCCTATTGCGCGTAACAAAAAAGATGTTTTCCCAAACATATGACGCTTTTCTTTTTCTGGCTAAGTTAACAGTTGCAAAGGAAAATAGGTGCCTGGTGTGTTTAGTAATTGAGACCAAAATTTCCTAGACACACTGTAATCCAAAAATTAGGGGTACATGTGTTCTTGGCAATTAACAGTCAGTAAAGCAAAATGCCTGTTTCTGACTTTAGGTATTTTTCTTAGGAATTTCTTCAGTCGGAGCCTATTGTTAACTAATAACATAAACTTATTTACGGTACATACTTTCTTATGCCTAATTTTGAACATATAGAGAGTAGCTGTTGCATGAAAAGTAGTACAGCAACGTTTGAAGTTTAAAGGAAATCAACCAAATTGTACTCATTTCTACGTTCTAGAAACTTGTTTTATGTGAACGACGGTGACGTCTGGAAATGACGCCCTCTCTGTGCATCCACCAAAGCCGAATGTAATTATATATATCTATGTTTTAAAAATATGAGTTATAATATGTCAATGAAAAGATAAACCAGATCGAGTTTCTTGCCGGTTCTTCTCGATGACTGGGTTGTTTTCCGAACCGGTGGTAACTTTGACGTTCATAAGCGCCTTCTCAGGGCCTAAAGTGAATAAAGTATTTTTGATTTTGATTTTGATAATACATGATGTTTGTTAGAAAGAGCGTCGAAAATGAACTAATTGTCATATTCATTTTTTGAACCAAACATGTAGGCCCTTGATCATTATTACGTATACTAAAGCCGTTTTAGGATGGAGCGAGATCTGATTATAGTGGCTCCATACTTGTTCCTTCATATTATTACCATGTTCCGCGTGTATACATAAAATTTCGATTCGAATCGTGACTGTTAAAATTGAAAAGGTTATTCTCGTCTAGTTATCCATTAAAAAAAATGTTTATTTTTTTAATAATGAGGTGCTTTGCTTCCTAGGACTTAGCGATCGGAGCGATTGTTCCATTGGTAACTGAGATAGGAAACATTGAAGAATGTTCTACGGTTTAGCATAACAGATTAGTAGGTGGTAGAGCTACGCTGAAACTATTACTGGTTTCAGAATGAATGGGTCGGCTCGTCCGGGGTAGTACCACCCTCTCACAGAAAGCCGATGTGAAGTAACAGTGCTTGCACTGTTGCGTTTCGTTCGGTCAGTGAGAGCGCGGGAGGCCCACATATATTAAAACGCCTGCAACACACTTGCGACTCCCCTGGTGTTATAATATAAAAAAAAAATACAAGTTTAATGACTTTAATTTAGATGCTATATAAATTATATCACTGTAAATGTTATTAAATAAATACATGTTTTTAATAAGTTTGTGTAAATATTACTGAATAATATATTACAGTCTTAATTATAAAACTACAATTAATCTTATGTAACATATAGTCATCAGAATTAAATTGTAGATTATAAATACTAAAACTATCGAAGCTGATTAACATTTAAAATGAATTGAGCGTTTTAATTATTATCGATCGTATTTCAAATCAAATTATTTATAAACTACTGATTAGATTTATGTTCCATGTCTCGTTGGTCTCATTTTGAAAGCTTCTGAAGAACAACCTCGATTTCTGCATATTAATAATATATTAATATAAGTTAGAAAATATTTCCCCAGAAAAAAACTAGAACCACTCTGATTTAGATATTACAAGTATTTTTTAAGAGTGTGAGAATGAAATGTTATGAAATTAATATTGTTTGAAATAATTAAAAGAAATGCTGAATTGAGGCAGTCCATCTTTATGCCTACGTCGGTAGATTTAAATACTTTTGAAACTTCGACAATATGAGTAGTTAAGAGGAAATATTTGTCACGAGAAGGTCGATAAGAGTTGCATTATACTCTTTAATTGAGTTAAAAAAGAGAGGTTCTGTGTATCCTGAGAATGTTTTAATCTACGATGTAGAAATTACACAACGGACTTTTTTTTTAGTCCGGTGGAACTGTAGAGGCCTTGCCAGGCTAGCAGTGTAGGTTAGTTCGAAAAAAAAAAAACAACGGATTTTTTGCTGGAGTATAATCTATATTGTTATGGAAAAGTTTTTAGCATATCCTAACGAATATACTATATCCTGAGAATGTTTTAATCTACGATGTAGAAATTACACAACGGACTTTTTTTTTAGTCCGGTGGAACTGTAGAGGCCTTGCCAGGCTAGCAGTGTAGGTTAGTTCGAAAAAAAAAAAACAACGGATTTTTTGCTGGAGTATAATCTATATTGTTATGGAAAAGTTTTTAGCATATCCTAACTAATACACTATATAAGACGAATGTGAGTTTCTTCGTTAACCTTTTTTCACATCCAATTACTCAATCGAACATCATGAAATTTTGAATAAGCGTTGCTAGAAGTACACAAAAGGACGGGTAATTTTCACCTAGGTAAAAATAATAAACCCGAATCTATCTAATCTTTATTAAAGCGAACAAAGCCACGAGCAAACGTTAGTAATATATAAATATAGCAATATTATACTATTTTTTAAATACTTCCATTCATTGCCGATATTTATCGAAGTTGGTTCGTTAAGATAACTTCTAAGGAATAGAATTTTTACAATGGAAAAAATAATTTATAAGCTGTAATTCGTATCTCTTATTTCATTCCAGTTGAGGACTAAAATGAATTCATTTCCACTTTACATTATTTCAGAAAAGAAAAGTCTTTATTAAGTGTAGCGATCTTCTTTTGTTATAGCATAATAAAAACCAAAACAACTAATACGAGAACCCTGAAGTAATTTATTTGTAGCTGTGGAATGATTTATATTCACATTTTAAACTTTATTTTAATCATCAATACATATTATAAAACAAAGTCGTCCGCCGCGTCTGTCTGTCTGTCTGGATGTTCGCGATAAACTCAAAAACTACTTAACAGATTGTAATGTAGTATTCACCAGTAGATAGAGTAATTCACGAGGAAGGTTTATTAGGTATATAATTTGTCAAGGATTTTTTTGTAAATTGGTTGAAATATAATGATAATTGTTGAATGAACCGGATAAAGTCAAGTCTCGGTAAGCGTTTCATACACATTAGTATATATTTTTTTATTATCAGGGCACGACAACTTCCGCCGGGCCTGCTAGTTAGTGTATAAAATATATTTGGCTGTTTTTGCTATTCTCTAGCAATGTGAATTTAAGCGTTGTTTATAGTTTATGTAGTTTTCGAGTTTATCGCGATCATACAGACAGACAGACAGACGCGGCGGACGACTTTGTTTTATAATATGTAGTGATATATACCGTTGAATTAATTTTATTAAATTAGACACATTTTATCCAGTTTAGATACCGAGAAGGTCTAATGAATATCATTATATTCTCACCGATTCGGGAAATATTTTAGTTATCGTTAATGGTCAGTAGAAACTCGATCGAGTTTCTCATTTTTATTAAAATAATACAATGCATCATCTACTTCACGTTCGGTTTTATTGTTTTCGGCAGATATACAAAGTGGGGGTAATGTTCAGACATCACTGTCGTTCACGTAATGATCCACCCTATAATAATAACCTTTTGGCAATAAAACTTGTTTGACAGGGTGCTTGAACTTATTGTTCGACAAATT
Organism: Antheraea assamensis; assembly: GCA_035772565.1. Taxonomy (NCBI): domain Eukaryota; kingdom Metazoa; phylum Arthropoda; class Insecta; order Lepidoptera; family Saturniidae; genus Antheraea; species Antheraea assamensis. Next base: position 2,385,397 of record JAQQSE010000022.1, on the reverse strand, counting down.
CGTAATCTGCTTTGGGACCTTATTGTAGAAAACTTTTATTAGTTTTCCTGAAGCTAAAATATAACTAATTTGTGTATAATATACTATAACTTTTGCCTCTGTTACTTTTCAAATCTCATTCAAAATTTTAACTTCAAAATTTTTTCTAATGTACTATTAAACTTTCTACCCAAAGTTTTATTATTATATTGTAATTATGAATCTTAAATAGGAAACGTGGTTATCATTCAATTTACGAGGTAATTATTTTGTTTGTGAAGTTGTATAAATATAATACCGAAGTAGGTATTCAACATTTAATGTCATGCAGCGCAGTGATAAACCACAGTTAAATTGAATCTAGTCATGAAACAGTACAGTTCATTATGCATAACAATGCGTTTGTAGATTATTGTGAACCACGAGACAATGCAATGCGATTATATAGGTCTTCGTCGTGAACATATTTCATTTCTAAAGTTACCAATTAGTTTAACGAACATTAGTATTAAAACAAGAGATACATTTAGATAATTCTACAAAAATTGACTCACATTTCGAAACCATAATCCGTCTGTATAAAACCAGATTAATTATTTATTAAAAAATAATGGTAATCTTTTTGTATCAAGATGATATGAAATAAAATGTGCTAACCTTTTCTCTCCCTTCCTCCGTCGTGCCTGAAGACAATAGGTCGGTTACTCTCTCTTCGCCATAACACAGTAGGAGGTGGTACTCCAGTTGCGCTACAGGTCAGCCTTATACTTCCACCCTCTTGAGCCGAACTCCCTTCTGGCACGGAGTCCACTATATCAGGAGGTATCACCACTGATAAGTGCCCCATCTGGAATATTTTCTCGTGAAATAACGAATGCATTGAACATTCTACGCTATGATATAAATATGAAAATAAATCTGTATGTTTGTCTATTTGTTACCGTTCACATGTAAACTTTTGAACTGATTGCAATGAAATTTGATATGGAATTTGCCTGGGTCCTAGAGAAGGATATAGGCTACTTAACTTGGCGTATGTTATATAATGATAAACTGTATATACATATTAGATCTTACGCCTGTTTCATAGTGCAAGCGGCTGACGGATGCTTGCGCAGATGCGTGTAGTTTAAATGTTAGTAGATGCTGTTAGCATATGGAGTACTTGCGTGAATGCGTGTAGTTCAAATGTTCGTAGATGCTGCTAGCATATAGGGTGCTTGCTCGGTACGTTTAGTGCAAATGTACTTAGACACTGCTCACGTCCATCCATATGCTAGTAGCGTCTACGTACAATTGAACTTCAAGCACCCGCACGGCCTTCACTCTAAAACAGGCCTTAGTCTTATTAAATTATTTCAAGCTTATGCCCTTTCATAAAATGTAATAATTACATATGGCCAAGTTAAATGAATAAATACAAGTATGGAACTGTAATATTTATTTATATCTTTAATTTTCACAACTTCTTATATAGGAACGTCAGCCCACTCGATATTCATTTGTCTCTGCATAGCCCTCGAGATTATGAATACATATTTGTTTCTAACCAGTACACTACAGGAACACAAGATTGTTAACAATTTAAACAATTTGCCACGGTGTTGGTTGTAGTTAGGTTTGAATCTTTAAGATTAAGTCACAGTTTTCGGAGAAGGATAACATCGTGATGAAACCATAGCACAGAGGTAGGGATTTTTCTAAGCCCACCTGGTTACCTACCACTCTCAAATTGAAGATCTGTTGCTAAGCACCTATGGGTGTATACCGGTAGCTACACTTGGGAGCTAATAAATAACTATAGGTTTACTGTGTTTATACCATCTCGGGCCACTTCGTTATTTATCGTTTAAAATGTTAATAGTTGTAAATAACTTCTATATTTTCAACTATATGTGTTTTTAACTGTGATTTGGTAAACTGTCAAGAGGTATGGTGGACTGTGCAGGAAGTGGGGAAGTAAATGAATAACATTGTCAACAAATAAATAAAGTAAGTATGTACTTTACATTTTTGTTTTGAATGGTTTTTCTACTGAATATAAAATAAATATATTGTTGATATAATAAAAAAACGTAAACGAAGTCGCAGGTATTAGTAAGTACAATATACAAATAAACTTTCAAAGTAAAGTTTTTCTTATTTAACTTTCTAAGCAACGGAAAACGTTCGCGGGATTCATGTGGCTTCATTTATTAAGAAGGAAAATATAAACTATAAAATAGTGCCAACATTATTTCTAAATATAAATGATTTTGCCCATTCTAGTCATCTTTTGTTACATGATTAAGTTGATGGGTAATAATTACCATTAGAGATTTTTCATAGCTACTTTATTCCCAATATAAAAAATAAAAATTTGAACAGCTAATTACCTATTTTGTTAATTTTAAGTACTACGTAATTTCTTATTTTGGAATGAATACCATTTTTCAAGTAACAGTATCCATAATATTTATAAATAATAATAAAAAAATGTCAGGATATAATTTTTCACAAGGTTATTCAATTTCGAACAAAGAATATTTTATATTATTTTACAGTAACTAATCATCCGATATACATGCGTATATAGAGGTATTTAACAGATGGATATAAAATAGACTCTTATGTTCTTCATACAAAATTGAGCGTGGATTTAACACTCGCCCTCTCAGTTCAATAGTAGAGCTCACTAGTATTCCATAGAAAGGCAAAGCAAATTAATACACCCACCTGACTTTTCATAGGGTCTGTGTTGACTTGACACATGTAGGTACCAGAATCGTTCGCTTGCACATTACTGACGTGCAATTTCCATGTGTTGTGGTTGTTGTATGTGACGGACAGACGCGGATTCAGCGCGACCATGTTGGTGTGGATCGCCAGTATCGCTTTTGAATCGGACTTGATCCACGCCACCTATAATTAAATTACTGTAATTATTACTCTTTTCTTTACGAATCTAAGTATTTGACGGCGATTTAGTATGATGTTAAGAGACATTAAATATAGAGATAATTGGTTTTTGAATGCATCTACCTGAGCTTACCTATACATTTTTGACGATAGATTTTCAACTTGAGGGTGGTACGTGTGTCGCATTTAAATTTTCTGGAGTAAGAAAAATAGCCTATGACTGGTGAAAAATCAATTTATTACTTCTGTATTTTATATTTATTATTTATATATATATTTATATTGTCCCTTGCTTCGATGCACTCTTTCATACGAATAAACCAATTTTGAAATCATTTATGCCACTTCTCCGTGGCGACCTCGGAAATATACTTTTTCTCTTCTTGAACAGCCTCTTCTCGTGTTGAAAAGCGTTGACCACATAAATAATACTTTATTTTTGAAAACAGGAAGATACTTTATGGTGCTACGTAAGTACTGTATACGGAATGACCTACAATATATTTATTTTTCACTTTCAAAAATTCGTTTGTGTGTCTGATCGTGCGAGAGGAAACATTATTATCATAGTGCAAAATGATATAGCGTTTTTAATTATATATACGGAGTACGTCAATAATTTTTAACAAAAAAATGGCTATGTACCAATTGCTAATCAGTATACGATGATCCTTAAGAGCGACTGCAGCCACGTATACAATTTTATTAAAAAAAAATAGCCAACATCTACTTAATGATAGACTGCAGACTCGCCACTTTAGTTGGTTTCGGGTGAATTGGAAAGACCCAAATACTCGATTGTTGCTTTGTTTCGGGATCGTAGCTGTAAGTCCATGTTTCATTTTGTAAGCATGACATTGTATCAAGTGACACGGTCCGTTTATTGAGATTTAGTTAATTTGTGAAAAATCCATCTAGAACACAATTTTTTTTACAAGCAAATTTTTAATAAGTAATTTAATAGTGACGAAAATTGTCATGAGATTAGTCCGGTAATAACATCTATACAATACAAATAAATAAAACTGTAGTGTCTGTTTGTGATGTCAAAATATTTTTTTTAAAATGAATATTAATTAGTACATACGGTACACACGGTACATACGGTATTTATATTTTAAAAACATATATATTTTTTAACTTTTTGTTTGTTTGTTCCGACTCATCTCCAAAACGGTTGAACCGATTTTAATGTAACTTTCACTGGCAGATAGCTGATGTCAGCTACTTAGGTCACTTCTATTAAATAAAGAAAGGGTTCAGGGTTCGCAAATATAATAAACTAAATAAGCAGTGTCCAGTACCGCACGCGCCCTGGCGTGCATTTATACTGAAGAATATTTTTTTGCTAAATTCCATTCGGACGAAGTCGACGCCGAAGCAGCTAGTCTATCCATAATGTTGACTTATATAATTCACGATAGTAATCGTTACAATAACCTACAAAGTTAAATTCACACCTAATAGTGCAAATCTGAAAGTAATTTTCTCTGTTTGTTACATCTTCATGAATAAATCTATAAACCGTTCAAAATTACATTTGTCAGTGAGGAACGTATGCTACTTTCCTCCTGAATATACCGAAAAACACTTTAACTAAATCATGGGAAAATATAGCAATTAAAAAAGACACGCCAGAAATAACATTACATAAAAACGTATAGGAGAACAAGACAACTTCAACGAACGCCGAGAATATCTCAAAAGCTTTGGAACTGAATTTAACAATGCAATTAGAGCGAGTGTCTGCAAAACAAAACTGTTCTCCTCTGAGGTTGCATACGTGGGTGAAATTTCATTTTATATCTAGGATTAATGTCATAAATCGCTCGAATTTGCCGACGCTCCGCCAAGTTTTAAATCGTCTGTATTGTTCATGGCGGAGACGAAACTTAATGTAACTTAAACGTTGTAACGAGTGTAGAGTTAGAGGGACGACACGTAAAATTGTAGAGAGTTCAAAAGAGGAATGCACGGCGCCTCAACGTTGTCGTTTTCGAGCATTTTTCACGTGACATCTCGCTTTGTTGCGGTCGGGAAACAAATTAGTAACAATTTCATTGTTTACTAGAATTGTTTCCGACGGTTGGTAGCGAGAGAGCACTCTAGCGTCTCTAGTACGCTGAATGCAAGCGTCGTTGTTATGACTCACTTTATTCATTGGTTAATATGTTTTTAATTAGTTCTGACAATTGTGTTATTATTTAATTATAAATACATCAATTGTTATTCGCCTCTATTATTACGTATGGTAAATTATAAAGTATCTGCAGGGGGTCCATAATTTTACACTCAGTAAAATAGTATGAATTAATAAATGACTATTTAAATAACTTAATAAAATGGTCTTTAAAATATGTATACGCTCATTCTTAGACTTGCGTGATATTTTTATAAGGGAAAATAAGTAAGTCACAATAAAAAAAATCATCAAAACAATGCCGCGAGCACCAGCTAGTCTTATATAAAATTGTTAGCATGCTTTTTATCGATCTAATAGTAATCATTTACTACGCAATTAAACATTTTTTTTAATTAAAATTTTACATATCTATCTATACATACAATAAAAATGAAGTGTCCGTATGTAATATCAAAATAACAATTTTTCACTGACTGGATATGAAATTGTATACGCACGCTACTTAATTTTTGTGTCGGCCTGTCTTTTTGTTCCGAGTTATTTACGAAAGGGCTGAGCAGATTTTGACTGCAAAATTACCGGCGAATAGCTGACGACATAAGAGATGACTTTAACTATTTTATTATAGACTAGCTGTTGCCCGGGGCTTCGCCATAGTAGAATCTCCAAAACGGTTGAATTGATCTCCACGGGGCTTTAACTAGCAAATAGCTGGCCTTATAAGGAATAACTTGGGCTATTTTATTTTAGACTAGCTGTTACTCATGACTTCGTCCACAGTGAAATATCCGAAATGGTTGGACCGATTTTCACAGGACTTCAAATAGCATATAACTGAAGTTATAAGGAGTAACTTAGGCTATTTATTTAAGACTGGCTGTTACTCGCGATTTCATCCGCGTGAAATTTGATTTAATGCGCTGTATTGGACTCCAAAAATAATTAAAATTCATAAGATTGAATATGTAATTTGAATTGTATTGTCTTTTTGATCAATTTGACGGTCATTTAGTTTTATTTACCGCACTCGCATCCTTATAACTCGGTAACTATAGCAACGTATAAGAATATTGCATCGAGTTCAATGAGCACCATTTTAATTGTGAAATATTAAAAGCTGCTTACAGATAGATACAGAGATTTACATCTTGATTTATATTAATACAAAGTTTTAAGACTTCAACACTTTCTGTATTTTAATTAGAAAACTAATTATCCTCATAACTTACCATTTATTATTGTAATATAATAGTAATTTTGAAGACAAAAGAGGTTCATCTAATAGATTCATAAACCTTAAAAGTTCTATAATACAGTTTCTTACCGAACAGACAAGCAATTACTTTTTGTATATTTTAAAAACCTAATAATGTTATATCCGTATAATAACATTTTAAGGCTTATTGTTAGACAATGTGTAGGTGGAAATTTTCATGGCTTTCTTATATAGTGTAAGTGAGCAATAAGAGGGTTATATAGTGGGTTACCAAATATGTTGTGGATGCTAAATTTTATTCAAATTCCATTTGTTTTATGCATTTAAAAAAAGCATGTGGTGCGGTGCGGTAACGGCTAGTATTAAATATATATGTACATGCATGCTAACAAACAATTTTATATAAGACTAGCTGGTTCCCGTGACTTTGTTGCTGTGAAAATAGTTTTGCTATTTCATGAAACTACTTTTTTATTTGTATTCGTAAAAGGAAAGTATTTATTGTAATGTTGTCGTCATTGCTTAATCCGTACAACATGTTTACTGATTTTAAGTTGCATCTGATCAATTCTATCATTATTGCTTAGATCTTATGAAGAAAGTTGACGATATGTAGGCAAGTACATATATACAATATAGAGAAATACGATATATGTAAAGCAGTAATACTATGACAAGTCCTCTTTCTGTCATTAAAAGATCCGTCAAAATCAGTTCAACATGCCGCATACATCATGCAAAATTCACTTATATGTATTGATTAAGTACAATAAACCATTAAGTTATACTAGCTATTGCTCGCGACTTCGCTCGTGTTAATGTACATTTGACCTATCTCTCGGGAACAGTACTGTTTCTGCCGATAAAATGTACCCTATGTCCTTTTCGGTACCCCTGACAACGTGTTTGTAAAATTCCATCACGACGGGTTGAGTAGTTAAAGTATAAAAACCTTTCAAAGGAACAAAACAAATTCAATTAGCGCATTTATAATTTAGTCAGCATATGTAATTTCATGTTATTCCTCTATCGGAATGATCTAACATCACTAACAATGTCTATTCACTGTAGTACTATTTGAAAGGAATAGTATCTTATCATCGTAATAGTTCGGTAAAATGAATGAGCGGACTTCGAAGCAATCGACTCGAACAAACGGACATTTATATTTGTAACAATACCGTGCTCATAGCTAATGGTGTATTAAATTTGATAACGACATAAATCTTTTATTTCGAGGATCGGTCCAACATAAAATAGGTAAATAAAATTAGGTGCTTAAAATGATAACGGGGAATTACGTTACAAACTTATGTTAAGGAAAATCAAAGTGTGTTTATAAAACATAGTGTTGTTTTAGATTTCAATAATGTGTATATAGTTCTTACATAAAACATTACTATTTTAAATTCAGTGGATTAGATAATAATGTATTGTTACCTGAAACCTACCATTACCTAACTATTCACCTATTAAAATATATACCTATTATAAACGTATTATCTAGGTATTTAGGTAATGATTCATTATTGCTTTAATTACTATGTCATGGTGCGATATTCATGTCATCGTGTCATTGATTTGAATTATTATTTGTCATCATCATCATTTTAGCCTTATCCTACCTAAGGAGGGTTGGCATAACATGTTATCCTTTTCTACTCTGTCAGATGTCAGCTCAATATTCACACCTTTTACTCGTACACAATCCATCCACACCTTTGACAGTCTTCCTCTACCTTTATATCCGTTCACTTTCGAACTCAGAACTTTTCTTGTTACATGACTTTCATCTATTCTCATGATATGCCCGTACCATGCCTTTTTTTATTAACGTTGGGAATCCTCCTGGGGGAGAGAATGGGTTAAGTCCGACTCGCACGGACTAAAACCCCACGGTGTACCGGCCACCGCTTTAAGTTGAGGCGGCATGGGACCGTGCTGAACTATCACCTTGCCGCCCCCAGTGGTCAGCCCGGCGAAAGATGGCCGCCGGCCTCCGTCCTTATAGGGAGGTATACTGGGTACAAGACCAGCTACCTCCCTTCGTCCGCCGAAACTGTGCAATGAGGAGATGGGCCCCCCGGCTCATCCCCTCAATGCCGGTATCATGCTAACCTATTACTACTCAACTTCTTTGTCACTGATGCTATTTGCAAACTTCCTCTGATGTACTAATTCTTACTCTTATCCATTGTGGTTACAGCACACATACATCTTAACATCCACATAACACGACTGGTCTTATTATAGTTTTACTTGAATTATTATTGATATCCTGACTAATATTATAAATTCCAGTGTGAATTTGTTTATTACGCTTTTACGCCTTAATTATTCAAGTGATGAACATGATATTTTGCATACACGTTATCAGGAGGGGTACTGAAAAGGTCATAGGGCACCTTTGATTAAAAAAAAATGTCCCGAGGGATATAATTTACATTGACACAAACGAAGCTAATAAAAATCGTAAATTTTCTTTGTTCCATGTTCCGTGCAAGTGTGACACTTGAAGGTACTACTTTAATTTTGAATAACGTTTCTAGATTAATACAGGGCTAAGAGCGATAAAGTATTTAGGCTATGTAATACATAATATAATGCCCTTAAAACTCAAGAGGAAGGTGTACAAAACGATAGTAAGAGCAGTCGTGCTGTATGCATCTGAGTGGTAGACTACGAAGGAGAAGATGAAATGAATTATAAAGAAATATATAGAGATCAAAATAATACAATTTGCTTTTAAAAATAATTGTCTTAAATAATCTCAAGCTCATGCCTTTGTTTCTGTTATTTTTGTTAAAGTTGACTACTCAAGGCTTGAGGAATAATTTGGCATATTTGTCGCGCATATTTGCGTTTCTATTTTATCACTAAATTATTAAAGATATCTGTTATTTATTATATTATTATTGTAATAATATTATTTATGAATATTTTTGATTATTAGTTATAATTAACTGTAATAGTTACGAGCGGGACGGATCTTGTTTGGATTTATTTTTTATGCTCTATAATAACCCCCTATTTTATCATAAATTAGTCATTTTGTTGTTTGATTATCATGGAAAATAAAATGCGTTCAAGATTTATTATGTACTATAATATTGTCGTACAGGTATTAAAATGTCTTACAAAAGGCGATTTTAATAGTAAATGTCTATTTGGAAGATCTTGTAGAAAACTTTAATAAAATTGTTTTCCAATATGTTTGATTAATATTTTAGTTTTATTATTATTAATTCATCTGCTAGAGGAAAAAAAATGTATACATTTTTAAATTGTTTTTTTTTTTTTTTACGAAGCGCTGCAATTTTGAATGTTTTAATGAATAATAATTAGAAAAACTAGAACTGTTAAAACATAATTTATTTTACGTCGTTGAATTAAATTAAGCTATAAAACAGAGTAACAAAAGGATATATTTTTGTAAAGAACGTATTAAGTGCAGAAGTGTACTCTTATAATTCCTCTAATTTTCATGTACTTTTGTGTAACGGTATTTGAATTGATGTAACAAGTTCGATTTAAGTTTCTAATTGATAAAATCGTATCTTGGCTCTTTAGGTGCCAAAATTGAGGTCAAAATGTTACGATATGTTTGCTTATGCTTTTTTTTTTAATATAGAGTATCGTTATAATAACATAAACACATAAAGATTATTGTTTATATAAGAACATTACATTACATTTCATTTACGCTTAATTTATCAATACTAGTAGGGTTGACCGAAGGTCGAAATTGGACCGTAACAAAAAAATTTTAAGTTTCTACCTATTGAGTTACTTTGCTAAATTATTTTTATTATTACACCAATACAAAGCTGGGGCGAGAAACTAGTATAATATATAACTTATTTATCAACTGTCTGACTAAAAAGTAATGTGTTTGTCATTCAGCGTTTAAGTAAATAATGAACGTTTTATTTTAGGTAAGCCCTCGGCTGTTTTTTTAAGACCCAGATCTCAAAATGGCGGATTGTGTTTTTTTTTATTTCCCGGCATCCTATATTGTACATTTCCTGGTTTAGTAAAAAAAGTTCGTACAAATGAAAAAATATATTTCACATAAAACTTATAATTTTACTATATACAATTTGTTATGTTTCAAAGTTATGTAATAAATCAGGCATTATTTTAAGATTATGCTGCCAATAGTCTCTTGACCGATGCCACATGAGGTCTACATTCGTTTGTATGGAATTTAAACCTTCTTGGGTTTGGACAGTCCAGGAGTTAGTGTGAAGTATTTTATAACACATTTTGTCTTTCTGCAATCCTTTCCTCATTAAATGTAACTATGCCAAAACGCATGACCCTTCGTGAAGGCAATGTGCTTAAAAGGGGTGGTACAAAGGTTTTTCTACACGTATTGATATACACCTAGATCGTCTGAGTTTTCCTAATAATGCTTATATTATGTCACTGAACCATACGACATCAAAATGGCAACACTGTGCGACAGTTCGCAAACTAAAATGCAATATATTATTAACCTTGAAAAATAATTTTATCTATGCAAATGTTGTTTGTTCCTAATTGTGTCCCGTACGTATAACACACGTATGAGCGAGATAAAAGACGATTACAAAAATAGACACCAGAACGAAGCTGGCATTAATAAACTAGTTTAAAGATTTCTACGACTCCTAATTAACATGTAGGTGACCTCTGCGACCTTTGTTAATTTGTCATTAATATGGGAATAACCGATGTCAAGGTAATAACTAGATGAAGTGTGCTGTCGCTTTTTTTTCGAACAGACTATACTATTGGCCTGGCAAGGCATCTACAGGTTTCACCGGAGTATGTCTGCTGTCGTCAAACTTATGAGATGATACTTAATGCTAGAGCATTGGTGAGGTTTTATTTATTAGCAGTATCATTTAAATATTAATTTTTCACAGTGGTGTTTCAAACAATTCTTATTATATCTTTCTGTGTGAAAATAAGAAAAAAAAATCGAGCAGATCTTATCTCTGAATCTTAAAATAGCTGTAACATTTGCAAATGTATGCAAATATATAAAATTCGAGCGATTGCTGTTCGTTTAAGGCTAATCTTCGAAATAATTAAAGTGGTAATGAAGCAAATACGATTAAAACTTAAAAGATAATTCAAAACTAAATAGAAATAAAACTCGTAGTTCCCCTAAAACAACAAGACCATAGTCACGTGAACTAAGTCGCGGGCATTAGTTAGTAATTCAACAAAGCTATGAAGATGAGATTGAGATGAGAGATGACTATGATCACTATGAGATTGTTTTACCTAGTCCGGTGAAACTGTAGAGGCCCTGCCAGGCTAACAGTGTAAGTCAGTTGGAAAAAAAATGTTTTAACTACAGTCTCTCTTAAAGTTTTTAACTTGATTAATACTATACCTACCATGAAATTTGATAATGAGAGTTTTATGGTTATAAAAAAAAAATCAATATTAATATTAAATATTTGTACCAGTCAGTGCTAGGCGGCAGGATTCGCCGCGTATTCTTACTGTTATCTCAAACGGGTTTCCGCTATTTTTTTTTAGTAACAACTTTTTATCCTTAATTATTTTACTTTTCACATCTCGTCTTTGTTTAATGAAATGAAACGACTCAGCATGTAGTCCGTCTGATTTAAAATTAAATTCTGATTCCATAGAAATATAAATCACCTAATAATGAAACACAAAGTTAGAAGATTCAGTTTATGATTATCATTTCTAAATAGAAGAGAATATAATAAAGGAGATTTATGCTTACGAATGAATAAAAAAATCATCGCGTTAATTTGTACAAATGTAACAAATTAATTGCAAAGAATCTTGTTAATATCTTTTATGGGTATAAAAACCGCCAAAAGTTTTGTTTGTTAATGCTCTAAGTTACCGTTTGTGTATACTTGTACTGTTTCTATTTTAGGTTGCTTTTTCCTTATGTGACTTTGAGGATTATTTATGGTTTTTATTAATGTCATAATAAATATTACACTCATATTCCATTACAAATTATATATTATATAGTATAGTCCTCCTCATCGATTTCGATGACGGCGAATCTAAAACGTTTCATTTCTTTCGAGCGTGGGCCCTAATATGACTCGCGAAACCAAACTTGCTTTTAAATACCCGATTACACGCAAAGCAATAGAGCTGGCCATTCTGATCGTATGTGTACGTGTAAGAAGGCTTCGGTCTATCTTTTAATGCTTGGCGTTTTTTGTCAATTATTTGCAGTCTGTCGTCCTCAAACCTTGCAACACTTTTAAAGATGGTAGAGCGCCAAGTCGACCGTTTTAAAGCGACATCCTCCCAACACGTATAATCAATATTACAAGCGCTCAAATGCCTTTTGAACACATCTTTATAACGCAGATACTGACCACCGCGCTTCCGTTTACCCTTTACCAACTCCGAGTAAAAAACTGCTTTTGGCAAACGATAGTCATCCATGCGAAGTATGTGTCCACACCATCTCAGTTGGTATTGTATAAGTAGCGCTTCGATGCCAAAGACACCGGAACGGCGCAGTATTTCAGTGTTAGATATGCGGTCCTGCCACTTTATTTTCATAATACATCTAAGACATCTTAGATGGAACATGTCTAGTTTTTTAATATCTGCTCTATAAGTACACCATGTCTCTGCACCGTACAAAAGAACAGGTAAAATTAAAGCTTTGTATACTCTGAACTTCGTCTCTAGTTTCAGATCATGGGACTTCCAGACGCGAGCATTAAGTCGTCCAAAGTTCGCAGCGGCTTGTGCAATGCGAGATGGTATCTCCGTGGCGAGAGTGTTGTCATTCCTGATACTGCTACCCAAATACCTAAACTGCGGTACTTCTTTTAGTAGTTTCCCATCTATACTTATCCCCTCTTCAACGGCTTCGCAGCCTCTTTGTGGTTGTTTAAGCACTTGGGTCTTGAAGATATTCACAGCAAGGCCAAATCGTTGACAAGATTGATGGAGAGCGTCTATATAGCTCTGAAGATGTATCATATTGTCGGACAAGAGACATACATCATCGGCATACAATATTTCTAGTATAGAGATTGCATGCACTTTGGACTTGGACCTAAATCTTGCAGTATCAAAAACGCCTTTTTCCGTTCGAACATTTAGTTGGATATGGTCATTACAATATAGCAACGCGTCTTTCATTACGTAAGCGAAGTATATAGCAAAGAGAGTTGGAGCCATGACACAACCTTGCTTAACCCCACTTGTAATTAGAATTTCCTCAGAAAGTTCATTTTCATGTCGAACCCGGGCTTTCATGCCAATATGAAATTGACGTATGAGGTTAAGGAACTTCTTTGGACATCCCAATTTTTGGAGAACAAGCCAGAGAGCCTCACGTGGAACCCTGTCGAATGCCTTCTCCAAGTCTACAAAGCACATGTACAAAGGACTTTGATGTTCCAGGCTTTTTTCTTGGAGTTGCTTAACCACAAAAATTGCATCGACAGTACCTCTACCAGGGCGAAATCCACATTGACTCTCAGGCAGATTTTCTTCAGTTAGTTGGCCCAGACGAGAGTTAATAATGTGTGCAAGTATTTTGCCAGCACTAGAGAGAAGCGATATTCCTCTATACGAGCTGCAATCAGAGGCATTTCCTTTTCCCTTATACAGCTTACAAATTACCGAATCTCTCCAATCCTGTGGAACGTTTTCATTCATTTTCCCACACTTTTTTGATAAAGCAATACAGTCTGTGTAAAATGTGTTTACCACTGTATTTATATACTTCGGCTGGGAGCTGATCTATACCTGGTGACTTTGCATTCTTAAGATGGTTAACTGCTTTTGCAAACTCCTCAAACGTCGGTGGTTCATCAAAATCTTGGCAAACTGGCAGTTCCTCTAACGAATTAACATAAGATAGGTCGACGCTTGAGGTGTTAGAATTCAAGAGATCATTAAAGTGCTCTGCCCATCGTGCTAATATATCTGTCCTATTCGTAATCCGGTGTTGACTGTCCCTACCAAAAATCGGTACAGTTTTTCTAGTAGATGGGCCAAAAACTGTTCGTATACCTTCAAAGAATTTGCCCACTTGATGAGTATCAGCACAGTGCTGTAATTCTGCAGCTTTCTCTTCCCACCACTTATCCTTCAGTTCGCGAATTTTTGCTCTTAATTTATGCAGATTTTCCTTTTTACTGCAAGTATCCGCGGATTTTTCTTTCAGTTCATGCCTATGTTTCTCCACCATTTTTCTAATCTCCGTATCTGATGCATCAAACCAGTCTTGGTGTTTTCTTTGTGTTTTACCTAATGTATGAAACGCACAAAAATAAAGCTGTTCCGCAATCGATCTCCATTCATCATCAATGGTGAGTAATTGGGTTTGTGAAATACCTGCAGCAAATTTTGCATCCAACGTATCAACGAGATCTGACGAGGCTATTAGTCTTGAAAAGGCTAGTTTTGTAGTAATTTTGTGGGGCGTTCGTCGTGACGCTTTTAGCTTTAGGCGCAAACTTGCCCGAATCAATCGATGGTCAGTCCAGCCAAGTGCACCACGCATCGCTCTTGTTATAAGCACGTCATATAAATCCTTTCGACGAACAATGACGTAATCCAAAAGATGCCAGTGTTTGGATCTTGGATGCATCCATGAGGTTTTGTACTTTTCAGCAAGTCGGAAAAACGTATTTGTAAGGCTAAGGTCAAATTCAGCACAAAGTGATAAAAGTCTAAGACCATTTTCATTACACTTCCCTACTCCATGCCTACCGAGTACTCCGTTCCAAGTGTCATACTCACGACCAACACGAGCATTAAAATCTCCCATCAAAATAATTTTATCATATTTAGGGATACTTTCAAGAATCTGGCGCAAGTGTTGGTAAAATATCTCTTTATCCTCATCCGGTGCAGGTAAGGTGGGTGCATAGGCACTTATAAGGTGGACGTGCTTATTGTTGCATATTGGAAGGCGAAGAGTCAGTTATATGTAGTTTATAGTCAGTTATTTCAAATTACTTGAAATATAGTTCATTTTTTTTTTCGAAATGACTACGCTGTTGTCCTGGTAAAGTCTCTACAGTTTCACCGGACTACTAAGGGGAGCGCTTAAGGCACTCGCCCGATTTTATATACGGAAATATGGTTAAATTTTTACATACTTTATAGTTTTTTTTTACTTCTGGACATAGCATTGCTCGCATAACACGCTAAACCTAGAAAAGGGCTGGTTCAATGGGAGCTATGTTTTAGTCGATTCTATTCGTTGTTAATTCAATACACATTTTTTAATCTCTGATAATTATGCTGTAGTTGTATATATATCCACAGAAATTTTAAGCCTTTTTTTTTTTCGAACTGATCTACACTGTTAGCCAATAAGGCCTTTACAGTTCCACCGGACTACTAAGGGGAGCGCTTAGGGCACTCACCCGATTTGTTTTAGGCGATCACCTCAAGGGACTTTCCCGATCTGAATTTTAAGCCTTATTCTCACGGAACGTATATCATATATTAAAGACGACACCAGGAGCTGAGGCCCTCTGAACCTCCTTTTCGACAATGAGGTGAGGTGACTGTCCTAGGGCTGTGCACTTTCGGAACGTTACGGGGCCCCAACATCTTCCAGGCTATTCCAGCATGACCGAGCGAACAGCGTCGATTGTATATCTACTGTAACGTGCTTCCGGTAGATCCTGCCTAAACCGTATGAGAGCATACTCCATCTCTATTCTCCGTTTCTCTTCGATTTCCTTGGTAGCTGGAAGCGCCCCTGTTCGTTTCTTTACCGACGTATAATGGTATAGGGAGGCAAACACCTTACCCTCTAGCTCCTAAAGTAGGAAGCCGGTGAACACGAACGGCGGTGCCGAAGAGATCATGCGGTTTCCGCGGATTAGCTGTTAGCGCTGAGTGCGTACACCTGGTGTATGGTAGTCACGGTCCAGGCGAAATACCCGTAACCTACTATCCGGGAAACAATTTATTTACGTCTATGTTTAAGTCGTCTATATTCAGTGTTTATTACAAGAAAAAAAACTAATAATATTTAAGAAATTTCTTCGTAAACGTACTCATATTTTAACTGAACAAATTATAAACGGTCTTTAATTAATGATCAGGTTAATTTTTCCAGGACTAAAAATAAACACGAAAATAAATTATTAATTATTATTTGTGACTTACGTTGTGGAAGGAGTTATGTGCGTGCACAAGATTTTTTTTATTCAATTTTGTCGAGAGTAATCTAAGTTACTTGTACAAAAACTCTACATCTACTACGTAACATCAAACCCGAACTTATTATGTATGTATAAGTTTAAACGTAACGTTAGGAAAATAATGCCATAACACGTTCGCCTTCAAGTGTCTTCCATTGGTGATAAAAAATTAAATCTTATTATGTTTTAAAAATTTCGTTAAAACTTTGGAACCAGTTTGAAAGCATTTATTAATTCCCATGCTATTTTATTTATTGGTAGTTATTGTACGTGTAACGTCCTTGCCAATGCTAGTGAACTGGTCAGACGGGAGTAAGGTCGTTCAAACTCGAAATAGGGAGTTAGTAACCGTTGCCAAGGCACTTTGTTTCAATTTGTATTTTACTTGACGAGTCAACGGCGATAAGAAAATTATTTTTGATTGTAAAGTATTAATTTTGTGACACTATTTATCAATATCAAGCCATTTTACGAAACTTGTCTTTACAGGTACTTTGATTTGTATTTTACAGTATTTAGAAATTACCCCTATCATTTACAAAAAATGATTTATTTAAAAGGAACAAATAAAAAACTTTATTCGATGCATATAATGCTTCATTGACAAGGCCATGGAATTCGTCTGAATTAATAAATCGCAAAATGTCACGAGAATATTATCACGAACCTAATAACAGAACTTTACTTTGAATAAATTTCTTAATTTCGTGTCAAATGTGTTTTCATTTAAATATGTGCATTTATAGTCGATATCTTAATGATTATTAATGAACCATTTTCCAAATATCATTTTGGTTTTTAATAATTTAGAATGTTAATATTCTAAACTGAAATGTAAAAATAAGATTTATGATGTCTAATATATTATAATCGTCTTTTAAACTGTAGCCTCATTAGTGTAAAAATTTGTTTAATAATTTCTTAGTTTTAGAGCTTCATTTTATAAACACATAGACGGATTTCCTAATATGAGATAAGCATGTTAAAAAAAAGACATTATTATACATGTAAAAAATATACAACACATTTTTTGTGAATATAGCGTTTTGTATTTGTTTAAATAAAAAAAAATCAAACCTAAAATCATTTAAAAATATAACTACGTACAGGTAGATAGATATTTAACTACTTGGAATATTTTTTTTATTTGCAAAAAAAAAAAGAAAAGAGTATCGATACGACGTCATCTTAAGTTATACTTATGACTTGCAAGGTGTAAGCGGGAAAACAAGTTTTATCGAGCAAGTAGCTGCTGTCGAGTTGTGTAAAAATATCTGGACCCCACTCGAATCTACACTTTGCTTAGTGCTGGTTGTGTAGTTATACACTATAATAAAGAAAAAAAAAACGCAATAAAAAAATAAACTAACAAGTAGTCGCTAAAAACTATAGCAAAACAATCATTCAACAATACACTATGCTAATCGAATTATCATAATGTAAAATAAGGATATTTGGCAACTGATAACACTGGACCCGGTTTAGAACAAGCAGTGCATATAGGCTCTCGGTATAAATAAAAAAACTGAACGTTTATTTTCTGAAGCCATATCAATTTGAAAATTATGCAGGCATCGTTGCTTTAAATTGACTCAGTGATGCGATAAAACGTTTTAATAAATTGTGGTGTTATTTATATTCGAGTTAAAAACACGTAGGTAGCTGAGTGCACCATGAATTCAAATTATAAAGAAGTCAGTACACGTGAACACGTTGGTGAAATTGGAAAGTGTTCCTGGTTACCGTTTATAAGACAGGTAAACAAACTATTATTTAAATTTTAACAGCAACAATTTAATCGTAACACTTAATTTAAAATTGTAAATAAATCTAAAAATAGTTGACAGATTAAATTTTAAATTAATTAATGTAATTTAAAATAATTGGAAGATCATTTTGAAAGTAATATTATATTTGAGAATTCTTAAAATTTTACAAAATATTTTTAGCTGCTCGTTTGTAGTGGAGTATGGACGATTTACTTCTTGCTTGGCATGTCATCGGGAGCCCCTACGGTGCTCATACCTCAAATAAGAAATGAGGCTAACTCTACCGACGCCGTCAGTGAAGAAATGGAGTCATGGCTATGTAATGTAAATTCAGTTATTATTATAGTGATATTTATGAAAGTCAAAAATATCTTAAATATATGTAATTAGTTATAAATGGAAGATTCCAGAAGATGTATACATAACATTATTCTATCTTAATGAGAAATAATTATTCTGTAAATATTGACCATATTCCCTTAGTGAGGTAATTAATTCATTATTTATTTCAATAATTTTGTGATTTTTTATTCATTTTTTTATTTGTTATGTAATAACAAATGATTATGTGTCTGGAATAATTTGGAAAAGAAATCAGATGACGATTTAGTTTAGTACAATATTATTGTTACGATTTATTTTTATTATTATTTTGTTTTTTTTTCAGCATCCATTATAGGATACGGAGGTATACCATGGGTATTTATTTTACCTGTATTCACGGAGTTCGTCGGTAGGAAGGTACCGTTCATAATTTTGTGCGTAAATTCTCTGGTCGCCTTCGTTGTTTTTTACTGCAGCACGAATACAACGCATATCTTGATCAGTGAAATAATGCAAGGTATGGCTCAAACTGGTGCTCATACGATATTACCGGTCATAATAACTGAATACACGTCCGTGAAATATAGAGGAATATTCTTAACTATTAAATCTGCATCATTCTTCTGGGGAATATGGGTGTCTAATGCGATAGGCACTTTTTATCACTGGAAAACTATTGGGATTTTTGCATTTATGTGTTCTGCTTTCACTATAACTGTGCTCATATGGCCCGAGTCACCATATTGGTTAGCTACTAAAGGGAGATACGAGGAATGTACTAAGTCATATCGTTGGTTAAAAGGATCTGATACAGAATCGGAGGAAGAATTAAAATACCTCATTAAATCTCAGAAAGAGTATCGTAAGTGCCACGATGGTGATAAGAGAACTTGGCATCATCGTTTCATCAACTTTTGTAAACTTACTGTTTGTCAAGAATTTTATAAACCTATATTACTTTGTATTTTGATGATGTCCCTTTGCCACTTGTCTGGTAAATTAGCATTTAGTTTATACGCGATACACATCTTAAAGAAGATCACGGACAATGAGGCGATGGCGTATAGAGGAATGTTAATATTAGACGGTGTCACCGTATTTGGTATGTACGTCGGTTGTGTGCTAGCAAATTTCTTAAAACGAAGAACTCAGTTGCTAGGAGCTTCCGCAATTGGTATAGTATTTCTCTTTGTAACGTCACTATATTTATACCTGATCAAATTATCTTTAGTTAATGAAAATGACGTTTTGTCGATATGCTTCTTAATTTTATTTTCGGTAACCATAAGCTGTGGCCCTATTATAATGAGTACATCTATTTATGGAGAACTGATACCTTTGAAATTTAAAAGTTCTGCTATGTTTATAATGGGTATATACAGCGATGCACTGATGGCGTCAGTCCTAAAAGTATCTCCATTTATGTTTAGAATACTTGGTATTCATGGTGCTTGTTTATTCTATGGAATTTCGACAATGATTTGCGTAGCGATACTTTATAAATGTTTACCAGAAACTAAAGATAAATCATTACAAGAAATTGAAAACTATTTTAAAGATAAATCAGCCGACGAAATTAAAGAACTTATGAATGTTAAAAATGATTTGCAAAATAAAACATTACCGTAAGCGAGCATATTTCCAAAAACTATAGAAGTAATTCATAGCTACTTTTATGTAATTATTTAATAAGTACGATATACACTAGTCCACACATAGAACTGGTATTTTGTTTTTGTTCACTACGCGAGTTGAGACTGGGTGCAAAGAAGATTACACTAATTCAGTCTCAGTGATTATATGAGAAGATTGAGAATTATAATTTTAAGGATTATTTACCTTTAGATTAGTGGAATTAATTACATTTACGGTTTATTCATAGTTTATTTGCATTGCCATTTGGTAATGTAACAGAAACTATTTACATTATTTTTTAATACATATTTGTTTATTTCCTTAATTTGTGTATCTACTTATATGCAAATATAGACATAGTAAACAGTTTTGCTAATTAAATTATTTGCCAAATAATACATTGTTTTATTTCTGTCACCTAGTTTACAAGATAAATATCACGTTTCTTTGACTTTAATTCCGCTTTGTTACCCTTCATTTATAAAACCGTCAGTTTTTTAAAAGATTACAACTTCAATAAGAACGATATATATGTATATCTAGCCTTATAACGATTTATATTGTTCCTGTATAGAACAATTCAGATTATATTTTAAGTATTTATGTTTTTAAGCATATAGTGTACGATTAATGAATTAACCGACCTGCATTGATGTAGCTGTGTATATAAAATATTGCTTATATCGTTTCATAATTGCTGTAATTCTTGTTTGGTCTATATTTTTAACAAAACTATACGTCAGATAATAGATACATACACAATGTTCTGATTGATTTACTATACATATCTTAACAGGTTTTAATATTACAATTGAAGTGAAGACTTCATTAGCCGCGTTAAGCGACTTATGGTTGAGGGAAATATTATGGGTTCGCGTCACCGATAATCTCGACATTCTCGTGACGTATTGCACTTGAGACGGGTTAGCGACACGCAGTGTTGGGTATATGTGTGTGTGTACATGTAATTTTGATATTTTGTATTGAGCTTGTGCAGTGTATCCTATGTTTGATTAATTGATAAACTGTGTAAAAATGTATATAATTATTGCTCGGAGTCCAAAGGATGTGATAACCATACTAATGTTAATAATTTCTATAAAAAAAATTAATAATTCAGGCGATAATTGAATAAAAAGAGAAAAAAATCTCATACAGTAAAATCACCGGTCCCCGAGTCCGAGCTTTAATAATTTAAGAAGTATAACAAAAGTTACATATTTAAAAATGTTTAAGACACTTATATCTGTCTCGATCATTGGTGGATATTGAAATACCTTGATCACGCATACGATTTAGGTGTATTCAGATAATGGACATGTAAATAAGTCACATTAGACCATTGACATTTGCAATATCACGGAATTCAAGGTAGTTTAGTAGGAATTTATCAAGGTTGTCTTACAAGTGTCATCCGTATTAACACGTTGAATTAATATAATAATAAATCATAAAAAAAAAACCGGTAACGAAAAACATAAACAGTCATATATCATTATTTTTCTTTTTAAAATTAATAGTCAACATTCTTATTATCTTATGTACACTGTACAGGTTTTTATAGTTTTATTATAAGTCTGTTTTAACTATACTTATTGATGTGTATAGAAAAGAAATAAAATGTATCATGAAATAAAGTATTTTATTTATATTACTCTTTTTTTTTATTAATTTATTAAAGCGATAAAAGGAAATCATAAAGCGTCTCACCCTGTAGTTAGAAAGATGGTTGACTACGCACGTGAAGTGCACGTCGCGTCCTTGCGTTACCGTATGGTTTTCGAGTTCTTGCAGGAATTCTGGCTCCACCTCGGCTTGAATCGGCATTTCACCTGAAATTAAATGACAAAGGTTATTTGTTACGATAATAATATATTATCGATTATATATATAACGATAATAATAATAAGATTTAGGTTATAATTATTTGGGACACAAATGCTATCTTGCAACACAAATAGGTGTGGAGGTTAAACATGTTTAGTCGCATCTTGTACACTCTTTAAATTAATAAGAAGATAACTAACTGCCATTATATAATTAAAAATAGGTCACTAACTCATAGAATGAAACAACATTTAATTAATATCCGACCAACACACAAGGAGCGTAACTCGCTAGTTCATAATTTCATTAGCATTGTTATTCTACTCAGGAAATATTATTAAACGTATCCGTAAACTATTTGAACTCACATATTTGGTAATATTAAATATGAAAACCAAACAATTACCGTCTCATTTATAGTGTGTTTCAGATATAAATTTTGATAAGGCTTAATAGAGATGAGTTCAGCGGAAGGATAGTTCGTTAACTTTTGATAACAATGAATAACTAGTCATAATGACTCACTTTGGTGTATCCTGTAATTGGAATAAACAGTGTATATCCAGTTGTCTACTAACTTATGTCAATGTATTTCAGTCTTTGGATTGCCGCCGCAGTTTTACAACTGTATTTCTTACCATAAAGCATTTCAATAACCTTACAGAGCCAGTAAATAATAAGTCATCACAAATTGGTTGTCCGGTAGAATATGAATTTAATGTCGATAGATTCAAACTTTAATATATCATCATCATCATCTTAACCCTATCCCACCTAAGTAGGGTCGGCACAACATGTTTTCCTTTTCCACTCTTCCCTGTCAAAAGTCATCTCAGTATTCACACCTTTTATACACATATCATTTTCCACACAATTCACCCACACCTTTTTCGGTCTTCCTCTACCTCTATATCCGTCCACTTTCAAACTCAAAACTTTTCTTGTTATAGGACTTTCATCTCTTCTCATAATATGCCCGTACCATGCTAACCTATTACTCCTCAACTTCTCTGTCACTGGTGCTATTTTCAAACTTCCTCTGATATACTCATTCTTAATCTTATCCATTCTTGTTACACCACACATCCATCTTAACATACGCATTTCTGCCACATGTAATCTTTTCTCATCCGTCTCTTTCGTAGCCCAGCACTCGTATCCATATAACACGACTGGTCTGATTATAGAGTTATACACCTTCCCCTTAAGTTTCAACTGCATTCGTGGGTCACAAATTACCCCAGACACCTTTCGCCAATTCATCCACCCTGCATTTATCCTATTCTTCACGCCCCTGTCTATGCCACCGTCGTTTTGGATCAATGAACCGTGGTACCGAAAACTGGAGCAGGCTGGTAAGGATACACCGTTTAAGGTAATATGAGAAAAACTGGACGGACCGTCGAAGTCGCAGAACAAATGTTCAGTTTTTTAGTTTAGTTTAGTTCAGTTCAATTTAATTCTGGTTGGGGGTCTCGACTTACTTCTGTCCAATTGTAATTTAATTTAATAATTAAAATTAATTAATTATTTAATCTAATTTAATTTAAATTTTTAATTCAAACTTTAATATATATGATTTTTTTTTAGAATTGGCGTATATTTACTGGTTTCAACTAGTATCATGATCGGCTAACGGTGAAGGAAAGGTAAAGTGAGGGAGAACATCATAAGGAAACCAGAACTTTAGAAACATACTTGTTGTATCGTCGTATGTAGGAACATTATAGAACTGTAAATGGCTTTGTGTTTAAAATTACCAATACATCGTTGGATGATGCTTACGTTTGGACTCTCTTTGGATAATACACCACTGATCGAGCAGTGTAACCTTACATACTGGTGTTATTCAATAAATTGAAAAATCATATGTATGAAATTTCCCGCGTTAGTTTTGACCTATTTTGATTATGTTACTATTATTATTTATTGTATTACTTTTATTAATATTATAAATGCGTAAGTAGGTTTCTATGTATTTTTGTTACGTTTTCATGCGTTAATTACTTATCAAAGAATTTTGCAAAGACGTTTTCAGATAAAAAAAAGGACATGGCGTAGCTTCAACCAACAAGAAAAATACTATTACCAAGGGACACGTCAAATTTACATTAACGCGAGTAAGCCCGCATGCAAAACCTATTACAAAATATTTATGAAATATCTATTACTTTTCAAATTTTTTCATAAAGTCCTTTAAGGAACAATATGCATCTTCAAATAACAATTATACTTCATTGATTAATGACAAATTAGCTTCAATACGTCATGTTGCATTTATAAGTTAATATTGGCATTATAAAAATAATAATCAAAATTATAAGGAACCGTCATGAACTTACAAATACCTATGGGAGAGTTCCGTGAATCAGCTTTGACGTCATTATGTCGGTGAAAAGCGTTCATTTGAAACTGTTTCCCTTAGTGAACAACATAATGTTGAACGCGTTAGATGTGTTCAGTGATGGAGGACTTCCGTTCGCCATAT
Organism: Antheraea assamensis; assembly: GCA_035772565.1. Taxonomy (NCBI): domain Eukaryota; kingdom Metazoa; phylum Arthropoda; class Insecta; order Lepidoptera; family Saturniidae; genus Antheraea; species Antheraea assamensis. The sequence continues at coordinate 2,360,937 of JAQQSE010000022.1, read as the reverse complement.
TCTGACTCTGTACGTCCAATAAGGTTATGAATAGTGTTTATTTAGAAGGAGAAACGATTATGTTAATAAAATTGTGGGAATATTCAAAACAAGACGCATAACAAAAAATAATTGTGTGTGTCAGCTCTGAAGCACGACTGGAGTTTACTCCGTAAGAACGAATTTCTTGGAACAGGCACAAAATAAAAAGGTGGAATTAAAAAGGGTAAAATAAAATGCAGATATCACAAAACATTGAAGTAATTACTAAAAAATGTGCTTTATTATAATACAACTAGCTGACCCCAACGAACTTCGTACCACCTAACAGTCGATTCTTTAATTTTTTTAATACTTATTCTACTATTCGGGATCATCGTATAAATATTAACATTCATATTTATACGGTACTAACGTCACTCAATTGTTTTGCCTTCCCGGAACATCTCCACTAACACTTCGACTTTATGGTATGGTATTAAAGTTCAAATTGAGTTTTAAGTATTATTACTAATCGTTTGTATGGGAGTATAGAAAGGTGTTGTTTTTAGGCTTTTCCAAGCATTTTTTTAAATTTTCCTCTCCGTAAGATCCATCCTCGTATTTCAAGGAATATTCTAAAAAAAGAATTAGCGAAATCGGTTCAGCTGTTCTCGAGATTTGCGCTTAGCAACACATTTAGCGATTCATTTTTATATTATAGATAACGTATCATACCATCATCAATATAGTTTTAATCCTTATCGAATGAAATAAGCTTCCCCCAGCAAATCCTATGTACGTCGGCTACACACAAGTATACAAGTTATACACACACACGATTAAAAAGTGAAAGACGCGCACAATAGGTTGCGCATAAAAAACGTAACGCTGTCATTCGATTACTCAACTTTACTCTTCATCTTTTTTTCATACCTAGCGCCTTAGATGAAAAGCGATTCTTAGGGCGTAAACTCCAATAATATACTTCTATTAATGAGTGTCACAATAGTAAGGTACCTCTGCTCTAGGTACGAGGACAGAGAAAACACGTTTATAAATATTACATACGATAATGCTATCTATACCCGAACCTCGTATATAAATCAATTTTAGTTAAATTAGGAAGTCGATAGTTATGTATAGATATAGGTGAACAAAAAACAGTTACAACACTTCTGTTTGTAAACCGATTTTCCTTATTTTTTCTTTGGTTGTTATTGACGAACTATTAAAAAATCTATTAAAAAAATTCGGAACAGTATGTTTGTTTTCCAAGTCTTTATTTATAAGTCCTTGTTCATTATACTTCACGATTCTTACATCTATAATCAAAAATATATGTACACTTTTTGGTAAAAAAAAACCTTCAATATTATCGAAATTTTAAAAACAGAACGACTACTAATATATTTACAAATATTACACAATATGTTAAAGAAATATTCCCGATTATCGACAATGGTCTCGCTTTTAATACAATATTATACTTTTATTTGTGAAACTCTTTTGTCGTTTATACCGTACAGATGAAAAATACAATACTTTGAATACAGCTCTAATGCTAGCAAAGCTTTGTACAGTCTATGCTTGTCGTATCTGAATATATATAACTTGTTTATAAGGACATAATCCGCTTTGAATACATACTTTTTTCTTCAACAGATCCCAGTCTTTTATTTATACAATAGACTCGCAAACGTATAAAAAGTAATATAACATTATTACTTATTAGTTAACGTTAAATCGAAATTAATTTGAATCATATTTAAGGAATACTTAATCCACTTCAATGAATTTTGTAACAAATTCAATTTTTCTTAAGAGGTTTTAACTTAACGAAGACGAAAACGGAAGAATGATTACAAAAATATATTGTCAAACTTTTTCTACGTAGGCGGGATCTTATTTTTGTTTGATACACTTTGTACTGTTTATGTGATATATCATTCAAAGGCGAAGCTGATCTTATTTGGTGAAGCTGAATATACATAAAGGCCAAATAATAATAATGCTATATAAATTATTGTGATTTATATGTCCTTGTTATTATTAAAACCTTGTTATTGACTAAACGTTCGACTAATGTTTGTACTAATGACCTACTATTGACTAGCTGCTGTTGACCCGTACTAATTTCCTATTGGCTCGAAGTAGATAGCCAATGCTAGCATTATTTAGTTTTTAATGACTATCATTTGGATGGATACCTTAGAAAGCCTTAGCCACGATATATTCTGATTTAAACCATCAGGTCGTTTATGTATCTACGGATATTTTATAAATTTAATCTTTTTTATTTAGAAATCTAATGTTTAAGTGTACGCTTCTATTATTATTTTTCGGTTGGTCTTAGTTGACTGGACGAATAGATAATCAAGATTTTATATTGATGGCGTCATACTTATATTACTTTGTTATTTTTGTTGCCTTTATATATATCTTGTGATGTTTATGTATTGTGCATAATAAATCGTTAAAATAATTTCTTTGAATAAAAAATCATTTCTAGGGAATATTTTCTGACTTTTAGATATTTGAAGAGGATCCGCTTGAGTGATACCGGTGTCCTACAAATATAAATTTTAAATCTAAAAGTAAAATCAAATTAATTTAATCAAATGCTTATGAGATAATAGAGTTATGTTTAATATTATCACATACACTTTGTATATTTAATTCTCATTAAAATCTATATAAATATAAATGAATTGCTGAATCTATTCGAGTAAGTCTTTTTTTAAAGTGAAACTTTTTTACATCGCCCCAAATTTTTTCGTCCATCTATCGCATGTCGGATTACAGCCAGCCGCGGAGTAGCAGTAAAGTGTAAGGCGTACGCCAGAGCAGCCAAGGCTTCTATGGCGGCACGATTTTTACTTGTATCGTGGTTTCATAAAACCACTTAATTGAATTTTTTGGTATGCTTGTAATTGTCAAGACAAGGTTTGGAAAGTTTTGTTTAAGTTAAAACATCTCCATATAAAAAGTGAATGAGTAAGTGGGACCGAAGAAAGTATTTATGTGGTTTTATTTAATTACTTGGTAATACGCCGGTGATTATTTTATTTTTTTCGAACTATCATACCCTGTTGGCTCTTTTGGCCTCTACAAATCACCGGACTACGTAATACACCCGTGCGAACAACTAGATACATAATATAATTCTATTAATACCCATATTAAGGTGTAATGCTTATAACGAATTTATTCCAGAGATTAAGACAGGATATTATATAGTCCTTTTTAATAAAACAAAATTAAATTGATTTCGAATAAATAGATATCCATTATCTATTCTATTTCATCGCACCATCGTAGCTACGACGATGATTGGATTAGGTAACATTATATTTATCGATTTCCATCGAAGTTACTGTCAAACGTTATTTGTAACACGGGTTTTTTGGTGATACAAATTCCAGTAATGCTTTTGAAGTCAAGCCAATAAACTTCAGATTATTATTTCCTTTCATAATACTTCTATTTGATGTATTGTACGTTTAAGATTGAAAAAAATGTAAAACAAAAATAAATTCCATTATTGTCTACACGGATTTGATAATTCTAAACATTAAATTAGGTCGGGCTTAAGCGCAACATTACGTTGGAGTAACATTGTGCGGATAAAATCTAACGTGGTAGCAATGATCCTCGGATTTACCTTGAAATATGTAAACTCTACTAATAAGGGTTAATATCTTAGTGTTTTGCGAGGCAGGTGCAAATAACTTGACCGTCCTATAAGCATATTATACAACACGAGCGAATATAACGGATTAATAGTTTCACAAAGCAACGCTATTTACTTACATGGCACTGGTTAATTAAAGCTGAGTTGGCAAATATGGCCGAAAAATTAACTGTAAAAATTACTGTATCACTACATAGTATAAAACAAAGTCGCTTTCTCTGTCCTTATATCCCTTTGTATGCTTAAATCTTTAAAACTACGCAACGGATTTTGATGCGGTTTTTTTTAATAGATAGAGTGATTGAAGAATAAAGTTTATATGTATAATAACATAAATTAAATAGTGGAGAAATACTGTTATTTTTGAGGTTACTCCAAACATAATGCGTGCGGGCCACGGGCAGTAATGAATAAATCAAAACTACTGGATCGATTTTAATCATTTTTTCAGTGAATGACATAGGCTATATATTTTATACCCGTGCGAAGCCGGAGCGGGCCGCTAGTTTATTAAATAAAGTCTTATTTAAGTCAATATATGTTATATAAAAATTAATGTTTCTTTGTATGTTCTGTATGTGTTTCTATAATAGCCATCTGATTGTGATAACGCTTTATAAGGTGACTGTGAACACGTTCGTGAGAGTTTCGGAATTAGTGTAAGTATTGTACAACAGATAGCGTTTGAGTCGTTTCATTTCGAAGACAACGGAAAGTAAGTGGTGGGTAAAAACTAATGTGAAATAAACTACAATTAAGGTCAATTAATAACATTGATTGAAAAAAAATCATATACAACCTATATTTGAATTGAATTGTGTTGTACAGTAAATTGTTTTCCGTAGTGAAATCCATGTAATATGCGAAGACATTTTGGTTCATTTTTATAGGTGAGACAGATTAGGAAATGTAATTGTAATATAACACAAATCTAGTACTAAATATTTAGATTATTGTATAGAATAATGTATTAGCATACCTGTGACAAATACGCTAAAAAATGTAGCCAGCCACCAGGCCGCTTTCGTCGACGTTGAAAACATGTGTCTTCTCATGAAACGTCTGTAACAAAGGTAAAAGAAAAATCCATTTCAGAACGAACATCCATTAATTATAAACTCTGAAATATAAGTATTAATAAATAACCATAAACACCTCGACCCTAAAAATGATTAAAAGCCGGTTCATTATAATTTTTACGCAAATCTTCGAATTCATCGAGCGCAATAATATCTTTTCCCTCACAATAACAAGAAACGGATCAACAAAAAGGTTTCCTCGGAGGAAATGAGGCTTGATCCCGACGTTGATAATAATTTGAGTTTTATTCAAACAGATGGGTTGAGAATTTATTTGTACTTTTAACTGAAAGTAGTCTTTGTCTTTCTCTTGAGAATTTTGGTTTTAATACATTAACAATGGAGCTTCTTTAAGGTGTTTTATTTAAGTGATGTTTTAACGGAAGTATTATCATAATTCCATGGACAACTGTACGCCATGTTTTTACGGTATCGTATTTTTTCTCAACATGGTTATATGCACCGTATTAGTGCGATTTAATGACGACATTGAACGTGGAGAAATGCTGATACATCAGATTTCGCCGAAATTATACAATTCAACTTTAATGCCATTCCATGATCTATCAGAAATTTTCACAGCCTTGTAAACGTAATTTTGTGAACATTATTGTTTATGTATAGTTCCAATTTAAGTAATTACTTTTAAACTATACATCATAATTATATGTCTTCCTTGTTATATTGTTTTCTCTTAATGTCACAAAATAGTTGTAGTTAATATAGTATTATTGAATACTTGCTTTTGGCCGTGGCTACGCTTGCGTTAATCTAGATTTGACTTATCCCTCGGGAACAGTATGTCTTTCTGGCTAAAAGGTACCCCATGACTTTTTTTGTACCCCTGACAACGTGTTTGCAAATAATTAGAATTATTAATTGGATAGTTAAAGCGTGAAAGCGTAACAAATAAATGAACTCTCATTCGCGTTTATAATGTTAGTTAGGACTAATAAGGATTAAATTTACATAGGTATGTTTGTGTTTGTAGCTTTTTAAGATTATTATAATGTAAATGTAGTTAGTTATTTACACATATCTTCAATCTTGTGTGAGTCTAATGTTATCCTACGTTTTGTTTGATTGAAATTGAATTATAATAATGGATTATATGGACGGCGTATTAGTTGCCACGCCATTGCCGCTATGATGTCTGTTGTGAGTTGGAATCCCATACAGGACGATGATTTCTACTATATATGATTGGTTTCGCATTCATGTATACTTTGCATTTATTAATCGTAAGTTTGTAAAATCACTGTGACCCAATTCTTGACTATAATTGCAGGAGTTAGCTTTAAAAAAAAATGGTTCGGGCAATTTATATAAAATAAATTCATAACGATACGTTAGTAGGTATCTAGTAGCTACAACGATATTTTTTTTTCATAACGGACAAGTTACTCAAAGGTATATATATATAATGAAGCCTCTCGATTTAGATTACCTGGAACATGTTTTTTGATTGGAAATATTCTAGAATATAGAATAGAAGAAGTCTATTATGATAACTAGCTTATACGCGCAGCTTTGTTTATGCTAATTCAGCTGTGTTGAATGCCTCGGGAAGAGTACATTTTGGATGAAAAGCATCCTATGTTGTTAGTCTACTTCGCTTACTTCTATAGCTTAATGTCTTATGGTATTTCGCTGTGAGGGACACCAACTGAGGTAGACATTTTATTAGGTGGTAGAGCTACGCTGAAGCTATTACTGGTTTCAGCATGAATGGGTCGGCTCGTCCGGGGTAGTACCACCCTCTCACAGAAAACCGATGTGAAGTAACAGTGCTTGCACTGTTGCGTTTCGTTCGGTCAGTGAGAGCGCCGGAGGCCCTCATATATTAAAAGGCCGGCGACGCACTTGCGACTTCCCTGGTGTTGCTAGTGTCTATGGACGGCGGTGATCACTTACCATCAGGTGACCCACCTGTTCGTTTGCCCCCTATAATATAAAAAAAAAGACATCATATTTATTATTACTAAAATGACTTCACGAATCTTTAAAGACTAAGTTTCAGTAATTCGGTATCTTAACTCTACCCTCCCAATATATTCATGATAATTATATGTATGTTTGGAAAAAATTTGAAAAGCTGGATTTCGTAAAGTACCGGCATGGTCTAAATACTAGAAACTGTAACAAAGTGGTCATCTCATGTTTCAGACTCAGTAAAACCAGTAATCGTTTTTTAAGGTAACAGTGTTATGTTTTAAACAAAGTCCCAAAGTACGATTTCCGGGACTGTACGTTTAAGCGCCATGTCAAGCAGGTTTTGGTGTCATAGGGCTATATTATAGAGTGAAACAATATGTGAACGATGGTGATGTCTGGAATTGACTCCTCTCTGTGCGTCCACTAAATACGTGTAATGTGTTTTAAATATCTATATATGTTAAAAAGATAAACCCGATCGAGTTTCTTGCCGATTCTTCTCGGCGACTGGGTTGTTTGTCCGAACCAATGGTACTTTTGACGTTCACAATCGCCTTCTTAAGGCCTAAATTAAATAAAGTACTTTTGATTTGATTTGAATTGTCTGTATATGTGACAACGTGTATGGAAAATTTCATTACGACCGGTTGAATAGTTAATGCGTGAAAGTGTAACACGCACACGAAGTCACTTCCGCTTTTGTAATGTTCCTAGTAAGAGTTAAGATTTAAAATAATTCACATTCAAAAGAATGTTCTCGCGATATCTACCTATACATATAATAAAAATAAAGTGATTGTATGTAATATCAAAATAACGACTTTTTACTGATTGGATATGAACGTATACACGATACTGATAGCAAAAACACAATTAAAAAAAATTTTTGTTTGTCTCTCTATCTGTTTGTTCCGAGTAATCTCCTAAACGGCTGGACTGATTTTGACAGAAATTTCACTGACGGATAGTTAAAATTACAGCGCATGACATAGGCTACTTTATTTTAGACTAACTGTCATCCGTGGCTTCGTCTGTAGTACTGTCTCCAAAACGATCGGACCTATTTTCATGGGACTTTCACTGATAGATAGCTAACGTTATAAAAAGTAATTAAAGCTTTTTTATTTTGGACTAGCTTTTACCCGTGGCTTCGTTTGCAGTACTATCTCCAAAACGTTTGAACCATTTTTCACGGAACTTTCACTAACAGATAGCTGATCTTATAAGAAGTAATTTACAATTTTAAAACAAACGCATGCGGAGCTGCGGGCAACAGCTAGTTCGTATATACTTTGTACATGTAATTTTATTTAAACATATTTCTTTAAAAATAAACAATAAAATGTATGCTATATTTTTATATCTGTAAGGTTGGATTAAGCATGACATTGCGTATATAAATGACTACACAAACAAATCCAATTTGATGCCAAGGATACGTGACTGTTCCGTGACGTTGTATTTATATTGGATGTGCCCATTTTTGTTCATATGGCTTATAATTTTCGTTTATTTCTGTAAATAACTCTGTCAGGAGGAACAAGGAATATGATTACACGTTTAATTGATTTGATTTTATTTTTGTATTATTATTGAAAAAAGAATTCATTAGATGCTTTTGCTCATCTTAAATTATCTCTACGCAATATACTGCTATACTTATGATATTTACAGTTAGCATTTCTTCAAAATCGAAAATACCTTATTAAAGTTAAGTTCTAAGAAAGCGCTTATGAACGTCAAGATTACCACCGATTCGGAAAACAACATAATTATCGAGAAGAACCGTTACAATAGCTTTTAGTAGATGCACAAAGATAGGTGTCAATTCCAAATATCACCATCATTCACGACCTTATATTAGCCTTTTGACACCAAAATTCGCGTTTAAACTCACAATCCGGCAAATCGGTAATATGCTTTATGAGTTTGTTGTAAAACCTAACACTATTACCAAATAACTGTTACTAGTTTCTAATTAAGTTTCTTGTCTATAATTATATATTTGAACTATATTCTTGCATATACATCCACGGGTGTACAAAAAAGGGCATGGGATAGATATCTTTTATCCAGAAAAAAAAATACTATTCTACTGATCCATTATAAAAAAAGAATAATCAAAAAATCCTAACTAATATTACAAACACGAATGTCAGTTTGTTACGCTTTCACTCGTTAACTATTGAACCGACCATTACGAAGTTTTCCTTACACGTTGTCAGGGGTACAGAAAAGGACATGAGATACTTTTTATTCAGAAACATGTACCAGTCCCGAGAGATACATCAAGTCTACGTTAAGGTAAACGATCGAAGCCGCAAGCAAACGCTATTACATAATATGTAATTTAACAGCTTTCGTATCAACAAATATCTTTTTAAATTAACACAGAAAATGCTCAAAAATATTTATTCCTAAATAGACTTAAATACTAGTGTCTAGTACTAGTGCCTAGTACTAGTGTCTAGTACTAGTGCCTAGTACTAGTGTCTAGTACTAGAGCCTAGTACTAGAGTCTTGTACTAGTGTCTAGTACTAGTGCCTTGTATTAGAGCCTAGTACTAGTGTCTAGTACTAGTGTCTAGGATATCATCATGTATGAGTTCAGATACTTATTTATTCCGAGTAACTTTTATGGGCGCCTTATACGCAAGTATTGGTTTAATCAGTAGTGCCAATGTTGGAATTAAGTAACCCTCCTTGCTTTGTACTTTTGATTATGCTTCGAATGGAGTTCAACAAATCCATTAGTATGAAAGAATATGACTTTTAAATGGAGCAAAAAATATCCTGTGTTAGCTTTAAAAATATTTTAATAGTAGAACCGCTACACTTTAAGATTATCATATAAATACACAGAAGGAAATGAAAATAAAATAATATATATAGCTCGTAACTCCTTTTAGCTTGTACTTGCTGTTTACAAGTTACATGTTGCTCAGTACTTCAAATGAATTTATAGGGCAGCTTTTTCATACACTTGTAGAGTTTGCCTTTTCTTCATATGCCGTTTTTATTCCGGGAGACGTACGATATATAACAGCGCATAAAATACATAGCTGTATTTGAATTATAATATATTAGTGTTTTTATTTTATTTTAAGCTCTTAGGAAAACTTACAGGTAAATAAAAAAATAGGGATTTAGAAATGAATAAATTTTTATAAGTTTCTGCATCTAATTATGAGAAAATATAGAGTATAAAAAGAGGAAATCGATAATAAAACAAAAACCAAAATTTAGAATACATTTGAGCTTCTGTAAACTTTTGTTGAGTAAATCTACATTCAGGACGCTAACCCATTTATTTGTACTGTTCCTTTTAACTGTACTTTAATTTTAATAGTTCAATGAAATATATAACATTAGATACTTAAAAATATATATATAGTATAATAATAAATAGATTATATATAAAATTTAATTCTTTAATTACAGATAAACTATAATTTACGAAAACATGGAAAAACTGATTCTTCAACTAAAATGAAAAAAAGAAAAATTGTGCATAATAAATACGACTTGTAGAAATAATGCATGTTCTATAAAACTCCTATTTATTTTTATCTCGTGGAATGCCGTTTAGTAGCAGACCGTACGTGCGTACTTATTTATTGCATAAGGCGTAAGAACTGGTAAAATGGCAATCTATTCTATTTTAAGATATAATGGAAGCGGTTCACTGAGTATAGACATTGTATCTTAAATGGAATGCTAAGAAGAGTACGATCTTTTTTTGTTCATCAGACGACGATACTGTTTCGAGTCTTTGACAGCGATTCCATTTATAGTCTCTCCTTTTTTATCATTTTACTACTGATCAATATAAATTAATTGCCTCGAGAGTATAGGGAAAATAGACGAGTGTCAATAAAATTCAAAGCCTGCCAACATTCTAATGTTAGATTATTGTATTGTAATATTATCTTTTGGCAGCAGTTTCACTCGTGTTAGCGGAGATTTTACTTGTCCTTTTATGTACCCTTCTATGACCTTTTATGTACCCCGGACAACGTGTACGCAAAAATAAAATTTGTAAGAAAATTGTGTGAAAATTGTAAGGAGTGTGATGTGTGTGTATGTGTGTGTGTGCGAATCCAGGAGCAAATACTAGTAATATGTAAGTTTATGTCAATCTAAGAGATATGAAAAACTTTATATAACTCCTACAGACTTCTAAAAAAAATGTCATATATATTTTTTAAACTAGTCTGGCCGTTATCATCCTCTATTATGATTATGGCCTCATAGGCGACCTTAATACGTCACGCTTGTGGCGCTGACCGGTTTATTGCTTATATTAAGTGGAAACTACACTGCGTATGATAATTTTGTGAATACATTATTCAGTGCAAAATTCCTTAATTTCGTTTATTAGAAAAGTATTTGCTTCGTTCATGTATTTGAAGTTTTAAAATCGTTTTGTTTATATCAACTAACATGTTTCTTAGAAAAATAAAACGTGGGTTTTTTCGACAATTCACAAATTGATTCCGTTGAGGTAAATTAGTGAGACATTTGAGATAAATCGATTTTATTGTGGACAATACCTTATTTCTCGCGTTAAAATGTGTTCCATTTTAGTTTTATTTCGTTTTATCAGGCATGTCGACATAAAACCAATATTTGTTTGGGTTTTACCTACTCTGAATTGTCTCTAAAAGCTATTTAAATACGAATCAACAGTAAAATTACTTTGTTAAGATATATTTTAAAAAAGTACAAAAGGTATTTATTATATTATCTTTAACACCGAAAACTCAAACTAGTCATAAACTAGACGAATCAGTTAAACAATTTAATAAAAATCTGGTCGATCCCTCTTTTCATCTATATTTAAAAAATCTCTAGTACTGTCTGTACATTTTACTTTAGACATTTTTTGGCAAATGCCTAATATCCACAATTAAGAAGGTTATGAACATGATGATAAAAAAATTAAGTTAAAAATGGCTTGACCGATATTTTGGAAATTTTGTTATGCCTAGATGTCTGTTAGAAATGTGTGTGGCCTCTATGGGGAATATAATTAAAAAAAAAATGTTTTTATACCTGGATTTAACTTAAAATAGCTTGACCTTATATTATGACATATTATTGAAAAATAGATAAGTTATAAAAATTATCAATAATTTTATTAAAATTCGCAAAAACATAATTACAAATTTTGGTATTTATTTCTTGATTTATATTAGTAGAATGTTATAAACGGCTAATGAGTATAAAAAATATTCATATTTCAACCAGAAAGAGTGCAAAAAAGATAAAACGTATCAATCTTTTTCTATGCGGTAATTGTATATGTCATTCTGAAATTCGTAGGTAATAGAAGTAACCTTTTTTATTTTATTTTACTTTATGGTACGTGTAAAAATAACTAATTATATTTTTGGATTTCATTACACATATAATACTAAAAAATTAAATAGTCTTTAATTCTCAATCGATTATTATGAAATCTTGTATACGAGCAATACAAAGTTAGTAAATACCACTCCCACATTAACTAGTGGGTAGGTGGTAGAGCTACGCTGAAACTATTGTTAGGTGGTAGAACTACGCTGAAACTATTACTGGTTTCAGAATGAATGGGTCGGCTCGCCCGACGCACGTAGTAGTACCACCCTCTCACAGAAAGCCGACGTGAAGTAACAGTGCTTGCACTGTTGCGTTTCGTTCGGTAAGTGAGACCGCCGGAGGCCCACATATATTAAAAGGCCGGCAACGCACTTGCGATTTCCCTGGTGTTGCTAGTGTCTATGGACGGTGGTGATCACTTACCATCAGGTGAGTCACCTGTTCGTTTGCCCCCTATAATATAAATAATAATAATATAAGATTTAAATAAATTATTAAATATAACTTTCAGAAATAGTGAATAATTATTTTTTGCAAAATTATAAAGTGTTATGTCATTCTCAACAAATTTTAATATAACCGATTGTAAAGAGAAACATAAATTATATTTAACCTCAAAGGACATTAATTAACTTTCGTACACGAATAAAAACAGCATTCCTGAAACTGAATAATAATAATTATAAAACATACTCATATACTAGTTGAAAATATCTATTTCATAAAACATAGCAGCAGGCAGTTGCTAGTCTTGAATTATATTTACCGATCCTTAATATATTTCAAACGTGCTCATTCATGTTAACAAGCGACCCGCCTCGGCTTCGCATGGCTGCAATGCACTCTTATGCAGGCGCCTGCCTGCTTACCTAAACGATTTGACTTGATTCTTTGACGTTTTGATATTTACAGTTCACCAAAGTCATAGAAACTACGTAACAATATTCAAATAAACAACTTTTTTTACTTGCTGTACGTAATTTTAAATCTGTGATACCTCCCAAAATATTCATTGAAATCAGATGATGTAAATGGCAATTTTGATCTAAATTTAATGCTCTTTGTGACTAAATTGAATTGTCAAAATAGCGTCGCAAATAACCAATTATTTATTAAAAATGATTACTGGAGGCTATTATTAGGACAGAGACATTACCGCCACGAACTTTTCTGTAGATATTTTTTTAATGTATAATTCTGTGATAAATTATTTTTGTGTATCTCGTAACTCACACTACTAACATCATCGACTTTTCTATAATTCAATTAAATTAAAAAAATTAATCCATTGTGTGGTTTCGAAGAAATAAGGCAGCACACATACAGATATGAAATTAGACTTTGTTATTTATAAATGTATGATAACATTTATAGGTATAAATAAAAACAAACAATGTCCACTTCAAACTGAATTAGATAAAGTCATAAAAAAATTGTTACTTCATTAGTACATGTCAATACTATTTGATAATTATTACCTACCACTGTAATAACTTTGTGACGTAGATAAAAAAACATTCAAAATTCGTAAATTAAATTCTGTTTGAAGCCGATTGTTGAAGTACGTTTTGTTTTTTTCTGAGTTTGTGGAGTACTATTATTGTAGTTGTAGTGGTCGTGTGGCTTGACCGGTGGAAATGTCAACTAGCTGACCGCAGGTTCGAACTCGGGCGTGTATCAACGAATATTCTGTTCATGTATATTTACTAAATTAAATTGGTAACACTATCGGTTAACAGGGAAAGAAAATATCGTGAGGAAACCTGAACTAGAAAAATAGTTTTGTAGTAGGTACCTACCTACCTACCACCTTGTATGGCAAAATGTAGAACTGTGGTTTTCTCGGTATTTGAAATCATCAACGCGTCGTATACGGGCGGGGTTAATATGCCCATGACTTCCTTCTGAAAAGAGGCTTGTGGCCCTGCCAATGGATCCCTTAAAAACTGATTAATTATGCGAAATTTGTATCAATTACTTGTTTTATTTATACCCAACTGTGTGTGCCAATTTGTATCATTTTGTTTTTACATTTCGACAAAATTAAAAATATAATTATTATATTTTTGAATCCGTATGATTAAGTGTCACATAGAGATACATATTTATAGAAGAGTGGGAACTGATCGCGACTTCATCCGCTTTAATTTACATTATAAAAATAAATAACTATAAAATACCGTCTAACGCCACGTAGTGGTGATTTATAATAAAGAACCTAAACAAAAATCCTTTTTCAGGACAAAACACTTACTTTCATGACTATATATAACTTTGAATAGTCACTGTCCTGTACGCGATAAGGTTCTTTATTGCATAATAAATGCTGCATTCAACAAAATAAATCATGCTTATTATTAACTTTAACATTGATTAATATGGTAAGAAATATATATTTGGATTTAAACTTTAATAAGTGTTAAATTTTTTTGTGGTATCTTTTTTGCAAAATCACTTTTACGCTAAGTTAAAATTTTACAAAAAACGTGTTTGTCGTAAATAACAAATTTAATAGAATATATAAATGGTTATTAAAATATTTTATTGCAGTTAAAATTTGATTACTTTATAAATACCATGTTCACGTAATATATACTACACCGTTTTTTTTTATGTAAAATGTTAATTAATTCGCAACTTACCGAAGCTCCGGATGGAGCATATTTAAGTAATTAATAAAAGATTGGCCCGGTTGATAGACACGGCGCCATAATCGCCATGTTAATTTTAGTAAAGAAGACAGCGCGCGCCTTGTCGTAATAAAATCGACAAAGTAGACTATAATTATATCCTAGCCTTGACATTTTTACTTATGACATCGCATTTTATATTTTTAGTTAAACACATTTTCAAATCAATGGTGGTGTAGGCCTTACAGTTGTGTACGAATGGATTGAAGTCGCCTTAGGTAATTAGTCGTTCCACATAGGGCGCACTAAAAATTTTAGGAACTGCAATCTCCAAAACCGTAAAGGTTTAAGTACCATACAAACTAATGTAGATTCCACGAGGCATACGTCAACAGACTGTTGGCGGCATGAGATTATATTTTGTAAACTATAACTGAAAGTTTTTTTTTTTATGTAAATTGTAATTTTACATTATTTTTTGATTTGTACGAACATTTTTTTTTAATTCCTCATGAGATTTACAACATAAGGTGTAGTGAAATTAAAAACATAATACGCCATTTTGATATCTGGGTCTCAAAAAATCAGCCGAGGTGTTAAGAATGCTTAAAAACTAATCAAGACATTTCTACTTGTTTTTTGTATACTTGTTTTTACACTTTGGCACCGTTTTAATTATTGGATATATACGTTACCATGAATTTAACGTGCACACGCGTGGCTAAACAGTCAAGCGAATTTTTTAAAGCAAAAAACGTAGGTATTGTGCGTAATTTGTCATACTGTTCCGACTTTGCATTATGCACCAGAAGAGATCGTTGAAGAGTATTTATAAAACAATTGTTTTCGAAGTCATCACGAAGCCGCTCCAATATTGTTTAGAATTGTTTTATTTGTATGAAAAAGTATATTGAAACTAGGGGAGAATATTTTGAGCCAAGGTAAATTCTTATTCGTCTAGTCATATAAACATTTTTTTATTAATTCCAGATATGTTTATTCCCACGTACATTGATTCATCAAGTGAGGTGTCTGTACCCGGGTGACTTTTTTCTAAAATTTATATTAATAAGTTAAATAATTGACTATTATACTCAAATAGAACGCGTAATTGTAAAACGTTTCGCAGGATGGTATAATACTTCTTGACCAATCTTATCGCAACCATAGTTTCCATCGTTTTCATAATCTTTAGCGTTCCGCATCCGCTGGATACCTATATACACCTATATACAGACGCTCTGAGGTATTTGCCATGATGCTTACAGATTGTTAAGCTGCTAGTAATTTAACACACGATGGTGCCTCTCAGCCGAGTTTCACAGTGGACAGTTGTCCATCCAATTTAGATGGTAGAGTGGTGGTGGTGGTGGATGGTGATGTAGGTGGTAGAGCTACGCTGAAGCTATTACTGGTTTCAGCATGAATGGGTCGGCTCGCCCGGGGTAGTACCACCCTCTCACAGAAAACCGACGTGAAGTAACAGTGCTTGCACTGTTGCGTTTCGTTCGGTCAGTGAGAGCACCGGAGGCCTACATATTTAAAAGGCCAGCAACGCACTTGCGACTCCCCTGGTGTAGCTAGTGTCTATGGACGGCGGTGATCACTTACCATCAGGTGACCCACCTGTTCGTTTGCCCCCAATAATATAAAAAAAAGAAAAAAAAAGATATGTTTCATTGCATAATTATTTTAGAGTATCAAAAAAATAAGCTTCCATTACACAGGTTATTCTACTTATTTGGTCATTTATTTACACTAATTATCTGGTACTTTATTTTCATTAATCCATCCATAGACTTTAGGTAATAATGTCATTGGCTTTTTACGTTACGACCTGCCCTGTCGCGCTTCGTAGACTCGAATAAATAAAATCCTCAAAAGAGATTTAGCTTAATTTTTTGTAACCACAGGCCCCTTGATGTTTAATTTACTTGCAAATATTTTAAAGGGAGTTCTTCTGAAATTATGAACTGTGATAATTAGTTATTAAATATTCAACCGTCAAATAATTTTACGCTTAAATGTAACAGTTATTTAACATTTCTCACTGGAGACATTTGTGTAATTTTTGAGTTATTTTACAGTCTGTGATTCGTTTTTATCTACAGACACAGTATTCAGATTTCAATTTCATGACATAATTAACAGAGTTTGTGATTTATATATTTTTGATGTAACATTATAATCTTTTATTAGTTAAAAATAAACATTTAAATTAAGCAATTATTTTTCAAAAAATATGTTGTTATATAAAGTAACAATGTTGTTGTTAAGTATTTAATATCGATTAGCTTTTGCTCTCGGCTTTCCTTGTGGCTTTACTGGCGTTGATTTAGATTTAAAGTTTTCCTCGGAAACGGTACATTTTATTCTGAGTGAAAGATCTATGTATGTATTCTACGTCCTTTTGTCTATATCTGACAACATGTAAGCGAAATTTCACGATGATTGGTTGAGTAGTTAAAATGTTAAATGTAATACAAACCAATTAATTCACATTTATATTTATAACATTAGCAAGAATTATAACGTATAATGCACATTAAAAATAACATGACAATTTAACATATTTAAGTAAACCTTAAAATCTTCGGTAATGTTACTTTTCGTATCCAGAACTATTCATTCCAAGGACCGATAGTTCAAGCCGATTAGTTTTCCGACTTCCAACAAATCGATGCAGAAACGTTAGCTCCTTCGATTTGTACAGTAATCTGTGAAGATAGACGAAGAAATAAATATCCCATGTGGGGCACATCCGTGGCAACTAATTGCAGACCTATCTATATTGATGGCCACTACCGACTCCGGGATCAGTGTAAATTATCTATCCCTAATCCACAAATTACGGTTATCGTATATCACTTTTAGATTGTATTTGACTATGAGATAAATAATTTAAAGTGAAAACAATTGTTGCTAGATATATGTCATATATATCACTACATAGTATAAAACAAAGTCGCTTTCTCTGTCCCTATATCCCTATGTATGCATAAATCTTTAAAACTACGCAACGGATTTTGATGCGGTTTTTTAAAATAGATAGAGTGATTGAAGAGGAAGGTTTTTATGTATAATAACATAAATTAAATAGTAGAGAAATACTGTTATTTTTGAGGTAACTCCGAATTTAACGCGTGCTGGCCAGGGGCTGTAATGAATAAATCAAAACTACTGGATCGATTTTAATCATTTTTTCAGTGAATGACATAGGCTACATATTTTATACCCGTGCGAATATATATTCAAGAGATTGTTTCGTTTATTTCAACCTGTTATTATTAACTAATAATTATAAATACGAATGTGAGTTCTTCTGTTTGTTATACTTTTACGTTTACACTATTCAACCGACCATCGCGAAATTTTATAGACACGTTCCTAGTACAGAAAATAGTTAAAAAAAACATAGGCCACTTTTTGCCCCCAAAAAATTACTTACTGTTCCCGAAGGATTATTCAAATTTACATTAAAGCAAGCGAAGCCATAAACAAAAGGTAGTTCACTATAACAACCAATAAGATTTCAAAAACGTATAACTTAACTTTATATAACTCAATTACTGAGGAAATCTATAAGTTATGTATTCCTATCCATACTCTATCATTTTTATGAGAGATCAACTGCGATTTTCCCATTTCTGATATCAACAATAGCTTTAAAAACACTTTTGTACTTACTTTTGTTGCAATTTTTTTTTATATTATAGGGGAAAACGAACAGGTGGGTCACCAGATGGTAAGTGATCACCGCTGTCCATAGACACTAGCAACACCAGGGGAGTCGCAAGTGCGTTGCCGGCCTTCTAATATATGTGGGCCTCCGGCGCTCTCACTGGCCGAACGAAACGCAACAGTGCAAGCACTGTTACTTCACGTCGGTTTTCTGTGAGAGGGTGGTACTACCCCGGGCGAGCCGACCCATTCATTCTGAAACCACTAATAGTTTCATCGTAGCTCTACCACCTAGAGATATTAAATACTCGTTAGTCTTCATTTGAAGTATTTTCACATGCAGCCGTAAGCTCTTTGATTTAAGTTTAGTTCGTCAGTTACAATTGATACGGGACTAACTGGAAGATTATGACAAAAACAACGAACGGCAGATACATGGCTTCTTTACCAATGATATTTTAAACTTATATTTTATAAGACACAATGAGTAATAACAATCGCGAATTAAACGTATATGCAAATAGGTTAATTAGCAAGTCACGATCTTCGGACATAAAAACATAAGTCAGGAGTGGACGTAATATGATGACATTAACAACATCATTTGATTTAAGGCACGGGGGGACCTTGTGAATACCGGAAGCGGATACATGTAGTGAATTCATCGTTTCGAATCGCATATTTGTGAATATCACTTATCATGATGTAAATTACTATGAATTGAGTAGACAATAATAAATATAGCGATGATATGGCTAAAAAAAATTGCAATAAAATTGAATACAACTAAATATGTATATTAGTTAAAAAACGTTCATACAAACAACCCAATTGATATTATAAATGCGAATGGAGTTTGTTTATTCGTTACACTTTCACGCCTCAACCACTCGACTGATTATCAAGAAATTTTGCATACACGTAATCAGAGTTGTAGCGAATGACATAGAGCCTCTTTCATCTCAAAAATAAGAACTATTCTTAATGATAACGTCAAAACTATATTAACCCGAATGAAGCTGCAGGCAAAAGGTAGAACAAAATAAACGGAATAAGCTACATTGAGAAACGATATACATATAAATACTATTTAATCCTAACGCTTCAGATGCATTAGAAATAACAAAAGGCCAATTGAATTCAAAAAGTAAATAAGCTAAAACAGTCTACAAAAATTCGGCAACGAATGATTTTAGTCCTATGTCGATACGTGGAGTAGGTTTAAACGTAGTTCAGCTTCAAAGAAGAAGATTAATATATTCCGATACAAAACTAACATTTTTCGTCATCACAGAAAAGTCAGTAATGTACGGCAATTTCCTAATATACACTAATACCTTTTTTTTTCGATATTACTATACTGTTGGCTTGTTAAGGCCACTACAGTTTCACCGGACTACGTCAATATGTACCAACACTCGTTTATATATTCTATGAGGATAATTTTACTCAAAATAAATACTATTTCTATTTTTCGAATTTGTTAGTAAATCTACAGAAATTATCTGACAAAGTTGTAGACATTGTAATCTAGACCAATATTATAAACAGGTAAAGTTTGTGTTTATAGTAGGTGGTAGAGCTACGCTGAAACTATTACTGGTTTCAGAATGAATGGGTCGGCTCGCCCGGGGTAGTACCACCCTCTCACAGAAAACCGACGTGAAGTAACAGTGCTTGCACTGTTGCGTTTCGTTCGCTCAGTAAGAGCGCCGGAGGCCCACATATATTAAAAGGCCGGCAACGCACTTGCGACTCCCCTGGTGTTGCTAGTGTCTATGGACGGCGGTGATCACTTACCATCAGGTGACCCACCTGTTCGTTTGCCCCCTATAATATAAAAAAAATATATATATGTTTGGAGTAATCTCTGGTGCTACTGATCCGATTTTGATAATTATTTCACTGTCAGAAAGTTATTTTATTATTCTTGAGTGCTGTAACATTACTTTTTATTTTGCTAAATATACATTTTCAATAATTGATCATAATCAATGTAATTGAAATCGGCAAAAATTCTATAATATGGCGTGCGCTGCTTAAACGGTCTGAAATAAAAGAATAAAATCTAGAGCAAATATATTCATTACTTTAAGCTATACAAAAAATCCTCGGCACCATTTATCTAAGTTTAATCTCTAAGCCAAAAAGATGGCTTTCATATCAAAAGTAAAATAAATTTTACAATTAATTAGTTTGGAGACACTTATACTTTACAAATTCTTATAGAGACAAATAGCTGAATCTAAATGAGAATTTCTTGTGTTTAAGTGGGTCCCTGGATAGTTTGAATCCACAATTAGACTCGGTAGGTGTCGCTACGGATTCGAGGTTTTTTTTTAGATTTTTCGCGTTTGGTAGTAATACAATTGGAAGCATTAATAACCGATTTGGCGCAGACAAACTTGCGCGAGTAAGCTAGTACAATATATTTTTTGTAAGTAAACGTATCAACAATAAATTACATAGTTACACGCTAATTTTCTAAAACTGAAAGTCTTGAGTCGTTTTAGGGAAATAATATGAAACAACAAAATATATAAGGACAAGCGAGCCGTGTTAACGATTAAATTTGTTGTCCAAACGCGGTGTTCTTTCACTGGATGTTTAGAACATAACGACGTAATAAATTTTTGCGAAGCTTACCTTAATAAATCCGCTTCGACTCAGATTCTCTAGCCGCCATAAATTGGTAAATAAATCGTTTGAACATTATGAAACGGATTCATTGTGGACGTCAGAAATACGACTTTATAATTTTTTACATTATAAACAAGCGTGACAAAACGCTATATAATATGTTGAATTCTAAAATTTAAGAATTCGGAGCAAAAGAAATATGTGATTTGTACATACAATCTCAACTAACATTATAAAGGTGAAAGAAAATTTGTTTGTTTATTAAGCTTTCACGCCTTACGTACTCAAGAAATTTTGCGTGCACGATGTTAGGAATACCTATAGGAAAAACTATACTGTTCCCGAGGCATAGGTAAAGTCTACAGTAATAAGAAGCCACGGGTAATAGCTAGTTTGTTTAAAACTGATTCTCTCAAACCTATAATAAAAATGACAAGCATTTCTAAATCATGACGTTGAGTAGATTTTCAATACCATATCGAAATTGTTTTGGTATGGAGCTATGAAAGAGAATAGAGTATGTTATTTAAATATAGTAAAATTAACATAATAAATGTAAATTATTCGCTTGTTTTCTCGTAAAATATTTAGAAAAGGAGACGGAACCACGTCAACTCTCACACACGCGTAGGTCAACGAGCTAGTATACCACATTCCTCTGGCCGGCCGCTGACAGTTTATCATCTGGTCCATTGTTAACGGCATCAATGTATTTTCCACGTGTCACCTTAAACCAAATATAATGTTTTATATGGATTTATTTTTCGTTAAAATTATCATCTAGATTAATGATCATCGTACGGACTAACGAGGTATCTGCCTTGTTACACGTAGGTATAATCATAGATTACTCTGTTAATGATTATTATTCAATTAATTTTAAAGAACTTCCTGAAGCTTATCCATATTTATTTATCCATAAGCTAATCATTATGTAAACTTTGACATAATATAGACTGATTAAGCCTAACATATTCTATTATATGTTATATTATAAATGCGAAAATGAGCTTGTCTGTGTGATTGCTTTCACGCCTTAACTACTCAACCGATCGTTATGAAAACGGACAATGAAGGAATAAGAAGGAAAAGAACGAGGGAGAGGTCAAATCTATAAAACATTAAAGCGATTAAAAGATAGTCACTACATATTATAAAACAAAGTCGTCCGCCGCGTTTGTCTGTCTGTCTGGATGTTCGCGATAAACTCAAAAACTACTGCAATGAATTGTAATGCGGTCTTCACCAGTAGATAGAGTAATTCACGGGGAAGGTTTAGGTATATAATTTGTACAGTTTTTTTTTTGTAAATTGGTTGAAATATAATGACAATTGTTGAAAGAATCGGAAAAAGTCAAGCCGCCTTAAGCGTTTCATGCACATAAGTATATATTTATTTATTATCAGGGCAGGACAACGTCCGCCGGGCCTGCTAGTATATTTATAAATGAATGTTCAGTTATTTGCCATTGATGCGTTCTATACCATTCCTTCAATTTCGATGACCAGACTTACGAAGGTTTCTGTATTAGTTGAATTACTTTACAATAGGGGGTGTGCGAGTCCTTTCGTTTCGAATATATCGGAAACGATATTACGAGCTAACATATCTATACCAATATTATAAATGCGAAAGTAACTATCTACCCATCGTAGTCCGGTGAAGCTGTAAAGGCCTGTCAGGCTAATAGCGTAGTCAGTTCGAAAAAAATAAAAACTGTCTGCCCATTACATTTGCATTCCCAAACTACTCTGAATAAATTTTAACCAAATTTGGAATAGAGATAGATCGGACTTTGAAGAAGGACATTGGCTACTTTTTATCTCGAAATTAAAACTCGAAGGGCGTGAAGTATTATATATATGCGCAATTAATCATTTTTCACGTTATGGATATAAAAATTCCTGTCAATAATTTTGGTTGTAAAGAAAAAATGTTTCTTCGGTTTTGACAATTAAGGTATAACAAGAGATTATTTCAATAACAATCAGCAGGACATGACTAATATATAACAACCTGTTACAATATTTATTAAACATTCACCAACATAACTTCAATATATCATTATTTAGAATGAAAAATTACAAAAAAAAAATAAACGATTAAATTTAAATCACAGTGACCGTTTTTACGTGAAAAAGCAATAAGTAATTAATTATAATCGAATTAAATAATTTCTCACTGTAATATTTTATACGGTAAAATAGCACAATATTTATTGAAATCATTTGGATTTGAGCCTTGAACGCCGCCGTATTGGCCTTGGGTGCTCTGTCGAATGCAACTCACTTTACCCCTACTCCGACGCCGGCTGTAATGCGATAGATGGACGAAACAATTTGAAGCGATGTTAAAAAAAGTTTTACTAAAAAAACAAACCATATCTTATAAAAACTTTATTATATATATGAAATTTTTAACAATAACTTTGTTTAGTATGTCTATAAAGTACAATATAGTAACTTTACTAAGCAAGAATATTTTAAATGCAAAAGTTTTTTTTACATTATAGGGGACAAACGAACAGGTGGGTCACCTGATGGTAAGTGATCACCGCCATCCAAAGACACTAGCAACACCAGGGGAGTCGCAAGTGCGTTGCCGGCCTTTCAAATATGTCGGCCTCCGGCGCTCTCACTGACCGAACGAAACGCAACAGTGCAAGCACTGTTACTTCACGTATGTTTTCTGTGAGAGGGTGGTACTACCCCGGGCGAGCCGACCCATTCATGCTGCTTCAGCGTAGCTCTACCACCTACAAAAACTACCTACGCTTATATGAATAATATTTATCCAAAAATCAAGCTCAAACAACTGTACAGGTTCTAATAAATTTCATGATGAAATCGATTACGCGTTATAGGATACTTTTATAACTTTATATTAAAAAAAAACTGTTCTCAGCGAAGCAGGCAAAAGACACCAGGTAATAATTTATATGTCTTTTTTTTATTTAATTTAAAAATCCAATGCGTACCGATCGTATCTCTTAAATGCAGTATTTTAAACCTTTATTACTTATAATACGGTGTTCGTTATAATCGCATAACAGTTCTCGCCGGTCTGAAGATCAATTACATTTTGTATTCCTGTAACCAGTCATCGAAGAAGGTCAATGACTGGGGTTATTCCCTGTCATTATTCCGACATAATTATAAAGCAACGCTGTTAGCATGATAAAATGAAGGTTTTTTGCATTTTATTTACACTTTAGTGGGAGATAAAAAAGAATTAAAAGTACGCTTTGGTTTGTTTAAACACGTTTAGCGCGGTCGTGTTTAACATGCGAGTAAAACCGCATTTCTTTATTTTTCTAGTTTAGTTCATTCGGATACGTAACAATCTGTATGAAAAAGAACGTAACGAAAAAATTATTCACTCAAACTGACATGATTTATTTAGTAATTAATAGTTTAAAAAAAAACTAAAAATTATGCCTATCTCCGAACTAAAAATTAGAAAATATAGATTAAATATGGAATGTTCAAGCTATGAATGTGTGAAGATAATTGATCTATAATAGATAAATATTCCTAGCAGACAACTGGCAACAGGTTATCAAGATGTGCTATAAATTATTTTCGTATTCTAATCATTTCGTCTAAAGAATAACCATTAATTACATTAGATTCTTATCAATTCATTTTTAATTAACATACGTATTGAAAAAAAAAATGCTAAACTAATTGATTAATACATTTTAAATTAAAACTGAAATGAATTATATTCATAATTTCTAATGAATAAAATTAATGACAGAAACTTATTCAATTTTTATGTTGTCAAAGGTAGTTAATAATTGTTCTGAATTTCAATTTAGTCTGATGTTTTCAAGTGGATGACAATGACGGTCAAAGATTCCGTTATATACATTGATAGAACTATGTGAAGCTAACAAAACAGTGTTAATTAAAATAGTAGTTTACATCGCTGCTTCGTTAGCATTATATTATTATAAGTTTTATTTCCGAGCCTCCTGAATAGGTGACAAACAAACAGACTACTTTAAATTGTACTTTAAACTAACTGTAAATGACACACCTTTCTGTATATCCACCAAAACATCAACTATGTATGTATGTATATCCGTAAAAATATGTTAAGTGTTATACTATATATGATGAAAAGATAAACTCGATCGAATTCTTGACGATTCTTCTCGATGACTGGGTCCTTTTTCGAACCGGTGGTAGTTTTGACGTTCATAAGCGCCTTCTCAGGGCCTGAACTAAATAAATTATTGTTGATTTTTGATGTGATACCGTCTTATAAATCAATGAACGCCGGTTGCACGCACGAAAAAACATGACTAAAGTCACGTTCCGCCCGAGCCGAGCGTGCAAGCGAGTTTTTTTATATCGTTGTTGTTGTTTTATGACGTTATCACGTAAAACTACCGTCCGTAATCGGTTTTACAGACAAACATTTTTTTTATTTGATTATAGTACACTATAGAAAAAACTAATACGAGTATAAAATAATTTAGATTACTCGATACACGATTAAACAATCTCACATTTAAGAGTAATATTTTTCTAGCCACACTATAGAGTGAAATATATATAAAGTAAGTAATACGTTAATTCTTATCGTTACTAATATTATAAAAATGCGAATGTACATTTGTATATCATCCTTTTACGCCTAACTATTTAACCAATCATTATGAAATTTTGCAAGCACATTGTCAGGGGTATATAAAAAGGACATGGGGTTATTATTGGAATACTTCAAATGTACATTCAAATACGTGACGCCGCGAGCAAATGCTAGTACTATTATGAAGATAAAAGGTTTTTTTTACATTTTTTAATAACTGATATTTAAATTATTTTATCTATAGAAAGCTATATTATGACCAAGTAATGTGACACAGGTAAGCACACATATGGCAGCAGGGTATATTTTTTTTCCCTTGTTTTCCGAACTTGCTTAGTTTAGCTTAGCCGAGTTGTCAAATACAAAATACATGTTTGAGTTCGTGAGGCACATATGCTGGTACCCATTCACGTTGTTGCATCCGAGACAACAGCCCAAGTCGAGGTTTGGCCACATTGGTGCACCCTTCAGCTTGTTGCCAAGTGGTCGAGCGCCATAAACGCTTGCCCTATTAGTCCGGTGAAGCTGTGAAGGCCCATCAGACCAATAAAAAAAAAGCAGGTATTGTGTTTTATTTTCACAACTTACATTAAAGCGAGCGAAACCGAGAACAAAAGCCAGTATATAATAAAATAACAAAAATATGTTTTACATGGTTCTGTAAATGTCATTTACGTATGGTTCTTAGTCGTTGACCGCAGTTATAAATACAGCCTAAGGTTGAGATCGAGCTAAAATTTAATTAAAAGTTTCTAATCTTCTGAAAACGATAATGAAATTAATAAAAGTGAAATTATATACAGAATGAACATAAATATATGTAAATTATAAGATTTAGATTATGTGGCGTCAATGAATGTTACATGAGAAGCGTTTACGTTTATTTCACATTTATTTATACTGGGCATTCAACCGTTAATAACATTGCAGAATACAGTCATCACAGCCCATAACTGGTTTTCTTAAACATAAATAAGAAACCTGACTACTAAAATATCTTGTTTGGCCTTAAGATTGATTAGTATGCAGGGTATTTCATTGGAGATGTATTCAACTTTGAATGGATCGTGGACCGCTTTGTGTAACTGATGTAATGTTTATTTATTTTAGGATCGAGAATATAATGAGATTTTGACGTGATAACGCCTTATAAATCGATGAGTGCATGCATGGTGGTAGGGCTTTTTCTAAGTCGGTCTGGCTAGCTACCACGCGCAAATTGAAAATCTGTCGCCAAGTTACCTGTTGGTGTGTTCCGGCAGCTGCACTTAAAAGCCAGTCTCCCTCTAGGTTAAGTGTGACTTAGAATCTTAGACTACATCATCATTTAATATCAGATGAGATTGTGGTCAAAACGTTTACCTATAAAGTATTAAAAAAAAAGAACGCCGTCTGTACACATGAAAAAGCATGACTCATTGTCACGTTCCGCCTGAGCTGAGAGTGCAGCGAGAGCGCGAAACAAGCGATAGCGAGGTGCGATTTACCTAAGCGTTCGGCTTGTGACGCATCTATCGCTCTTCAACTCCTTTAGTAATTCAGTGATAATAATTCAATTCAAATCATAAAAGTATGGAATTGTTCAACAAATATTTTCTGATGTTATCAAGTGAAATTATCGTCTTTAAGCCGGCTTTACAGACAATATATATTTTTTTTTAATATTGTTTATAGGTAGGTTAGGTACTCATTTAACATTTACCTATTACTATATGACGATGTGGCCGGAGATGGTAAAGCACCCGTCAAGTGCAGTTGTTGGAACACACCTATATGTACTTAATATTTCTATCTTTCGACACATAGTACATTAGGATTTATTTGACATCCCGCTATATTTATAGGCCTGTATAATGTGAAATATAAATAAGACAGCAAAAATAACGATATACGTATAAAAAAAACTGCTAATAAGTATAGAAAAACAGGGTGTTTTGTAAAAACATACGATAGAAGTGAAACTTTCGTATAACAGAAAAACATTTTAGCTAAAAAATACAACAAAAAGCCAACGTCACCGGCTATTCCTAGGCGGTCACCCATTTAAGGGTTGACCGCGCCCGATGTTTCTCAATTACCGTGATCGGACGAGAATAGGTGTTTTCAACACCGGGTAGAAACCCGACACAGCGTTTACCCCCGCCACTTTTCGTTACACAAAAAGGGTGTCGATCATAAATTTAAAGCTCTCCCATAATAAGTTTCACTTTAAAAATAATAATAGATACTGATAGGTACACTGCAGTCAAAAGCGAATAACATATTAGATAAAAGAAGATATGGTATATCAATGGATTGATGCCATAAAAACATGTATCGCAGGTTTCATATAATATATTTTTGTTAAATAATAGTTGACTGGTCGACATCGTCACGTAAGGGAAAAGCGTTATGCCGCCTGCATGCGACGTTCTCTTTATATTGTATATGAGTATGTGTATCCGTGCTTGTATCCAAATTCAATTAAACAAAGATCGTGCGCTGTCGGTTGTATAATCTCAAAACAGAATGCGTGGACGTTTCAGTAAAACTTTTTTTTCTATCGGATTATTTTAGATATTTCATAATTCATTATTGTATATACAATTTTGAATACATGAATATTTTCCTAAGGTATTAAATGAAACGAAGGAACATTAAGAAAGTTCGTTCTTGACGGTAGTCCTCTCACTGCACACGTTTTTTGTAATTTATTCGCCTTTCCCAAACATGATCTCTAAACTGTATATTAATTAGTTTAGGTGTATATATACTATAGATATATTCAAGCTTAAAAAAAGACTTAACTGAATAAATATAATCAACCAATTCTTTCCCTACTGTGGCTACATTTTTTTTATTTGGTACATATTGCAATTTAGAGGATACGGAAAACAAATCGGTTGAATTCAGTAAAATCCAAAACAGCATTTCTATAATTCACCGTTAGACCTATACATAGTTGGCATTACGCTGCAGATCGTAACAAAACATTTTGAATTGACCTCAGTCCATCGAATATTCCCAGTTCTGAATATTCCACCATTTTGCATGGGCACACCCTTTTATTATACATTCTGCACGTCTGTTCTACTTTGCGTGTATTGTGTCAAAGCATTGAAAGGTAATACCGTGTTATATGGAACGTCAAAGGCTGTTTAATACTTTTTTAAAAATTACATATTTAAAGCGATTAAATATTTATGGGCTGTTATTGAATGGAAACTTTTTTGGGAACCATACGGAAAAAACTGCAATCGAAACAATATGCTATTTCTTTATTTTTTGTTTTGGGCAATACGTCAATAGTGTAAAATATATAGCGTTCCAAGTTTTATGTATGCTGAAATATATAACTTATAATTTAATAATAATAACACGGTATTAATATAGCAGTTTAAATATTTCATGGTTTTTTTGTTTTATATGGTTGATGTCATTACGATAATTTTAGGTGGAGCCGAAGTAATAAAGCGTGGGAATATTATTGGTATTAAATTTATTGGTTTTGTAGGCTTTTGGTGTTCGATCTGCCATTATACTGATATTTATACAGCAAATAATTATTAGGTAAAGTATTTCAAGACTGTATATTATAATTATGTGCGTTTACTAAATTATGATCTAACATTATTCTATTAAAATTAACTATTTAAATTAAAAAAAAGTATCACTACATACACGCGTAAAAGTTACACGGAGGATATTTACTATGAAATATTTCATCTCTTCAGCAAAATAAATTCTGTAAATTACTAATTATTTTAACATTAAAATATCTAACCTACTTGATATGACATCTTCTCATTGCACAGGTCTGGCCGACGAGGGGACGTAGCTGGTTGTGTACCCAGTCTACCTCCCTATATGGACGGAGCCCAGCGGCCAATTTCCGCCGGGTTGACCGCTGGGGCGGCATGGTGATAGCCTCAGTACGGTCCCAAGCCGCCCCAATCCGAAAGCGGCGGCCGGTACACTGTGAGTTGTAGTCCGTGCAAGCCAGACAGTCATAACCTATTCTCTCCGTATAGCGGGAGAATTGGTATCCATAAGGGATTTCCCCACATTAATAAACAAAAAAAAAGAGGGCTAATTATAACTAATCTCATAGAGGACTGTAATCGTAATCGAAATCAGTCAGAATATCTTACTACTCCTGAGAATTAAGTTGGGATAGCTCGTGTATAACATGTTGCATACCCTTTATACTGGAACACAGCAACGGGTTCTGCTATTATTTTTGGTGGCAAAAATATATGTGACGATGGTATTTCCGTAGCGGAATCATGTCCACATACCACGTTTACTTTTTCATTTATGCAGTAGTATACATTTTACGGCTTTTCTAAAAAAACTGTGATATTATTTTCTATGCATTCAAATTCCACATTTCAACAACTTTATATGAATATGTAGGTAATAGAAAATAATTTTGCAAATGCAAATCCCTATAAACAAACTCGCGGCGACAAGTAAAAGTATACTTAGTTATTGTATCGTATCATGAACAAAAATTTCTTCCCTCGTAAGCGTTGTTACTTTATTACAAAGTTTCGACATGGATTGAGATTACTTAAAAACTTTGATACTTTTCGTGGGAGAGGGACCTGAAGTGAATTTAAAAGTACGTCATTGTTTTCGTTCAATACTACGTAAGATATACAGTTTATTGTCATCACTACATAGTATAAAATAAAGTCGCTTTCTCTGTCCCTATATCCCTATGTATGCATAAATCTTTAAAACTACGCAACGGGTTTTGATGCGGTTTTTTTAAATAGATAGAGTGATTGAAGAGGAAGGTTTATATGTATAATAACATAAATTAAATAGCGGAGAAATACTGTTATTTTTGAGGTTACTTCAAATTTAACGCGTGCGGGCCACGGGCAGTAATGAATACTCGTAAATCAAAACTACTGGATCGATTTTAATCATTTTTTCAGTGAATGACATAAGCTATGTGTTTTATACCCGTGCGAAGCTGGAGTGGGCCGCTAGTATCTCTATAAAACATATTATATTTATTTATAGTATTTTTGGATAATTAATCCACAAAATAGTGAAGAAGAAGATGAAAGGTTCTATGTACATGGTCTTGGAACTAGACTCATAGCAACCCATTTTTACTAATGATCATCAAACGCTTATTATTATTTAGTATGTACATATTAGTGCTAGGAAAAAGTGTAAGGTATAAAATATTACGTCATCCGTTTTTATATTTCAATGATGTTACAATAAACATAAATATATGGATGAGTGTGAAGTCAGAAACGTGTGTGTGGACATCTTTTCGAAAAGGTAAGCCTGTTTGCGAAATATTCAAACCAGTTTAAAATAGCGTCGCAATCTCATGTCTAGGCAAACATACCTTCGAGTATACAGAGACGAGTTTGTTTAAGAGTGGAAAATTCCGTAAACCGTGAGATCGCGTTATGCTAAATGGGTTATACACACGCCGTGTATTATTAACTCGTAATTAATTAATTATAACCGCTGTCAAACATAAAATTCGACGTGTGTAGAGAACAAGTTTTTGAATACACACTTTTATATTAGCTTCACCTGTATTTATCTTTGTAACGGAATGTTTGAACGTGATTTTCACTCACTTATAAAAGGGTTACATTAAATTGAAATTTTGCACGCTTATCGAGAATCGACGACGACACAATCATTTTATAAGTTTGACTTATTAATTTTAAATTATAAAAAAATATATATTTAATTGGTATAATAAATTTGAATTTTAAATTTGTTAATTAAAAATTAATCATTTGCGATCCGATGTGATACACTCGATGAAATATATATGTATAGTCGGCGTCAAGCTTTTCGTCTTTTTTTTAAATACTTTATTGTTTAGCGTTTGATCGCAATCTCATCTGATGTTAAATGATGATGTGGTCTAAGATGGTAGTCCCGCTAAACCTAGAGGGAGCCTGGCTCTCAAGCTCAGCTGCCGGAATACACCAACAGATGCTAACCGACAGATTTTCAACTTGATGGTGGTAGCTAGCTAGGCGTACTTAGAAAAAACTCTACCACGATGCTATGGTTTCATCACGATGTTTTCCTTCACCGAAAGCTCCGACTCAGTTGCTAGGTTAAGAACCTACGTCCTTCGACGCTGTCTCCGAATACACTACCAACTAATCCATCATTGCTTAAAATATTACTTAAATCTTACTGATATTATGAATGCGCATATGAGTTTGTTTTTTACGCGCCTTAATTACTTAACTGATCTCCATGAAATTGGGCCTACCTGTTGGCAGGAGTACAGAAAAAAAAAACAGGCTGTCTATCATAATTACTGTGCTATTCCTGAGAGATAAAACAAATTTGCATTGAGCGAGCGAAGCCACGGGCAAAAGCTGATATTCTATATGTGAGTTAATCTAATATTACAAACCTATGACATTGTTTTTGGCATTGATTTCTTTTTATATGAGGTTTTTATAATGTATTATGTATTTATCACGGCTATATAACGTGATATTCATCGGTTCACCTTTTTTTCTTAATGCCAAATGAGTCCTGAGAAAAACAACCAGATAATAAATCATTGTTATAAAAAAAAAATACATGTTTGCCTGTTTAGCTTAACTGTCAGTTGTTTCGTGCTTGTATGTTAAAAAAATAATTGTGAACACACTGTATTTAAAATAGTAAATATAACAAACACTACCTGTGACCGCTGCGCCGCTTGCATGAACTACAAAATTATTGTTAAGGTTTTTCTTACGACTGCTTTGAAAATATGCACAGAATTCATATTTCAATTTCAATATAATTATTGTATATAATTATAGTGGCGAAATAATTTAAATCGAATAAGATTAATGTTTTCCATATCGTATGTAACATTATTAGTTCGTCTTTTTTACATAAAATCAATTACTAAGATATAAATATAAATGTCATATTTATGCCTCTATATCAGTTTTGCTGCTTTTTTTAGATTTTACTATAATCATTGTCTATAGAATTATATTGTTCAGTGAAATATTCCCATACTATATATACTGGTAATAAAGGATTGGTAGTCATTTTGTGCATACTCAATTTATAGTAATTCTCATAACTTATTTCATAATTTACTAAATGTAACAAATTAAACCTGAGCGCAGAATATCCTTATTTAGAAAAAGGAATCATCTAAATTGTCCTTGTTCATCTAAAATACACTAACGGGCAGACAGACAGACAAACGTTGCCTTTTGTAATATGCAAGGATAAGTATAGTTATGTTATTTATCTTTATTTATATAGCCGAAAACAAAGTAGTTATGTAGGTGCAATTACTTCTGTGTGTGTCAGCTGATTTTTTTTTTGCTTAATAACTGTTTACGAGATTTAGTGTTACCAATAAAAACTATTTGGAAGCATTTAATTTTTTTTTTCTATGTCATGGACGAGTGCATGCTACTTATTATAAATCTATTTATTATACTTCATGATATTTACGTGAGAATACGATATTTACGAAATACAAATAATAACATAACTCTAAAAAACGTTGTACAATTTATTATGGTCGAAATTCAACCACAAGACGAACACTACTGCGTATAAATGTCTGCAATTTTTGAATTTTAATATAAGCTTCATGTTTTATGAAGTAAAAGAAAATATTTCTCTAGTTTGTCATCTATCTCTCTCTAGTCTAGCCACTCATATTAGATATATTATATCATTTTACTACTACATATGTACTTTGCCCTCGGAATTCCAATTTTCACTCCTTCGTTTCCTTTGTCTTTCCAGTTCAAATAATATAAGAATCTGCGCACAGAGACCGTGCGAATTGCTACATTTCATTTAACCATATAATAATTCTACCAGTTGTTATTATGGAATATTTGCTTATTATTTGAAACAACATATTCAACAGATGTTTCCTATCCAAATGTCAATAAACATGTTTGTGAATGTTTTGTTAATTTATGTTTGGAATTGGAAACAAAAAAGAAGCAACCAAATGTAGTTCCTATTGCCTGTTATGGTCGAGAGTGTGTATTAAAATTATAGTTTTTACAGGTAATCATAATCTTCACATCGTAATTAATGTGAAAACTTACAGTTTTTTTCCAGTTTACCAATTTTACGGGTGATTTCTGTTTCTATAAAAACCTAATTCGAATTATAATGAAATTAAATAATATATTTAGATCGGAGCCCAGCAAGTGATGCTCTTAACAATGTCTAATTTTACTTAAATAAGTTAAAGTATTTACTTCACAACATTTTTCCTTGAGATAACTAACATTAAGGTTATAATTTAGAACATGGAATGCAAAAAATAAACACATTACTAAATAGGTTCTTAAACTAATAATTTGTTTAAATAATAATCTCCTTTAATTATTATAACCATGAAGGATTTTATACGAATATTTTATTTAGTTTTTTTTTTATTTATAAAATATAACGCAGTCCTTTATTTAAAGCATTTATTAATTGACAACACTACGGAACACAAAACCTAACATATGTACTTGTAATTGTAGGTAAAAGAGAAAAATAATTTTAAAATAATTACATGTATTCTTATATAAACATAAGTATTGACAAGCAAAAGCTCGAGTGTTTTGTTCAACATCTAAATAAGTTATAGACAAAGTTGGATTCTCAAATGTTAAATACAACGCTGTCAGAAATAATGAGTCTGCGTAAATTGGCCCCCCATGATTCTGCGATCTCGTAAACTTTTATACAGAAGAAAGGTATTAAAATAAAAATAAAAAATCGTTCTCGAATTTATAGTCTTTACAAAAATTTAGAATCAGTGTGTAAAAATTGTTTTTATGGTAAGGAAATATTATACTTTCTCCTTTTTACTCTTGTCTCAACTATTTGGATTGGCAACCTATTTTCCTCTATGTTGTGAGTTGAGATTCGGCTTATTGTTTTATGAGCGGCCGCCTACCTGACGTCAACCCTCCTTGAGATCTTCTTATTTGTATCTAGCTAATGATAATTAAATAGCCACTATTATCACCACTAAAGGTTTTGCACTCACATCCTTACAAGAGTAGGAGGATATAAACTCTTAATATTTACGGGGAATTTCATATTTCATGTTGCCGAAGTTCAGAAGTCAATGTAAAAATAGCAGATCCTGTCCGTTCCATCGTTTCACCATTAATATTCTCCAAGAATATTTATAAACGTAAAGACTGTCCTAAAATTCATAAAAATAATAACTAATATATAAATCTATGGACAAGGCGACAGTTGATACCAGCTTTAATTAATGTCGTGATTGTATTTAAATAACAATTTTTTTTAAGATAATATGCGAATCAGCAGCTTCAATATTATTAATTTGACCTCGATCTTCAACGATTGATTGGTGTGATAATAAAAAGAACAAAAAACCTATATAAAAACTTACATATTTATAAATAAAGTATAGGATTATCAGTTGAAATATTTTTTAACGCGGCCCGGATACCTAGCCTCGGTAACTTTTTGCGTTTTTCAAATGATTGATGGTCACGTTTTAATCGAGTACATGGGAACCACTAAAAGCGTTTTCACATTTAATTTTCATATTGCTCTAGAATTTTTGAAGAATGATATCAAGAATCCCAAAAAGCTCCAATGTTGCTCGATTTAGGGGACATATTCATTTTTATCTAAAACTGACAAAGCGAATGCACTCCATTTGAAGGTAGGCAAATATATATACATATTTTTTAATAGGTTAGCGTTTGACCACAATCTCATCGAATGTTATATGATGATGTGGTTTAAGATCTTAGTCACGCTAAAGCTAGATGGAAACTGGCTCTCAAGTGCAGCTGCCGGAACACACCAACAGGTGCTTGGCGACAGATTTTCAACTTGATGGTGGTAGACAGCCAAACGGACTTAGAAAAAGCCCTACCACCACGCTATGGTTTCATCACAAAGTTTTTCCTTCACCAAAAGCTCCGACTCAGTTGCCAGGATTCGAACCTACGCCTTCCTTCGACGCTGTGTCCGAACATAATGCCAACTGAGCCATCATCACTTAAATTATATAACTATAGAATCCATTAGTAGCCCTCGTTGTTATGCAAAGTCTCATCTTGCTGCGAATCTTTCGTCAACTAGAGACTTACACTGGCTGAACAAAAAATTTGGCAAACTAGAACATATGAGGTATTAATGAGGGGTTTATCACCAAGTGTATGGTAGTTGTAACACAGTCGAATACAAATCCCTACCACCCCAACTAAAAAAGTAGCGATTGGGTATAACGTCCTCTATATGTTAAGTGGTCAAGCCTTTGGTCGCTATGTAATTAACCTCAAAGGGACCTCAGTCCTAAAGCCAGATATATTACATTGCTATTCCTGAAGACTGAAGTGTCACGTCTCGTTTGCCAGAGTGTATTGTCAGTCAAAGCCTTCGAAACGGAATACACATTAGTACTGCTCTGAGACAGAAATAGGAGTGACGGTGGTACTACCCTAATCGAACCTTCGTAGGTTTTACGACTGATTAGTCCCTGACAGGTCGTTATTTCGGAAAACCTCTTAATACGTCTCGCCAACCATAAAACAATAATTTAGAAATTAAATTGGATTAATTTAATTGAGGCAGAACTTATATTTAGATAACCTCCAATCTAAACCGTTTACAAGTCAACGTAGTGGAGTTTTTGGCGGGATCTTAGTCTGTCATGTAGTGGTTTTTATATTTTATTCATAATCTTGTGTTATTAGACTCTATATTTTGTAATATTGGTGGTGTTTTACGTAATATAGTTCGGTTATTATGCACAAGTGAAGTGGATGGGAAATAATACCACGGAGCATGCATTCTGAGATGCCACCAAAACTCCATGGAAAGTTCTAACAAGGAAACCACCATCTTGTTAGAACATTATAATTATCACAAGACACTTACTTGAAACAAAACATTGACACTGGCAAGTGCTTCTGCGGTGCCAAAACAAGAAGAAGAAGAAGTCAACGTAGTCAGTGTAGTTTGACCCAAGTCGAAAATGTAGCTATATTTTTTTTTTTTTTGAATTAAAATTGATTTACAAATATCATAAATACGATTGTGACATTGCTTGTTTGTTTGGTTTTCACTCCGTAACTCAACGGATCATTGTTAAATTTTGCATACACATTGACAGAGGTACAAAAAGAGATCAAAATTAAAAAATCAAAATCAGAAATACTTAATTCAATGTAAGATGAAAGAAGGTTCTTTTGAACGTCTAATCTATCACCGTTTCGGAAAGTAACCCAGTCATCGAGAAGTATACCGTTAAGAAACTCGATCGGGTTTATTTTTTTAATATATACATATATTTAAAATACGTCACATGTTACAATCATTTTTAGTGGATGCACAGAGAGGAGTCAATTCCAGATATCACCTTCGTTCACATATGACCCGCTTGTCATGGCGCTTAAACTTA
Source organism: Antheraea assamensis (assembly GCA_035772565.1). Taxonomy (NCBI): domain Eukaryota; kingdom Metazoa; phylum Arthropoda; class Insecta; order Lepidoptera; family Saturniidae; genus Antheraea; species Antheraea assamensis. The sequence continues at coordinate 2,323,952 of JAQQSE010000022.1, read as the reverse complement.
CAGTCCGGAATATCGTTAATATGCTATGGGACTTTGATATAGTGCATATGGCCTATATATTCTATTATATCTATATATATTATTTTTCAGTAGATGAAAAAAAATTATTCCCAAGGGATAAATCAAACATACTTGAACGCGGTCATAGCCGCGATCAAGCGTTAGTATCTAATCATTTACTATCATGATTAGATATTGGAGAATTAGGATTACCTTTCTTCGCTGCAATGGGCTACAACAATACATCATAATCTGTAAGGGTCATTATGAATCGCAGATGAATACGATTTTATTCTGAACTAGCTGCTGCCCGCAGCTCAATATGCGTTTTTTTTTAATTATGAATTATTTCTTCTAAGATCAGCTATCTAGTAGTAAAAGTTACGTGAAAAATGGTACAAACGTTTTGGAGATAGTACTGCAAACAAAGCCATGGGTAAAAGCTAGTCCAAAATAAAAAACCTTTAATTACTTTTTATAACGTTAGCTATCTGTCAGTGAAAGTCCCATGAAAATAGGTCCAATCGTTTTGGAGATAGTACTACAGACGAAGCCATGGATGATAGCTAGTCTAAAATAAAGTAGCCTATGTTATCCGCTGTAATTTTAACTATCCGTCAGTGAAATTTCTGCCAAAACCGGTCCAGCCGTTTCGGAGATTACCCGGAAGATACAGACAGACAGACAGACGACAGACAAAAAATTTAAAAATAGTATTTTTGCTATCAGTATCGTGTATATGTTCATATCCATTCAGTAAAAAGTCGTTATTTTGATATTAAAAACACACACTCCTATTTTATTTATATGTACAGATTACCTCGAATTCCTCACTAAGTCATAATGACCTTACGATAAATTGTGAATTGCTTCTTTCCTTATAATTGGTAACAATGAGTTTAATAGATAAAATCAATGCCGTATACAATTAACGGTGGTTTAAGGACTGGGCCATTACTTGGTAGTCCTCGAACTGTAATGTAATATGAATCGCAAGTACGGATGAGACTTTTTTTACTTTCGTGAATTTTTTAAATACTTTCACAGGAGTAAAATTATTCAATTACTTTGTTATTCATTTGCTTATCGAATTTTTTTCGAATGAAATATGAAGTATAAAGGTAAATGACTGACTGCGGTAAGCACAAATTATAATTGCAAATTGCCAAATTCTTGTTATTGTATACGCTGTTATAAAACGTTTGTATTAAAATTCATAATTGACCGTTATTTTCACCCAGTGTTAGGTTATAGGTAAATATATTTTAAGAATATTTTTTATATATAATTTTTGTATGCGTATTTTTACGAAAATTAAAACAAATCAACTACGAAATTACAACACCGCTGCCGTAAAGGCTTAATTAACTGGGCAGAAAATAAGATAAATGAACTGTCAGAGTCGCTAATGTATCCACTGGATGTAGCCACACACAGCTCTGACGCTCAAACAACAAGCACGCCAACTTGTTCGTTAGCCACATAAATGTTTCTTTCTACAAGAATGTTGTACAAAATTAATTAATGGAAGGGAATTTTATAAGAAATATATTTGTTTATTTGCTTCATTACGTTTATTGTTACAACCAAAGTCTGTAGTATAATCCAATATTTTATGTGGAATACGATATAAAATAACAGTAATAATGTACATAAGCTTTAAATTTTAACATATATCCTGACCCGGTCCGTTTAATAAAACATAAAGTAGAATACTGGCTTCTTCAATAAAAATTTGACATTGAAAATAATCTAACACCCCTTAATAAGAAATGAGTTGATTACATTGTTACCTTGTAATACTCAATATACTCAATTACGCCCTATTCGTACGCTCTGTTGCTGTATTCCCGCAGCTATTCAATAATTGTTATTATATACATGTGCACATATTATTATTATGTAATATACACATAGACACACATACACAGTGCCGTTGGTAACATTTTATTTTATAAATATGAAACATGTAAAGTTTTTGAAAAAAAAACATATTATTATTATTCATATTAACGCATAAAAAAAGATATCTACTAAAGTATCAAGTTCTAATGATAAAACATAAATGAATATTATTGCTTATTCAAATTTATTTAATAAAACAGCTAGGTATTATTTTAAATCTTATGCTGCCAACACTCTATTGATCTGTGCCCCGTGAGTAGTAGATTTGTTTGTATGGAACTTAAACCTTTACGGTTTTAGACAGTCTAGGTGTTAAATGAAAAACTTGAATAAGTGTGCGATGAATTCGATCTACACCTCGTGGGGTTAAGAGCCACGCTATCATTGATCTATGTATAAAAATAGATATTGGTGTATATCTGGTATTAGTAACCTAGAATACCGCTTGACTGATGACAATGAAAGTTAGCACGCCTAAATATTTTTATGCAGCAGGTTCTATATTATCTAATTTGTTATAACTTGTCACTAGGTAACGTTATTTTATATTTTAACGTGGCTGAATTTTAAACTACACTTTAATCTGGTTATTATCATTACATCAGTCTGTAAGAGACTCATTGCAAGGCCTCTTTCCGAAGAAAGGTTTGGGCATAATCACCGCGCCACCCCACGATGTATTGGCGATTTCAAACTTCGAGCATTCCATAGTTCTATATTTTCCTATATACGGTGTGGTCCAACGAGAACATAACTCAGGTTTAGGTTTCCTCTTGATGGTTTCTCTCACCATAAACAAAAGTGCGAAGTTGCGAAGTTGCGGAGTTAGAGCGGCTATTTATATAATATATATAATTTCTAATATCATTACATAATCGAACATTTGTATTATAAAAGTAAGCTGGCTAAACTGTACGGAGGTGTGTCAGTAGCGCGGGTCACGTCACGTGATGATAACGAATGTTTGCTGTCTCACAGGACACAACCGTTACGCGTGAATATGTTTCGGAACCCAATATCCATATACGTTTTTTTTTACGGGCAACATTTATTTTGTGAAATCAAGTTGTTTATCCCTTGATGTTATGTTGCTTTTCTAATGATAAGTTAGTAGAAAAAGATGTGGTTAGGAATTCATATTCATATATACACTTGATAAATAGCTTTTAATAAAGTCTGTAAATCCTGAAATTATAATTAATTAAATTAGGTTTTCATTTACGATAACTAGGAAACTTAGGGAACTTATATCATTATTATCCGTTAGTAATTTTCTTATGTTATAATAAATAAAATTAAAAATAAAAATTTTTTTTTTGTTTTAGTTTTACCTATTAGACACTTGATCCTTATATAAAAATAAATTCATTATTATAGTTTCATTTAATGTATAGTTTTAAGAATATACGATTTATGTAAACTACTACTACTAAAATAAACTAAACTTTACTAAAATACTAACGAACTTTTATAAGTGAAGTATTTTTTTTTTGCTTTTAATTTGTTTCAATGGTTTCCTTCTGTACATAAAACATGTACATAAGATCATATTAAGATAATAATCAACGCAGACGAAGTCATCGTTATCAAATAACATTATATATTTACATTCGATAATCGATTATTAAGTTTTTGCATAACATAGTAACAAGTATTACAAGCAATTTATCACAAAAATCCTATAATTCAATTTACAACTAACAGAAAAGCAACAGACGCATTGCAACGTACACGTAATAAAACCCCATAAAAATATATATTTGTTTTCGAGCAAAACCAACTTGTGGACTCTGCATTTCTCGAAGCGACAGCTGACGAGAATGGGACCCTATTCCACTTTACTCGATTGTTCGCTGCTCCATTGTCACACTCGTGTGTCCTTTTTATTCGATTAACGCCAACATTTGCGCCGTTACTTTTTTCTATGCGGACCGTTAGCAAATAAGTATTAGAACATCACGTGACCTCCAGACAATACAATGTCAAGTAAAAACCGTACTGAGAAACCCAATTTAGAGAGTGCGTCAGAAGTATTGTTATATTTATCGATAAAAGAACATTAATTACCTATACACTCATTTAAGAACATCGATATAACGACAATATGTATTAATTTTACCACATCAATAAAAATATAATATACTAGCAGGCCCGGTGGTAGTCCGGTGAAACTGTAGAGGCTTCGCCGGGTCAACAGTGTAGTCAGATCGAAAAAAAAAAAAAAGCGTTGTCCTGCTCTGATAATAGAAAAGTATATACGTATGTGCACCATATGCTTAAAGTAACTAATGTATTTAATTTGATAAGGATTAATAATGTATCCATTTAAATAGCCTTCCAATTACCTCATTATATGTGACCATGTTTTTGAAAGATAGTATAGTATAGTACGTATAGTAAATTATCCTTTTTTTTATATATATTATAGGTATATGACATCGCAGACATTTTTGTAGATCTATAAAAGAGGAATATCTCACTATGCATTGTTTTGTTATATCTCATAAAAATTAGGCAGCTTTTTCGATGAAAGCTCCGAGGCGGCTTTACTTTTTCCAACACTTCCTACAATTATTGTTATGTTTCAACAAATTTACACAAAATCTTGACAAATTGTATACTTAAACCTTCCTCATGTATTGCTCTGTCTATTGGTGAGGACTGAATTACAATCCGTTTAGTAGTTTTTGAGTTTATCGCGAACTTATATAAACATTAACAGCGCCATCTGTCAATTCTTCAATGCACTACACCGTAATGATCACGGCCCTAGATAAATCCATAAAAATATTAAATATCAATTAATCAAACTCCCTTTTTACTTATTGACGAGCTCTGCTAAGCTGCGTAGACAAAATCTTCAGATAAAGATGTTTTACCTGTCACTGATTTTGATGAAATAAATCCTAAACGTTGACTTAAGCTATAATTAATTTATACTTTAAATCCCCATGAAAATACGTGTAGTAAATGTAGAGATCAAGTAAACAGACAGTCAAAAATTGTCTTACTATATTCTGTTACATTCTTTCAATTACTTAAATTTTTCAGAAATATATCCAATGTATATGATGATTGTGCAGTTATTTTATAGTATAGATAATTTAAATAACAAAAAATGGATATTGTTTTTAGTAAAAGAAGCTGACTGAATAAGATAGAATATGATGTATATAATAAAATACAAACAGTAAATATTCATTTACTTGCGTAGATTATTTATAGTACCGTAAAACGTTAAGCGGCTTTTTGGGAGGACCACTTAGTAACGTAAATGCAAAACTACCCAAACGATTTATCTGTGGTCTCTCTTAAAAGGAAGACCATTAATGATATAAACATAAAAATGTACATGAAATAAGTATTGAACCTTCATTGATACAAGTTCTTAGACAACATCAATATCAGAAAAAAGCTTAAGTACCTTTAATAACTCTTAGAATCAATTTAAAAAAATAAAAGTAAACGTTTGATTTTAACATCAAATATAACCGAAGTCGATTATTTATTTCTTTTAAAATCGAATAACTTAGAGACCTATTGCCTTATTACACAAACAAAAATGAACAGGCTTTTAACACGAGTTTCACTAAACGGCGTCTAAAATTTAAAACCTTGTTAAAACATTCCTAAAATACGTTATTACAAAAGCGTGTGTAAGCGGTCTCTAGCTAAGCATCCGGTTTTCTTCATCAACATCTAGTTTTTTTATGCAAGCAACTCTGAATAACATTCATTCAATTCAATCTCATCATTCAAAAACGTTCCATTACATATGGGTATTTTGCAGACAATTTGAATTTATGAATAAAATTTTTGTTTAGGTCTTCACGAAGAAAATGTAGTTATTTTAAGTGAAATTGGATATTATTATTGTGACATTTTGGTTGAAATAAAACGATGCAATTGTAAAAATAAGCAATATATAAGTTTAATATATTAGGTCAAAGTGCGTAATTTGGAACAAGAGTATAATATAAGATTAAATACGTTGTTAAATGTCAATAATGTCATATAATAGTTGTTGTAATTTACTTGTGAATCTCGAAAATTGTTTAATATATCTACATCTTCGAAACTAATTATATACACGAAATCCATAATTTACTTGGAAACGCCTTTTGCCGGCAAATAGAGATACAATAAAATAAGAACTTTCAACTTCGACAAGTGTTACACAATGTTTAAATTGAAATAGTGTCTATCTCAAAAACAACTGTAAGGCACTCTTTTATGATGAAACTTTCTTTAACAGGTGTTCGACCCGTATTTAAGGTTTTTTTTTGTAATAACACGGCTAAGGTTTAATTTGACCAATAAATATTATACCTTACAATATAAACGAGGTCATTAGCAGGCTATTTCAATCAATGCCATTGTGGCGTTGCCTCCATGCAATGCAATAATAACGCCAATAATAACGCAGCCCGCATGAAAGCAGCGTTTTGTATAATCAGTCAATATTAAGTTTGACAACGGGCGAATGCACAGAAAGCGCTTTTAATACTGTTATTTAAAATTTCTTTTAGCTTTTAAAATCGAGTGCAATCTCATTATTTTTATTACTATGTTTCAATTATTTCTTATGTAGTATTTTGACATTACGCCTTCATTAAGATTTTCCGATTTCTTTGTTAATTTAATACAACATAGGTTATTTTATTTTTCTCGTTTTGATAAAAAAAAAAAACCTAATTATTGAGTGATATTCTTGTGCTTGAAGTTGAGTCGGAGCTATAAACTTTTAAGAATATGCAAGACAATGTGTACAAACATGTGTTAGTTGGATAAGAGGCGTGTATCTGTTTGTACTCCACTAAGTCGGTGTCAAGTACGCTCGCCCACAATTTTGCCTGACGAGAAGCAAATATTGACCCTCGTTCACTTCCCGACCTTTCTGTTAGCCTTATTTGAGTCACCCTAAATAAAATTGTTCATTAGACATGCAGTCGTCTTGAAACCGAACATAACTTACTCTTATACTATTTAGTTACAATACAATTTACATTACAATTTTACTTTCAGAACAACAACCAGTCTTTTAAATCTAATTTCAAGCTATTATTCGGTATTCCTAGAATTTATAATCTAGTTGGAAAGCCGACCTAAAAATATCAGTTGAAGCATAAATTAATTATTAATGATGATTCTTAGCCAATGCTTTCATTTATTATTATAAAAAATTCTAGAATATCTAAACCAGTAAAAAGTTTATTTTTATCTGTCCTCAAATGTCATGAATGTAATTGACATCAGAAGTACGGTTTGGATTTATATTTGATGCTTGGGTACGAATGCTCGTTTTAGGTTGTGTGGTATAATTTGCAGTACGTAGCGACATCTATCGAAACTGTAACAAATCGATAACAAAAGATGGCGCTTTACAATTAATTAGAAATATGTAGTGGATAACGTGAATCACACTATTAATATTGAACTGATCCCGGTAGTACTATATAACATATACCATATAAAAAAAAAAATTACTCAGCGACAGTTCAAGCCGAGGCGCACCGTGTGCCCTTGTGCTGTTCTGTTCGCCTATAAAATGGAGTGAGTGTCTTATGCGCTCCCTTTAGTAGTCTGGTGAATCTGTAGAGGCATCCGGATTAACAGGGTAGTCTATATTTTTTAAATCTACGTATTTAAAATAAAATTAAAGTGTCTGTGGTTTGTTAGAATTCTTCAGAGTATTATTTACGCTTTTCTATACAGGTTAAGTAGTAATAATAATTTTTAACAGAGGTAAATTAAGATCCGTAAAACCGTTATAGGGGTGGATAACAAAATGTCAAGAAATAAATATATTTTTTTAATTATTCTGGATATATCATGGACTTCCCATGAAATCAAAAATAGCATTTTCAAGTTAATGAAATGGCGGCACCAGTTATTAATATAAGGTTGATATAATATAGTAATTAATTATCAGAGTGTATTTAAAAATAATAAAAAGTCGAACTTACACTGACAAAATGTTATTTAGCTACCTAAAAACATTTTTTTGGTTTCTACATTTTATTTACTACACTAATGTTTTAAAGTCAACCATCAACAGCCAATAGCGTGACGCATTCTTTTAGATAGTTTCAATTAAGTTTTTATTCTAATCTGGTACCTCCTTGAAAAATTATTCTTTTTACAGTTCACAATGCCTAGCTTTAGCCCGATAATTATCCGGGACTCGGTATAACGCATAGCTTGAAGGTACGTGAAGTAGGTACACTAGAACGTTCAGTGCTCGCCAAACTTTTTAACCGTTCTGAATATAGTTGGGCAGAACACACTTTTAGGTATAGATAAGTATTATATCATAGGTATAAAACCAATACAACTTAAGAATAAATATATGCCAATATTAGATTCCTTTAATAATGTTTTAAGTTTGTTTTGTATTACACTCTTGTCTATATTATGCTGAAGCCCGAATTGACGACTATTTTAAAAGCCATCTATCTATATGTATCAGAGCCGTGTGTCAGTTAGTTTAAATCAACTTCAATCTCGCTTTAAACTACTTAAGTTTTAGAATTTCACGTTAATTATAAATTTGCTAAAAATCGAAAATAAATAGTAGTTATACAGAGCATATAAGCAGACCGGGATTAAATATTGAGGAATGGATAAAAGTTTAAAATAAAAACAATAAATGTGTAAAAAACTTTTTATAAAATTCGACTTAAATTCAAAAATCTTAATAAAAAAAATTTGAAATTTAATCTTTATTTCTCTAAAACCATATAAAAACAAGAAACTAAAAAAAAAACACATTTCCAACAATATTTTGCTTCCGAAATTTGGACCGAAAAATAAAACATAGTCGTTAAAAACAGCGCTACAATACAGAGATATGTATTGTATATAACGCATAAGATATCTGTTATTTACAAACTCTGCTTTAAATAGTCAACATCGAATATATTACGCAGAAAATGTCCTTTTTACAATGCAATGCTATTCGTATCGTTGCATCTTGTAGTTCCCACTATACTTCAACGATACAATGCAACATTTCTGTGTCGTATTCCGTCGCCAGTTGCTGAACAAATATTTGTTATTTGTAAATCTCTACTGCTATTGTACACTGGTAACATAAGAATTTTAAAGGAAACTAAATATATGCGCTATGCCAAGATTTTTTTTAATAGAAATAGTGCTTGTAAAGAAAACTTTTACTACATTAAACTGTACTTACTTAACTTACGCAATATAATATCTGGTATACATTTTACATACAATTATAGTTTATAGATTCTATCGTATGAAATATCATTGTGCGTTAGCAACACTAGCACTTATACCCGCGACTTCATTTACGTTGTCCTGTGCATGCGCACAACACCGATTGCATCACATTTCTACGGCAAGATATTGCACGCCGCTAAACGCGTAGTACTTTCGTAGGTTCTTAAATTTTACATTGAATGGATATTTCGTGGAAATACTTAATACGGTTCAAACATGAAATAAATAAAACATTTTTTTTATCAGTTTATTCAATAGTTTTTACGTGGTGCGTGCGTAACCACAGATTACTTTCATTTTATGTATACAGTCTATGTATTATATGTGTTTCTAGAATAAAAATATGTCGTTCTTTTTAAATCGAACTAAATATGTACATAGTGTGTAATTTCCAATACTTTTCATCTTAAACTCAACGATGAATTACTGTTGAATTAAAATAAATCTTATCTTAAATAAGCAGGAACTTCTTTCAAAAAGTAATAATGACCAAGCAGCTTTAAACAAGTGTAACTGTAATAATATTTTAAGCGGCCACATAGAGCGAGAACCAACGTCATAAGCCCGGATAATCCTGATAAACACACGGACAGAAGTGTCGTCCATCGCGCCGCGTCGCACCGCACCGGGCAGTAGAGAGTTGATGCGTCACGCAATATCTGAATGATTGATGAGGGAGCAGTCGAGTGCGTTACCAGATTCAGTATGACCGCTGCTTTATACCGTGATGCGTACGCTTTATATACGTACACTCATTTTGCCGTGTATATTCGAGGCGATCCATTATTCGGAGCGGTATTGATCAGTGGCACAGTATATGAAGCGTGCTGTTAGTTAAACTCTCGATTGGTTGTCTTCAAATATTGGTACGACGTTTCTTAATACAGTTCGAAGTAGGAGTTGACTAGTTGATATCGTTACGTAAGCAAAAAGCGTTATGCTTCTTTCATGCGACTTTCTCTACCTCCCTGGCTTTTTAGCGAAAAATATATCAAAATAGGTTGCGTAGTTGAAAAGAGGAAAGGGAAACACACGGATGAAAAATTACATGGATGAAGTCTCTGAATCTGAATGAAAGTGACCTGATAACGTGCATGCAAAATTTTGTGACAATCAGTTGAGTAGTTAAGGTATGAAAGCATAACAAACACATTTATAATCTTAGAATATTTATATTGCATATTATCAAAGCTGAGTTGCAAATTCCATATTTATTTTTGTATTACAAACTATTTTTTTATATATTTATTAGAATTCATAGAAAGCTAACGGCCAGTATTAAAAATCTGATAGTAACTCTGACATGTCAGCCAGTATAGGGATGATAGATGGGCAGTATGTGAATGTTTGTGCGACGGGCAACGGCACATGTCCGAAACAGAGCGCTTTCACCGATACGCGTTCACCGTGAACTGATGGAAAGACGAGATTATGGTGAATATGACATTAATATAAAGAGTGTTGCAGTTTTAAAAACTTCATTTATATTTTTGTTATCATTATACATAGTTATCTATGTACTCGTATGTATATACAATTAAAATGTCTCTTGTTACCTTCGAAATAACTGTACTGATTGATATAGACGAGATTTTTTCTGGCAGACAGACGACTTTTCAGAGAATTCTCCAGGATATATACATTATTACGTATTATCGATAAGAGCTACGTAATATTGCTAATATGGTTATTGGGGTTAAATAATGAAGACGGTATATAATTAACCCAAAAATATATACCTATAGTTTCATTGGAAAATTAAAACCATTTTCACGAACGCGAAGTCACGGTTATGAGTTAGTATAAATTAAAAAAAACATATTTCAACCAGCAATTGAATACTAAAACCCAGACTATTAAATAGAAAGGCACGAGTTTCATCCCCGAATAGCACTACTTACTTTTGTGTGATGAACATAATTTGTAATATTTAAAATAGTTTTGTCTTTGGGATTATTTTGTAGTAATTCCACTATATGTGGGAAGATGTGGGAAAAATATGTAATTGTTTATTTCTCTTCGTTTACTACAATGATGTAAGTTGAAGAGCTGATTATATTAAAATACTAAATACGGTATGGAGTAATGTTTAATATATATATACATATATATACTTGAAGAAAACATTTTACTTCTTATTATGCTTGAATTCTGACCATTGAACGACCACTAGTTATATAAAATGAATAGTCAAATTTAGTGCTTTTCTAAAATTTCTCTAAAATTGTTTGCATTGACAATTAGGAATACATAAACATTTCTCAACGTTCAAATGTACTATTAGTAAAATTTGCAGAATTTATGAATATAATACAAATTAATTCTAAGTTGAACGAAAGTTCAAATTCATGAACTATCATTATTCTATAATTCTGGTAATGTACTACTGTCTAGACTATGCAATTAATTGTTAAACTATAAGTCGTAGTAACAGCCTCAGCTTAGGTAGGTATTAGATGAGGTCAGTTGCTTCGTCAAATTTTAATGACTATATAAACAGCGGAGCTTACCAACATTCAAATTACTAACCAACGACTAGCAATTATTTTAATGGTCGTCGATGTATGATAGTTTGTCGGTTCTGATTGGTGATAAACGAAATTGAATAATTATTTCACAAATGTATATAAATAAAGTGAGAATAAAGGCGATAACGTATTTTTAGTCAAAAGAAATGCTCTTATAAGTTTCGACATTTTTTATTAGAATTATTAAAAATAAAATACACAGATATAAATATGATGAGATGATGGCTCCGTTTGTTAGTGTGTTCGGACACAGCGTCGAAGGACGTAGGTTCGAACCCAAGCAACTGAGTCGGAACTTTCGGTGAAGGCAAACATCGTGATGAAACCATAGCATGGTGGTAGGGCTTTTTCTAAGTCCATCTGGCTAGCTACCACCCTCAAGTTGAAAAGCTGTCGACTAATACCCGTTGGTGTGTTAGGCAGCTGCACTTGGGAGTCAGTCTCCCTCTAGGCTTAGCGTGATTTATCAACTTAGACCACATCATCATTTAACATCTGATGAGATTGTGATCAAACGTTTACATATAAAGTATAAAAAAAAAACAATTTTAATTCATCGATCGGTTTATATTTCTTAGTGCATACATGTCATAATTGTATAAAACGACTGAACTTATCCTTTATCTATAAATAATATAAAACATGTATTCTTAATTCTTCTAAACTACCAAAAGGGTTTTCAGCTGATTTTTACTGTCGGTTAGGAAATGTATTCGGAAAGCATTATATGCATAATACATGTATATCACTACATATTATAAAACAAAGTCGTACGCCGCGTCTGTCTGTCTGTATGTTCGCGATAAACTCGAAAACTACTTAACAGATTATAATGCGGTCTTCACCAATAGATAGAGTTAATACACGATGAAGGTTTAGGTATATAATTTGTCAAGGTTTTGTATAAATTGGTTGAAATCTAACGGTAATTGTTGGAAAAAGTCAAGCCGCTTGGGAGATTTCATCGAAAACGCTGCTTAATTCTTTTGAGATACAACGAAGCAATGCATAGTGGCAAATTCCTCTTTTATAGATCTACAAAGAAATATGGGAGGCTATCTTTTAAGAATAGCTTACTATACCCATCTATCTTAGAAAAAAATGGTAATATACAATGAGGTAATTGGAAAGCTATTTAGACGGATACATTATTAATCCTTACCAAATTAAATACATTAGAGTTACCTTAAGCATTTCATGCAAATAAGTGTTTCTATTTTTATTATCAAGGCAAGACAATTTCCGCCGGGCCTGCTAGTGTTATATAGATTAGACAAAAGTCGATGTATTCTAATGAACTCGTAACAAAGAGTTTTCAGGCGCTTACTTTGATGACGCCGAATATTACATTTAAAAAATACCCATAGATATATCCTTTTTATTTTTTGTATATAATTGGTTATTTGCGACACTGTTTTGATAAAAGTAGTATTAATTTTTAAACAATTAAATACACTTATGAACCCTCAATAGTATTTTGTATCCATACGAAGCCAGACTCTGTCGCTAGTATGTATCAAATATTAAGCAACAATAAAGTTAGAAAGTGAAAACTGTTACAGAGAAGAACAGCGGAGAATAAGCGAAGGTAGACAATGAAAAGTAATACAATTGCAATGAAAAGATGCGCGGTCCGTGTGTTCTAGTTCCAAACAAGAGGAATGGAAGCTCGCAGGTGCGCTGCGGGACAATGCTGGATGCACACGCCGGCAACAATATACAACGTTGATTGCGGAGAAAACTGGCTGCGATTGTACTGCGTCGCTGCCACTTGACAGACGCCGGGGTTCGGGAGTGGAAAATACGAGCAGATGATGAATTAAATGTTTCTATTTTCTGTATTATTCAACTAGAATTTGCGTGTATAACTATTTGATATCCGCGACCTCCTTCGCGTCGTTTATTATCTGAATATTTATTTGTACACAGGAAAAAACATAAGCATTTCACCGTTTGCCCCATTCTCGTAGTACTTATAAAAAGTTAGTATTTTAAAACTTTAATAGTTTCATATTAAATGAAGCTGTCGTGGTAAGTTTTTAAATAAGGACCAAGTTTTGAAGAAGTAAAACTAAAAAAAAATTATACACGCACAAGAACAGACTTCTATTATTTTATTGGTATTGATACGTATATTAGATAACCCAGTAAATTATTATTATTATTTTTATATTATAGGGGGCAAACGAACAGCTGGCTCACCTGATGGTAAGTGATCACCGCTGTCCATAGATATTAGCAACACCAGAGGAGTCGCAAGTGCGTTGCTGGCCTTTTAATATATGTAGACCTCCGGCGCTCTCACTGATCGAACGAAACGCAACAATGCAAACACTGTTACTTCACGTCGGTTTTCTGTGAGAGGGTGGTACTACCCCGAGCGAGCCAACCCATTCATTCTGAAACCAGTAATAGTTTCAGCGTAGCTCTACCACCTAGAACTTTCTTTATTCATTATATTCTCCACTTTCTATTATTTTGCGAAATGCAATAGAGACTCTGTTATTGTGTACTCCGACATAGCAACGATTAACAGGGTTTCTAATGTTACAATGAACGTACGCTTTAAAAGGAAAACGCGATTAAAGAATGGTAGGATATTTTTAACCGACTTCAAAAAAGGAGGAGTTTCTTAATTCGATTGTATTTTTTTATGGTTATTACCTCAGAACTTTCGACTGGGTGAACCGATTTTGATGATTCTTTTTTCATTTGAAAGCTGGTGCTTCTCGTGTGGTTCCATTTCAATTTGGTCCAATTCTAACAATGGCATCCATGAGAAAATCATAGAAGTATTAAATTTGCATTAAGTATGTACGCACCAAATGGACGAATAACTCAATATCACGCCAACCGATTTCGATGATTCATTTTTTATTGGAAAGTACTTCAAGGGTAGTTTGATGAGAGTTTGGTTATTTTTCATTGAATTTGATTCTTGTAATAGTTTGGTTATTTTTTGCTCTGTAGAGCCTCCTTTTTCCTTAGTGTTTCTTGATATTAAAGTCGGTTTTTTTTTTAATGTTATGTATCATCTAACGATTACTTGATAGGTATAACAGATCTCCACGTAAGAATTCTTTCGCTAAATACCTATCGGTATTTACTGGCAGTCGTAATTAAGAGTTATTCATATTTCTAATCTTAGCGAATTATGAGTTCTTCCACATTAACCCAATTTCGCTTATATATTAGATAAAATTATAGTCAGTGGTTTAATCCATAACGAATGAAAGATTTAAAAAAAAGACTAAAGATTTTAAAGAAAGACTAATAACCCCATGGTGCCTTTCCACTCCTATTTGGCCGAGAAGCAGGAACTGCCAATGGCACTACTTCTGCATCCCCGGCAGGTGTCGACCCCTCATCAGGGGCCCCGTCTGCGGTCTGAGGGGTCAAGATGGTAGACCCCTCAGGAGGGGGCGGGTGTTAAACCCACCCCCGAAGTATTGTGAGAGTCGCACGGCACAATGCGCCTCCACCACGCGGGCTTGTGCAGATAGACACTGCTCAGGACGTGAGTACATAAAGTGCACCTACCAAAACACACCAACAGATGCTATGTGACACATTATTAACTTGATACTAGTAGTTAGCCACTTAGAAAAAGCCACTATGCTATAATTTCATTACGATGTATTCCTTCACCGAAAGGTTCAGTTCAGCTCAGTCGCTAGGATTCGAACCTACGTTCTTCGACACAGTGTCCGAAAACACTATCAAATAAGCGATCCACGCTCAGTTTAGTGTCTGATCACAAACGCGTATGATGTGAAGTGACGATTTGGTCTAAAATGTTAAACACCCGAAACCCAGAGTCGACGACAGCTCTCAAATGCAGCTGTCAGGATATAGCAACAGATGTTGGGTGACAGATTTTCAAGTAGTAGCTAGTAGCTACTTAGAAAAAGGCACAATGCTATGGCTTCAACACGATATTATCCTTTACTGAAAACTTCGACTCAGTTGCAAGGATTCGAAACGAAGCCATCATCGCTACAAAAGATTATAAAATACGAATGCTATAAATGTATTTCAAACTTTAAACTGTATATTGTAAATAGAACGAGAAATAGCAGAATAGCTAAATGAAATTAGAAACTGAAATAGTGAATATGCCACTATAAATTAATTATTATATACACAATAACGGGAATTAATTAAAACTTAATTGCTCGCTGAACGAGTTCTGAGTTTCGAGAGTTACTATCCTATTTAATTGATCACAGGTTAGAAAGTTACAGGTAATAAATTTTAACGTACTGTAAGCAATAGTATAAATTTAACTAGAGATTTATAAAATAATAAGTCGATATTTAATTAAAGCGTAAATGTCGTATTTAATAAGTAACGGCTTCTAAATCACTGTTCATTGTATACACAGATGTTTCAATCATATCTCCTCTCTACAAAAAAGGAGGTTCTGTATTCAACCGATATGTATGTTTGTATGTCCGGATTTTTCTCAAAAATTACTAATGCGAATTGGATGAGGTTTTCATTATTTGATGCTTATTTATTCAGTGGATATTTTAGTATATAATACATCTGATGGATATCTTCGGAGATAGAAAATTTTGAATTGGAACTGGTAGCAAACGACCCGCGATTTCTGTGATCATGTATCTATGTATGTTTTATACTATTATATAACGTAATATCACGTCTTTATGGTATTAAGGCGTAAACAGATGTGCATATTTCAGTTAATTTTTTTGCCAGTTATATTAATTTTTCATAATGTTTGGCGGAATTAAATAGTTGTATCTAATAATATAGTCATATCGTATGTGTCACTGAAAATTAAGAAATTATATTTTAAATAAAAAACATTAAAAATATTGAAATAATATATTGGGATTTAGAAAATTCAAATGAAGCTCAAAATTTGCATCATTAATATAAATTATAAAGAAATTTATTTTGAAAATTTATAAATTATTTTGTTTAATTTAATATTGAATAAAAATATTAAAATCAAACTTCATGCGACGTATAGTCACAGGCTCGTTCTCATTGTTCTATTATTTTATTTAGCTCATATGTAGTAAATAGCAGAAGCGAGTGAAATTATTCTAATTAAAAGGGATTTTTTTTATAATAACTTATATCTAAAAAGTTATGATAAAATATTAAAGTATTATAATACTACAGTTAGTTTACTAAGGCCTATGGTATCTCATACGTAAAACGTGGATCGCCTTGACACTGACGTAATGCATTCAATTTCACTTTGGAAGCTAAGGTGTTGTGTAAATACGGTTGAATTGGAATCCACCGAAATGCAGCCACATACTGGACATTCCACGACGTGTGGGTATACGAAATACGGGAGACAGAGAGACCGAGGGACGAAGTTACGAACTTGGGAGCGAGCGCTGTCGGCTTCGATCACTGTGACTGGGTTGAATTCACATCGAGATTAAATTGTACGTTTTGCATTCTCTATGTAGCAGTTTAGTGCATCACTATCCAAGTTTTATTTATTCAATTTAGTCCGTTTAGTTTCTCGCAATTAGTTTGCTTTCAAATAATTTCTAGATGATTTTGAAAAATAAATCTTCTAAGTCATATAACAAGAAAAGTGCATGATAGACGAAGAAGGAATGGGTAGATTGTATGAAGAATAATATGTAAATCAAAAGATAGGAATACTGAGATGAAATCTGACAGAAGAGAGTGGAAGAGAGGAAACAAGGTGATGATAAGGATATCGTTTTGAAAAAAAATGTTACCTACATTATTTTTTCCGCAAACAATGACTACAATAATTTTAAATCTGTACATTAAAATAAATTTGAAGTGTCTGTGGTTTATTCGGGTTAATCTCCGAAATAAGTTAAATGATTTTTAGGAGCCTTTTTTGACAAATAGGGGATTATTCTAAGCATTACCTAGCCTACATATTTCCAAAGTGTACAGTTTTCCATAAAAAATGAGCGGTAATAATAACCTTTAATATAGGGAACTTAAAATTGGTAAGAATATTAATAATAATAAGGGTTAATATAATAATGACAAAATTACAGTTGAAATATAAAAGGTAGCTCACAATGAATCTGAAAGAGACATGTATCTTCCATGAAAAAAACTTCATCTTCACTTCAAAGAACTCGCGACCTGTGGCTAGTTTAAAATAAATGTTTGGTATGTGACTCTTATTTATCTAAGTAAACAGTTATTAACACCAACAAGTCAAGTATATATTATGTTCAAAAGTAAATATTAGTCTTTGAACTTGTTTTTAGTCAATTATTTTTTTTTCTCAAACTTATAAAAGGATTTAACATTTGACGATCTCCTAGAATCAAAGATCTTCTTGAAGCTAAAGAAAAAATTATATCCGAATCTCTTTGTGTAGTTTGTAGCAGAGGTGGACAATATATTGAAATAATAAGTTCCAAATGCGAGCCAATCACTCCTGATGTCAAATGACGTTGCCGGCAAAAATAGTATACATGTTAATCCTAGAGGGGGACTAGTATTCAAGTGCAGTTGCGGGAACAGACTTATAGATTGGTGATTCTGAATTTGAGGGTGGTAGCTAGCAAGGATGGCTTAGAAACAGTCCCTCTTCCACCATGCTATGGTTTGTTACAATATTTGATTTGACTAAGAGTTCCGGCTCAATCGCAGGGATTCGAACCGCCGTCGATAGCCCTGGTGTCCGACCACCCTAACCAACGAGTTGCCATTGTTTCAAAATTCAAACATTGTTCTCTGATCATTTATACATCAATTTATGTTGATATAACTGGAGAGCGATAAACTACCAAACCATTTGACTTATCATCATAAAAGTATTTTGTAAGTATTTTTGTATGGAGAATGCCTCTAGGTTTCCCATTTTACTATATCTCACTACTAGGAGCTATCAATTTGATTATAAGTAAACTTTTCATTAGAACAAATAATAACAGTAACAAAACATTAACAAAAAAATTGAAGAAAAACGAACTATCTTCAAAAAACACGAACTCAAAAGTATAAAACAAAACTCACTTAATTTTACATAATACTTTGTCTTAGTTTAAAAAATATATGTAAGATACAATTACAAAATTAAAATAACTCCCAATATCCCCAGAAAAAATAAGTGTACAACAACAAAAATCTCATCCAAATCTGACTGGTAGATTTTGAGAAAATTGCGGACATACAAACATACATGTATACATACATACATACAGAATCTCTTTTTTTGAATTTGGTTAAAAATAGAAGCGAGCGGAACCACGCTTTTAAATAGTAAACAAAACAATTTTAAACGCTCCTTTAGATATGTCAGAAACGGATTCAATATTATTTTTAAAGACATTTCAGTCTGCAAGGAAACAGGTGGATATAGTTTTAAAACTGTTCTTCAATTCCAGATTGCACGCTTTCCAGTAAGTCCAACTTTATCTAACAGCTGATTGCGACTCCTTTCTTTGGAAAAGTATCGTTAGAATCTTTCCTTCACTTTTCTTAGTTTTTATCTTAACTATGAGAACTTATTTCTACTTCAATATAACTTCGAGAAACGTTATAAAATTTTATTCGCTCCTCTTAATTTTCTTTAAGTTCTTGTCCGTGTTTTCAATTGTTTAGTAATAATATTCAGTAGTTAAGAATAAAATCAATACTGAATATATTGTATTTTACAGTTTCATACATTATGTATATAAGTATATATTTTTGATAGAAGTATGTACTCGTAGTTGTAGTCCGGTAAATCTGTAGGTAAAGGCCAAAGGGCCAACAGGGTATTTCAGTTCGAAAAAAAAATAGAAGTATATGTAAAACATTTTTCTTAAAATGTAAAAGAAAACATTTACTTTCACATAGATCGAATAAATAAATTATATATAAAATAATATACCAGATATTTATAATAAATTTATGTAATTGAAAATGAAAATAAATGAAATTTATATCTTTAATTATCATTTTGATTGGAGGCGAGCGCACAATAGCATTCATCCGAATATGGTTCTTACAGTTTAAGATATTCTGAGAACTGAATAAAATATTCGAGATAACTATAGTTCATATATATACATATTATATAAATATTGGTATATTTAGTCAATTTCACCATTTTCGCTAAATGTAACTTATCAAAAAAGAAAAAGTTACCTCGCAGATGTTCCCTTTGTACGTAAGTCTCAAGTGCAACGTAATACTATATGTTTTGAGCTAGTGAACGACAGTGTCACTGTATCAAAATTATAATTCATAAATATTTTTTAACTTTATTTTAAGCTTTAGATTAAAATCTTTTATATAAAAATTACATTCCGAGTAAACATTTCCTAAACTTTCATATAACAATATCCCTGATAAAACATGACCATGTAATAATTATATTAGAATACTCATTTGACTTGAAAGCAGTGTGCTCCGTTGACAGCGATATATGAAATTCTGCGGTATATATTATCACTGGAGTCGTGTACAATGACATTATTGCCGTGAATATACACAAGCTTAAGCACAGGCTGCAATAAAGTCATGTCAGTGTCGAAATATTACCGTAGCGTCGCGTCGGTGGGTGTCCTGTACCTCTCGCATACGTCATGTCGGTAGCCGGCTGTGTTACTTTACTCTATCTACATAATCATTTCAGGTAAGGTGATGTATGTTAACGAGGTACTTTCGTGATGCTTATAATAAAAAATACGCGTGTGTGTGTATATGTGTGTGTGTGAGTATATTTCGTGTGTTATGAATCATAGATGTATGTACCAAGAAATGTAGGCGAAAATATAGGTAGAGAATTGACATTTTGAAGTAGTTATTGAATATTATTTTCATATATAATTAACAGATGATTAAGTTACTTCTAAAATTGCATTTTACAAAATCTTAACAGTGACGTAAGGTTGAGGGGTGTCGATTACCAAGATGTATCTTTATTCATTGCGCCCGGCGTTGCTTATTTTATAAAAAAGTTTTAAGCTAAATATAACAAAATTCTCATTAATAGAGACAATCATTATTCCAATAAGTACAAAGAATAATTATTATGATATGAAACATTTAAAATTTACTTTTAGAGTGTTCTCATAATATTTTTGTCCCCCAATATCGGCTATACTTTATTTACTTATCAGCTCATATATGTTTGTTGCTGTTGTTATTCACAAATATCAATAATCTCCTGAAAAAGCTATTAGGAGACACAAGAGTAAAATCGGATTAAAAATAATAATAATTAATTCTATATCAGTAAATATATAAATGTAGTCATACTGAGTCGCATATCATCACATTTCGAATGCTACCTCATGGCTCAGAACCATGGTCTGAGTTAATCCATACTTCTTATACAAAAACATAAAAAGACAAAGGCTACGAGAGTGCTTATGCCTCGATAATAAGTAATTAAGCATTACAGTATATATTGTGCAATTAATTGCATCATTAGAAAGATAAACACTTATAGGAACTTAAACTAATTGCGTGTATTTTTTTATTCTAGTAAATTGTACTATAGCATAAGGAACTAACAGCACAATACCTAATGCTAAGCATAGTGTATAACACCAAAACAGCGATCATCATAAAGGGATATACAATTTATCGCCAAACGTCATTGTTATGTCGGTCTACAAGTCTGGATGGATGGATATAAACTAGTCGATTCGAAAACGTTCAAAATCTAAGAGACAGTCACTGTATCGAAATTATCACTCTGAGCATTGTGGTGGTGAATTGGCCGAATATAGATAATCTACCACTCCATAAATATGTACAATAGATTTAGCTATTAGGCCAAAAATAGCCTTTTGTGACAGAAGTTTTTAAAATGGGAACACTAATAGCATAATTGTACTTCCTACAAACATGTTCATAAATGTTATTTCGTTATAATAGTATAGATTGATATATTCTTTTGACAGCAAGTCATGATTATGACAATGAAGATAATAGAAATATAAAAACTACACATAACACCGATTATATTTGGCTATTTATATAAGTACAATTTATTGATACATTTCGTATAGGAGTATATTAAAACAAATCAAATATTATGTAATAATTTAGATTATTTATTGACAGTATGACTTACATTACAAATACGTATAGTATATATTATTGCATCGTATACAGTAGTCGCTACAGCCACTACTTTTTGTAATATCCAGTATTTTAAGCATTTCGGTGGATTCCAGTTTAGTCCTATTTACACAACACCTTAAATTCAGAATTTGGAAGCTATAGTATATATATTTTCAATTTATTTCTTATATAGTTTATAGTTCAGGTATTGTTGTTAGTGTACACTAGCTGTTGCCATACGACATCGCCCGCATTGAATTAATAAATAAATATTAATAGCAACATGTGAAGAAAATATGCAACTTTAAATTATTAAAGAGTAGATACGAAGTATTACAATATAAAAGACAATAAGTCGCGGCACCGTTTCCTCAATTAATGTCTAGGAAGCATGTCTTTGTAAAAGATGAATTAAATCTAATCTTTCTTTGTGCCGTCTACGTGCTACGCCGCGGTCGTAGCCGTTGCTACGACACCGCGCTCTACGGATGTCACAGCATTTATTTCACTTCCCTTGTTAAAAGGAATAATAAAAATGGAACTATTTAATTGGCCTCTTAAATTTGTTTCTTTTTAACTAACTAAATAAGGTTGGCGTATTATAACCTATGTTCGTTATTTAAAATATAGATATAGAACATTGACACATCATGTCATTTAATAAAAACATTTACGTTAATATAGGAAGTTAACCCCGCGGCTGATTTTTTAAGACCCAGATCTCAAAATGGCGGACTATGTTTTTAATATTTTTATTTTATTTCACGACTTCATACATTGTAAATTTCATTGTTTAGTATTAAAAAGAAGTTGGTATAAATAAAACAAACATATTTTACATAAAAATTATAACTTTAAAATACATAATTTGTAATTTTTTCAAAATTTTGTAATAAATCATGAAGCTTATTTTGGCAACAGTCTGTTGACCTGTACCTTACGAGATCTACATTCTTTTGTATGGATCTTAAACCTTTATTACTTTGGACAGTCTAGGATTTAACTACAATTAAAAAAAAAATAAAGTTCTGAAAAAAAAAAAATTGTGTCGAACAAATGCCGAAGAATAAATCTCATAAATTATAACAAACTAAAATTATTCAAATTTGTTTAATCGTACTTAATAAAATTTTGTGTTCGAACTCTACTTGATAATTTTATAACATTCCCACAAATAAAGTCTACACAAAATCATATTACTATATAAAAAAAAAACGGAATAGTCACTAATTGGATATTGATTACATTAGATTTGATGACAAAGTTTCCTTTGTAAATCTTTGTTTGGTCTACGACTCGGAAGTTAATTATTCCGGTTAAAACTTTTGATTTGAAATTAATTGTATTATTTTATCTTGTATCTGTAATAATGCCGCGGTGCGATGATTAAACAAAACAAAAATGTTGATATACTTGTTTATACAGTAAATATATACGTTTATATGTATAAACTTAAATTATTATACGACAATTGATTATTTCAATATATTAACTAATGGTCGTCCAGTAGTCGAAATTCGACGTTGGTATTGGAATTTCGTAAGTGTTTTTGTCCCTTGTATAGATGTTATTATTTGTATTTCGTTTGATTGCTTTTCTAAACGATAAAAACTGTATTGAGTACTGTATACATATACTATAGATTCCAGACGTAAGGAGCGTGAAGTATTGTACACAATCGCAAGGTTAGCTTTTAAGATTTGATATGTATTTGATAATGTAGTTACGGGACGCCATAGTTGCTATGCCATAAAACCCACATTAAAGAGAAAAAATAAAATAAAAAAAGACGAATAGAAACTTATAAATAAGAGCTTCGACTCGTTGATGGTAAGGAAAATATAAGCAACTTTTTACAAATTATTTCATTGATAACAACACTAAAGCTTGTTAACAGCCCTAAAATTAAAAAAAAAGGAGAAAAACGGAGGAGTGAAAGGTACTGAATTGTTCTATCTTCATTTGTTTATCAAAATCTCGGATTTTAGTATTATATTATACAGTACTTTCATACTATAATTTGTACAGATTATATAACGTGTCAAATAAATAAGTTTTTTATTTTTTATTAAATCGAGTAACAAAATAACATAAACCGAATATATTATTTTTATGCTTTCCTGAAATTCATAAAATGTAGCGGTCTAAATAAACTGTTAATTGCAAGAATATTATCTATAACAATATCAAAGTTTACTAAAATCTATAGTTTTACTGAAATTATATCATTTACATACTTACTTCCACATACAATCGAAGATTATGACCAAAGTGGCACGACACAATCATAAGTTCAAAGTTGTTCTCTTCTCATAACTACACGATCTCATTCCGATATCATGAGAATACCATACAATCATATCATTAAAAAGTTAATTACAGTACAGTCCACGTGGGCGGTGCAAGCGCGGGAAATCGTACAATTTAGCGCCAAAACCGACCTCCCCCGAGACCACCATCCCTTGCCGTGTTCCACAACATACTGACAAGTGTCAGCGAGAACCCGGCCGGCATTTTGCTCGCTTTTACTACGGACGCTTTTCCCCCTTTGCCCTATCTTACTTTAACGAAAATTCATACACAGAGAAATGTACATACATTCGCATACACACACTGGAGGCAGTTCAGTTCAAGTCGCCGTCATTTTATAGAATTTGTATCGTCGTGTGCACTTATTTCGTATTTGTACGAGTGTTTCATGGAGACGCATCTTCACGGTGAAATGCGAATACATCGCTGCACACAGTAACACGCGTGTCATTGTGATAACGGTTTTAAATTAGAGAGATAAAGTTCATTTTACTCCATTTCTCATCGGTTTATTCATTTGAAGACGATATTAGAGCTGAAGTGCGCATGTCCGTGATCAATCTTACGATTGTGAAACTATGAAAACTATTGTTGTCCTTATTTTTCTTTAAGTTTCACTATGTCTCTATATTTTATATGATAATGAAAGATAATTTCTTATCTGGAGACTTTGTAAAGTATAATTAATCAAATTGTTCAGTAAGTTGTTTAGCATTTCGACGTTTTAAGACTTTAACGAGGGTCTAACGCAAAATAATTTAAGTAAAATTTTTATTACTTTATTTTGGGACGTAGTATATTTTTACGAGTAATAAACCCGGCACCTTAATTACTTATAACCAGAGAGTGAAGTTTAAATAAAATATGAATTCCTCTTTTATATTACGGCTACCTGTCTATTTTTCATTGTGGAATTGTGCTCATTTGTATTATTTTCCTTGTATTCGGGGTGATAAATATTTCGAATGTTCCGTTGGTGTAAGTGAAATGAATTTGTAAAATTTCCTTTAAATACAATTTGAATTACAAGCTTATAATCTTTTATGTGTAATAATTCTGTACTTTATTTTAATAATAACTGGGGCCCAAGACTTCGTTTTTGTGAAATCGTTTCTTTTTGTCTTGTTTCGTGACAACGATGTATTTTATTTCGATTATATCTTAAAAAAAATGAAATAATTACAATTTTGAATTTACTACTTAGTCCCAATGATTTGTAGTTTCGGGTACCGGGTCAAACAAAAAAATTGACACTTATTTTTTATTTATATGTACTATAGATTTAATAAAAGCATCACTTAAATAGAATTATTTCAATTAAAACAGTTTAAACTTGTAACAAAACAATTTTATTTTAGCATTGTTTCCATTTTTTGAAGTATCTTGTATAATCATATTTTTATTATTAACAAAAGCTAGTGTTCATATTATTCGTTTTATATAGAAAAACTAACTCCTGCCTGCAGCTTCTCTATTTTAATGTACGTTTGATTTATCCCTCCGGAACAGTACACGTTTTCTGAATACTCTTTTTTGTATCCCTCGCAACATGTATGCAAAATTTCAAAATAATCGTTTAAATAAAACCTAAGAGTTAAATCGTAACAAACAGACAAACTCCCGTTTGAATTTATAATATTTAGTACAAATTGTTTTAAAAACACATAAGCAATAATTCCATTCGATTATATCTCTATTATCTTCATTATAAGAATAACGGGCACTAAAAGTTAAAATCGGTGACAAAACTTCCCGCCTCCAACAACTACTTACATACAAAAGGTCCTCAAGAAAAATAATTCCCCTCGAGCGGATGATATTAAAGGGAGATAAGACCGAACTGTATGAGTGAAGTACCTACTCTTTCCGAGCGAACGTTTATACAAATGCTATGAATAACAATTTACTAAAGAGACTGGAACGCAGACACTCGAGCTTGCAAGTTTTGTTACGAAGTACCCAAACTCACGGATAAAATACTGACGTGGAACTAGAAAAATGACCGGGTAAATTATAAGCGATAAATAATTTTTACAAGTACGCTTCCACAAATACCATATCATTGATTAAAATATTTTAGGTAAATATTTCTGCTATTAACTATTATATACCAATCATATGAATGATTTGTTATAGTCCGGTGGAACTGTAAAGGCCTTACGAAACCAACAGTGTAGGTCAGTTCGAAAAAAAAAGAATGATTTGCAATCGTCTGTGGCTTCGTCCGCGTTAATCACTACATATTATAAAACAGAGTCGTCCGCCGCGTCTGTTTGTATGTTCCCGATAAATTCGAACATAACTAAACGGATTATAAAGCGGTCTTCACCAATAGATAGAGTTGTATATGAGGAAGGTTTAGGTATATAATTTGTCAAGGTTTTGTGTAAATCGGTTGAAATATAACGATAATTGTTTGAAGTTTTGGACAAAGTCAAGCCGCTTGGGAGCTTTCATCGAAAACGCTGCTTAATTCTTTTGAGATATAACAAAACAATGCATAGTGAGATATTCCTTTTTTATAGATCTACAAAACTGTCTACGATGGCATATACCTATCCTTTTAGGATAGCTTACTATACCCATCTATCTTCTAAAAAAATAATCACATACAATGAGGTAATTGGAAGACTATTTAGACGGATACAGTATGAATCCTTATCAAATTGAATATATTACTTACCTTAAGCGTTTTATGGATATATATTTTTTATTATTAGGGCAAGGACAACGTCGGCCGGGCCTGCTAGTGTATAATAATTGACATTGTTACTAAAAATTGTTCTATTATAGCATGAGTATTCATAATATCTTATGTATACTTACAGACTATGAGTTACGAAATATATCTAATATTTCAATGTTATAGTTGAATATAGATTTATTTATAATATGTCCTGTACATGTATCTCCCTCAATGATATATAATTTTAATCAATCATTATAGCCTACAATTGTATGTACATTGTCATACTCTGGAAATTCGTAACTGAATAACAGCGACATTCGAGTGTTTTGCCGGTTCAACTGCTTTTATAGATGTCACTTTGTCACACACTCGCGAGTTTAACCTCAGATAACGGCTTCATACAAATCTAAATAATGTTTTGCTTATTGTTGTCGCGAAAGGTTTTTATTACAACTCTTAAAGTAACTCGACACAAAACGTTCCACAGTAGGTACTTGAACAAAAAATAAATAAATATTGAAACAAGAATAAACAAAATGCTATTAAGATAAAATTTGTCTGTATTTATTTTGATATGAGATAAATCTTTATAAAAACTTATTAGGCTAAGATTTAATAGATTAAATTATAATCGACAATATTTTTTTAAAAATAAGTTGGAATATTTTCATTTTCATACCATACTATTCTACACTTTCATTTGTTTATGGTAGGTAGGTAACAAGAGTACCGAAGTAAAATATTCTGAAGTCTAACTAAAGTAATTGGCAGTTTAAATACAAGTTTTAATTGTCATATCTTAATAGTCACCATTTTTCTTGAACTGTATTTAACCAACAGGCAAAATGGAATCTTGACATCGAAACTTGTGTAAAAATGTACTTCTCTGATATCATAAATGTCCACACATATTTTATATATATATATTAATATGTAATCTAAATCATTTTTGTACGATTTAGTGTCTCCATAGAACGGAGAGGTTGGACGGATGTCGCGTCAGCGTTAAACTTATTAAAGTCCTTCCACTGAAGAAAGAGTTATGAAAACGCCAACTTTGGGGTCTCGACAAAAAAAAACTGTACACAGTTTGCTCAACTTCGGCCCTCGACAGGATTTTATAAATATTAAAATCTAAGCGAGACACTTTCAAAGCGGAAACTAATTTTTTTTTCTTTTCTTTACGAGGTATTCATTACTTTTTTTTTTGCGAGCCTTTAGTCGTTTTGCTTTATTCAAAGCGTACTTTCACACGGTAAATTAAAATATATTTTTTGATCAAGTAATGGAATCTATTATTACTTTGGATATAATGTCGAGACCACATTGCCGTTATGCTTCACAGCAGAGCCATATTTTATGTTCCCTCCTTCTTTGTAAAAGGTCAATATATAATTTTTTTGCTACCAGTCCAATAAGTATTAACAAGAGGAGTTTCTTCTATACACGCTCTATCCAGTATCACTGTTTTGTCAACATACAGACACAATTCAAACTTAATTACAGATAAATATCAGTCAAAGATATGGTCAGTTGTAACAGAAGTTACGTAGACAGATTTGTTTTTTTGTTCTTTTTTTCCAAACTGACTACACTGTTGGCTTGTTAGGGCCGCTACAGTTCCACCGGACTACTACAGACTTGTATTTGAATTCTAATTGTAGTCAATAAATCTAAGCTTTCGTTAAAGGGGAGAAATCGATTCCTACTTACAACATAACCACGATATCGACTTTATCCACATTTTATAATATTCACTTAGTTGTCTATGATTACCAAGATTTTCCTAATAAATTAAGTTATAGAGTACCATTAAAAATCGAACACTGATTTAGTCGACGATAGATTGAATAACACTACTTACCATAACTGTAAAATAACGAATAAATAAACGAGCATTAACTTTTAAAAACTTAAATAGACACCTATTTGATGGAAAAATATCAAGGGATGAGCTTAAATTGAACTGCGGAATGTGTTTTCATCCGATGTTGGCTTTTCCACTTTAAATTCAGGCTATAAGCGCCCCGACATTTATGAGTTAAAAATATTTTCCATGTTACTGGAAATTTCATTAAGGCCCAAAAGTATTATAGTGTGGCCGTGTTTTATATATCGATACAAATAAATAGCAATTATCGAGAATGTCACGCGTGGCTGTATATTCATTAATATTGACTAACCAGGTGACTAGTAGCTATACGATGTAGATTATTTTTTGTGACGTTACAATTACTTAATGTTCCATTTTTTTTATTTAAATCTCACCTTTAATAAAGTATATCGAATTTTGCAACAGAACAACAGAGCATCAGAAGGGCTCATTATAAATAGTTCTACAAGGTTGTATCTCACGGAAAGAGTAAATTTTCATGGCAATGACGTCGTAAAATACGGAGTTGGGTTAATTTTGAAAAAAAATTGTAATCGTCGATTTGTATTTTGCCGTTTGCCAAAAAACTACTTTTCTAAGTTAAGCCTTTAATTTACTAAGGGTGAGATGTAACTAATAATAATAATAATAAAATTGTTATTGTAACCAAAGTAGTTATAGTTCGAATAATAAGTTACTTTCAAATTGTGAGATAATCATATGAGGAGTAATAATTGGTTCTTATTTATTGGTCATTACTTTGCGATGTGTCGACATTGCGGGGGGAGGGGGAGGGAGTATGAAATGATGACATTTTTTATAATACTTGAAGAGGAAAAACAATATCACCATTCCAGTAAGAACCGCAGTAGTCATTAGTAATACGTTATTCGTACGGAGACGACCATTATATAGGTATACTCGTATCGCCGTTATCGCCCCACGGTGTTTCGGTTAATGACAACTTTCTCGTCCTCTTGTTTAGAATAAGAATTTCCCATTTTTGGTCTATCAATTGATAATTTTTAACTTTATGAACGAGTACCGTAGTCAAAGTAGTATAATTTGTACTCTTACGCACGCAGTCCAAACTAAAACACTCCATAGTTATTTTTCATGTTCCACATTAGGCATAATTGCTGAGTTCACGTCAACATAATCATAGCAGGGTCGCCATACGAAGTATCGAGAGTGCTGGGAAGGGATTATTAAATGATGACACGTGTTGGTTGCTTGGATGTTTATTATAGACTAATTCACTGCACACTACAATTTATTATTAATATTATAAATGGCGATGTGAGTTTGTTTGTCACGCTTTCACGCTTTATCTACTCAACCGATGATCATGATATTTTGCATAATCGTTGTCAATGGTACACAAAAGAACATAGAGTATCTGTCATCTAAAAAAACAGTATCGTTCACGAGGGTTAGGTACAATATACATTAACGCGAATGAAGCTGCTAGCAAAAGATATTGAACGATTGAATGCTGGAATAATAATCTCATTTTAGATGTTCGTTTTAACAAATCCACGTTTATAAGAAACATAACATTTTTATTTGCCAATTAATATTATTCTCATATTATTTAATATAATGTATATATCAGAGGAAGTTTGAGAATAGCACCAGTGACAGAGAAGTTGAGGAGTAATACGTTAGCTTGGTATAAGCATGTTTCCTCTCGGTCCCATGCCGCCCCAACCAAAAGCGGCGGCCGGTACACCGTGGGGTTTTAGTCCGTGCGAGTCGGACATAACCCACTCTCTCCCCCGGGAGAGTAGTGGGTATCCATAAGGGATTTCCCCACGTTAATAATATTAAAAAAAGCATGTATCCTCTATTTGAGAATCATAGACACCTAAGTGAACACTATAAAATTTTCGATAAAATCGATATTATGGTTAACTTCTATTTAGCATCATTTCCTCCCATTAAAGGAAAGCTTAGATTCATTGCTTAGAATTAGAATTCAAATACAAGTCTGTCAACGGAACTTCTGTTACTACTGACCATATGTTTGTCTGATACTCATCTGCAATTAAGTTATGATGAAAAGAGATGAAAATCATGTAACTAGAAAAGTTTTAAGTATGAAGTTGGACGGATACAGGAGTAGAGGAAGACTGAAAAAGGTATCGATGGATTATGTGAATAGTGATATGTGTATACAAGTTGTGAATACTGAGATGACATCAGACAGATGGGCGTGGAAAGGGAAAACATGTAGTGCCCAACCTACTTAGGTGGAATAAGAGTAAGAAGGAGAAGCTATTTTAATGTAATAAGTAAAATGTATTAAACTTAGTTTACTTACTTCAATTTATTATTAGGTGTTTACAAGAATTTTACAGAATGTAATATTTGGAACTTAGATATTATAATGTTAGTTCTTATTAATTCGACCATAAAAAATAGGGACTTAACAATTATAAGTAAGGATACGAATTTATAGAGATATATTTTTATTGTACAGAAATAAATATGTCAGTCAATATATACGTCAACACAGTACACTAAGATGCTGATTTTTGTTTACATGCTTACCAGAATTCAGAACCGTACGTATAAACGTATAATGTACTGTATAGCGATTCTGACAAACATGCGCGTGGTCCGGTGGAACTGTAGTGGCCTTGCCGGGCTAACAGTGTAGCTCAGTTCGAAAAAAAAAACCAACATGCGTATATTTTTAAAGGTTAGTTTCATGGATATTGGATAAATGTTATTTATAAATATTATGCAATACTTTTAGATGATAAAATAAACTTCTTAAGCACATTACGATTTACCACGCAATAATCTAACGCTAGTTCAATTGCCGAATGGTAGTGATATCTGGAAGTGATTCCCTTTATTTAAATTTAAAATGTATAATGTACAAGTGTAAACAATATTTGTATTATTAAAAAAAAAACAACTGATATACAACTGATAAACAGGACCGATTTTCGAACTAATGTGTAATATTTTGATTTTCATAAATATCTTCTAAAAACCTAATTAGAATAAAGTACTTTTATATCACAATAATCGTGTGGTATTTTTTTTTAATATAATTATGTATAGTACCGTAATATATTAAGTAATTAAGTACATAAAGAAAATGAAACATCGAACTATACAATAATATAAATAACAAAGAGAATTACTCAATGGAAGCCCTATTAGTCTGAGATAGTTCTTGTTAAGTTATGCATAATAATTGCTTGCTGTTCGATTCCAATTAATGACTTCGGAATAATGTTGAAGTCCTTGTGGTGGACTGCCCGTCTGGAAGCGCACTCAAAGTGTCAATTTCTGCACAAATTAATCGGCTATGATCGTTACAAAACGTTTCATAGAAGTGTTAAATTTCGTTTATTGGTTTTATAATTAAAGTAATTATTTGTTGTCATTACAATTTTCTTGTATCAGCTTTTAGTAGCTATCACCTGTCTATCTAAATATCTAGCTGACCTCGGAAATACATCTGACAATGTGTATTCGAAATTGTATTGCAACAAAGAAACTTACTTTTGTTACGAATGGTAGGTTAGGAATATAGGATTTTTTGTTTGTTCGTTACACTTTCACGTCGTTACTATTCAACGGATCAATCTTGAAAATGTACATACACGTTGTCGGAAGTACAGGAAAGGACATAAGGTATTTTTAATCTAGAAAAAAAAAATTCTCTTGTGATCGCTCAAATATACATTAACGCATGTGAAGACGCGTACAAAAGCTATTTTATAATATTAATAAGGATTCACCTCTTAGTAAAAACTGTATTAAGCATATCTGTCAACGAGATGTCAATGACAATACAAAATTATATTATATAATTTACAAATTAATGTAAAATTGAAGAAATCAAGCTTTATAATAAACTTGCAGGCCGGGCGGACGTTGTCCTGCCCTTATAATAAAAAAAAATACTTATGTGCATGAAACACTTAAGGTGGCTTGATTTTTTTGGATTCCTTCAACAATTATTGTTATATTTCAACCAACTTACAAAAAATCTTAACAAATTTTGTACCTAAACCGTCCCCGTGAATCTATTGGTGAAGACCGCCTTACAATCCATTTAGTAGTTTTTGAGTTTATCGCGAACATCCAAACAGACAGAATATATATTTTTTATAATAATGCCGAAAAAGAACATGAAATAAAAAAACAATGCCAGTGAATCTCTTGAATCAGACTTGTAGGAAAGAATCCTCATAGATACAACAGACCTGGAACCAGAGCCTGTTTAGGTGCAATACACAGATACATCACTACATGGTATAAAACAAAGTCGGTTTCTCTGTCCCTATATCCCTATGTATGCTTAAATCTTTAAAACTGCGCAACGGATTCTGATGCGGTTTTTTTAATAGATAGTGTGATTAAAGAGGAAGGTTTATATGTATAATAACATCCATTAAATAGTGGAGAAATACTGTTATTTTTGAGGTTACTCCAAATTTAACGCGTGTGGGCCACGAGCAGTAATGAATAAATCAAAACTACTGGATCGATTTTAATCATTTTTTCAGTGAATGACAGGCTATATATTTTATACTCGTGTAAAGCCGAAATGGGCCGCTAGTCGTACATATACGCGTCGTTTCAAACATTACCACCTGTAATCGAAGGGTCAAATATTTGGCATCCATACGAAGTTAGGAAGTTGAAGTTATAATGGTACTACAAAATAATCCAAAGGAGCTTTATGTCAGACAGGTGGCCGATATTAAAAATTAAGGCAAAACATACATCACAATATTAGAAACATGTTGCGCCGTCTCTACTTAGGTGGGATAAGGGTAAGAAGATGACTACTAAGGATACATTTGTTATTGTTTTTAGTTTAGAACAGTATGTAATTTCATTTAATACCATTACTTCTTCTATCTAATACGTATTAATAAATACATATTATTAATTCTACTGCTATTTGTAGAGAGATATATGAGAACAGTACTGAACGTTCTTTTCTAGAAAAGTTAATTAAGTCGTATTTCTTAGTAAAAGACCTAATTAACGTAGATAAGTAAATGTACACATTAAGTCAATATATATTCGTCGAGTCTGAGTTAAGTTTGTGATTTTAGCCGTACCTACTATTATTGTATTACTCTGATCAAATAGAAGAACATTTGTTTTATTCTTAGAATGTTAGTTAATTTGAAATAATTATTTCAAGGGACTATAATACAAATTATTTATAATAACAGTCTTAAATAAAGTCTAATTTAGTAGTAAATAAATATTATATTCCTTATCAGACGTTACTATTAAATTTTATTTGCGCAACTTTTATGACTTAGAATAACTTAGATCGATATGATTAGTTTTAGTTATATAATAGTTAATAGTTTTAAGAAATTGGTACTTAACTAAAACTTAGGTCGGCGAAACGTTTTTTTTATACAAAGTTAAACAAAAGAATCAATGATAAAAAAATACTTTATTCAATATAGGCCCTAAGAAGGCGCTTATGAACGTCAGAATTACCGCCTAACGTCGAAATGTTTTAAAAATATTGACAGTTAATGTGTAACTTAAATTTACGATACAGTCGTTTTATTGTCGGAGACTTCGTTTTTGTGAAAATAATATTGTTTCATCCCTAGAACTCTTTTACCAATTTTAAATTACCTTTGTTTAATTTTACCATTACTGCTTAGCCCCTGTACAATACACCTAGATAATATTTAAAAGAATTATATATATTTGCCAATAATATTCTCGTTAAAATCAGTTAAGCGATGATGGCTTGATAGTGTGTTCGGACATTCGTAGCGTCGATTGACGTAGATCCGAATCCTTGAGACTGAGTCGCAGCTATCATTGAAGGAAAACATCATGATGTATCCGTATATGGTGGCTTTATATAAGTCCGCCTACCACCCTCAACTTGAAAAATCTGTCGCCAAGCACCTTGACGGTACTTTGTGTTCGTCTTTAACTCCGGTCACCACAAAGTATAGTTCCAACAGTTCAATGTACAAGTTCCAATGGTCACTTCCCAGGCGAATATTTCCAATTGACATTATAATTGAGTTTTATTTGAAATACACACGCCTATGTCCACAACTCGTCGCCAATTGACGTGTTCTGTGATATCAGGAGGGTTTATAAGATTGAATATAAAAATAATGCAGCTTGTTTGTAAATCAGTTTATAACAATGTGTGAAATCACGAGTGTCTTTAAACTACGGACAAGTTTTATTTAATACTTATGACATACATTACACACCTATTGGTGTGTTCCGGTAGTAGCACTCAAGAGACAGTCTCTCCTAGGCTTAGCATACTTACCATCTTAGTTCACATCAATTAACAGCAGATGAGATTCTGGTGAAATCTATAAATAAAAAACTATGTTCAAATATTACGGTGAATATTAATTATTGAATATATTATAGACAAGGACGTTAAGAAAAAGATAAGTACAGGGTAGGTGAATTGGTGAAAGGTGTCTGGGAAGGTTTAAGACCCATGAATGCAGTTAAAACTCAATGGGACGGTGTATAAAACTATGATAGTCGTGTTATGTAGATCCGAGCGCTGAACCGAAAGAGACGGAAGACAAAACATTACATGTGGCAGAGATACGAATGTTAATCTAGATGTGTGATGTAACAAGAATGGATAAGATTAAGAATTAGTATATCAAAAGAAGTTTAAAAATAGCACCAGAGACAGAGAAGTAGAGGAGTAATAGGTTAGCATGGTACGGGCATATTATAAGAAGAGATGAAAGTCATATAACAAGAAAAGTTTTGAGTTTGAAAGTGGATGAATATAGGAATAGAGGAGTACTGAAAAAGGCGTGGATGGGATGTGTTAAAAATGATATGCGTATAAAAGGTGTGAATACTGAGATGATATCTGACAGGGGAGAGTGGAAAAGGAAAACATGTAGTAAGGTCGGTACCTTACTTAGGTGGGATAAGGGTAAGATGGTGATTTACATTCAAACTATATTCAATTAACCTAAAAATATATTTGAATAGGTATATATACATTTTAATTTGACGTTGCTAATGTTTATACATTATATCTTTAGACTACTAGCTAGTTTAATACATATTAGTTTTAATCCTAGCAGCTTTATTAATAACACAGAAACCGGGTTCCCGTTGAATATGCGCAAAACCACAGCGCATTCTGTGGCGTTGCGAGCTTGTTTAGATGATGCCAGTAAACTAGGTAACACTAATTAGTTTCTATAATATATTGAATAAATAATAAATACTTGTGATTTTTTTAATGATATAACGTAATTTTAAACACGGATTTAGGTATAGAATATGAGATAGTTTTTATGAAATTAATATACAATAAGGTAGAAAAACAATTTGATGTTGACAATACAGGCCATCGTGTAGCTCAAGCTAAAGGTGGGCATGTACTACATACAACGTTTGCATTGTAACAGATTTTTTCAATAAAATGCGCGGTCTCTTTGATGCAGATACGAAAGTCCAGTACACAACAAATCGGAAATATTTTGTTAAATTTGTTCGAAATTGAAACAACTTTATCTGAATGTAATTTATATGTAATACTATCTATATAAATAACATGTCAGAGTCCTGCCGTTGTGTGTGTTTCACTCAAAACTACTCAATAGATTTCGGTCAGTCTTCTCTTCTTTAACTTCTCAATCACTTGTTCCTTATCTAAAAATATCACGATAGCTTCATTTAATAATATAAAGTTATGGAAGTTTTAAGAAGTTATGATTTTTATAAGCACTACATGTTTTTTTTTATCACGAAGAAGTAGAGAAACCGGTGTTTTTATAGGCTAATGATTATTTTATTCTATTACCTTAGGGGGCATCCAAAATGACATTAGGTATTTTTGAGGATTTTTTTGCCGCCACTGGTGAGATTTGTCTCGACCTTTTTCCTCCTTTTTTTATAGTGGAGAAATCCTACATTGGATACCCTTTCACTATCGGGGGATAGTGAGGGGATTATGCCGGACTCCTAACGGCTAAAACTTCACTAGCCGCTCAGTTCGTATGTAAGCCAAGATCGCGAGATTATGATGAGCAAACTCCAAAGCCCTGGTCACGCGCTCGGACCACCTACAAATGTTAGGCAGGGAGGAAGAGAGAGACTTGTTCTCTCTCCAAATTCCAAGTAGGAAGCGGCGGCAAAAGACCGAGCTTCATCCCATCGGGCCTTTGTTATGCGGCAACGGACGCCCCCCGTCCGTCATCTAAAGGCGTGTTATAGAGGCGACAGATTCGGCTTTACCCCCTCCCCCCGTGATCACGTAAATAATGGACGCCCTCTTATTTTTTTTTATTATTAGGGTTATGTTAGCTTATGCTTTTTCCTTTATATATAACGCATATAATATAATAAACGCTGCAGATGAAGTCGCGGATATATGCTAATGAAAGATGAAATAATTTGAAAATAATAAACACATTTTATTTACCGAGACATTATTTTAAAAGTATTCCCCGTATTATAAAACATACGAATAGTGCTGCTATCATGAGATGAACGAACTATCTCACAGTAGTTTGCACGGTTCGGCGGTACTATTATGGGTGTTTTGCCGGCAGCTCGTTAGTATTATGACATCCTGTGTGTAATGACGTGCCGACGTATTCGTGAATCTCTACACGTTATAATGTTACTCATCTCAAATTTTATTACTTGATAAAAATATTTTATACGCTTATTTATATGTTGTATAAAGCAGCATTGATGAGTATATCTCTATTTAGGTATATAAGAATAAATATTAGATAATGTGAGTACCGTTTAATCGACAATCATGAAAGCTAGGACAACTAAGTTTTTTTTTTTCATAGAAAATGTTTTCATTATAGCTTTTTTGGTATAACTGGCCACTATATAGCGCGGGAACGCATCAATTTTGTATATCGTTCCAACAATCGCAATAGAAATTGGTCTGTGAAAACATTTGAATATAGAATATATTCTAAATTTGAAAAAAATCTATTTTTAAATATTTTAAAAAAAGGTTACCATTATAAATAGCATTACAACAGAAGTCATATACTTTGGAGGTAAAATAACCCATGAATCTAGTTCTTATCATTATTTGTAGGTAAATATTATAGTTTTATTTAAACACAACGAGGAAAAGTCATCGTAGGATGTTAATTTGAAAAGATTATATAATTTTGTCACATATCTTCGCCACTAATCACATCTACACTCTACTAATCTTTCTCATCTAAACCTATAAGTGAATAATGAACGCGAAGCCAAAAAGACTAACAGTGAAGCTACTATGAAATATAGAACACAAGCCCTTTTTGTTGCAAAAGTTTTTCGAAAATCATCCATTAATAGGCTGTAAAGATAAAACTTTGTATGAAATTA
Source organism: Antheraea assamensis (assembly GCA_035772565.1). Lineage (NCBI taxonomy): Eukaryota > Metazoa > Arthropoda > Insecta > Lepidoptera > Saturniidae > Antheraea > Antheraea assamensis. Next base: position 2,285,995 of record JAQQSE010000022.1, on the reverse strand, counting down.
AATTAATTTTTATACCAGACATAGAAATTAAAATGATAAACCAGCAATTTGTATGTGAATTAAAATTTAGCAAATGGCGATGCTACGACTCTTACATGAACTTTCACATTAAGCTAAATGTCAACAGGAGAAATTAAATTTTAAAGGCTGACAATAAACTCGTTCTCATTCGGAGTTCGCTGTAAGGTTTCTGTTTGCATTCCTACGTGTTCCCAAAATTCAATTTAAATATGACGGTAGTACAAACACGAGATCAGCAGTATTAAATGACGTGCGCCATTTGTCGGGGATTCACGTGCGGTGCGGCTCGGTACCGCGTCGGACCGCCAACATAGCTAGCCAATTCCAAAATTAATTGCTTTCCGATATCCAGTGCTTTTTACGTAAAATTTACTTTAAAATCTATGCGCACGGTAGTTGTTTCACATACTATCATTGGTGCAGGCTATTCATTGAATTCTATCTGTGAAAAGCGCTTTAATATAGTATATTTTAAAATTCATATAAAGTACATAAAAGTAAATTACAAATGTTTTATAAGTTAATAACAGTCATGGCTATGTAATAAGATGGCTACTTATTGTTTTTTTATTTTATTTTATTTCTTTTTCACCATCAATGTTAATTAATGTGTATTTTACTATTGTATTATATAATATTGTTTTAATTTATCTCCATGTGTCTTAAATATTGTATTTAGACGATCCTTTAATGGTAATAGATGAATTTATATACTTATAAAGTTATATAGCTAAGCGTGTTTATGATTGCTAAATTAAATTTGATGAGTTAAAGTATGGTTTATAAATTGTTTTTTTTTTTAAGTTATAACTTTATTTAAATTTCAAACAATTTAAAGTGAAACTGTTTACATCGCCTCTAATTTTTTCGTCCATCTATCTCATGTTGCAATAATATATAATAAAAGTAGGGATAAAGTAAAAGGCGCTCGGTAGGGCAGTCAAGGCTAATATGGCGTCACCTAAGGCTGAATTCAAAATGATTCAGTAATTTAAATAAATATAGTGATCAGTTTTTTAAAATACATCGATCATCTGAATGATTGTATTTATTATGTACTCCCTACTCTAATTCACAGATTGAAAAACTAGATTTTAATGCCCTATATCAAATAATTTTCCGAGAATTTTCAGTTAAATGCTGACGATCGGAAAAAAGGTTCACCTGCATCATGGTTTCATGAAACCACACATTTTTTTTTACTTTTACAGAATGTAGTAATTAATTAACAATAAATACGAACCTCGAGGGGAGTGATATCAAACCTTACTGCGGAGTCGGGAGGCTCGACACTGACTGACTTTTGTGTGTTGAGTGTAACTATCAGATCTGTTTCTGGGTGTTACATATATACACGTGTGATATAGTAGCTGTGTTATAACAATAATACCAGTTATACTTAGATAACAATTATGCAACAATGTGTGGAATTATTTCCCCATGTTTTTCTTTACATTTATATCCTGTTGTACCTTCTAATATAAGGAAATATAATAAATGAATATATAATATTAATCAGTAACTTTGATTGTATTCAAATATTAAAAACAATCTGCATAAATTATTTACCTTTCCTTTCGTAACCCACATAATATACAAGAATCACCATATTTAATTAATGTCTACACAATATTGTCGCGAATGCAAACGATTTTCAAGTAATAAATCCTGAGATGAACGTTTTAAATCTAGATGGTTTCAGCTTTACTGCCACGGTAAATATATTTCTTGACAGGCAATATACATTTTTCACTTTAACAACACAAATCTACGGGCGCGCTGTCGTAAAGTGTATGTACATTTTGACACTGTGTTAGTTTCGCTTCAGTAAGTGAATTGATTACAATCTAACATTAAATCTGTTGTTTATATCACACTTATTTTACACACACAACAAATAAAAATCTTATAAAAACTTAAGGTATAGACAACGAAGTGCATACGGCACCTTAGGACGGCGCTAAAATGCCGCGTCGAAAAAAATGGGTTGAAGTTAACAAGTGATCTCATACTTTGGATATCTCGATCTGAAGTTTACGTGGAGAAATCACTGCCAGTCTATACTACAACTACGACTTAAGGTAACTAACGGTGAAATAAAGTCGGAATGAATTAAATTATTATTACTTTTGCTATTTGCGTCAAATCATACGATTTGCTTGGAAATTTTCATTGGGTAATTGGTGAAATTTTATTTGACAATGTATAAAAACATTACTATAACCAAACAAACACTTTACACTAAGCAATGGTAGATTAATTAGTAACTATTTCACATACAATTATACTTAGATTTCGGCGAAGGAAAACATGATGAAATGCCCGTCTGACTGGATGAGTTACTTGTAACTAGGTAACCCCAGTTCAAAGTTTGTCGCTAAGCATCTATAAATATATTCAGGCAGCTGTACCTGTTAATCAGTTCTCTTCAACCTTTAGCGTGTTCCGTCATGGGCCACATAATCACTAGACGTTGTTGTGATCAAACCTCTAAAATCATTTAAAAAATTGAATATAATTTACGGTAGGTGTAGCCTTTTGTTTTATTAAACTATAATAATCTAGCATTTACCCGCGGCTTCACTTGTCTTAATGTAGGTTTGATGTATACCTCAAGAACAATACTTTTTTCTTCAAGAATTGTTCCCTATGTCCTTTCCTGTACCCCTAATAACTTGCATGTGAAATTGCATGGTAATTGGTTGAACAAACTTACTTTAGCATTTATAACGTTATTGGGATCAAATCAAATCAAAAATACTTTATTCAATTTAGGCCCTAAGAAGGCGCTTATAAACGTCAAAACTACCACCGGTTCGGAATACATCCCAGTCATCGAGAAGAACCGGCAAGAAACTCGATCGGGTTTATCTTTTTAACATATACTTATATAATTAATATCACTGCTTAAATAAATTAGATCTATAATTAACTAATTAACAGATAAAACTTGCCAACTAAAACTTGAATTAAAACAGATTAGTACGAGTTAAACAATACAATACGAGACGGTTGATAATGAAGAATTAAGTAGTCTGCAAGAGACAAATTCAATCTAACAATGAAGTCACGATCTGAGGAGGTGCAGCGCAACTGAAACAATGAATAAACTTGGAAAGGGTTCGATGCAAGGCGACGAGACGAGACGGGGTTGCGGGGTCCAGTGTCATGGATTAAGCGACGACTCGGCTGCTTTGCTTACTAGCTTTGCTTGCTAGACCTACGAGATGCGACAATTGCTGTTCATCTCCATTGTTCCGTGACGTTTCTATAGTTCTTTGAAAAATTATTTATCTCAATTAGTCACAGTGTGACTCATTAAAATTTTCACATTGATTATATAGACATGCTTCATAAGCAAAAGTATAATACGATTGTTTTTTAATTTCTTGTATTTTTTACAATTAAATAGTAATTACAATGTTACTATTTATTTAATTTTATTGATTTAAATTTATCTTTCAATATGTTACGTTGTTATTGTAAATATTTGGTTTTTTTTTTTCGAACTATCTACACTGTGACCTGGGACCTTTACAGTTTCACCGGACTACTAAATGTTATTTAATATTAGACTGTCCTTTTGACAATTAATATACTTTTAACCATAATAAACAATTACGCGCTGTTAAATATATACTGCTCTATAGCGGTCCATTTTAGAGACGAATGGGGATGTAATTTACTATGTGTAGTGCTTTTTATTTAATTATTGTTTATGAATATGTTGACATTTTTTATTTTATTTTTATTGTAGGGAAGACTTCTTTAGGCGCGTTGAGCACTTTTTTGGGTGTAAAAAGAAATCATGGAACTCGCGTCATCGTCATCGAACGCTTACCATGAGCTATATGTATACTGTGTCTTATATATGTGTACTTTTTGGGTGAACTAAAAGTATAAAACTCGCGTCATTATCACCGCACGCTTCCCATGAGCTATATATGTATATAGTATGTCATTATTTTGAGTTTTCACTTCTGTTGTCAGTCCTTATGGACTGCCTCGACTTTTTTTATTTTGTTTTTCGAACTGACCACGCTATTAACCTGACAGGCCTCTACAGCTTAACCGTACTACAATATATTGACAAAGATTCTATAAATTATTAATATACACACTTAAACCTATTTAATATTGAGTGTACAAAGAAATTAAGAGATTTAGTAAATACTATTTAAATACTAAGTGGTATTATCTGTCTTGGTTACGTAGGTGATAACAGGCAGCATACGACAGTAGGCGATGGAATGCGTAATCAACGGTCTACGTGTCTATTAACCGCTTACTTGTCCGCAATGCCGCGCCGTCCCGCTCTACGTGCTACGACAAGCTTGTCATCTGGATCTTAATTATGTTAAACACTATACTGGCACTTAGTTAGCATTTAGTAAGACCAATGGTCTCGATATACTCTTTCAGCAGATTTATAAACGAGAGTTTAAAATATTAACATAATAAGTGTATAACCGTGTATACTTGTATTAATTATTTGTATATATATATATATATTTAGGACAACAAATTATTGTTTGTGTATTTTCTGTATATCATATATATTATACTTGTAAGAAACTACCATTATATGATAATAAATTAAATTATTAAGGTACCAGCTAATTTAACTATAAATAATTAAACATTGTTATTTTAAGTTGTTGTTAACTATTCTGCTGTCAACTAATTACTTATCATCGTATCATATCACAATATCTAACAGTAACACTATAATTAAATTAGCATTCGTTGTTGGTATCGTGACTCCGTGTGAGTAACGTGACCTGTTATCCCTTTCACACCTATTGTTTATTACATAATACTTGCTTGATCGTACGTAGCGATGATACCGGCCGACTGCTCTCATTTTCAATAATAACGACGGATGACAAATATCAATTGTAGTTATTATTAAGTATTGTAATATAGTCCATCTCTAATTGAAACACTTGTATATCAACTATTTAATACTAAAATTCATCTTAATGTCAAAATATCTATATTCAAACATACCAGTACAATTGTAGAATAAATTACGTATACAAAAGATTATATTCAGTGTACTGAGATATTCAACACTGCTTTTTCTCTTTGTAAACGCCTTATACATGGATTAACTTACAATCGATTTGTCGAATACAATAGACATATTATACTATCTAAATATGTAATTATTCATGTAGGCAGCTACATTTGTACTAGGTATTATTTTTGAATTATAATTAGGTTTTTTTTTTGTTAATCATCGATTGCCAAATATAGAAAAGTAATAAATTAAATTGAAAAATCCATCTATAACCTTTTTAAAAGCTACAAAGGAAAAGATATCATACAAAAATAATAGCAAGTATAAACTCCTTCGGTTCGAGAAGTTGTTCTTAACAGCACAAGAACTTTTCTCATGGATAGTCAATTTGTAAAATTGTTTTATGATTAACTTTCTTTTACAACTGAAACTCCACTCGACTAAATCAGTCTCTGTTTAGTTATAAAAATCTGTATTATTCCATAACAGCACTCGAGAAGTACTTTATAGTTGCAGATGGTGCCCGATGTTATTAACTGTCGAGGCTTTAAAGTATTTGTGTTTACTACAATTTTGTGTAAGAATTTATTGAAGTTCTATTTAAATTGTTGTTATGAATGCATGCTATTGTGACTATTTTATATCTATCTAGTAATCCTCTATATAAATAAAATGAGAGAGGTTTCTACAGTTGTCTTCGCATCTCTCAAAAAGTACTAGATTTGTGTCGATTAATATGTTTTTTGTTTTACTTCCTAGAAACTTTGTCCTTATCAAAAAAAAAAATTGGTTGTCTGTAAAGTCGGTTTACGGGCGATAATTTTACACGATAACGTCATAAGAAAACATTGATGAAAAATTGCATACCTTTTGACGTAGTTGTTGTTGTAATAAATTATGGAAACCATATTACCTTTTCACTTTACTTTGTAAACAGTTCCTCACTATCGCTTGCACGCTCGGCTCAGGCAGAACGTGACAATGAGTCATTCTTTTTTTTTCTTGCAGCCGGCGTTCATCGATTTATAAGACGTTATCACGTCAAACACGATAGCCTTATTTAATATAAACTTATTCTAGTTAAGAAACTAACTTTTTTATAAGCATTACTGGCTCAACAATGTCTGAGTTTTTTGCAGTGGAGAAGTGGGGCAAACGGTGCGATGCTTATGATTTTCCTCCGTACATAAAATATATTTTTTAGATAATAAACGACACAGCCGAAGTCACGGGTATCAACTAATTTGCAACAAAAATATATTTTATAAAGTGTTAATAAGAATAACAATTTACCATCTCAGGCGTTCGTACAGTTAACTGCTGCGCTGAGTTAGTCTTATTATTAACTGTCTAAACAAGAATCATAATATCTATAATATTGTGTTATTTTTTCTTTATCACTTATTTTAGGCACTGCAATATTATTTTTATAAATATTTACAGGTACAGACTTGTGAATTATAATTTTTTAGTTTGTTATTTAAGTCATGTATTATCATAGAACGCTTTTAATGTGAAGCCCATTTAGGTACTTATCAACGATTTAGGTTATATCAATGTAATATTATTGTTCAGATTTACACATCTAAACTGTTCTTTTGATATATTTTTTCCCGAACTGATTACGCTGTTGTCCTGACAAGACCTCTACAGTTTTATCGAACTACTAAGGGGAGCGCTTAAGGCACTCGCCCGATTTTACATAGGCGATCAGCACAAGGGCGCACGGCGTACCTCGGCTTGGACTGTCGATGAAGGAGACCTAGGCGAGTGTGCTGGAGCAAAATTTACAATAAAAACCGCGGCGGCGTGATTTGTGATTACGAGGGTGTGGGCGCGCACACGGTCTATTTCGAGGGACGGAGAGGTACTGAAAGTTAACTGCCGTTGTTTCGTCGGGAGGATCTGTAAAAATATATCGCAGACGTCTTTTGTAATGCGGCGCGTCGGGTACGGTGTGGTAAGTCGAGGCGGATACTTTCTTCTAATATGTTACTAATGGTTTCATACACTATTGTTTTATTGTTTGTTGTACCATTTTTCTATAGTTAACTATAAATCATATCGCTTCTATAAACCAGTCTACATGGTCCTTCGAGCCGAGCATCTTTATATTTTAACAGCAAGTTCAATTCGATACATCAACGGACATTAAAGTGCGCTAAAGCTAGTTATCTAAATGTGTAAATTCAAGGTGTTATCTATCCATCCTTTCACGGAGATTAAGTGTGATAACCCTTCGAGAGTCACGTTTTCGCGACACAAACGTCTGCCCGGGACACATTTAATTAATTTCAAAGCGGTATCCACGAATTTGTGTAAATAACACGTAACTATAATTACTAGTTATTTAATTATTACAATTCTTCTTAGTAAATAATTGTAAACACTGGCGTCTACTTTTTTATTTGTAAATGTATAATAATATTCAAAACTAATTCAAATTTTGATAACTAAAAATTAATGCTTATCCTTACTAATATTATAAAGTACTAGAGGCCCGCTCCGGTTTCGCACGGGTATAAAATATATAGCCTATGTCATTCACTGAAAAAATGATTAAAATCGATCCAGTAGTTTTAATATTTTCGTTACTGCCCGTGGCCCGCACGCGTTAAATTTGGAGTAACCTCAAAAATAACAGTATTTCTCCACTATTTTATTTATGTTATTATACATATAAACCTTCCTCTTCGATCACTCTATCTATTAAAAAAACCGCATCAAAATCCGTTGCGTAGTTTTAAAGATTTAAGCATACATAGGGATATAGGGACAGAGAAAGCGACTTTGTTTTATACTATGTAGTGATAAAGTAAGCTTGTGCGTTTGTTTGTTACGCTTTCAAGCCTTGAGTACTGAACCGAGATTTTCTATACAGGGATACAAGAAAGAGACACAGCGTACACTTTATCTAGAAAAAATGTACCCTTCCCAAGGGATAAATCAAACCAACATTAACGCTAACGAAGCTGATATGATTAAAAGTGTGTAAGAAGTGTTCAAAGAACCGCAAAATAGATAATATAGTTAAAAATATTTTTTTTTAGATAAAATGTAAATACAATTTTATCTGATAATAATCATTTATATTTCATTTGCGTTCACTCTTAAAGCGCCTTTAAACAACGTATACATGAGTACACATGAACAAAAATACCATTATTGGAAAGGTTACTGATGTGATCCTTTCAGCAAACAAATGTTCAAGGTTGTTTCGAGTTACGGTTTGAATATTACATTTATTTTACTTTGAAGACAATTAATTGGTAACTGTTTTAAAATATAGATATTTCAAGGATGGGACAAAAATATTTGATTATATACTATTAGAATAAAGAACTGTCATTTATTGTACCTACATATATTATACAAGTTCAGTGCTGTAACGTGTAATATATATATATATATATATATTTAATATTAGCTATAATAATATAGGACTCCTTGGGTATCTTAAAGAAACTGAGTAGTAACTTTGGTAACTATTACGCACTAAGCTATGGAATGAAACAATATGTTAACTTTTTATTTATTGAAGTGAAATTTCTTATGAGAGGACTTTGAAATTCTGATCGGCAACCTTTTTTGTGTGACGAAAAATGATGGAGGTAAACATTGTGTCGGGTAGAGTGTTACGTCGGGTGGAGTCAGCACTAGGATGGATGAACGTCCAGGAATACCGCGTGATGTTAGTTTTAGTATACTTTTCAAAAAGAAGTTTTCACTTCTTTCGTGTGGTCATAAGTACACACACATTTTTTTTTGGTTTGTACAAGTACTATTATACTTAACTTCAGATTTATGCATATCATCATTATAATTATATTGTTGATATTTCAATATTTATCTATCATCACTAGTTGTTGTTTAAAACATTTTTAAGGTATTAATAGCTACATGTATTAGGTGGGTGTGCTAAGTTATTTCTATGAATTTTAGATAGTGAAAACATAAAAGTGTATTGATAATTGGTTCTTAGAAGTGTGTCAATACTTTAAATAACTTCGTAATAACTTATATACTTAGAAGAAATGTAACAAATAAACATTAACTAATTATTTATAGATGTAACTACTTCCATATGAAGAGCTCCATTAAAACTAGTATCAAGAATCAAGATATAGAATGTATGTCACTTAGAATGTGTTCGATTCTCGTAGTACGTGAAGTTCTATTCATTCATTCATTTAATTTCTGGATTTTAATGTTTAGATGGAAGAACAAATTTTTATCGACCGTTATAATAAAATATACATTTTCTTTGCAGAAATATCTAGAAAAATAAATCTGAATGATTTGTAAAACTATAGTTATACTTTATAAGCAATTCTAAATATATATAAAAAAGCATTAAAATTCTAACGAAAACAAATGGTTTATGTTTCCCAAGCCAATATATAATTAATCACAAATTGTTACAGAATTGGACTGTCAACTTTCTCTATCGAACAATCAAGTTTGTATACAAAACTTATCTTTGTACTAACTTAAGAACGAGAAACTCGATCTCCAATGTCCATTACTCGTATAACCACGATAGTAGGTTTCGAGGAGGTCCGACATGTTAACCAAGTCCACATGCAAAGAACTTTCTCGTAACTCGCACTGTGGCTTGTGTTGGCCAGAGTTTGCTTACGAAACGTGACGGGCCCCAAGGCATTTTCTCTAAACTTCCCCTTTACTTATTTTCACCAAGTTTCAGATTAGTGTTTAGAGTTTTGTTCTGCAGTATATTTTTATATACAGTAAATTTTTTTATTAGGTGATGCGTGGACTGATGAATGATTTCATTGTTTTTTTTTCTTTCATAGGTTTAAGGTTTTAGGTTTTAAGGCTTGGCCACAATCTCATATCATGTTAAATGATGATGTCGTCTAAAATGGCAGGCGTGGCTAAGCCTAAAGTGGGCCTGCCTCTCAAGTGCCTCTGCTGGAATACGCTAACAGATGCTTGGCGAAAGATTTATAGCTTGTAATGACATATTCCAAATTTCTCTTCTTTTTTCGTCGAAATGACAGCGTTGTTGTTCTTCAAAGCGTCTGCATACTCCGTACTCGATCAATGAGATGCAGGCCAGTAACACAACTCATTATCTGGAGCGCAGCTATTATATTTATTTATAAGTGCGATCCATCTATATTAATGCGAGCGAAGCTGGGGGAAGAAAGCTAGTAATAAATAAATATAAACGAAATGAATGTTTTCTTTTAAATACTATGTCTAGTTATTCCTACACTTATATTATACACTGGGACTATAATTCATGCGGCATATACGGTATTGCATTTTTGATGACAACCGTATATTTTATATAACTGACAGTGGGAATCGCAGCCCCGAGGCTCCGGGTCCAGATAACGCATCGGCTGCTATTGTACACATACTTTCCTATGTGCACGTGATTTACGAATCCTTTCCTGGCTATTTGAATTTCCCAAAAGGGGCAAATAGAATTCTTTGTGAACTGACATTCCGTGAAATGTTGTGTACAATTTAAAGAGTCAGATATATTTTTACGTCTTTCTACCTACCTATTTCTGACCAGTTGTACGTGAAAATATTTGACAACGAGAATTAAGATTTAATAATTCAGCTTAAAGACTAAACAAACGAAATTTCGTTAGTTAGGTATTTGTTTGTTGAAGATATTACTTTGTGGAAACCCATAATTAAATATTAAGGTGGAGGTTACTTCGCACTTCCACTTGGAATCGATTGTCCGCTATTAAACCTTACTGCAACAGAAAACGTTTTGGGAAACGTTTAACAAAAAATAATTTAAAACCATCGTTGGTCGGTTGAATCCGATGTTGGCGGATGGTTGAACCTGTCGTCGATTAACACCGTTTGTATATATATACATACATATATCTGTAAAATGTAAAAAATACAAGATTAAAAAAAAGAAACAAAGATATATAATTCATTAAAAACACATTGCAGATTGACGTTTAGCGACTACAATGGTTTACACTTTACACGTGTTTGGCTCCGTCCGAAGTAACATCCACCCCAATATTTGTTAGGTCGTTCAGATTTCAAAGTTTTTACTTAATGTCTGTTTTAACTATATTAACAAATTAGTGGTATAGCCCGGCATCACTCGCGTTAATTTTATCAACCCTCGGTCCCCAATACCTCGCACCGCGTACACGGCCTATCCACTCTATTTCTCTGATGTCGCTTGGTGCACCTACATTGTGGTTTATGTCTTGTATTTTCATTGCAGTGTTCCTGCGGACCTTAGCGTAATGATAGATAATAGACCTTCCTAAATAAATAGATAGGAAGAAACAATTTATCAAATTAAATAAGCCATGTAGATCGTCTAAACCAGAAGTTCCCAAATTTTTTTTTCTCATATACCCCTTTAAAAATGTTTCTAGTTCCGGTGGACGCTCTGCAGGTTCAATACTACCATATGCAGTCAAGCCAACATTGTTAGTTCTTCACGCTATCGAAAATTGATCAATTGTCATAGAACCCCGGTTACTAATTGTGCAGCTCCATTTCTTTGTCATGCCAACGTACATCCCCATCGAGTCTCTCGTGGACCCCTGGGGGTCCATCTAGACCACTTTGGGAATCACTGATCTAAACTAATAGTTTCTTGAGTATTAGTATATAGGATTTAGTCATTTATTTTTATGCATATTTTTTTGTATGAAGAACTATGCGAATATAATTAGCTAGTTAGTATACTGTTAATAAATCTACTAACTTAATACTAAAAAGTTTCATTTAACTCCAACATTGATAAAGCGTGTTATCGTCATTGTGTTCAATTGTGATACAATTTTAACTAACGCCATTTATAACTATTCAAGAGAATTTAGAAATGAATAAACATGTGAAGGCACAGAATTATATTTCCAAAAGCAGTTCTCATATTTATTTGCTTCTGTACAAACATTAATTAAATACATAGTTAAAGCGATATACCACAAACTACGACAGCGTATTAAAATTCTTAACATAGCTTCGACATTGTCAAATGTCAAATGTTGAACATTGCCAGCGAACTGTTCTAAGTCAAACATTCATTTAATCAAATGAACATAACTAGTACGTGCTTAGCGTACTGTACTAATCAAATCTGGAACGTTCGAAACTGCGTTTCTTGGTTTCATTAAACGTTAGCAAATCTACAGATAGGGGGCGAAACGGGTACGTTTTGTATGCCGCATGTGTGCCATTTACAGATACCATTTGTGGCGTAAGACAACATTATAGGGAGGAGAGCATCATGTTTCGTTGATATTGCTACGCTACCTGCTGTAATGGAAGGAAAAGATGTTTGAACTGTGATTGTATCTCATTAACAATGAAATGGGCTGGAGCGATGAAACAAATAACTTTTAACCCAGAGATGTGTAGCTAAGCAGTAATATGATAATAATTGAAGATAAAATTGATAGCGAAATAAATGAAAGCCAGGGAATATATTTTTTAATCGAAGCGCGAAAATATTACTGCTTCATACTTAATAATTTGAATTCTATACCGGCTGACTGTGAAGGGAAACGTTAGGAGGAAACCTGAACCTTAGAAATGTTTTTGTATTCTCATCCTATGTCAAAAATATATAACTGCGGATTTCTTGGACTTTGAAATCTACAATACGTTGTCGGCTGGTGTGGTGATTAATTTTTCTTTATTTAGAAAAAGGCCTATGATCCTACATTGGGTCTATTGAAGACTAATGTGATGGTGATATTGAATTCCAAAAACAACGGTGACTACAGAGAGATCCACAATAAATCATCAGTCGTTGTTGTCATGCCGGCCCGCAAGCCTTGCGGTAACTATACACTTGTTGATCCCAAAACGTGGCGGTACAGAAGATAGTCACCGGTAGTGGTCTTATTACCATTTATATAATTTTATATTACCACTCGGGTGTTTTATTATATTATTGAGAACTTAAAATTACTTTACAAACAATAAATAAATATATTTTATATACGTATTACCTCATTAAATTCATTTCATGTCGTTTAGGTTGAGTTCATTCTGATATAACAAATAGTTGCAGTAGGGATATAATGATAATACTCCAGATGCCTGAATGTAGCGCAACGAGTTTTCCCAAGAAATTTCAACATCGTTAAGATGGCGTAAGTAGGAGGGAATAGAATATTAGAAAATAAATGATTTCATTTGAATCATTCAACTACACACTGTTATTCTCACTATTATAAATAAAATAACAGAGGTCTGCCGTAGTGTACGCATTACGCAAAAAGTACTCGTTAGATTTTGATCAATTTTTAAAATTTTATTTCTTATATATTTCTAACATATTCGTTTAATTTAAAAGTATTAGAGTTATGATAAACTATGATTTGAATAAAAAAAATACCCGGCTGTTTTCTTACCATGAAGAAACGGGGCAAACGGTGTGGTGGTCATGCACAGAAGAAGGGAAGTAAATAGATAATATTAGATATTTCTAATAAAAAACTATTAGGATATATTGATATAATTTAAAAGTATTAACGTTATAATGAACTATGATTTTATAGAAACATACCCGTCTGTTTTCTTGCCGTAAAGAAACGGGGCAAACGATCAGGTATGTATGCGCATAAAATAGGAAGTAAACAAATATTATTATTTACAAATAACTATTCTCTGGCTCTTAAGCCTCGGATAGGAATCAACTTTTAAATTTTCGGTCTTTTTCATAACATTTTATTCAAACATCTCTTTAATTTTTAGAATATATTAGAACTAGCGGCCCGTTCCAGCTTCGCACGGGTATAAAATATATAGCCTATGTCATTCACTGAAAAAATGATTAAAATCGATCCTGTAGTTTTGATTTATTCATTACTGCCCGTGGCCCGCACGCGTTAAATTTGGAGTAACCTCAAAAATAACAGTATTTCTCCACTATTTTATTTATCTTATTATACATATAAACCTTCCTCTTCAATCACTCTTTCTATTAAAAAAACCTCATCAAAATCGGTAGCGTAGTTTTAAAGATTTAAGAATACATAGGGATATAGGGACAGAGAAAGCGACTTTGTTTTATACTATGTAGTGATTATTCATTGATAATCAGTAATCTTATAGTTAAGTCGCCATATTACGTAGTAGATTACGAATAACATATTTGTGAACCTCTGATAATGTCTTGTAAATAAGTTAATATTTATACAATATAATAATATGTATTAACCCCTGGTTATAACAAGGACAGTAACGTGTGTGAAAACAATATTTACGAATTAAATAAGACGATGTTGGTTTAGGTCGAATTAAATTAAGTATCGAGGGGCGCACGTTAATATATTCACATCACGAACTAGTTAGTACCTAAGCGTTTAGAACTACGACTGCCAATTATATATAATAATAGACCCTCGTTTGTTTGATTTGTAATTCATTTATAAAAAGAAAACGTGTGTAATCTGGGGACTCCCATTATGAACGAGGTTCTTTACGCTTTATCTTCATCTTTGAATGTAGTTACATATGGAGATTTAGATTGTTTTATTAAATGTATACTGACGTCACGTAAGAAAAAAGCCTTATGGCCTCTCCATGCATCTCTCTCTCTGTGTAATGTATATATGTTTATTTTTTATAATTTTTTCAATGCAAATAACATAAAGTAAGGAATCAGATGAAAATCTGTAATTTAATATTATAGGAAAATAGTTATAGTCATTTAAACTAGATTCATTAAAACTTAGTTCCAAACATGTAAAATTAGTACCATATATCGTTCAAGTCTATTGTAGATTATATATTTTTTTTTATATATTATAGGGGTCAAAACAACAAGTGGGTCACCTGATGGTAAGTGATCACCGCCGTCCATAGACACTAGCAACACCAGGGGAGTCGCAAGGCAAGGCAAGTTGCCGGTCTTTTAATATATGTGGGTCTCCGACGTTCTCACTGGCCGAACGAAACGCAACAGTGCAAACACTGTTACGTCACGTCAGTTTTCTGTGAGAGGGTGGTACTACCCCGGGCGAGCCGACCCATTCATTCTGAAACTAGTAATAGTTTCAGCGTAGCTCTACCACCTAGAAAAGTAAATAAAGTAGAAGCATTATAATAATTATAACAATAAGACCAGAATATTATACCGTCTGATTAACTTAATACTTGCTAGTTTTTCCTCGTGGCTTAGCTCGCTTTAATGTAGATTTGATTTATTCCTCGCGAACGGTACATTTTTATCTGGCGCAGACGTGACTACCTCCTTTACTTAGTTACTTACCTCACAACGTGTAAAGAAAATTTAATGATCGGTTAAGTAGTTTAGACGTGACAGTGTCACTGTAAAATAATTGCTACCTCTTACCAGTTTCATGTGGGTGAATACGGGACACTTGGAAAATACCACAGGTATACAGTTTTTTTATTTTATTATAGTTGTCGTAGGTGGCACTGACCATGTAGGTGCGCGCGCGAGATTTTTTGGTAAAGGGGGAAAGAGGAAAGGGATGCGGGGTGAGGGGGGTATCAAAATGGCCAGTAAGAAGACTATCCATTTAAAATGGTCCATTTGTGAAACTCACGCAAAGTTTGCATTTGAAGGATAACTTCGGTACATTACTCCTTTTTGTATCTAAAGTGTATGAAAACATTAATGATGGTGGGCTTGTCATTAGAGAAACGTGGAGAGGAGCTATTACTATAGAACATTTTGGTCAACAATTACCCTGTGTGTGCTACGTAATAGAGCGGATCGACCGTGTGGTGCGGCGCGGGGTATCAGGAGCCGAGGTCCAACTGCTTGTCCGACGAGAACCGAGCATTACCGAAAAGGGTGAAACTGTAAGTAACTATCTGTACCTAAATGTAAGTATTAGCGAGATATCATGTCGCGCGTCTCGTCTACGTAGTCGGAACTCTACGGACTAATTCTTTCTTTAGGTTTACCTAAGCTACGTGGACGGTAATTAAAATTTTTAGAATATAAACTTAAGCGAAACCGGCAAACACATGTGGTGTTCTTTATAAAATGGTATAGATTACTTTGATACAGTGTGACTTAGCACAGACATATTTCGAATATTTTTATGTACCTACTACTACTATAAACACGGTATGACCAAATGAAAATGATACATTTTGTTAAGAGCGTTTATTTTTGTGTTTTGAAAAATATTTCTATCGAATTCTTTCTTAGTAAAAATGGAAATGAATGTTTGACAGTTCTTATATGTAGGCTTATCAGTCTTAATAAGGTTGACTTCTTAGAAAGTAACCGCAAAGAATATGTTAATGCCGTATGAATTTATTCCCTACACACGAAAGTCACGCGTTCAAAGAAAAATCAAAAGCATAACATTATTATATATTTCAGGTGTATCAATATTTATAAGATTTACCTATAGTAACAACATAAAGTATGATTTGTCCGAAAAAACGCTTTCAAGTATCAAGAGTATTGAGTTTTTGAGTATATATTATAGTAGTATTTGAGTATATATACTCAAAAAGTCACTTCAGGAAAAATGTTTTGAATGTAAATGCTTTAATAAGTTTGAGAGCTTTACATCAAATATTGGTTGTGTAATGGTGGAGATTCGACTATAATCTTTTCCTATTATTCGAAATGGAAGAAAGTATACTGAATATTTCACAAATACTAATTTATAGCGTGAAATTGAGACTATTCAAAATTTAGGAAATTATTTCCACATTTTTTGAAAATTAATTACACTAAACAAAAACCACAAGAACATCGGTTGACAAACAGACCAGGAAATGTACTAACTAAACTAGTTTATTTCCTCCTATTTAAGTATAGACAAATCTTCTTCCTCTTCTTCTTACCCTTATCCCACATAAGTAAGGTCGGCACAACATGTTTTCCTTTTCCACTCTCCCCTATCAGATCTCATCTCAGTATTTACTCCTTTGATGCACAAACCAGTTTTCACACAATCCATCCATACCTTCCTCGATTTTCGCCATCTCTTATATCCGTCCACTTACACGCTTTAAACTTTTTAAGTTACATGGCTTTAATCTCTCCTCATAACATGCCTATACTATGCTAACCTTTTACTCCTCAACTTCTCTATCACTGGTGCTATTTTCAAACTTCCTGTTATATACTCACTCTTAATCTTATCGATTCTGGTTATACCAGACATCTATCTTAACATTCGCATCTCTGCCGTGTGTAGTTTTCTCTCATCCGTCTCTTTCGTAGCATAGCTCTCGGAGGCATATAACACGACTGGTCTTATTATAGTTTTATACACCGTCCCCTTGAGTCTCAACAGCATTCGTGGATCAGAAACTACCCCAGACACCTTTCGCTATTTCATCCACTCTGCATTTTATACATTTACAAATTTATCTATACAAATTCTTGATTTTTTTGTAATAAATATGTACCTATATTTTTTATAATTTGTAACAAAGATATTTCCTATTACAATTGGTAATGTACATGTATGTGAAGGTATAAATTATAAACATATATTAAATTAATATGATTAAATCATTATAGATTACTAATCTAAAACAGGCGGTTAATATAAGAAAATTATAAGAAACATTTAAAAAGTTAACCAACTAGAATCAATGGGGCAATCTAATTAACGTAAATTCATTATCTAACATCGGAGCGTGTTTCTCCAGCAATAGTGATCCGTCGAAAGAACCCTTGGAATCTTCTAGAGAGGCCCTTGTAAGCGATTAGTAGTGGAGTACACTTAACCCACTCGTGCGGGTACAGTCGGCTTACTCTTGCTTTGTTCGTGTGTGGGCCTCGACTTTCACTGTATTATTAGTTTGTAGTAGAATTTATTACATTCCTTTTTTACATCTTGATTACAATTTGTTTGTTCGGACGCGTTAATTTATTCTTTTGTACGCTATGAACTATTGTATCGTTTTTATGTCAGTGTCAGTTATTTTGATTTATGACATGTGTGTATGCTATGTTTTTTTATTTCGTAATGTTACCGAATAACGAGCTCTCTATAATGAACGGTACACCGTTTATGAGCACTTATGATTTACCTTCTTTGTCCGTCTCTTTTGATTTGGCTTGTCGATTCTGTCGATTGTGCTAGCTTGATGTCTCTAGATATATTCGACCACCACGAGTCACCATTATTTTGCATATCTGAAGACGCGCGGTATTTATTCGTCCTTTGTTCGGGTACGTTCAAAGCAACTTGGACCACAAGATCTCCTTTACATCTCTTTAAATGCGTGTAAGGTTTTCGGTTATTTTATTCGTTATTAGCGATAGTTTAAAGCAAGGTCAAACATTAGGTTATCATCACACACATAATCATCAATAAAATCCAAAAAAAAATTTGTGTAAGTTTAAAAGATAATATCTTGTCCTATTCACTTAAGTGTCTGCAGGAAGAAACGAAAAAGTGAAAAAAAAACCATTAGGTATTTTATCAAGCCGATTGATATTAAGTGTGTCTTTAATATTTAATTTTAATTTTAGTTTTATTAATTACTTGAAGATTTTTTCGAGCTTAATAGAAATTTGAATGCCACCAATAAACATCATTAATATATATAACATAGAGGCAAACTAATAAATAAATGAATTAAATCTTGTTATATCTCGTTTCTGATACATGTGAATTGTATATATTCCACATTATTTGTTGAATAATAGTTGAGACAATATGTGTAACTTGTTACAAGTAAGTCTTTTTTTAACATAAACGATTAAAAGAAAAATTGTATAACTTAGTTTGTTAGTATAACTTAGGAATTAAGTCTAAACCAGTGATTCCCAAAGTGGTCCACGAGAGAGTCGATGGGAGTGTACGTTGCAGGGACAAAGAAATGAGGGTGCACAATTAGTAAGCGGGGGTCTATGAAAATTGGTCTATTTTCAATATTGTGAAGAAGTAACAATGTTGGCTTAACTTCATATGGTAGTATTGAACCTGCAGGTGGTCCACAGGAACCAGTAAAATTTTGAAAGGAGTGTATGAGAAAAAATGTTTGGGAACCTCTGATCTAAACCATTAAATTACGAATATATTTGAATGTGTATGTCGTATTTGTAATTGTGAATCAACTAACTTGTTTAATATTAGTTATTAGATTCGTTCCCGTTCCCTTTAAATGTGGTTATAGGAACGTATCGATTGTATAAAGTCAGTGATGTACGCTAGAAGAGAATTTCTGTACTGGAAAATAAAATTTATTACATATTTCAATATAACAGATTCGAATAGGCTTAGTCTTGTCCTAATTGAATGAATTTCTCAAAATATCTCAATTATTAATAGTTGGTGGTAAACAAATATTTTATTAACATAGTCTAGTAAAAATATTTGTACTGTAGGTACCTGATACTTAGTACTAGGGTACTGTATACTTAAATATATTTTAGTGCAATTTTTGGTAAAAATAAAATCTTCTATTAAAATCGTCACCACCATGACATTTAATGATATTACGACTGTGTATTTAGCTTATCGAGAAAAACAGGATAAATAATGGTGAAAAAAAAACTCCAGGAATTTAAGTAAGCCACTATGTTAATACTTTCAGTACATTTCTATAGTTATTGTGAATCGACAGATAAATGTCATTAATCATTATTACTACATATCACTACATAGTATAAAACAAAGTCGCTTTCTCTGTCCCTATATCCCTATGTATGCTTAAATCTTTAAAACTACGCAACGGATTTTGATACGGTTTTTTTTAATAGATAGACTGATTGAAGAGGAAGGTTTATATGTATAATAACATAAATTCAATACTGGAGACATACTGTTATTTTTGAGGTTACTCCAAATTTAACGCGTGCGGGCCACGGGCAGTGATGAATAAATCAAAACTACTGGATCGATTTTAATCATTTTTTTAGTGAATGGCATAGGCTATACGTATATTTTATAACCGTGCGAAGCCGGAGCGGGCCGCTAGTAAATAATATAAAAGAGTTGGATTGAAGATAAAGTCAAAATTTTAGTACTATAAAATTAGAAGAACTTGGTTTTGAAACTATAGATGCATAAACTGAATAATTATTTCTGATATGAATAAAGGAAAAAATACAGTTTTAAATGTTCCGCGGACGGTTTCACATTGCTTTTAAACAACTGCTTTTATCACACCATTATGTCCGTAGTCCCGTCAACTGAGTGCGTAGATGCTTTCAAGCTATTCTCTCCGTTCGCTTCGTAGCGTGCAAAATTACAAGCAAAGAAGTAATTCGAATGCAGCTCACGATTTGCAAGCATAATGGGGCAATTTCCTAGTCATTTCCCGGCGACTGCAAGCAACCCGATATCTTGTGGCGAGCCTCGCCTTGTGATGCTTCACGAAAGGTTTATTGATGATCAAAACACATTGATCTATTTTGAAATAAGACAAGACAATATATTGTCGTTGTTCATTTGTGTTGCCAAGAATAGTATAATCAATTATAATTAATTGTATAGTAGCAACGTAGAAATTAATATAATTTAACAAAATATTTCTTTGGATTTTGTAACCTTGTTGAAAGATAATTTTATTTTATTAATTGCCATTTAATAAACTACATAATTCATAAAAAACGAATAAAAGAGGTATTGTAAAAAGGTGTGTAAATGAATTATATAAATCCTTTAGTATTTTATTTTAACTTAACACTATATATATTGGTCCCTTATATTTAGGTCCCGGATCGTTTTTGAATAAAAAGCTCTACTTTTTCCTTTTAATCTTATAAATTGTTTAACTTACTATATAAAGAGAGAATACTGTAAGATCAACATAACTAAAGGAAAAAGTAACAAAAATAAATCAAAACAAACTTGTATTGTATAAGTTTGCAACTCACCATGTTCTCCAGCAAACTGCATAGAGTTCTAGTCTTCATATAAAATTTCGGTCGATTAATATCTAGTATTTCGAGCATGCTCATTTGTTAAGTAAATACATTTATAGTACATTTATTTAAAATTCCCTTACACATAAATACGAAAATCTTCTTGCGTTTAACTCTAGATGTCAGTCTACAGATTTTATTTTTTAGTATTGCTAGTATTTAATTACCATTATTGCTATCGTTTTGCTATTGTGAAATACGTAATTGGGTAGTTGGTTTTCAGACGATTAAAGTTGGTATACCACATTAATTACACACTCGTGTATTTTTAATTCATTTCACACCAACAGTCGTACAATTTAATAAAGTTCATAGAAAAGCTATGAAATATGTGGTAATTTATAAGTATTCAACAAAAATAATGCACTCGTAATCGGTTGAAAACAATGATTCAAATTTATTCCCTGGTACTCGCAGTAACTTTTCAGTTCATTGCTGTCGAAGTGTATTGAAAAGTTTTCTTGTTAAAAGTTCCCTATTCGGGAATGAGTATAATAATTTTTGAAACCATTTCCTTATTTCACTTATAAATCCGTACAATACAGAGTTTTTAAAATAATACCATACGTTTTAATCGAGGTAGACCATTATACGAAAACAATAGACGATCATTCGTATATTATAAAAATATTATTAGTATAATTTCAATTTTACCCATTATTATAGTAATCGTCTATTAAATATTTTTAAAAAGTACCAAAATATACAACGTTTATAAGCTTATCACTATACATTATAAAACAAAGCCGTGCGCCGCGTCTGTCTGTACGTTCGCAATAAACTCAAAAACTACGGAACGGATTGTAATGCGGTCTTCACCAATAGATAGAGTATATATTATGAGGAAGGTTTAGGTATATAATTTGTTAAGGTTTTGTGTAAATTGTTTGAAATATAATGATAATTGTTGAAAGGGTCGGAAAAAGTCAAGCCGCCTTAAGCATTTTATACACATATGTATATATTTTTTATATATCAGGGCAGGACCACGTCCGCCGAGCCTGCTAGTTAAAACATAAATTAAAAGGTATTAGAAAACTGATGATAATTTAACAATGACCTATTTCTTTTATTTCATTACTATCAACTACACGCTACTTCACCCATGTTAAATTGCAATATAAAATTTAACAAGAGCGGATAGCATAAAGAAACGTGAAGTAACAGTGCTTGCACTGTTGCGTTTCGTTCGGTCAGTGAGAGCGCCGGAGGCCCACATATATTAAAAGGCCGGTAACTTGCCTTGCCTTGCGACTCCCCTGGTATTGCTAGTATCTATGGACGGCGGTGATCACTTACCATCAGGTGACCCACTTGTTCGTTTGCCCCCCATAATATAAAAAAAAAAAACTTCTTCATGTTAAAACACATACAAATGTTCCAATTTACATGGTAAATGATCTATATGTACGAAATACTTACTAACATCCATTTTTATATACATATATAGAGATAATATAAATGAATTTTGTTGGCTTCCATAAAAAAGACTATATGCTATAATTAATGATTTTTTTTATATATAATTTCGAATAAAAAAATAAATAAATGACTTTACTAATTAATCACCTGAGTACAAAAGATAAAAATACGAAATATATGTCCAAATGAAAATAAATTCGTACTCGGATACTTAACGACCACTTTGTTCGATAATTAGCAATTTATATGATCCATTATATGATCAGCCTGTCGTTAAGATAAAGTTCATGAAATGATTTTGCTAATTTGATGACGTAACAAACTATCTATAGAAGAAAAAAAATATTTGGAATGAAATTTCAAATATGACTGACTTCGTTTCGAATTTTAACGTCATATATGAGAGTTCAGCAGGAATAAATAACATTCTAGTCACATATATACAAGTATATAAAATTCAAGGCATCCCGCTGTCTGCTTTCAGATTTCGTGAAGACAACCGGAAAATTAGAACGTAAACAATTCTTGCATTCCAATGTTATAGTGAAGTATTGGCATTCTTTCACATAAAAACTGTACAAATCATATATAACTGAAAAGGAAACGTATACATTATATTTTATTATTTGCTAGCTCCCAGCTCCGGTTTAATAAGTATTCGGCTGATTTTTTAAGACCCAGATCTAAAAATGGCGGATTATGTTTTTAATTATTTTTTTCACGACATCGTACATTGTAAAGTTCATGGTTTAGTAAAAAAAAAAGGGCGTACAAATGAAAAAATACATCTTACATAAAAATTACAATTTACAATACATAATTTGGTATTTCTCAATAATTTTTGTAATAAATCAATTATTTTTTTAAGCTTATGAAGCCAATAGTCTGTTGACCTATGCCTCATGAAGTCTACATTCGTTTGTGTATGGAACTTAACCCTTTACGATTTTGGACAGTTCAGAGGTTAACCAAGTAAATGACACTAAATGTTTCCTTTACAGTACGACCATACAATATATAATACTAATATATAATAATACCATACGATATACAATGACAACAGAACAACTGAACGTCAGGCTATCTTTTGTATATCACCCTATTGTCTTTTTTCTCACTCACTTATTCGCCCACTTTTTGTATGGAGATTTTTAACTCAAGCTCGTTTTACTTTTCCGTACGACATTTCAAGCACTTTCCTTCATACAAATCTCGTCCTATAACTGACAAACAGAACACAAAAAGTATTAGCAAAATAAGTGCAGCCATTCTGAAGTGAGTGATACTCTTATATACAATTGGACAATTGATTTTTATTTCTATAAATTAATAATTATGTATCCATATAAAACACACACAAAGAGGTATTTATTCAATTAAAAGGTACGAAGTGCCGCAAGCCATGCTAGGATATACCCTCGAGGCTTACGAGACAAATTTCCCTGGAAACAAATGTGATTCAAATTCAGACAAATAGTCCCTCCGCGGAAGGAGCCGTTTACCAGGAAATTTCTCCATCACTCTTGGGCCGAACATAATTTGTTTTTCTTTTCTTTTATGTTGGTCTGGAATGTCTTTATTATTGTGAGCTTATTTTGATTTTAGTGATAAAATCATCGATAGTCTCGAACAATTTTCAAATTCACATATTTTATAAATATTTGAGGTAAAATGATCCTAGAAATTTTAATAATTAATAAAAATTAATAAAATAATTCTTTGGAGCATTTGCGTTATGCAGATATATAAATGACAGATTTTCCAAAGTTTTATTTTGGAAAAGTATTCTCGATTCAGCAAAAAAGAATTAAATCTAGAAGAGGAAGGAGAGTATTTGCAAACAAATTGGGCTATTTTCATGGTGTATGTTTTTTCAATATCTTTATACACGGAATTCTATGTTACAACATATGTAGGGTACTAAACAGGAATACACTTGTGGATCGTATTGGTAATACGTATAGAAAAACAGAACAGTCTCCGTTTTGCTAAGGTTTTGGTAATAATCTTTGATATAGCTTTGCTCTTGTTAAATATGTGATTAGAGGAGTAATTTTTTTTATTTGAACTGGCTGTGTACGCTGTTGGACGAACTGACCTTACAGCTACAGTGCGGTTTTAAACCGAACGCTTAAGGCACTCAGCCGTATGGTAACAAGCTGAAGGATGTCAAAGTGATGAACCTCGGCTTGGGCTGTTGCTTTGAATACAACGTCGCGAGTCTAACTAAGCTAATTCAGCTAAATAAACTAGTCATACATGTATATTTACATCACGATATCGAAAAATAGAACTTCCATTGCATTTCTGGTTACCAAGTTATAAAAGTACATTTAACTTTTTGAAGTTTTTTTTTTATTTTGATATTTATTATATGCCATTAATAAATATTTTATATAACTGTATATTTTAATAATACGATTCATATATTTTCAATGGTTTTTATATTTATAACTGCATTTAAGTTAATTAGTTCCAAGAACAAATGAAGTTGCTGGGTTTAAGCTGGTTGCTTGCAACACAATACAGATATACTAAGCATATAAATTATCACGAGAGACTCCTACAATACTTCGCCTGGTGGTATATAGGTTTGTCATCCTGCACCGGAGTCTGAGATTTTACGGCTTTCTGCGAGGTGGTACGAGATCTTTGTCTTGTAGCTCGGTTCGAAACTTGTAGACTTTGTTACAATAATACAATATGACCAATTTTCTGTGGACACTAAGACTTATCGCTTTTTAAGAGTTTTTATTTCTTCGACTTGGGATGAATAACCGTGCAAATATTTTAACGAACTAAAATGGAAAAAGTGAAATAAAGGTAGTGGTAGGAGCTTTTTGTACATTCGCCTGGCTATCTGTCACCATCAAGTTGAAGATCCTTTACCAAGCACTTGTTTGTGTGTTTCATCAGCTGCACTAGAGAGAAGGTCTCTTTCTGGGTTTAACGTGTCTACCATCTTAGACCACATCATGATTTCAGAACCAATAATAATGTATAAAAAAAACTCTTTTCTGTTACAACAATACCTTATGACTAATTCTGTGTCAACACTAAGGCTTACTTACTACACACCAAGTGTTTTTATTTATTCTACTTGCTATAAATAAGCATGCAAACGTTTTAACGAACTGAAATGGAAACGGTGGAATAATCCATATTTCCGGGATTTAAATAAAATTTCGAATAATTGAATAGCGAAGTGGTCTTGGCCACTCACGAACTCGGTGAGCTTAATTTAAGAACCCTTTTGATGTTGTAGAATGATGGAGCAGAAAATGATCCGCTTGTACGGGCGGCGACCCATCTTTACGACGTTAAATTGGTTTTAACCTTCAAACCTGTTGAGGTAGTTAGAAGAGAATTTAACAACGCTTCCCTGTTACTCAGCGAAACTAAATTGTAGGTATATCCTGGCATTTTACTTATTCATTTGATGTTTATACACTACTATTACTTTATTTATTTTAAGTTTTATATTATATCTTGTTTTGGTATAACCAATAAAGTACTCAGCCAAGTTCGTTTCCAAGTATTAACATTTATATCAAATTTATCAGAATTTATATCTTTTGAGCGAGAATGTGTCAGTGGTTAGCGTGCGAATCCTGAGTCGGAGCTTTACGTGAAGGAAAACATTGTGCTGAAACCAAAGCATGGTGGTAGGGTTTTTATAAGCCAGTTTGGTTAGTTACCACTCTCAAGTTGAAAATCTGTCGCCGAGCACCTATGAGTTCCGGCAGCTGTATTTGAGCGCCAGTTTCTTTAGGCTTAACGTATTTACCATCTTGGACAACGTTGTCATTTAACATAAGGTAAGATAATAACAAAAAAAAATGTATTAAATATACCCATAATGAAATAGTACTAAACAATATCAATATTTGATGTCAGTTCAATGACTAGAGCATTATATTTTTATACAAAAAGTTCGTTACAAGCAAAATAGCATTTTATTTCCGAGTTGCGGAACGTAAATGTAACTCTTTATACATCACTGCTCCCAATATCCAGTGTACGTAAAACGCAAAAATAAAGCACAACGAAAAGTGGACCACGGAATTGATACAAATATTGCAACGGCATTCGTTTTGCATTCAATAAATGAATCAATAAATGAATAATAATCGTACGCTATGTCGGGATAAGAATTGTATCAAACCATTATAAAGTAAGAAGTGATATTAAATTATTCTGCAAAAAAAAAAAAAAATATATATATAGGCATATTTTGAAAATACATTTTAAGCTGTATTTTTATTCTACAATCGATTTCAATATTTCGTAGCGGTCAAGTTCTTTGAACGATGGAATGTCAATTCGATGTCCGCAGATTCGAACCTCGGCATGTACCAACGAACTTTTCAAAACTCGTATACATTTTCTAATTTAAACTGGCAACGCTGTCGGCTGATGATGGTAATGGAAAATCTCGTGAGGAAATCTGAACCTGAGAAATGTTCTAGGATGA
Source organism: Antheraea assamensis (assembly GCA_035772565.1). Lineage (NCBI taxonomy): Eukaryota > Metazoa > Arthropoda > Insecta > Lepidoptera > Saturniidae > Antheraea > Antheraea assamensis. The sequence continues at coordinate 2,259,202 of JAQQSE010000022.1, read as the reverse complement.
CCACCACCGTATGTGGCAAAATATAGATGTGTGTGGATTTCTTGGGGTTTGAAATTGCCAATACGTAGCGTCTTGGGCTGATGTGGTGATTATGCCCCGTATCTTCTTTTAGGAAGAAGCCTATGGCCCTTTGATAGGTTACGTACAGGTTTTTGTGATGATTTAATGGCAGGTATCAAATTAAGAGAAGCAGGGTACTTGCTACACATAAATATTGATTGTAAGAGATATTTCTTTTATTGAAAAAATTAAATTAAGTTTTCAATTATACGATAAAAATGAGTTCACAAATATTTTTTATTAGTTATCTATAAATTTGTTTACAAATAATAATCTCTCTTTATAATTTAATGCTAAATATTTATTTACTTCATAATCATCAATATCTGTAATTAATTTTATTATAAAATCAAGATCTTAATAAAGCTTTGTCTGAAATTTAATATTCAATGTTAATAGCGATTACCTTTTATTAAGTAATATTTATGAAATAATAAAATATACTACTACATTACCCTAATGATAAATGTTGACAAAGTTGTAACTGATAAAAAACAAAGTGCTCCGTTTAATAATATCTGTAAAAGATAAAGCTTTTGCTAAATTATAGAAACTGGCGACTTGTTAAGTTCCTTAATGGAACCGTCCATTACTGGTCGTCTTAACTTATAAAATATTTCTGTTCTCCTCAACAATTTTTACGTTAAAAAATGTATCGAAATTCTTTGGTAAAAATCATTCCGAGATTCATCAGTCAAACGTCAAGAGCGTTCATGACTGGATACCATTTTCCAATTGCTTGAGTTTCGTGTGAAACAAATAGATCACTGCCTTTGCCTCAGCATCCGGGATGAAAGAACGAACGCTTCTCTATCTAAAGTACACATACTTGCCACATGAAAAATAACAAAAAAACGTCGATTTATGTTTCGAGTTCCTTTTCAAACATTTCTTGTTATCGGAAAAAACTGAAATTGTAAGTGGTGTGTAATTATAATTAAATCATGCAAAAATTTGACATAAAGAGAGGTAACAAAATAGTAAGAATTTTCCACTTACTATATAATATTTATTGCCTACCACAAATTTATTAATTACCTTTTAATAATAAACATGATTGATTATAATAGAATTATATTTTATTTTTATTTATTTAATCGTATGGCTAAATAGAGTATCCATTTTTTATTACAACTGAACATTTAATTCTCTCAGCCATTTTCAGGCGTCATCGGTAAGATTGTTCAGGTTGTCGGGGGAACCGTTGTATTGTCGAAGTGGACATTCCTCGATAATGTGTTTTTTTACATTATTTAGTAATATTATTAGTATTTTACATATGTCTATTTTTTTATTTGTTTCTATTATCTAATTAAAAAAACGTAAAAAAAAATGTATTGTTAACTGTACACTTGCAACTTCGGATATCAGAGTTACTTACATTTTATGAACCATGAAGTTCATTATTTAACATTTGACCCCTATCTAAAATGGTGGTAGCCCTTTTTTTCTAAGTTCGCCTGGTCAGGAAAGTCTGTCGTCAAGCACCTGTTTGTGTGTTTCGGCAGCTGCACTTGAAAACCAGTCCCCCTATGGGTTGGGCATGTATACCATTTTAGATGACATCGTCATTTTACATCAGATGAGATTGTGGACAAACGCTTAAACCTATAAAGTATAAAAAAAGAACTGATAAAAACCTAGACTTTAAGATGCCTAATTTAGAATATAAAGATGCATCTGACAGTAATGATATCAAAATGCCAAAAGTTCGATTATTATTGTTAATTCGTAGCACAGAACGCGTGAGCGGACAGGTTCCGCGGATTATCCGCAAGCAATATGCCGTTGTTTGGACAAGCTATCGTTATCGGTCGCTCGCACCCAGTGTATTTACACTCTTCGTATTATTTGGAGCGCGTATTTCTGCACCGCTTTTCGAGATAATTTTGACAATTAAGATAGCGTTATAAACGAGCAAGTGTTACGATGATAGTGTAAAATCATAAAACACATCTAAAGATCGTAACTCCACTACAAACACATTCACCATATCTTGTTTGTTTTTTTTTATACGACCGAAGATTTTTTTATGGCAGAACGGCAATTTCACGGCACTGTAACTTACAGTAAGCGCAGTAAAAACAACGATGACAACTTAAGTATCGATAATCCATCCCCAGTCATTGGTGTTAAGTATATGGGACTTAATTCACTACAGAAGGGTTTAAACCTGATGTATGATGGTCGCAATCCAATCGAACACATTCACTGGGCATTACCGTTGTAGCATGTTAAGCTTAATAAGAAGAGTTTTATACGTAGCTAAACGTTTCAAAAAGACCGATATGTCGTGGTGAACAGATTTAAAACAATTACCTTTGATTTTCCTTGAGCTTTCTGTAATCGAAAATTTCGAAATAAAACAACCAATATCTGGTAATATCATCGTGGTAGGGAATATTCTGGTACCTCGTTGGCTAGCTGCCATATCAAGTTAGAATTCTTAACTTTAGAAGTAATAGGTTGGCATGGTATGAACACGATACGAGGTGACATGAAAGTCACGTAAGCAGAAAATGTTAAGTATGATGGTGGACAGATATAAGAGTAGAAGAAGACTGAAGTAAAAAATGATATGTGTATTTAAGATGTCAATACCGAAATTACATTTAACAGGGAAGAATGGAAGAGGAAAACATGTTGTGCCTACCTTATTTAGGTGGAATAAGGGTAAAAAGAACCCATAAAGAAGAATTGGGAAAATCAACCAAAGAAAATTTATAGATTTACACCATCCCTCATAATGGTTATAATGCAAGACAAAGATATAAGATCTGTATAGGCAGCATGTAGACTAGTACTCATAATTATAATTAATGATCTATTAATAATTAGGAAAATCGATACATCTATCGATACAACCAATAAATAAATAAATAACCCAGTAACATTTTAGACGCAAATAACTCATTCGTAAACAAACACTTCTTCGGTGCTGTTGTTATAAGTAGTTGTATTGTCTGACAAAGGCGAAATTATAGAGACATCGATACGACCCCGGAGACATTTTGATAACCGCAAATACTTGGTTCCTTCAAGGGTACAAGCGCTCCTTGCAACCGCGAAACAATGATACCGATATACAAAGCCTTGAAACTTAGTTGTTTGACCTATTTCCGTGTGTTGATATATCATGGAATGTATTTTTATTTAAATTTACTTTTTATTTTTACAATATAATATCTGTCTTAGAGCTAATATGTTTTTGTTTCTTCCATTATATTTGGTGAGACAGGAGTATAAATAGCCGTGCTCACTAAACGGTTTGACAACGTATTATGGCTGAACACGTGGATACGTATCAGCCTGTGCCTAATATGGTATATATCTGGAATATATCCTGGGCTCGTAAGGTTCAACAAATGTGTGTGAACGATAGGGGGTTTAAGAAGTACTTCATTCGGTTACCAAATCGTCCCCTGGTGCCTCGAAGTTGATGGCCACTGGATCGTTCACGTACAGATTGCCTTGCGGCGAGAGATGCTGTGATGGTTTCACAATAAACCAAAGCGGGTTATTTTTACAATATATGTGGCGGATTACGTATTACGTGACGTATTAGTTATCACGAAAAAAGTGCGCATCGGTCAAAAGTGACAAATGTAACCCCCGTATCGAAATATGAATTTTGATAAAAACTTCATGCTGGGATGCTCCACTCACCAATATTTATTTAATGTGAGGACTTTGGACAACAAAAATATACTAGTCCCATTATACCATAACATTAGGTTAATGCCACAAAACTACCTTAGAACTACTAATGACAACATAAATCAAATCGTAGCTCCATATTTGCAGTAACAGCCAAGACTTCACGAAAGATGCCTCGGTTCATTCATTACCTTAAGGTTTATATATTTTACTTGCAACTTTCGCTTTAATTGTAGTACGAAATGAAATATTATTACCTATGCCATTAGAGAACAAGGTACCGTTATAACTAGAGAAAAAAAACCTATAAGAAAAAAAGGAAATATAACAGCACCGGTATTTCGATAATTACCTTATTATCATGTGTTTAAACAAACTGTGAGAAAATTATATATTTGGACAAGCTGTTTAATGATTTATAGCACTTGCTCGCGAACGAAACTCATTCACTGATTAATTTATTACGTGACCGCGGTGTTACGTAAACAACTGATGTCACATGAAAAAAAATGTAATTTCCTATTGTAAACAAAAACTTATTAGTTGAATATATACAACTAGTATAGTGGCCCAACCGGCTTCGTATGAATGCAATGTACTAATGTAGGACGTCACAAGCGACTAAACATTTACAGTTTATAAAAGTCATAGATTTTACCCAAGAACCTTCCCACAAACGACTCTATTTTTGTTGCACGTAATTACAAAATTTGGATATCTTATAATTATATGCTGATAATTATTGTTATAATGCTAATGCCTATAATGATATGCTGTAAATTTGTTCTACTTTAAATGCTATTAAACGTAAATTGATTAATCGGATAGGGAAAAAAGTGGCCAAAATAATCAATTGTTTTTTTTTAATAATATGTAAAAAACAAAAATAGTTACTGTATATAACCATTAGCAAATATTTACCAACGTGAAATTTTCTTTAGAAATTTCTAGATGTACAATTCTGTAGTCAATGATTTTATTTATCTCATAAGGCATGCATAACCAGAGCGTTTTAAATGTAAGCGCCCGGAAACTCTTTACGAATTCATTAGAATACATCGCCTTTTGTCTAATTTGTATTGACATAATATAGATGTGTTACACTACCTTAATACCGCGGAAGAAATTCTCTAAACAATAGAGCGCCGGCGGCCCACATATTTAAAAGGCCGGCAACGCACTTGCGACTCCCCTGGTGTTGCTAGTGTCTATGGACGGCGGTGATTACTTATCATCAGGTGACCCACCTGTTCGTTTGCGCCCCCTATAATATAAAAAAAAAAAAAGCTAAACATATTAAAATCTGTTGCATAACTTAAAATAACTAAACGAACACACAAACCATACTCTAAAGCGATTTTGTTTTGTAATGTTTATAGATACATAAAGGTTATTTTATTTTTCATTGCAATCTAATATTCTATATTTTGAGAGGATCTATTATTTTATATATTTCTATTCTTTAATTACATTATTTATAGTATCTTGAATTATTAGGTCTTAAGCAATTTGTGTGTTTTGCTCTCTTTACTAAAATGTATCAGACAGACCCATTGTAAAAGAAACATCCGCGAATAATTAAAATCATCAAATAAATTAATATATCTTTTACTCTTCATGTCTTTATTATCCTCGCATCTTTGCTTCCTATTTTTATTACTTAACGGCTATGGGGCTAATATAATATCCAATTTAGACACTATTTAATATTCAACCTCGGAAATCAACATATAATAATTTTTTTATAGAATTAGTTTATAATTATGATTTGTAATTTTAGTGTTTGACATGGAACTTAAGGAACCAACATTTTTAATCGTTATAACTTTTCTCCCTTTTCTGATGTATGAGGTATACTTTTTTGGTAAAACAAGCAACTTAACATAAGTGGCTGGTGCAGTTAGTAACAGAGACAACACTTACCTAGAGACAGTGCTATCCAAAGAGTAAAGGTACGTATGTTCTTTGCAATTCATAATAGCAAAAGGCTATCCTTTAGGATTTTTAACTTTATATTTTCCTATAAATAAACAGAATGCTTAATGTAATGATATTGTACGGCGCCATAAACTTAAACAATTATACCTACTAAAATAAAGGAGCTACTGTAAACAAAGTAACACTAATAAACTGCATTACGGCCATGACATCAACGTATAAAAGCAGTATACAAACTGAACCAATACAGGCAGCTGTCCACACCCCTTGCACTAATTGATTTACTTTGCAACGAGATACCTGCTTCAATTAAAAACCGTATCTTTTAATTGACAATAACCGGAGCCAGTAAAGGGAGCAAGGCAATCAATAAACAATCCGTCAAGCGGACGGTCTTTTAGTTAAAACAGCAATAGTAATATTTCTGTTACAGAGTAAAAGACAAACGTTTCATTGGTTATTGTATCAATATATTTTTCATGTAATATAAATGAAAATTCAAGGGAAAGATGTATAAAACTTTAATAAGACATTACATGTGGCAGAGATGCGAATGTTGAGATGGATGTGTGGTACAACTAGAATGGATAAGATTAAGATTGAGTATGTAGTAGTATAGTCATGCAAAGCCGGGGCGGGCAACTAATAGAACTGTTCATATGACTCTCATCTCTCCTTATAATATTTCCATACAATGCTAACTTACTCTTCAAGGTTTCTGTCACTTTAATTTCATGTTTCCCCTGATATATTTATTCCTAATCCTATCAATTCTATAGGTAATATTGATTTTATAAAATAACTAAGTAGTCTTATGTATGAAGCAAACAAATATTAAATTTCATAATAAATTCCATTTTACTTATTGTTAACTAACTGAAACTCCATTAACGTCTAAAACAGAAATAACGACCGAAATATATGTTTCCACTATACCAATATTTTACAAAACAATTTAGCTTTGATTTCACTGGCTCTCTTTCAAAGTCAGCGTGAAATTAGTTTCGCCACATTCGCTCCAAACGCCAACGAAATAAACTGTAGAGACGTAAAGTTTGCGATTCAACTCACAACAAGAATAAATTCAATGGTAACTAGATAACGTTTCCTTTTAACGGGCCAAGTTTTAATTAGGTTATATTTTATGCACTAACTATCAAATTGTCAAAGACATTATCGACGTGACTAATCGGTGTTAGAAAATTTTTAGACGTAATAACTACCCCTACAAATTGAATTTTAATATACCAGGGTTCGTATTTATCATTGTTATATTTTTTTAAATACTTAACCAAAGTATAATCTATACATAGAAATAAAATTGAAGTGTCTGTTTCAAAGTATGAATACATGAAAGTATATGGGAAACTTATAACAAAAAAAAAAAAATTTTAATTTTTTGTCTGTTTGTTCCGGCTAATCCCCAAAAACGATTGAACCAATTTTAACGGGACTTTCACAACTAGGTAGATAAGGAACAACTTAGGCTACTTTTATTCTAGAAATAAAGATTAGGGTTCCGCTCAAAAGAAGCCCTTTTCAAAGATACAAACACAGACAAAGCTGCGGGCGTCTGCTATTAATATTTTAAGAAAATACTTTGTAGAAACAAAATACATTCTTAGTATTACTTAGTGCCTTATTTCCTATATACAATACTATAGGAATTTGTGTATCAAGAACCGTTTGAGCCGGAAACCAAGTGCTACGGAAATGAGAAACGAATTGTGTGAGGTTGAGCGCATTCAAGTAATTTACCGTTTCTGAAACTATTAAATATTAAAGCGGTAATGTTACAAATATAAATGTTATCTAATACATCTTAATAGAATAAATGCAGGATGGATGAATTGGCGAAAGGTGTCTGGGGTAGTTTGTGACCCACGAATGACGTTGAAACTCAAGGGGGAAGGTGTATAAGACTATAATCAGACCAGTCGTGTTATATGGATCCGAGTGTTGGGTTACGAAAGAGATGGATGAGAAAAGATTACATGTGACAGAAATGCGAATGTTAAGATGCATGTGTGGTGTAACTAGAATGGATAACATTAAGAATGAGTATATCAGAGGAAGTTTGAAAATAGCACCAGTGACAGAGACGTTGAGGAGTAATAGGTTAGCATGGTACGGGCACCGGTCCTGCCGCAATGGTTTGAGAGGAAGTGGGGCTCCCTGGCGTTTCGATTGATGCAGGTACTAACCGGCCATTATTGTTTTGGCTGGTACTTGCACCAGATCGCTCGCAGGGAGCCGACCGACACATGTCACGAGTGCGGCGCTGAGGAGGATACCGCGCCATGTTCCGCCGGGCTGACCGCTGGGGGCGGCATGGTGTTAGCCTAGCACGGTCCCATGCTGATCCAATTTAAGGCGGTGGCCGGTACACCGTGGGGTTTTAGTCCGTGCGAATCGGACGTAACCCATTCTCTCCCCCGGGAGGATGGGTATCCGTTAGGGATCACCCCACGTTAATAAAAAAAAAACAAAAAAAAGCATGGTACGGGCACGAGAAGCGATGAAAGTCATGTAACAAGAAAAGTTTTGAGTTTGAAAGTGGACCGATGTAAAGGTAGAGGAAGACCGAACAAAGTGTGGATGGATTGTGTGAAAAATGATATGCTGTATAAAAGGTGTGAATACTGAGATGACATTTGACAGGGGAGAGTGGAAAAGGAAAACATGTTGTGCTGACCCTACTTAAGTGGGATAAGGGTAAGATGATGATGATCTATTTCATCTTATGAATTTGAATTATCTTAAGCATAATAACATTATAATCTTGTTTTCTGTTTTTTTTTTATATACATACTTTGTAGGTATTCAGCGTTTGACCACAATCTCACCTAATGTTAAATGACGAATGTGATCCAAGTGTACACGACGAGACTTACCCATAGGTGGTTGGTGGCAGATATTTAATTAGAGGGTGATAGCTAGCCAGGTGGGCTTAGAAAAACTCTACCACCATGCTATAGTTTCATCACGATGTTTTCCTTCACCGAAAGCTCCTATTCGTCATAAGGATTCGAACCTACGAAGTCCTAAGTACCTATCAACTAAGCAATCACCGCTAATAGTTAAGTTCAAAGACCAAGTTAGATCTAGCCAATAATAATATAAATCCGCTAAATTGGTATTGTTTTTATCAGTTATATTAGACAATCATAGAAATAAACAATGATATGTATTTTATACTTACTTACTGGTTTTTTTTTTTGGAGGAAAAAAAAATGGTTTTCTGTAAAGTCGTTTTATGGACGATAATTTTACGTGATAACGTACGTCATAAGAAAACATTGGTGAAAAATTGCAAACTTTTTACCGCAAGAGATAGATGCGTCACAAGTCGAACGCTTAGGCCGATCGCGCTTCTCTATTGCTTGTTCCGCGCTCTCGTTTGCACGCTCGGCTCGGGTGGAACGTGACAATGAGTCAAGCTTTTTCGTGCGTGCAGCCGGCGTTCATCGATTTATTAGACGTTATTACGTAAAAAAATATACAAAAAATTACTTCGCGTAACTACTAAGTATTAATGTATATTATATCGCTATGTATATACATACATAATTCTACGTATGTTATATTGTCAAAGGATCTTCAAAGTATTCTCTTCAATTGACTTTGAATGAATGAAAGTAAATGTTAAGTCAAAGATACACCAAAACTTCGTGGAGTTGTGTTAAAAACTTAACAGAGTTGTTTGTTGTTTGACGTGGTAATACCAAGTTAGAGCTTCACTCCGAGGGGTCACCTTTTAAACGCTGTTGATATTTGTCGTATAATATCGCGTTGAAATGTTTGATGCAGAGAAGTCAATATTTGATATGTATCGTCAACAAACTGTATTTATGTACCTATTCCGAAATGGAATCAAAGTTTTGAAACTTTGTTAAGCCTATTTGTCAATCGTTAGATGTCATGAATAGGTATTATTGTTATATACTTACTGTCAAATATTTTTAACATCTATATACAGCTATATAGTTTCATAAATAAAAAAAACTGTTTAATAATACCTGAGAATATAATAAAGTTATTAGCTTATCGCTTATGATAATACAGGCTTTACATAACTAACGGAGGCATAGATCGAACTAAAATTTAAGTTTCATAATACAGTAATATCTTTTTCGTTTTTCTGGAATTCTTGCACACATAATATGCTATACTATATTATATGCTATACAATCTGTTAGTTTTGAACGACAGTAGCATGAATTAGCAGCGTTTTTAAATTATACGATGACAATGAGTTAATTGCGTTTTACACATTTATACGAGTGAATGAAATTTGAAGTGTCGAATATTTGTCCCGACCAATTTTCGAAACTGCTGAACTGGTTTTGACAAGACGAAAGCAGATAGAGAACTTTTCGGATTATTATATAAACTACATATCATTACGCTTTACCATAGAGGTTAAGTGGTCATGGCAGAATTTAAGATAGATAACTTATAATTGGTAAAAGTTTTATAAAGATTAATGTTGTAAAAATTACAATTGAAAAAATAAAAGGCAACTTTAAATATGAAATAACTAAAAATACATCTTTCTCCTCTATTTCTCGACCGTTTCTTTTTTGTTTGTTTAATAGATGCTTATGTGTTTTCAATAAAATATTTCCCTATTTTTTATTATTATTAAAGCTTGTAAAAATTAAAATCGTGGTTGAATTACTTGAGCCACTACACCATCACTGGCAATAGTAATTAAGTACTGATCCTTCTTTCTAGAAAAAATTAAAACACTTTTAATTCAAACAGTAAATTACTCTCTTAGCAGCAGAAGACAGCTTTTAAATTTTAATTCAACAATACGACTTAGTACGCGAATATTTTTAATCTATCCAAAAATAATTTAGTGTATAGCGTACTATACATGAATTGATCTTAAAATGGTAGCATCAATAACTCAGTAAGGTAAAGATTAATAAAATGACTACAACATATTGAAGGAAACATATAAAATTGAATGCACAATAAATAATCTTTCTTTAAGATAAATTGACGAAACGCTGGAGGAAACATTTATTAACGTATACAAGAATTTTGTATTTACCTTACCCCTGAGAATATCCTGTATCGTTAATCAAATCAAGTGTTAAATGACCCGGTGAACTGTGGCAGGGGCTAAGGAATTTCGACAGTAAGATATTTCCTACCATCCCGAACTTACTGATGATTTTCCTGTACGGTATTTTTTCTTTAAGAATCAATGGAGTCGCTAACAGGAACAATTTGTCAGCAGTCTATTTTGTCTTTTTCATTCCTTTTTTTTTGTTTGTTTTTTTTTTTTATAGCAGCACGATGACCGGCGCTTTGGGTTATTGGTAAGGATAGTATGATTGGAAAACAGTGGCGACCAACCTTTGTCGGTTGTGTTACTGCCTGGTTTTTTTTTTTTTCGAACTGACCTACACTGCCAGCAATAATGCCTTCACAGTTTCACCGGTAAGCATAGTATGATTGGAAAACAGTGGCGACCAACCTTTGTCGGTTTTTTTTTTTCGAACTGACCTACACTGCCAGCAATAATGCCTTCACAGTTTCACCGGACTACTAAGGGGAACGCTTAGGGCACTCACCCGATTGGTTTTTAGGCGTACATCTCAAGGGCACTCGGTGCATCTCGGCTAGAGCTGTCGCCGGATTCCCGACCTAACTAAGCTAGCTAAGCTATCTATCCATTTCATACACATATATGAATTCGTGAAAAATGCATGTGTGACCATGCATGTTTCACGAATGTATATGTGTATTTGGTATCTGACTACTGTGTTATGTGACTTATTTCAGTCCGAAAAAGGCAAAAAAACAGCCCACCACTGTGTGTTACTGTCTTGCTCTAAACTTAAATATTTATATTACTATCATATGTATGGTGGCCGTAATCAATCTAGTTACAGATTCCTACCATCCCGCTTTATTACTAGTCTAGTTTTCGGCCTCAGTTTCGACGTATATGCAAAATTTCATCATGATCGGTTGAATAGTTAAGACGTGAAAGCGTAACATACAAACAAATGAACTAAATTACTAGCTGATCTCTGTATGTAACACACCCAAGCGTGTCACTATGGATACTGCTATTGTACTATAGCTTGCCTATGTCGGTCACAGTTCCGTATCAAACAGCGAATCGATATTTCGACACATATTTAAATATGTTAATATTATTATTATTATTTTTTTTTATAGTATAGCGGGCGAACGAACAGGTAGGTCACCTGATGGTAAGTGATCACCGCCGTCCATAGACACTAGCAACACCAGGGGAGTCGCAATTGCGTTGCCGGCCTTTTAAATATGTGGGCCTCCGGCGCTCTCACTGACCGAACGAAACGCAACAGTGCAACCACTGTTACTTCACGTCGGTTTTCTGTGAGAGGGTGGTACTACCCCGGGCGAGCCGACCCATTCATGCTGAAACCAGTAATAGCTTCAGCGTAGCTCTACCACCTATCAATCTATTAGTTCGTTACATTAAATATTAGTTTTGGATGTGGCTATGTTCTTCTTAATGTAGATTCGATCTATCTTTCGGGAGAAAAAGGTACTTTTTAAAACAAAACCTGGTAACAAATCATAACATATTAGCTTGTTTGGGAGAGTTTTAGAAAAAATTTTAGTGACTGCGTCCACGTTATTGTAGATCCGACTGATCCCTCGGGAAAAAGGAGTTTATTTCTGAATATCATCTACAATAACGGTATACATTGAGACGTATCTCTTCTTCTTCTTCTTGTTTTGGCACCGCAGAAGCACTTGCCAGTGTCAATGTTTTGTTTCAAGTAAGTGTCTTGTGATAATTATAATGTTCTAACAAGATGGTGGATTACTTGTTAGAACTTTCCATGGAGTTTTGGTGGCATCTCAGAATGCATGCTCCGTGGTATTATTTCCCATCCACTTCACTTGTGCATAATAACCGAACTATATTACGTAAAACACTATCAATATTACAAAATATAGAGTCTAATAACACAAGATTATGAATAAAATATAAAAACCACTACATGACAGACTAAGATCCCGCCAAAAAACCGAGACGTATCTCATAAAGTACTACTAGCGTTTCCGATATAAGCGCTCTAAAACTCCTTCTTACGACGTCATTAGAAAATATCAATATTTCACCACTTTATATAAATTTCATACATGTAAATCTTCTGTAAGAAATTCTCTAAATAATAGTGAAAACCTTATCAAATTCCTTTGAGTAGTTAAGAAGCAATAAATTAACAAACAGACAGACACGAAGAGCGGCTTTTGCGAAGTGACGTTTTGATTAGAATTATTTTGTGCTCAATACAAAATAATTGTTTTCATTTTTATAATTTACGAGTGAATTCGACAGATTACTTTAAAATTATATTATAGTGATTTGTTCGTTACTAACTATGCCGTACGGTTACAATCGAGTATAATTTTCTGATCACAGTCTGCGAAATCCCGTACTGTGCCACACGGTCCGATCGCACTATTACATCGTTTTCGCTTAGCGTAGTTTTTGACTAGCACTTTGCATGGTACATTGTCCTAATTATCGTATATAGTATTAAATAATTTATAATCTTCTGCAACGAACATACTATAAAATATAAAAAGATATTTACAAATCTGACAGCACGTCGAAACAGAAAAAAAAACTCATGTTCTCTTGAGTATTATTGCGTTAGTGCAGATTATATGTGAACACAATATTCTCTTAAGATGCTTAAATTCAATAATTGTTCTTAAATGAATTTTACTTTCAGTAATTGTATCATAAATTACTCAACCGATTTTTTATCGTTTGTAACTAAAAATGTTTGTAATATCTTAGGAATTATTATCGTTGCGATCTGTTTAAACTCTGTGCAGTATTTTATTTATAATAGACAGTATTTCAAAGCAATATAATAACAATAAGAATCCATCTGACACAGAATGCAATTAACTGATCTGTAAAATTGAACGGCGATCTCGAATCGTATTAGAAACGGCGCGGTTTTCATCGGATGGTCTGGACACCATCACAATTTTTTTTTTTTTTTTTTTTTTTTCGAACTGACCTACACTGCCGGCTTATTAGGCCTTCACAGTTCCACCGGACTACTAAGGGGAGCGCTTAGGGCACTCACCCGATTGTTTTTTTAGGCGAAACATCTCAAGGGCACACGGTGCACCTCGGCTTGAGCTGTCGCCGGATTCCCGAACTAACTAAGCTAGCTAAGCTATCTATCCATACAATACTCATATATGAATTCGTGAAAAATGCATGTGTGACCATGCATGTTTCACGAATGTATATGTGTATTTGGTATCTGACTACTGTGTTACGTGACCTATTTCAGTCCGAAAAGGGCAAAAAAACAGCCCACCACTGAGTGCCTAGGTGTGCAAGAGTGTGGGGTGATCGTGTAAGTGTAGAACATGTGTAAATCACTGCATTCGCGCGAGTAACATACTCGAGGGCTCCACAGCGAGGGACTACCTAGGCTCGAGTTGTTACAAGAAAAATCGCGACGAGTGTGCGGGATCGAATCTTCACCCCCCGCTCACGGAGGCGTGAGCAGAGAGAGTCGCGGGCGTGGGCGCAAACACGCATCTTTTGAGAGGGAATCGAGCTAAAAAATAAAGTACAACGGCACGGTGCCGATTTAACTAAATAATTACGTAACAAATCCTAATGTATCGGTCTATTGTGTATGAACACGCGGGTTCGATCTGATATTTTGATTTACGCGAATTTATTTATGCGCGGCGCGGGTTAGTTGCTGTACCGTGGTCGCGACGGCCGGGAAAGCGGAGATAGCGTTTAAGAGCCCGAGCTCAGACGTACTATTAACTAACGCGTTAAATGCGATTATCTCTTGTACATCGTGTACCAAAAGTAAGCGAGCTATCCAGTCTATACCGGAGGTCGATGCTGAAGCCGCGATAGGTGGCGCAGGAGTGGACAGAGCCTTTGGGGGCTGGGGCTTGGCTTTAGGAGCCGAGGGAGCTGGCGGGGAAGGCCTTACGCGCCAAGAGAGCGCGCTCGGCGCAGGAGCGGATGCTGCCGGCGCACTGGAGGTGCCCGGCAGATCGGGGAAAGCCTTCTGGCTTTGTATGGGCGGAGGCGGAGGCCGATTCGTCCGAGTCGGCGGGCCGTGCGCCCTGGACCGGGTCGCACGACCGCCGCGGCGGTGATAGGTCGAGCGAGGCGCACGGGGACACCCGCGATAATTCGCGGTATGACCCGTTTGCTCACAGAGGACGCAGCTCGGAGGCTCGACGGATTCGGGAGTGCGGGGGCACTCCTTAGTGGAATGATCCCCGAGACACTTGACACACCTGGGACGCAGGTGGCAGTGTCGGGCGGAATGACCGTACACCTGGCAGTTGTGACACTGCGAGGGTACCTGGGACTTGCGAGGAAGCTCGACGAAGACAGGGGACAGGCCGCAAACTGAGTTGAGGCTGAAAATGGCCTTGCCATCACAATGAGTTTCCATAATACGTACTTAATAGCTTTAAAGAATTTTTAAAATATTTATGAGAAAAATATATTTGTTGAACCACGTATTAATTCTAGAAGTGCCTATCCAATTAAAAACTACAACCAAATAATTGAATTTCTTCGATTAACACGACTGGTTTGACAATTTTATTGGAATTCTATTGGAGATTTCTCTATGGTTATACATAATATCATAATGAACTAGCTTTTCCCGTGACTTCGCCAGCGCATTTTTTTTGGTATATTCAAGATGAAAATTATTCTATGGGCTTCTTCCGTAAGCAGGTTAGTTCTTAGCCAAATAGATATTTACAAAATTACATAAAAATCGACAGAGATCGAAGAATAACCATTTTTTTTACATACAAAAATATAATTGACTATAAGTATATTATTGACAAAATGTCATAACAACTGCCCAAGAACTTAGTGAGTTAAATTGGAACACACAAACGAACAGAAAGTCAGTAATTTTTTAACATCATATTTTAAGAATATTTATCACTAAATTTGAAGAAAAAAAAACATATAAACATACAGAGATACATACGGATTTACTAGTATATGCAGACTAGTAATTATAGAGTGTGTATAAATGTATTTTCTTCATCATCGTGGACTGTTATTAAAGTAAATGGTACTTTTAGAACAAAGCATCTACGACATACTGAAAGATATATCATTATTTAGATAAGATCGTATTGTACATATCGTAATTATCAATAAAAGAAATAATAGATCACGTTCTTAAGTAAAACATTAAGAAAAATGATTTCTATTAGTTCTATAATCATTCCAAGCCCAAACTTTTAAATTGGCGTGAAAATCCTCATAATATTTGGAACGAAAAACATAAAGCATATCCATAACCTCAAAAAGCATAGGAAGTATAGTCACTAATGAAAATTTTTTTATCAGTTTATGTATTTTATACAGCAAGATTATTAGTTTAAGAATTAATTCATCTTTTAACGGTTGTATGAAAAGTATTTTTATAATTAGCTTCTGGCTGCGGCTTTGCTCGTGTCAATATAGATTTGACCTATGACATGGAAGTAGTACTTCTTTTGCGGCTTAAAACTATTGTTCAGTTGACATCTCTCATAGACGTCAAACGCTTTTCTTTTTTCAGAGCTAGACGATCTATATTATACACTGAATCATCGAATCATCGAAAGGTTATTAAACAAGAAATAATCTTGATACTGCGAAATAACAAACTTCAATTTAACGCCATCTATCGAGTACTAGCGGTACTAAGTAGAACGGATTAAAAAGGTATCCTATATCCAAGTTTGCACTCTTGACAATATTGGTACAATTTCATGATAATCAGTTTAGTAATTAAAGCGGGAAAGCGTAACAAACATACAAACTCACATTAGCATCGGTTAATATTATTACCATTAAGTATGATAAGTATTAATTGTATTAAATAAGGACGTATGGATAGTAAGGATTATATACCAGTTTTTTTTTAAGTATTTAGTCTTGTGACTGTGAATTTTCACGGCGAACCTACTTTCTTTTCATATTCTTGCATTGGCATTCAATATCACGACATCTGATAAAATTAAAAAAAAAACAATTCATCTAAACAAACATAAAAGAAAGCAAGTTACTAAAACGTGGCAATTTTCACATACATATATATCTGAATATTGTTCAATATCAACATTCTGTAATAAACTTCATGAGTACTGTCATTTTTTAATTTCACAAAGCCCGATCTTTTTTTTATTTGAAGACTATATTCACGACAGTTTTGCATAATTTGTACACAATGAAGCCTCGTTCCCAGGTGTTATTTGCCGTACACCTTTCTGTGAAATTCGTTCGAGTGCAGCGCATACACGGATAGAACGGAATGAGCGACTGCATGTTTTTATCGAACGCCAAAAAAAAGGAAACCAGGAGGGTTCCACAGACTCGTAACCGTGCAAAAGTTTGTTAAATTGAAAAGCTAAGGCATTATACATCGCTGCCTACAATATGATTTATGTCCTTTATACATTAAGTTTTGGACTTTGCAATTTTTACTTGAACTTACTTGACGTGTAACACTATTAAAAAAAAGTTTTGATTGTTTGTCTGAAACAAATTCTTAACCGGTTTTCAAAATCCTTGTATTTATAGAAACCAACATTATCAGCGAGTAACATGGGCTGTGCTTTATTTTAAAAAATTACATTAACGCGACTGTAGCCGCGAGCAAATTCAGTATTAAATAATGATATGGACTAAACCGGTACCACGTTAAACCTAGAAAAGGATTGGTTGCTGGAAGATTGTGTATGCTTGGTGACAGATTTTCAAATTGAGAGCGGCAGTTAGCGTAGGCGGGTATTTGAAAATGCCATAGTGTGAAACTCAGCTTCATTACAAATATCAAAACTACGTCAACCGTTGCAGTTTGTGAACACACTAATATGGAGACATCATTACCTCAGAGTTATATCACAAGGCGCAAAAAAAGGGAGACCTAGCTGAAGAAAAAGATTATTCGAAAACCGAACACGACAATAATTCCAAACATAAATTTCTAAAGTTTTTAAATCTTAAATGGTAGCAAACATCCTCCGATAACAAATGGTATCGCAAGAATAAATGGCTCCAAAATAATTATTTATGTAAAAGGCAACTCTTTGTAGTGACGGACGACAGCTTTGCGTTGGCGAGATAGAGATCTGTTCAAGTTTAATAAGACATATCTTAATATATATTTTTAGAAAAGAGTATTTCCAACGCTCAACGTTAGAAATCCTACGAAGGTTTGTAAGCGATTACATTTTAAAATAATTTTAATAAATTCACAACCTCTTGCCAAATTATCGAAGCGATTTAACAGTCAAGTTTTAATGGAACATAAACAGTTAGCAAAGTTATAATGGAGGAATTTGATATGTGTTGGATATTGAGAACAGACAGCTTTGAAAATTATTAAAAATAAAATTTTACTGAATTAATTTGTTACTTTTCGGTGAAATTCATAAATTAAGATTAAGTCAACTGATAAAGCTTCATTTATTCATATACAATTACATAATTTGAGTATTGGCTTTTATAAATAAATAAAAGAACATAAATAATGTCATGTCGTAATGATATGCGAAATATATGTTGACGCAAATACTTCATTTATCGTCAAAAAGTATTCATTCCTACTCTCTATAAAGAATCGATACTAGGAGAACGTTATGAAAGGAGTAACGTACAAAGAGCAGAGAGCTGACACATCCAAAATACTCGTACATGTACGCGTTCATGCGGGACATATGACAGTACGCCATATGCGTTTTACTCATTTCATAGCTCATATGGATAGCTCCATATTCGCGTCGTTTCATTTTAAAAAACATCCCAAGTCGAGTTTCGATAGTTTTAGCCACCTTGAGTACCTAAAGCGCTCGTCTCACAGCCTCGGTGAAGCTGTAAATGTTCGTCAGGCCAACAGTGGTTAGTCAGTTCTAAAAAAGAGCGTAGAACATTTTCAATTGGATTACCGAACTGTTCGCATCTATACAGAATTGCCCTATAGTTTACTGTGCTAAGGATAATTAACGTGATATTGTCATGCGTGACATGAACAGTAAGGATCTCAGGCTTTGGTGACCTTATTTAAATTGCTAAATGTATCTAAGCTGTCCAGTCATCTAAAATCGAATGTTTCCTACATCGTTTACTTTATAATGATTATAGTAAGTGTTGATGTTACTTACAGTAAAAGAAGAAGTAAACGAACGTAGTAAAACTAACTTACCACTCTTTGTCTACGCTTAAAATATAAAACTTGGGGGAAAACAATAAATAGTTTGGTACTTTCTGCATATGGATACTCAAATAAAAACAAGATATTTACAAGCATACATTTTGGTTTCAATGTTCATATAATGTACGAAATAAATTCGTTTTGTATAGAACCGAATTCAGATCATTAGAAGTTGTTTAAACATCAGTTTGGAAAATTTGCGTTTACAAATTGTGTTGGTTTCGTACATTTAATATTTCGATATACTGTTGTGGTTAGATTTATGGTTGATTCATATTTGTATTAAATACGTAAATTTTTAAACGTATTTCAGGTATATATATATTCTCTTCTATATTCATATACTAGTAAACTCAGTAAGAAAATTTTGTTCCTTCACAAATAATAACTTATGGATATAATATAAATGAAAATTTAAAAAAAAATATGAATCTCCCGAACAAAAACACTCAAGAGTTCCGGTTATGAGTAAGAATCATCTCTTTATCCCCCATAAGCAGAATGGAGTAAGTTTATCAAAAATCGATCAAGCCGTTTAGGGAGAGAAAATTTTCGAACACACGCAACTTCTACGACATCTATACTTATATACTACATGTTATTATAAAGAAAAAGAAAATAATTTTGATTTTGTTTGCAATGAATAAACTCAAAAAACACTTAACAATATAAGTAAATATTCTTTCATTCAACTATAGCTTGTCAACGAGTAACATGGGCTGTATATTATTTTTAAAAAACACAGTAATGCGAGCGAAGAAGCCATGAGCAAGCATTATGTGTTTATATAAATATAAAAATGGACGTTGCTATATCATACTTGAGATCGATAAATTGTAATACAGTTTGTCCGATCGCTATGAAAGCACTGACACACACTAGTGATTTTTCTTTGAAAAGTTTTTCTACTATATATTTTCTCCTAGTCACCCACAAGACATAATCATTATAAAAGATAATAGCAAATACGTGCTAACTTTTACGTGTAAAAATTACCATTACACATTTTATAAAGGAACGTTTATTTATTATTCTCCCTTTCGCGACTCCAGTTTACGTACGATTTAATTTCTCTCTCACGTCTGCTGTCTGAGCTAGCATAAAGGCCGAGTACAGTATAATTTCACGGATGCTTTGCTACTGGTAACGCGGCGACAGTGATGTATGAAATTATTCACTTTATTTCTCTATTCTTTTATTAAAAAATTTGCGAACTTGATATCGTCGAGAGGTTCTGACACATACCACTATATACCTACTATAATAATAAGATGGTGTTCATATTATAAATAGTTTTTACTAAAATACACATCACACTTGCACATTAATTTGAACGGCGGAACAAAATTTACCTTATGTACTTATTCACCTTCGTCTTCTTACCCTTATCCCACCTAAGTAGAATGGGCACAACATGTTTTCGTTTTCCACTCTGCCCTATCAGACTTCATCTCTGTATTTACACCTTTTATACGCCTATCATTTTTCACACAATATATCCATACCTTCTTCGGTCTTCCTCAACTCCTATATCCGTCCACCTCCATAGTTAAAATGTTTCTAGTTACATACATGGCTTATCCTAACCTATTAATTACTCCACAACTTTTCTGTCACTTCATTTTCAAACTTCCTCTTATATACTCAATCTTAATCTTATCGATTCTAGTTATACCACACATCTATCTTAACATTTGCATCTTTTCCACGTCTAGTTTTCTCTTATCCGTCTCTTTCGTAGCTCAGCATTCAGATGTATACAGCATAACTGGTCTTATAATAGTTTTATATATATTCCCCTTGAGTTTCAATGACATTCGTGAGTAACAAGGTACCCCAGACACCTTTCGCCACTTCATCCTTATTCACATCCTTGTCTATGCCGCCTTTGTTTTGGTACAATAAACCGGGATACCTGAGATTGGAGCAGGCTCGTAATGATACACCATTTAAGGATATATGAGAAAAACTGGATGGACTACTGAAGACGCAAAACGAATACTCAGTTTTTGTTCTACTAATCTTCAAACTAACATTCTCTAATGATTCCCGCTAATTCCCTAGCCTACTCTGGACCACGGCGAGATATGTATTTATTATGTTATTCTAAGTAATATTATAAATAGTAAAGCGAGTTTGTTTGTTGCATTTTCACATTTAGCTACTCAACCAATTATCTTGACATTTTCCAGACATATTTTCAGGGGTACTGAACAGGGCATAGGGTACCTTTCATCCAGATAAAGTTTTGTCCCCAAGAGATAGGTCAATATATACTTTAACGCTAACGAAGCCATGGGAAAAAGCTAGTAGTATTATAAAGCCATTGGCATATTCGTTTATTTGTTTGTTTGTACGCATTAATCTCTGCTACGACCAGTCAGATTTAAACAAATGTTTGACTCGCATTTCATAGTACATTAGGGGCGTTCCACGCCAAATCGGGCGGTTTGACAATTTGTACTTTTTTTTGTTTCTTAAATTTTGCGATATTTTACGGAAATGTTTAATATTTTGTGAAAATCGAAGAGTATAAACATTTTTTTTAAGTCGATTTAAAGCTTAATATTGATAAAAAAAAAAATATATTTTTTTCTATAAACGCGATGTAAAAATAAAAATGATCAAATTTTTTGGAACGTTTTTAAGAAAGTTACGAACAAAAAACTAAAAAAATATATTTTTCGATATCTTTTGAACTAGTAAACAATAATATCTGAAAATTTGCCGCGAGGAGTACCAAAATATAACACAAAATTGAAGACATCAATAAACCGTCCGTCTTGACGTAGAATTCTCCATTAAGAAAGTTATAGAAGTTATGGCTAAACGAATAACCTTTGAACCTTATCCATGAAAAGTCAGTTAGATGTGGCAACTTTCTGTAACATATGAAGGTAGACATAGATTATAGGGTTATAACTTGTCATCTGTCAGTCTCCCCGACAATAAATACCGTGCAGTACGGTTCAGTTTCATGGTGCTCCCTAAAATAGTGCCTTCTAGACACATTCACAATTCACATCACTTTCATGGTAATCTATCCAACAATATTTTAATTTATGGATGATGTATACATATATAATTATTTATTCTGACAAACTGATTCAACACCAAGAACCTCAATCGCTGGGTTCAAATATGAAATGTTGGCAGTTGGTACCTTTTATTTTATAAGCATCGACTAATGAAGGGGCAAAATAAGGTATGCCCACACGCACGATATAAATATACACTGAGCTATATTGACGTTTATCCACATTTTATACCCAACGGAATGAATTAGGATGAGAGTGAGTGAGAGTGAAGTAGTTTATATGAGAACTTCGTCACTTTTGAAGGAAGAAGTATAACGTTAAAAATGTTTATACAATATCCATACTTCCATCTCCTTTGTTTGTCTGTTGCGCTTTTATACCAGAACTAATTAACCGATCATTACAAAATTTTGCATACTAGTTTCCAGGGTTACAAACAATGATATAGGGTAGTTTTTATCTAGAAAAAAGATAAGTTAAACCTCTATAAGCGCGAGTGACGCTGAGAGCAAAAGCCAGTCTAAGATATACTACCATTTATTTTATATACAAAGAAACGAATAAATGCTTGTTTGTATCAAATCCAAATACACGACACGTATTTTCATTAACTTTTCGTTGAACAAAAGTCACGATTATTTTTGTTATGAAAAGTCTATAAAAATTCAAACGAATTCAGATTACATTTTGTATTTATTTTGTTTATTTAAGTTCGACTTGTATTTCGGTATAAATTGAGAGTTCATGGTACGGAATAGTTTTCATACTTTGGTCTTTAATCTTTTTTCAAATGAAATTTCATTCGTGTCCGGATTGTATATTTAATGAATATTACAGTAAATTTCTATGGTAATAGGGCATCTCCTAATATCCTCCTGACGGGGTATAGATTTGTTTTAGCAGCTGAATTTACGAGTCGGTCTCTCTAGACTATTATCATTCGTGAAGCTTACAAAAGTAGATCCTTATTCTTAAAACTCATCATCATTAGCTTGTAAGAGATCCACTGCAGTGCTCTAGGCCTCTTGCCTAAGGAAGGTATGGGCCTATGACTATTCGCAACGGTGTTATTACAAAAACATTTTTCGGGTTCAGATTCTCTCACTATGTTTTCCTTCATTGTCAGCAGATCTTGCCGGTGACTGGTTATTTTTTCGAAACTCTAGTAGTTTTGATGTTCATATGTTCCTTCTCAAGACTGCCATTGAATATATTAGTTGTTATTTTGATAGTATGACCAATATAAATGAATAAATGTACGCAAACTCCGAAAAATTCGTTGGTTCGTTGTACGAACCTGCAGACATCGGATTGATATTTCACCGGTCAAATCGATAGACTACCACGATTTTTCGTGAAGAGAAATTGTAAATTCGAAAAAACGAACCTATCGAAGTTTAAAGGAATCATAATTTAATCTGGATATTAAACAATGACTTCGTTATAAATAATAAAAAAAAGTGTTATAACTTAGACTAAAAATATTTCGGGGAAACTTGCCGCGAACTGCTCGGCCGAAAGTAATTCAAACAAAGTAGATAAAAGTTGCCGCGCTAAAGAAGCGATTAAAAGAAAAATTAGCATTCTTTCAAATTAATTACTTCCATAATAAAAGTTTTTATGAGAAAGTATGAAAGTATAATCCGAATATTTCTCGGTAACTTTTCGATAATATCGCACTTGAATTCTATTGTTTGTTACACCCTTTTTAATTATCAACCATTGAATAATCGTTAGACGATATACAATTATTTGCCAACAATGGCTAGCTAATGTCTTTAGGGTTATTAGTGGTGCTAGTTCGATACGAGAGAAAATCGGGAGGATGTTTACTAAATTTTGTATTAATGATTTTTGCCCAATAATTCATAAAACATACCTATACTGGCTGAAGGTGCGACTGTATGATAACTTTTAATAGTATTAGGAGATTATTATGTAACAAATGAAGCACTTGTTCTTTTGCCGCTAAACGGTATTGCTAAAAAGTATGTACACCTATGAAATTTACTAATTCTGCTTATACAGGTAACTATAGGAATAAAATGACAGAGATAGGCTTTATGCGTGCATCACGCTAATACTATTGGATAGGTTTTAACACATTTCTTTAGTTATACTTTTCAGATACTTAGTCCTTATCTAAAAATAATTATCGCGATATATTTATTTAATATCGAGTTATTACATTTTTAACAAACTACGATTTTTATAAGCATTACGCATTAAGTGATGCGTGAATTGGGGCAGACGGTATGATGCGCATGGCTAGGAGAGGGGAAGTGAATGGATATTATTATTATTATTATTGACAAAGAAATTTTGTAAAAAAAAATATTTTTACATTCATTTTTTGTTTATTCTTTGGTCCATAAATTACATCGTTAAGATAATAAACATTGTAGATGAAGTCAAGGGTGTCATCTAGTTCATTCAAACAAAATTAAATACCCCTACAAAATATCTACGTTATTAATATTGAAATCGAATGTTAAGAGCACATATTACTTACTGTTTGCTTTTACGACATTAATCGATTTACTTCAGAAGCCAACATGCCCGATGGGCTGTTGCCTTAATTGAAACTCAGTAAACCCACACATGCAATTTATGACGGCTGATAAATGGCTTATACTTCGTATGGTTTGCCAACTTGTTTGTTTTGCTTTAATGGATAATATTAGAGCTCTGTTTGTAAAACTTAACACTGACACGATGAAAAATTACGTATAGCCTTGTTAAATATATATAAAAAGTTAAATGATATTTTACTGTATACTAGCTGTGGCCGCGACTTCGTCCGCGTGGAACGGAATACAAAACACAGTGATTAATGAAACAATCTGAATTTATATCTGTATATTTGTAATCATTCGTATCAGGCTAAAAACTAATAATAGTCGTACCCCTTTATCATTTCAACAATAACTCAAAATTAGGGCTTCCAAGTTCCTTTGATGTGTGTAAAAACCGTGGGCCTAGTTATAGTGCTACATATAGTCAGATAGTTCGTAGTACACGATGGTAATGTGTGCCCACATCTACATTTATTGCAAACATGAACAAAACTTCGTAACGATACACGCAGGTATAGGAGTAACATAACTCTAATATTCTAATTTAATAACTGTAGAAACAATATTAACCCTTGAACTGTCCAAAATCATAAAGATTTAACTTCTATACAAACGAATGTAGACCTCATGAGGCATAGGTCAATAGATAGTTGGCAGCATACGCTTAAAAAATACCTGATTTGTAAAATCATAATTTTCATGTAAAATGTATTTTTAAATTATTTTTTCATTTGTACGAACTTTTTTTACTAAACCATGAAATTTACAATGTACGATGTAGTGAAATTAAAAAAATAATTGAAAACATATTCTGCCATTTTGAGATCTGAGTCATAAAAAATCAGCCGAGGGCTTATAATTTTCATTCATATATGAAAATTATAGCTTTTCACATAGCTCATTTTTATTATTATTTTTGTGTTACCCTTTCTTTTATCTGCACCGCCTGCAGTCTGTTTTCTACACGGTACCGCTGGAAGAAAATGCGAGCTTCTTTTCTTTTTATACTTTATAGGTAAACGTTTTGACCACAATCTCATCTGTTATTAAATGATGATGTGGTCTAAGATGTAAGTCACGCTTAACCTAGAGGGAGACTGGCTCTCAAGTGCAGCTGCCGG
Organism: Antheraea assamensis; assembly: GCA_035772565.1. Lineage (NCBI taxonomy): Eukaryota > Metazoa > Arthropoda > Insecta > Lepidoptera > Saturniidae > Antheraea > Antheraea assamensis. Next base: position 2,233,556 of record JAQQSE010000022.1, on the reverse strand, counting down.
AACACACCAACAGGTGCTTGGCGACAGATTTTCAACTTGAGGGTGATAGCTAGGCAGACAGACTTAGAAAAAGCTCTACCACCATGGAAAATGTATGTATTAAATACCTTTTTGTTACGATTTCATGCTTTAACCCCTGGACTGTCCACAGCCATAAAGGTTTAAGTTCCATACAAACGAATGTAGACCTCATGAGATCTTTCAGACTCTTGGCAGCATACGTTTAAAAAATACTAAATTTATTACAAAACCTTGAAAAATAAAAAAAACATGTTTTGTTAAATTTATTTTTTATTATTTTTCGGTTTGTACGAATTTTGTTTTACTAAAACATGAAATTTGCAATATACGATGTTGTGCAATGAAAAAAATATTTAAAAACTTAATCCGCCGTTTTGAGATGTGGGTCTTAAAAAATCCGCCGTGGGGTTACATACTAAATCGAGCATCAAGAAATTTTAAATAAATGTTATCAGGGTATACAGAAAAGGACATCTTTGGTCCAGAAAAAAGGTCTGCTCCCGAAGGATAATCCAAATTTACATAGATGCGATAAAACCGCAAGTAAAAGCTATTAGTAGTAGAGATTAAAATATAATTCTCATTTCAAAAGTATTAAAATTGTATCTAAACGTTAGTTAAACTTATGGCTTAACTTTCGGTTAAATTATTGATTAATATAACAAAATAAATTGATGTATAAAGGGTATGTATTTGTAGCCCGGCTTTAGATATACGATGTTTAAAACCTACGGGTAAAACTGCCTTTCGTTATTTAATTCAACAACCATCGTATTTGAGCCAATGCCAAAATATATTAAGCGAATTCAATAAAAGTTTGTTTACCGCTATTAAGCTTCGATGAGCTGCGAAATTTATGGTTTTCGTTATATAAAGAGCAGAATTTCCTTTACTTCTGTTATATAATGTAATATTTTAACACTCGGGTATTTTCGTAATTTCTATTGAAATAACTCATAAAACGTTCTATTCAAAATGTCCTAAATTCGCTATTAATTTTTCCTTCGAACCGCTTATTTATTTACTTCATTCGTAAGGACTAAATTAAATAGGTAGTAAATAATATAATGTTTTCAAAGATATTACTGTAAAAATAACGTGTTTTTTTTTTGTATTTTGTAGATCTTAACGTTCGGCCACAATCTTTGGCGTAACAAGATAAAATCTTTTATCTTTCGCCTTCTTCTACGTTTGTAGAAAAAACGACACTAACAATAGAAAAAAGGTATTTACTACATAATTATACATCACATTAATACATACATGCTTTTATTAAATAAAATGTTGACTATAGCTAACTTCAGGGTGTCGGTTTTTCGTGAGGGTGTGCGCGCGAAAATTTACTCTCATCATTTTTCCCTAACGCGCCAAAAGAAGTGTAACTTCAAAATAAAAAAAATGTTTACTTGTAATATTATAATATTAGTATACATTATATATTTAACCAATGAAATTAATGTAATCCTTTCTTCCTGAAGAATATTAAATGTGAGTGTATTTGTTTTTTACGCTTTGATACAGGAAACGGTATAGAATACCTTTACCTAGAAAAAAAAAACTACGGTTTCCGTGAAGTAAAAACCAGACAACATTGACGCGAGTGAATCCGCTAGCAAATGCTAGCGGTTATATAAATGTATACAATAAGTTATTGTTACATAATATATTGCCAGCTCTATTATTATGCGTCGGAGAATGCCGATAAGTTATAATGCCAACACATTCTGCATGCATTACTGGCACGACTGGAACGTTGCAATTTAAACGTTCGACTAACGTCAACAAAATATGCAACTTATCGTGCGTTATAAAGTTATCTGAAATGTTTATGTTAGACACAGAAAATTGTTTCTGTATGATGACATCACTCTCTTCATATCTACTATGCTAATAAAGGAGTGTTTTTTTTTAGCACGTCGGCATGTCAATTACAATTACTGTCAATGGATTCTCGGCCCTCGACGGATACGTTTATTCTCGGATATAATACCATAAGATGTCGTCCAATCACTTTGAAATATATGAAAAATTAGATTGAAAATTTCCCTGAGTTTCTCTTATTTCTTGTGTATTTAATCTTATATTTATTTTTGATTTTTACAGTTTTATCAGATCAAGTTGTTTTATACACTTTTTCTGTTCCTAAAAATGTTCTCAATACACTTGAGAAGTAAGTGATATTTTTTATATTAATTTCTACAGGCAATATATATTTTTATAGTAGTACATCATCTGATAATTGGACAATAACGGTGACCATCGAGAGATCGGCAATCTATCACCGTTAGTCTTTGTCATTTCGTCTTATAGGCTTCTCCGCTGCTAAGTATACAATGGATGATACTGAAATCTGTGAATTGTAAAAAATGTAATGGATTCATTATGTACATGGTGTACAGGTTCGACCAGATACTTATTACCTCACTCGTTTACTGCATTTGTACCTGCTGAACGTAGAATGCGACACCTCTAGCGTGCTGCAAAAAAGGGTGATGGTGATCAAGTCACAAAAAAGCTGTCAAGTCTTGCCACTAGTGACGCGCCAAGCGTCTTCTGCGCCATCGTGCAAAATACTGATAGTCTTTATTGGGCCAAAATTATGATAAGTTAAATTTTAATGGCGCTCTTTCACGCTTTTTCGCCATTGAACACCGTACAATATACTGCAACTAATAAAATAATCTTCTATTGGTACTTAGCTAATTCTAAATCTTGGATAACGGAGTTAGAGAACACACTGAGGGACATACATTGATTTTAAGTAATCACAAAATTACCAATTTTGAATTTTGTTTTATGTAATAAATTTAGGTATCCTTATCCAATAAATCAAAATTGAAGTTATTTGTTCGTTAAGTTTTCACGCTTAATCTACTCAATCGATTATCATGAAATTTTGTATACACATTTTCAGAGGTACAAAAACAAAAAAAAGTATAGGGTATATTCATCTAGAAGTGTTGTTCAAACCTATAACAGCACGGGCAACGCCGCGAGCAATAGCTTGTAATAAATATTATACAAAATAGTTTCCGTGTTCGAAAACCGATCGAATTCCGTTCATAGAAGCGGTGTTAATAAATTTCTATGTCGTAGTCGAGGTTAGGGGATAATTCACATAGTCTGAATATTAAGGGAAGAGTAACATTGTCAACAGGCTGCGGTTGTGCGGCGTTGGTGTGGGGAATTTACTCAGAACTGCGCAACTATTCATAGATGCTGAGCTGGTCTCTTTGGTATGCGCTTTGTCATAGACGTTAGAGGTAAGTTAAGCTACACTGCATGTTTAAGAAAATGAATTTAGTTGTTTCCCTCAAAATAAACGCTTATGATTTTGTATGTTCAATTCTTTTGTCAGTTTGCATAATACATACATACAGTAATTTTACTTTATAAATTGTGGTTCTTTGCTAGTTAATATTAATTTTACATTAAAACAACAACAAACCCGGCGGAGCGATGATGGCTCAGTCGGTAGTGTGTTCGGACACAGCGTCGAAGGACGTAGGTTCGCATCGAATCGGAGCTTTCGGTGAAGGAAAACATCGTGATGAAACCATAGCATGGTGGTAGGCTTTTTCTCAAGTCCGCATGGCTCGCTACCAACCTCAAGTTGAAAATCTGTCGCCAAGCACCTGTTGGTGTGTTCTGGCAGCTGCACTTGAGAGTCAGTCTTCCTCTAGGTTTAGCGTGACAACCATCTTAGACCACATCATCATTTAACATCAGATGAGATTGCGGTCAAACGCTAACATATAAAGTATTAAAAAAGACCCACTTATTAATTAAGATAATAACTGTTTATGCTTTTCTATTTGCTACATAATGTGCAATTTCTGGAAGTGACATTAATTGAATGATATTTAATAATATACGACTTCATTACTCGAATCAACCTCTACATATTGACATGAGTCCACCTATGGAACCCACGTCTATGCTGCTGAAATCTCAATGATTAATATATTACGATATAGAATTTAAATGGCCGGTTATATACACATTGAATTATTTATTAAAAAATGAATTCAATTATTTGGTCTATATTTGTTATATTGTAAAATTATCAGACAGTCAAAAATTAACAAAAACAATATTTCACTTTTCAATTCAATCTCCACAACAATTTTATTCTATAAGTACATACACTCTTCGGAATAAATCGTATCGAATAAAATTTGACAAGATGAATTCAGGAAAATGATCTATTAATTATATTTATTTTATATTACAAGAAAGTATTCAACAGGTGACTATAATAAACTTACATAATGTCGCTTTTTGTGCCACACGAAATGACGTAATAAATCGTAAAAGTATATAAAATTAGGGATTGGTAAGCCATATTTAAAATGAAGAGCGCGTTATAATCGCACAAATTGGCTATCCGCCATCACGCGGTTCAAAAACGGTTGTAATTGGCGCCGCTGCCATAATTTAATTCTGCTAACGTAGTGTTTGAGCTGATGCCAGCGAACTCAAATTCAATAAAAAGTCGAACCAACTCCCGTCCGAATCGCGGGCCATCAATTTTACAGCGATCTGTGCTTCCTATATATCTCTATTTTTCGTGCGTATCATGTGCGCGAAATACGAATAACTAACGAAATAAATGTAACTAGTGATCGTTCAGTGCTCCAATCAACCATATAAGGAGCACAAACTCTTCATTCACATGAGTACTGTACAAATATTGTCGTGTAGATTATAAAGTAAATGTAAGGAGCATAAAGTATGACCAATAAATAAGATTTTTAAATAAAGGCTTTTATTCGTCAACAATATGAAAAAATCTAATATTTTCAATGCTTTTTAATGATAAAACTGAATCTCGTTAATGCCTACTAAATAAAAAGTAAATAAAAGAAATCGGTTCAAAAACATAGGTAAATAAGGCACTGATCTGATTTATCTTATCCTATTTTTATATAGATCTATATTATTTCTGAGTATCTCTTTTTAATACATTTATTTTGCACATAATTGAATATTCATGTAAATGCCACTATTTAAAATAGTCTTTACTACAAAAAACTAAAAATATATAAGAGTTTAATGGAACCCTAGATTGAAACCAAGTTCCTTTCATATTATATTGTTGTTGATAAATTTATGATTTATATTATTGATTATTGGTTAGAAAATACAAATAAATGAATTACTTGCGTCTGAGAGCAACTATATGAAACGCAGAAATAACTAATAAATTGAAGGAATGGTAGGAAATTTTGTAATTAATATATTTTTTCGGGTTCTGAAAATCTACATTTTATTGTAGATCATTCAGTTCATCTAATTCATTATAAACTTCATCAGATAAACATAAATATAAGTACACACAATACGCTATTAAACAGCTGACGCTTATGCCGTGTACAAACTATACCTGCGCAAGCGCGAACCGGTGCGAACTTATTGGCTGCCTTGAACCAATAAGCACGCAGAAAGGGTCGTGACGGAAAAATCTTACACATTTTTTTCACCTAGCACTAATCCGTACCGTGTGATAAAGAACTTCGTTCCGATAATAGTATGATAATTATATGTATAGAAATACTGCATTTCGTCTGATGGGATATAGTGAAACCAATACAATAAATAACGGCAGTGAAGAAGTAAACACCTGTGGTATCTAAAAGAGTTAAATTCACAGATTTTCACAGTGTGCATATTAGCTGCTAATCAATAAATATTATTCGCAGATAAAGTTAAATTTCTGAGTTGACCTAATCTTAAAATATAAAAGTGGGTAAAAAGTAATTGTAACTATGAATATAGTGTTACTGGTTTAACCACGATAGTTTTATAGTTAGAGGCTACCAGCGCAAGCCCGATCTCAGACAATTCATTTCTCATTTCCGTAATCTCCGTTCGCCCCTGATCTTCCTTCGGTCACAAAGTGTCATCTAAAAACCGGTAATTAATTTGTTATACGTAGAATATCTTCACTTTCAAATACGAGCACATTATGATTATATTATTATTAAATGTAAATTATAACATTTATGATAGATATAAAAAAAAAAAAACTGAAGTTTCTGTTCGTGATTTCAAAATAAAGCCTTTCTTTTATATTATTATTAGCTTTTGCTCGCAGCTTCGCCTGCGTTAATGTAGACTGATAAGGGTGGATTATCATTTTTTTTTTTTTAATGTTATAGGGGGCAAACGAACAGGTGGGTCACATGTTGGTAAGTGACCACCGCCGTCCATAAACACTAGCTACACCAGGGGAGTCGCAAGTGCGTTGCCGGCCTTTTAAATATGTGGGCCTCCGGCGCTCTCACTGACCAAACAAAACGCAACAGTGCAAGTACTGTTACTTCACGTCGGCTTTCTGTAAGAGGGTGGTACTACCCCGGGCGAGCCGACCCATTCATGCTGAAACCAGTAATAGCTTCAGCGTAGCTCTACCACCTCCTCATATATTACGAAAACCAAAATGCGTAAGTTACAGTTTTAGTCTGTCTGTTTGCATGTTTTTTTGTAAAACCCGGGCTAATCTCTGAAATGGGGAAACCTAATTTGACTGGAGGTTTTTTGGAAAATTGAATATCTCAGCCTAGGTGTCTAAAGATGTAACTTTAATTGAAAATGGTTACACTTATAATGAAGTAGCTCAAACATTACGAGTATTTAGTTGTGTGATTTTTCACAATGTTACAATACGCAATGTCAAAATCGCAAAAGAGTAACGACATGGAGGGACGACAGATGTATTGTAAGCAGTGTCCTCAGAAATTGCGCTTAACTCTAAAATATGTACCTTAACCATAGTTCATAACCATTGTTATAAACCTACCAATATCTTAATAAATTTCCTATTCGATTTTGAAGAGATCCCTGGTGTATCTTCAGACTCCATGATCCAATGTTAATAACATTAAAACGGAACGTATTAAAAATATTCTTTTTCTAATAGAACAATAATTCTAAATCGGTTATTCGTTATTTATAACGAAGTTTTGAAAAACATTTTTTTTTTCAAATACAACCGAATTAACAACTTTCTTTTATTTTATAACTGAATTAAAATGAAGACCAAAAGACCCCTTTATTATACGACCTTTTATTGGACTAAAATGGCAACTAAACAACTAAGCTTTTAGTCTGTAAATTCGGTCAATATTTTTTAAGGTCTCCTTACTATCTTCTGTCTCACTCTCTTTTTATATGGGGATTTTTTAACCCAAAAGTTTTAGTTTTCCATACGATTTTTCAACCATTTTCTGTCATACGAATGTTGTTCTGAAATTGCAAATACACCAAAATGAGAATTAGCCAAATAGGTACAGCCGTTCTGAAGTGATTCGCTTACTTACATACATTAGGCAATTGATTTTTATTTATGCAAATAGATAGATATAGAATATGTAAAATTTACAAATCACCTACACATTCACAACACCAATTCAGATTCTATGAAAGTGTAATCATGCAGTATTTACAAACAGTAAACGGTAAACCTTCTCGTCTATTTGGCAAACTTTCAAACTGGTACGGCGGCGTCGCAATACCTGTGTATGACCGTTTGTATGTCCTTTTTTATCGTTCGATTAAAACTTGCATAGACCGTTTTCGTTCTAGTTACATAGGTATACATTACATATGTACTTGAGCGAATTTTATATTTAAACTTTATAGCACGCTGTGAAGAACATCCCAGAAGTCATTAGACAACAGAATACACCCTATTTTCATATTAGCTTTAAACATTAAAATGTAAATAATTAACGGAGTAATATTAAAATAGAACAAAAAAAAATTTAAACTACTAACTAGTTTATTTATTATGTACTTTTACATGCAATAGAATATTTCATAGAAAACAGAATATTACAGGTAACAAATATAATGTTATAGATAAAACACAACTAAAGCAATTTTTCCTATTTCTATGTCTAGTTTTCTCTGTAATATTCAACGTTAACCGATAGAGTTACCATACAAATTATGGAGTACAAAATTTCCAAGAAATTTGTTTGTACATCCAATTTAGCTTTAACCGTGGAATGTTGGATACATATTCTATACGTCCATCGATTTCACTGCCAAGAAATATATATAAATGTTTCTTAGTATTAAATTTAGTATAGAAATCGTTGTTATGTGGCCTCAAAGAGGTAAGTCTCATAATTGACAGTAGAGTACCACGACAGGACGTAGTAATTAGGGGGTGAGGAAAGCAATTACGTCTTTAATTGAAGTACATCGCCCGCGGTCGAATGCCTTTACTCTCCTCCACAGTAGGAACTATTATATGTATACATATGGATTTATGTATATTAACTGCATACTAAAATAACAGAACACAGATTTTTTTAATTACAAAATACACGGCATATCTAATAAAGCAATTTAGAATTATAATTTTTTATCATAATTTACGGCAACCATAGGTTTGTCTTTATCTGGTAAAAATATTATGTCCTTCTGAATATACACAACATATTGAGGACCGTTTTTTTTTTTTCGAACTGACCTACACTTTTGGTTTCATAAGGCCTCTACAGTTCCACTGGACTACTCAATTTGTCATGTTTATAACAATGTGTATCATAAAATGGAATAATTCCACCTTTTACATATATAAAAAAAAACCGTGTACGCTTTTCACAAACCATAGAAGTGAAACCTTAAAAAATGATATAATATTTACCTTGACATTGAAATGTCACCTCTTTCCAAGGCTTTGTAATACACAGTCATACACACAAACATACAGACATAAAAAACATACTGCCAAACATACACACGTATAACGTTAGAACTAAACCAATATTAACTAGCGCAATAAACAATGAAGAGACCTTGAATATAAGAAACACTGTATAATGTATTCTATTACGTTCTCTCACACTTTACATCCTATAGATGTATATGCTTGTATCCTTTTAACTTCGCTTTTTTGCTGTCATCGAGCTTCAAAACAAAACGAAGCTAATAAAAAAGTTTATTTCAAAAATTATATTAACTTGTCATCCGGGTGGTAGGCTGTGGGAGTATACTGGACCATCATTATGTAGATTGTAATAAATCAGTAACAATGACTTTCTTTTAACTCGTCGCGTTTCAGGACAAAGTCAAAAGGCTTGCATACCTAAATGACAGCGACGCCTGTTTATGGTCTGTATATCTCTTGGTAGTCACGATTATTTCTGAAATAAATTATTACCATCAGATACAGTTTCGTCACTTCATCTTGCTGCAATAAAAAAAAAAACAATACGAAGTGTTTAAAAATTAAATTTAGGAGAATTTTTAGTGTATTCGGGTACCATGTCGATCAATGTAGGTTTGAAGCCTAGTGAATGAGTTGGAACATTTGATGAAAGAAAACATCGTGATGAGACCATATGGTGGACGGTGATAGGGTTTTTTCTAAAGCCGACCTGACTAACTACCACAATCTAGTTGAAAGTCTATTGCCAAGCATCTAGATGTGTTTCGGCCGCTCCACTTGAGAGCTATTCTCCCTCTAGATTTACCATCTTAGACCACATCGTTATTTCACATCAGGTGAGATTTTGGTCAAACGCTAAAACCCATAAAGTATAAAAGAAATAAAGATTTTTCACTTTTCGTTATTTACTTGGGCAATTGAAGTCGATATACTCGTATATATAAATATTTAAATGAACATTTTAGTTTTTGCAAATGATACTGTTGAACGCTTCCGACCCTAATAGCATTACTAAGCCTTTCGTCTCAAGACGAGCACTCAAAACGCAAAGTCCATAAAAGAAAAAGGAAAGAATAGTAGTAAGAGGCCTAATAGCATTTTAGAGACAATCTGAAGCTTACTGTATATGGAAAGGAAGTTTTTCTATTGTGGTCTGACATGTAATACTTTTCTAAATGCAAGTTCTTTAACCAAAATGTTGAATGCGTGTTAATGACGAACAGAGACTAATAAGAGAGATAATTTAAGCCTTCGACTCGTCTCGTCAAACTTTTCAAATTTTGTATAACACAACATTTCGTTAATAGCAAATAAATAAAAAAATATATAATAAAGAAAATCGGTTGAAAAACAGAGGAGCTAGATATAATGAACTATCTCCGCCTGTTAACGTATAGACTTGATTAAAAAAAGGCATTACAAAAAAATTTAAACACACCTATTAAAACGTTTACAGAAACTAAAGATAACATAATAAAATATTAATATTTAGTTATAACGTAACAATAGCTGTTAACATTTAATGCGCTCGTAAAACTGTAAATAACAGTACACTCGACTGTATAAATCTTTAGTAAATTTATATTCTTAGTAGAAAGTTCTATTTAATTAAATTCCGTATGTTTTTCTAACAAACAGTAACTGAAGAGCAGCTAAATCAGTTAGGATCAAATGAAATTTCCGGAAGCTTTAGGGAAGTAAAATAAAGCAGAGAGAGAGAAAACCGCTAAACTGATCGGGGATGTGAAGAACTCTTTTCAAGAAACACTAAAGAAATTTTCACTGAATGAAGTTAACGTTAAAAAAAAATATCATTCAGTTTTCATTCAAAACTTTAATGGATTTACTTTATTGTAAGTTAAATGTCAATTTTATAGTTAACGTTAAAAAAAAATCATTCATTTTTCATTCAAAACTTTAATGGATTTACTTTATTGTAAGTTAAATATCAATTTTATAGTTAACGTTAAAAAAAAACATTCATTTTTCATTCAAAATTTTTAATGGATTTACTTTATTGTAAGCTAAATATCAATTTTATAGTTAACGTTAAAAAAAATCATTCATTTTTCATTCAAAACACTAATGGATTTACTTTATTGTAAGTTAAATATCAATTTTATAGTTAACGTTAAAAAAATATCATTCATTTTTCATTCAAAACTTTAATGGTTTTACTTTATTGTAAGTTAAATATTAATTTTATAGTTAACGTTAAAAAAAATCATTCATTTTTCATTCAAAACTTTAATGGATTTACTTCATTGTAAGTTAAATATCAATTTTATTTATAGGGTGTCCCGAAACGTAACGTAAGAAACTGCGATTTCTATAAGCACTACTCGTTCAATGACGTGTAAAGTGGGGTACACGGTGTGATGTGCATGCTCAAGAAATATGAATTAAATGGATAACATTGTTTACAAAGAGTAATGTGTATTTTAATTTTCAATTTATTTATGTTTCTTTCCTCTTTACATGAAATAATAAACAACGTTAACAAACTTACGGGTATCAGCTAATTATCAAATAAATGTCCCATTATAGTACGAAGAGTGTGACGTAAAATATTAGTTTAAAATTATGACGCAATCACATGAAGTCTCAAACGGCCATAAATTTAATACTTGCATTTTTCATTAGAATTTATCGCCATTGCCCTTAATACCATTACAAGTAGCCTGGTTTTCTAAAGATATTTTCCATAATAATCGTTAACGTATATAAATACCAACCGACATACCAATATACTGAGATTGGAGAAGCAGAATAATAATATTTTACAAGCTTTCGTATCGGTTAAAACGATTCAAACATGAGAGAGCCTGTGTGAGAATCGCCGGCATTAACATCACATCCATATCTATTTCTGGCTTATATCAATAGTCCTTGGGCTGCTGTGTTTTAATTCACATAGTTTATAGCAATGTATTATAACTGACCTTAGGGCTGCGGGTTAATTAAATATAGTTTTATGTAGCTATAAACTGACTGCAGAGACCATTTAACAATAAGTCAACGGCATGCCTGTTAATAATAATATAAAATAAAGTACTATGAGATTCTTTTGATTATTTATTTACAGCAGTCTTATATTAATCAAACAGTTAAATGGAATACCAAATGTTCGGTTAAACGCAACTCAACAAATGACAAAAATTGAAACGAAATGAAAATAAAAACAAGCAAAATCGTCGCAACGAGTAATTGATAGGGAAAGCTAAAACCTTGCATCGACGTTAAAAAGATAACTAACTTTGAATTAATAGCTCAGTCTGGGTTCTGTGTAAAACTACGAGTTATTATTAACAAATTTCGTACTGGACTTTCATAAAACGATTTCTGAACACCTAACAGTTATAAAAAAGGGTTAAACTATGTCCAGAATTTTTTTTTTAAAATACTATACTAGCTTTGTTCTGAACTATGAATCATTGGTATTTTCGAGGAACAAACTACCTAACACTGTTTTTATCATATTCTATTCGAAAGGATTGTTGCTAAAACAATATTTGATAAAATATGGGAACTGGAGAAACACATACAAAATGTAAAAACAGAAATGTAGAAGAAATTAACTTCTTTAAACAAATCTTAACGAAAAAAAAATGTTTTCTTTTTGTGAGCATCTATATCTAATTCTAATAATCTAGCAGGTCCGGCGGTCGTTGTTCTGCTCTGTTAATAAAAAATATATAGGTACTTAAGTGCATGAAATGCTAAGGTAAAATAGCCCTCCAATTACCTCATTATATGTGACCATTTTTAGTAGATAGATGGTTATAGTAAGCTATCTTTAAAAGATAGGTGTATGCCATTGAAGACTTTTTTGTAGATCTATAAAAAAGGAATATCTCACTATACATTGTTTTGTTATATCTCAAATAAGGAATTAAGTAGCGTTTTCAATGAAAGCTCCCATGCGTCTTGTCTTTATCCAACATTTCCAACAATTATTGTTATATTTCAACCAATTTACACAAAACTTGACAAATTACATACCCAAACCTTCCTGATGTATTAATTAGTATTAATTCAATAGTTTTCGAATGTATCGCGAACAGACAGACAGACGCGGCGAACGACTTTGTTTTGTAATATGTAGTGATAATACCTGTATAAACATATATATTTATAACAGCATATTTACTGTATTTTTTAAACGTATATAAGTGAGAAAAACCCCTCCTGTAGCTCTATTATAAGCGATAAACGTGGACTAATGAGAAACCTCTATAAGGGGAAAAATGATTGCGATCTCTTGAACTCTCCCTTATCCTGGTTTGATTGTATATATATTAAACATCGGTGTAAAACATACGTAAATTTGATTGACATAAGATCGAGGAGTGTAGCATAAGAAAAGAAAAAAAACAGCAATAGAGTGATTCGAGCTGCAAATGTTAGATGTCATTTGAACTGTTAATAAAAAAAAAAAAACTCAAAGTAATACGGCAGACCAGTTTGTAAAGAAAATACATGACCAAAAGCTTTTTAAAAGATCAGCGACCTATTTTGATGAAAGATATCGTACACAAATAAATAGAATCAAACACAGTTCAGCTATACGAATCAGAAACGGAATCGGTAATGTGAACTCAATCGACGAATTCGTGACTACTCAATGTAGATCAAATATGAACCGAATTGGATCAGTACACACGGTGGCCCCTGGAAAAGTTTTGTAGCTTGTAACTAGAGTTTTTATTCGTTACACTGGAAAAAAGTATGCAGCAATTGAGAAAACCATTTCTGTTCGATACCATGAAATTACGGTCTCGCTAGACGGACTGAACCCTAGACAACCTATGCAATCCTCATACAGTTATACGATTTGAATGTTTTATTATGCAAACGAGATGGGTTCCTTTTGTAATAACATGGTATAGGAGAAAATCACTGCAACTAGAAATCGAGGGCTATACGGTCATTATAGCTTATCGATTGGGAGTGAGATATAATTAGTTAAATATTTATTATCTAGGTATATAAATGAAATATTATAATATTAGAAATACAGTACACTGCTACTATACCTACATTTAAGCCTTTGAATTTTACATTAGCTGTGCCTATGGCTCCGCACGTTTTGTTAGTAGGTATTTGATTTATTCTCTGATTTGAGGTACTACGTATGATTTTAAGATTTTTATATCTCCAGTTGTCTAATTTTTGTATTCTAAAGTTGCAATATATATTTTATTTATAAATTAACATAACATTTAATCTCACTTTCGTTTATGCATATAGAAACACAAGCTAAAGAAACAGAAGAATCCATTGCACGGCTGCGTCTTAGTACTAAAGAATTAGTTCCTTGACTAAGCCTCATAAACAACAGAACTGTGTTTAAAACATATATGAAGTCAAAATTGCAAGTCTTATAAAAGTCTATACGTTCAAATTTTCAAGTAACGAAAGTTTTAAAGCAGTGTAATCATCCAGCGGGTACCGACTCTAAGCGGTAAACTTCAATATTTGGCACACTTTCAAACTTCCACCGTGTCTTCAACCGCGCCTATCTAGTTTGCCTTTTTGTACTTCGATTAAAAGTAGCGGTTTTTCTTTCCGTTCTGTTTATGTAGGTACCTCACGCTGAATGAATTTTGAATAACTGATTGTTTTGATTACTATACTGGAGAAGAAGTTATTATTTAATAACACCTGATACATGACAAAATATGCTATCTATATATAATTATTACATATGCCCTGAATTTAATTATATATATTTGGTTACTGGACTGCTTAAATAGTGATTTTTTTCTAAGACTCACCTCGTTTCGATGGAATTTATTTCTTTTTTCTAAGTAGCAGTTTATTTCCTATTCTCGGATAGTTGTTACAAATGTATGGTAAATCAAAATATAATCAAGATTTAAAAGAAGTCATACATTTATATGAAAAAAAAAACAATCAAATGACGATAATTTGTATTGATTTTTGATACTCCGTTGAAAATTAACGAGTTGACGCTATGAGACCTTTAAATTAATGCGCACAAATTTTCTTGGGAGAAAAATATCACGAAAGAGTTATATTAATGTAGCAAAGTTTTGACTAGTGTACACTTAGCTGGTTACCATCTTTAAATTGAATTCTGACTCAAAGGATCTATTGTGTGCCGATGACTAGATTTGAGTATCAGTTTAAAAAAAGGCTTAGTGTTTAATATAATGACTGAATGTGCAAATACATAGTTTTAGTCGAACGGTAGTCTATAATTATGTTAAATATATTCTATAACAAAAAGTAATATCATTAAATGGGATACGAGTTGAAAAATAGTTGAAATAAATTAATTGTTGCATAAAATTCTAACAATTTCGACATCTGTATAAGCCGTGGGTGAAATAAAACTAAGGCAAAACATTATTGAATATCAATCCGGGAATACTACACAGACAGAGAAATAATTTGTCGTGATCAAAAAGAAAACATCCAGCCGTTTATTTTTCCCATAGAAAATAAGATATTATATTTCGTAAGGCAAATTGCAATTCATTTCAAACTTCACTATTCTAAATAAAAACATATATGAAAATTATTCACAAGAATAGTGTGTTTCAACATAAAAGGCTCTGCACTAATGCTTGTATAAATCGTAGTTACCTAGCTTGCCCGGTATTCAGTATGTCGGTTGTTTTGAATACGAGACCAAAATTGACTCCATTAAAAGTTTTGAAAGTGCTCTCGTAGCTTAGATAATTTACTGAGAGAGTTATGCGTTCTATAAAAGCATAGGTGGATTTTGAAAACTAATAAATTTATGTGTTTATATTTTAGCATTAAGGAAAAGTTGAAGTTTTAATAATTCGTTTAGGATGCAGTAAATGGTTAACATATTCATCGTTGCGGAAAGCTGATAGGTACTTAAACTTTATATCCAATCGTTTAAATGGTGTCTTTGTTGGTATTCATCGGCTATCTTTTAAAAGTATTCGCTCCACAATGTAAAAAAGCTATAGAATTAAATAAAAACACAAGCATGATTCACAGACTACTTAGGTATATCTTATGATACAAATTCAGTTCGCTGTACTCGCAGATTGATTTCCAAAGTACTTTAAAATTATTTTGAATCGACTATATAATAAGAATCGTTAATATACCATTATTGATTTGTTTGTACTAAGAATTTTGTTGACGTCATTCTGAACATTTGTTGTTCTGTTAAATTATGTACTGTCACCGATACAATTCACTACAAAGGATTTCAAAACGCATATAGTAGTGCCGACTCATTTTGATTGCTATTTTCGTATTTATCGTTTAGTGGGTTGTTTCGATTGTAAGTTAAACTGATATATCTTGTGTGTAAGTAAATACTAAAACCGATTGTTTAGTACAAAATATTGCTTTTTTATTTCTTCCTGTGAGTGATAGGAGCTGTTACAAATGTATGACAATCAGATCGATGAAGATATTATTAACTAAACTGATTACAACACTAATACAGTATACTGAAATATATGTATCTTTTTAATCATAACCTTTACTCCAACTTAATTTTATCAATGACAAGATTATCCTGTGAACTTCGTATCACTTACATATATTTGGGTAAAATGTGGTCAAAACTATATACAAAATTCTCATTTACATTATAAATGCAACACAGTTATGCACTTAATCAATTTAAAGTTTTCTTATGTATTGTTTTTATTACTGAAACAGAGCTGTTTTCCATTCCAACAAAACAGACCAAAGAAACGCACCTCATACTACAGCTATGAAACAGGTAAATTTCTGACACCTATCAATATTTAACAGAAGAAATAACATTTTTTTATTTCTAAAATGACTAAAGACATCAAATGTTTCATAAATATTTCAAGATCAAAATTAGCCAAATCGGTCTAATCATTCTCGAGTTTTAGCGAGACAAACCGAACAGCAATTTATATCTATATTTTAGCAATGATTAAATGTGGTAATCATACATTGATTTATTAAAACTATTAAAAATTTAATTATGTAAACATATTGCATTCCATTTTCAAGCTGCATGTTCTGCAACAGTAACTTTTTGTGACTGATCTGAGGGTTGTAGTCCTATTGAGAATGGATATAAATATATATGAAGCAGTGTCTTTTTTTCCGAACTGACTACACTGTTGGCTTGTTAGGGTTTCACTACCTTTCACCGGACTACATATGATGCTATGATGATCAAGTACATTACGTAGGTACATGCTTGCTTGATAGTTTATAAAAACAAAAAAGGGAATTATTTCAAAAGACTTTAACCGATACTTACACAAAAATTGTCAAACCAGAAAACTTTCTAGGACTACATAAATCCATTAATGTTTGTTAACGTTATCGTGCTACCAACTACTGAGACATTTTTTATATTCAAAATGTTACGGAGGGAATGCGATTTTTAAGAATTTTATAAGTTTACATCTGTATTATTATTTGAGTACTCGATTATATACAGTATAGTCTTCGTTAATTTTTTTGACCCCTCTGAAAATAGCCGTAAGTTCGAAGTTATGCGTAATATTGTCAAGAGTTGAATACCAAAATTTAGTACAAGTGTTGTTATAAGAATCTAAAATTGACATTTATTTATCCTTAAGTTGTTTCGATCTTGTAAATATAATAAAATCCGTATTTTTACCTCCATTTTTGTTCTGCGCATCTATGTTTAGAGAGGTCAAAAAGTTTGGGGCGGACTGTAAGTTACTACACAAACTGGACAAGTACGTAAGATAACAATTGCAATTTTTAGGCCTGGCAACCCTAGTTTTACCTTTGGTGTAATTTACTATTATGAGTTTTGGGCGGGATCTTTGTCCGTTATGTCGAGCAATATTATTCATTGTCTAAGATTATTTGTCTCTATATCGTAGAATATTGGTAATATTTTCGTAATATAATTGAATTATTATGCATAAGTGAGAGAGTAGGAAACTGGCACAGAAAATTAGTAAGTGCAAAAAACTCGTTCAACGAGTCCAAAACGATAGCGCCCGTTACTGTTTTTATATACCTACTGCCACGATCCATGATGCAATGTTCTTATTCACATTCAGCTCATAGTTTAAAGCTTTTCTTCTTTCAATACAGCAACTTTAGCTTGTTATTTTTGTTATTCTACAACTTTTTATTTTACTAGTTTAACTGTATATCTAATTTTCTATTTTTTATATATATAAGTACATATATAACACATGTGTATTTATATATTTACTGTTACTTATTATTATTATTATATATGTACTTATTACCTCATACTTAACATTCAACTAATTTTTTTTTCCAACAAGGATATATAATTCTGCGATATTAATTATTATATAGCACTCCACACTACAAATAAGCACGTCATCGCTTAGAGCAGACATAACTCTTTGGTTCTCTAGTAAAAATCAGCGCTGGAGGATTAACCTCCTTGAGCACACATGCTGAATTGGAGCTATTTTGCCACACACACATACGAAATCTTAAATTTTGATGAGTATCTTTTTGCGTTTATATTATTTATGTATATTTGTGTGTGTGACGCAAATAAATGTGCTTTCTTTCAAAATTAATACAAAGATGTTACAAAAATGCCTTGGAAATTACTAACAAGGATAACGTCATCATGTTGAAATACAAGGCAATTTTTAAAATTCATTAGGCAACGTTAATATTTTCTCCAGGGAATTGGATTGGTTGCCAAAGAATAAAAAGGACCAAATATTTTTTATTTAAAATCTGGCAGTTCTCAGACTTATGCTGTCAATGTCAACTTTGTCAAATCCGAAGCCGATTTGCAGGAATTAGTGTCAAAGTTCCCTAATACTTATTATACTGTTTGGTCAAAGGTTTACTTCCTTTTTTTGTAAGTTGATGTATATATAAATAAATTGAGGCTATAAAATACTTTAAACTATTATAAAGATGACCTACGGAGAAGTTCATAGATTTTTTCTCAGATCGATCGCCAGTAGAGGCGTAATTCCGGTTACAGAATTTAAACAAATTTTGGACCGCCACACTGGTAATGTAGTTATCTTTTTATTTATTTTTTGGCTCCAGCACGGTTTGTGCACTAGCCAGCGTCAAGTAACAAGATTTTGCCAAGTGTCTTGTGATAATATTAGTGTTCTAACTAGATGGTGGCTCCCTTATTAGAACTTTCCATGGAGTTTTGGTAGCATCTCAGAATCTATGCTCCGTGGTATTACTTCCCATCCACTTCACTTATGCATAATAATCGAACTATATAACGTAAAACACCACCAATGTTACAAAATTTAGAGTCTAATAACACAAGATTATGAATAAAATATAAAACCACTACATAACAGACTAAGATCCCGCCAAAAAACTCCATAATGAAGTTATCTGTTTATTTACAGTTATAAAAAAGTAAAAAAATTAAGAACACAAACCTTTTTTGAAATACTTTTTTTATGTTCCTCTTAGAAATATGTAATTTTAATAATATCCATCAGTATGATTCCTATTTGTGTAGGGTGAATAGAATTTATTTTGAAATATTCTGATTAAAATTTATTGGGTATTATTTTCAGACTTTTTTTAGTGATTTAATATTAAAAGTATTTTAGCATAACAATTAATAATAACACCTATCTCTAAAACTTTCTGTGATAATATCAATATTAATGACTAACCAACATCCTTCTTTCGATTTCAGATGGTGAAGAATTCTCTATACAGGATATTATAAAGATTATCAACAAAGAAATCAAACCTTTCCAACAGGCAATCAAATTTACTAACGATGAAGTGACCAATGAGGAAGTTATAGTATTTTTATCATTAGGTTACGATGATGCCACAAAATCACAGAATATGTTCTCGGCCAATGAATTAGAATATTTCCGAGTACTGATAGAACAAATCATGACTACTGAAACAAGACAGGTTACAGGAATACATGCACTGAACTTAGTCAGTAACATGAAGTCAAGTTTTACGAAGACTGATGCAGAGGTAAATATAGAAAATTTGTGTTATCAGGGTGATATTATGAACATTCTGAGAAAATGAAATCTTTAAGAAAGGTTAAAGACAACATATTGGAAAATATGAGAGTATATTATTTTATTATATTATGAAATAGTAGAGGGGCATTTTTTTACATGGGGAAATCCATCATGTAAACGCCACACTCCCGGGAGAAAGGGTAAGTAGTAGTACCTCTGAGAGTTGTGTGTTTTGTAACTACACTTTATGAACTGGAATACTACAGTAAAAAAACGACTATTTAGCAGCAGAAATGTTGCAATGGTATTTTAGCATTAAAATCTTGCAGAATGCATAACTATATATATAGTATATAAAAAAATGCTGATATAAATCAGCATTTGAAATTTCCAATACACTTGTGTTTGACACTGTAATAAATATCTTTCAATTAGAGGACTCTGTCCGACAGTGCAGATATTATTAACAGCCTTATTTCATTTGTTATATCTGATTTGCTTTTATGTGTTTTCATTTTACTGGAAAGCAAGAAAGGAAGATCAGAAATAATGAAGCAAGCTTGATCAGCTTAGACGGTCTTATAGTATATCTATCTGTGGAGTGGTTATGTCTGTCTTATGCTGTGTGGTGCCGGTAGAGTAGAAAAGCACCACGCCATATCTTCCCGTGGGTATTATAAAAGGCGATTACGGGAGTGTGAGATAGTTCTGACCCCTTGTAACCTTCTCACCATGATACTGTACCATCTATCTGAGTCCTTCTCTGGTCGTAAAGGTTCCTGTTCCACTGGGTCTAGAAGAACAAAGATGAATATGTGCACCTGTGTCTTGCACATAGACTTGTGCACCTTAATATATCCTGCGCATGTGACCGCTTCCATCATGTCTAACAGGATAGTTACTATTATACAATGATCATAATTACAAAATAATTATTAACTCAGCACATGGGATGATGATAATATTTGTGAATATATATTTACCTCCATGTGTTGTCTATAGTTCTTAGTGTCTATTGCACCAATTATTATGTAAATGTAATATCATTCGATTCTGTTAAAAGAGGTTACAAGAAACCTATCTCTAGTAATGAGCATAAAATGCAGATGTATGTAAATAAAATTATAGAAGTTTGTTATTGTGCCTGCATCACTAATAAGGTAGGGGACAGGTTTCTGTCAATTTTTTTTTGTGTTACTTCTTAGACACTGGGTTCTTATTATGATAGCTTCATTTAATATAGAGTTATTAAAGTTTTAAGAAATTGTGTATAGGTGGTACAGCTTTTAGCAATGTGTTTTTTCTTGTTGTGGAGAAGTGGGATAAACCATGTGGTGCTTGTTTTTCCGTCATACAAAAAATATATTTGTTAAGATAATACATAATACCCTCAAAAGTCACAGGTAGTAATAAATATATTTATAAAGCTTAATATTATGAAAACAGTGTAGTGTATTCAAATTGTAGGTTAGTACTTTATTTGATTTATATTTTATTTAAGGATTTGTGAGATAAAAACAACAATAGCACTCTTCCCTTCTGTCATCCAAGCTCCATTGTTAGAAATTTCTTTATTTTTTGCATTAAAAAAATAAATTGTGTATACTTATTACAGTAACTTTCATATTAATATTTTTTTTAATTATGTACGAATCGTATACTATATTTTTTTTACATTTAGATAATTCCAAGTAATATTGTGAAGTGGTTGAAGGGGTGTGGTGTGCATGCCCAGCATAACACAGACAATGGGACAGATATCAGCTAGACCTTTAATTTCGACAGTGACAAGGCTTCTTGAGTAACATTAAAATACTGTCAATTGGTCATTATTTCAATGAACCATTCCACTAACAACATTATTTTAAAATAAACAAAGTACTGAATTTTGATAAAGTTCACACTTAATTTTTATAATAGATTATTTTTTTATTATTCAATCTAACAATTATAATACTTCATATAACAAGTTTTAAATATCAAGTTGTCAAGATAGTTTTTTTTAATGTTTCAGAAACTATTAAGTGTATGGTGTAGAATGCGTTATTTAGACAAAGATGAGAATAACTATGCTTTGGGTGTCAGAGCCATACATGAATTTGAAGGTTACTTACGTCAGAATATGCCAGACACCATAGAAGAATGTGTCCTGTGCAAACAAATTGTTTTCAGAGTATGTAGCCATTGAT
Organism: Antheraea assamensis; assembly: GCA_035772565.1. Classification (NCBI taxonomy): domain Eukaryota; kingdom Metazoa; phylum Arthropoda; class Insecta; order Lepidoptera; family Saturniidae; genus Antheraea; species Antheraea assamensis. The sequence goes on along the minus strand of JAQQSE010000022.1, from coordinate 2,211,717 downwards.
TTAAGCTTTTGCATAGAAATTGTCTTTTAAAATATTTTTTAAATAAATATTTATGCATTAGTATTTAGAAGTGACATTACTATTTGTTAAGTGCTGTGCAAAAGTATAGTACAATATGTTGATTAACACTCTATGTGTTCCATAAGCCAGAAAAGGATTGAATTAATTACTCATAACTATTGTAAATGTGACAGTGAGTTTGCTTGTGTGTTAAGGTTTCATGCCTTAACAACTCAAGCGATTATCATTAAATTTTGCATACACATTGTCAGCGGTACAGAAACATAGGATTCCATTATTTCATACAGAAAAAATATACTGTTCCCGAGGCATAGATCCAATCTACATAACGCGAGCTAAGCCGCGAACAAAAGCTGGTTATATTGAGGTAAAGAAACTTGGCAAAGAATGTTTAGTTTCTTGAAACAATCACTATAAGTTCAGTTCTATCGCCGTAACAAAAAGGGGCGTTTTTGGCTAAAACACAAATCGGAGTAAAATTGAAAAGTACGTAACCTGCGCCTGTGTGTTTAATTTTTTTTGTGTTTTGAAGTGTAATTTGTGAACCGAAGCTCATAGTTGAACAAAAAAGACTATTATCTGAGAATAGTATTAGTGTAATATGTGAACAAAAGCTCATAGTTGATCAAAAAATACTATTATCTGAGAATATTATTTTTAGTATTAGTGTAATTTGTGATCAGAAGAACAATAAATACTATTATCTGATAATAGTATTTTTAATTGATGAACAGGAGTTCATAGGCGAACAAAAAGTACTATTATGTGAGTAATTTATGTACAGGAGAAAAATAAATACTGCTATGTGATAAAATATTTTTCTATTCAACTATGACCTTTTGTTCACACATTCCACGTATAATTCATCAAAAAACAGTTAAATGTACCTTGTTGTATACTTTTCAATTTTGCTGGATTTGTGTTGTACTTTAACATACCTTTTTTCCTGATTTAGAATATACATAAAACTCAATATTTCTTAAAAGGGCGGATTCGTCCCTCCTTCTTTGGACGGCAGAGTTGTGTACATTTATAAAAAAAGAATGAATTTTAAATAAATCCTGGTTATATATAAACGGAAGTAGTTCATAAAAAGAATGATAATATTTTAATCGGATTTTTTTTAATCCAATATCACAGGGTGTAAACTGTCCTGCATGCGCAATGGCCGTACACAACAGATGCTTAAATCGGTATTTAGAGAAAGTGCAGAAGTGGCCATGTTGTAGGGCTGACTTTAATCAAGAGCAAATAGATAGACTTAACAGTGAGAACAGGTGAGAAGTTAAGTTAATTGATAACTATTTTATCCAATTCTTACACATGGTTTATTGAAGTACATAGACTTTATGACTTAGTGGAGTCGACGTAGGTTCGAATCCTTGTAACTGAGTCGAAGCTCTCGGTGAAGGAAAATATCATGATGACATCATAGCATGATGGCAGAGTATTATTTAAGTTCCCCCGTCCCCTAGCTACGACCCTCAAACTGAAAACCTGTTACCGAGCACCTGTTGGTGTGTTCCGGCAGTTGCATTTGAGAACCAGGTCCTCTTCACCGTTTAGGGTCATTACCATCTTAGATCACATCCTTATTTAACAGCAGATGAGATTGTGGTCAAATGCTAAACCTATTTTATGTATTAGAAAAATCCCTATCGTTTATAAATTATAGAAATGGTAAAGGTTTAAAAGATTGCCAGATGAAAAGAAATAAACAGCTGTTTAATAATCTGGGAAAATAAAATGAATAAGAAATAACAAGAAATTCAAAACTGATTATGTGAAGAAAAAATCATCAGGTTTAGTTAATATGTCTTAGTAGTTATAGAAATCTTGTTCTCGGTATAGAAATCATGTTCTCGGTAAATCACATAAAAAGATTAATTACAAAGTATAAAATGATAAAAAATTCATTGCTCAACATTATTTATCATAATTAAAAAAAAAATAACCATTATAAAGTATCCAATATTTGGTGTTGTATAAATTTTGGATTATATAAATTAATTAATATTATTTCTTCTTTTTTTTTAATTAAACAACAAGGAGGAGTATAAAAATTTTTGAACAAAATTAACTATGAAATTTAGTTTATTGACTGTCTGTTACAAATATGATAAACATAATATTAACTTATCATACAACAACCCTCAAATATTGAGTTTTTATAGGAGTAGAATTTACCTTTGAAGTTGTTAGTGCATAGTTTGTATTTAAGAGTTTATGTACACTAAGTTCATAAATTTATATTATTTTGATACATCGTATCTATTTTTTCCTTGAAATAGGTTTTTTAAGATTCGAAATAGCTCGTATTGTAGACGACTTCTCTATTACACTAGTTGTTTTTAAGGTAGACAGAAATATTAGAAAGTAGTGTATTAGATTCGTTACATTTCAAAATAAACCAAGTGTGGCCTGAAATGTTAAACGCGCTAAACCTGAAGGGAGACTAGCTGTCAGGTGCAGCTGGTGGAACACTCCAACAGGTGCTTGGTGACATATTTACAATTTAACTCCTCGGCTGATTTTTTAAGACCCAGATCTCAAAATGGCGGATTATGTTTTTTTTTTTATTATTTCACGATCACGTTTAAATTGTATGATACACTGTAAATTTCATGGCTTAATAAAATAACTTCATACAAATGAACAAGTAATTTGAAAATATAATTTACATAAAAATTGTAATTTTACAATACATAATATTTGTTATTTCATTATTTTTCAGAATTTTGTAATAAATCAGGTATTTTTTATGCTTATGCTGCCAACAGTCTGTTGACCTGTGCCTCATGAGGTCTACATTCGTTTGTATGGAACTTAATCTTTTAAAATTTTGGACAGTCCAGGGGTTAACAATTGTAGTTAGTCAGGCGGACTTACAAAACAGCCCTACCACAATGCGGCAGTTTCATCACGATATTTCCTCCTTCCTAATTCGCAAGGATTCGAAGCTACGTCGACCGACGCGTTTTCCGAATATGCTGTCCACTGAGCATTATTTGTATAAACTCGTTGTTTAACTGAACTGTAATGGGTTTGTTTTTAGTTCCAGATGTATTCAACCACTATCTCAAAGTCAGCAAGTTGAAGCAACTCAGCAATCTGATAGTATTGAAATGGAATTGACTCAACAAGAGAGTGTTGATGTAACTCACATCATTCCGGAGATATCTCAGAGAATCACTAGGAAGAGAAAGAGAGAGTAAAGGGAAATAATATGTGGTATATTTTTTTTACATATTTTATAGTTACATAATTATGTCGAGCTTTGCCATATTTTATCATGAATATTGTATTTTAATTTATAATTAATAAAAAAAAAACGCTTATTTAATATTATTTGTACTAAATTGCTAAATATACATTCTGCACTTTCTTCTGTACCATTTTCGCCGACTTCGGATAGTATTCTAGCAAATATTTCCATTGCTCTAACCTCAAATACACGATGTCTACAACTGTACGGGCTCTGAATGAAAAATGATGAACAACTCCAACGAATAAACCCTGAAAATTCACTTGATATCTTAATAATTTGCTTGAAATAATGACAATTGGCCTCTATTCAATTATGTAAATAGAGATATTTTATATAAAATACGTATACTTACTTGAACAACACCGAAACTGTCTTCGGGACCCAATACATCGTAGATTGATTCCGTCAAATTAGCATGAACAGTTAGTACTTCAACCTGTAATTAGTATAAATTTGAAATGTAATGGAATCATATTTGGAATCATGGAATCATAATTTCTACAAAAACCAAGTTTTTAAGTTAACGCAATAGGGACATGACTCTTTGTGTCAAACCACTAACTGGACGTTCATCAAAGTCTTTTGGGGATTTTTCATGGAAACTTACAGTCTTAAAGTTTAACACGAATTGCGGTCTTTTGGTACAAGGTATGATTGAATCAGACAATAATATATTTCAAATTCCGTGAGCAATTAATACAAGGCAAAGTTATATTCGCTTTTAGTTTTCTACTGTGTACTAAAAGTCAAATAAAAGCTTATCAATTAAACACTGATATATGGGAGAATATATATTTTCTATATAAATAAAATGAGACACGTCTGTCATCGGCAGCACTCAAAAAATACTAAATAGATTCTGATATCAATTTTTTTTTTATATTTGAGTTTTTTTTTTTTTCGAACTGACTACACTGTTGGCCTGGCAAGGCCTTACACTGTTGGCCTGGCAAGGCCTCTACAGTTTCATAGGAAAGTTAGGTCTACTTTCGTACCTGGCCTCGATGTATGAAATAAATACACTGGTCAGAATCTCCACACTGTACGATGTAATTACCCGGAAAGAACACGCAATGGTTCATCCACATTGCTAACATTCGTTTGAAGTTCTCATCGGTTTTGCTGAATATTATCGACTCCCTGATGTGTGATCCGTAAACAGCTTGCATAACTTGACAACGAAGCCGAAAAGGCAATTTGTATACGAATTCTGGCATCTGTTAGAATTAATATATTTTTTTTATATTGCATAGGTCAACGCTTGACCACAATCTCATCTGATGTTAAATGATGATGTGGTCTAATATGGTAGTCACGCTAAACCTAGACGGAGACTGGCTCTCAAGTCCAGCTGTCGGAACACACCAACAGGTGCTTGGCGACAGATTTTCAACTTAGGGCTGGTAGCTAGCCACCCGGACTTAGAAAAAGCCCTACCAATGTGCTATGGTTTCATCACGATGTTTTTCTTCACCGGAAGCTTCGACTCGGTTGCTAGGATTCTCACCTACGTCTTCCAACACTGTGTCCGGCCATCAACTGAGCCATCATCGCTTTAAATTTAAACCGACTTCAAAAATATATACTTTAAAAATGCACTCTAACATCTTTGACCATAGTTATGTATTCTATATCTTATATTGTCATAAACCTACCAATATTTCAACCACTTTACATATTCCTTTCCATTTTGAGGAGTTCCTTGGTTATGCTTGTAATCTAAAGTCTAATAATAATAAAAAATATAAAATGGAAACCGCTTGAAAAAAAAATCTTTGTCATCTGTTTATAAACGACGAAGTTCAGAGATAACATGAAGAGAATCTTCTCCTTTTTGAAGTCAGTTAACCCTCTATATCATGATGTAGACCAGTGATTCTCAAAGTGGTTCTGGTGGACCACCAGAGGTCTACGACAGACTCGATGGGGGTGTACGTTGGCGTGAAAAAGAAATGGGGGTGCACAATTAGTAAGCGGGGGTCTATGAAAATTGATCTATTTTCGATAGCGTGAAGAACTAACGATGTTGGGATGACTTCATATCACTGCACTACACTTTACATGCAGTAAAATTTTGAAACGGGTTTATGAGAAAACAAAAGTTTGGGAACCTCTGATGTACACTAAGCAACATACCGTTCGACCTTCCACCAAATTCATACGATTAGTTTTTGTCATTATATGGCGCTGTATACCGTAGTCCACAAAGAGAAGTAACGGACAAGTACTAATAAAGTTTACTAGATAGCCTTACCTGTCATAAATCGGAGTTTTTTCAGACAGCTGAAAAACTTAGAACTTAGAACAACTTCGCGTGTGTCCCGAATTGAAAAGTATTTACAAATAGTTTTTTTCGTGTTTTTAGGGCTTATTTTAATAACATGGGCAGAAGGTAAGTGCATCAACTTTAATGTTTGACGTTATACATAACAATTGTTTTCATTATTTTGCTTTATTTTTGAATATTTGTATTTGTTGCTCGTAAGCTATATTGACGGATAGGGTATTATTTTGTATTAGTTTGCGTGTGTGTACATGGGTGTTATGTCATGTTCTAGGGCAGCTCATAAGCGGCCTCTTGGAGTCCTTTTAGACGAGAACATTACCTCGGTGCTGCAGAATGCTGATGACAGTGAGGACGGTTTGGATTTTGACGATGACAGCCTCGCAGAACCAGATTTTGTAGCTGAATTAGAAACATTTGAAGGCAATGCTTCCGAATTAGATGTCGACGTGGATTATATTATAGAAACCTTAGAAAATAATCGTGAAAGCTCAACTCCATCACCTCCAAGTGCTGAAACGGCATCAAACGTTACCGTTCCTCAATTTTCATCAGCTTAAAGCAATCAATCAAAACAATTTACAAAGAAGCTTCCTAAATTGAATATACGCTGTAAGAAGAAGGGCATAGAGTTAAATGCCGAGCAGTTTAGGTTCAAGGGTAACAAGAATTTGGCTACTGAATTTCTAGCGCTAGAAATTCCTATTCAGTTTTTCTTTTACCTATCTTCACAAGAACTTATCCAGGATTTCAGAGGAGACCAATCTTTATCAAGTTCAGAATGATCCTAACAGCACTTTTCGTGTCACAGAAATTGACATCAGGCTGTTCATGGGTATGGTATATCTAATGTCTCTTATTCCATTACCTAAAGCTACTAACCACTGGAATCTAATATTTTGTACCACAATAATACAGGATACTATGTCATTGAATAAATTTGAAAAAAAAATGGGTCAAACTTTACACGTCAATGACAATAGCAAAAATGTCCCTAGAAACGATCCTGTACATTATAGAGTTTTCAAAATAAGACTAGTGGTGAAGTCTCTGAATGCAGCTTACAAGAAGGTCCCTCGGGAAGAAGAACACCTTTGTGTGGACGAGCAAATGTGTTACACTAAAGGAAACAAATGGGGTGACAAAGTCCACGTGTTGAGTGTCGTTTCTGGTTACGCCTATAAAACAGAAATTGAAACCGGTAAGGAAAACGTGCTTCCAAGAAGAGCCAGATTTGGGTGCACCTTCTAGCGTCGTCGTGAGGTTAACGCGTACGATTCCAAGACACCTAAGTTACCAATTGTGTTTTGACAATTATTTTACCTCTTTTCATCTGTTGGAATATTTGACCTAAGAAGGCATCCATAGTCTTGGTAGAATGAAAAAAATGAAAGGAAAATAATTGAATAAATGAACTATGATGAAACACGTATGTCTTTTTTTTAATTACCCGCACAAAAAAAAAATTAGATCATAGTTCTTGAGTTATAGAGGGTTAAAAATACGATCACTTATAACATTTAAAAAGAAAACATGTTTTGTCTTATTGTTTTTACATATTTTAATGATTTGTATACATTTTCTGAATTTAGAAAGAAAAGAAAGAAAGATTCATTTATTCGACACATACAACACATATTTACAAGTAGACATAAAATATTTTAAATGAGATAAGTGTTGCATGGAGTCAAATAGGTCTATGTCTCAGCGTAAGGCTGCAGGTTTGCAAGTGCAAACGTTGCAGCGCTGATTTTCAGACAAGACCTGCTGTATTCACAAACCCATGAATGAAATTTCAATCACACGGACGAAACTTACACTGTTATTTTAAACTGCGAAATTATATATCAATTTTTAAAGACCACGCCTTATTTCAAAGATCACATTGATGAAACAAGATTGTTTAATTTATTTATTTACTAAGTCTCATGCGACGCTTGCCATGTTAATAAATAGTTTTTTAATTGTGTTTTGAAACTAAAACGATGCTCACGCGTAAGATTACGAATAGGAGGAGGTATGTCATTCCAACACTTTGTGGCCGCATATCTAAAAGAACCACGAAAAGTTACTGTTCTATGTCGCGGGAGAAGAAACACATGCGAGCAAGTCCTTTTATTGTGTTTATTATAATCTCGAGTCCACACAAATTTATTATAAAGGTAACTAGGTGTCTTGGTTGGTATTATGTCGAATAGCATACTAGCCAAGTGTAGCTTCTGTCTTGCTTTCATTTTCAGAAGTTTAAATTTAATGAGGAAAGGAGTGATGTGAGAACGTGGTGGGACATAGTAACAAAAACGCACGCAGGCGTTTTGTACACGCTGTATCAATTTTTGTGTTCGAACAAGAAGATTAAGTTTAGTAGGTAATGAAGTAATAACTCCTACATTACTTCCCTCTTTAAAAATAGTAAATAAATGGAGATTCTTCTAATTTATATTATACTAATGTAACAACTGAATTATATTAATATTTATGTCATTTAATTTTGCTATTACATGAGGTATTTAGGTTTATACAACATTTTTTTTTTAATTTAAATTACTTTTAATAAATTGACTTTATATAATAGTTTATAAGTTGCCCATTTATTTCAATCCTCGTCTTAATTTAATATTATATGTGAGAGAGGGAGGTTGTACGTTTGTTACATTTTCAAGCTTCAAATAGTAGGTACAGAAAAGAACGTGGGGTACATTTCACCCAAAAAAAAATGTACTGTTCGCGACAGAGAAATCAATTCTACATCAACTCCAGCAAAAGCTGGAGTAAAAAAAGTGTAAATTGCAATATATACAGTGATTTACTTGTTTGCCTTGTTGACGATTCCATAGTTCCCGTACATAATCCCACATTTTGCCCATTTGATGTGAGCTTAAATCCATATATTTTAAGCCATCTCTGAGCTCGTTAATGCCATAGTCGTACTCTATTAGCGACGATGAATGTGCCGTTATCATTGCAGACATTTCCGATATTAGAAGACCTTCGAAAAATTATCGTACTATATGTATAATGGCTTTTAAAAGTAACCATACATAAAGTAAAAAAAAAGTGGTCATACATTTGTAAAAAAATGTTATAACTTTTTTTTTATTATTATAAAAAATACGAGGTGGGATTTATTGAGAGTCTCTTAATATTTCTATAAAACAATGACGCAAATTGTTGATTTGATTTTGATATAGTATTATATTTCAAGGTCTAGATCAGAAGGCTATAATTATTCCTATAAAAAATGTTAAACAACATAAAATTCAAATTGTTACTAAACTATGTAACGTGCCATCTGTTGAATTTTTAGCGAACTATTTTATTTTCGTTATGTTACGAATCATGAAACATAGATAATAAAAAAATAATTGTGCCACATTTTTAATAAAATTTAATTAAAAATGATATTTAATCCTGATAATTACTATTTTTCTAAATACTGAATTTATGAGCAATTCCTATTTAATTTCATACTGGAAGAGGTGACTTTAAAGAGTCTAGAATTTATTCCGTTTAAAAAATTTGATTATTTACAATAAATGTTAACGCGTTAAGCACTTTGAATATTCGATGTTAATTAAAATTTCGGTTACATTTTTGGACTTAACTAATAACGCATTTTTGCGAGTTCCTACAAAGCTATTGTTTGGCTGTGTGGTTTGAAGCGGAATGTATCAGTGGTACTTTTCGTATCTTTATTTAATATTGAGCCCACAAAGAATATCGTGCTATGACTTTCGCATATTTACAAAAAAAAATTACAATTAATGACTAATTTCCATAAAATTATTGGTACCTGTGCAAAATTTTATCACGATGATAACTATAATCGTTTCTATAACTTCGAAATTATTTTGCGACGACACGTCTCCGGTACCGCTGATTGTCAGAAGGTTAATCATGTACCAAAGTGCGGCGATGTATAGAGAAAAGTAGTCGCCCTGGAAAGAAATATAATGCAACTTATTCATAAAACCATAGGAAAAATGATTTATTGGCCAGATCGTGTATGGTTCCTTGATGATTGGAGTTTAGTAAAAATGATGAATAGAAGAACCCTGATCTAGAAATATTTCAGGATAAATCCTACATTTGCTTTATCAACACTGCGATTCTGATTTGCTAAGTATTCCATCTTTACAATATTTATGGAAGGGAACCAATGAGCCATCAATGCATTTTAGAGTGTTATTTCTAGTCAATTTATATGTCCCTATTGAACTTACTACTAGGATGTAGAATAGCACTCTCGACCAATATTATTAAATGAACTGCGACACCCCTAATTAATTAGGGTAAATGAAACAAGAAAAATAAATGTTCACATTTACCTGTGCATATTTGGCTCGTAAATTAAGTTCCCTTTTAGACATCCAGTTTGCTGAAGTACAATGTACCGGGGTCAGACATGATAGTTTAAAGAATAAACAAGCGTTTACATGTGAGAGTATAGATGCCCATATTGCAATAGACCTGAAAAAAATATTTTTTGATAAAATTGAGAGTCTATTCTGGACACATACAAAAAATAGTTTATAGTCTATCTAGAGCATTGGTCCTCATACTTTTCTGACTAAGGGCGACAAACCATGTGAGGTATAACTGTGGGCTGCACATCCAGAATTGGGTAGTCGACATCAACAATCAATGGTCATTTTTTATGAACTATAAAAATGCGATTGCCCTACAGGTTTTGTATGTATTGCCAAAACCATAACCAGTAAAGTTGCAGAGCAAATAATTATCTAATTTCTGGTTAGTTTTGGGCCTAAAATAAACTAATACCTCTAAGAAATCGTGCAACTGCCCAATTGGATTGTATTATATTATCAACCCAGGAAGCACTATAGAGTGTAGTCCGGTGAAACTGTACAGGCTTGTTAAGCTAACGGTGTAGTCTATTCGAAAAAAAGGCACTAGAATTAGTCTATTAAGAAGTTTTCCGCTTTCACTCGCTTTATTTCATATTTCCATCTCGCCGACTTCGAAATGCTAAATCAGATTTAATAGTAATAATTGGTGACACTATATTAAAATTGTTTTCTGTATCGCGGGCAGCATAAATACCGGACGCAGATCTAGATGGAAGGAGAAACGTGCTTCGCTTCATTAACTCTTAAACGAAAACTTTGTAATAGTATTTACAATAACAAATATTTGAATATTACTTAAAACTTACGTTAATTTAAATAGCAAATTTCCAGATCCGATGTTAATCTCCGTATGACTTCTGTAGGTGAATAGGTAAGACACTCTAAAGAGCTGAGGTGTACGCATATAACAAAATAGTATCAGTTGCGTTGGCGGTCTTAATGATAGGGTGAATGCTAAGTAACTGATAGGTACGTTTGCCAAGAAATCCCGTCTACGTAAAAATGTTTTCGAAAAGTACCTATAAGGGATTAAATGTCATCAACAAGGATAATTTTTATATTCGTAAACGATGAGCTTTATTTACTATGCTATTTATTAAATTATTACAGCTAATATAACAAAATTGCTTTTGCACGCGTAACTATAACAAACACACATTCATATTTATAATATTAGTAAGTTCCAATCGATCAAACTCACCGATCAAATCTACAATAACGCGTGGAAAAGTCAGTACTTATAGGAAGTGTAGGAACTCACATGTATCGCACTTTCTTCGGATTTAGAACGTAATCTCCGTATCTGTTCATATAACCGGTATGAATATCCAGAAAGAGCTTATAAATAAATATCACATCGGAGACGACGCAAATGTAGAAAAAATAAGGGACCGATTGAAAAGCCATTTGATAGACGAGCAACATAAAATCTATATATGCGAGAAACAAGGACAAATATTCTGAAAAATTATATTAAGGTTGTTAATATAAATGCCTAGATAAATATTTTGTTCGTTTTAAAAGCAACGTGAACGTTATTCACCCATTAATGTTATTAAATTGCTATCTGGTATAGTACTGCTTCGGAACCATCTGAAATATTATTATTTCTTTAATTAACAGCTGTCGTGTCGAAGTGGAGAGAACACTATTTTAATATGTATCACAAATTACCTGTGTGGTTTTAATATTAACAATGAAGCTGGAATATAATGCACATTCCCTGTTGACGTTATTGATCTGGAGCCGTGTGAGTCTGCGATGCTTTTTTGGGGGCTCTAAAGTATAGAAGTTTAACAATAGTTAATCTCTTCACTATGTAATTTAGTATATTATTATAATTGTTTTTTAAAAGTACCTCTAAAACTGTTGCCATAGTAACTTCATCATCATCATCTTCGTCACCTGGCTCATAACTTAATGGGTATGTTTCTATCTAAAATAGTACATCAAAAAATTCTTTAAAAATGTCATGGTGGTCAAGGCTCCTTCTAAGCCCGCTTGGCTAGCTACCACTCTCAAGTTAACAATCTATCGCCAAGCCACCTGTAGCAGAGTTCCGGTTGGTGCACTTGGGAGGTAGCTCCACTAGGTTCAGCGTCTTTATTTTTTTAGACCATAAGGCCATCTAACATCAGATGAGATTGTGGTCAAACGCTAAAACCTATATTGTATAAAAATGTTGAATTGTACAGTGCAAGTGGAAGTTTCAGATTTTTATATTTACTCATAATATAGTAAGAAAACTAGGTACAATAATTTTTTCAAGCCTATTACTTACTATTTTCCAGTCTTTAATTAATGATAGAAAACTTTTTTCAAACGTAAAATGAACTCAACAACTTCTTGTTTGAGGACGAGTTATAAAATGTCTTAAGTTTTTTTCTAAAACTTAAAAAAAAAAAACATTTAATTCAATCGTAAAAGATTAATAACTTACTTCAACGCTATTTCGATCAGACATAACGGTTGGAAGAACATAATCCTTAGCTGCTGTTTCCACGGAATTCTTAACTCTTCCTAAAACTGCTGGATAACTCTGAAAATGAACTTTTTTATAAGAGCATACTTAATATTTTAAATACGCCATATAACTATATCTACTTTACCTTTAAAAGGGTATAAAATTCATTCCCTGGAATACAGAGTAAATCTATATTTCTGGATGCTATGACGTTGGAAGTAGTCAGGTATTTCGTAGCACCTTTTATGTTACCAAATATTCCCCCTGGACCCATACAAGCTTCAACTTCATTAATATCTGATATAATGTCCACCTGAGTTGTATTATGATTATTAATATTATTATCTGTTATCTGCGACTTCGTCCGCACGAAATTAGCAAAAATGTTTTGTATAGTGTAAATAAGCGCGTAGGGCGTGCACGATACTGGACACTACTTCTCAAGTAGTTGTTAGAACACTGATTCTTTAATTTGTTGTCTTGTGTGGAACCCTATATTTTTATAAAGTAGAAGTAACCTCATTTACTCCTTATATTATGAACTGTCTGCTAGGGGAAGTCCAGTCTAAATCGGTCCAACCGTTTCGGAGGTTAGCCGGAACAAACAGACTGAAAAATGTTAGTGATTGTTATGTTATAAGTACCGTATATGCATGCTTTCATATCCATTCAGCAAAAGTTGTTATTTTGATTTACAAATAGACACTATAGTTTTATTTATTTGTATAAATTTTAGAATTGAAACCACGGATTATCAGAATTAATTTGTAGAAGCAATTTATATAGTTACGAATACAGTATTTTTTTGCCTTTTTTTTCTATCACATTTTTTATGTTTATTGTCATGGTTTATTGTATCAAATTTTGAATATCAATTTTTATCTATGAATACTTCGAAAGATACCACTTTTATTAATTTAAGTCAGTACGTCGATTTACGTGACACAAAATCCTGGAGCCGCGCAGGCGAATTATGTTGTAACAATCGTCAACGTTGAACAAAAACCATGGTCTTACAAAATAATCCCAAGGAGGGTTGATATCAGCCAGACGGCAGATGGTAAAAATTAAGCCAAATCAACCATCACAACATTACACGGATGTTATGCCTACCCTACTTAGGTGGGATAAGGGTATGGAGATGATGATGATGATGAATACAGTAATTTTTGAATTAGTATATCTCGAAGGTGTTACTTACTTTTCCACGATAAATAATATACATATTACTTATGACTTCATTAGCTCGCATAACCATATATCCTTTTTGAAAATACTGTTCTTTAAGTTTTTTGGCAAAGGCTCGAAAGAATGAAAATTCCACATTTTCAAATAAGGGTATTTCTTTTAAAGTTTTCTCGTACATATATAGCACAGCATCTTCATTTAGATTTGCATGAAGCTTACCTAATATTGATTGATGCTAAAATTTTAAATTCTACTATATTAACGATATTTATTTTTGAACATACTATTCTAGAACGTATCACTTACCGACCATCCACCAGTTCTCTTCCATTGGTATTTCCAATACTCTGTTAAATTATTTTTCAATGCAAATGGTATTTTTTCTCTATTAAGGAATAGATCCAAATGTTTTAAATTCTCTTGAAATTTCGTTACTACTTGGTCAGCCACTGCTTTTAACGACGCCACTTTGGCATATACATACCTAATATTTTTATTAATATGTAAGTAACAATATAATATACTAATTATAGATATACGGAAGCTAATTGCAGTTCCTGCTAGCGTCAAGAGTTTGGTGTCATCATTATGAAAATGACTACTAGAGGGAAAAAATAGATAAAAGATGAAAAAGAGGAGCATGTTGTGGTTTCCAAATTTAGATCCGATTTCCAAAAATCCAATTACCTTTCTTAAAAGCATTCAGAAAAATTAAACTTAAACTAAGAGTAATAACAGATCTTACCCAAAAAAGAGAACACCGTGAACAATTACGCAAATGGATAAAATCATGTGACTAGTCTCTTGTGCTGTTATATCACCGAATCCAGCTCCACTGAAACTCGTCGCAACCCAATAATATGCCATCAAATAGACATCCACTGGTGACAGATGAGGCCCTTTTATTATTTTCGACGCATCTATCCAGCAACCTAAAATGAAACTTGTCTAATGACAATTGTTTATAGGTTTTCACTTGATGCTAAATGGTGATGAGTTTCTAAGATAGTATACACGTTAGAGAGGAACTAGTTCTCTAGTGCAGCTGCCGGAACGCACCTCTAGATGATTGGTGACAGATTTGCTAGTTGAGAGTGGCTTAGAAAAAGTCATACCACCACGACGCTACGCTTTTATCATTATGTGTCCCTTCACCGAAAGCTTCGGCTCATGTGGTATAACCCTATATTTGAATTCTAATTAAGTCAACTACTTTATGTTTTCGGAAATTTGGTTGTTTCATCACACTTACCTCGTTGACAAATCATATTTCCATCTGGATGATATATTGTTGTCATAAGAGGTCCTTGAAGTGATAATTTTGAAATTATTTTAGAAAATTCTTCGGGGTCCGAAGCAATTACATATCTACAAGATAGCATTATCAAGACTGAAGAATGAAGATGCAAAAAAAATAGAGTGAGAAGTAGAAATTGTACCACACTCATAAGATATGCCTGAAAAGAGTTTACATTTATAAGAAAGTGTCAGTAGAATATTTAACGGAGTAAATAATTTGAAATTTCTTACTCGTTTTAAAGCACCCAAGGATTCGGTCCAAAAGGCAGTCCAAAGTTTAATAATTTGTAAAACGTTTAACATTCTTATCATACAATGTAAAAGGTGGCTGTTAACCAAATGTTCTTCATCCGTGTGATTTTCGTTGTGATTAGACAAAAATAATTTCCAAATGGCATACCAAGGAAAGCACGTTAGTAAATCTATAACAAATCTACCCTGCGTAAGGGTACTTTTTAAATGTTAAAGCTAAAAATTGATTATCTGTAAAGTTGCTTTACGGACGATAATTTTACGTGATAACGTCATACGAAAACATTGATGAAAAATTGCGTACTTTTATGAATTGAATTATTATCACTGAATTACCAATGAAGTGGAAGAGAGATAGATGCGTCACATGCCGAACGTTTAGGCCGATCGCGCCTCTCTATCGCTTGTTCCGCGTTCTCTCTTGCACGCTCAGCTCAGGCGGAATGTGACAATGAGTCATGCTTTTTAGTGCGTGCAGCCGGCGTTCACTGATTTATAAGACGTTATCACGTCAAAAAATACAATCCGACATTATGATGAAAGAAATAACACTAACTTTTAAATAATGCTGTGCTGTTAAGTACGGATGGTAGATTAATTGGTTTTTACGACCATAATAGGCAACATGGAGCATTAAATATAGATCGACATAACAAATTGTTTCTAAAACCAACAATAGCATGTTGAATCTTGTGTAAAGCGGCGCTAATACTATGATTATCTGTGAAGTATTTTAATTAATATTTTCAAAACCATTAAAACTTAATAATAGTATTTTATTGGAGTTACCATTGTAATTACAAAAACACGTATGAGCTTATATTTTAAAATTAATGCAATTGAGAAAAAGAATATAATGTTTTGAAATGGAAAATAATGTTAATTTAGGTGAACATGTACGTAGATATGTTAGAGTAAATGATAATTTCAAACAAAAAAAACCGCTGAATTTAAAAATTATTAACCAAAAAAGTGTTGTGTAGGTACATAATGTGTATTTTGTTAATTTACGGTAAATTAATGAGTCTAGTATAAAATAGTTTTCTGTTTGAAGTTTTTCGCATTTAAGTTTTTTTTTGTCATGTTCGACATTTTTATAATTGTTTTTTTTTTTTTATATTTTATAGATTAGCGTTTGACCACAATCTCATCTGATGTCAAATGATGATGTGGTCTAAAATAGTAGTCACGTTAAACCTAGAAGGAAGACTGGCTCTCAAGTGCAACTGCCGGAACACACCAACAGGTGCTTGGCGACAGTTTTACAACTTGAGGGTGGTAGCTAGCCAGGCGGACTTAGAAAAGAGCCTAACACCATGATATGGTTTCATCGCGATGTTTTCCTTCACCGAAAGCTCAGACTTCGTTGTTAGGATTCGAACCTACGTCCTTCGACGCTATGTCCGAACACACTATCAACTGAGCCAACATCGCTTCATTATAGTTTATAGTTGTTTTAAATGATTTATAAATTGTTATAAAACTTACGGGTATAATTAAGGAGAGAATGAAGGCAACACAAATTCTTATAATTGCCCAAGCATTAAGAAATATTCCATCTGGCTTGATAGTTATAGGTAGCAATAGATAAGGGGCAACGTTATTAAGTACCTTAAATTGTTTGTATGATTGTAAATAACTTATTTTCCTTTTCTTGTATTCTCTTGGGACATGAAAAAACGAATCTGTAATTATAATTAGTATAAATCAGTAAAAAGGTATAGTTTATTTTATCTAAACGTGCTAGTAAAAAAAAAAACTTAGACTTCATGTCGATACTCACTATCGAAAAACTCCTGTAGTATATTAGTTATTTTAACTCGAGGCTTTTTGGTAATCAAATTCGTGTAATGCTTAAGGTATGCTTTTGCGTTTTGTGATTTGGCTTGATCTTCGATCATTTTCAGTTCCTCTCGAGTTAAGAGTCCTTCGTGTTCCTTCATATCGGGGAACAGACTCAATGCAGATGTGTAAGCAGAATGTGTGATACTTATTAACTGTAACGAATTGTAATGAAATTTAACAAATTCTATCATATAATAAATTTGGTTATAAGAAAAAAGTTTTGACGTAATGGTAAAGAAGAAATATTGATTAGTTCTTTAAATTACTATTATTGTTAGATAACTAAGACTTCAGTAAAATACGTTTTAGAAGTATTGCCCTGCGTGTATAGGACAGTCTAGGGTCTTTAGCTCTTAGCCGGTTTTCAATCTAATGCTATAAACATACAACGATCTAGCAGTCCTTACATTTTGGGTTTTAATAGCGTTGACCACTTTTTTAATTAACGAGTTAATATAGACGGGTGTTGCAAACAAACGGGTTCAATCCTATAACGTGACAATTTTTTTGTTTTACAGGTTAGCGTTAAAGCACGGTCTTACCAGATGTTATGTGATGACATAATATAACTTTTGCTGTATCTTGAAATGAGTTTTTATACATTTTCCGCCATAGTCACGATTTACTTTCTTGTTAATCGCTTTTATTGCTTGTTGCTAAGGCAATGCTAAAGTTCACTGCATAGGCCCAACGTGTAGAAGGCCATTAAAAACCAAAATTTCAAAATATCTAGAATTATGTTTATTGTCGTACCTTGCAATGTGTTAGAGTAATGACCGTGTTTACCGCCGGTACTCCATACAATAACACGAGTAATCCGAGATGATTTCCAGGTCCAATGATACGTTCTACTTTCTTATTCTGTGCGTCGCTTGAAGTTACCAGACAGTAACCGCTCTCAATTATATACAATTCTCTAGTACTGGTTCCAACGTAATATACTATTTCCCCTGGTGGTAGAATGATGTCCTTTGCCACTGTAATTTTTAATGTTGATGTAAATATACATTGCTTACTTAACAATAATTGATTATTGTATAAATTTCCTATTATGGTAAGAGCTGATAGGTTGTTCAGTGGTGGCAATTAAATACTCATCCTCTACAGCGGTATTTATTTTTAGTAAAAATATCTTCATCCACCTTTTTTATACAAGTAATCGTGAATCTGTAACAATTGTGCAATTCCTTTTCATTATAACTTTATACATGAAAAATGAGTTTATAGAATGGTTCGTAATTCTTTTTCATAGTTTAAATAGTCTGTCTCAAATAATACTGCGAGCTCTTTTAATTAATAACCACGTCCACCTGCTACGCGTTCACAATCCTAACCGTTTATCATACCAACAAAATCACATCGGAAATTTGTTTACTATAGTTGCAGTGTTATTATAAATCTACTAATATTATGATATACTTCATCATCATCATCATCACACGTGTAGACTCATGGAAATGCTTTCCAACTTCCTTCACGAAACAAGCTTCCTCAAATGTTATCAAAGCAATTTCGTTTTTTGTTATAGTTCTTTTATCAGCATTTGCACCCTTATAATTTGATTCTTAGTCAATGATATATTCACCTCCAGTTAGGTTACTCGGGTTATTAGTAATGATTTGCGTTATGTGTACCTATGTACGTTTTATATATGTATTTTACGATACGATACCGAATATAAATAAAGTGAAATTAATTGAATTATCTAGATTAAAAATTTAAAGTACTAAAAACCATATGAAATTACTTTCTGTAAGTGTTTGAATATATGGTTTATTTTTAACTTGAAAGAATTTTATCGATGTTAGCGCTTTGAATCTTGCTTGATGTAGAACTTTCTTACGTAGCTCTGAAGGAATAACTGATTTTTCCAGCCAATTTTCATCGGTCAATTCAACTCCCTAGAATTATAACATTTTATTATTTACTGTAATTACAGAATCAGAAAAATACTTTGTTTGCTTAGCATTTATGCAAATGAAATTGAAAACTTTTATGTAATTTATCATGTTAATACCGAATTATATTGCCACTGAAGTTCATAAAATGCCATTATCCTGGACTTGATAACTGGATGCATATTATTTTCTTTCATGAACTTATCAATTGTTATAATAACTTCTAAAAAGGCTGTTTTTGTTCTGCAAAATCAACACTGAAGTAAAATTTGCAATGCAGTGGTACTTTCAAGTGAATATAGATTTTTAGTAATTATATTAATAAAGAAATTCCTTGCATTGTGAACAATTACTAATTATGTAGATAGAAGCATGTTATTAGTAGAAGTATGTAATTATGTAAATAGATAAAGTGTAAAAGACGTTTAATAAAAAAATATAATTCGGTACAAACTCTTTGGTACCTAAAATATGCTAGCCGGTAAAACTGGATTTTCTGTTTAATTTAAAAAATCCATAAATTAACCAACTCTATTTTCCTTTAAAATAGAACTAGTGAAAGTGATTTTTTTTATTCTAGTTCGTTGATAAAATAAAAAAGGAATATAACGTGCTTATAAATATCTATTTATGAATAGTTTTACCACAGAAGAATTCAATCAAAATTCACGGTATACGTTAAAGCCAAACATTCCACCGCATTTTACAGTTGCACGTAAGTGTGCAGATTTTATAAGTGGAAGAACATCCATCAAAGATGATCCTCGCTCGGAATGTCTTGCGCTAGCAATTACCGAAGAAATGATTTAAAATGTTTAAAATGTTAATTGGATAGACAAATTTTATTAATGGAGATTTTGACAATAACCCACCTCTCGTCCTTCAGTGCTGTTATTGTAATCCGAGCTACTGAATTTTAAATGTTAAGCATTCTCAATATAGACCAAAACTTTGTTTTTAGTTATTTGTATCTATTTGTAACATCGAAGAAGTATTGAGGTGAGAACGATTTAGAAATACTGACGTAGTAGTCGCTGCCTTGGGTACAGAAGTTTATAGGTACTTACTTAACTTACTACCACTTACTAAACGTATCGGTATTGAACTATTCGATGTGGAATTGTTCGTAGATAGTTTTAGGCTACTTAATTTTTGGATTCCATTGACCCTTTGCCATATCTTTTATTAAAACTTTGTTTAATCTACAGTCCAGCTTGCCTGTATCTACTAGTAACATAAAATAAAGTTACCCATAACATGCTTTTTCTTACTTTTCGTAAATGTCTTTGGTACGGTTATCTCTAGATATATTATTTAGTTCCACTATTGAATTTACAACTATGCCAATAAAATTATCCATATTTTCAATACATGTATAACATTGAAAATATGTCGCGTTACTTTTATCAAAGTAAATATTACCTCGACCAATGCGTTACTACCGATGAAAATTCTGAAATACAGTATCCACTCAGTAAAACTCCGTATAAACTTAGAAAACCCACGAATAGCATGTCGTATTTGTCTCCTGGTGTGAATTCTCCATATCCAACGGACAATAATATTGTAGTTGCAAAGTATATGGACGACACTAATGGATACTTCGTCCTGGAAATATAAAAATGTTTGGGATAAATGTGAGCACTGTTAATATATTTTAAAGTGGTTAGCAGTATTTTTAATTTCTAATTAAATACATAGAATACTATAATATAGTACCAGCGGCAACTTTTTTATGTATCTTACGTCATATGTATGCCTACTACCCACACACCGTTGAAGGATATCTAACATGTATTAGCTTAGTGTCATAGTCCATTTGGTAAGGTGTATTATAGGTAAATGAAAAGTTGTTCTGATTTTATATTCAAATGTTTGGATAAGGAATACGAATTGAGGAGGTGATTATTAGGAAGTAACATGTTCTCTATCTCTTTTTTTTTGGTCTTTTTAGTTTGCTTAAGAAAAATATATGTTATAAAGAAGGCACTTATTTATATACTAGTCTTCCAGTGGTCAAAATTTGACCACAATAAGGAGTACAAACGTTACTCATACACAAACGCATTTGTATATATCCATTATTGTCTGTATTGAGTATTATAAAAATATTGTAGCTTGTAGACGTAAGAAGTGTGAATTAAGGCGAATAGAGGCTTATAAATAAAGGCTTCGACTTCTGAATGGAATCTAAAAAGACACTAATTAAAATTTTTGGTTTTGATAATTCTAAAAGTCGTCGACAGTTTTACTAAAGACAAAATAAAGAAAATCGATTAATCGACAAAGTAGAAATAGGTATTGAACCAATTTACCTAAGCCTTTTTTATTTATATATATATATATATATATATATATATATATATATATATATATATATATAGAATATATGTGAAACAATATCTTAAATTGGTAGTACAACTGCGGAGAAAATAAATGAATCATGTTTTGTTATGTATGCATATTAACGGACATGATACATGAGCTGGTGATAATATGACAGTAATAAAAATAGCAATTATACTACGTATTTCTCAAAACATTAAATATTTTTATTTCTTAATATTATATAAATATATAATCGAAACAGTCATAAGGTATTTTTTTTTTTTAACTTTTTGTATGAATCAAAAGCCTTTTAAGGGTTAAAGGTTTAAAGGTTAGTGAAAATTAATTCGCATAGCGCTATGCATATACAGGCGTCTTATCTAAATAAATTATTTTATTTTCAAAAAATGACGCTATTTTGTGTTTAAAAAAATGAACAGTTATATGCCAAATGTGTACTTTTCAATAATTATACAAATCTTTTATTTTAACAGTCCTGCTATAAACCCGATTAAAAAATAAACGGGGCGTGTTTAAGCCACGGTATATTAAAAAATATTTAGATTGTCTTAGAGAATCGTTTCATGAAGAGAAAAGCTCCAGACATCTGCATTACATGATATTCACCTCCCTAATTATATTGTTCATGATTTTCGTTTGAGAGGAAGTAATCATGATATTAAATACTGATGGGGCTTCGTTTTTTCATTCGAGTTTAATTTCTAAAATGTTAAATATTGCTCTGTATGAACTATCTACAGAAAATATACGTACTACTTTACTTAATATACTAAAATCTACTAATTCATACAAGACACTGATAACAGGTAACAATTGCGAAAGTTTGTTATAATTACTTTGATGTAAAACAAAAGTTATCACTTACTTGCTAACAGAAGATGTACTTTTTAAATTATCCCATAACAAAGCTTTACTGAACCAAGAATTTTCTGCACAACGATTCACAAAACACGATTCCATATATAACACAAGCCCACACCAATAGCAGAGAAGACAGATATAAACACAGTATTTCACAACCTACAGAAAAACATGTATTGCTCTTTATTTGATTTGTAAAAACCACACCTAAAAGATTCGAAATCGTTTTGTACCTTGATTAAAAGCGTGTTCAGTAATAATTTCCGTTCCAAGTTTTCAAAGAAATTCGATATCCTCCACACGAGGCACAATTTTATTCCTTTGCAGAAATAAAACATGTGGTCTCTGTAGTTATCGTGGTATTTCACAGTCATATGGATTTTAACGATATACTCGAAGGGTATTATTGCTACGAGATCGAGATAAAACCCTAGTGTGTTCATTTTATAGTACAGAATACTTTTCCAATCTCTTATATATTTTTTCTTAGTCTTTACAGCAGTCACCGCTGTTATGTATACGTTTAATATTAAAACTATCGTTATAATAATTTGAGCGTAAAACGTAAATCCTGCGGGGAAACGTCTGTATATAGCGATGTAATATGGATAGAATATACACATATATAAGACTATTATTAGCATGAAAATTTCCCAATATTTCACGAGATGACAGTCGGCTTCCAAAATCCAAGGGAATTTTGACGTCATACAAGTAAAAACGCCGGTTTTCTTTTTTATATGTTCCGATATAATGTACAAGTCTATACAGTTCTCATCAAGTTGATCGTCCTTTGCTAAATTATTTACATCTGATTTGCCTACAAAATAAGAATATATAAGTCTCCCAAAACATATTTTTTTCATATACCTATTGTTGGTAGTATTTCAGTATTTATTACCTTGAATGTACCTTAGTTTATCTTTAAGACATTTGATACTACTTTTTTTTCTGTTTCTGGAGGCGTAAATATTTAATGTCAACGGCGCATGAGCTCCTTGTATATGCTTTCTAGTTCGACTCCTCTTGATACGTTCCAAAAGTTCTTGGCGTATTTTATCAACAAGGTCTGGGTATTTGATCATGAGTTTTATAAATTTAATTTTCTCTAACACTTGACATTCAACGTATGTCGCCGCTTTGACTGTGCATCGCGCTGAAAATATGAATACCTTTAATTTAGAGCAACGTATCTATTAACTACACTAATTGAGGATATTCTGAAAGTTTACATGCCGGGTATATTAAATAATAGAGATATTTCGCCTAAAACTGTGCCTTTAGTAAATGAAATCATTGGAGTCTCATCATCTTCATCTGATAGTAATTCTAAGACACCACTGGTAATACAAACCTAAAAAAGTTAAATAAGTTATTACTTATTACAGAATATATATCTACTTTGATATAGTACTGAATATTATCAATTTACCATACTGGTCTTGTTCTGATTGTGGCTATAAATCACGTCTCCTGGTAAATAGAATTGATGTGACATGTACAGTGATAGCCGTCTTAAAGTTGCTTCAGGTAGTTTTCTGAATATCAACGAACTATACAGTGGTACTGCATTAAGGTCGTAACAAATCTCCATTTGTAGGGGATACGGAAGAAGGCTTAGTAACTTCGGCTCAAATACTCCCGATTTTTGATACCACAGATCCTCGTAATACCTTTTGTAGAAATTAAATTAATCATTTATTTTCAAACGTTCATTAATGTATTGTCATGTCCTTACCTGATGATACGACTGGTCGTCTCTGTGTCCATTTTTATCAATTTGAGATAATTTTTAATTTTTTTTAATCTTCTTACATATTTCGCTCGCCTCGTAGTTACGGTTATAAATTGAGATGTCAAAGATCCGACAAATACAACAGTTGTTAATAAGAAGCCTATCAGAATTGCTAAAATTCCTGTAACCCTCTCAACTGTTGTTACTGGATACAAGTCTCCCAGAGCATTTGTTGTGAGAAACATTACTGACCAATAAGCACAAACACAATACCAATCAGTTGTAGTCTCCGTCGGAAGATAAATCGCAACATGAGACCACGATGATCGAATTTTATGTAAATCGAAGCTGCGATTTGAAAAAAGATACCAAACACAAGTCCACGTATGAACAGAAAGTAGGAATAGAATAAGATATTGGTACAAGAATGTTGTCCATTGATTACTTCCAGCTTGTGCTGATCTGTTATAAAAGTATTCTACGATGATATAAACACGCATCGCTGCAACTATCGGAGATATTGCATGAAAGTCGAAAGATACATCAAGGTTGACAAAGTACAGAAAAGAATAAGGCACCGCTAAGAAAATATCTAGAATTACTTTAAGCATATCTGGTTCCACAAGATTAAGTATCTTTCTCCATTTCCTGAAGAATTTCAATCCAACTATGACCACGACATTAAAGGTTAAAATGAAATTAAGGAATATCAGTATTGCGATTCCCCAAAATGGTCTATTGTCGGGAACGCAAAATGTGTATAGACAAGTGTCTATAATATAAGAAATGAATATGGTGGCCATTATGAAAACTTTCCATGTAGGGTTGGTGTAAATCAGCAAAGTCGTCTTTAATTTACTATCGGCAAATTCAGACCCAGTTTCTTGCAATACAGCGTAAGTTCTGTGTCGTTTCTCTTCGTTAATGTCAGAGTATGTGTTACGAGCATCGATTTCTGCGAGGTGTGTTTTCGCTGATGGTCCCAACAGAAGATCATCTCTATCCCTGGCTTCTCGTCGTTTGTATTTGTAAAGGTTTAGTCCGGTTTCAGTATCTTCGATATCCATTATTTCTTTTATATGAAACAATACAAAACGTGTTCAACTGAGTTCATTGTTTATATTTCCCAAGTAATTTACACATTTTTTAACTATTTTAATGTGTTTCTCGCGTTTATTCACAACTATCTATATTTTCTGTTTGCACGATATATGTATATAGATTGTGCATAGTTATCGAGTTGGTTTTGAGTAGAACTTTATAATCTAGGAGGCGTTACAGTCATCTTACTATTTCGATAGAGAATACGTTTTTAAAATAATAATAATTAATATGGTTAATTTTTGTATCGAATAAAAAGATTGATTATACGGTTTTTATAAATGGTTGTATGACGTAATATTTCTCTTGGGACAAATCGTAGGCAGAAAGCCGGACATTTAGATACTCAACTGTGCGCACGGCACGATAGCCTACATACATGAACATAAAAATTGTTGTGGACTTGACGTTATTTTAATTTAAAATTGTGCACATGTTTTTTTATTTAGAAAACGCTATGTAATCAATTACTTTATCGACGAATTAATGGTGTGAAAATTGTTTACAATTAACATTTACGATACTGCCGCCACATTTGTTAAAATTTTTGGTTTACTTTTAGGGTCCCTATTATTGCGTCCGAAATCATGTAAAGAAAATTGAAAAATGTTTTATAGTTTAATGGGTTTATTATGTTTCACGATGCATTCACTTAACAGCGGTATTCATTTATTTCCATCTTCGTATAGTCAAGTTCCATAGTGCCTAGATGATTAGACTCCGAGCCAACTACCATACTCGGCGCGACCGCATAATCTCTTAGCTTTTATGGTAGTCGAGCTTGGGTATCGGTGAAAAATGTTGTCATAAAACGATTTTTAACATTTCACAGTACCAACGTTTAACCAACAAGTAATCTCCTAGTACGTGTTTTAAATATTACTGGCATATTTAAGGGAAATGATTATTTACCTAACTAAAACCATAAAGGCATTTTCAGTATGGTTTAAATGTGTTAAGAATGAATAAAATGGAATTAAATACAAGAGTTTATACCTAGTCTCACGAGCAATAAAACGTTCCACGTTTCCTTAATGATTCTACTAAAACAATAATATAGTGATTTAAACTGTTTTGGCATTTTTTTTTATATTATAGGGGGCAAACCAACAGGTGGGTCACCTGATGGTAAGTGATCACCGCCGTCCATAGACACTAGCGACACCAGGGCAGTCGCAAGTACGTTGCCGGCCTTTTAAATATGTGGGGCTCCGGCGCTCTCACTGGCCAAACGAAATGCAACAGTGCAAGCACTGTTACTTCACGTCGGTTTTCTGTGAGAGGATGGTACTACCCCGAACGAGCCGACCCATTCATGCTGAAACCAGTAATAGCTTCAACGTAGCTCTACCACCTACAAAATTACTGTTGAAATAACAAACTATATCTTAACCTAGCTAAATGCAAGTCAATTATTTTCACTAAGAAAATTAATTACTTAACCTTCAATTACACTTTAGAAGATATTACACCAGATAAAGTTTGGACGAGAAGGGACATATTAATTTTATAGTAAACGAGCAGGCCTGGCGGACGTTGTCCTGCCCTAATAATAAAACATATACTTTTGTGCATGAAATGCTTAAGGTAACTAATGTATTTTATTTGATAAGAATTATTAATACTATATCCGTCTAAATAGCCTTCCAATTACCTCATTATATGTGACCATTTTTAGAAGATAGATGGGTATAGTAAGCTATCCTTATAAGATAGGTATATGCCAACGCAGACTTTTTTGTAGATCTATAAAAGAGGAATATCTCACTATGCATTATTTTGTTATAACTCAATATAATTAGGCAGAGTTTTTAAAGAAAGCTCCCAAGCGGATTGACTTTTTCCAACAGTTATCGATATATTTCAATCAATTTACACAAAAAGTTGACATAATATATATCTAAACCCTCCTCATCGATTACTCTATCTATTGACGTAAACCGCATTAAAATTCGTTCAGTAGTTTTTGAGTTTAATGCGAACAGACAGACAGACGCGGCGGACGTCTTTGTTTTGTAATATGTAGCGATGTCATGAGAATAGCTAGTTGCACGAACGCCTCAGATCTAGTTCAGGCTACGCAGTTTTCAATGTTTATGTAATGTGGTATAACTGAGTGGACTTAAATTTAACTATATTCTTGTGATGTATGACAATATTTTCAAATGTAAACAATGCGATTGATATTGTAAGATTAAAATCAAATAAATTTTATTCAATGGCGGTATTATGAAGAAGCTACACAGGCACTCACAAACGTCAATGCTGCTGTCGGTCCAAATGGCATTTTCGTTATCGAGAAGGGTCGGGAACAAAATACTTGCAAGAAATTTGACACCTTGTGTTGTCATTCAAATACATACGAATGCTCGTCAAGTGGCCTAAATTCGAACATAATTAATTAATTATTCAAATTTCAATATGAAGATACGAACTTTTTGCAAGAAAAAAAAATGGTAACACTAAAGCTTATCAAAAGAAAATCGTTTGAATAATAGAGAAAGAAGATGACGTTACATGTTTTGTCTATGCCTATGTATATATAGATTATATACAATTAGAGATTTCATTGGAATTTAAGTAATATTGGATTGCTTTTGTTTCAATGCCTTATAAGTTAAGCTTAATATAAGGTGATAACTTAAGTTCTAGTATGAAAAATGACTTAATTACGTCTTTAAAGTGAAGTAAACTTGATCACTATTAAATTGATTTTTTGTTGCATGTCATCAAGCATTGATAATTATTAATAAAATAATTATTTCAATTACCTACACCGTCCATATCTTGAACTCTTTTTTTATGTTATAGGGGGCAAACGAATAGGTGGGTCACCCTGATGGTAAGTGATCACCGCCGTCCATGGACACTAGCAACACCAGGGGAGTCGCAAGTGCGTTGCCGGCCTTTTAAACTCATACTAAATAAATACTCATTTGTCTTTCTCCCCTATTTTTATTTTACTTGCTGTTGTTTAAGTTGTTTTTGTTCCTTCAAATTTTTCATAATACTATTTTTCTTACTATTACTTTAGTCTTTAATATAAGTACTAATATCTTATTCTCCTGACTTCTTATGACTTTCTTCACGGGTTCAGCCCAATTTGATGATTTGACGAGCACTAGTTTAATTTCTATCGTTAGGTTGTAATTGTTTATTTCCAATTGGTATTTAAAAACAATTAACCCATCGATATTAGAATTTATATACGAAACTTATCTGAATAAGAAATATTGACTAATTACTTATTGTACATACTGGCTAATGTAGTTAAGGGTATAATGGGCATTAATCTATATGTAATGACCAGGTCAGCTTCATTGTCTAATCGATCAGCTTTGGTATATATAATAAATGTTTATTTTTCAATAGTTGACTTAGCGTTCTCATATTTGACTATCGCACAGGACGCAAAAAATATCTGCCTTAAGTAGGAATATGCTTTTTGGACTAAAAATAATCTTGAGTTAATAGATAATAGTCACATAAAATTGTTACCAAAATTCTCGTTAATTGCCCGATAATAATAGTTATATCGGGAGCGTGGTACTTTTCTTTAATCTGTTAATTCGATAGTACCGAGAGCATCGAATAGGGGTCAATTATCCATTTATCCTGTTAACGGAATTGATAAAACGTATCTAACTGGGGTGATTTTAATTGATCAAATGTGCTGGCGCTGTTAAAAACGTATTCCGTTAGTCGTATGCTTATTTGTTACCAAAACTAAATTGATCCTCGGTAGGTAACCATTTATATAAAAGTTACAGCTTCGTACTCGCTGATAATTTTTCGTTCCTCATGTTTTCTTGATTTGTCTTATGTTTATTTACCATTGATGAAGCATATTATAGGTATATGCTATAAATAACTAAGAGGTTAATTATGAACATCTAAACGTCCAAATTATCACTTGATTTTTTTTTTAATGCTTTATAGGTTAGTTAGCGTTTGACCACAATCTCATCTGATGTTAAATGATTATTTGATTTAAGATTATAGTCACGCTAGCTTAGAGGTAGACTGACTCTCAAATGCAGCTGCCGGAATACACCAACAGGTGCTTGGCGACAGATTTTCAACTTGAGGGTGGCAGCTAGCTAGGCGGACTTAGAAAAAACCCTACCTTACCATGCAGCTTTGGAATAAAGTGTTGGTTCTCGTATTCTTTTAAAAATAGTAGTCTCTTCTTTATATAAAAATGACCTATTATATAATTATATAACGAACATGTTTATTTTCCGAAGTAATTTTACATTTCCTCTTAAATTTGTAGTCTCATATACGAGTATTATTGGCTTAAAGGAATTTATTACTCAAAAAATATAGATTACTTAATGAAAATTACATCAAAATATTAAGTAATTGAAATAAGTCGTTTTTAGTATCATCCAATGACGAAAAAAATAAAAGTTGTTTATAAATATGCCTATTTGTCGAATATTGACAAAAGAAAAAAGCAAACAATATCACGCTATAAACAAAACAAAATCTAAGAGAAACGCATAAAAGTTATATATGAAAATATTTATCTTTTAAATACATTTTAATTTTATTTTAAATATATTGAAGTAGTCAGTTTCTCTTAGGTCCTTAGGTAGTTCATTAAATAGTTATCATTATATTAAAATAATATTTGAAATTAATATTTTATAGCATCATCCAATGATACAAAAAATAAAAGTAGTTTACATTATTGCTATTGATAGATTATTGTAAAAATAAAAAAGGAGTAAATATCACGCTATGAAAAAGCAAAATCTAAGAAAAATGTATAAAATTATATATGCAAATATCTTTAACTTTTAAATACATTTTTAGCCATACTTTAAGGAGTCAGTTTCTCTTACGTCCTTTGGAAATTGATTAAATAGTTATAATTATATTGTCTAATTATGAGATCGAACAAAACATTTACATACCGAAAGTGCTGTACATTATAGTTATGTTTATGAATTTAAAACGATTATTTAGGGTTAAAAAAAATACAGTTTAACTCAAAGGCCACGTACCTACCTATTTTTTTAAGTAAGTTATGCAATACTTTAATTTATATCATGAAATTATGATATCCTACAAAAAGTTTTTGGTGTTTTCTGACATCTCTGATACTGCATTTCAGCATATTTCCCATACATTTTTGTTTATTTTTATAAGCAACAGAATTTACTGGCATCAAAAATGGTTTTGGGTAAATTACCAATAGTCTTGTTGAGTGTACTTTTGTCACAATTTGTTGTAAGTCATAATTCTAAAAATTCAAGGAACAATCTCTTAAGAAAGTTTTGTTGAAGCTACAACATATGTAATTTATATTTTTTTTAACAATTACTACAGCATGACAAGGATACAATATAGAATATTTTTCCTGGATATCATTCAGAAATACACAAGTCAAAAATATGAATCTGAATATTACAATTTGTTTAGTATTTTTCAAGAAGTAATGATTCTATAAATACACATGTTAATAAATACAAAAGAATCTAGTATAAATTTCAAAATATATATCATTTGGTTTTAAATACTGCTTAGGTACTCATATTTTTGTTTCTTCTTTTTCTTATTCCTTATGCTTCTAAAGTGTTCAAATGTAAATAATATACCTGTTGAAGGGAAAAACAATAAATAAGTTATTAATATCCAGTGCATTAAGGAATATTCCCCCTGAAGTATCACTTATAATGTATTATATCCGAACAAACACATCACAAACGTTTTGAGTGTTATAAGCATCACCCTAATTTTAATTACAAAAGAGATCTTTTTAGCCTTTTTAATAAAACAAATGCGCATTATTGTTTGTATCTACGTGGCTAGAAAAAGAACAAGTATATTCACAATATTTTCTTACAGCCTTATTTATTCTAGGCAATTAGATCAAGTAAAATGTAAAATATTATCATCATATTCTTGTAGTATTTAACGGCAAGACTAGATGGCGACTCCTTAATACATTTCGTCCGACAGTGTTAGAAAGGGATGACATCAATTCAGCGCTGTAGAGTGAGCGGGAAGAGTACATGTTATTATTACGCCTACAGTATGGACAGAAGTCGCACGCGCATACAAAAAATCCACTCGATGTGAGCACAAGCAGGCGCAGCGCTATATTCACCCACAACTTCACATCGGTCAACTTCGTCATTTAGTGGTGATCGAAACTTCGGTGTGTGTGGAAGTGAATATTAACTTTTCTAACACAATCTCACAAATTATAACAATAATCAGTAACTAAAGTACAATTACTTATTAGAACGTGTTAGAATATACATTTAACGTGTCATTAGTTATATTATAGAATTCAAAATGTGTGATAATAACAATCCTTCAACGCAAAGTATAGCGGACTACTTAGCTCAGTTGCTCAAAGACAGGAAGCAACTGGCTGCGTTCCCGAATGTTTTCATGCACATGGAACGACTTCTGGATGAAGGTAGGTGAATATCGCACTAGATTATTTATAAAAGAATCTTATTTAACGATACCGCTAGGTTCTATCGTCGATGCTTGTCACCGGGACGATCATAAATCGGATGTGTCGACAAATGCTGCAACGCACGCGATATTAAGTTTATTTCTGTCTTCGACTCGCCGAGTTATGGTCCAGTGGTAGCTAGCTGTAACGCGATCTTTCATTTCGAAAAGTGAAGTAAAATCGAATGTCTATCTTTATTCGGTCAATGATCGTTAGATCGCAAGCGACGAGATCGGTGAAATGAGTTTAGTAAACGGGTTTCAGTTCTACGTTATAAGTGTTTCGTCGTTCTACGCAGTCACAAATGTTGAGTCTGCTAATTGACCGAGTTAAAATTTTGAGGTTATAGTGTAAACGGAGATAATTTATAGCGGTCTCAATTCTTTGCGGTGGCTGAGTTTTTCATATAGTGAGGCATTACAAACGGGTTGGAGGAATGTCGCCCGTTCTTCGATGTACCGTACGTCCATCGTCCTCAGCCATATGAGATTTGTACGCAGAGCGACATAGACGCACGGCTTGATGTGTGTCGTCGTATATCATCGTTTCCAAAGCACTTGTAACCAGTCCACGAATACTATGTAACCCTTATCTATAAGTACTTCTGAACGCATATTAGTTAGCTTAACAATTA
Organism: Antheraea assamensis; assembly: GCA_035772565.1. Taxonomy (NCBI): domain Eukaryota; kingdom Metazoa; phylum Arthropoda; class Insecta; order Lepidoptera; family Saturniidae; genus Antheraea; species Antheraea assamensis. The sequence goes on along the minus strand of JAQQSE010000022.1, from coordinate 2,179,670 downwards.
TATTTGAATACTAAGTAGGTACTGAAGTTATTTAGATATCGTTACCAGTTACTTTTATATAACTGGTTAAAATAATTGATTATGCATATATGTTGTAATTAAATTGATAAATAGTTGTAACTAATTATGATGTATCAAAAAGGTTATTATGGTCTCAGCGATTATGTGTTTCATATGTACCTTCATAATTTTTAGTAATTTACAAAATCTAATTAGATTATACGATTATATTAATTTAAAATGAACTTTAAATGTCATTTTCTCTAGCGTTACGCCGCGTCCTCTACTAGATGGATAAGCGTAAGAGATATCTACTTGTCTTTATTTTTTTACTTGTTTTAGGGTATTTTCCATTTATTTATTGAAAGCATTAAATCCGCATTTAATAATATAGGTGTTCCAGAATATAGGTACTTACCGATGTATTTTTTTAAACCGTGCATGTAATCGTGTCGATTTTGAGTGCTTGTCACGCTCCCTACAGTTAATACTTTTTCATTTTGATCTTCAAAAGTTAGTTTTAAGTATTCTCAGCTTACACTTCCACGTAATTTCGTATTTTATCAAATTATTACCCCACTTTCTGCAGTTATACGCTCCCAGAGGTTTATACCAACGAAGTATAGTTTATCCTCTTTTTATGTTTGTTACACTATCTCTAAGACAAATTACTCAACCCATTTTTTTTTAATTTCTAACGCAATCAGAATCCGTGTTCATTTTACTTTCATACTCAGCTTCATTGACGTACTACAAAGTATTTACAAGTACCGCTGTATGCACTGCTAAACATATATTTTTTTTTTATGTATTTTTAATTCTTTTAATGCCACCCAACGCGCACCATTTAATATAATGCTGGCAACGAATCCCCTTTCTACATCCAAATCTCGTATATCCTTGTAAATATATATGGAAGAGTTTGTTTGTTCTCTTCTGTATGTATTTAAATAGTTTTTTTTTCGATTTTATGAAAACTTTATGATAAATAAGCGGAGAAGAACTGATCATTAATGGTAATTACTTTGTATTTTCTATTTCAATATTTGCAATATATATCAATCTTCTTTTTTGTGTAATTTGAATTGTGTGTATGAAATAGAATAATTAAATTGTAATAAATAGTTATTATGAAGAGTTTACTTATAGTGGTTATTTGTTACACAACCAACTCAACCAACCCAACCAACTCAAAGAAGGATATAAATGCCACAGTTATACTGGAATGTGAACTCTAGTGAAAAGATTTATTTTAAGAGACAACACGAACTGTACTCGAAAGACAATGTAGTACTTTAAAACTAATTATGGTCTCTAGTCACGTATCGTGCCAAAGCAAGGTCTACGCGCCCGATACTTCTACATGTTATAATATTGGAGCCATGGTGTTTTACTGTTAAGTACTAACTGTAACCACGTATATTTAGTTCAGAATTAAAGCTTAGTGTCGATATTAAGATAAAACTTGTGATTCCTGTAGAATTTACGTTTTTGGTCAATGTTTCAGAAAAATATTTAGTCCAAGTGAATATTTCTTACACATTACTCAAACGCATAAGGCTCTGTGTACATTGTTAATTAAATTATTATATTTATAGTTATTTGTTTTAGATTAATACGTAATATAATAAATGGTAAACGATTTAAACAAACGTGTTCGTCAGTAATTAAGACTCAAAGCTTGTTCTAGAAAATTCGCCTTGCGTATTGGGCCTAAATAGATAAAAAAAATCGGTTTACTAAAACATAATGGTAACATTGTAAGTGCCGTTTGGTTTATTGAGTATTGTTTAGTCACTATTAAAATACAGAGGGGAGATAAACTATAGTCGGTGTTCTTGTGACTTGACTTTCCCGTAACATTTACATCAATCCTTGTAAGAATATTCTAGCATAATTGTAAAAAAATGAAATTGTATAAATATTTAAAATTTTAAATTATATAGGTGCTTCATAATGATATTCTGCTTACATGATACCGAAATACTTGTTTTTTTAACATTTACCATAAAAGCATATAAAACCCTTGAGTTGGGGATTCATGTTTTAATATAATTTAATTCAATGGAACTGGTTAACCGGATTGAGTCATGCGTAAAAGAATGGAGTATCGAATACTTAGGTAGACATTTTGTTAAAACGTATTTAAAAGGAAAATATTCAATCTTCCCACCACATTCAACGACTTAGCCTAAGGAGGCTTCTTTTGTAGACACTGAATATCATTTTCAATATTAACAGTCGTACAAAGCTGTTTTTCCTCTTCAATGAAAATCATGACCGAATTATTAATTTTATAGTACATGTCTTTGCCACTGCTGCAAGATCTTTGACAACTTGACGAAAATATTGACGACAGCCGCGACACGCTGACAACCACAAGCGTAGCGTATCGCTTTACGTTGATCCAAGAAATTACTTTACTATTTTAGACACTGTAATGATGGATCGTGATACGTATAATAAAACCGGTAAAACAGTTTAATAAAAACCGATTTTTTAACATGATACGTGTAAAAAACCGGTAAACCGATTTTAATTAGTGCCCGACGTGAACTGCAGCCAGTATGAAAGGCAAGCAGCATGAAATGAAGTATTACAGGTTATGGATAAGATTAAATGAAATATCTATAGGTGATGTTTATCGTGTAATTAATTTGGGGAAATGTTTAATAAACATTTATAGGAATCAAAAGGTTATATCTGCGTAGAGGTGTCTCAATTACCAAAGTATGCGTATTTTTAGGTTAAAGTATGACATTTCACTATTAAGCAAGAGTATAGATTGGCAAGTCTACAATTTACTATCTGCTTTTCTTATTGCTTTTGTATCATAGAAACAAGAATACTATACAACATATACTTTGTTTTCATAACAAGTAATATTTGATATATACACAAATTCTCTTCATAATATGTTTATATTGAATGGACCACTTGTTTGTTAGCATTCCATGGCGAGGCATCAACAGATAATAATGCGTTTATCAAAGTAAACAATATGCATTTTTTTAAAACAATATAGTTATAAGCAATCGCAATTCGTTATCTATAATTCTATTTGATAAACAGACATCAATGGATGGACAATCTATCTGATATTTTATCATACTACCTGAACAATATAGTGGGATAATAAATGCCGTACAGATTTGTAGATAAAATTTATCAAGTATGTTACACACACTCGACTTGCAGATTACACTGTGATAAAAGATAAAAGTAAGTTTAATAGCCTCTCTGTATTGGTCTTATCGGCGAAATATAGTCGTAGATTGCAGCTTAATTGTTTTATCAATAAAAAAAATGTTTACAACAATATCAAGAGTTGTTACAAAATAATATAATAAATTATATATGACGTTACCTTTAAGGTGTCATTTTAATAATATTAAAATAAATTTAAATCAATGAATAAATAATGTAAAAAATATTGAGTATGTCGTGTAGGCGCCACCTACCCAAGAAACGTTCGGTTCCGTAACCCTGGAGCGAAACTGAATCTTAGTTGGGTCATTATAAGGTTTCTTAGTACGTGATTAGGCGTTGCGCCTACGTTGATGACCAAATGAGGGTTGTCGTGGGCAGCGTGGAGGTGTAGGAGCCAAGGTTGTTCCAGTCGTTCTATAGCGAGTAGTAACTTGTTGTGGGTTGCTTAATTACAAAGATCCGAAACAGTCATCGGGTATTACTTAAGTGTCAACCGGGTCGGCTACCTCGAGGCCATTTAAAGACTGTATTTTTAACGCACGACCAAAAGAGAAAAATTTATGCTAGAGAAAGTTATCGATTTAAATAACGAAATTTTCCATTGTGTGAAGGCGTCTGCGGTAACGAAATAGCGAGTACCATATATATAGTGGAAACTCCGTTATAGTCACACGTATGGTAAGGCGGCAATCTTTCTGATACCACTTATAGTTATCCTGTCTCTTTCCTCGTGACTTTTTGCAAGGCATTAGCGATTGGGGCGATAAACATTAATAATTTGATGGTCTTAGATGATCTTCGAACGTTACATTCAGTACAATCATTTTATTGTCTGTCGGTATAAAAAAAGGTAATTTTTAGCTTATCAAGCTTAGATACTGAGAGTGCACACATCCATCTATTGTGTGGAAACACTTGTTTTGCTTTTTTCGTTTTATGCCGTCGCAACTTCAAAATATACCTACGTTACAGAAAGCAAATATTGACACGCGAGTCATTATCGCGTCGGCCTCGTTATGGCTGCATCTGAAAAAAATGGATCATACAGACAACAACTATTCTTTGCCTTTCCCACGAACCTGCTAAATAAATTGAATATCTATGTTTAATCTTTCGCAACCCTTGGGTGTCTACTGAAGACTGCTTGCAATTATGATTTATAACCTCCATACGAGTATAGGTCGCAAGTGAAAAGTTTAATAAAAACAATAATTTTCGCAACTATTTACAACTATGTGTAAAAAATATTTCGTATTTTATATATAAATTTATTTAACATCAATTTTACACTTATGCTAAACTAATGCAACCACGCTGACCTCAATCACACCGTTAGCTGTACATGTAGCCATGAAACAATCTTTTCACATATTGTAACGCTACATTATGGTGTTATATACAGTGATTTATGAAAAGGTATATAGTGCAATTTTGATTGGACTGGCGATCGAACTGTTTGTAATGATGTCGATCTTTTCAACTCAGGATATTAATGAAGATGGGATAACTATTACACGTGGTTTTGGTACTTGAGCGTCCAATGAATGCATTATATAAGGGCGTGGGGAGCCGCTGTAATTTGAAAATATATTTGGTCAACTTCAGACAAAGGTGCGTGTACTCGTCTTGTGGGTGGGACACCCGATACCTACGCGCAAATCCAAATAATATAAAAAATAAGCTTATAAATTTTAATTCTTCAATAAAACACCTTTTCTGGCACCCACGCTATAGTGCTGACTTATGATGAAAAATGATCCGTTTTCCAGTTTTTACTCTTAGTACCGTTTATATATGAATGATATAATACCTCAAATAATTAAAATAAATTAGAATAACTGTATCGATTAGAATATATTATGAGACGTGTTTATAATAAAAAAAATGAACCAAATTAATGATGAAATGTAAATTATATGCATACTAAGTTTGGTATCCACTTCAGATACCTGATTATCTAATTGTAGCTTGCCTTCTACGTTGCACGACAAGTCTGGTATATAAACATGATTTCATTTATGCCCTCTCTTGCAATCAGCGTTTAGCATACGTGAATATTCAGCAAGTAACGACTAGGAACCAGCACGATTGTTATACAGTACTTAAACAAGAAGGTCGGTGGCCAGGCGTGGGAGTTGACAGCGCACTGACGAAGGTGACTTACTATTTGAACCTGCTGCATTAAATTGTAACTTCTCGACGCCTACAAAATTGTTAGAAGCTTAACAATATTGTAAGATTCATGAGGATTACCTTAAAAAAATGTAAACATGTTGAAGTAGGCGTGTGGAGGCGCTCTGCAAATTTCCTTAAAAGGGACGCTAACGATACTTCGGAACTGGTATCATTTTGCATCGAAGATAATATCTCCCTAACTGAGCAATCGGACAATCCGGCGGATGTTTTTATCTCATTCAAATACAGACTGGGTGTGCCATGGGAAATATTCCGCCGCTTAAGGTTACAAAACCTAGGGGATATAGGCAGGGAAATGTCTGTCCGGCAAATAATAGCGAAGGCTTAAATAGTAGATATGCCCTTATTTACCTCTATATTTGTAATTTAAACAATTTTATATATGTACAGTATTATATGAAATAATAATTTTGGGAAACATTCTATATCACAGTGAACATGGAATGCATTGATTTTCTGAGCGGTTAAATCAATATTGCATTTATCAAAGCGTAGCGTGTATTTTGTAAAATCATCTATAATGAAGAATGACATAATATTCCTTAAGTTCGAAATATTTAAAAGATATGACTAATTAATTATGTAGGTACTTATGTAGATTAATATTTAACGTATACAATATTAATGTGTTTACTTCATTTTATCACCTTAGCTAAGTGGTTTTAAATTCATACGAATGTGGGAACAGAGTAACACTCAAATCGTACTCGTTTGATACATTAGCGGTTACAATAAGCGTTCGTAGTGAGAAACGTAAATAATGCATGTGCAAATGGAAAATTGTTGACCCACATTGCACAATAAGAATATAAATCTTCTTGCCCATACGAACAAGGTTTTGCTTTGATAAATCGTCTATTATATGGAACTGCTTTAGAGTTTATTATTGATAGATTGTGAACCCCTACACCCACCTATGTATAGTACAAATGGTAAGTATTGATATAACAAATTTATTTATATAATTTTATATGGCAACATAGGTAAAGAAAAGAGGACACCGTTCAACCTATGTTATGCTAACTGTTATCTTATATCACTGGGTTTACAACGACAATAGTTCTCAAATACTTTTGCTCGTATTTTACGCCGTTAGTCCCGAAATATCTTTAGTGAAATTCATTAATTTGATTGTCGCTTTCGGATCAAGTGACGTGTCATCGAATTTCTGTGGACATTTAATTATTTTAGACCACCATAAATTCGTGTTTTGAAAAAAAAGTCCAACAGTTGAATTACACTTAACTGTGTTTCATTATTAGTCTTTTCATAATTATTTAAATATGTTCATTCACACATATATGTGTGAAGCAAGTTTAACGTAAACTTGCACACAATAAAATAAAAGTTTCACTGTGGATTTTTCGTGTCCTTTTGACTGCATTATAATTGTTACTACATGTATTTTTTATCCGTAAATATAGGCGATTATTTTTGTAAACTTTAGAATAATATATCGCTCAGTTTTATTATAATAATCTTGAACATAATTTTGCTTTAAAGCGGTCGTATATTATACAATAAAGTGAAAGGAATACGTCGAGTTTCACAGTAACGCCATTTTAAAGTATACAATACACATATTTAAATCTTATTTACTTGGCAGTTCTTCAGATTACTAATATATAAGAAAAATGACATCTGTACATACCATATCTACAAATTATTACCGAGATTAGATAACACCATGTTAATTTAACATTGTCTAGGGAAAGACTATTCTTAAACGTTATCATTTATATGTATTTATCTAATAAAAGAAAGCTTTATACGAGTAGATGATTCGCTGTTGTTAATATGTAATTAGTAATTATTCGTTAGTAATCAATCTCAATTAAATATTTAATCATATGTGATTTTATTATAAAAATGTATTTAATAAATATTTTACCACTATGTTCTTATTAATAGAGGTAAACATATATTTGTCTTGTTCGGAACGGCTTATCTTTGAAGTTGTGGAACAATCTCTCGGCCAGTGTATTTCTTCCTGCCTACGACATGGGGTCCTTCAAGCATAACGTTAAGGGACATTTACGCAGACCGTCATGATAGCGGCGACTGGCGATGTATTAGTTGTCTCTCAGTGGTCGCCGTGGTTTTTGGATTGTACTGTGCTTAACATCAGGCAGAATGCAATCACTAAGGCTTTCGATCGGGTCCGGCACAAAGCGCTTCTCTCGAAGCTTATTTCGTATGGACTTCCCGAGAAACTACGCAATTGAGTATCCAGTTTCTTCACGGAGCGGAGCATAAAAATCGCTGTTGACGGTGCATGCTCGGATCTCAAGTCGGTGAACACTGGAGTCCCGCAAGACTGTGTGGTATCCCCTACGCGTTAACGAGTGCCGGAACAAACTTGTCTCTGAGATAGAGACCTCATTGGAGAATGTCTCGCATTGAGGAAGACAAAATCTAGTCGAATTTAACCCTGCAAAAACACAGGTTTCCTTCACATGCATGCAATCCCTAATTTTCAAGGAGTTCCTCTAGTTGCTGAGCCTAATTTTAGTATCCTTGGTATCGACATATCTAGCGACATTCAGTTTGGTGGTCATTTGGAAGATAGAGCAAAACTGGCTTCAAAGCTAGGCTGTCCTTAACAGAGCATAACGGTATTTCACATCGGTTCACCGCCTTCAGCTTTATAAGGCGCAATTCCGTCCACACATGGAATACGGTTTTCATCTCTAGGTTCGAGCGCCCCAATGCCATCTACTTCCTTTTAACTGTATCGAATGGAGAGCGGCTCGAATCGTCGACGACCGGGTGTTTTCCTCAAGGCTCGACACTTTGGAGCTTCGTAGGGACGTTGCGTCACTTTGCGTCGTTTACAAAATCTACCAAGGAGAGTGTTCTGAAGAGCTGTTCGGATTGATACCTGCTGCTGAGTTCCATTACCGAACGACTCGCCATGAAATGAAATTCCATCAGTGTTATCTCGATGGTTCCAAGTAGAGTCTACTGTGCGTTTCTCGCGTGTGTTTTTCCCACGTATGTCGCCCTTTGGAATTAACTCCCTGCGGCAGCGTTTCTGGGCTAATACAACCCACAGACCTTCAAGAAACGAGCCTACTCCTTCCTCAAAGGCCAGCAACGCATCTGTGATGCCTATCGTGTCGCAGGTGTTCATGAGCGGCGGTGATTACTTACCATTAGGTAACCCGTCTGTTCATTTGACGCCAAACGCATAAGAAAACTATGCTGTGCTACAATAAAAAATATATTTAAGATTAACTTTTGCAAGCTATAATATCAACATACCTAAAAATGTAGAAAATAGAAATAAAATTTGATTATGTTCTGAACTCTTTTTGTTCCGAATGTATAGAAGTATTTTTAAATATGAAGCTGATCTAAGTTGTAGTTTTATTTACAATAAACACAATAATAATATATGCTTGCAATTTGTACATCGTAAACCTTTTATCTGGTTACGATTCAACGCGTGCGAAAGGGATGCATTATCAAAGTAATTAGATAGTGTAGAAATTGTGAAAACATTAGTATAGCTGTTTGTTTTATAACAGTAGTCAGCGATAACGTACTGGCCGACCTTCACGCTCCACACTAATCGTCATTTATTCAGCCAACCGCCGGACGCATGCTGTCTGAGCTGTTATTTATTCCATACATATATCTATACTATTTATAAAATTAGTACACTCTATTTTAATTTCAATAATAAGTCCATCTCATAAACTATTAAGGTAGGCCCTTTCAACATGTCTTGATTCCTTTTTTCCCGACCTTGATTCCAAGTTGTTAGACATGGGTTACTACATCAAACATACAAAGATAAAGCGAAGCTATTCAATTTTTTTTAAATACGATTTTTATAAAGCCTACGCGTTCAGATGTATGTGTTTTCCGTTTATCGTTGGGAAGTAGGATAAGCGGTGTGGTGCTTATTTTTTTCTTCTGTACATAAAATATATTCTTAATATAATAAAATACGAAGAAGATTTTGCGGGTATCAGCTAGTCGCATATACAGAGATTATGTCTACGTAGGTATATTGTCCAACTGTATTATAACATAATAATGTTACTGTTTGCACGTAACCAAAAAGCTTATTTAGTTTTTAACCCCTGGAATGTCCAAAACCAATAAGGTTTAAGTTCGATACCAGCGAATGTTAGACCTCATGAGGCACAGGTCAACAGACTGATGGCAGCAGAAGCTTAAAAAATACCTTATTTATTACAAAACATTGAAAAATAATATATTATAAAATTATATTTCTTTATGTAAAATGTATTTTTATATTTGTACAACTTTTTTTTACTAAACCATGAAATTTACAATTTACGATGTCGTGAAATAAAAAAAATAATTAAAAACATAATCCGCCTTTTTGAAATCTGGCTCTTAAAATATCAGCCGAGGGATTAATATCAATAATATTGGCAGTAAATTAGTTTACTTTGAAAATATGTATATGGTTGCATTGTAAGCTAATAGTTATTTCACAGTCCAATCAAACCAAACGAGTCACGGGTCAAAACATACACCAATTTAACACAACGAAGTGAAAATCAAAACACACCGTGCCGTGCTGAGCGGTGCTCGGTAATTCCTTCGAAGTAGGCCAGTCTAGTTCTTCAACTTTCTACAGAAGCACGTAGGTGGCGCCCGTCTGACCGCTTCTGAAACTTGATCAACAACAACGAATTTGCTAAACATCTCATAGTTACACGAGAACAACGCGAATCGAACTAACGGGCACGCATTAAGATGAATATGTTAATCAGAATTCGTTAGGCGTACCGTAAAAAAATGGTTGTGACATGAGATTTAAATATAGCAACGTATTTTCACATGGGGCTTCCGAGATACGATTTCTATAATCGATAGCCAAGGCACTAGTAACGAGCAAGACAAATATGTCGAAAGTGCCGCTGTTGCGCCACATGTGTGGGATGTGTAGGCGCCGTTCTACTGTCGCTTGTGTGTATACGACGTAAGGGTCCCCATTCATTTCGCATTAAGCAATTTCGTGAATATACACTACGTTTACCGGTTCATTCATGTAATTGTGCAATTATATAGAAGTAACACTACAAGCTATAATTATTTAAAGAAACATTTAATCATAGTTCATTATGTATTTATTAGTTTTATAGTATGTTTTTTGTTTAAACAATGTTTTATTAATACTAAATTAATGTAAGCGGAAATTTGATTTAAATCTAATGTTCCACGTCTAATTAAAAATATAATAAAATTTATAAAGTGACAGGAAACAATATAATATATCAAAATTGATCAAATGTCCTGCTTAAAAAGGATCTAGATCATATTTAAAAAGGTCGCCAGTTCAACACATATGCTATGACTCACGCACCGGTGCGAAGTCGTCTGCACATGTCTTAACTTTCAGTCGCATAGATTAATTGTATCTCGCTCCTTCGTCTCCACTACGGGCAGATATTTTCTGTCACACTCTAATGCGCGTATGTTTCTTCGCCGCCTACGCGATGTCAATTGGTAATTTTATTACTTCTATCTACTTTATTCCTAACAGCTAGTATAGTATTAGAAACATTTGTGATACTTTGTATTCCTATATAAATATAGATGTAAATAGTATATATTTTTAAAACGACATTTTTGAAGCTCGCTCGACATTTTACCGAATAAGTTCACAGTCTATGTTCACGCAAAAGTTATTCAAACTTTACTCAGATATAGGTATAAAATAGAATAATGCTAGATAAACCAGTTCCAATAGAATTTGAGTTATATTAGAACGGATAACTGTGTTTGATTTCATACATATAAATTGTATTGTGGTATATTTATACCATGAACTTTATATAAATATTGAAGTATTATTTATCGTAATAAATATTGGTACATATAATACTAGTTTCTGCTCGTTGCTATGTTCTTTTTTTGTGCGACATACGTTTATCAAGATTTTACCTACCCCTCGGGAACAGTATTTTTTGTCGGTCAAAGGTAACCCTATGACCTTTTCTGTATTCCTGAGAATATCTATGCAAAATTTCATATGATCGGTCAGTAGTTAATAAAAAAATTCACTTATATTCATTTATGTTAGCAAGGATTATAAATAATGCTTAATACTGAAATAAGTTTTTTCTCCAAAATTGAAGTGAAGGTATATCTGTCTTGCCTTTTTTGGATTTGGTGTTTAATAAAACCTCCTTAAAACTACAAAAAAACAGGATTTAAACTTATAATTTAAAAAGTGATGCGGTTAAAATATATGAACACCAATGAAAATAATATTAGTAACAACAACAAGAAGTTCTTTAGTAAAACTACTAGGTATGTAGGTTACGCTTTCGTATAACTTTGTAACACATGTGTGAAGCTACGTACGTTTGTTGAGCTTATTAACAAACTGGTCTCAGTATAATTATAATAATTGCGTTGAGGTCAGCTTGTACTCATAATTAATTTTCAAGACATCGTCACCGTGTGTATTTTACGTAAGCCAGTATTTAATGGTAATTAAAATCTAATTTCTGAGCATTTGGAATTTAAACCTAAAAAGTTAAATACGCGTCGAACATGCTAGCTTAAAAAAAGTTTGATCAAAGAAGAGCGTCTTACTCTTGTTTAGAAATAGACACTATTTAAATTTAATCTTTGTATAACACTTGTCTAAGTTCACAGTTCTTATGTTATTGTTGTGATATATTGTATTTCTCTTTGCCGTCAAAAGACGTTTCGTAGGAAATTATGGATTTCGTGGGTATTATTAATTTCGAAGACGTTGTAGATAAATGATTCACAAGTAAATCAATTACTACTATGTGACATTATTGACATTTCACAGCGTACTCTGAGATTATACTGTTGTTCCACTTTACGCACTTTGGCTTTAAACTTATATATTGCTTATTTTAATAATGACGTCATTTTCTTTAAACTGAATGTCACAATAATTATAACCAATTTAACTCAAAATAAATAATCATTATTAATGAAGATCTCATCAAAAATATTATTCGTAAATTGGAACGTTTTTGAATGATGAGATTGAATTGTATGAATGCTATTCAGAGTTGCTTGAATAAAAATCTCAAACCAGATGTTTAGTTAGAGACCGCTTGGACACTCTTTTGTAATAAAGTATTTTAAACATGTGTTTGACAAGGTTTACAATTTTAGACACCGTTTAGTAAAACTCGTGTTAAACGTGTGTTCATTTTTGTTTTTGTACTAAGACCGATGATTATATTTGTTTCGGAAATATATGCGCATTCTTATCTTTTTAACGTACACCGTTTTATTTATGGTTACCGAATCACTCGTCATAAATGTTTTACTAATTTATAAGTACATTTTCGAAATATCTACAGCAGTGAATTTTGTTAATTGTAATTAGAAATTTTAATAGAAGGAACTACGTAACCTGGACACACGCCAACCGGTTTAATTGGGTCATTTATATATTACAAGATACCTCGAAACGGTTTTCTGTGTATTCATAATAACTTGAATACCAGAAGAATAGAAAATAAAACTTCAATAAAACTCTTCATTTTATTTTGAAATAACAACGGAGCGTCGCAAAATATTAACTGTATAATAAAGTTTACAGTAAGACATATATTTGGGACAATATATAAAAAATTAAACATGCTATTATCTACATCAACATAAATTAAAACGCTTCTGTTTATTATTTCCAGGAATATTTACGCGAATACTGTGCATGTATTTTTATTTTTTAAGAATAGTGTTTTATATGATGCTTTCTTTTAAATATTGTCTACTCATATGAAATAATGATATGACACATGCTTATTTTCTTAAAAGCTGATCTGGTTAGGTACCACCCTCAAGTTGAAAGTCTGCCGCCTAGTACCATAATGGCGTGTTCTTGCAGCTGTACTTGAGAGGCGGTCTAAATCAAAATCAATAATACTTTATTTCAATTTAGGCCCTGAGAAGGCGCTTATGAACGTCAAAGTTACCATCGGTTCGGAAAACAACCCAGTCATCGAGAAGAACCGGCAAGAAACTCGATCTGGTTTATATTTTCATTAAACATATTATAACTCATATTTTTAAAGCATAGTTATAAATAATTACATTCGGTTTTGGTGGATGCACAGAGAGGGCGTCATTTCCAGATGTCACTATCGTTCACATATTGGTCCACCCTGTAATAGCCTTAAAGTCTCCCTCTAGGTTTAACGTATTTTCCATGTTAGACCACATCCTCATTTAACACCAAGGGAGATTGTGGCCAAACGCTGAAACCTATATATATAGTATAATGAAAAAATATTAGCCTATTGCTATAATCGCGGTACGGTAAGAGTATTTAAACAATTTCCTACTTTCGCTCAGTGTTTCAGTTCCAAATTATAAAATATACTATTTCGATTCTAGTTACTATTTCCGTAATATGATAGCTTAAACTCGTATCGATTTGCTAACTTTTTATTCATTCCGTTAAAATAACTCGATAGATGGCGTAGCTCCACGATTCATAATTGTTAGAAAAATTATTATAACCCAACATGTCTACTACTACATCGATCGAGCCCGCATTTATTATTTAACGGTGTATCTATGCCGAACGATTACCCGTACGATTTGTATTCAATTTAAAAATGTAACTAACAGTGCGATATTTACTTTGATTAATTCATTTTAATGTATATTTGAAGTTATGACAGTTCAGTAGTAGCGAAATCGAATACCGAGTTGATCTATGTAAGCTTGAATCCTTGCAATGAGCCGGTGCTTTTGGGGAAGCAATACATATTGATGAAACCATAGCATGGGTGTTAGGTATTTTTCAAATGACCACTTAATTACTTATGGTGTGTTCCAGTAGGCATTTAAAAACACTTCGTGATTCAACATAACGGGGGATTATGACCAAATGCTTAAACCTATGAAGTATTATTAAAAAAAAGATCAATATTTTTTTTCTATATGCATAAATCTGTGAACGGATGAATTTTAAAGTTGCACAATATGAAAGAGACAAAAGTATTGTAAAGTATGAATGAATAATGATGTATTCTTGAGCTAAATATACGCTGAAATGGACACCGTAGGTGACACTCTTGCCCTTCTAGTTGGTAAGGTCAGAACCGTATTTATATTTATTGTTGAAAATCATTGCTTTAAATTTTTCAATAGTATGTAGTCGACGTGCGATGCTTAATATTTTCGCTTGTAATTTCGTAGCATGAGCTGAATCATAAAATAGTCTAATCTTGAGTTACACGCTGCGAATAAAAATATTTCGTACACCGAAAATATATCAAACGTTCTCCGGAACCCTGTAACAACTTACACAGACGTTTTCTTGATATCTCTGAATGATACAGGAGCTAGACGCATTTTTATTCGTAGCAAAATACTTCTTTAACTAGATGTATTAGAGTCCCAATTCACTTGTTTATGTTCATCAAATAAGTCTTAGTGAGAATTAATTAGATATTTTTAATGACATGACGTTGGGTATTTATAAACCGTATGGAAGCGGGAGCCTCGCGGATGTGATATTTGGGTGTAATTTTTTCAAACTTCACTCTTTGGTTGAATAGTTTTCTTACTTTAAATTAGTAATTTCTTATTCAGAATTAACTTCAATTTTTAAACGAATTCCCTTTTTTATCTAATTTTTTTATTTGCTTTACTTTCGTGGTGTTACTATTTTAACATTTTATAGAAAGAACGGTCATAGGGCCGATATATTAAGGTGTTTACATATGAAATTGGCGTTTTGTCGAACTGGCCACTTTGATCTTAAGTATCTGACTGTTGGTTAGGAATTCCTGATTCAAATTTAATCTTGTGTTTCGAATTTAGTGATTCATTTGTTTTCGCGCCATTTGATGTTTCTTTGATTGTGCGTTGCGTTACATTACTCAATCGTCAAAATAACGAAGGAATTTTGAATCGTATCACTAGTTGTGGCAAAAATGGATCCTTCATGATAATCGGAAACCCAAGAGAATCGCCGTAGGTAATTTAGTCCCAAGCGAAAGTTGATTCAGAAAATAGTACTGGTGGGTGTTTGGGAGACCAGTGTTGGTATCATGCAGTACAGCTTTTTAGGACCTGACTAGAAAATTACAGCAGACCTGTATTGTCAACAATAGTAAACCATATAGGAAAAGGTAGCCGTTAAATAACCGAGATTGGTCAATCTCTCTAGCCCACTGCTGCTTCAGTGAATCAATGAGCTAATTTGGGAGATAAAAAAATTAACAATTTCAGGAGATTTGGAGACGTAACGTTTAGATTTTAATTTTTTCAAGAATGCTTCTTAAAATTTTGTTCTATGAAAATCTTAATACAAGGTAAATATTATATCGTTAATATAGAATATTATTTAGCAGAAAATTGTATAATTCTTATGTACAACATAACACATCTAAACTATATGTATACTATACTTAATAAGACGAATAGAAAATAAATGTATTTAGTGTACTATTTTATAATATTATGTTGAACATTGTCCTGGCGAATACCATTTGTTTAAACAAAGACGCTTGCTGAATATCAAATGAATTAATGTTATACGTGTGTGCATAGATAATTTTTCTGATGAATATTTTAATCATATCTTGTTTCCGGACGACGTTTCATCTCCGATAGAATTGTATAATTCCGAATATACGTAACACTTCGTTTTCTTGTATAGTGTGTGTGTACACAAATAGCGCTCTTTAGTCATTAAACCAGTAAATTTTATAATTATTATTATTTTCATAAGGATTACTTTAATTTTTTTTTTACTAAAAGTTTAAGTTTTACTTAGATACCAACTTTATTAATTTAAATCAATATATACCGATTTACGTGACACAAAATCCTGGAGCCGCGCAAGCGAATTATGTTATAACGGTCGCCAACGTTGAACAGAAACCGTGGTACTACAAAATAAGCCCAAGAAGGGTTGATGTCAGGCACGCGCGGCCTGTCATAAAAATAAAGCCAAATCATACATCAAAACTTGACAAAATAGGTTGTACCGATACTGCATAGGTGGGATAACAGTAAGGAGATAATGATGAAGGATTACTTTAAAAATACAATAGAAATAATTTTTATTTTTTTACTTACAAAGTAGTAATTTTCGCCCACGATTTCATTCGCGTTAATTTACCTTTGTCCAATCCCTCGGGGACAGTTTGTTTTTATGGATGGATGTACTCCTGACAACGTGCATACAAAATTTCATGATAATCGATTGCTTAATCAAGGCGTAAAAGCGTTAGGAACAGTCACATTTGCATTTATAATATAGTTAGTTGTCAACAGTATAACAATGAGACATAACAAGTTAATTATAATTTAGGATACCACTGTAGTTATTATGTTAGTAATTATAAGACACACAGCAAGCGTCAAATTTCGCGTAGTTAGAAGTTAATAGTAGAATATATTATATGCTTAGTAAAAAATGAAACCACAATTGCCACATAATTTTGAAATAATCTGTAAAAAAAACACAACGAAATTGTGAGTACACGAGATAATCATTAAGAGTGTGAGAGAAGAAATAATTCTTTACCATATATTTTAAAATTATATCATGCAAAATATGACTCATAAAGGAATAAAAATGCTACGGATTATGATTCTATGATACCAATAAGCCACGTGCAAGCATTTGTCGTATACCGTCGCACGCAATAAGAATAAAATCGGTAAGAGTGTAGGCTCATTAAATCCCACAACAATGAAGGGTGGGGTTGCCTACGCAATAAAAATTATAAGACAATCAGGATGGGAGCGCCTAATGGTTCTATTGCTGTAACCAGCTGATAGAGTGCGATAAATTACTAGATTTTATTTTAAAGGAGTTTTTTTTTTAAGTAGAAAAACATTGTCGTTTAACGTTGTTGATTAAAGTTTTGAGGTTACAGAATGAGTGATTGTCTCCATGAATTGTTATGGGTACTACTATACGGTATCAGCAATTTCGTTAAAATGTTTTCACTTTAACGAAAGTAAAACAGTAATAATTGCCGGCCAATGTTATCGCAACGTGCGAGTAAGTTACCATTATGCAACAACCAATAGCTGCGAAAGGGAGAGCACTTCACATTGTTCACAGTCACGATACAAAGTACCAATTTTCATGTTTTTAACATTTTATTACTATAAATCGTTTCAGTACTGTATAAAACAGCAGTGCCGACAGTTTATAACAACAATTGTTGTAAAATATTATAACGATAAAATTTATTATTACTCTGTAACCATTATTGTTATCTGTAGACGTACAATTAAATGTCTAAATAATTATTATATCAATATTTCACAGTTGATATTCAATAATTTCATGTTTAGTGATATTATTAGAGGTTTGTTTAATGAACGATGTGTTATATGAATGAATAGTGATGATGCCGATGTTGGCCGAGTTCTGCCAGAGCCAATGACGCGAGGTTCCGTCGGGCTTCCGCCATCAGGCGGCGCGCCTCCCGCTGTTCGCACTCGCGCGTAAACAATCAGAACTGTGTGTCCATATCCCCCCTCGTTTTTTAAAGGTACCTTCTAAAATAAAACTGTATTAGATAACAAAATCCATATTTACAACTAAACTCATTGATATTAAGCGAATACAGAATATATAAATAAATCATTATAAATACATTGTTTTCAGAATAATATCGGTCGTACAGTTTTTATAATGTGAAACAGATTTTTTTTATAAAATGCTATTTACGTTTCTAGCTCGAAATTGTGCAAAATGCAATGCTAGGTGATAATTTGTAAGCTTACATTTTTTTTAAAGCTGAAGTCATGTAACAGGTGGGAATGAATTCTGCTTTCCATCGATTCAATCTTCGACGGTAGCTTAATTATTTCGACCTTACAGTTTTCTCTTGTAAAGATCGCGTTTCAAATTACGCAACGAGAATGCGTCGGCGCAGATTTCGTCACCGCGGAAAGCGCGCTGGCCCATTAAATTGTTTTATTATGAACTCGACGCCATCTTGTGTATTTTTGGCTGGGGTTTGGGTGTTTATCTGGTTGGGACTCAGTCCAAAGAGTAATTAGCCGTTGTGACTTACTTTATTTTAGTTGTCCTCTAAAAAACTGTATCATGCCGACCCGACAGACGATAGCGATGTTTATTTGTCGAACCGTCAAAGAGACGTGATGTTTAAAATGCAGTTCTGTCGAAAAAAAATCGACGATAAAATTTTCGCGAGAATTTAAAACACAAACATTGACTTGTTAAATTCAGGCGCCAGACTACATTCTTCCTGTGGAGAGTTGAATGACCGAAGTATGAAAGTATGTTTGTCATCCCACATCTTGTATTCTCGCAACACTATACGTGAACGCATCACCTGTTTCATTTTTCACTATCGTAAACGTAGTCGATTGCTATTTTTAATACCGACCGTAAGAATATGAATGAGTTGCCGCAAATGACACTGGACTATGTCATGCCTGCATGCTATCGCTTTAAATAAATCTGCTCGTTAGACCATGAGAACGGCTGCGACTGAAAGTTTTCTGAAATATTCTCGGCTACTTGTTAATTTGTTTAGTGTCTCGAAACGGTGTCGTAATAGATTTTCATTTAATTTGTTTTTTTTTTACATACACTTTGTAGAAATATCTATTAACAACATTGTACTTCCATGGAAATAGGTGTACACACTAACATCATACTTCGTGAGATTTTTTTTTATAGCGCTTTGTGACTCATTCGTTTCGATGTCCACATCACGGGTAATACAAATGATGTAATCCACGTTTTGGATTATTGACCACTAGGGTCGTTAAATATTTCTGCGTATTGAATTCTGAACGAAACACTATAAGAACTACTTTTGTATAAGCACGACTTGGATACTTAAGTAGATGGTCTGTGCTACAATTTTACCAATATTTATATTGTTATTGTGCTCTCATATCATACTAATATGTTTTGTCACACTTTTGTTAGTAATAGGACACCAATCTATAGTAACTACAATCAAAAAGGTATTTTCTCTTCCCGTGACATCTAGGTTACGAGAATGGCCGAAGTTTACGTCATAGATGTCAATTGGCTGACGGTCAGATTGCGTGACACTTATCAGTTTCAGTTAGTTATTAATACAATGTTGCCATAATGCATACGTGTTAACAACGTATGAAATAAAATTGGGATCAGTTGCTAAATCAATAAGTTTGTTCTGTTGTTTTGTTAGCCAAAATCTCCTCCGGCTATATTTAAGCTATCTAGTTGTCGAAATAGATAAATTTCTATACCTCATTAGAGATGAAAATAGAGAAGCGGAGAAGAATTCATTTTTTAAATTTTATTTTTAAGGGCGTTCAGTCTTGTGAATATATAAGCTCCATCGTACTCTTTCCTTTCTAGGTTCATGTCAGGAGAGTCATTGACTATTTATTTCCAATATAAAATTACACATCCCATGCTTGATGATAAAATAAAAAGACAATAGGAAAAAAACAATCGTATATTTTAAGGTTATGAAATGATACTCTAGTAGAATAGTTAGTGTAATGGCTAGATTTGTCAATCATAAATTTTCAACATTTTTTTCAAACTGTGCCTATGTTGTAATAAATTTTGTGATATAATGTTTTCATAACACCATTTTGTGACAAATCGCTCAATATTAACTTTGAATATGGAAATGTATTTCTCGTATAAATGTGACGAAGATAGTACCTAATATGTACACACATTATCACTATTGTTGTTTATTAAATTCACAATGGATAATTGTTACCGTTCTAGCCTTTTAATTTCACATGCAAGACAATTATCACGGAACGATTTGTAGATATCGGGTCGTGGTAGGCATGGCGGCGGCGTGGGAGACCCGACAGGAACGTCGACCCCGCATGCAACTATAAATAACAACACGCTTCTTATCCACGCATCAGAGAATCGCTGATACTCGCTTGCTTACATGTACGAAATAAAATACAAAATTTAAATATTCAAATAACCCAGTTTCCAGGACAACAGATTCAATATGCATTTTATACTCTGTGATATATAGAATGTACTACTACTAATTATCTATTATCAAGAGTTATACAGTTTATAACTATAAATAATTTAATATCTTTAAAAACAGTGGTTTCGAGGCCAATTACTACTTACAAATTGTTTGGACAAAGGTCAATGCCATCTAGATGGGTGATAGCAACTGAATCTGTTCCACTTGCAACGAATTAGTGTTCATTAGTCGACAGTGAATGATATGATACGGACTGACCGTTTTAATGATAATAGAACAACTACCTACTGTGTCGTAGTGTTGGTATAATCATGCCGTTATTAGAACTTCCTTAAGGTACCTACATAAAATATCTGATTTCTGCACGATTTCATCTCAACCAGTTGACCCAATGTCTCTTATAAAAACCCGTATAAAACTGAATGTAATATACATTTTTCAGAGTATATAACCTGCTTGATTTCGCCGGGTTTGGGTCATAAAGCGGAACACGATCGTCCCTGATAACTTACCCGGCACTAGGTCAGTTTTACGTGGCTCGTTCAACGGTAAAATCAGGTTGCTTGTTGCCTTTCGTGGGCACATGACATAGCGATTGCAGTTTTAAAACGTTAGTCGGAAGCGTTACACAGACGACCTAACCTGATCTCTATGGTCACGATATAAGAGCCAATGTATTGGTAATTATACAAGCGGTAGGACCTTGAACTTGCCTGTCGCTAAATTCTCATGCACATTTTACTCATTTATAGTATTGTAGAATTAGATAATGATTTAAAAAAAAAAAACATACACGTGCGAAATAATTATTCGATTGTAGACTTGGATATAATAAAATTAATTGACGTTTATTTAATAAAAGCGATTTGAGACATCGGTATGTTCTATATTGTTGATTTCGTTTTTTAATAAATCTATATTCTTGTTTTATATGATTCATCTAGTAAAGTAGTCGATATTAAGTTAATTGTAATTTAATATCTTTGAATTGAATATTAATCCCATACGTGCATTGATAGTGTTGAATAAATATGTTTGTTTATCTTTCTATTGCGTCATCCAGAACAAAAAATGGGGTTTTGTTTTTAATTTGTGATTAACCCCTGAACTGTCCAAAACCATAAAGGTTTTTTTTTCATTACTGGCAACCCAGTCCTCTTCGAAGACAATTACTGCCACAAGATACGGATTTCCATATAAACGAATGTAGACCTCACGAGGCACAGGTCAACAGATTATTGGCAGCATAAATTATAAAAAAAGTACCTGATATATTACAAAACTTTCAAAAATAATAAATGATGTATTGTGTAAAATTACACTTTTATATGTAAAATGTTATTTCCAATTATTTTTTCATTTGTACGAACTTTGTTTTAATAAGCCATTCAATTTACAATGTACAATCTCGTGAAATAAACAAAAAAAAAAAAAACATAATCCACCATTTTGAGATCTGGGTCTTAAATAATCAGCCGAAGGGTTAATGTAAACACAACACTTTTCTTCATTATTGTCATATAGACATCACATAGAATACTTCCAAAATCTACTTTTTTTTTGTAATAATGTGATTACATGCATTTTTTAATTCTCAGGTCGAGCAATGCTAGCAACCGATGGTGACATCACTTTATGAATTTATTGAATTACTAATAGTAACAAAAACATAAAATTTCCTACGATTTACCTATCGTGATCAGGTTCAGTCTGTTTATTTTAATCTGGTGATCGATTTCGGTAATTAAAATGTTACATTTTATTTATTATTCATTACTCTAAAGCATTTTCTTTCTTTTTAGTATTGTTTCATATAAATACGTAGTTTTAATATAATATTGTCACAATAATAATAATTATTTTGTTGTTTGTTTGAGGAAAAGCGAAACTATATTACAAAATATAACTTTATATTGGGCACTAAAGAAATTTATTGGCTTTTTTCGTACTAAAGAAATTGATATATAGAAATGGGTTAAATTTACTTAAGGAAATACAACTAAATAAACTTGAAATGTCTGTTTGTGATGTCAAAACAACAGGTTTTTCTTAAATTAATATGAAAGTATATACAGTACGTAAAAAATATACAATTTTTGAAAATTTTGTTTGCTTGTCTATCAGTCTGTGTGTTTCTTTCGGCTAATCTTCGAAAGGGTTGTACCGATTTTGACGGGACTTTCGCTGGAAGGTAGCTGTTGTTATCTGGTGTGACTTAGGCTACTTTTACTTTATAAAAAAACATTGGTTCCGCTCAAAGATTTTAAAGATACAAACGCAGGCGAAGTCGCCAGTGGCTTCTAACAATTTAATAATGTTGAGGAATAAAATAAGACATTAGTATTTTAGGTTAGTCTATGGTTTACTCTGTAATGTTAAATTTGTCTCTATGGATAAATACACACAAAAATAAAGATGTCGGAGGTACGCACTCGTGTTGTATTATTATAGAAGAGAACCATATGAAATGGTAGCAGAGCGTGGATTCGATCCACGGACCTCTGTTTTTTGTTTTGATGTTGTCATGTTTGTCATATGTGTCGTAATCGGTAAATTGCTTGATAATCTCATTAATATTGTTTCAGTACTGGACTATTATTGCATTATACTCAAAAGTAACACAATAAACTTGTAACATTTAAAAAATGTAAGGTAAGATTTTTACACCACGTGCTGTTTAAATAACATAGAAATGACAGACAGATGAGTCACAACCCAACGAATTTTTCAAGTAACGTTAAATTAAACCGTTCTATTTTAGATATTATTATATAGTGTTACTAGTTTAAATAAATTACGAAGTCGAGTAACTGTACTTATTTACAGATTCAATTATGTAGTCTGATGTTATTCATCTGTGGTACTTAATAAGATGACGTAAGCGTGTGTAGATGAACGCCATTTTATGATGTAATCTTTAAACGTCCTTCAGAAAAAGTGCTGTTTTTTTTTTAAAGTAATTGAATGTTTTTATTCGTTTAATCCGTACATATAAATAAAATTGAAGTGTTTGTTCTGAACCAATTTATACGGGGTTTTTATTAACAAATAGAGAATTTCTCAGAGTCTAATCTAGGTTACATATCATTCGCTTTTCCATAAAAGATTCTTAGTAATTATAAAGTTTAAGAAACGAAATTAAGTTAAAAATTCATAGAAGTATCATAAAGATTAAGCTATAAACACCCGTGAAATAAAACCATTTTCCTGAGAAAGAAGTCGCCGGTAGTAGCTAGTTTTTAATATAATGTTTCTTTATAAGCTCTTCTTTACTAAAATTTTCTTTGTTACCTACGTGTCACAATTTCGCACTGTTCTATAATTGCTTGAACGATGTCAATAAATTAGTCAATTAAAACCTTGATTGACTGTAAAGTGTTCAAGGTTTTATTTGAGGTGCACATTGCATCATGGTATTAAATACTTTGTCATTAAAGTATACCGAAACGTATAGTTTTGTTTTTGTGCCAAATTTCTATTCGTTCCTTGAAAATAGTTCGTGTTAAAATTATATAAACATATAATTACAATTACTTATGATAAATACACTGCGATGCGTTATATTTGACGGAATTTTCACTGTGATTTATCACAATATTATTTATAAGTACTTATTTTTAATAGTAAATTTACAGTCGGTACCCGACAATTGATTTGGTACTTCAGGGAGAAGAGCGAGACGTTACGCTGAGACCGGCTTGCTTCGGTTTTGTACAGCGTTTTCTCTATCGCACGGCGCAATAACTGCGATAGATAAAGATATCGATGGATAGATATATACGAAACCTAACTTAGCTGACTATCTTGTTACCGATGCGACATAACAAATCAAAAGCAGGATACTATACGTTAGTATACTAGTAAATATATGAGAATTTTAAGATAACTAGTTACATTTTTTTTTGCTATACATTTGAATGTGGAGAAGAGTCAATGTTTTGTTTATTTTGCATTTAATAATTTCGAGAAATATTTAATTCAAAACCATGACTAATAGAATAAATAACATTCAACACGTTTCTTTCATTAACTTTGTGTGAGCTGCTTGCAAAACAATTGACTCGTTGCACAACTATCTCTTTACACAGGAAAACAAAGGGATGACCGTTAGTTGCTTTTTACCCTTTTTTGTTCACCTCATACGATGCGCATAGTCTTTACAATGGATTTCTCTTGTTTCCCGTTGTTAGCATTCACTACTTATGCTTGTAACCTCCTATTGTTAGAAATAAAAGAAATGTAGATACATAATCTTCGTAGTATTTATAAGTTGACCTCTGAAATACGTTCTAATTTAATTTTTATTTATATTTTACACGAAGCCAATTTGAGTTTAGTATATCAAACGTATTGCCGAGTTATATCAGTTATCGTATAAAACGTATAGAAATATCTATCGTATTATAAATAAAAAGATAGATTCGGAAAAAACGCTTGGATAGATTTCGATTAATTCTTTTCGTTTTGCTTCAAGACATTTGGTCCTAATCTAAAAAAAGAATTATCACGATAGCTTCATTTAACACATAGTAATTAGTGTTTTAAGAAAACTATTATTTTTATAAGCAGTATGCGTTGAGCGAAGCTGTGTGGCGCGCATGAACAGGAGAGGGGATGTAAACCGATGATATTATTTACCTACAAATAAATTTTGTAAGC
Organism: Antheraea assamensis; assembly: GCA_035772565.1. Classification (NCBI taxonomy): domain Eukaryota; kingdom Metazoa; phylum Arthropoda; class Insecta; order Lepidoptera; family Saturniidae; genus Antheraea; species Antheraea assamensis. Next base: position 2,154,648 of record JAQQSE010000022.1, on the reverse strand, counting down.
ATTGTAATTTTCGCTTCCAATATTCCTATATAAATATATAGAAATTTAAAACCCACATATAAAACTGACAATGATGAACAGTATACCTATAAATTGGTTCTGGCCCTCAGCGTACACTTGACAGAACACATCAAGTTGACAGTTTTAACTGAACAGACGGTCATTAGATCAAAAATTCGAACCTAAGTGGTTCGACATAATGTCCGAAAACGCTACCAATAAGCCATAATTGCTTCAAAAATGTATTAAGCACATGCACATACATCATTCTCAAACCAGTATCAAGATACAAATGTTAAGAAGGAAATAACTGTTCTCTGTTAGCTTAACCGCAAGTCCTATGCGGTTTATAAATGATCCTTCATTTTCTTTAACGTAATAATGGATATTAAACCTAAACGCAATGTTTCTAGAACACAATTCAAAACGGGTATGCTCTATAAAGTGCAACGTTACGTTTATTGCACTGACATTGAATTCAATTGCTCTGGTAATAAAATCTATTTTTGGAATTCGATTGTTTATATCACTTAAGTGTGTCGGTAGTCCGAATGAATGCAAACGTCTCAAGTTACAGAAGTATAGTAATAGGTTTAAGCAGGCACTAATATACCCCCGCAATGTTTGTATAGTGTCAATTTATTTCAATCGTTCATAAAATGGTTCATATTAAAAGAAATGCAGTGACCATTGATTATTCTACTGTTCTTTCAGTTTAAATTTAATCGCTTTAATGCATATTCAGAGTTCGACGCTTTTCGATAATGTTCGGTTCTTATCGAGCGGCACCAGATTCTGCGCACCGTTCCGTCGATCGGCCCGCAAATTTCTTTCCTTATACCTTAGTGTACTTTCTATCTTCACTTGGTATTGTAACTGCTCCGCTCCTAAGAGCCATAGCGTGATGGTATATGGCCCACAACTTTGCTCTGTGAATAGGCTATGAAATACAAAAAGAATTGTTTAAAGAACAAACAAAAAAGTTTAGATGAATTCTTTGATAACGATGAAATTTTGTTAGTTCAAATTTAAAAACTGTTTAATTTATGGTATTTATAAAAATATTAATAATTACTTCTGAAGATATTTAAATGTATATAGAAAAACTCAGAATGTTCCTTAAAATAATCAGTTCACTGTTGTGTTTTGTTGTATTTAAAGGCTCACCCAAATTAAGAGCAATTTAGTAGTCATAAGCTTAAAATGTGTCATATTCTATCAAGTTTCGTTTAATGCAAAACATAAATACTAATGAAAAATTAACGTTATCTAAAGATCGTACACAGGTGACTATAAGACAAAAAAGTGACTCATAAATTATTCGTGACACGATCTGGGCGCGGATAAGTCACTCTGGTTACATTGCAGATTTGTCCACACGCAAGTATTTAATAAAACACGAACACTTGGTAACATGTTTCTTTACTTCAGTCAACTTATAGAATTTAAAACACTTTATAACAACATTACTTCATTACGAACACGTAGATTTACCAATGACAATGTTTAACCATTTAAATACAGCTCCTGATCCTTTTATTTTAGTAATAAACTTCTGTAACTTCGTGCAATCTTTGTTGTTAACATTATGCGAAATTTATTACGAAGGTGGCGCTTAAGGTTAGTGACATTTAAGTCGAGTGGTGACGTCACGATTAAAAACGATTTATTTAAAAACTAAGCCATTTGTATGTCATTTCTGTATACGTTGACATTCGTATACAATAACTTTATTATGTATTCTATATAACGACAAAAAAAAAACACGTTAATAATGGATATTTTAATCTTATTATGTGCGATAATACTCGCATTTCATTATTAAATGTTATCGCATACGAATACCGTTCCAGCGATGACTCATGTCATAATCTACCGCATTCTCGTATCAAACGAGATGTAATTTACAATTTGTCACAGGGATACGTTCGTACATACAATGGAACATACTATGAAATACAAGTTCTTGTAAATATGAAACCAAGTACTTGGACGATTGATTATCTACGTTAAGTCACAGATTTAATATTCCAAATGTGAATGTCATAATAACTAAACAATAACGGGTATTTCAACAATGGCGAGAATATAAATTAGATTGTATAAAATCAATTTATAATCAAATAGCTTAGGAATAATATTTATTTATTCTTATGGTATTGTGTGACATACATAAAATATTGATCTATGTATGTATAGAAATCAAATTGGCGTATCGGCTTGTTCCACTTGATTTTCGAGATCGTTGTACCGATTTTAACTATACTTTCACCAGCAAAGAGAGTGTCATTTTTAGAGTATTTAAACATAGATAACTTAAATTCTTTAAAATAGTCATGTCAGGTAATTAGTAGTCTCAAAATTACGATTAAAAATATATCTATTAATTAATACAGATAAAGCACGTGGTTCCCATGAAATAAGAAAACAGTTTTCATGTAGACAAAATCGCGGATACCAGCTAGTAGTAACTAAATGTCTACCTGAAAAATCTTCAGAGCGAGTTAATATTATACGTACAAACCTGTGTAGAAAACGAGACCTTACGTTTGTCTTCGTTGCTTTTTTATTGTCAACGGGTTGTGACCTATATGATAAAGAGATATATAATAAGAGCTAAACTATTGTAGTACAGTAAAAAAGCTACACTATGTAGTTTACTTGCCTTAATATAAGCCCTATTTTAAACGATGATGGCTCAATGGTGAGCGTGTTCGGAGACAGCGTCTGTCGACGTCGATCCTAATCCTTCAGCCAGAACGTTGAAGCATGGTGGCAGGGTTTTCTCTAAGTCCACTTGGCTAGAATTCACAAGTTGAAAATCTGTCGCAAAGCATCTATAAGTGGGTTCCGGCAGCTGCACTCGTAAGCCAGTCAGTCCATCTTAGCGTGTTTACAATCTTGGACCACATCGTCTTTTAACATCAGATGAGATTGTGGTCAAACGCTACCTATGAAGTATAAAAAGGTACATTTTTAGAATACCCACTTACGGAATCGACGTAACATTATTACAAAGAAGGGGAGATAATACGTCTAATGGCAGCTTTAAAAGTGAACGTTATAGATAAGATGTGTAAAAGTAAAACGTATGTATGCTTGGCTGGTTTCTCTCATTCGCTATATACTGTGAATATTATTATTTGTTACGAACTGATACCTGCGGCTTCATTTACGTAGTTTTATTATTTAATAATATATTTTATGTATGTATGAAAAAAAACATAAGCAACATACATACCGCTTGGATCACTTCTAAAAAAACGCATATCGCTGAAGGCGTAGTATCTCTTATAAAATTTGTAGTTTTTTTATAATTGTAATAACTGTCTATTAAGTGATGAAGCTATCGTGATATTTTTTGTAGATTAAGACCAGGTATATATTCCAGGATCTTCGGTCCATTTTATTTTCCATTGATTTCTATCAAATTAATTTTCCGTGAGTACCTTCATTTTGAAAAGACGCACTTAATTTTTTCTCTTAGAAACATTTTCGATTGTGGTAGTTAACAGGGATAAAACATAGATTTAATGATGTATTAATATTTTGTTTTTTTTTTGTTATTAAATAGCGTACATCATATAGTAATATGTATATCGTTACGACCATAAATGTAATATAAATAATATGCTTGCATATTATTGACGAATTAGCAGCTTAAGTTGTTAATACAGTGGAGTAACTAATAATGCATATTTTACATTACATCAGCTTGTTCAGTTAACCGGATCTCAATGGTTCTACTCTGTATTTAGGTTATGTTAAATCTGTAAATAAATATGCTCCTATATAAAGAAGTGATAATAATATAGTAAAGTACCTTTCCTCCTCACTTTGTAAAACGTATCTCGTAAAGATTTTTTTTTTCGTGGTTATTAATGAGCTGTATTTGTTAATCAATACAAAAAATGAGTCGAAGCCTTTATTTATAAGTGTCTATTTGTTAGACTTTAGAAAAAAAAACCAATAATATTTAAACTTAAAAAAAACAATTGACAAATTATAAGTGAAATCTTGAATACTGAACGATAACTAGTAGACATGCGTTAACCAAAGATTCAGTTAACGTGGTAGTAGAATAACCGATCAATACAATGACATAAATGAAAGAAGACAATAATATGCTTTAATTTATTATTTAACTTTGTATGCAAATATTCACAGCATTAATTAAAAAAACATGACTTATCACTCTTATCATTTATATGCGGGCAATATGTTATGAATTGTTATTATTTAAATAAGATCCACAGTTACTAATTAATCTATATGGAGAACACTATAATAATATAATTTATTTATTGAATTACAACAACCACAATATGATGTATACATAACTATATATAATATATCATATCACTACATATTGTAAAACGAAGTCGTCCGCCGCGTCTATGTCTGTCTGTATGTTCGCGATAAACTCAAAAACTACTGAACGGATTGTAAAGCGGTCTTCACCAATAGATAAAGTAATCAATGAGGAAGGTTTAGGTGTATAATTTGTCAAGGTTTTGTGTAAATTGGTTGAAATATAACGATAATTATTGGAAGTGTTGGAAAAAGTCAAGCCGCTTGGGAGCTTTAATCGAAAACGCTGCCGATTTCTTTTTAAATATAACAAAACAATGCATAGTGAGATATTCCTCTTTTATAAATAAATAAAAAAGTCTGCGATGCCATGTACCTATTTTTAAGGTTAGCTTACTATACCCATTTATCTATTTAAAAATAGTCACATGTAATGAGGTAATTGGAAGGCTATTTAGTACGCCTTATAATAAAATTATACACTTAATATAGGTTTTTGTTAACTGATTGCTTTATTATAAATTTTATTACAAGTTACAACATACTAGACCTTCGGAAATCGTTGTCATCTCTGACATTGAGTACTTATTACCATAAAGCGGATATCTAAATTGCCAATGACTAATGATTGAGTATAGTTATAAAATATTATGCATCCGATTTTAAGTAACACGTTGACTGTGACGATCGCTTATAGGGATCCTTACGTCAGAACAGTCAAAACGGCATTACCTATGAGGTCATTTTATTTCCCAGGAACGAAGAACTAAGTTTAAATTAGTATCGAATACTCAGTTGCGTTGTCCTATTAGCCATACACGTATGTTACTTGAAACTTCGTAACTTGTTTATTGAAGTATGGTTAAGTGATTTCATTACTGTTCAACGGTACATTAAAGTTCAAATCCTTACAACTGACCCGAAGCTTTCGGTGAAGGAAAACATCGTAATGGAACTGTATCATGATGGTAGGTCTTTTACTGAGCTCGTTTGTCGGTGTTAGAGCTACACTGAAGCTATTGCTGGTTTCAGCATGAATGGGTCGGCTCGCCCGGGGTAGTACCACCCTCTCACAGAAAACCGACGTGAAGTAACAGAGCTTGCACTGTTGCGTTTCGTTCGGTCAGTGAGAGCGCCGGAGACCCACACATATTAAAAGGCCGGCAACGCACTTGCGACTCCCCTGGTGTTGCTAGTGTCTATGGACGGCGGTGATCACTTACCATCAGGTGACCCATCTGTTCGTTTGTCCCCTATAATATAAAAAAAAAACAAAGATAAGCTTACCACTCTCAAGTTCAAAATATGTCGCCAAGGACATATTAATACGTGTACCGGTAGCAGCACTGGAGAGTTAGTCTCTGGTCAGTCTGTAGGCTTAGCATGTATACCATCTTAGACCACATCGTTATTTATCATCATATGATATTATGGTCAAAAATGCTAAAAAAAACTGACGGTGAGCACAGCGTAATCCTAAATAAAGGCGACCATCGAAAGACTTAAAATCTATCGGCAATCATCGCTGTCCTGCCTACATGCTGTCGTGAACTGATGCATTTGCTGATCCCGGATCACATTAACAGTAAATAAAAGTTACTGTAAAGGATTTATCACTAATTGTATGGTGGTAACAATCTTATCGAGTAGCGACATCGATCGCCATGTGGGTTTTTTGAACACAAGCTCGCAACTATGGCAAATGTTACAGCTGGGGTATCGTAATCGCGATAACGTATACTAAAATTATTCTGAAAAAATATAACAAAAAATTATGCAATTGTATCTAATAATATTTTTAATACGAACTATAACGGCATGGAACCCTCATGTCTCGAAGCCTACTCTGTACTGTGTTGTGTTTTTTAATATAGAATGTTCTAGATCATAATTATTATGATTATGATTTAGTTTTAAATTCTCATTGAGCCAGGATACGCTTGTCAATTAAAATTCAGTTAGATAATGTGTAGGTAACTTTCGTACAGAACAGATTAAGAAAAAAAATATTTGTGAGTAATTTTCAACAATACTTTCGTTTTTATACACATCTAAATAATAAGTCTAGATTATTGTCAGAGTAAATGATTCAAGTTTTTTTTTTTTAAACAGTAGCGTTTAGTAAAATAACATAAACGATTGTAGTGTACTCAATTATAGTTTAATGTTCTGTTCAGTGCATTTTATAACAGTCTAATAAGTATTTCCTTCAGCTGTTTTTGTTCGACACTATGTCTTTGTTCAGTCAAAACTTTTCATATAGCCTTAAAAGGGCAGGGGCCGGGTTCTAAGTGCCACCTACACACAGAACTATACAAATGTCCATATTAGCCCCTATGGGCGTTCTGACTAAGACGGTCAGCGAATCGGCTACCTTTGTTAGAGACACCGGTGACTTGTCTGCTGATGTAGTGGGCGATTCACCTTCGATGTTGAGATAATCTCGTCTCATGTAGGTGGTAGGTGCTTAGCATCATTAAGAGAACACTTAGGAAGTTGTTTTCAGTTTCGTAATAATAGTTCCGATGCCCGCCGTGTAGGACGCTCACATTTTAATGTTTGTTTAAAACAATAAATCGCTTATCGTTTGCGTAATTTGGTATAACGTTATGATATAATATATAACGCTTTAAGAAAGTGTCGTTTCTAGTTTTTATATGCGGTTTAAATAATATAAAGTTTAGTTACCTAATCGTACAAAATTTATTATTGTAATAGTTGGCAGTAAATTGTAAAAATAAATGTCACAGATAACAATGAAATATAGATAGGAGGTAATGTTATTGTTATAAACATATTAAAAGATAATAACTTAGATTATTAGAATATCGCCCGTCGTATAGCCAGTATTATAAGAGTAACATTATTTGTGAAAAAGTAAGCTTACGACGATTTGATCTAATGCTTATTGCGACAAAATGAGCTAATAAAATTAAATAAAATAATATTTTTATTACCATAGAATATTTATTAAAATAAAAAAAATAGTTATAGATTCAAAAGTAAATATTAGATTCACCTCAAATAATTATGTTATCCTCAGACAGTTATGTTGATAGCATTTTGTGTAATATAATTCAGATATTGTACGTGTACATGTAGTGGATTAGAAAGAATAACATGAAATATAAATGTTGATGTGTCACAAAAAATCGCTGAACTAGCAGACAAGTAGGTACTATTATTATAACACAGAAGACGCGAGAAGACTCTGATTTTATTACCTTCTTTATACTGACAGTTATCATTTTTAATATCACGGACAGTTGACAAAATAAAGAAAAAGATATATTTCAATAACAATTTCGTTCATAAAATATTATATTTTTATTGTTAATATAAAAAACCATGTATCCAAAAAATATATTAATACAAAAGAAGGTTTTACTAAAATGCTCTAAAAAGAATTTGTTTATTTTCAATTACTCTCCTCAAGACTTAACACGCATCTCCATTATAAACCTAATCGGATGATTTTTCTAATGTGCTGCATGGCAGCCATTTTGTTATCCGCCTTTTTTTTCATTCTCATGTGTTGTCACCAGGATTAAACAACCATGCAAAATTGCAAAGTCGTAGGTCGAAAGGAACTGGTTTTAATTCAACTTACAAGATTGACCTAACATTGCAAGCTAAATAAAAGTATATAATAAATAAATACTCAATTACGACTGGATTTTATTCAAACAATTATATTTCAACTTACCATTTTACAGTGTACCTCGTACAGAACTAATCGATTGTTTAATCTCATAAATAAGTAGCTCTCGGTCAATAGATATATTAATGCACACGAAGTTACTGAAATAGGAGGGTTTCAAGCGAACCGTAGCTATTTTTAAGTACGCATTCATTTTGTTAAAGTACGTACTTGAGCATTTTCTTATTGAGAGCCATGGTCAGTATCGATGTGTTCATACATGTCTATTTATAAAGAGATGACATAATCATAGCAGGCCCAGTGTAATATTTGAGAATCTATTTAAATCGGAAAGAAGAGTAATCGGTATTATTTGAAGTAAATTATTATATGATTGGATAAATATTTAAATTTGCTTTGTATATATTGTTTTAACCTTTGTAAGTTTCCATATATATATATATATATATATATTGTTTTTACTGAAATAAAAATGAATTTTGTCAAACTTGCATTAAGTGTCCCTTTGAACTGTCTCAAAGACTAAGGATTTTCAAATATGTTAACAATTATTAAATGACTTCATGCTTCAAAATGGTTTTTCATGTCAGGGCGATCACGTATTTTACCTTTTTTTTCTCGCTGAGTAATCTTCTTAGACTTCCCACATCGCTGGGTAGCATAGGTGGGAGTATCAGATTTGTACTGATACTCCCTCGTTGTTCTTCTCGCACCTTTTAGATGGGTGGGCAGGAACTGCCTTTGCAACACTTCTACCCGATTCGGTAGGTGTTGGCTCTTCAGCAGGGCTCCAACTTGTAGTCTATCAGGTATTTTATGTGGATTAAGGATTGTCTTCAATCTTAAATTTTAAAACCCAAAACCCTTTTACTATTTTTTGGGTTACATCTGTTAAATTGTGTCATTCCTATTTAGCTTGGGTAAACCTATTGATATATAGCAAAGATAATGACTTAAATCTGTCCTGCTAGTGTCTCGTTAAAATCGGTTCAGATGCTTCGGAGATCAACGCGGCCAGACAGCAGACACAATTTAAACAAATATAGTAAGAACACTACACCATTATATTAGCCGAATCGTTTCAATATTATGATCGCAAGGTTGCAAAAGCGTTCTCTCTCTATCAAAACATAATAATAGATTTTGCAAGTACTGAAACTGAAGAAACTACAGCTTTAAATATATATGTAGTGTTTTATTGTGTTAGCTCCTACTCCGATGCTTATTTAATTATTGTACGCCGCTGCATAAATACCACGAATCATACACGATGACATAAGATGCAATTACAAGACGAATGCATGTGTTCATTTGTAATTAAATATTGTTTACGGACTAAACAGGCATTTAGTGTAATTTACCAAAGGGCTGACATGATTTTACTGTAGTAGGCTTTTGTTTTCAAATGAATAAATTGCATATTAAAATGAAACGGTTTTCGAATTAATCGTAATTCAAGCCTATTTTTATTATTATAATACAGTCAACTTCCTAGAACATACTTATAAGAACAAAACATGTATCAATATTTATTACGTTTTAGACAATCGAAGGCCCGGCCAGGAAGTACGTAATATTTTATCCTTTGCAAGCCCTTCCGCCTCTTATTATACATTTAATCTATTGCATCCGCTCCTGTTCAGAGTGTTTCGTGCATACGTTCAATCTTTAATATCTATAACATATGTGTAAGTATAGTGCATATTCTGATCACTATTTAATTTCTCTTCAGCATTTCAAACCCGTGTGTGTATATTTGGCGTTTAAATATAGAAAGGTTGTTAAAAATTGTTGAATTATAAATGAATAGACGACCCGGTGAACTTCGTGTCACTTACATATATTTGTGTATAATGTGGTCAAAACTTAATACAAAATTTTTATGTACATTATAAACGCAACGTAGTTATGCGCTTAATCAATTTAAAGCTTTCTCATTTACTTACTATTTATATTTCTGAAACAGAACTGTGCTGTATTCTCACAAAACAGACCAAAGAGATAATACTCATACTACAGACAGCTATGAAACAGACAAATATCTGAACGCACCTATCAATATTTGACAAACGAATGACATTTTTTAATTTCTAAAATGACAAAAGGCATCAAATGTTTCATAGCTAGAAACATTTTATATTTAAAAATGTAATTATCTTTTTTAGTATTTTCCTTTACTTATTATTTATGTTTCTCACTGTTTAGACCTTCCCTGGACATCCATAAATATTTCAAGATCAAAATTAGCTAAATCGGTCCAGCCATTCTCGAGTTTTAGCGGGACAAACGAACAGCAATTGATTTTTATATATACTATATATAGATGATCGCTGCCACTTAAACTAGGTAATCCTGTATCTCAGGTGGCAGTACAAATTTTGTCTCTAGTTGAGAAAGCATTATACAAGCGCAGTGGATATATTACTTGGAAATACTATGTATAAAAATAAGTGCATGTTACCAACAACATTAAAGTATGCTACATTTAAAAATACCGATTAAAATATATTGAGTGTTAAATTTTGGTGTAAATTTTGTTGTCATAAGAAGTGATCCTTTTTTTTTTTTTTTTTTAATGTGGGAAGAAATCCTTCATTAGACACCCACAGCCCTGGGGAGCTGTGGGGTGTCAGACTCCTACTGACTAAAAAAACCCACAAGATACCGTCTGCCGCGCTATGGAGTGGTACGGGATCGAACAAGCAAGCACCATGCCACCCCGGCGACAAGGCCCAGCGCGAACGCCCTAACCGCGACGACAGCCCGGTCAAGCTGCCTACCCGTCTACCGAACCAATGTGCAATGGAAAGTCAGGTCCCCAGCCCCTTCCCTCCTTGGTCCGGTTTGGTAGTCAAGGGGTCACCCCCTCCAACCACCTCCACCTGTAACTTTTTTACGTGGTTTTCTACCACGGTGACTTTTTAACGAGGTTTTCTCCCTCTCCCTCCGCCCGAAGGCCACCCCTCTGTCACTTTTTAATGTGGTTTCCTCCCACAGGAACTTTTTAATGAGGTTTTTCTCCCTCTTCCTCCGCCCGAAGGCCTCCCCTCTGTCACTTTTTAACGTGGTTTCCTCCCACGGTAACTTTTTCTTGAGGTTTTCTCCCTCTCCCTCCGCCCAAAGGCCGTCCCTCTGTCGCTTTTTAACGTGGTTTCCTCCCACGGTAACTTTTTAACGAGGTTTTCTACCTCCCACCGCCCGAAGGCCTCCCGTCTGTTTTTTAACGAGGTTGTCTCCTCAACACCCGTAACTTTTTAACGTGGTTTTCTCCCACGGTGACTTTTTACCGAGGTTTCCTCCATCCCACCGCCCGAAGGCACACCCGTCTGTAACTTTTTAACGTGGTTTTCTCCCACGGTGACTTTTTACCGAGGTTTTCTCCCTCTCCCTCCGCCCGAAGGCCACCCCTCTCTAACCTTATTGGATTTAATGATACTTGTACGAAGGTTAAGCGTTACCAGTTTCCTACTCTCGATACATCATCTGCCAGTAATCTTTTCGTCATAATTTAGGTTTTTGAATATTTTACGTTTCTCAGTATTACATTAAGCTGAAACAAAATTGTAATTTATGCCACATTTATGTCACAAATCTTGGCTCGGAGATGACAAAAGTTCTACAATCAACGACATGATTACACTTTGGCTTGACATATTATTAATTACACTTTTTAGTAGTTTTTTTTTATTTAATACGATATCACTATATACTATAATTATCATCTACGAACAAAAACTCAATCGAACTTATTTTTTATTAATACGACTATAGACACCATTGTGTAGTCTATATTATCAGAGAAGCAACAATATAAAATTCGAGCCGTCAAGATGTCATTTATCTGACATGAACACTGAAGGCGCAGGTTTATTGATTATAGGGCAATGTAAGAAACGGGACCACCCACGGAGGGCAAGAGCCCATTTGATTGCAGAAACAGCCGTTTTATATATAGATAGGTATACCAATATATAGAAAGTTCAAAGATCGTGACGTCTTATCTATAAACAAGTGATTTCTAACACCCTGTCTATGAATTTGCAATAAATTATTCTTTTTAATTTTTATTAATATTGCCTTGTTAATTACTTTGCATTTTAATTATGATTTAAAAACTATTGACGACTCGATATGAATGTTCCGTTTTAATTAGATAACTCTAATTCTAAAGATGTCAATAAAAATCTGCACACAGATGAATAACGAAAGAAGTTAAGTTTAATTAATTTGAATAGTTTATTACACCATCGTCTAACCTCACTTTATAATTTAGAACTTATAAATGGAGATTAATCAGATTTATATAAAAGATAGTTATGATATATTACTGGCTTTAAAAAATTGCTTTTAATTACTGGATGTTAGGACTGGACAATGGTGTTCGACTGGCTTACCATCCCCATATAGTAGTAGTAAAACGTAATGGAATGTGTTCGGAACGTTTCTCGAAGACGATAGATGCTTAAGGACAATTATAATATAGGCGTTTTTAATGAAATGTGTGCGTGCACGTCCAGCATCGGAAGAAGCCAAATTAATGTATAATGTGGTTGACGTCGGTATGAGACCAAGAAAGTGATTGCAAGTTTCTGTTTTGTTTTAATTTTTTTTGCTGTTTGTTTTCTTTTGTAATATTTGGTTTTATTGTTAGTATGTATAGTAAAATATGTTGAATGAATGATGGAGGCGTGTTTTTATTGAACAAACACGCAATAAAAGTAAAGAGAAAAAATACCCATCACTGTGACATATTTACTCTTTTCGCGTTCCGGTATCAGACGGTGTAACCAAGCGAGGTAGGAAAGTAGGGATAGAGATCCCTAGAGATAACCCTATCCATGACTCTTTTAGTTTGTCGTGTTTTGGAATCAGGCCTTGTATATCCATGAGTGGAGTTTTGCAAGTCGGTATGAATGAGGAGGCCATTTTTGGATCGTTTTATACTTACCATCGGACACAATGTTTACTGTGTACTTTACTTTTACTGTTCCAATGAACACAGAACAGAGTCGATGATATCTCAGTGATTAGCGTTTCCGGGCACCGAAAGGTTCGACGTACGTTCGAATCCTTACAAACGAGCCGGAGCTTTCGGTGAAGGAAAACATCATGAAACCATAGCATGATCAGGGCTTTTTTAAGCTCACCTGGCTAGCTACCAAGTTGTACCAAGTTCAATTTGATAATTTGTCATCAAGCACCTATAGGTGTATTCCGCCAACTGCACTTACGAGCTAGTCTTCCTCTAGCTTTATTATGTCCATGTCGAACCACCTACAAAACTTACAAAGTATAAAAAAGACAATATTTTATACGAAGTGATTACTAATAAGAACAAGGTATCCTTTAATAATAAGAAAAGAAGCGTATTTTTGCTTTTTTGGTATAAACAATAAGTTGAATAGCCTTTCAAATTGCCTCCATGGAAGTATAGTACGATCAGATAGAATGCAGTATCTATATTTAATATCTATATTTCAAACATGAAAACTTATTACTTGCCACACTATTCTCTCATACATAGGTATGAGGTATAGGCCTTTACAGAGCAGTAGGTTAGTAGGTGGAGTTGTAGGTGGTAGAGCTACGCTGAAGCTATTACTGGTTTCAGCATGAATGGATCGGCTCGTCCGGGGTAGTACCACTCTCTCACAGAAAACCGACGTGAAATAACAGTGGCTGCACTATTGCGTTTCGTTCGGTCAGTGAGAGTGCCGGAGGCCCACAAATTTAAAAGGCCGGCAACGCACTTGCGACTCCCCTGGTATCGCTAGTGTCTATGGACGGCGGTGATCACTTACCATCAGGTGACCCGCCTGTTCGTTAGCCCCTTATGACATAAAAAAAAAAGTGTAGTCCGGTGAAAATGTAGCGGCCTTAACAAGCCAACAGTGTAATCAGTTCGAAAAAAATAAACAGCGCAAGTATCGCAAAAAAACAAAACAATTTGTAAACACTGTTGTTTTTTGGTCGTAAAAGATACCACTGAAAACACATAGAGTACTACACATGACTACAATGTATTCAAAGATGATGACTTTATAATGATTACTCCTTAAGTTTCCTCCGAAACGTATTGTTCTCAATAATGATTTATGATGTGTCATAATACAGTTAATTTAACGTCAGAACATTTTACAGGAAAACTAACGAACATCTCGGTACTCGAACCGCACACAAACACGGTCAGATAAGGGTCACAGGATTTACTTGGAATTTATCGCGATGACCCTCATAACACATATTTAATGTTAGAAGTATTTAGGATAGGAGGTAATTATTAAGTTAACATGTACATGTATCAATTAAACAACAATATCTACATATGGTCACAGGATTATAAATAATTATCTATAGTGAAGCCAATTTGGACTTGATTTACCTTTAAATTGTCTTCTTCACTCGTAAAATCTATTAACAAATAAGGATTTAATGTCAATTCCAGTAATTCGTTTTGGTACTATATTAAAGATGTAAATACTGTTGAAAATAATTGTTGTCTGTCCGTGTAAATTCCTGAAACGTCCGGATCGATCGTGACGACACTCTTGTTGAATAGACTGAAGTCTTTTAAGAATATTATTAATACCTATATATCACTACATTTACCCAGTAAGTTGTATTTAATTTAATTTAAGATTAAAATAGTTCGTTATAACGTAAACTATATTATTTCGTATCGAATCGTTAAAATCCTAATATTATAGTTCAATCATTTGTAGATTATTTGTATCATGACGTAACTTACATTTAGTTAATTATTTCTTGTAATCTTTATTCCTTTTGATTAATACCTATTTAGCATTTGTAAGTTTTAAAGTTAAATAACAAATTTAAATAATACAAAAATGTAATAAATTCGCTTGTAATTTAAAACGCCTTAACACAATGTTTATTGGTTAAAATGAAGTATGACGTCATAGTCTCTGTATACAGGATATCTTTTAGGACAATGTCGATAAATTCAATTTTTTACCGCTGTATCTTGGGGGTGTGTGTGTAATAGCAAATGAAGATGAGTAAAAGTGGATATGTTACAGCTCAATCGGATAATTTTTCCAAAATATACGCGTAGGTATATCATGTTTCTTTTCATCAAATCCAGATTGCACGTCTATTAAATTTCGGGTAGTGGCAACAATAAGCAAGATTCGTTTTATCAATAAATACAGTTAATTATTTAACGGGTAAAAGGTACATGCGTATTACAGTGTAATGCAGTTACAATATCATATACAATATTTTCCTTATAGATTTTAATTGGAATCCACAATTAAAAAATGATAAAAGTACATCAAATGATAAAAAAAAAACTTTTTGAGGTTATGATATTATGTTTATATTAGACATACATCACCATTACATTAGACTATTAAGAAAACTACGTATTTATTACCTTCATTTAAAAATGATCTAACAACAGAGCAAACAAGAGATTTATGTGGTTAGACCACTTGCTCGTATAGTTGAGTCTCGAAAATACTATTTTGTTCTATAGTTGCACATAAGCACAATATAATGTATATGATTAAACGCGTATCGCGTGGTTTTATAAATCATATCGTAAGTAAATTTCACTAGAATCAATACAAATTCACACAGACGAGATTATTGGCAAAGATTGTGACGTCACAGAAATCCCGCGAAAAATGGTTCCTTTGAATAATCGAATTATCTTTCCTGTAGGCAATATTTAATTTATATATTTAAATAATAATCATTTGTATGTAAGCAGACTGTATGCAAACGGATCGCTTTAGAACGCCTGCACCTATTTGTCCATTTTTTTCTATGTCAGGACAAAGTGTCTATGAAAAAAAATGTTTCAAAATTGTACGGTAAAGTGAACAATTAGGGGTTAAAACAATTTCCATACAAAAGTGAGTGAGTAAGTGAAACAAAAGACAGTAGGGCAATCTTAAATAATATTGACAGAATCAATCAAAATAACCTTTGGAACTTACATTAATTTAGAATATTTATGAAGTTACTTCACAAAGTAATTCGATATTTCCGTATAGGGTTTCTTTTAACTGTATTCCTATTTTATAATTAAATACCCATGAAGACATATCACAAACAATAAGTAAATAATAAAGTGTACATAATATATCAGTACTGTGACCCAACCCAGCGGGAACCCGATGTCGGTATCACGGCGCGTGACAACTATTCATGCATGAACTTCTCGAACAATTCTATATGAACGATTGGACCTTGAATATCGGTTATGCCGGTCTCTAATCCTCATTATTATATTTCATGTAAGTCACATGTAATTTTATATAACGTTTGTTAAGATACAAGGACACTGCGGTTGCTGCTGAGAATGTGTCAATTCAAGAGTGTAAGTTATGTATAAAAGTAATAAGTAATAGGTATAATTTTAATGTATATATAGTTTTATTGGTTATTTTACTGTATAACTGTTGATTCGGTGTCATACGTGTTTACTTCGCAACGTAATATATTAATCTCATATAAGTGAACGTAGTGATGAGATCATATTATTGGGTTGTCGATAAAATGATACAGTAACGGAATATTGAAATAATTTCAAAATTCTGTAATTTTAATTCCGCCAGGTTTGGTGACGAACGCAGAAGCTACTAAGTTGAAATGACAATTAGACGCAAGAGTGCCAAAATGGCATAACGTCGGTTTGGTGGGATAAAAATGGATTAACAAATTTCCATATACAAATTGAGTGAGCGAATGAGAGCAAAGGAGGTCTACAAAAATGTTGACAGATTAACGTTCACTTGTTTTGTTGTCATTTTATTTAACTACATGGGCGTAGTACAAAGAAAAGATTTGCTCTCATTTTCTTGGCTAGTATACACCTGCGAAACATTGTACATATATTATTGTATAAATAAACCTATATGTATTTTGTTTACTGACAATTTTCGTTAAGTTTAATTACGAAAGTAAAGAGGAAAAGGGTACCTACCGTACTGAAACTACTATGTGATGTGCAGTGTATTGTAGTGTAACTAGACAATGTCACTATATCTCGTAAGTAGCGGTCTAGAGGACTTTTTTCCGAAGGATCATACTGAAGTAGTTGCGAAAGGAGCACATAACGAGTGTACGAATGCAATGTTAACTACTTCGTGTCCAATTCTACAAACAGTTAAATGATCGTCTATAATATACAATATAGTCGTTGTGCATTCGCTCGTGAATATATCTGAATTAGTACAACTGTTGCACAATCGGTGGCACGCGAGTTATTTCATTTTGTCGCAGTGTCGAAGTTACCCTTGTTTCTTCACGTTGCTCCTAACGTTTCCTTAAACGTTAGTCTTCTAAAATAAAAGTAATCTCACTATAAAGCTACATAATAAGATCTTAAATATAGATTTTTAAAATTATGATTTTTATGGTATCTACAATTACAGACAATAATTTTCACTGGACTGTTAATAACATTTACGAAAACAAAAACAGTACACGTTCTTTAAAAAAAAAACATTGTACATTTCGGGTTAAATGCCGATTGCGTCGCACGGTTAAATTAATTAAAAGTAATGTGCAGTCGTAAATAAATTAAGTTATTATTAAATGAAGTAAGAAATTATGCAACGAAGTGTCCGGTTGAGTTATAATAGTCATTAGGATGTCCGCCAGCTTCAATAGTGTGCACAGATCTCAGCGGACTGTATAAAACTGCATTCAACCGAGTACTATTACATTATATAATGATAATGTTCTATCTATTACTATCAAAATAATTATAATTATATATTTAGAATGAAATAAGTTTTCACGTCTATCGTGCTAACCAGACTCATTAATGCAAATGATACTAGATATATGTATAAAGAAGGTTCAAAATTAGATAGAGGTTTGCGACTTTGTGGTATCGTTTTTATAATTGCAAGTACAGGTCATAGTATATTTAATAATATAGGACATCCGAGTTGTAATTCTTTGAGATTAAATGTCACAATTAACATTTTTATCAATGTTTGTTTTAATGTTCCTTTAATTTATGATTAGAGATTTTACACGTGTCGTGATTTACAGTAGGTAATATTATTTAAGTTTTTTAAGACATTATTAGTCAGATTTTTGATATGTAATAGATGTGTATATCGTAAAACTTGTGCTGGGTTTTTACTTATGTACGTAATCAAGTAACAATATCAAGACGATTCAACTCAACTCCTATCTAAGTAAACTTGACATTCAGATCGTATGGTTCTAATTAAACTATAATTAATTTATTGTATACAATACTAGGGGTCAAAGTGGTCGCCATGGCCGAAATCGGTTGGAATCATCATCATCATCATCACAATACGAATAATAACGAGTAATATAGTTTACATTAAAAAAAAAGAAACAAAATACATCAAAGTTTTCAATAATGTTAAAAAACAACAGCTCGATTTAACATCTTAATTTGTTAATAATGAGAATTGTAAAGTATCAAAAATAGAACAATTCTAACATAAAATATATATTATTGTGGGCTCGGCAACACGCAAACAGTTTCGTTGTGTTTTTGGCAGCTGTTCTCTCTGTTACCTACAGCTTGTCACCACAACCGACGTAAGAATCGTCACAAACGAAATGATTGAAGAATTTTTAATTTTTTTTTTTTAAATCAAAACTCTGTTTAACACGTGCGTGCGATTGCGTCGGTGCCAAAATAGTGAGACACATTAGCATTTAGCTTGCTCCACCGTGATATAGGGACAGCTATTTCCGACTATTGTCTCTTTGATATGCGACTGCTCTTTTAAATATTGAGATGCGAAATTGTTTTGTCAAAATTACGAATAGTAAAGAAGGAACATCGATAAAATATCAAGAAATATATTTAAATTTATTTTAAGTAGTAGGGGTCGTCCAGCGGTCGACAATTTATCATGATTCATTATTTTTTAAAGTTTCATTTATTTGTCAAAGAGTGTACAAATATCTTTAGATTAGTAGACTCAAGTGTCATGAAGTGTTAGGAATAGGGGCTTATAAAAAACTGTTTTTTAATTTGTTTGATAACATTGAAACTCGTCAATAGTATAGCTATTAAACAGAAAAAAAAAGATAACCGGTTGATGAACAGAAATGATTAAAGTACTTAACCGTTATGTCTCCGTTTATTTATATATAGATAGAAGGAATTTAAATATAAATACTGGATTTATCTAGTTTCTGCATTCAATATCGTATAATATAAATTGTATAGGTTCTTATCTATTAATAAAAGTATTACAATAATTAATGTGAAGAATAAATATTCAAACTAAGGTCGATTTAATTCAGTCGAGTACGATTATGTTATAAAAATAAATGACATTTGTTATTGCAGATTCAGTTCAATCAAAAGCAACTAAATTTTTATTACCAAATGTAAAAATAAATATGCTTTGTCTCCCGCCTTACATCACTACATAGTACAAAACAAAGTCGCTTTTTTTGTCCCTATATCCCTATGTATGCTTAAATCTTTAAAACTACGCAACGGATTTTGATGCGGTTTTTTTTTAATAGATAGAGTGATTGGAGAGGAAGGTTTATATGTATAATAACATCCATTACATTGTGGAGAAATACTGTTATTTTTGAGGTTACTTCAAATTTTACGCTTTCGGGCCACGGGGAGTAATGAATAAATCATAACTACTGGATCGATTTTAATCATTTTTTCAGTGAATGACATAGGCTATATATTTTATACCCGTGCGAAGCCGGAGCGAGCTGCTAGTAAATAATAAGCTGCATATATAACCATTCAACAAATTTGTTTTTTTTTTTTAATATTGTAACCTCATTAAAGTTCAGTACGCTTAGTTATATTTACCGTACATTAAAGAGAATTTTAATTCATAAATTTATAGGTAATACTTTATTAAACTATATAAAAGACAGTCGCAATCGTGTCAGTTTAAATTACATACATAGCGCAGTAGATGAAAGTAGAAGTGTTGCGAACACATCAGTTGTATATTGTGTACTTAATCTTTTATGGACCCATTTAAAAATGTCACAGCCTCATTGATTGCAAAACAGTTCGGTGGCGATGAAATCTCAGGCGCACCCACTCGGTATTGTTGGTCAAATACTGATCGTTTTTAAAGTATCCAATTGCATCACACGTGCTAACTAAACTGAGATGTTACACGCGTTGCACAACAGTGGATTATGCTGAGATACGTTGGATTGTATGTTACTTCTGACTGGCTTAGTAATTCTAATAAATACTGGTAAAGAGAAAAGTCGTTACTTTGATGTTGTTATTACTAGTGAACGCGTATAAATTATATATATATATGTTGAACAAATAGAATAATTATATTAATAGAAGTTGTTGGTACATAGTGTAAAATTTTGTTGAAAGAGAAAATCGGGATTAGCCTTTTTTGTTATGAGGTAACTAACAGGCAATTCCACCTTTAAGTTAGCACTGTAAGTACTGTGGCTTATAGTTGTTAGTAGCCGCACCTTAAAAGGACTAATGTCCTAACTAAATCTGAACATTGTAGCGCTACGATAGAACAGTGTGACGCTGATGCTTCTGTAGTCAAACCTTCCACGGGTTTTACTACCGTTTAGATTGACGCATTTTGTTATAGATGCTTTGATAGTTTTTACTCTTAAGTTGATAATCTACAATCAAACAGCTAGTGACGTGTTCCGAGGAATATAATTGAGAACCAATTCCCCATTCTATTATATTTATTGTTTCACCAACTTTGATCACACCGTTGAATTACATTGTATTTATTCTGGTCACACCATAAATAATGATATAAATATATTTTACTAAAGAGTTATTTTTAAAACGAAATACAAATCATAATATAACAAAAACATAGTACGTATGCAATACATCATTAATGCATGAATAGTGCACGTAAGAGATTAATAATTGATTGTAGGTACTGAAAATGATAACTGCTGTGTGAGTTTTCTCAACTATAGCTACTCTTCATGCTTTTGCGTTTCGGTAGCCTATATCTAAATTGTTTTATACTTTTTCATTCGTTTTAAAAACATGGTATTTTAAAAAGGAGTTTTTATTTATGTTTTATGTCTGAGATATGATAATCGATTTTGTACATCTTCATAAGATTAAAATTGATTAAAATAATTAAATCGATAGTTTTACGATACGATTGCAAAAATTGTATCGAATAGAAAAAGAAAGCAAATTAATAATTAAAGCGAGAAAATTGTTTATAAAAAAGATATGTTTTTGGCAACCTCGGCTAGATTACTAGGTAAAGTATAAATTAGATTAAACTCAATATTTCAAACTGTTATTGAATGGCCTCGATACTTATAGCATTAAAATCTTATAAGGAACTTATACGAATATAAAAATGTGTATTCATTCATTTACGCTCTTCATTTTCATCCTGCCTCAAGAAAACGATTGCCGTAAATCAATATAATCCAAAAGCAACGGATATTGGCAAATGAACGTTCACCGACAGTCGTTTTACTGTTTCATGCCGTCATAAATCACGATGTAAACTAGTAACTAAATATATACAGACTATATCTAATAAGTTCATTATAAGCCAAATTGAGTCACTCATGGATCACAATACTTTGATGTACAGTTATACTAAATCGTCATTTAATGTTTTAGTGTTCAACAGATCGTTGTATCAAGTATTTTGATTTTTTTAATATATTGCTATTTCCATTGTTAACAATTGTCATCTAAATATAATAAGTATATTACAAGCCAAATTGAGTCACTCATGGATCACAATACTTTCAAGTACAGTTATACTAAATCGTCATTTAATATTCAATTGATTATTGCATAAAGTATTTTGATTTTTTAGTATATTACTATTGCCATTGTTAACAATTCGTCATGTTTATGTAATTTCGGACATGTTTAATAAATCTTTTAATTACTCATCCTCGTTAATTTTTAACAATTAATGAATATATATTGACTCTTCAGCTTACAATAAAAATAAACCTAATTGTTTTATCTGACAGTTTAACGGAATTTTCTATTATTAACCACATTCAGACAAGGATAAATACTAACACAATGTAATTTATAAATAAAAAATTATAGGTCTGCCATTGTGTGCGTATCACGCAAAAACTACTGGAGAGAATTTGAACATTTGGTTTAGTTTTACTAAGGAACTCTTTCTTACTTAACACGTTATAGGCCAATCCATTTTTGCATGACATGTCGTTCAGGCCATTTGATATTTTGACGTAAAAATACATGTATTATCACAGAATATCACACTATTACATCTACATATCAGTAATTATTTAGATATTAACAGTTATCACATCGTGTACCACTTGTGGTACACGTGGCCTAAAGATGAAGTTTAACATGTACCACAGGTGGTACATGTGGCTCCAAACATGTTAAAAATATAAAGTTTTAAGAAAAGTACGATTTTTGTAAGCACTACACGTTCGGTGATGTTTATTTTCTTCTCACGGTGAAATGTGACAAGTATCGTGTTTGCGCATGCTTAGGATGCTCAGGAGGAACAGACGAAGTTGCGGGCATCAGCTAGTAGTTAAATAAAATATTAATAAACAGATAGGTAATTACATAGTTTGTACCGTACAGGAAATAAACCGACAAAAACAAAGTGACTTAATATTACATTGGGATTCAGATCTAAGTAACGTTCTTTACGGTAATTGAGTCCGACTAAATCGCGGCCACCCCGTATACGCGTTATAATTACACGTGTAGGTGTATCGCGAACTTAGCTCATCCGGTATACATCTAGTAATAAAGGTAACTACGTTCCCGACTTAGTTGCTACCGCCATATACATGGTGATAAATCCGTTACAGTCTCAATTTTTATGTTACGATTCGGGGTCAGACAATGTAGATATCCAAATAGCGAACGTCCTGCATGATAGTGGCGACTAGCAATCGATTGTAAATCTCTGGGCCTACCTACGCCGCTGTTTTCTGTTTGTGCTTATAGTAATGGACAGTGACGTCATAATTAAAAAAAACTTTAAAATCAATTACAAAATTGGTATCGAATAGATTGATAGGAAACGTTAGAAAACGTGTTTGAAGAGTAAGCATCTAATTAATATTAGTATTGTTCACAGTAATGCATATAAGGTGAAGTACAAATTTCAAACGCTTAAATTAATGTTTCATTTTTTTTATACTTTATAGGTTAGCGTTTGACCACAATCTCATCAGATGTTAAATGATGCTGTGGTCTAAGATGGTAGTCACGCTAAGCCTAGAGGGATACTGGCTCTCAAAAGTGCAGCTCCCGGAACACACCAACAGGTGCTAGGCGACAGATTTTCAACTTGAGGGTTGTAGCTACCTCGGTGGGCTTAGAAAAAGCCCTATCACCATGCTATGCTTTCATCACGATGTTTTTCCCCCTTGACCGAAAGCTCCGACTCGGTTGCCAGGATTCGAACCTACGTCCTTCGACGCTGTGTCCGAACACACTACCAGCTGAGCCATCTTCTCTACATAAAGTCATTTGTAAATATTTGCTAATAGTACAAAAAAAAATCAGTAGTCAAATTTTTATTCGTGTAATTATTTAATTCTTACAGTACTCTTAGTTTTAGTCCTATGTACAAATCCATACATTAATTCGATTATATTTTGGATTTTTTTTCACAATAACCTAGTATATACTGTCTCGTCAGTTTTTTTTGCCTACTTTCGATGTAGCTTTAAATTCGGGTTTTCCCATAATATAGTCAAAAATGTATAACAAAACAAATGTTAAATATTTTAGTAATCTAAAATTAGTATTTAATTATCCTTAAGCTGGCTCGATGTTATACATATTACCTCTACGTATTTATGCCTATATACATTGTTGTTCTACGCATCTCCATTCTGAACAGTCAAGAGTTTGGCGCGGTTTGTAAGATAATTAACTTGTAACAATTAATGTGCATTTGCTTCCGTATTAAAAAAAAAAAAAAAGAATATTTATAACATTCGCAATTTGTTAATAAATAATTACGACTTACTGAGTTATTGTACTTAATTATATAATATCACTTATTTGTATATAAATTCTTTAGACAATGTCAATGTTTTAATAACTATATTTGTGGTTTTCAGGTAATTCTCGTTCGCAAGTCACGTTAAGACGTGAGAAATTCAATAGAACTTCGCTAGTCGTAAGTCATAAAATCTTTCAACACCTCTTTATTGCGTTGTTACAGAGAAACCGGACTTTCTTTAGTAGCCGCTTAATTTATTGTTCGACATGTAAATACGTAACTGTTTATTGATTTTCAAAATCTGATTGGTATTTACTAATAATAAATATCAGGTTTTCTGGAAAGTTCTGTCCGTTACTATGACAACAATTTTCGATATTTAAGCACGTGTTTATTTCGCATGTTCGGATCTCTATGTTTATTGCTTAATGTACACATATAGTAAGTTAACTAAAACAAAGTTAATTCAAGTTAGTCTTAAGTGTGAAGCGATACTGTATAAATGATTACCGCTGAAGTTCATTTATGTCACTGTATCATATACGAATCTCAACAAAGTAGAAATGCTACAGAAGCATGTTAATTATTTGATTATATTCCACGGACTGTAGTCCTTATATGTTTTTATTCTTAAAATGTTAAAAAAAAAAAATTAAGTCGATATCAAACAAGCACTGGATCAATTTTCTGCATCAGTGCATGTGCATCTTTGCAAATGCATTTTTCAAAAGTGGGATATACAAAATGGCCCTCACGCTGGCAAGTCAATAATAGAAATTGCAATTATATTACTTAATAGACGTTATTGTCGGTTAAAAATGTATGTCAAAAACGTAACTTTTAAATTATTTCCAATGAATTACTGTCTTCGAAGTGTCCAACAAAGATCTCTTACTAATCAAAGATAAATGATTTACATTTTGTATTTAGGAATATTGAAAATGTTAATTAAGTATAAACAAATCTGTACATGTAAATCCTAACTAATATTGTTAATGCGAATGTTTGTTTGTTTGTGTGTTAGATTTTCACATTTTCATCAACCATCATAAAAATTTTGCTTAAGCCTTTTTGATTTGATTTTGATCAAACTGTTACTGGTAGATAGAAGATTTATCTTGATAAGTCTAATAAGCCCTAATAAGTGTCTAGTCATCGTATTGCTTAGGCTACATATCATTTCGCTTCTCTAAAGGGGAGAGGGGAGTGAAAATAGAATTTAATAGAGATAATTTAAAATGGCTAAACGAATTATCGGGATGGTGTAGTATTGATAAAATTACTTTAAAAAAATATACTCAATAAATTAATCTAGAATATATAATTCCTATAAATAAGAAAGTCATTCTCACGAGACCGAAGTAGGCAGGCATTAGCTAGTCATGCAATAACTTGTAAGGAATAATTAAACATTGTACAGGTTTAATGAAAATCAGTACTATAGTTCTCAATAAGTAAAAATTGTATTAAAAAAAAAAAACATTTTTGTTACATTTATTGTTATAAAATTATTTTATTTAACTACCCACATAAGTAAATATTGCAGAGAATTCTTGTTTACATTTATAATACAACATTATGATAATATATCTATGGCATAATTAATATTCTAGACAGGTGATAAAGCTCTAGATTTTCCTGTTATATTACCCTGCATGCATACGAATAAGGCGTACGTACGGAGATAATAAACGGATCTTATAAAATTCCATTGTTTTATCGTTCCAGTATTAAACTAAAATGTCTTTATACATGGCCTATCCTAACATTAATCTCTCACAAGTATGTACTCGTAGAGGTTATAAATACTTAAGAGGTATCTAATCTCCATTTAAAGGACCCCGCATTTGAATAATACTTTAGAAAATATAAAATTACAATCAAGATTAGTAACAATTGTTTTTAACTAACTTATTATTTATTTATATGAAGTGGAAAGTGGACTTTAGAACTAATTGTAACGAATTGGCATAAGTAACTTAAGGGACGTATATATCTTATATAATACTTATTAGATTTACTTATTAGAATTTAGGCTGTTTTTTTTTCGTAACTTCGACATCCACTCGTTTTGGGAAGCGGTAGAGTGTCGGACCCTTACTGACTAAAAACCCTACGATATACAGTCCACCGCGCTCATAGAGTGCAACGGGATCGAGCAAGGCGAGCGCTGTGACACCCCGCCGACAAGGCTCATCGCAAACGCTAGGTCGCCCACCGACCGAGATAGCTCAGTCAAGCCTCTCCGTCATTGCACCAGTGCAATGGAAGGACAGATCTCAACGACTTCCCCGTTAGTCCGGCTTAGCAGTGAACGACATATTATATTATAAAAAATATTGGTGAATATGTAATAATCAAACGAAATACAGAGGAGCAACAGATCACCGAAATTATAAAAGCTGTTATGTTAAAGAATTTTTGTTATTCAAAGATGAAATACTTCTAATTATGAACGTATCAATTACGGTAGCTATAACAATAACAGTGAACCGTTATTCCGATTCGTTTTGATCACGTTATACTAATAGAAACGAGAAAATTTAGCGGTAAATGTAAGGCGTGTATTGGATCGGCAAAGTTAAATTTTAAACTCTAGACACATGTTCTTTATTGAGAGTAATAGAATAAACAATACGAGTTTAGATTGTGTTCGGAAGTTAAAAAAATATATATGTTATACATTTGGTCCAATTGCGTTACCTACTTCTCGAAAGACGTCAATAGGAAATGTACACGCATAGCTATGACGAGAAACATTTACACTGCTCGTTTAAAATAACACCATTCATTGTATATTATACTTTCTTGAAAACCAGTACGAACGGTGTGGCGACCTTTAATCATTTTCTGAGTATGTATTGCAAAAGAAATGATTATGAACGAAGCGATATATTAACATATATTTTGCATTTATATCGATTTAACATCGAAGGAGATATCTTTAAATAGTGGAGTTATTTAAGCTTACTGTGTCGCTACATTACTATTATAGAATTGATTTTAGTATATAATATACAATAATATATATAACATAATAATATAAAACAAAGTTGTCCACCGCGTCTGTCTGTTTGTATGTTCGTGATAAACCCAAAAACTACTGAACGGATTATAATACGGTCTTCATTAACAGATAGAGTAATACACGAAGAAGATTTACGTATTTCATTTGTCAAGGTTTTCTATAAATTGGTTGAAATATTCCGATAATTCTTGGAAGTGTTGGAAAAAATCAAGCCGCCCGGAAGCTTTCACTGAAAACGCATCCTATTTCTTTTGAGATATAACAAAACAATGCATAGTGAGATATTCCTCTTTTATAGATATACAAAAAAGTCTGGCATATACGAATCTTTTAAGGATACCTTACTATGCCCATCTAACTTCTAAATACATGGTCCCATACAATGAGGTAGTTGGGAGGCTATTTAGACTGATACAGTATTAAATCTTATCAAATTGGATACATTAGTTTACCTTAAGCATTTAATGCACATAAGTACATATTTTTTATTATCAGGGCAGAACAACGTCCGCGGCTTGCTAGTTATACCTAAAAAGTAAAAATCTAATGACAATTAAATCAACAATGTCCGAAGCACCTTCGCACGGTCACCTCTGGCTAGTTTGAATATTGTAGTAAAATAATAAAAAAAAATAGTTCAAAAATTAACTTTGTAGCTTGTCTTTTGCAATTTTCAGAATATTGAAATAATGAAATACAATGTGACAACTATATGCTACTTAGAATTTAACCATAACCGTGGGAACAACAAGGACATACATGTAAAGAATTATTTGTAGTTTAAATAGGTGTACTTGTTGTAGGTTGTAGTTTCAATAGATAATCTTGGCCATTGCGAGATTTATTTGACACCGTAGTGTTAGATCAATTTGTGCAGGTAAATTTTATATTGTTATTTGTTCTATTGAATTAAAATTGAGTTGTATTATATTTCTTATTAGAATTACAAATTAACATGCTGGTGAAGCCACATTAACTTTACTATATAAGCTCTATAAATCATAAGTTTATGTGCATTCATTTTATACTGTTCTGATTGAATCGAACCTATAACTGTGTATTTTATTTTTACATTACCCATATCGAATTAAAACAATGTTCCAATTTAATTGATTCGTTGCAGTCTATTAATAATATGTGCTTCTTTTTTTATCTAATCCTGTTGAAGTATTGTTTTTACTTAAATATGTATTCTAGTTCTTTACTTTGCATATAGATCAACTTTAATCACAGCTGATATTAAATTAGAGTCTGGTCAAACGCTGTCACCAACAAGAATATGGACAGCTATCCCTTTAGTGCAGAAATATGTTGAAACATATAGTCGGACCTTTTGTTACAGACTAATTTATGTATGTGACATTGTTGTTCTGCCCTTCGGTGTACTTTTCGTTGACTAATGTACCCAATCTTGTTACCAAAAGTTTGGGCTCATAATGGACATGGCAAAATTCAATTGATAATAGGAAATAGATTCTATTTAATAATTAGCATTACGGGCATTAAAAATACCTCATCACATAGATATGATGTTTAGGCACCGCGTGGATCGACTTATGTTCGAATCCTTCCAAATGAGCAGGAGCCTTCGGTGATAGAAAATATCGTGATGAAACCATAGCATGGTGGTTGGGCTTTTTCAAATTCAGCCTGGTTCGTAACCACCCTCGAGTTTAAAAACTGTCGCCAAGCACCTACAGGTGTGTTCTGTCAATTAAACTTGAGAGTTTGTCTATCTCTAGTTCTAGCTAACGTGCTTACCATCTTAGGCCACAATGTCATTTAATTTTAGATAAGGTTGTGGGCAAACACTAAAATCTATAGAAAAGAAAAACAATTGATTTCTGTATGATGGCACTACTGAAGTGCAATAACAAACGTGATCGTCGACAGACTTTACGTTCCTTAAATATGAGAATGGAATGATATGATTAAAATGATTTTGCAGCAATCCATTCGTAGTATAATTATCACATGAAATACCTTCATAACTCAATATAGAAATGTTACATAATGTCAGCCTGTATATGTGCCACTGCTGGACAAAACTTTCTGCCTGGAGGAAGAATTAAATAAACTAATCATCACTTTAGCCCACATGATTGTAGTAAATGAAGAGAAATCAACAGAAACATATTTCTCCCTGAAAAAATCACAAGGAGGGTTGAAGTCAGGCGCGCGCGGCCGATCCTATAAATTAAGCCAAATCATACATCACAACGTTTTTTTTATACTCTATAGTTTAGCGTTTGACCACAATCTCATCTGATGTTAAATGTTGATGTGGTCTCAGAAGGTAATCACGCTAAACCTAGACTAAACTGGCTCTCAAGTGCAGCTGCCGAAACTCACTAACAGGGTGCTTGGCAACAGATTTTCAACTTGAGGCTGGTAGCTAGCCAGGTGGACTAAGAAAAAGCTCCGACTCAGTTGCCAGGATTTGAACCTATGTCCTTTAACGCTGTGTCCGAACACACTACCAACTAAGATATGAACATGTTATAACGATCCTACTTAGGTGAGATAAGTGTATGCTGATGGTGATTCGCAGTATATAATGTTATCACTCTGACATGTTTCTTATATTATTATTTTGGTATATGTGAGATATACAAAATTGATATTTCTCATAACTGTTTAATTATCAATGGCCGAGCATCCTGTAGATTAGTTGTAAACATAAAAAGAACGAACATATTACCTGCATCCGTAGTGCGGCCTTCCACTCATTTGATTACACCTACGATGATTAACAACCGTCGATTGGATTTGCTTCAACAACAGCTGTATCTGTAATTGCTGAAAAACCTTGAATAACGAGCACAATTAGTATTGACAATAGTAAGAATCGAATAACAATTGTGATTCAAAGTCGATCTTTGTTGCATTGTTTGTTGACTGCAAGCGACATGTTATAAAGACATATACTAAAGTGTAGGTGACCGGAACGATTAGCATCTGAGTTGTCTATGCTATGCTTTTGAATAAGTCTGCTCATTACAAATACATCCGTCAGAGACGAATCTGACAGCTGTCCTACGAATAGGCGTTGCGACTTACTATATTGAATTGATTATGAATCAACTGCGCAACGGTTGCTAGGCACTACGTCTATACTTATCACATAGAACTTGATATTATAAGTCATTTATAATATTTTATTTGTAAGTTAACATATAAGAGGGTAATCTGTGGAACTATTGATCGGATTCTGAAATTACTTTCTCTGACATAAAGTTAGTTACGTTTAAAACTGTTTTTAACCGTTTTCCCGTTAAACGCGTAAGAAGTTTCTAGTCGTTTCTAGTTTATAATATTTTCGCTGAACAAGGGGTTCCTTCTGACATGAGTAAAACGTTATAAATAAAATTAACTCAATCATAAATTTATTGTAAACGCATTATTAATGCAATGTTATTTATTACGTGTGTTAATCTCTCGCCGACAGCTTTTTATTAATTTAATGATGCAGTATTTTTTTATACAAAACACTAATTTAAAGTTTTTTAATTTGATGTCACCGTATAAAATTAATTTATTGTAAAAGTACAATAGCCGAAATATATACATATTTTTCGATGTATTTTATTGGAATTTTATGTAAATTACTGTATTGAGTATAAATTGTAACGTTGATTAGAAGACAGCAGTTTAAGTTTATTTTTATCGTCAGATGAATTAATTAAACAATTAATTTAAACTAATGGTACTGTGCACAGCAATGGGTAAGATAAACTCTTCCACTTGCGTTATTTGAGGTTTTCGTCTTTTGTATATTGTTTTTGTAAATTCGTATAAAGTTATGGAGCGTGGTACGGACATGTCATTAGGAGGAATAAAAATCATATAACTCGAAGAGTGTTGTTATACATGTAGGTGGAATGTTATAGGAGTAGAAAAAAGACAGAATAATTGAAGTGTTGTGTGAAAAGCGATAGTTAGTGTATAAAAGGCGTGAATACAAAGCTGACAGCTGATAGAAAAGAGTGTATTGATGTAAGAGAGTTATGTTTACTAAAAATTATTTAAATACTGGCAACCACCCGTGACTTCGTCTGCGTTTGTAACTTTATAAGGAACGATGTTTGCGCGTAGACTTATTTTTTTTTAAATAAAAGTAACTTGTGTTACTTCTTTTAACATCAGCTATCTGTTAGTGAATGTTCCGTCAAAATCGAGCCTACCGTTTCGCAGATTATCCGAAACATACAGACAGATAGACGACAATTAAAAAAAAAAAATTACTTTATCGTTATAAGTACCTACCGTATATTCTTTCATATTCATTTAGTAAAAAGTTTTTAATTTGTCGTTACAAACCGACATTTCAATTTCATTTATTTGTATAGATATGTACAAAGACATTTTCAACGAGAATGTTTCTTAATTTTATGGTTGATTAGTTCTCTTTATGTCTCTCTTAGTTTTCTTTATGGTAGTCGTATAACAAACGACCTAGATGTAAATATGTTATAAAGGTGTCTATTTGTGTGTGTATGTATGTGTGTGTGTGTGTTAGTCACACATTATAAAATTATACATTTCATATCAAAGCGCCGAATCATCTATACCCGAGATGAACTTCTTCGGTGAGTTATGTTTAAATTACGTAGACTGCTTTCATAAAAAAATAAACATGTGGAAACTGATATCTTTTTGATGCTCACAGAAACCGGTGGCAATTAAAAATAATTCCGTGTAGCAATATATGTAGTCTTGCGACGTCAACATAAACTAATGGTCGAAAATATATTTGTGCATACGTTGACACTAGAATTAATATAGCATTTTTATCTAGTCGAGTCATCATATTTTTCAACTCGCATTATGTCTGTAAACTGTATGCATTAACACGTTTTATGTCTTCCTTCTGACACCAATTTTTGCGTGGACAGATTTATAATACAGCTACACCGGAGGCAATAAACTTTCTATATAACACACATAATGGTACATTAAAATCGCTAACTACTGCACTATATATTGAAACCTATTTTCTTTGTTTATTATCCAAAGTAATAATATACTTGGTTACTGTACCTACTGTTCTCGTTTTATTATGTCCTTAGTCAACCGCATGACATATATTCAAAATTACTGTACACTGTAAACCTTGCACGTATTTACTAATCGGGTTTGCGAGTAAACCGTGAAAAATAAATATTAGGCGATAAATCAGTGAATATCTCCGCTTCACTCCCTTTGCCTTTATAGCTATAATAAAAGAACCGTCAACCGCGGACAACGTTCGGAGAATAAATAGTAAAGACGTGGTCTGCATTCTGGCAACTGGAACGCTGAGCGGAACATGTATTGGTTCAGTTTTAAATTTGACATATTTAGGTAACCACTGAGATTGTTTACTCAATCGAACGTGCGTCAGTCACGTTTGTAACTCACCGGGGCTTTCGGTGAAAATATCGGTGTGAAATATATTGTGATGCATCACAATATGCACCAAGTATCCTTGACATTTATTCTAATTTTGTAGAAGAAACATTTTAACGCCTTAATAGTCTATTTTTACATAGTTCAGACACCATTCATTCGTTTACAAGATAAACTAATGTGTCAACAAAGTAACCTTATAATATTCAATGTACGGTCTTTGATTACGCAATTAAGTGCAATTGTATAAAAAGAAACGCAAATATGTATAAAACGATTTTGGTCATATTATTGACATCATATGTTCTAGTATAGTTATTAAATATGCATAAACAAAATTCAATCGACCAAAATGTATGCTGGTGCATCACTTTAGAATGGCTGCACCTATTTGGCGAAATTCCTTCTTTTTCTTTATGACTACTACATTGTCGGGTAGGTAATGATATTACACGTTTCTTGGAATTATTTCAACGAACTAACAAGATGGTGGCCGTCTTGTTAGAACTTTCCAGAGAGTTTTCGTGGCAAGTCAGAATCCATGCTCCGTGGCGTTGTTTTCCATCCACTTCACTTGTACACAATAACCAAACTGTATTTACGTAAAACGCCACCAATATTGCAAAATATAGAGGCATTTAATATAAGATTATAATAGAAGATAAAATATAAAATCCACTACATGACATTTCAAGATCCCGCCAAAAACTCCAGGGGGACAGATAATAGAAAATATAATTTACAAATCGTCGTTTTAAAAATCCATTATTCATTTTACGAGACTATTATTAGTTCCCAATACTAAGGTAATTTTATTATTTGCTAATAAAGCGATTTTACAGTTTGTTTATGTATTAATTTTATTACAAGTAGTTGGTACACCCGACTTCGTTAGTATAAAAATGGGTTTGTTTTCTCATGAAAAGTACATGTTAACGGGATTAATGGTGAGGGCCCTTTAATTTTTTTATAATATCCTTTTGTAAACATTTTAGCGATTGTAAGTTTACCTCTGTGAAATTATATCAATACAGAATTAGCTCCTATGGAAAAGATAATATTATGTAGCTTGGTTAACGTGTTGGGAAAAGCATCGATCCACCTGCTTGTAAAATTGAGTTCAGTTCAATCAGCACAGCAGTTTCAGAAGTTAGTTCGAATAAATAACAGATCATTCAGGTTTATCTGTATAGATTACATGTCAAATTTTAATTTATTATAAAGCGAAAAAGGTTTGTCGAAATGACTACAGTTTTTCCATACATAAGATATATCAATATTTTGCGAACGCGTATATATCATAGAGGAACATTCGTGCTTTTTTTAACCCATTTTAAAAAGGAGGAGGTTCTCAATTTGACTTTATTTTTTTCTAATGTTTGTTACCTCAGAACTTTGGACTGGGTGAACCGATTTTGATGATTATATGTTTATTTGAAAGCTGGTGCTCCTTATGTGATCCCATTTCAATTTGGTTCAGTTTTGACTATGGCATTCATGCGAAAACCATATAAGTCTTCAACTTGCATTAAGTATGTACGCGTCAAATGAACGAACAACTCAATATTACGCCAACCGATTTCGATGATTCATTTTTTATTGGAAAGGATATACTTCAAGGGTAGTTTCATGACTTCAAATATGTTATTAGGTAGCGCATATACTAATATTTTTTTATATAATTTGATTAATGTAATAGTTTAGTTATTTTTTGCTTATTGGTGCCTTCTTATTTCCTTAGTGTTTCTTGATATTGAAGTCGGTTTAATTTTTGTAATAAGTTTATTTCCATTTTTTAAGTCCTACGTTACCCATCCGTTTGTATGAAGGATACTTCTATAGAATTGTCATAACTAGTTTTATCATACGTATGCAATTTCTCAGAAACTAAAAAAAAAAATTCAACCCCTCAAAATATATGCATGCTTGATAAATTACTTAACTATATAGTAAATAAAAAACTATATAATAAATTACATTACTTCTTCGATAACACAAGTGCTTTTGTTTTTATTTTGTAATTTTTTACTAATTCCGATTCAGGCACTTGGTTTACAAAGTAGAATTAGAAAAAGCAGAAAAGTTGAAAAAAAATTTAAAGCGCACACTTAGAAAATTCGCTAGTATGATTCTCTAGGAGTTATAATTTTTGGTCGTGATCTAGTTCACCTACTTCGACAGACAGACATCACAAAATCTGACAGACAGAGCGGACCCACTTTATGACTTTGTCATAGGTTTTTTTTTCGCTATCCAAATTCGTAAAATGACTTCACCTGACGATAGGGGAAATACAATCCAAGAACACCTGCGACTAACATGAGATGATAATATATTCGGTATATATTTGTTATTATCCGTATTTACTATTTTCTTTTAAGTAACGTTAATTATAGTATTTTGCAATGATAATTTGGTAAATTCTGATTTACCTGTATTTTTAACGAGCTAGTTTCTGCGACTACGTTCAAGTAAATGGACTCCTCATGTTTCACAAGAAAAAAAGGTAATCTTATCATTAATGCTTAGACGCTATGAACGAGCGTAATGATATGTAGATTTTGCTGGAATACCCAGTTTTATATTGATATAAAAACTATAACAAAATTAGTTCAGTAATTTTCAAAACATCAACGTACCGACATGACAATTTACGATTATTTTTCATTTTACACTCTATTATCTGATACCCGTTCGCCTCCTCATGAATTAGATAATCATTTAATTAAAAAAAACATGCTGTACGACTCGGGACGCCCGACAGAAGTGATAACTTAAATTAATCTAATAATATGATAATGTAAGGGGCTATTTATTAATAAAACCTTTTATTGATTATACAATATATTTTATTCTTAGTTACAGTTCTTGTATATGTACACTTAACGCTGCCGTATGCGCGAGAGAAAGGGAAGCCAGACAGACCGGCGCCGTAACGCGTTACGTAACGAAGCGGTTTACCGTCCCATAAGAAGTTATCACTTCAAAAAAATGGCAAAGCGTCAATGAAACTCAAAAAATAGAATAATCCACGAAAAATTCCGCATCTTATGCCGTTATGACAACTGACATGAAACTGTTGACAGTTTTGATGCGATTCATTCTCAAAGAAAGTGTATTTTCATTGAAATTACATAAAATATTAATTTATATACTGTTCCAAATACAAAAAATATTTTGTTTATTGCATTGCAATACTTGTGTTATTTTAGTGCATTGGTTTTGGTTTACGTTGAAAATAATATTAATAGAAACTTTGTTTATATGTTTGTCTTAAAATGACTCATGCTCACTCTGATTTCGTCACTTTCATTCTAAGAATAATTATCATCCATCCTACGCTTTGTAGTAATGAGTAACGGCTACCAAAGAATACAATTTACACTAGTTCTACTTTCAGAGATGCTTCTTTTAATGAGACTGTGTGTCGATATGTTTTGTAGTTTTATTTAAGGGACAACAACATTTTATGAAAATTATAGCAAACCGCTTATTGAAATAGCATTTTTTATGATTACGAAATTAAATATTGTAGTACCTTTACAATATACATTATCTATACTTATTTTTATGAATGGGATTTTTTTTACATCACCTCAAATATTTTCGTCCTTCTATCGCATGTCGTATTACAACCGGCTTTAGAGTAGTGGTAAACTGAAAGGCGCTCGGCAGAGCAAACAAGGCTAATATGGCGGCGCGATCGAAAAAAGTTTCAGTTGCATCGCGGTTTCATAAAACAACACATTTTTTTTTTTTGCGTAAATCATCCGATTTATTACAACACATATTTATTTTTTAATTTATTTAAATAGGCATATGTTTTTTATTTTAATTCATATATTATTCCTATATTTAATTTTATGGTATAGAATTCTATTTTAGTGTTAGTTTATTTTTTATCATTATGTTTGCGTTAACTAGAATAATACATTGTTTCCACAATGCCGCTAGTTACCTGGGAGAAAATGCGTTGTAGGATTTAGCCCACCACTGGCACGAAAGGAAAAGTGCAATAAAGTATCTATTAATACCTCTGTACAGCTATGCATTTTTATATGGAATATCTACACGTGTTATTACTCTATGACTCACTCTACAGTTTTGTGAGTTGTTATTTTAAATTACGACCTTTCTAAACAATTCCTAATAATTTGTAATTAATGAATGTCATTAAAACCTCTCATTAAATCCACTCTCTATAAATGTTTCTGTTTCTATTATCAATTTTGTAAATGTTCATAATTTTAATATAACTGTAACATAAACGCTGCATAATTTAAGTGCATGACAAGACTTACGCAGTAATGCTTGAGATTCAAAGGAGGAAGTTGAATATTATTGATGCCAAGTCACCGGTGTGTTAAGTAAACTTAGGAATCGGTTAAGCATACGGTTATATCTTAACCATGACCACTGACTGCCACTTGTGTGGTCTGTTTTTTAAACATGCTGCTAACTTGAAACGGACTTTGGATAGTTACTGGACTCAGGATCGAGTCTTATTAGCACTTAATACCAAGTTTGAATCTATTAAATACCATCCTTGCGTTAAATAGTATGATAAAGGCTTATGGGAAATATAGCTTGTAATTTCTAAATGCAAATGGTCAATGAACTTTTTTTGTACCTAAAATCAGTTTTGGCGTTATTGTTATTTTAAGAGTGTTTTATGAAGGATGTATTGGTTACATTAGCTTTTTATTTTATTGTTTTCTAGCTTGTGTCCGCGGCTTTACTTTCGTTAATATATATTTTAGCTATACTTGGAGAATAGTACTTCTAGATGAGAGGTACTCTGCGTCTTTTTTGTGCCTCTGACAACGTGTATGCAACATGTCATTATAATCAGTTGAGTAGTTAAGGTGCGAAAGCGTAAACAAATAAATTACCAAATTCACATTCGCGTTTATAATGTTAAGTTAAGATAGCATTTGACCAAAAGATCATTAGACGCTAAATGACAATGTGGTCCACGATAAACACGCTAAACGTATAGGGGGACTCGGCCTCAATTATAGCTGCTGGAATACATATAGGTGGTTAGTCAGGCGGGCTTAGACCACCACGTAACTTTCCCTATGGGTAATAGGTACCGTCATTATTGGTAACTGTGCTGCATAATTGAAGGCGTAATTTAATAAACAAATTGATATATTATGCCTTTTCTCCCTGCGAGAAATTATCTTTCACATAGCATTCGCCGCCTAGACGTGCCGATACATCTGTCGGACGCTATATAGCGCGCGTCGAGACACTGGCAGCGCCGACTGCACTAACCCGGCATGTGATCTTGTGTATCTTGTAACTCATTCATCATTGAATGCATCGCTTTCTACTTACAAGTTTATTATATTGTATAAGATATCGGTACGATTGCTGCTTAATTTATTGGTTGTGATTTTAAACGCTTCATAACATAACTTTATGATCGTTTTATATTTGAAAGCGTATTTAATTTATTCGTAATTTGATTTATCAATACCTGATTACAGTTTACTTCTTTTTTTATTTGCAATATCGGTTCCTTTGGAATACACAGCTAAATTCTGTTTATACATACAGAAATTGTATAGTATGTAATCTTGTAGGAATTGATATTTTTAAGAAAGCATTGTGATTATTTTGTATTATAAATGGTTACGTCTTTTGTTTGTTCGTCTTTCAGTTTTTTCTGACAGCCTCTCTGTATTTTAGTGTAATTATAGCTCGAAAAACACTAAACCGATTTATGCGATTCTTTTATTGTAGAGTGAGTTAACCTCATAAAGTTTCACATAAATTAAAATGACATAATATGAATAATAAGTACATGTTATATGTTAATTTACTTAAACAATGAAATTGTACACATAATTTTATAAAAAAAAACTATAGACGATACTCCAGAAAATAAATTACTTAAAATCGGCACTATCATTCCTCTAATTTTTATTAATTTTAGGTAACAAAGTAGTTTAAATGTTAAACAATACATTAATGTAATTTTTTCATTTCATTATAGTTAAATAGATGTCTTGTACGGTGTATGAAAAGGTCTTGCAATAAATATGTACATTTAAAAACATGTCAAATTTAAAAAGTTTTATTACAAACACTTTAACAATAATTTTGCAGTAAACATGGGTGGAGTCGCGAGATCCAGAAGCCGTACTATAACAAGCTGTTTGTAAGCTTTATTACGATGTTATCGAATCAGTATCGAACTAGAATTAATAATTGGTAAACAGTTGTTAAAACATCCTTTATTAGTGCTTGTATTGTTCTATACGATTAATATAATAATAATAAACACTTTGTTGCTTACCTTGAAAAAATACAAAATCAACAATTTACAATATACATGTAATAGGCGGCCCTAGCGCGTAAAGCGACCTCTTACAGGCAAACCTTGGGGGACATTTAATTTTTCAATATTTATTGTGGATAATTATTGGCTCTATGTAATATCTGATTAGACGTGTATTTTCAAGACTCCGCGGTTCGTCGACGCAAATCAGCCGGTCGCTATCCTACCGTGGCGTGCGTTTATGCACCGCCGCTTTCCGTGTGAAAATTTCCGTTCAGAACACATTGTTTCAACTTAACCC
Organism: Antheraea assamensis; assembly: GCA_035772565.1. Classification (NCBI taxonomy): domain Eukaryota; kingdom Metazoa; phylum Arthropoda; class Insecta; order Lepidoptera; family Saturniidae; genus Antheraea; species Antheraea assamensis. The sequence goes on along the minus strand of JAQQSE010000022.1, from coordinate 2,115,711 downwards.
CTATTTATAACACTCAGGGTATTATTAATCTCCCGGTCGCTTTCGATAACTGTAGAAACGGTGATTGGCCATCTTTATTTGTAAGATAATTTCTTATAACGAATTACCTGTGATTACGGGTAAGGAACGAGCGTCCTTCGCATATATAAATAACGCTCCTATATGCTCTAATTATCACAGTCAAGTTTAATTGCTGTAATAGCTTGTAATTTCTCGGTCTAGACCATTACACGTCTGTTAAAGCAGATCGTTGCTGTTGATAGTCGTTGCGTTTACGTACGATGTAAATGATGAAGTTGGGTAATAATCATTGTTTTCTAACGACACATAGTTATATAAGTGATTCTAAAATGGAAAGTGGTTTATTGTTGTACAAATTAACTATAGCATAAAAGCGATTCATAGTAAGCTTACAGTATATATTTGTTTAATAATATATACCAAACAAAAAGTTTATCTACCGCTCATGTACAGAGACAATTCATATGATGATGTCGTCCAGTTTTTCCATTGCTTATTTTATTTACCGTACAATTCCCGTTTTTGATATCTAGTTATTTGTAAAATGTATAACAATTCATTGTCTTAATTAAAAATTAAAATAATCTTTATATTTAAGACCTTTCAATAGCATTGTAATAACTTATGTGACGATAATGAGAGAATGTAACGAATAGTTTTGGAATAACTGAAGCAGAGTGTACATAGTACAGAATATACAAACAACAGATAATAACAACGAACACATACAGGCAGGTAATATAGTATAACATAAATAAGTAAACAACATTATTTTTTTAAAACTAAACATGTTCGAAGTTTGAATTAAACGATACAATTAGTTAATGTACGAAAATAATATAAAACACTTAATGTATATCATATTGTAGTTTCTTTTTTTAACCATTTTGTTATTTATATTTGACCTTAGCCAGGTTAAAGCCCGGTATGAACATTGTAAGGCGATAAACATTTTGACAATTTAATAAAATAATGTAAAATGTATGCGTGGGCGGCGTAAACGTTATTTGTATTGAGAATAAGAATCTAATAACGTACGCATCTAATCCCGTATGTTGATGATATCGCAAAGTTACAGATATTTTAAATGCGCATTAGAATATAATGAGAGTGATGTATTATTTATATATTTATTCAAACCAGCGACCGTGTGCGCCCAGTCATTGTGGTGAACGACAGTTGAAGTAAGATTGAATTCCATTATCTATTTACATTAAGCATTCTTATACCTGATACACGTATCGCAAACTACACTACAGAAGACTCTTACATTATATATCTGTTTATAAAAGAGCATCCTTCAGTATATATATATACTGTGAAACGAAATATTTTGGGAATTATTATGGACTTTTTAGTTAGATCTTAGTCTTTCTTGTTATTTTACTTTATCTATAATATTGACGGAATTTTGCATAATGTAGTACAGTTTTTATTCGGATATGTTACAAAAACTCCTTGGATTATCCGAAAAAGAACGCCACCATTTTGTTCGATTTCTAAAATCACTTGATAGTCGTTAACTCTAAAAGATGAAGCATTTATCCATCTGATGATTGCAGTAATAATTTTAAATGACAAGAGCATTGCTTGCCAAAGTAGGAAAAAAAGGAATTATTACACTTTATTTATTTTTTCACGTAGAGCTATAATCAATTAACTGCAACATTTTTACAGATTTGTACAATTAAGGTATTTTTCATTGTAATTTCCTTTGTGAACTCAAGAACTGAACTTGCAACTACTATTCAATGCGAACAAGTCCCCGGAACCAAATCATTGTCAGATTCTAGCGGTCTCTCATGAGAAAAACTCCAACCCGTAATCAATTCCTTCAGCGTCTAACGGCTGGATCGATGAAACACATTTGTATGTTAGAGAAAGTTCATAGAAAATTATAAATATGAATTTCTTATTCTTTGATTTTACAAATACAGAATACCCAGCGTACACAAACGCGTAATTTGAATTCTTACCACCTGTCCCGAAGAGTCAAATAGCCACGTTTGTCATCCATACGAAGTTAGGAAGTTGATGTTATAGTGGTACTACAAAATAATCCCAAGGAGGGTTGATGACGGACGGACGGAAGGCGGCCGATCGTAAAATTTAAGCCAATTCATATATCACAGTATGTTGTGCCGATCGCGTTTAGGTGGGAAAAGGGTAAGGAGATGATTAAATACCGGCTTGTGCCTACGGCTCCGCGCGCGTTATTGGTGATTTTTAACGATTCCTTGTGAACAGTGCATTTTTTCTATGCTCTCGATAACGTGTGTGCAAAATTCTATAATGATCGATTGAATAATTAAGGTGTGAACGCGTAACATACAAACAAACTCAATTTGGCATTCATCATATTATATAGAATAATATAACATGACGTCATTAAATACATGCATACAAGAACCATTAGCCAATAGCAGATTTTATAAGAATTTGTAAGGCGAATTTTAAAGTAATCTTAACCTAATACGTCAAGCAATAATATCATAAAAACTATTAGAACGTCGCGTCGGTTTTGGTTACAAAAGGTACGTTGTTCATTTTAATATCACAAAACATCTATTGATTTAAACTAATGTAGGTGGTCCTCGAGTCAGAAACGGTAATTGACATTTGTTAGTTACAGAGCCATAAGTTGCTTACTACTTCTTACCTATTATAGTGTGGTCCCTTCCTACGCCTGCTTCCTACGAATATCGTAATGAAAATCTTTGAATTATAAACGATTATAAATGACTTGATCTATGGCGTTCATTTCCGTAGGTAAAGTTTTTGGATTGGGAATGCAATTGTGTTATGATATTTAAAAGGGCAGTTTAAATGTTGAAATTACGTTTCATTTTTTAATGTTATTTTACTTTGTTTTACTCTGTATTTACTCGGTTTTACTCTGTATTTACTCTGTTTTACTCAGTATTGAAACCGCCTTTTGTGAGTTATGCCTTTTCAACCACCATCGTAGCAGAATTGCACTTGAATATCAACAATATTCGTAATCTTGATTTGTTATTATAATAGAAATCGTGAAGCAATTTTATGATTCACATGTAGAATCACATTTAAATGAACACATGAGTAATTATAATTAACATTGTGTATATATTTACCTGTTTTCTTTTATGAGCTATCTATGATGCACAAAGGTTGACACATCTGTTAGAAACATTTTTACGTATTTACGTTGTATCGTACATAATAGTGACGATGTTTATCGTTCACTAAATTAAATATTTCGGTGTATTTTTTTTACTTGGGTTTTAACGTTCGATCACAATCTCATTTGATGTTAAATGATGACGAAATCTAAGATTGTAAATATGCGAAATCTAAAGGAGAACTGGCTCTCAAGTGCAGCTGCCGGAACACACGTATAGAAGTTTGGCATGCAAATTATCAACTTGAGAGTGGTAACTAACCAGGAAAAAAGCCCCTCCACCATGTTATGTTTTCGTAGCGATGTTTTCCTTCAGCAAAAGTTCTGTTTAATTCTCAAGGATTCAAACGTACGTCGATCGATGTCTATATAAAATAAGCTACTAATAACGTTATTAAACACTTTAAGTGTGAAATAATTAAATTAAGTTGATAAACTTATATTTTTAGGAGATTACATTCACGGAAGTATATAGATTTTTGGTATAAATAAAATGGATAAGATAAGAAATGAGTATAGAGAAAGAGAAAGTAAGACAATAACATATATTCTAAACAGGCGCACCAAGGGAGGCAGGCTTGGTCATACATGCATTTTTTATGAATTCATATGTGTATGAAATTGATAGATAGCTTAGATTAGCTTAGTTAGATCGGGAAACTCGGCCACAGTGCAAGTCGAGGCGCACAGTGTGCCCTTGCGCTTATCGCGTAAACAAATCAGGCGAGTGCCTTAAGCGCTCCTCTTTGTAGTCCGGTAAAACTGTAGCGGCCTTAACAGGCCAACAGTGTAGTCAGTCCGATAAAAAAAAAAAACAATAATTCCCGTGACAAAGAAATTGAGTAGTAACAATAAGCGTGGTATGAGATGAAAGTCGTATAAGAGGAAGACCGAAGAGTATGGATGGATTGTTTGAAAAATGACATGTATATAAAAGATGTGAATACTGAGATAACGAGAGATAGAGAAGAGTGAACGAAGAAGACATGTTTTAACTATCTTATCTGGATAGGATTAAGTTAACAGGATGATGAATATGTAAACATAATATGCAGTGATTTCATTTATACATATGTTAAAGAAAGTCCCACAAACTGTAATAATATAAGGAAGCTGTTCTCTAGTTCCTCTAGTTTATACGGGCAAAATACGGTTATTGGAATTTGAAACGTATCGCGTGGCTACAAAGTTATTATTGTTTAAATCACACATAAAGTGGAGTCTTGTGGGTCTAAAATTACAAGTACAGAATTGCGGTTAACGTAATCTGAGTAAATGGTAAAATTAAACCTCATTCATATTATTAAATGTGCTATGCGGCTTTACAACCTGTGTGCCAATAGTTGTTATAAGTGTTTTATACATTTATAGCGCAGTTGTATATTGAATGTTTTACGAAACGGTGGTTATCGCTAATGGACTGACGTCAACAGCTAGTTCGCGAAATTGAAAATGTTCGAATTTCAATATTTTATGTAAAATTTTAACATACGAAATAGAATGTTGTTATTATCTCATGTCGGTAATTGCCACATAAACGAAATGTACTAAAATGATCACTACTATACATTGACAATATAGATATATCAACTGCACACCCATGACATTGCACCTCTTTGCTATTATTTCCCGTAATAAATGGCTAAGTTTAGCAAAATGGGTAATGTAAAATATCCCCCTGTCTTCGAATTTTTACATACATTCAGAGCAATCTTCAGGAGGAGAATCGGTTGAATGGTAAATAAGCTGCAGTTTTTTTTTTGGATGACGGGCATCCACAGCTTAACCAGGCATTTTGGGCGAGTAGCTAAGGTACTCAGTAGAAATGGCAACTAGCGTAACAATACCGAAGTGGATGGACTGCGGATAGCAATATCACGTATTGAAATAAAACTATTCATGCGAGCTAAGTTAAAGCTATATATGTATGCGTTAGTGAAACACATATGAGTACCTACATTTGTGCCTCACCAACGCGTACATGTCTTTCAAGTCTGACAATTTTGACTAAGGCTAATTAACCAAAAAGTAAAAAAGTGTGTGGGGTGTAATTTGGTGTATGTGATAAGCTAATGAATGTAGTGTCACTGTATCGCGCTAACAGCATGCTCGAGGGTTTCCCTCCGGGGTATTGAGCCCCGGCTTGAAACGTTGCCACGAAGTACCGCGGCGGGTGTAAAGGAGCGAAGTTTACCACCTGGTCACGGCGGCATAATCGGAGGCTTCGCAAGGGTGTGCGCGAGCACGCTCTGTTTGAAAAACCACAGGAATACGGATCTTTCGCTGCCGTTATTTTATTGGGCAGGATCAGTGAAGAAGATTTTTGGTCGTTCTTTAGAGTACTCGGCGCTGGAGTTGAGAGCGTAGTTCTCAGCAGACAATACTAACGGGATCGTATAGTTTACTGCTTTATCAAAATAAATAATCGTGAGTTACTTGATGTTTGTTTGTACCGAAAGAAGCACCAAATTCCTATGATAAAATTGAATAGAAAGTAAAATGGATGTAACAAAATATAAAAAAAGACCTATAAATATTTTCGTAGTGCCAACTATCATGGCGGTCACTCAAACAACGTTTGTATTTTCGATCTCGAATTTACCCATATGTCAACCATCCTTTTGTTTTATCTTTAGTAGCTATCGGGGGAGCTTTACTATTGTCAATTCAAAATTATCCAAACATTAATTTATAAGCCTATATTCGTCATACGTCAGAATTCTAACATTTACAATCTACAATATATTGTACAATATCTATACAGTTATAGCATTTAGAAATTTAAAAAGAAAAACATAAAGACAGCAAGTAATATCTACATTTGAAGAATTAATAACATAAAACTTTGTACCCCTTGTTATGGTCGAATTCAAGCTACTGGACCACTTGTATAGATAATTATGCAATAAAATTTCGATCTAATATTTGACTAATGTGAACGTTTATATGCTGATATTTGTTATGTAAACAGTTAAATGAAAATGTATCAAATTAGAATAATCTATTATGAATTATTACTTATTGGTGATTAGTGTTATAGTTCGAGTCCGTTTATACCTACTTACAAATTAAGAAACTTGCTAATTGGTATGCATCTATAGACGACTTATTATATGTGTATGAAATTATGTTGATTGTAGTAATTACATGCATGATTAATGGGTATTAAACTGTGTTATAATTTTTTTATTGCTGTATGTACAAATAATATAATTATTACGTTATGTCCAATAAATAAATATAATCAAGAGTTGCACGTCACTTACTATAATCATTTTTCAGTTATTTGGAAAAAAATCCATGTAAGATTGATAATTTAAGTAATTTTTTTCGCCTTTTAATTTGCTTCCTGAGTCAAAGTATGGGTCGTAGATTTTTTTTCGTTGTTTTAAATTTAGTTATTTGAGTCCTTCGTTTGCTTTTGCATACATATCATTAGCAATCGGACGCTTTGGTTATTGAAACACGACATAGTGACTGCATTGTACCTGATGGCTGGATACATACAAGCCGATAGTCGACAAAGCAAATAAGAGTTACTATGACGTTTTTAGTACTGGGAATTAACGCGTTCTATTGTCCAGCAAGCAATTAAAATCAAAATATACTTTATTCAATTTAGGCCCTAAAAGACGCTTATGAACGTCAAAATTACCACCGGAACACAACCCAGTCATCGAGAAGAACCGGCAAGAAACTCGACTGGGTTTATTGTTAGTGGATGCACAAAGAGCACCATCGTTCACATATTGATCCACTCTATAAGAGCCTTTTGACACCAAAACCCGCTTAACATGACGCTTAAACTTATAGTCCTGCAAATCGGTAATATGCTTTGGGACGTTGTTATAAAACCTAACATTGTTACCTAAGAAACTACTACTGGTTTTACTGAGTCGGAAACATTGGACGATCAGTTTGTCACAGTTTCTAATATTTATAAAATATAATGTAGACAAAGATTATTAATGTTACTATTTACTTATAGGTTTTTACTTATGTTTTGATGAATCTAGACACATGTCTAGATATATGTCTGTACATACAGACGCTGATAAGTTCTCACGGAGTTATTTATTGTACTCATTGTTGTAGTAAATTTAACAATTACACACAGGAATAGTAAACGGGAATACCCAGTATTTATCGTACAAGGTTATACCAGTTATATAAATATGGAAGATCTTTATGTGTAAAAATAATCCAAACTCAAACATAACCATTCGAGTGTCTGATTGGTGGCGTCAGTTGGGCGTCTCAGAGGCAAACATTCGATATCATGAATATGCACGTTAAATCATCTGTCCGTCTGTAGCTCAAGTAAACGTTTACCCAATGCTTACGCAACATGACCTCTGCGACGACAGTTCTAAAACTCGTCCAAGTTACACCATAAATCAAACCATCACATAATGACAGACAGCAAGCTCACCTGTGTCAAAACACTAACTCCATCCATATCCCGCCTTTGTTTTTATTTAGATATCCATTTGTTACAAAAACTTACATTGTTCAGACGTCCATTACAATTGTTTCAACATGCCTCCGTTGTGACATGCTTGTAAAGGATTGTTCTTAAAGTAACGTTCTTGGTGTGGCCTTGTGGGGGCTAATTATTAAGTGATTCTGTCTGTCAAGATGTTAAAATATGGTTATTGACAATAACTTGATTGATTGAATCGACGTAGTTGAACGAAAAGTCTATTGTGACTAAGCCTTTATCCGGGATATGACTCTATAATGTTTTAAGACAAAAAGTATACACTTGTAGATTCATATTTTTCTATATTTTGTAAGTTTCGCGTTTGACTACAGTTTCACTTTTTATTTAAATGACGTTGTGGGTAAAGATTGTAATTTTCTAAAAGGCTAAAGAAATACATGTCAGAACACACTTCAACTAATGTAGCAAATATTGTAGGCACTCAAACCGTGGTATAGAATACTATGGTTTTAGGCTTTTTTACACTGAAAATTTAGTTTTTTTTACGATTCGAAACTACATCGTTCGAAGCTTTTGTTTTCGAACTGATGACGCTACTGGCCTGGCGAGCCTTCACAGCTACACCGCAATACTAAGGCAACCGTTTAAGATACTTCGCCGTTTGACAACAAGTTCAAAGTTGGTAAAGTGGTCGAACGTCGGCTTGGGCTGTTGCTTTGGATGCAACATTGGGGATCTATCTAAGTTAACTATTCATGCATATTTGAGTTCGTAAGACACGTATATGTACCGGCATGTGTGCCTCACGAATCCAAACATGTATTTTGTATCTGACACTGTTCGAACTGGTAGGTATTGCAACACGTTACCTAAAAGGCGTCCGTGTCATCGCTTCATAAAGGTATACCATTCTCTTAACATACTCAAAATTGGTTCTATTTACTCAGATGTTATATATAAATATATACAACAAAATTTACTGCGGTACATATATGCGAACATTACTTTCACTTATTGACTATTACTTTTTGCTCGCGAGTTCGGTTGCGTTAATGCCACTTTGATAGATACCTCGGGAATAGTACTTTTTTCTAGATGACAGGAAATCCTTTTTTGTACTCTTGACCAGATGTATACAAAATTTCATATTGATCGGTTGAGTATATAACGCGTGAAAGCGTAACAAACAAACAAATAATAATGTTAATAAAATAATAAATCCTATACAAGATTTCGATATGTTAGGTTTATATTAATATTATAGAGCTATCACACTATTCAGATGGTAATAATTTAATACGAAATCCATTCGTTATCATCAGTTTCTTGATCAGGTTAATGGCTTGTTTACTCAATGGCCCTACCGTATATGGCGAGAAAGCTCTTCTGTATTGTCGCCCCAGCGGACACCTCTTTGCAGGCGGACTCGTTCGCCGCATGTGCCGTTTATAGCGCTACGAGATTAACAAATCGTCCCAAATGGGATCAATGATTTAATTATTTAATGATTAAGTATTTAATTAGAAACACGTCGCGTTATTTTATTTTAAACTAATATATGTATATGTGGTTTATACCGTTTTATTTTCATAGGCTATTTTATTTTTGTCGTTACAACATTGTATTTGTACTACATAATTTTACTGTGACGATACGATTCGTTAAGGACGAAATCGTTTTTTATTATTCTTCTTTTGTTACTGAGTCTCAAACATAATGTCACCTCGAACAGTAAAATAGTATATATTGTTTACTACAGCAAATAACTAAATTATACATAAAGTATGTTGTATAGTATCTATCTGCTTTGGAAAATGAACTCGGCAAGTAGATTTGATCATTTCTATGTATAAAAACATGATGTACGAGTATTTTGTAGCGACTTTGATTTAAAAAGTAACAACTTCGAAGATAGTATTTATAATAAAATTACAGGAATGATCTAGTATTTCTTTTTTCGAACTGTTTACACTAATGGCTTGTTAACGCCGCTACAGTTTCACATGTCTACTAGTCTAATAAGTTATAGTAGGTATGGTAATGTATAACCGTAACTAATATTAATATATAATAAAAAGCTAATGTAAGTTTGTTTTGTTTGTTGCGCTTTCAAGTCTCACGCTTTAAATATTCAACCGACCATTGCAAAATTTTGCATCAATTTGTCAGGGAAACAAAAAAGCAAATGGAATACCTTTCCTATAGAAAAAAATATGCTTTTCCCGATGGATAGATCAAATCTGTATTAATGCGAATAAAGCCACGAGCAAAAACTGAACAACTAATAAATATATTCAATATAAGTAAATAAAGCTTATAATAAATTCGTTCCAATTAAATGCTTCTCTCTCTGTTTTAATTTTATATTTAACATTATTTATATCTGTTTTTTTTTTGCTTATTTATTATACATATGTTATATAAATAATGATGAATAATAATTAAATAAGAACGTATGATTTATTAATATTGCATTTTTATAAGAAATTATTAAGTTATGTAAAATGCAACAGACTTGGACTTGGAAAATAATAATACTAGAATTAGTTTGCTTTTTGTGGAAATGTACACATGATATTTTTAAATCGTTGAACAAAATATTGCAGATGACAAGCCGTCTATACTTATAGTAAGTTAATATATTCTTTAGAGTCGTACATACAATAACGATACGTTTCATACGGTACTTACTACCTATAACAAAAACAGATGGTCGTATGATTGCGTAGTCCGAAAATTAGTCACTTTGTGACTCATTCCGCCTTTATCTGGATAAGGAAGATAAAACGGAACCCTACGTTTGCATAACTATTCTTCATTTATGGAGAAGAAATCCTTGCGTTGTGATATCTTTTTTTGCGTCATTCGAAATTTTACACCCACTCTTAATGTGAACATTATGATTTGCAAGTATTACTCTTATTTCTACATAAATGTATTTTAAGTGAAGGTTTATAAGTAACTATCAAGACACTTGAAATATCGATTCCTAGTCCTGTGGTTCAAGTATTGGCATATACAAACAAAGTAACGTTATCGGGTGACAAACAAGACAAACAAATCTCTTATAGAAATCTTAATGCCTGTTTAATTCTCTCATATTTCGACGATAATGGTCATCCCATTTATCAGACTCAGTAAGACCAGTAACAGTTTTTTGGGTAATAGTATTAGGTTTTATAACAAGGCCCCAAAGCACATTATCGATTTGCAGAATTGTAAGTTTAAGCGCCATTTCAAGCGGATTTTAGTGTCAAAAGACAGGGTGGACCAATATGTGAATGAAGCATGTTTGGAATTGACAACTCTCTATACACTTATTAAAAACGATTATATCTTTAATGTACTATGAAAGTATGCACATTAAAAAGATAAACCCGATCGAGTTTATTGGCAGATCTTCTCGATGATTTGGTTGTTTTCGAAATGCTGGTAGTTTTGACTTTCATAAACAAGCGCTTTGTTAAGACTTAAATTGAATAAAAAAATATTAGAGTGATTTTTAACACTGTAATATAAATATATTAAATAGCAATTTTATATATTTTTTATAAATAACTTTTTGTACCCATTTTTGTATTGCCGATGTACTATTCATTACTAATTTATCAAGTAATATACAAAATTGTATGTACTAATTATAAAATACCATTAATACTTATATAAACTCTTACATCTAGGGTTTATAGATATGCCTCTATTTATATTGTTATAACCCTTGTGACAATCATATTTCAATTAGACACTGCGTTATATTAATTTCTATACTATTCTACTTTCAGTTTGTAATCTACTTTACTACCTTTAATACAGGTTTTTTGATTAAAATTAAGATATTCTATTGATACTATACAGGATTGTGATATACGAAAGGAAGCAGCAACGAATAAAACGATATGCGACAAAAGTGTATACCAAAGAAACGTGAACGAAAACTGTATGAACACGCTTAAGCCTTTCGAGGTGGTGGCGATCTAACCAGTCACAACTATTTTAACAATATTATTTCTTACATCAGCTAAATAGGGTACTTGACATATTGCGCGTCCGTAGTTCATAGAGCATTAACTCGTAACTTAAATATGCATTACAAGACTTTGATAGTTGAATCTGTAATTTATCAAGTTATATTCTGAGCGATTGCATCAGACAGCGCCATCAGAAGGACTGTCAGATGGCAAGACGTCATTTTATTATGAAAGGTACAGTTTATGATCTATCAATAAACTGTCCGGTAAGTGATGTCACGTTGAGAACATGTTTAGATTTATTCTATGTACTGATAATGTAATAGTGGTTATTATAATATATTAAATAATAATTAAGATATGTAAACAAATTTATCTTACAGATGTCGTTATAATTATTTTTCTATAATAATTGCTATTTTAAAAACAGTTCTTCGATTACATTTTAAATCTATTTGTGACATGAGCTGAAGAAAAATATAAATTCAGTAATTTATATGTTCGTAGCAATCAAGACTTTGTGTTGAATTAGAACATAAAACTTAATATCAGTAAGACAATCTAGTCCCACCTATCGGCGAGATATATTACAAACATTTTGCATGGGTAAATATTTATTCTCCAAAGGTCCCAAACTTTCAGTCTGATTAGTCATATACGAATTATCGTCCTCAGATACACCAAGATCTTATATATATATAGATAAAATCATTGTGGCAATAATAATGGCTACATAAAAAGAAGTTATCGGTGAATTTATATTACAATATTTGAAAATCATAAAACGAACACTATTAATATGTCCTAACAGTAAATTTTACAAAATGCACGTATAGATCGACGCGTTCTCGCTATTTACTATTTACAAATTGGGAACACTCGGTATCGCAGCAGTTCTATTAAAATCTGTTCCATTTCCAAATACTGTCATTATAAGTAGTCGTTGCAGTAAATTCTCATCGGGACATTAAGTTTAATCTTTACCAGCAAAACGTTTGGGTCGGGTCTTCTAAAATTATCCCTACTATATGACAAGTTTCGCCTTTGAAATTTATTTTAACAGATGTTTTCCACGCGTTACTAATTCCATTACTTCTTTCTTTACAGAAATAGCAAAAGTGCGGGCGAGTCTATTTCAAATAAACGGTGTCAAGAAGGAACCTCTTGTACTACCAGAAGCAGAAGGAATGGTCACCACGCTCACAGAAAAAGTCTACGTGCCAGTAAAAGAACATCCAGATGTGAGTAGAATTAATTTAGACGAATTTAGATTTGATTTACTGTACAATATTTATTTGCACTTACTGCAACAAGATTTGTGGGTGTATAAATTTTATTATATAAAGCCGGTCATAAAATTAGTCAGAGCTACTTTGTTTACTTGTATTTGAAAAGATACAAATCGTCTTTTGTTTATGTGAAACGCTTTTTAAAAATTATGTCTTAAAATATACCACGTATTACTTACTTACTGTATGGAAATTGGGTCACAAATACAGACCATGTGGTTCAGATCAATTGGCTCTATCACTTACTGTGTTTGTACGTGTAATTAAACATTATGATTGAAAATATTCTTCGAGGGTTTATTTATAAGTTTTTTTTATCTTAATATAATCTATTGAAAAATAAGTTTTTAATGTATTACATACGTCATAGGATATTTTACGAATATTAAAAATATTATACATGTTTCTAGAAGAAACAATCGCTTTAAAGATTAAGAGAACTACAGACCTCTTAGTAAATAATTACAATAGTTACTAAATGTATTTTTTATAACATAATTTTAAACTATCAAATGTCATTTTTCTACTGTATTCGTAATTTTGTGTCTTTTACGACTATACAAATGACTCGTACGCATAGGTCTGTCTACCTACCATATTGTTGAAAGTGATTTCTTGAGGTAATCTTCGATAAACGAAGTGTAGCAGGAACATCTCAACACAACTTATACGACACAAGTAAATACAACGTAATGCTAAATATGGATACACTATAATGTACTATCGATTAATTGCTGCCTAATAATGAACCCCTTTAGAATGAGTATATCGGAGGAAGTTTGAAAATAGCACCAGTGACAGAGAAGTTGAGGAGTAATAGGTTAGCATGGTACGGGCATATTATGAGAAGACATGAAAGTCATGTAATAAAAAAGTTTCGAGTTTGTAAGTGGACGGGTTTGTGTGAAAAATAATAAGTATATAAAAAGTGTGAATACTGAGATGACATCTGACAGGGGAGAGTGGAAAAGGAAAAATGTTGTGCCGACCCTACTTAGGTGGGATAAGGGTAAGATGATGATGACTCATGAACCCCGTTAAGAAGCGATAGTTGCAAAATATTTAATTATATGTAACCTGAATTTATATTTAAACGATAGTAATTGTAATTGGCAGTTATATTTTAGATCATTGCATTCATATTAAAGTTAATTTACTTATTTGTCAAATTTTTATACGAGATCTGTATGCAAACGATACAATTATATGCTCATTAATTATTCAAAGTCCAGAGTAAAGGTTGCCTTTTGGATGTTACGTACAGTGAATGTCTAAGTGTAAACAGTGTGGTGGGTAGTGGTTACAACATGCATACATGATGCACATGATTAAAAAATATATATTTCAGTCTTACATATAGGGGCCATTTAAGTATTACATAAGCACTAAGGGGATGTACGGGGATGTTGGTTTGCTTATTTTTGATGACATAAGAGAGGGAGGATCTGGATGTGTAGGTCTGATATGTGACGAGCAATAAGGATAAGGAGGCAATACGGAAACTAGAATAGATTAAACAATTCTTATATACTCGTAAATGTTTACGTAAGCATGGGAGAGGGGTAAAAGAATTGCTTAATTTTGCGGAATATGGGGAACGGGAAATCAGTAATTACAAAAACTCTGCTTACTTAATACTTGAATAGCCCCATACTTTTAAATGTTCATAACATGTAAAAGGTATTTATAGTATACCTATTATTTTTATAGAAAAAAAGCCGTATCCAATTCCATAAGCTTTTACAAAACAATAAGATCTACAAACGAGCCTTCTGATTATGCAAAATAGAAATGTGTAGACCTTCCATCTTTGTATGAGTTTATCCTTCTTTAAAATAATATATTATTTGAAGTTGAAAACCTTTAATAGCTGACCGAGCAAAGTTTACGTTGATATAGAATACTCTCAATAAATGAGATAAGAAATGTTATAAGCTTCACTTTGAAAATTGTTGAAGTTACAATTAATGGAATCGAAGCGACAAGGATAAAGTAATGCCAGTTAAATGATTTTGTGAATTTTGAAATTATTTGTTCTTAGAAAAGGTAGATATATTGTTAACGAACATAATAATTACAAACCACGACCAAACTTATTAGAGACATTAAAATCATTTTGTTTCTGCTGTATCAAATTAAAATTAGATATATTACGCTTTCGTTTAAGATAATTGTAGCTGGTTAACTATATTACAACGGGGAACGCGAAATGGGACCGTGTGTTAGTCATACAAATAGAAAGACAAGGTTGTCAGGCTGCTGCATTTGGTGACTTATGTCAGGGTTATCTCGTCTTTGGAGCGACTCGTGCAGCTAGTTGATGCTTGTGCGACCCTCAGAGATACCGTCGATTCTTTGCAACAAATTAAAACAAATTTATTATTTCCACTTTAAGCTATTTAAACACAGCTTCTGTTATCAGGCTCTTGGTTTATTCAACTCACGAATATCTCATTGTCAAATATAATATAAATTAATGTCAATAGTTACATAACTCAAATTACAAATAAGAGGTTTTTATACAAAACAATAATGAAATAAATACATATATTTTATTTGAATTAGCTACTCCCTAGATCATATCTTTTAAAAAGCCTATGTAAAGCTAAATTAACATCACTTGTATATGACTATTGATTGTAAGATCCAGTAATGTCAGCCGACTTCCTTAAAGGGTATTTTCTAATAAAAAACATACTGTATCTGTACTTAACAAAATATCTCTTTTTACACGAGTGCAAATATATCATTTGGCGAGATTGTAAACAAACTGATTATCTGAGAGAATTAACGTCTTATTTAGTGATGATATCAGAGGAAACTTGAAAATAACACCAGGAATGGTCATGAGGATCGATAAATCTCATAGAATTAAAGGGGGTTTTAAGTTTGATTGTGAGAAGAATATTATGCGTATAATAACAATTAATACTGACATGACGGTTGATACAAAAAAGGCAAAAGAAAAATATGTTGTGTCGACCCTACTTATATGGGATAAGGGAAAGAAGAAGATTCTGTTTTATTTAGTTAAAAATAAAACGTATTGTTCCTTCTAAAAGAGCCTATGTCACTCCAGGAAAACGTAGTATTCTGTGAATGCAAGTTTTTTTTTTTTTTTTCAAAATACGATCCGTAGTTCCGGATATGATCTCCTACGAACAAACAAACTTTAACTTATTATAATAGTATAATGAATGTTCTTAGTACAGAAATAGTGTGTATATAGAAGTTATAGCGAGTTTCCCTGTAATATTATTACCAAGGTTCTGTCAATACTTTGTAGCTATCTATAGAGCAACGTAAAACAGCTGAACTATGGGATAGTCACGGCGAATGAAAATATTTATGTAAAGTTTTACGTTCTTTTATAATTACGCGGCGATTAACAGTGTGTCGATAAATCTTGAGATAAATTGAATGCAGAATGATATGTTTTATTGTCGATCAAAAGAACCGATCACGACATCGGTCACGTTTCTATTGCAATGACAGAAACCTTTAACGATGTAGTTAGACGTAGAGGTATTTAGTTCTAAGTATATGTTTGTCGTACCGTCTACAAGAAATTTTAGGTTTTAATAAACTCAGGATGTTCCTCGTATCGCATTTTTATAAATGCTCACAATGATTTGGAATTTTTGACGGGATCTTAGTCTGTCATGTAGTGGTTTTTATATTTTATTCATAATCTTGTGTTATTAGACTCTATATTTTGTAATATTGGTGGTGTTTTACGTAATATAGTTCGGTTATTATGCACAAGTGAAGTGGATGGGAAATAATACCACGGTGCATGCATTCTGAGATGCCACTAAAACTCCATGGAAAGTTCTAACAAGGAAACCACCATCTTGTTAGAACATTATAATTATCACAAGACACTTACTTGGCAAAATCTTGTTACTTGACGCTGGCTAGTGCACAAACCGTGACGGAGCCAAAAAATAAAGAAGAAGAAGAAGAAATGCTCACAATTTCAGGTTATTTTGATTAATTTGTGTTTTTATGTCTAACTACATGCCGTACTCGTGAAAATAGTTTTGCTCTTTCAGAGGATTTACATATTTCGTCAGAATGAATTTTGGGCTAGCTTTAATATTACATTTAATTGTAATTTTGTGGTTACTAAGTAGTCTTTTTACCGGTTTATGGTACCTTTGTGTCATTTATTACAATTTTTTTCTTAAGTTTAAGCAAATAAACAACAGAAGCAATGATGTCTTAATGTTAACGTGCTCGAGCACCGTATTGATCGACATAGGTATATTCGAAACCTTGTAACGAGCTGGAGTTCTCGGTAAAGGAAAACATCGTGGTGAATGGTATGCTATGGTAGCAAGATGCTAGGATTTTTCCTAAGCTCATCTCGTTAGCTACTAACTTTGGGTTGAAAATATCGCCTTTCCTCACGTATAGGGGTGTTCCTGTAGGTGCACTTAAGAGTCAGTCTTTCTCAAGGTTTAACGTGTTTTCTAACTTAGTCACGTCATCATTTAACATCAGGTGAGATTAATAATACCTACGTCATTAAAAAAAACATTTCGATTTCATTTATATGTAAAGATTATTTAAAAATGTACTGGTTAAAATAAGTGAATCCCATACGAAAGTCGACTTATCTTTTATCACATTCTGAATTTATAGCCGACTGGTATTTTTTATTTGTCTACGTTATTTTTCACACAATCTAAATTACATTAATTAATATTGGAACAGAATTGTAGCTACTGCTGTTAACATAGACCATAATTGAAGATATGCCAAAAGTTGAAGGAATTTAAAAAAAGTAGTGTGTACTTATTTGTGTACATGCGTTAGAAGTTATACTTCTTTGGCATAACAAGATAAAAAAAATTCTAAAATTTTATCTTTCGCCTTATTCTACGTTTGTAGAAAAAACGACACTAACAATAGTAAAAAGGTATTTAATACATACATACTTTTTTTGAATAAAATGTTGACTATAGCTAACTTCAGGGTGTCGGTTTTTCGTGACGGTGTGCGCGCGCCTCGTAAAACTTTACTCTCATCATTTTTCCCTAACGCGCCAAATGAAGTGTAACTTCAAAAATTACCGGACTTACATCAACCGTAGTGTAAAATAGGTTTTCCTACTGAAAACTGCTCCACTTATATTCGTAGCGAAAACTGAGCTGTAAAATAAACGTTAACTATTCCAGAAATAGATGTAACATATATTAATATATGGAACATATTGTCGATACCAATAGTTACAGACCGTTGTTCGGCATGTGACTAATATTTCGAAAAGTGTTACTTCTGAGACTTACGTTTACTTTTATAATTTAAAGCTTAAACAAACGGTAACGCGTAACGTATACGCTTTGATACGTCATTGTGTTTAAAATTATAGTTTTAATAATAAATTCGCTTTTATCGTATTATTGAAGATATAGCAAATGGTTACTGTTTGATTTAAACCTTAACTACTAACAGATTTTCAATCAAGTTAACTTTTTAAAAATCATATATTTCTCCATATCGTACAGATAAAAATGTATTTTCCATGACTTTGTTTTTAATAGTTCTTATAATTAATGCCCGCTGTGTCAAACTATGGTCATATTAGATACTCATTATAGGCAAAACAACTCTTCCTAGACTTTGATAGGAAAAAAAAAAACAAATGAAGCAAAGGCGGAACATCGATGGTTCCGCATTGCCGTTGCAGTTTACTATATTCTGATCACAAACGATGCAGCTGCATACTAGGATAGCTATGGACGCCTCCGATCATAATTGGTCCGATGGAGAGTGTAGTCTGTGCATGTATTCCGAACAGGTCTTGCAAGTTTTCTAATAGCGCAAGTACTATGCCGATTGCCAAGGTAATAATTGCAGTAATACTAAATATTTACGATTCATTTAATTAATTTATTATGTACGCATACTTAAAGAAAATATACTATACTAACATTATGCAGATAGGATCTTTTATTGATGAATAGAGTGAGCAAGATCCTTCAAACCTCGAGTCGCATTTCAGTACACATTCATATACTATATAATATATTCCTCATAAGTGTTATTCCTTTTTTATATCATTGCTAATACAAATCTGTTCAATATTTTATAATAGAAATATCGTTGGCTTCATAATCAAGTACGACTGCGATCGAGCTTAGGCCAGAATATTATTAAAAAAAAAGTCAATATCTTAATTTGCAAAGATATACACAAATACATGTAGTCCATTGAATAAGTTATGTGATAAGTGATAAATATGACATTATCTAATGTTTGGGCAGTATGGAGAACGTTTTATAATGCGGGATGAATACAGAAATAATTTGAAATTATGGCGCTTTGTTTCTAATGTTAACGTGCTGGTACTCCTTCGATATACTTGTTCGTGTCTCGTCTTTTGTGATTACAATTCTAATTTAACTCTTGATAGCAAATCACTGGGTATTTAACCCAGACACTGATACATAAATAAAATTCATTTCTATTTTTTTATTTCGTTCAATTTGAATTGCCGTTTCTCACACTAGTAAAAGTAATAATATGCATATGACATTAGATTACAAAATACTAGCTACTTCGTTTATTAATTACACTATAAAATTTAATAAATAATATAATTTCTTATATGTGAAAGAACTTTCAGCGTCCATCAGAGTTTCAGAGGTTATTTCCTATATACAAATTTGCAAAATTTACCTCTTTGCAATATTAGTACCTGCATGAATGTTCTTATCAAACCTTTGTTTCTGCACTGATTGTACTCTTTATGGGACAATTAGTGTGTGATAGCAAGAAACAAATTTACTAAATAGAAAAAAAACGCAACTTATTTTCATTTTTAATAATCAATGATTTGCATTTTATTTCTATCGAAGAATAATAATTACAAATAATAACAATACAAATAAGCTAATGAAGTTACCGTCTGGATTAATCAAGAATCATTTACCTGTCCATATAATTTAAGTGTTCTGCTAGAAGCAGAATCGGATATGACAGATGTCACGAATGTTATTTAAGATAGTCAGAGATACTTGAGGTTCACAGTTTGGAATCTGCGCCTGTCCTTATAAGGGAAGGCGTTATTAAATCCTGCCATATCTGTGAGTTCCGTTACTACAGTTTTTTTGCTGTACATCGTGACGTACCACTTGCCACTGCCGGGAGAGCTTAGGCTCATTATCGTTTGTTAGATTTATCGTCGGACAGGACTTGTTTGTTAGAATACTCTGTATATAATAAGCGATATTACAGTAGGGCGATGACCTGATTTCTAATTTGTAAGATTTACCGTTTAAATTAAATTTCTTATGGAAATGAGAGTAATCATTCGGATACCTGTTTTTTTTTTAATATAGCGATTTGTCCGGATATCTAAGAATTAGGTACATGATTACATATTTGAAGTATTATACGAATATTAAAAAAATGTAAATACCTAACTCAGTATCAGAAGTGTGTAAAAGTAATAATTATTCTCGACGCATCTGAATCAAATATTCAATAACATATTTTTTTTTAAGTTTAACTAAAATTCTTTGTTATCCTCACTAATATTTTAAATACAAACGTGGTGTCTCTTTGTTATGTTTTCACGCTTTTACTAATTAACCGATCTTTATGAAATTTTCCAAAGACATTCTCAGAAGAAGAAGTACAGGACAAGACATACTTTTCATCGAGAAACAAGTAATATTTCCCGGGGATATATCAAATCTATATTAATTCGGAAGAAGCCGCTAACAGAAACTAGTTAAAATCCTAATAAAATTCTTCAGAAAAAAAATAATAATAATACATTTCTGGAATAAATGAATTATTATTGAATAATATATAATTCAATTACAGTGGTCTAAATTAATATAAATGAAAACTAGTTTCTAATCATTTACAAATAATTCGTAACGGTTAGTCGTAATGCTGTATAATATAGGTAGACCAGACCGTAAAGCGGAATTATATTCGCGAACAGACAGTTAAGACGGTCGGATTGTTTAGTGAAAACATGTCTGGCACTAGCAGCGTGCGTTTTATCATTCACGAGTACAAACATCAGTAAAAGCTCGCGAACGCGTTTCACAAGTTTTAAACAATTCGCGCTATTGCACTCTTCTCCAACTGTTTTAGTTTCTTGTAGTTGTGGTTATTTCTGAAGTTATAAATGACTATATACTAAATGCATTTTTTTTTAATTAATTTCGTTAGTTGTACTTTGAAATATGAAACAAAACATAAAGGGAATTTTTTTTAAAGTGATACTTTTTACATGGCCTCATTTTTTTTCGTCTGTATATCGCATGTCCCATTATAGCCGGCTGCGCAATAGAGGTAGGCGCGCAGAAGAACAGCCAAAGCCAATATGGCGGCGCCCATAGCTCAATTCAAAATGATTCAATGAATTAATTAAATGTTGTGCTGGGTTTTTAAAATGCATTTTTTACTCCACTATGCAGATTGAAATTATAATTAATTTTTGGATATCTTGTCTACTATTGATTACCCATTGTCATTCCTATTTTCCAATTAGTCAAGTCAAGTCAAGATTAGTTAAACACGTGTTTTAATACCCTAAAACGAATAATTTAACGATAATTTTCAGTTACACACAGTATACTTTATGGACATATTATACTATTTGAAAAACAGATTCACTTGCATCGTGGTTTCATAAAACCACACATTTTTTTATACAAAAAAACTACCCTTTTTTCGGTTTTTGTAGCAATACTTTAACGCAATCAAAATTTCAATTGTCATAATATTAATGTTATTTTTTTTATTTAATTTTATTAAATTATTATGCACAAATATGTATACAAGCATAAATTTATAGAGTGAAGCATAAATGTAATAAAATTAAACTACAAAGCAGAATGGAAATTCTTAAGAGGTATATATATATATATATATATACTGCAATCAAATAATACGCATGTGGCTATATTTTGTTGGCGAAAGCATCAAAGAGCACGAAAGCCGATGTTTAAAACTTATATTTTTACAAAGTTTTCATTATGAGTGACCTCGCGTTCCGCAGTTGGCCGCAATATACAATTGTAATATGCCACTATAAGTATGTATACATTATATAAAATTCTCACGATTTTATATTTCAATCACTAGCCAGTTCTGGTCCCGGACATTAAATATAAATATTATTTTGTATTTTTATCAGCCTTTTAGTGACGATACTAAAATGTGTACTTGGTTTTATATGAAACGGTTCTATGTAAAATTGCCCCAAAATTGTTAGAATGAAGAATCCACTATTCTTTGTTATCTCTTCCGTTATCACCCGTGAGTGTCGTTAATGGAGATAATTTACCATAAGGAACGTTGTTCGGGTTACGTACCTGAATTGATGGGACTGTTGTAGTAGGGTCACTTCGGTAGTCCATTGTCTGTGTCAATGTGCCAAGGTCCTTTTTCTCGAAAACAGCTTGAGGTATAAAGAAAAAATTAATATCGAAGTATAAGTTACCGCAACAAACGCAAAAACTCCTACTTAATGAGCGATATTCAAAACTTATAGTGCATAAAGTATATCTTGTAATTAATTCTGCACGATGAGAGTGTATATGACATAGGTTATGTTAAAATTCCCGCTGAAATTATTAAGCTGCAAATTTAAGCAAAGTTAAGAGATTGCCTTCAATATAAAAGTTTGGCGTTTAAAACGCTTCGTCGTGTAGAAGATTATAGAGATAGTATTGAGCTATAATTTATATAAAACGTATGATAGTTACAGAACTCTCGGAGTATGAGTTTCTGCTCGCTTTTTGCCTGTTTTTTTAACTGATCTCCCCATTCTTGATACGTTTATTGCATCAATGATTGATTTGTGGTATGGCTGCCGGATACTCTGCCAATCGATCTCAGAGTCAAATGTTATAATATCCCTTGGATTTTGCCAAAGCAAAACTTCATTATGAAATCATACAATAACAGTGATTTTTTTTTCAAATTCGTTAGTCTAAGTACCACCGTTCAGTTGAACTATAAGCAGCACTTGTGTACAGTCTTCATTTCTAAGCTTATGTGTTGTTGTCTCTGACAAAACCTACGTAACTTCACTACTTCAACTAACCTCAGGTCAGATTGTGGTTATTTTAAAAGTAATCTTTTGTTAATTTATCTACTTTTTTGAAGCTATACTTCTTATGGTGCGTTAGGGAAAAATGATGAGATTAAATTTTTCGATGCGGGCACACACCGTCACGAAAAACCGACACCCTGAAGCTAGCTATAGTCAGCATTTAATTTGAAAAAAGTATGTATGTATTAAATACATTTTTCTTTTGTTAGTGTCGTTTTTTCTACAAACGTAGAATAAGGCGAAAGATAAAATTTTTGAAAAGATTTTTATCTTGTTACCCCCAAGATGTATAACTTCTTACGCGTGTACGTAAGTACACTTACACTTTTTTTATTATCAACGTAAGCGAAAATAATGTATGTAAGCTGACTTAAACTAAACGTTGTAGATTTTATGTACATTAAATTATCTGATTCATTTCGTTCAAAATGATTAAAGACCTACATATGTACACTGTAGTTATCGTAATATGTTCGCGTACAATGTAGTCAGCTTTATTTGTCTCGACGCATACCACCTTATGCCCTGTTAATTTGCGTTTGATTGTCTAAACTTGTGAACGTGCGTGGGCGAATCGCTGTGTTTTTCCTCGTCGTAATTGCTACGTGTATTTTGAATTGTGTCTTATACCACATTATCCGTTTAGTAAGCAGTAACTTGCACAGTAAATGTAGGTGTGCCGCTAATTTCCGTTCCATTTATCTCGTACACTGTGTAAATCTGGACAAATGAACGAAAGCAATGTATCCTCTTTTAATTTCTATTTTGGTCACATTAGTACCAGAACATTCGACTGCAGCTATTTTAAGTTTGTGCAATTGAAATTCCATTATGGCGTACATAGAAAAACACATTGACGTTATTTCATACTAGCTAGTAGTATTTTCGTTATTCCAAGGGAACAGCGTGTTTTGTCCGGGTTAGAGATAACCCTTTTATAGATTTTATTATAAATGCTTAAGCCACATAAAAATCGTATGAATATATACTACACCAAATGAAAGTTTGGATAAACAACAGACACATCAATTTTAATCATGTATATTGTATATAGATACCTTAGTTTCTAATTTTCAAAACATGACATAGTCCATAAATGTACAACAATAAAATTGAGCATCGAGCGATATAGAGCGAAATATGTACGTACATATAGACTGGAGTTTATTGAATCGGTCGAGTTTCTCTAGCGGGTCATAAGTTAAATACCGCTAGCGGTTTCTCCACATTGGACAGTTTAGACTATTTCCATTAATGTATTGAAACTTGTTTGATTTTGTAATATTTAGATTAGATATCCGATTTTATAACATCTTACATAAATATGTAAAGAATTCGATTTATTAATGATCTAGTATAGTGGCCATAATTCATTAATTTTTCCAAGTTTTAATATGAAGGAAAAAAATAACTTTTCTAAAAAAATATATAGATAACAACACTGAAGCTTGAGAATATTCACCAAACAATAACAAAATGAAGAAAATCGATTAAGAAACAGAGAAGGAAGATAGATGTACTTAATTGTTTTATCTCTGCCTCTTTATTTAAAGAAGATATTAAAAAAGTAATTTTAGGTTTTCTTTTGGTTGTTTTTTTTTATGGAAGTGGAGGCAAACGAATAGATGGATTACCTGATAGTAAATAATCACCCCCGCCCATGGACACCTGCAACACGAGGGGCATCACAGATGCGTTGCCGACCTTTGACGCAGGAGTAGACTCGTTTCGAGCATTCTAGCTATTTGGCATCAGTAATATATCTGTATCCCATATTTTCTTTTCTATCACAATATTATAATTATACTAGCAGTCCGTTTCGACTTCGCACGGGTGAACTAACGAAGGAAATTGAGACCGAACCTTCCCCATTACACTGCGACCATGTAATGAAATAAAATAAAATGGCAACTGAAATTTGTCAATTGTGTCAAGATTTTTCACTCTAACCGTCTTTCGTCTCACTCACTCGCTTTGTATGGAGATTTTTATAACCTAAATCTTTCATTTATCTCTATGATTTTTCAAGTAATTACTCTGATACAAACCTTTTACTGACAATTAAAAAAACAATAACAAAGAATTGATCAAAATAGGTACAGTCGTTCTGAAGTGATGCGCTTGCATCGACAATTGATTTTAATATACATAGATCTGTATACTACTAATATGAATATAAACTGTATTATTGTTATAAAATATTAATGTCGTTAAATCCTTATTCACTGCATACTCGCAAGTGTACTGTGCCTTTGGACTGGGGCAGTAATGAGGTCGATCAGATTGGTTGTGCTCCGCCAAGCATCAGGTCACGGGTCGCGGGCTGCGAGCTCTAAACTTACTCTTGTCTGATGCATTTATCTTTCTGATAATGGATAACGAATAGAAGAAACTAAATATAGAGCAGTGCTGATCGTAGCCAATTAAACTGTGTTGACTATTTCTGTTATTTGATAAAATAATATAACCCAAGGATTTTTCCAATTTCCCTTATACATGTTACTCGAGCAAGGATATAGTTTACACATATATTATTAGGTACTTGATTTATAACTACATATTATAAAACAAAGTCTTCCGCCGCGTCTGTCTCTCTGTATATCTGTTCGCGATAAACTCGAAAACTACTGAACGGATTGTAATGCGGTCTGCACCAATAGATAGAGTAATATATGAGGAAAATTTAAGTATATAGTTTGTCAAGGTTTGTGTAAATTGGTTGAAATATAACGATAATTGTTGGAAGCGTTGAAAAAAGTCGAGCCGCTTGGGAGCTTTTATCGAAAACGCTGCCTAATTGTTTTGAGATATAACAAAACAATGCATAATGAGATATTCCTCTTTTATAGTTCTACAAAAAAGTCGTTGATGGCATATACCTATCTTTTAAGGATAGCTTACTGTCTATACCCATCTATCTTCTAAAAACATGGTCACTTACAATGAGGTAATTGGAATTAGTAGGGAATTGGTATTTAGACGGATACAGTATTATTAATCCTTATCAAATTGAATACATTAGCTACGTTAAGCATTTCATGCACATAAGTATATATATTTTATTATCAGGGTAAGACAACGTATGCCGGGCCTGGTGGAATAATATTCAATAAATATATATAAGATTAGATACAACTGAAGAAATCTTCTGAGGCATACGTTCAGAAAAACAGTTAATTACCTATTGTTACGTTTATTTTCCCCGATGGCTCACATCTGGCTGGAAATAATTACTCATAAATAAATATTATTGTTAAAACACAGCTGGAACTACGTCATAATATTGTTGGGAGAATCGAAATACAGTACCCGGCATTTGATTTAGCACGTAGCGGGAGATGGAGTCTCGTTTGAGCAGCGGCCGAGTGCGCACGCGCCCGCTCGCAGCTCTGACGGTCCGTTTAGTTCGGCAACTCGCGCGCAGTTGTCGGATATTTTCGTGTGTGTCCGGAAGTTTAGTGTGTTCGAGCGGCTACTGTCGATCGTACGCTCTTTTAGAGCGACGGTGCACCTCCATTAGTGCACCATTTAAACCGCACTTTTCGGTGCGAAGCCGTGCACACTGTTTGCAGTGCGTCGAGTCGCCGTGCTACGCGTCGTGCCTCGTGCTGCGCTTCGAGAGTCGTGCAGCGCGTCGTGTGCCGGGCAGAGCGTCGTTCTTCGCGCCGCGCCGTGTGCAGTTTGAAGAGAAGATTCGCGTTCGCGTCGCGTCGCGTTTTCCCTTTGGCCCGGACACGGATTGTCCGTTAGATTCAAATTAGGCGCACCCCCCTGCCCCTCAGGCAGGGAGGTTAGTCATGTCTACCCCCGCGACCCCGCGTGCCCATCCGGCCCTTCCGGCCGTTGATGATACCGTCCACCTCGAAGAACTGTTGCGCTTCCACATGTTCGTCGAAAAGGAAGATCCGAATCTCGTCACGGAATATAACAGACTCCGGAAAGTCTATGCGCGCAACCCTCCCGGTAAGATACCGCGTTGTTTCTCCGCGAACCCTTTCGCGAATCTCCCGGACGACCCGTTCACGAGGCTCTCGGAATTCGATTCCGATGACGACTCGGACATGGACTACGATACAGTCCCCGCGACCGCGCCCGCGACCGTGCCTGCGCCCGCGACCGTGCCTGCGCCCGCGACCGTGCCTGCGCCCGCGACCACGCCCGCCGATGACGACGGTTTCACAACCGTCACGCGCCGCGGTAAACGCCCACGCGCCGCGATTCAGACCGATAGTGACTCTGCTGCGGGACGTCCGACCCCAAAGCAGCCCAATATAGGTGGCGCTCGGGTGCCCCGAGCCTCTCCCACGCCCTCTGCCGCGAATTCGGCTCGAGCCTCGGCTGCGGAACCCGCGGTCGCGGCTAAGAAGCCACGCCTACCGCCTCCCGTCACCTTCCGTGACAAAGCTCGATGGGTAGAGATTTCTGAAGACCTTAAGTCGAAGGAAATCGTCTACAAGTCTGCCGTCAACACTGTTGCCGGCATTTCTATTCGTGTCTCGACCCCCGATGAGCATCGCGAGCTCACCAAATACTTCAGGGAGCGTAAGCTCCCTTTCTTCACCCACGCGCTCGAGGAAGAGCGCCGCCTCCGTGTCGTCATTCGGGGAGTTCCCTCTGAGCTCACCGAATACGACATCTGCGATTGCCTGAACGGTCAGGACTTCCCAGTCCGGAGCGTGCAGCGCATGCGCCACCCCCGCACGAAGGCCCCCTTCAACCTGGTGTTGGTCACTCTGGACCGCTCCTTGGAAGGCAAGGCTATTTTCAGCCTCAACTCAGTTTGCGGCCTGTCCCCTGTCTACGTCGAGCTTCCTCGCAAGTCCCAGGTACCCTCGCAGTGTCACAACTGCCAGGTGTACGGTCATTCCGCCCGACACTGCCACCTGCGTCCCAGGTGTGTCAAGTGTCTCGGGGATCATTCCACTAAGGAGTGCCCCCGCACTCCCGAATCCGTCGAGCCTCCGAGCTGCGTCCTCTGCGAGCAAACGGGTCATACCGCGAACTATCGCGGGTGTCCCCGTGCGCCTCGCTCGACCTATCACCGTCGCGGCGGTCGTGCGACCCGGTCCAGGGCGCACGGCCCGCCGACTCGGACGAATCGGCCTCCGCCTCCGCCCATACAAAGCCAGAAGGCTTTCCCCGAACTGCCGGGCACCTCCAGTGCGCCGGCAGCATCCGCCACTCCGCCGAGCGCGCTCTCCTGGCGCGTAAGGCCTTCCCCGCCAGCTCCCTCGGCTCCTAAAGCCAAGCCCCAGCCCCCAAAGGCTCTGTCCACTCCTGCGCCACCTATCGCGGTTTCAGCATCGACCTCCGGTATAGACTGGATAGCTCGCTTACTCTTGGTACACGATGTACAAGAGATAATCGCATTTAACGCGTTAGTTAATAGTACGTCTGAGCTCGGGCTCCTAAACGCTATCTCCGCTTTCCCGGCCGTCGCGACCACGGTACAGCAATTAACCCGCGCCGCGCATAAATAAATTCGCGTAAATCAAAATATCAGATCGAACCCGCGTGTTCATACATAATAGACCGATATATTAGGATTTGTTACGTAATTATTTAGTTAAATCGGCACCGTGCCGTTGTACTTTATTTTTTAGCTCGATTCCCTCTCAAAAGATGCGTGTTTGCGCCCACGCCCGCGACTCTCTCTGCTCACGCCTCCGTGAGCGGGGGGTGAAGATTCGATCCCGCACACTCGTCGCGATTTTTCTTGTAACTGCTCGAGCCTAGGTAGTCCCTCGTTGTGGAGCCCTCGAGTATGTTACTCGCGCGAATACAGTGATTTACACATGTTCTACACTTACACGATCACCCCACACTCTTGCACATCTAGGCACTCAGTGGTGGGCTGTTTTTTTGCCCTTTTCGGACTGAAATAGGTCACATAACACAGTAGTCAGATACCAAATACACATATACATTCGTGAAACATGCATGGTCACACATGCATTTTTCACGAATTCATATATGTGTATTGCATGGATAGATAGCTTAGCTAGCTTAGTTAGTTCGGGAATCCGGCGACAGCTCAAGCCGAGGTGCACCGAGTGCCCTTGAGATGTTTCGCCTAAAAACAATCGGGTGAGTGCCCTAAGCGCTCCCCTTAGTAGTCCGGTGGAACTGTGAAGGCGGAATAAGCCGGCAGTGTAGGTCAGTTCGAAAAAAAAAAAAAAAAAAAAAAAAAAAGCACGTAGCGGGAGAAGAGTGAAACGTCCGGCCAAGATCGGCTAAATTCGGTTTTATACAGCGTTCTCTCTATCGCAAAGGGCTATGACTCCAATAGACAAAGAGAACACTATACGAATCCGAATTTAACGGACTATCTCGGTCATCTCTGCGACGTAGCAAATAAAAATTCGGGTAGCTACTGTAAGCTGTTATCAAGCTTAAGGGTGTAACGGTGTACTGAAATTATTAATTGATATATAAAAAAAGCGTTTTTTTTTTATTTATAAAACTTATCAGAATCACCATTTATTCTATTTTTGCTGTAAAATTAAAATCTAATTATACTATATTTACTTTTGCACTGGCTCAGCATCCTAAAATAAAATAGGTTATTGGATTAGGCAATATATTTTATAGACGATTCACGTGTAATGTATTCTTGAGTGAAATTTTCAGTTTATTTTAATAATATAGTAATTGAAAAACATTTTCAAAGGTGAAAATTAAATAAACAATTAATATATGTTTTATAAATGATGATGAATTAAAGAAATATAATAACGTCAAATTTACAGACTATTTATTTGTATAGTAAATCTTTTATAGTGTCAGAAAAGTTCTTTGAATCAATATTAAGCCCTCAAATACATTTTTCAATGTTGTACAATAATATGTAAAGGGCGACAATTAAATATATAAATAATATGCACGTTCCCATGATTCTTCATGTAATTACATATTTACGCTAACAGTTTCAATAGAATCTTACATAGCGTAAGTTCGACCGTGGTTACCGCCCGAGGCGTATCTGTGTAACTGTCGTACTCTACTCGTAACGAATCGTGCCACGGTAATTATGTTTGAATTAACCCATCAATCAATAATTGAGATTAATATCTATTCACCTGTGTCGCGTCAACCCGGTAATCGCCTAGTTTAGACGATAATGCAGAGCGCGCGCTCTTGTCACCGAGAATTCTTATCTTCGTGATTCATTTTGAATCTTATACAAACAGCGAATCTTATTAGATGTAGGATACAAAATGTAAATGTAGTGTGAAATATAATTATAAAGTATCACTGGAAAAATCATAATTTAGATCATAAAAAGGCGTAACTCAATTTTATGTTTACAAAGTTCATGTGTTGTTTCCGTGAAATGTAATGGATTATTTTTGTAATTAGTTATGAATATGAAAAAAGCAAAATGTTTGTAATTTATATTGAGTGAAGTCGTAAATCGAATAATATCATAAGTTTTTTTTTTTTAATAATTAGGATTGTTACGTCATAAGTTTTCGTTTAAAAAAATAAATTTCTTGTTCCCGATTATATCCTTTAACATATAGTAAATCATTTTTTTTACAGAAATATACCAAAACCTCTTACATAAATGTGTTCTTATACCAGACCAGACCTGTATTAGGTAACATAGACAAATTATTATCTTCCGAATAATATAGTATTGTTTTGAAGATTTTTGTCATAGAAGTTGAACTTCAGAAATATTTTTATAGTACCTACTGAGTATAGAGCTGTTGATTTGTCGAGGTTTCAAGTCGATATAACGATTTTAAATTATCTCTGTTTATTTTTATCATTAATATTTTTAGCCCATACCAAAAAGTTGAACAACGATCTATCTGACAGTAACGAGTTATGACAAAATCGGTTTCGCTGTTTCAGTGTAACTCGGGTAATAATATTAGACACTTCCATTATTATCCTTTATATCGACGTGTCGATTAGCTTCATTTTAATCATTTTTTCACACAAATTAAGTATTTTATATTTTGACGTGGGTGTTATTTGTTACTAGTAAATGCCTACAGCGTTACTCACTTTAATGTAGGTTTGTGAACAGACTTTTTCTGTACCCTTGACAGCATGTATGTAGAATTTCACAATGATCGGTTGAGTAGTAAACGTATGAAAGCATAACAAACAACATGACATTCGCATTTATAATCTTAGTAAGGATTAAAATAGATATATTACTTGATTTATAGTTACTTGTACAGAAGTCATAAAATGTCCGTATAGCAATAAGTATACTATTGGCTAATAAAACATATCTATATATATAAATCGTCTTAGATTACTGTATATCATATATACTTGACTTTCAAACGGTACTATTAAACGCTGTAACAGAATAAAATTCACTGAACCGAATTATTCAATCTATATGTATATATATAAAAGAATTGCTGTTCATTTGTCTCGCTAAAACACGACAATGGCTGGACCGATTTCGTTAATTTTAATCTAGAAATATTTGTGGAAATTCAGGGAAGGTTTATACGGTGAGAAACTTAAATCATAACTAGAGGAAAATACTAACAAAAAACAATTTAATATTCAAATACAAAATGCTCCTAGCTGTGAAACATTTGACGTCTTTTGTCATTTTAGAAATAAATTGTCGTTTGTCAAACATTTTTAGGTGCGTTCAGAAATTTATCTATTTCATAGCTGTGGTATGAGGTCCGATCTTTTTAGTCTGTTTTCTTGGAATATAAAACAGTTCCGTTTGAGACATAAATATAGTACATGAGAAAGCTTTAAATTGATTAACTGTGTTGCATTTATAATGTAAGTAAAAAGTGTTGTATTGAGTTTTGACGACATATTAAACATTTGCATGCAAGTTCACCGGGCCATCTAGTATATTATAATAATTGTCAATAAAACGACAAGACGGCAGTTCAACTTGCTACTTCAAGAGTGGTCTATACTTAAACGATCAGCGTTGAGTATATTAAATAACTTAACTATCTTACAATGTATATAACTCTTAAAGGGACTGTGATAAAAAAATAAAACTACATACAAAATGCACGTAATTTATTAGTTTTATTCGTTGTAATTATCATTTAAAGGATAATAAACGGAACGTGCTGAGATAAAATAATGAGGATCAATTAGACATAATGTTTACTACATAGGTATATTTGCACATTATAATTATAACATTAACATTTGTAATCAAGGAGGACTGTAATTAATTTTATCTCGTACCCATTTGTACTCGTTATTTATTATTCCTAAAAATATTATGAACTGGCTGTTGTCCGCGACTTGCTCGTGCTAATATAGAATTGATCTTTCCTTCGTTAACAGAGTACATTTCTATGGATGCAAGGTAGCCTGTGGCCTTTTCTGTACTCGTGGTGACATGTTTGCAAAATGTCACGATAGTCGGATCAAATAGTTAAGACGCGAAAACGTAACTTCCAAACAGACAAACTCACTTTTGCATTTATATTATTAGTTAAGATTACTAGCGGCTACCTACGACTTCGACTGCATTTGTATTTCTATAAATAATTAAACCGACATAGTTACAACAAACGGTTTGTGCAGCGCGCACCGATGTAGCCTCTCAGATAGTACTCGTATATAGATATTTCCAAATTACCTGACACTTATCTATGTGTATTGGCTAATTGAAACAATATCTGTATATATGATTGTCTATAATGTTATTTTAATGTATAAGGTTGGTTCAATTGAACATTGGTCCATCCTCACTAATTTTCTCATTTACAATATTAATAGAATTTGTGTAATGTATAACTTATTATTAGAGAGGGTAGATGTGAGCGTGCCACGGTGAACATCGGCTCCGTAAAACTTACTGAATTAAAAATCAATAAAAGTGAATCTAGACCAAATCAATATCAATTCGAATAGAAAAGTGCCCAGTGAACTAGTGAAATTGAAAGACACTGAACAATAAGCACAGTTATCCATGATTACACGTTAAATGGGAAACAACAATAAAATGTAAATCATTGGTGTTTTTACAATTCTGTGGACATCCTCGTGCCTCACTACTCAACATCACAGGATTAATCCCAAGTGTGTTCAATTGAAAATACAAATCCAACAGATTACTCAAGTTTTTAAAAGGTAAACAAGAACATAACTTAAAACTAGTGATTTGCAAAAATTGATATCAGCTGTAACATCGCATGTACAGCGCCATATACCAGAAAGAGCCCGTACTACAACACTATCGACCCAGGAAGAACATCAAGTAAAATTATCAAGCTAACAATCTAATACCGGAATAAACCAATAGATGGCTGGACAATAAATAAAAAGCGTAGTAATACCAAAAGTTCAACCACACTGCATAGAGGCTGACTTTATAACTCACAAGAAAAATAACAGAGGACACCACCTACACCAAAACATTATAAATCATGGAGGAAATTTTAAACAGACTCAAAACGATTCAAAAGGAAATGGACGAGCAAAGATTAGAAATCCGTGAAAGCGGAAAAACGATTACGGAACAAGTTACGCACAATATCAGTCGCTTATTCGAGGAAAAGCTTTTACTTATGGAAGAAAACCAAGAAAAAATCAAAATTGCTGTAGAAAATCAAGAAAAAAGAATCTACTATTTGGAAAAGCAGGCCAGAATAAGAAATTTGGTATTTTTCGGTATCGAGGAAACTGGTCCATCATATCAGGAACTAGAAAACTGCATTATTAAATGGTTAGAAAAATATCTATCTGTAAAGCTTACCTACAATGACGTCCATGAAGTGAAAAGGATAGGAAAAAAAGAAGAAAGACCGCGCCCGATTGTAGCAACTTTTGCAACACTAGGTATAAAAGTAAAAATTTTGAAAAACAAGGGGGCGCTGAAGGATACCCATTTCTATATCAAAGAAGACTACCCAAAAAACGTTCTAGAGAAAAGGAAGGAATTGCAAGAACAGCTAAAATTGGAGAGAGAGAATGGAAACACAGCGGTAATTAAATATGATAAATTGGTAGTACTTAAAAATAATACAAAGCGTAAACTACCTTCTTCGCCTGATATTGCTATTACACCTAGCACCGAGAAACACAAACAAGTAAATAAGAAGAATAAAACACAACAATCCGACCAACTGATTAAAAGGTCAAACAGTATCTCAGAGGGAGTCATAAAACCGGGACTACTCAATTTTCTGGTACCAAGAAACACTAATAAGGATAATAGCCCCAACAAACAAGCATAGCAACCAAGCCCCTCCTCCAACACAAATACCACTAATAAATATGAAATAAAAAACAAACAATATCTTCCAATTCGGCCGGTCCCCGCGGAAGATTACGACCACAACCCTCCAGAGAATAAAACACAATATATCAAACAAGACAAAACACAAAACAATATATACATAGCAACCTATAATGTCCGAACTTTATCGTCATACGAACGATTGTTAGAGCTGGAAGAAACCCTAAAAGAAATAAAATACGATGTAATAGGAATATCAGAGATGAGAAGAAATGGTTCAACAATAAAAGAATATGAAAATTTCGTACTATGCTACATCGGACAGACACCAGGTAAATACGGGGTCGGATTTATAATAAATAAATCACATAAACATAATATTGAAAGCTTCACTGGCCTATCGGAGCGTGTCGCTGTACTAAATATCAATTTCCAGGGTGTCATGGTAACTATTATACAAGCCTACGCACCAACAGAATCGGCAAATGAGAGTGATATGGACGAATTCTACATGACTATCGACAAAGCGCTAGAAACGTCATACAACACTACCATACTTATGGGCGACTTCAACGCTAAGATTGGAATACCTGAAAAGGAAGAATATCTGGTGACAAAACAATTTGGTTTCGGCAAAAGGAACGACAGAGGACAGAGACTGATAGACTTTGCATTGGAACACAAACTTACCATCATTAACACCTGTTTTAAGAAGAAACCAAACAAAAGATGGACATGGAGATCTCCAAATGGTAAAATAAAAAATGAAATAGACTATATACTGTCCAACAAACCTACAATATTTCAGGATATTAGTACCATGAATCTGAATTTTCCATCCGACCATCGATTAATCAGAGCAACAATTAAACTAACCAACCAAAAGAAAAGGAGAACCAACTTCGCAAGTAGCCAATTATGCCAACTATCAAACGAAGAAGAAATATTGAACTACAAGGAAAACCTGACTTTAATGCTATCGGATCCAGATAAGAACCAGGAAAACATCACAGCGCAAAATTATTACGACAACATAACAAATGCTATTACATGTAGCTTAAAAGTAGCTAGAGTTAAAAGCAAGGTACTTCAAAAGCACAAAATACTATCAACTAGAACATTAACTCTACTTAAAAGGCGGAAGGATTTGCAGCAAACCAAAAACAAAACAAAAGCTATGAAAAATGAACTCTCCGCACTTTACAAGTTAGTCAACAGATATATAAAAAATGATTATAAAAAATACAGACAAGCGATTATAGAAAAACACTTAAAAAGCTCCGGAAGCACAAGAAAGGCCTACAAAGACTTACGAACAAGTAAGAGCTGGATAGAGGGCTTGAAAAAGTTAGACGTAGACCTAAACAAACGTACGGATATTATCACTACAGCTTCGGACTTTTATAAAGACCTTTACAGCGACAAGACAAAAAACAGCCTAACTCAAGATAACGATATCACTACACAAAACGGCGGTGAAGATAACATTAAACCAATAGATGCAGCCGAAGTTGTTGAGACAATTAAAAGTCTCAAACTAGACAAATCACCTGGATCGGACGGTATCACGAATGAAGCTTTGAAGACAGCAGATTCCATTCTGGCCCCATACCTGGCTGAACTGTTCAATATGATTCTACAAAATTCCAAAACACCTTCACAATGGTCTGACTCTAACATTATCCTAATCTACAAGAAAGGTGACCCTAAAGCAATAAGCAACTACAGACCTATTAGCTTACTACCAACTCTATATAAGCTGTTCTCCACCATAATTAACACAAGAATTAATCCTGCAATAGAATCTAGACAGCCAGTAGAGCAGGCTGGCTTCAGGAAAGGGTTCTCCACCATTGACCATATCCACACCCTGGAACTCATTATAGAAAAATACCAAGAACAACAAAGACCCTTATACATTGCATTTGTTGACTATCAAAAAGCCTTCGACACAGTAACACACACATGCATATGGGAAAGCTTGAGAGAACAAGGAGTTCACGAAATATACATCAAGGTCTTAAGAAGTATATATAATAACAACGTGGGTAGAATCAAACTAGATACCTTAGGTCCAACCTTCCCCATAATGAGAGGAGTAAGACAGGGAGACCCGTTATCCCCAAAACTATTTATAGCCGTACTAGAAAACAAAATCAGCAAGCTAGATTGGAGCAGATCAGGAATATATATACAGGGTGCTTTCTTAAGCCATCTAAGATTTGCCGACGACATAGCGCTACTATCAGAGACAAGTTCAGAGCTACAATTTATGATGACATCCTTACAGGAAACGAGCACAAATGCAGGTTTAGAAATAAATTTAAGCAAAACTATGACTATGACGAACAGCAGCAAAACACCAATCAAAATTAAAGGAAACCCTCTGAACTATACGGACAAGTACATATATCTAGGAAAAACAGTCAGCTTTGATAGAAAAAACAACGACACTGAAATAGAACGAAGGGTACGTCAAACGTGGAATAAATACTGGAGTTTGAAGGAAATTCTCAAAAGTAATTTGCAAATAAACTTAAAAACAAAGATTATGAACTCTAGTCTTTTGCCATGTTTGACGTACGGATGTCAGACGTGGAAGTTCACCGCTAAAGCAAAGCACAAAATAGTCACATGCCAACGAGGACTAGAACGTAGCATGCTTAAGGTAAGGAAGCTTGACAAAATAAGACACACGAAGATACGATCCATAACAAAAGCCACAGATGCCTTGAGATCCGCACTAAAGCTGAAATGGAAATGGGCAGGACATATAGCAAGGCTTACCGACCAGAGATGGACTGCAAAAGTAACTACGTGGAGAGGCCCACTAGGCAATAGAGGAAGAGGAAGACCAATAACACGATGGGACGACGAAATAAAGAGAACCGCCGGCACAAATTGGACTCTAACAGCAAAAGATCGTGACAAATGGGCATCATTGGAGGAGGCCTTTACCCAAACTGGGGTTCTTGTAGAAATAACAGAAAGTTATGAATAAGAGAAAACTTTTTATAAGTAAAAACTACAAAAAATTTACTACTTAGATATAATTAATTATAAACAAGGTTTAAGAAACTAACACAAAAATTATATTAGAAAAATTAAGCAAAATTATTAACTTTAAACACTAGAAAAAAAAATTGTAATATGTTAATCCAAGAAATAAAAAGGCTTTTTATTTTTTTTATTTATATTTATTTATTTATAACTTATTAATTTCGATGAAGTATATTTCATTAAATTCGGTTCAGAATAAATAAGTTAATATATTAATTTTTAGAAGCTATTTTGTGAGCGATTATACCTATAAGTATTGTTGATAATAATTCTTATAGCATATATTAATAATTGTAAAGTCGTGATCATTATCTTATAGAACAGTTGTTATAACAAATTAAAAAAAAAAAACACATGTACAGACAGAATTACACGTTTACTTTCAGGACGTTACCCGCAAACACTTATATTGGCAAGAGAAACGATCGCTTAATCTTTTCGCCTTTGGATGAACTGTAAGAGATTGTAGTAGTTTAACAGTAACTGTTGGAGATCAAAATTGGTGGAATTTTAAATGAATCGTTACAAAGGAACATAACAAGTAACAATACTTGTATAGAAACCATATGATTTATTTATTTAATATTACTAAGAATATTAGTTGTTCTGCATTTCAATTTTCATTTATCTATGCAACAAAATAATATATCACTACATAGTGTAAAACAAAGTCGCTTTCTCTGTCCCTATATCCCTATGTATGCTTAAATCTTTAAAACTACGCAACGGATTTTGATGCGGTTTCTTTTTAATAGGTAGAGTGATTAAAGAGGGAGGCTTATATGTAGAATAACATCCATTAAATAGTGGAGAAATACTGTTATTTTTGAGGTTTCTAATGTGATGTAGTAAATAATTACATTTTTTCCACTTACATTGCAACAAACGCAGGCTGAACCTTACGAGATTTATCAAAATAATGTGTGTGGGCCACGAGCAGTTATGAATGAATCAAAACTACTGGATCGATTTTAATCATTTTTTAGTGAAGGACATAGCCGAAGCCGGAGCGGGCCGCTAGTGTAATATATATGGGCTATATTTTGGTATTCTCATTTGTAACTTTAGACTGAAGAATCGTTTGATAAAAAAATTAATATTGTTACTGTTGCCCTCAGTATGCCGTTAAACGAGAAAATATACCTAAGCACTTTGTGTTTGTACTTCACATGTGGCTTGCGGTACTCACTACATATCGGCGCACTATCATTACACCACGAAATCACTGTCAATTACCTCCGTCAAACCTGCACATTTCAATTCAATATTAACACAATTGCTACCCGTATTAGAGGGCCACGTTATGTTAATTTAACTAATATATATCCGGGTTTTAGTGCGTTGCATGAATCGTTGGAACGTATGAATTATTTTAACCGGTAACAATGTGCGTAGGTGAAATAATTATTGGCTGAAAATGAATGAAATAATCCTGTACGGCTGGCGTCGAATGTGTATTTGTTCTGAATTCTTTGGGAAAACGAATTCGTAAATAGAATACTGTATCAAAGATAAACTATGCAGTCTAACAAAGACATTATTATATTTAAGATTTCTAATTAATTGACACTATATTTAGATCAATCCTTGCGAGCATAAGAGCAACGCGTGCGTACTTTGTTTATTTATTAATTGTATTAATTTATCGATTCATATAAAACGTGAAATAAGCTTAAGAATAAAATAGTACAAATGAAATTGTATGTGTTTTAGCGTATTTTTTTGTGTCTTTTAAAAAATGAACAAATAAATTAAATTTCATTTAAAAAAAAACAGTCTTATACATAAGTTTGAAAGTATTTCGTGAATTTCAGGAAAAATCCAACAATTGATTTATCCATAGCCAGAAACAAAAAATGTAAACTACAATACATAATTTAAATCCGTATAAAAGAAATTTTAGTCTATGTAACTGACTTTAAAAAAAGTAGTATCTCGTTTTTAAAATTTCTTTCAGAAATTACACAAGATTTTATCTATATGTGTATATATAAAATATTTACATGTAATAATTGTTTCCACTATTTGTATTAACGACGTCTGTTGGTCCGTTTCTTTAATTTACGGTCTTTTATTTTTAATATTACAGTTGTTATACTAATTTAATTATACTCATTTAATATTTAGGAAATTTATGTATCAAATCACAGACGATTCGTTCGCTGACATTTCGACGGCAATCATGCTAATACCGTTAAACAAATAGAGTAATAAATTGTATTGGCAAATAAAATATTGTCTATTCATTTTACGATCAATAACGTAGTTTTATTAAATACATTTTAAAATATGGTTTATCTATAATTAATTAAGTTTATGTCATTCGAAGTCCATGATAAAGGGTATTTTGCCATGTGCTCCGGGTTTGGACGCAATAGACTAATGCTAATTTATCGATTAGATGCGCCGGCGGCTATTTCTCAGAGAAACTATTGTTTACACGATTGTGCTAAACGATTTCCTTATCTCGGATCCAATAAATTAGCTTGTATAAATCTCGAGTTGAGAATCGTTTCTATACAATTGTTTTACTCAACAAATTGGCTCGGAAACGTATCGGCGTTGTCGACCCTGACTGTAAACATATGGATCTAGTGTAGTTTATTAACAATGGAAAATACTGGTGAAATTTCATTATTAACTGACTTCAAAAAGAAGTCTCAACTCGGCTGTACTTCTTTAAAATGTTTGTGAATACAGAATTTCGTGTGGTATATATAACCAGTATATATCCAAATTGGGAAAAAATATTTTCTTTTTTGGATATGGATGGATATTTTCAAGGCGGTCCCATATTAATTTCAATAGTATTGGATCGTGTACTTCGAAGATACACCATAGAACGTCTCAAAAGCGAAATATATTATGTACGGCTAATTAATAAATTTCAAAATTTATTTAAAAATTTCACGTGTAGCTGCCGGAACACGTGTCTGTGCTTGGCGACAGATTTTCCACTTGAGAGCGGTAGTTAGCCAGGCGGACTTAGAATAAGGCTTTTAGAAAGGGGTTTTACTTTTTCTGAATACTTTAACCATTTCCTTTAAATTTGATTGATGAAGGCCTTACCTTGCGGAAATCCATCATTAAAAATTAGGGTGGACGTTACTTCGCACTTCCGCTAAGAGTTGTTCGGTCGCTGTTACGTCTTACTGCAACAAAAAACAGTTGTGAAAGAACTAAAAATAATATAAAAAAGTGTTTTTGGTCTGCAGTTAAACTCGATGTTGGCAGGAGATTGAACCTGTCGTCAATGACCACTGTGATATTTATTTGAAGAAAAAAAATGTGTATAAAAAAAATTTAAAATAAATAAAAGACATATATAACATAAAAAAGAAGTATATAATGAATTGAAAATATGTTGCAGATTGGCGTGTTTATATTTGCTTAATACATATATTGATGAGCTTTAGTATATTAATAAAAGCAATTTGGAAATAGTATTTTTTTATCGAAGTCTTTATTTATAAGTTACTATGCGTCATACTTCACGCTTCTTACGTCTACAATCAACAATATCTGCACAATACTAAAATGCAGTTTCTGCTATTTAGAACGACTTAAATAATAATATCGATAAATTAACACACGAAAAAAAAACATTTGTACTTTTTAATATGGTTCAATTTCGACTATTGGGACAACCATTAGTATAATATAATATGGTATATAGAGATAGATTGAAGCGGCGATGGCTCAGTTGGTAGTGTGTTTGGACACAGCGTCGAAGGTCGTAGGTTCGAATCCAAGCAACTGAGCCGGAGCTTTTGGTGAAGGAAAAGATCGTGATGAAACCATAGCATAGTGGTAGGCCTTTTTCTAAGTCCGTCTGGCTAGCCACCACCATCAACTTGAAAATCTGTCGCCAAGCACATGGTGGTGTGTTCCGGGAGATGCACTTGAGAGGCAGTCTCCTACTAGGTTAAGTGTGACTTACCATCTTAGACCACATCATCATTTAATATCAGATGAAATTGTGGTCAAAACGTTTACCTATAAAGTATAAAAAAAAGATACTTATCAAATTGAATAGAGAAGTGTCATAAAAGAGGATGGTGGTAGAGCTACGCTGAAGCTATTACTGGTTTCAGTATGAATGGGTCGGCTCGCCCGGGGTAGTACCACCCTCTCACAGAAAGCCGACGTGAAGTAACAGTGTTTGCACTGTTGCGTTTCGTTCGGTCAGTGAGAGCGCCGGAGGCCCACATATATTAAAAGGCCGGCAACGCACTTGCCACTCCCCTGGTGTTGCTAGTGTCTATGGACGGCGGTGATCACTTACCATCAGGTGACCCGACCCACCTGTTCGTTTGCCCCCTTTATTAAAAAAAAAAAAAAGATCATTGAATAAAGAAACCGATGTAATCAGATCGGTCTGTAGAAGTCAGTTTTATTTTTAGAACAATTTAATTACTTTCCTCATAAAAATATTATATACAAGAAATTTTGTAGGTATGTATGTATAATACATACGGGCGTAAAGCCAAATAACTGGGACTGTCGCATCGCAGATATTATGCTCGCGTTAGATAAACCGTATGGCTAATAAAATTTGTTGGAGACGTCTGTTGCTATAAAATAATGTAATGATTTTTGCCGTATAAATAGCATAATCTGTGGGATAACTAACAATAAGATGGGTGGTTAAGCATATAAATAATTTAAATCCATTGAATTAATTATTTTTTTGTGAAATTACGGACCTTAGGTAAGAGAAACAATGGTAAAATTATGATTTGTAGTCCTATGAAGCTTCGAAGGCTCGTAAGGCCAATAGAGTATAAAACTTTGCACGTTCTTAAATATTGAAAGTGGAATACAATTATCGTATATAATCTATAGATGTTTGTATATAATGCATTGTAGCTGTATGTAAGAGAGATTTCTTTAAATAATTACAACCGTAGGTAGTTTAATATCATTAGCTACTGATTCATATTCTCTAAGATATTAAGCTTTATGTACTTAATTACTTAATTCATCCATAACATTATGTAGTATTTTGAGTTATAACGTAGCTTGCTCCTCATTTTATGTCTTCATTTAATGGTTAAGGTCTGTAATATTTTACTACCTTTTAACAGTTATGGAAAGTTTAAGGAAGATTATAGTGGTTGACATGGTAAAGGAAATCTTCTCAAACGTTTTTGTGGCCAACCACTAAATAGCGGCTGCACACCGCTTTAGTATTATGGGTATTTCCAGTTTCTATATAGTCGTTTTTCCTTTGAAATCGGAACTGTAAAGATACAACGAATCACTTCCCACCTACATGCAGTTTTCATAAAAGCAAATCTAATTTTGCAACTCTACAATACACGTTCGTAAGCTATGACCTAAAATTAAATCAAATAAAGTAGTTAACGAACGCTTCTAGTTTCCTTGTTTGCTTTCAATGAATTTATTCAATCATTAATGATATGATCTGCCGTGTGAAGCTACGGTTCGTTTGTTCTTTGAGTGATTTACAATTTGTCGACTATTGCTGTCTCAGTCGTTGGACCGCGACGGGTAATGAATGTTGGCCCGTCTTGTTTGAAGCGTTTATTTCCGAGTCTCATATTTCTTATTGGAATACATTGTCACAAGCGACAGTGTAGACAACGAATCTACGAGCGCTCGTACACTGGAGACAACCTGTACTGATTTATTACATTACCATGAGTTGTACCCCGACTCACCGGTACCGCGTACTTTTTAACTATAACTTGTTATTGAAAACAATATATTTTTTTCAGCCGTGACTAATAACATATTCAAGCAATTTACACGCTGTCATGCTAAACAATCCACCATGAGACATGTGACGAATTTCTAACCTCAATTTTGTATTTACTACGTTTACGTATTTTAAGCGAGCGTTTGGTTCGAAATATCCCTTCAAAAAAAAAAAAAGTAGCATTTTAAAACTGTTGTTATTTGGCTCGATGCCAACGAGTCCATTTCTCGGGTTTTGCTAGTGAACGGCAGAATGATACTGGTTCACAGTTCATATGTGTTGTTGTGTTGACCGATGCTTTGAAGCTTATGAATTGAGGTTAAACGTGCGCTCTATAGACTTATATATATATACAGGAAATATGTTTAATGTGTAGCGAAGCGAGTAATTAATCCAGCGACTAATGGTATTAGATCTTGTGCCCACTTAAATTAGGTCTTTGCGAAACGTCTTGATATGTTCGATTAAGAAATAACCGTGATGAAAACATGAGCCCGTGTTATAAATATTTAATGCTTGACGACGTTCTCAAAACCTTTAACATCCGCTCGACGGTTTGCCTTGCCAAGTTCCCACCTAGTAAACTTAATTATAAATATTTCTATTGATCATTTGTTATTTATCTATTACAGTTCAATTTCGTGGGAAGGATTCTAGGACCCAGAGGTATGACAGCAAAACAGTTGGAACAAGAAACCGGATGCAAAATCATGGTCAGAGGAAAGGGTTCGATGAGGGACAAGAAAAAGGTACGGTGTTGTTTGAGTAATTGGCAATTCGTATATAACTGGAAACTATAAAGCCATTTAAAATTTATGAATGGAAATAATTTTACAGTG
The DNA here is from genome assembly GCA_035772565.1 of Antheraea assamensis. Classification (NCBI taxonomy): domain Eukaryota; kingdom Metazoa; phylum Arthropoda; class Insecta; order Lepidoptera; family Saturniidae; genus Antheraea; species Antheraea assamensis. The sequence continues at coordinate 2,071,924 of JAQQSE010000022.1, read as the reverse complement.
TTATGAAATATGATCTATGTACTGGTTTAACATTTGTCTTACCTTTTGTGCTTTCCATGCAGCTCCGTCGGAGGTTTATATCAGGTTACATCAGTTTGTATAGTTTGCTGTATTCATTTGCTTAAAAACATTATTTATTAGGTTCACATAATATTTGATCATTCTTCTATGTAGACTAATTTATCTATAAATTTAGGTAACAAAAAAAAAACTCACAGGATTATTTCTGTTATGACAATATTACAGGAAGATGCAAACAGGGGTAAGCCAAATTGGGAGCACCTGGCGGATGATCTCCATGTACTGTTGACAGTTGAAGACACTGAGAATCGAGCAAAAATCAAGCTCGCCAGGGCTGTGGATGAAGTGAAACGTCTGCTTGTGCCTGTAAGTGTCAATATTTTTCTACAATTATTTCTAAATAAAACGTTCCGCGTAAGCGATGATGGTTTAGTTGATAGCATGTTCGGAGAGTTTCGATCGACGTAGGTTGTAATTCTTATAACTATAAGTGGGAGCTTTCGGTGAAGGAAAACATCGTGATGAAAACATAGCATGTAGCTAGCGTTTTGTTAATATGCCGCCTGCTAGCTACTCCTCAAATTAAAAATCTCACACCGAGTGCCTGTTAGTGTCATTCGGTAGCTGCATTTCAGAGACACTTTTCTAGGTTTATCATGTTTGTCATCTTAAAGCACATCACCATCTAATATCAAAGGAGACTGTGGTCAGATAAAGTAAAATAAAATGTTCCGCCAACAAATAATAACAATAAATATTAAAACCTTTTGTTATGTATCAAAATGTGTACGAATTCACTCTTTAAATATAACTGTCATTTATACTTTCTACCAAGCTTCAAAGCAATTTTATTTTATTGAAAATTTCAAACGTATACTAATAAAACGTTTGCGTTGATTACAATATAGAAAATAGAAATAAAATATAGCTTTATAATATTGAGGATTAACGTTATTTTTTATTAATGACAAATAATTTACAATCAGATCAGAAATATCAGATTTAAATGCGACAAAATAGACTTGATTGTTCTTTACGATGATAATTTAGAAGAAACAGCTAACTAAGATTAGTAAATCAAAAGTATTGAAAATCATATATATTATATTATATTACAGTAACTTTTTTTATTGCGCCCTATTATTTATTATCGCCTTATTTTAATGCATTAGGTATACGCGATAAAATATCTTATTTTAAAGTAATACATTGAATTAAGCGCATTCATTGAATAGCTGCAGATCCTGCGTGACTTAAGTCATGTGTTCTCCATCAACAAGTCCACTTAAAGACGAAAAACCATATAAGTGACGTCACCTACAGCTGTTTCAGTACACACAATAGTGTCTACATGATAAGTTACAATTTGAGACATGTTCTATTAAAAATTAGGTTCACAATCACTTTGTCAATTATATGACAGTGTCAATGTAATCAGTCGTGGCTAATTTACATGGCTGTTACGCTCATTGATATATATTTAAGGTCCGGTGACGTCATTGACGAATTGTTTTATTATATGCATTGAATATTAATTGAAATGCTAGTAGTAAGTTACAAGTGTGAAGGTAAAGAACGAGTATTACTTTGGGAGAAGTAGCTTTTATAAAAAATGTGCAATGCTAACCAATATTTGGAAATATAACAATAAGAACATGAAGGAACATTGAATCTTTCACAATATTATATTCTAGGTACGTTTAATGAACCTTATAATACAATTACATATCGTATAAATCAGTAAATAAAACGTTTTTTTTTAACAATACAGCCATTAAATAGTTTAACTTACCTATTGTTACACGATAAATCGACCTTAACGAGAACAAGGAAATAGAGTAGTAACATCGCTTTCTTTTCCTTTATTTCATCTCCGTTTATGCCTTCAAATTACTTTTAAATTGATGCATTATATTATTGGTAATTATTTTTATGTCTTTTTGTAAATGCAAGAAGTATATTTATGTACTTTGTACCATAACAAAAATGATGATATGGTACAATATAATATGGAAACGACTTCAGCAGATACGTTATGATTTAAAACTTAAGCACTGTTTTACTTAAAAATATAGCATGGACCCTAACGTTCCCTTGTTATTTGTTACCAAGTAATGATTCCGAACAAGTTATTTCATTTATTTTTTCAGAAGTTGAACGTGTAAATTTTTATCATAATATTTCTATAATGGTTTACCGAAAATTCTTACAACAGAATCGGTTTTATCTTTCAACTAAATACAATTTTTTTTTATTCTTCAAAGTACTTTCTAGAAATTCTCTATAATTACTGAAAAGTTAGAATGGAATAAATAAAAAAATCAAACACGTCTTTGGCCAAAGCGGCTACAGAAAACGGGTTAGAAACTAGTGCTAAATATGCATGTTAAAGCAACTGCGTATGTCCTTGTTCGTATACTAGGAAAAGTACTTGTATCAACGTTTATTTCTACAAGACATCTTTGTATTTATACTAACTACAGACTATTTATTTATTTTTAATCTATTGATTTATTTTACATGCCAATTAAAAAAAAAAGTTCTGTAATCTATAACTGATAGTTATATTATCGTAAGTATGGGCTGTTTTATCAAATGTTTCACATTGACTGATACCCAAAAGTATTTTATAAAATGGTTTAAAAATATTCACATCACTTTATATAAAGCTTCTATTAATTGTCCGCAGCAAGCAGATGGTGAGGATGAACTCAAAAAACGTCAACTGATGGAACTGGCCATTATTAATGGCACATATCGTGACTCCAGTTCAAAAGTCTCCGTGCCAGTCAACGGTCAGTGCCTCATAAGTATGGTCGCATTCATGTTTTGTCACTAATAATAATAATAATAAGGTTAACTAACTTTTATCTTTGGTTGAAATGCAATGGGACGCAAGAATATATGAATAGTGAAAAACACTATATACATTCATGCCCACCCTATTAAGTTTAGCGTAAACAATTTTCATAGTAATGATTCTATAGAATTTCAATATTTTTGTGAATTCTTTCCTCATTTATTTAGAAGTAGGTATGTTATTAACATCGAAACTCTACGACAATGAAGAGCATAGTTAGATTATGTTCCGTGTGTTAAGAATTTTCGTTAACAAAAGTGTATAGTATAAAAACAACATTTATAACAGGTATATATTTAGGTGTACTTCAGTAGGAACCAAAAGTACTTAAAACATTGCATAAATTATCGTTTACTCCTTTAGGACCGAATCATTTTAAGTAATTATTTACTTGATTATCTGTGCCAATTCTACAAATAACTAGACGTTAATATTTCTCGTTAGTGCCATTTCAATAAATCATTGAAATACGGTATCATAAATGACATTCTAAATCATTATTCAGGATAATGACACTCATGATTGTGTTTTACTGTAATAATAGGTGGTTAAAATGGATCTTTTAATATTTTGTAAATGATTACATGAAATATAGAGAGAGGGACATGTTTTCGAATGTTTAACTTTTCAGGGCTTCTATTCATGGCTTCTATTAAGGGAACCCATTTCCCTTAAGTAGGTACCATCTGAGAACAGTTAATGGGAATTGCTTAACCGTTTACTGTCAAAATTTCACACTGTCTACTTCTACTTTATACCAAAGAACTTCTTCTTATTGACAGCAGCATTCATTTGTAATTTCTGGTAGATCGCCCTCCCAAACAGTTTCTTTACTATAGTATTATTTTCCCTTGCAACATAGTCTTGGGATGTTATTTTTAACAGTTCTCTTCGTTCATTATTTTTGACAAGGATTTCTTTCTCTTTACGGCTAGTTCATCTAACTTGTAATTTTGTGACTTTTTTTTGGCCACTACTTTTGTACTTTATCTTACTCCAGTCCAAAAGTAATTATCCTTTAGGGTTATACATATACAAATTTTTTTCAAACTAAGCGATTAGGGACATTACCGTTCAGTTTGAATTGTACTAGCTAGACATTCAGTATTACGATTATGAGTTTCAAAGCGAACCCAGGGAAAGAATAAGCACTCGGCTTAGTACAGTGAGTCTATGCTAAGCCGACCCTGTTATTACCCATTGGACAATAACTGTCAAGCTTGCCCAACATCGTGACAACGTATTCTACCTATACCGTCTCTTTATTTCTGAATTTAAAACCTTAACTGTATAATTAGAATATACCAGTATATAGCCCTAATCTTTTCTGAAGCATACACCTTGTACCAGTCTGAAATGTGAAGTGTGGAATTTAATTTATTTAGCGTCCGTTATATAAATTGGTAATGTTTTCATTTTATTCTCTATTGTTCATGAATAACTTTCACGTTGCGTCATATGAGTCATCCTGGCAACTACAAAGATGACTAACTTAATTGATTTGTAGTTGATTTGTATTATCGTTCGTTGGGGCCATTTGTTTGTTTTCAAACTAGCTTTGAGGATATGCGCTGTGACTACTTTTGTGGTAACGGGTTCTGGAATTTGTATGATGAAGTGTGTGTGTGTCATTAATCAAAATTTAGCAATAATATTTTGTATTGGTTAATATTTAATTAATTAATTTTCTTTTGATAAATGTTTGGGATATCTTGATTACTCGATAATACTGTGTATTATATCCTAAATTACGTTAGTGGTAAAGTCTAGCTAAAATAATTTCAATACAAGGAAGGAAAGTACATAATTATACATAATTTTGTGGCCCTTTAATAGATGCTGGCGCTGCAATATATTAAAGGGTTTTCATGTATAAAGTGTCATAATTTTAGAAGCTAGTTTTAAATATAACAGTACTGTTAATTTACGGACAATGCAACATTTACTTATTCAATTGTCATACAATAAAGTATAATTAAATTGACAAGGAGGAGTTGAATCAGAGGTTAAGAAAGGTAAGATTTGATTGAAAAGGAGAAATTAATCAACATACTTTGCGATTGGCAAATAGGAAATTTACATATGTGAATTCAAATATTTTGAATAGATATAATAATCTCAAATTTAATGGTTGATTGCATACTATAGAATAATATAGTGCCTTATAACTTAGCAAGCAAGGAGAGCAGTACGAATTTTTATTTACTGTTGTAGATATATCGCCAATTTGCTTAGGTATTGTTTATTAAATGAATACATCCTAGGGGCGTTCAAAAAAGTGAGAAGGGATATGATAAAAGTAACTTTTATTTAATCTTGCATTCGGAATGCAATTTTTAAGTTTAAAATTCCTTTCCTAAACCATCCTTCATTCTGAATACTTAGATACTTCTATTCTGCAGCAATAACTACTTCATCTTATTTAAATCGTTGGGCTCTCGGCCTCCTTATACTTGGATATATACAGAACTTACTGAGGGGTCCAATGGATACGGAAGGTGCTCACATCAAAGGCAATATCCAGCAATTGTAAATGCGAACTTCTGCTCTTAATGTCTGCCCTTAATGAGTGAGACGACTTGCCTTTTGCGTGTTGTTAGGACGATATTTTTTGCAGATTTCGTTGCACAATTATTTTTTCTATATAGAACGTTTCCGTAATCATAGCTCTATGATCCAGGTGAAAATTCAAGCAACTCAATTATTACTGCGGCTTGACTGTACCATACCTGATGCTTATAATCTCATCTTGAATTTTTAAACAGCTGCATCGTATGCACGATGAGTTCCCCAAGTCATCCATTGAAATTCCGTTTCGAAACAGTAAAAGCAAAGCAACAATTCGTTCATTCTTGTTAACAGACCCAAAAAACGATCAGGAGTAAACGGTTCCTAAAATGGACCTGGAAATATTGTGTTTGCGCTTCAGTAAACGTTTTATCTTCTGAAACCAAATATATCGTAATAACTACGCGTTTGTATTAAATACTATGCACACTAGCTGTAAATATCTTCGTTTCTTTCGCAATAAACGTATTGGGACACTTATTCCCAGTATAATTCTTCAAGCCAAGATATCTAATAACTGTGCTAGTCCAATCTTACCGCCAACACAGTACAACAAAAAGTAATGAAACAACTCCTTAAATAATAAAAGATAGTCAGTTAAATTGTACCCTTCTATCCAACAGTTATCTGTTCCAGCGATGCTAGTATTTATTTTTTTAACATCCAATGAGTTGTACCGCCTTTTACTTTTCATGGAACGCCTCTAGTATGAGTACGTCAATGACAGAATTATATGAAATCTTGACCATTGAAATTCTGCAATATGTATTGCATATGATAATATTTTTATATATATACATATATTTTATATTAAAGAGAAGGCAACACTATATTAGTATATTTATATTTAATATGAAACTAGTTATATGATACTAACAAAGCCCACATTGATTTATCTAATCAAGTGGACCCCGCAGCTGACGAAGAATGGCGGCGCGTCGCGGCCGCGGCAGCTGAAACACAGCGACTCTTGGGCCCGGGAGGTGGCGTGACGAGCGTTGGCGGTGTGACACTGCGTACTCAGGCACCGCTTGGAGCTCCGTTGATTCTTTCGCCTCGCATGTCCGCGCCCGGCGCGCAGGCTGGCCTGCTGAACGGCACGGGCGCGGGTGCCGCCGCGGGACTGCTGTCTCCAGGCGAGCCCGCTCATCAGCTCATCTACGCGTCTCCGTACGACTACGCTAACTACGCGGCTCTCACAGCGGCCGCCAATCCGCTGCTCACCACCGAGTACGCTGCCGATCATACCGGTGGGTTGTTCGCCCGTTGACATTATTAACCCCCTTACAATGCCGCAGTAAAAAACATAATATCTTTTAAATTGAAAATGAATACACATATACTTGCTTTATAAAATATCCCTTTGTTTGTGACAGCAAATATGAATAGAACATTTATAATACTTATTTATTTAAGTCAACAATAAAGTCTTTTAGAGAATGTCGTATCGAATTTCCACTCTAAAGAGATAAGCGAATGTAAAAAAACGTGTTTTTTCTGCGACAACTGATTGGTAAAGGACATTTAAAGATAATTCACGAGAATAAATGTGGGAATGTCGCAACTCGGGACAGAGTATTTGTATACGCTTTCATACAATTGTCCGTATTAGTATATACATTTTTATACATTACTTATATATGTATATACATTAAATAATGCTTTATATTTAATGACGGTTAGTCAGTAGCATGTTTCGCTGCTAGTTATTTTAATATATCGAAAACGATATTTGACTTAACGATCAATTTGTACGTAAATACAATAGTCACATTTTATGTATATATATTTTAATACTTTCGTCAAACATCCTTATAATCTGCTAATTATGCACACTTTCGTACCGTTAGTTTGACTTCACCTTAAAAAATAACATAACTACATAAAGAATTATTCACTTCGAAACAAATTTTGAGACTAATAATACTCGAGAAATAATTAACATTTTTTTTTACCGAAAATATTTTCCATAAGTAAAAATATAACCGCATGCTTTATGGTTTCAAAATTCAACTTTTCGAACTCATTTCTTTACTCATAGCATGTTCAGAATTCAATCTTTTCTACAACGTTCGATATTGATCCGGTTAATTCAATCATATTAATGGATATGAAGAAGAAATAAAAAAAAACTCGTTATGTCATCGATATGTTATGAGAAATCATTAGATCATCTAGGTTTTTTTTTCTTAAAGAGTCATTTTTTTATTCTCGTTAGAACAAGATGCGTTATTAATCATTTCTGTATTGAAAAAATTTAATAATTAGCAGTCACAAAATTGTAATGATCTCTCATAAATATTGTTAGGAAAGTGACAAATGCGATATTCTCCCGAGAACATTTAATTTCTTTATTATAAATAATAAAATCGATTTAAATCGATATTAACGATTTAATCATAAACTCGATATGAGGGTACAAGGTACTGGAAATGTCTAACAAATTAACGAAAATAAAAAATATATACATTTATAGTTTTTGATAAAAAAAAATAATTTTAATGCGGTTTGCAGCGTCCAGGTATCTCCTAGCTGGCTTTTGACATTGGCAGCAATCACCCCAGCCCACAATAAGATACGACAGGCTACAACACGCTGCGTATCCAACATCGCATCATTATTACCGTCCTTGAATCGATTCTCTTTTACGCTTCCGATAGATCACAGGACATCTTCTCCGCAGTCATAATCGATACCATGATTATGTCGTTGTTTAAGATTTATTATATTAAGTACGGATAAGATAGTAGTGAATCGATATTATTTTTTTTTTTTTGTACCTACGATGTTATATTGTGTTAATTTTAACGATTACCTTTGTTTCGCTTCTAGTACCTACTGTTTTTGTACAGTTTCAATTATATTTCGTTTTCGTACAGTCAAAGATTATATTTACCTATTATTTTTATTTATTTCAGATTATTTTTATTATTCTTAATGAAGAAAAATATATTTTATTTACCGTTCGTCGTTGCCCTTTTGTTGCGTTCATGGCGTAATTGTTTTGAATTAGAAAATGTTTAGTATATTTTCATACTGCCAATAGAATTTTATTAAGTTACCGTTTGTTTCTCGTATACAAAGAAGTATTTTTTTTTATATATAAGTATCTATACTGGATTTAACCTACCTTGTCACTCGCTACATATTTAAATAGATGAATGTGGCAAATAGAACCCATCATTCTGTAGTTCTTGTAAAATAATAACCCTTGCTTGTAACATCACTAATGTATTAACATTATGTTATAGTAGTCACGTCTCACACAGTGATCATTTAATTCTGAAATTGTTGACAAGAATTCATATCGAACTCTATGTCGCGGAAATTTAAATGTTATTGATATAATGCATGTGATTTTTCTCACCCCCTTCCTTGATTTTCAATTGAATACTTGTGAATAACACAACTCGGTTTTTCTAATATTAACCAGTAGTATTACTGAATAAAGTAATGAACTGCGTAGGTAGATTATTCAATGATTACAAGCAAAAGGGACCAAATACGAATTGTTTTATTAAAAATTAAAACAAAAAAAAAAAACTACAAATTTACATATGTAATTTTTAACATCACTTACAAAATTACCTAATAATTTGATACGATATATTAAATTTAAAATAATTAAAACCATTCTAGACGGTTTAGAGAGAGTTTACGCGATTTGACAGTAACATTTTGCCAGGTGGACTACAAGCAAAATGTCATTGTTGCAATTATAATTCGTAAATTATTAATTTATTAGCCATATTATTACTATATATATATATATATATTTATAAACATACCATAGGCTAAGTAATTTTATCTTTTAAAGATTTATAGTTAGGTTAGAAAAGAGTGAGCTTTATAGAAATATTATATTATGAGTTTATTTTCCACAGCGGTTAACGCTGTGGCGTCAAATGTTATTAAAAAAAAAAAAAAACAAATTATAAAACCAGCCATTACCTGTACCTTCACCGGATACGTTTTTACCTGTCTGTAAAAATAATATTATTATTTGTTATGTTTTCCAAAGCAATATAAATAGGTAATAATACATTATCTATAGGCCTAAGCATAATAATAGAAGTTAGTGTTACTGCCAAAAACAAAGTTTTAAAATTATATATTAGTATTATAAAAATCGCCATTCACGAGTATATTTGGCAGTGATAACTAGTTACGTGCGATCATATAGTTAAGTTGATACTTATACGTTTATTGTCTTTACGATGGAGATTAAATAATAATATTTCAGCATTTATATATTTATGTAGGTCACCCAGAAGCTTATAAAAAATTATGATACATTGTTATCCGGCTATAAACAACGTACGTGGGCGTGAAAATTACCAGTGAATTTCTCTCTTGTAGAAGGCCTGGGTGGACCACTGTTCGACGAAGCTTTTAAATGTTCTGCTGAGACACAGATGTTAAATATGCATATGCCGCTAGGTGTGGTGCGGAGGGCGGGTCGTGTCGCGGTCAGGGAGCACCCTTACCAGCGTACAGCCTTACCGGCGCCTTAATTCCCGCCATAACGCTCTCACGCCGCCATTTTGTTTACCAAGGTGAGATGCGCGCCTAAACATGCCTATGATGAATACATTAATAATTTGAATTCCCGGTTTATATGTTAAAAATTCGGCTGAAAGACGTGATTTATAAATATATGTATATTATTCAATTTGAATAATCGAATTTTGTTTTAAATATTTCTTTATTTAAGATTTTTATATAAAGCAATAATATTCATCTTAGTATGCTTCAGCGCCTCTGCTTATTGTCTCTCTGTGTCTTTCGTTATACTTATTATTATATTGTGTACTTATTAGTTACGTTTTACAAAGTATGAGGATGACATGTTTTCTCATCAGCCTTCATAACGGATCTGATGTGACACTGCATAATTTGGAAACTGTGATTTTTATATATTTCTTTATGTAGATATTTTAGATCTGTTACATGTGTTGTGATTCGAAGAAATTCAGTTTTTAACAACAACGTCACCAAATTATATCTGATTCTTTGTAGTTATTTTCGATGCTGTTTGTTATAAACAATTGCAATCTCAACATGTGCCTTCGAACAATCGTATTTTTCGAATATCGTTTATAAATGATATACTTAGTTGAGGAAAGAAGGATTAAATATATTATGTTCTTATATTTTTGTTGCATGTTTTTTTTTATGAAAAAAATATTCTAATTGTATACTTGGGGTAAATACTAGGTGTTCAATATTGCCAAATAGATACCACACGGAGGTGCTAAAGTCAGGTTGTGAAATCCTTCTTTCCTGAATCTCGCCCAGTATTAGTCAAGGGAAAGAGCATTGTTATAATTTGTGCCATCAGTCCAGTATTAAACAAAATGCCGCTCCCCTTTGATTTGATTTTTTTTTTCTCATAATCATCACAATTTTTCTCTTAGTCAATATAAGGTTTTGATATGAAATAAAATTTTAAGCTAATTGTTTTTATTTTTTACATTAGGTATTTTATATTATATCGACTTTCGTGTTTGAAAGTGGTTCTTATTAATTAGAGTTTTGCACTTGTGTCCTTGTGGATTTAAAGATGGTTATCGGATTGCTGATTAGGTATTTCAAAGCTTCTCATTATGAATTTGAAAATTAAAAACTCTATTCGTAATTTTCAATGAAATTATTATATTTAATAATAAGCGAATATGTCTTTTGTAATGTGTTTCCAATGTTGATGATTGTAAATAGTGCATTTTCAAATGATTTACATACATGCAATAAATTATCTGATATTTAAATTAAGCGTGTTTTTTTTTTTTTAAGTCGAGATATAGGATACTACGCGTTAAAAGTTTTCAGTCAGTACAAGTGTTCTAATTATGTCAATAAAGTTGATGACGTGCAATCATTTGGTCAATTGTAGCCTCACACGACTAACATTGCTGCTCCACAAGGCCAAGTTCCCGTTTGTTTACATAATAATATTAATTTAAGTGCACTATCATAACAGCTATTGTCACAAATTACAGATTATCTGTTAATATGTATTTATATTATATGAGTCACTAACATGCAAATATGTAATGACATTGTTACGTTACCACAGACTGATTAACATTTTTTTCTTTTTTTTTAATGAGAATGTTGCCATATTGAATTATTGAAATCTTAAACGATATGTTGATTAACTTACATACTTGCATCTGGGTGCTATGGTTATTTATAAGTGATAAAAATTTATTATTATGCTTGTTTGTTTGAGTAATGCTCGACGCATCCAATAACTATATATTATATAGCGAAAAAATTTCAATTATGTATCAAGCATTGCTCGTTTGGGAACTATTGGGCATTTAATCCTATATTTGTAGATTACCATTATCATACTAAATTGATTTAACATTTTTTTTTCAACCATTAACCGCGTAAACTAATGAAATACCCGTATATTTTTATTATTAACTGGGCCATAAACAGAGAACACAATGTCGCGGCGCGAATGCCTGATAGCCTCCCCCTAGTATTTTGTTTATCGAATTTCTTTTTATTATTATTATTATTATTATATTATCCGTACACAAGTCATAATCCGAGATCACGTTTTATCGCTTTTGTTGAGTAGCTGCATGTCGTGCCGGTTTCCATGTGTAAAAAATCCTTTCAATCGTTCCAAGTCATTTAATCCACATACGCTAAATATTTCCACTGTATCAAAAAAAAAACATAGAGTTAGTTAAAATAGTGCCCGTATAGAGAAGTTAAGACCCGGTCTCGACAGCACAACGAGAGTGTTAAAGCGTTAAACTCGCGATTCGGGCTACTCGTGTAATCGGACCATGACATTATGATCGATACTAACATTCTGTTTTTCTCTCTTCTCGTTAACCCGGCTAGGTGAGTGCTAACGGCGCCGAGGAACTAACAGGAGTCGCGGCCGATCGACCCACGCCGGCCCTCTATGTCGCCGCGTAACATATACACCGGAACATCGACCACCATGTAGCTATAGCTGTTGGGCCTTTCACGTTAACCTATACTATGTATTATAATAGTCTAACTATTAACATTTATATGCCTGTTATGTTTATAACATGATGAACTATATTAACATTTTTATACATATATATTATTTTTTTTAATGGCACACGCCATCGACTATATTTACTATATTACTATTGTACTTCTGTTGTCGCTTGATCGTGTCGTTGTTGAAGCACGAGTGTTGTTAGGTTACCCGAATCATCCAACAAACAACGCTAAATGTATCTAATTTTTTTCCATGTAATATTTAAATTTATTCACCAATCTTATTTACGGCTAGCTATGTTGCATTCAGCATTCGTCTTCGGTCGTTTGCTGAGAACTTTATCTAGTTTATACCTTTAGCGTCGTTACGAAAAAAAAAATGCACCGAAAACTAGAAACGTTTGACTTCAATCTATGCGCTTAATCTAGACAGCACTTGGGCGTAATTTACACTCGAAATTTAATTTTCGTATTAAATCATTTACGTTATATAGCTACACTGTTGTATAGATTAAGCTCTTATGAAAACGTGAAGTCTAAAATCCTATAATAGTTAAATGTACTATTAGTACATACAATTATTGAATAGTCCACTTATGGACGCGTCCACGCTTGACGTATACTAGAACAAGATGGCGGCGATCGCGGGTGACAGTAATCAAGTAAGTTTCTTTAATACTGTATAAAAAACTATTTACTTATTTTTAATATTGCTTCGCATAAATTATTATTATTTCTCACGTTCGACTGATATTGAAAGTTATCATCTTACCTAAGGTTGTCTTTTATATACTTATTGACCGCTTTGGTAATCTTCGGCTGCATTTTGAAACATAAAAAAACCAAAGACTATTTTGTTTTATAGTGATTTTCGAGAGTTCTTTTTTTATTCTGATAAAATTCTAATTTTCATGGATGTCTTCCTTCCTATAAAAACAATAATGTATGATGATAGGTCAATAAGTGTATGAAGTTTATTCTCGTTCAAAGGAATATATTATTTTATAGCAATATATATATCAACTTTAGTGCTTAATATTTATCGATAATAAATAATAAATCGAATATAATTATGTGCATGTCAAATGCCCTAGATTTTGTACAATATTCTCACTTTTGTGGTTCTATAGATTTGTTAATTTTCTTATTATTTAGTTAAGTTAGATGAGATTAAATTATTGTTAATTTTGCTAAATGTTAATCTTTATAGATAACTTCATCAATTATGATATGTTAAGAGTATAATTGCGGTGGAATAGAGTTAGTGTCCAAATATTAATTATTTAGTAGTAATATTATAGTGGATTTTTAATTTGGACATGCATATTATTTTTGGATCATAAGTGCCTTCGTTACAATCTCGACGTGAATCTCGACATTATAACGTCTATTTCTAAGTTTGGTCAGAGATCTGTGAAGTGTTTACATACAATTGTCTGTGGCAATTCTAAGTGCGCGCTCTCATTTAGTGTGCAATGTAACAAGGGCAATTACTTTAACGAAATTATAACTAGTAATTGTTATGTATAATTTTTCATATTGTTTAAAAGCAATAATAATTCAGTAATAAGTAACATTAAAGTGTAGTGCAATAGAAATGTTATTTTCTAATGAAATTTTATTAAAACTATCAACATTATTATATTATCGCGTTGAGTGAATATTTTAACAAGATTTAGTATTTAGTAGATCTGATATTGAGATTAATTTGTTGAATTAAATGATATGATATTTGTTATCATTTGAGTATATAAAAAAATATATATATTTTATGAAATCGGAATTAAAAAAAATAATAATTTTTAGGTGCTTAATTAAAACTATATAAAATGTACTGTTTTTATTTCAAATGAATGTATTCGATTGTCATTTTACTTTTGAGCATTTGTAACAACCAGCGTCGTTGTTTTCTCTTTCAAACATTTTAATTTGTTACTATTCCGTGTTTTTTTTTTGTTTTCAAATATCATAGATTTTGTTGACGCTCCGTCCATGATATTTTATAAAGTACTTAATTTTCGTTTTGGTCTCTATCAATCTATCGTTCATTTTACTTTGGCTTTGCATCAACGTATGATAGACACTGTCGAGTCTACTGAATGAAACCGAATAAACAGTTTTTGAATTTATAAAATGTAAGGTTACAATATTTATTCATTGAAATACGTTTGAAATATATAAGCAAAAAAGGAAATAATTATCAAAACAGGAATTCTATTTTTTTTTATATTAACAAAGAACGTTAGTACTTACATCTAGTTAAATACTAATAAAAATCACCGTCAAATAATATCCACCTATTTGTACAAATAAAATGTTTACAAAACAACCAAGCATTTACCATTTAAATCGTTTCAAAAGCCATAGAAGAAAAAAACACATCAATTGAAAGGTTTTTTTTTTTGTATCATTCTAAAAATAGATTGTGATGAAATAGTAATATCAACGTACAAATTATTATTTAATTGTCTGCTTATAATTAGTAATATTGAACAGTGTTTCATAGTAGTAACAAAAGTAGGTTGTTTGTTTTGTGAAACATACTTAGTGCCATCCGCAGACGGGCTTGTTTATGTCATTGTTTTTTTTTTTTAATTATTAAATAAATTAATAATGTGTACTTATTTCTCGTTACGGCAATCACCATACGAGTGCCTTAAATGAACTTTGTACATATTTATATTATCCTCTCACTAAAGTATTAATATTGGCGAATAGATAAATTCTTACACGATTGTTTTTCAAAAACAAAATATTTTAATAATAAAAATCTTTTATTAATTTTAGTTAAGCGAGATTGTGCATATTATGTCTGTTTTGATGTGTGTTTAAGATTGAATTGGCATTAGTAAATACTTTATAAAATGTACATTTGTGTTTCTTTTACTCACCCTTAACACTATATTAATCTTTGAGATAATCAAATGGTTAGCACATCAGGTTGTCACATAAAATAATTATAAGAACTTAGTATGCATCACCACACGTTGTAAGACAATGATGTCTCCGGACCAAGTTAGTAGTCTGGTTCAAATTATATAACAACGCCACCTACACTTTGTTATTTAGAACATCTTAACATAATAACAATGTCTTATGCACCTAGTTCCATTAAAGTACAATAGGTGCCGCTATACCTCTGACCGCAAAGCCACTGCTACATTCAAGGGTACAAGTCTGTGTTTTCTAGAATTTGAAAATAAAATAGGTGAACAAATTTCACCAAATATTATTATAATAAAAATAACCTTCTCTAGATTGTAACATAAATGAAAATATCACGTTCGTACTACTTATAGGAAAAAATGATGTATAGATATTTTGAATTTCAAATGAGTATAATAATTATTGTTGTTACTCAAACATTTTGTAAAATATTCTGTAATTTAACCGGTAACAATACTTTTTTTTTCGAACTGACTACACTGTTGGCTTGTTAAGGCCGCTACAGTTTCATCGGACTACGGGAACGATACCATCTTAACGCGTTAGTAAAGAATTACATTGGAGATTCATACATGTTTCTATGAAAACTTACAAACTCTTTAACTTTAACAAAATCTATATTAGACTGAAGCAGTTACATACAATCACTATTATTATATTCTGCTTTAATTATTTATTGTTCAAAATTATCTTTTCCTTGATAATATTAAAAAATTGATACTAAAAAATGAAATTGTTAAATCGCTTTATTTCACAGAGTTGCGTTGTTGCACCTGAAACTTAAATTATGTTTGTTTCATTTCTTACTTACAAGACATAATTTCTAATTATTAAGAAAAAAGCTTTGAAGCGATGATTGCTCCGTCGACTATCGGCTATTAATTATAGTCCAAAAACTTCGTGCGAGACTGTCCTACGGGGCGCCAGACGTTGGCGGGGACGAGGTACTCTAGATGCTAACGGGGGCGGGTGATGTAGTGGGGAAGGGAGACGATATGCTACCTTACCCCGTTTACGTCTGTCGCAACCAAGGACGGTCGCGCACGAACTTGTCTACCTATAGTACGTTCTTCGTGTCGCTCGACATTGATTATAATCCTACAATGAGCTTACACTTTCTATTATTGGAAATAGCGTTTCCTCTTTTTCGAACTGTCTACACTGTTGACCTGGCTAGGCCTCTACAGTTTCACCGGACTACTAAGGGGAGAATAACGTTACCCATAACAGGTGGTAGGGCCTTATCTATTACCTGCATATCTAGTTACCACTTTCAAATTGAAAACTTATCGCCAAGCATATAAGAGTAATTCTCCCTCGAGGCTTAACATGTTACTATGTTATGCCACATTAACATGTAACAACAAATGAGATTGTGGTCCATCATCAAACCTGTAAAATACATTTAAAAAAATGTCATCCTTATGCTAACGTTTTGTAAGGAATAAACACCTAATAAATTATAGATATCTCCGTGGTTGAAATAGCTAAAACTTCGGCAGTGGTGTAGTAAATAATCCTGACTTAGAGAGAGACGAGATTTTTTTACTATGTTATAGGTGGTAGCGCTTAAGAACGATCTCAACTGATCGAAAATTGCGAAGAGGTCTAAGATGTTAGCGGTCTATGGAGCGACAATGACGACAGATTTTCAACTTTCGGGCGGTATCTAGCCAGGTGGGCTTATAAAGCTCTTTCGCCATTTATTTCATCTCGATGTTTTCCTTTACCTTCTCAGAAGGTAAGGTGAGGTTCTTCAAAGATTCTAACACGCCAACTAGTTCACGCTTATTTTTTACTCACGTTAAATATTAAAGGTATTTTTATGTGTGACTTTTATTACATAAAAGTACCAAGTTCCACCCATGGAGCTTCTGACGTCATTCCATGTCGTGTTACTGTCCGTATACTTCGTTAGTAAATGGTATAGGCTGAGTAATTACATATCTGTCGCGGTAATATCCATTTATATTACAATCATAAAAAGGAAGATTCACACCGCTCGCACTTTTGTAAAATTATCGATATATTAGGCGAAATCTGTTAATACCTTAAAATCGTATATAAGAACGTTACCTAAAAATAGCTTATTTTGATTTATGCCACTAATATTGAAATATTTATCAGATTAATTTTAAGTTTTTCGTTATTTTTAAACGATATAATATTATAGATAAACAATTTAAATACACACCTTTAAAATACAAAATTGTTTTTCGACATTTTATTGTGACAAATTATTAGTGTTGATATCTGCAACGCACTTTTATTTTATAATCTGGTTGTACCAATTAATTATGCAACTTTTGTATACTTTTGATAGCAAAGAAAAAAGATTTTTCACACAGTCTAAATTAATTCTATAAAAGTAAAATTTTTGCTTGAATATTATTATAACGAAATTAAAGTATTAAGAAACTGTAATACTTTAATATTTGATCTATTGGTTTCCCCTATATTCGGGATTACATTTTGCTTATGGCTTTGCTTTTTTGGCATTTATGTAGTTTTTGAGAATAAAATACATCGTATGTTACTCGCTCATAATATATCTTTTTACATGTGACAGATTTTTTGGGTTTCACTATTAAAAACAAAAAATCCAAAGCTTTTCTTTTTATACCTAGTATTATAGATTAAAAGTAATGTTCAGCAAATATCATACTATTATATATCAATGTTTTTTTATTGTAACAACGTCACAAACATATGAGAGTGGGTAGTTCAGCATTTCTGATATATTAGTTTTTGGTCACAACTTCGTCCTCATTAACGTTGAATAGTACTCCTTTTCTGAGTGATCTGTTTTCGAGTAGTCATGGCGCAACTAACAAACTCATTCACATTACACATTATTAGAGATGATTATGAATTAAAAGTAAAAAAGCGAAGAATATACTTTAACGTGTATACCATAGGACGACTCTATTGATGATATCCAACTATCGATATAAACCTAGGCAAAACATTCTCCTACTAGACTGAACCCTGTTATTACCTCGATAGTGCCGTGATTACGTTGATTTATATGCATGAGTTCTCATAAATGATGCATAATTGGTACGTTTTTTTTTACTTTTATCGCTATTAGCTGACGGTTGTAATAAATCATCGTCAAGATATGAAAACCGATAAAACTGCTCCGGTGTGGCTTAAAATTCTACATATGATGTACTTTTGTTTTATTTCGATTTTGGTCCGGTATCGGATATTCGAATTAGATACGTATTGGACCGAGTGATTCACTTATTTTTACTCCTCTGTGTCGTTGGAGGGTAATGTTTTTCGAAACATCTGGAAACTTTTTTATTTTAATTAATCATCCTAGTTATTAAAGTGAAACTTTTTTAGATCGCCTTAATTTTTTTCCTACATCTATCGCGTGTCGTATTACATCCGGTTGTGGAGTAGGGGTGAGTGAAAGAAGAAGGGTGACGAAGTGAAAGACGCTCGCAGCAGCCAAGGGCATTAAGGCGGCGCCCATGGCTCTATCAAAAATGATTGCAATAAATAGTGTGTGCTAAGTTTTTGAAATGATTGTTCAGAAAATTTTTAGCTGTTTGCCTACGTTCCAAAAAAAAAGTTTGACTTGCATCGTGATTTCATAAAACCGTACAATTTTTTCTTCTTATGTCTAAGTTTTTAAATCATCTGATGTATTTAAGTGTGATAACTACATGCCGCTTTTATATGCCCATTTGATTTGAATGTTTATATTATAGAATAATTGATTCCATTGCGCTTCCAAAAATAAATAGCGTATAACCATTTACAAAGAATACATCGGATAGTCATAGCATTATGACGAAATATTTAGTGGTATTGGCATGATTATGCCAGAAAATAACTATATTATTACTTTTATATGTATGCATACATTAATTATTAATAACGAGATTACTTGTGGACCATTGAACGTCTGATCAAATGAAACACACTAGCGACATCTACGATTATATACTTATGATTTCTGTTACTATAAGCTAGGCTTAATGTAAGTTTTGAAAGTTAAATAGAGTTACGTTGCCATCTTTAGTCGAGGCTCTGCTGTGGGACCAACAGCTGTCGGGTCGGGTAGAAGTATTGCAGAGGCAGTTCCTGCCCACCCGGCTAAAGGGGACGAGAAGAACACCGAGGTTTAGTCAGGTTAAGTCAGTACAAATCTGCCCTATGTAGCCCGGCGAGGTGGTGATATACAAGGATTCCTCGTTGGAAAAAAAAAGTTTTGTATATTAGAAAAGCAGAACAGCGCGGATTATAATGAAAGTTTGCTAAACGAAAACAAAGTATTAGTGAGGGTTTGCCTTGTGTGGTGGCGCCCAGTAGGTATCTAGTCGTGAGTGCGCGGAAAGATAAACGCGAGTAACTACAGTATCTAGGCGCTTTATATAAAATCGGGTGAGTGCCTTAAGCGCTCGCTCCCCTTAGTAGTCCGGTGAAACTGTAGAGGCCTTGTGCTAGGTCAACAGTGTAGACAGTTCGAAAAAAAGTATTTAGGCATGAATGCACGGAAATATCAACGCAAGTAAACAATAGAGTTACAGTTAAATACACAGCAAAATGACCACATAATATTGTCAAAATCTGACTGAAAAATCAATTTTATCCATTACACGAATTTAACTGATAATTTACTGTCACCACCTGTTCCAGAGTTTGCTTCATTATCGTAAACTTCGAAATCACCGAACTAAGGAAACCTTCGTTAAATAATTTCGTTTGTTTTCATCAAAAGATTGCGGTACGTGTGCAGTCCTAAGGGTTCAACACTGGCTAGGGAAGCCGCTCGTAAAATTGCAACAGACTGGGGGAGATGTCTCAAGACGTCTATGCATTCTTATGTCAAACAGTAACATTGAAAAGTACAGATAAAACTTACTATCAAATAGGATCAAAAACTATTTTGTGTTGTCCAGCAATTAGAGTAATTGTATCAATTACAATACATAAAATAATATTATTGAATGGAAAAAAATCAGTTTGCTCAGTTTAAAAAAAAAACAAAAGTTCAAAGCTCCGATTCTGAGTATTCAATTTAATTATTAAAAAATTTTGTAATTTCGTTTTTGATTTTTAATTTCCGTGTTCAAATATTTGAACAGATTCGACTACTTGTCAACTACTCGTTGAAAATAGTAAAACAACTTCAAACCAATAAATTGATTATTACATATTATCTTATTATATAATATAGTATATTAGTTGTTTTATTATTTATCTCAGTATGATGTCGGTAAAACATCCTTGATTTATTTCAATATTTACAGTATACTATGTCGTCAAGAACCGGGACCGACGAGGGCCTAGGGTGCCAGGCTCATAAAACTACTTCCCCTTACATCGTGAGGTCACACTGCACGACACCATTCGCTTTTCTTACGTACACAATATTTTCTTATACGAACAGAATTGAATCAGGGTATACAACTTTTAGTAATATGCGAGAGAGTGCTGAGAATTACTACAATATTTATCAATATATTTTTCCCTAACATTAATATTAGATTAAGTTTCCTTTTAAGCACAGTTAAGAGATGTGGAGCTACATGGAATTAGAGATAACAATAACGCCAACGACTGCATTACATCAGCAACGAATCACTCTTTTGTTGTTATATACACTATAATGAGAGGAATATTCGTTATTCGTATCCTGACTTTGAGCAACGTCACGTGTTCTCCCTTTCACACTTATTGAATCTTGTATCATGCTTACTTGTTCGTACGTTACGACAGGATTACGAATTATCAAAAGTAAAATAATGGTGTCTTCAATATTTTTTTTCATAAACAACACATATGATTTAAATTTAAATGTATGCTTTTTTAAATGAAATCTTTTTTAATCGCGTTGAGTACTTTTTTGGTTGAACAAAAATCATATAACTCCCATCTTCGTCACCGAATGCTTTCCATTAGCTATATGTATACTGTGTATATCCATATATGTGTACATTTTGGGTGCAGAAAAAGCGTGAAACTTGCGTCATCGTCGGTGCATACTTCCCATGAGCTATATGTATAATATGTACGTAGGTTTACATTGTTTTGAGTTTTCACTTCTGTCGTCAGTCCTTAAGGGCTGCCTCGACTTTTTTAAACTAATTACGCTATTGGCCTGACTGGCATTCAAAGCTTCACCGGAGTACAAGACAAGAAAGTGTTGTTGGTGTGAAGGTCTAACGAAACTTCTATCTATGACTTTAATGAACTGTGAATATCAAAGCGCCAAAAAATACATCGACATCATTTTGATGATTTCATGGATTACTTCATTTCACACGAAACCCAAGCGGATCGCTAGTACCAATATCAGTTAATTTGTTTTCCATCATTATTAAAAGCAAATCAATTAAAATAACTTCTACTTTATGAGCTTATTAGAAAAACCACATAACATTTTTAACATTCTTCAATAAATGTTTGTATTTATTTGTAAATGTGTAAAAACTAATTATAAAGTTGTAATGTAACTGCGGTGCTAAGTTATACCCATGAAAATAAACTTGTCATATCTTTACTCGGTTATTATTTAAATAAATAATCAACAACCTCTTAAGGGGAAGTGATTATACGTTTTAAATAATTACTTTGATATTGGACTGTTAATGAAACGGATGGTAAATGCGTTTCGTATGACCAAAAGTTATGTATTGTAGATGGAATTAAAACAAAAAACTCTAGTGGAAAACCTCCTTTTTGCTAATATTTTTTTTATTGTTTTGTTAGTTGCTTGAGTCGCGTTTACTATACTAATCCTTTTCATGATACATGAAGAGTATTATTTAATATATTACTCGACATGGTACGTGATTTAGTGTGACAATGCACTTTAAAGAAAGATGAATAAAACAGTGGCTAAATATCGAAAGTACATTAATATCAAAATTTTATAATAAAATTAAAGGCCACACTAATGACAAAATTAATCAATTAAGATTGAATTACTGCCCACGTTGCAGCAAAAAAAAAACATGTTTAGCGTATACAAGTTCTTTTAAGAACTGTTTTTGTCAACTACAATGTAATGTTTCCGACTCATCTATCTACCGTTAATTTATGAATAGTATTTGTATTCATTTTTTAATTAACAAGTCAACATTTCTTTAAAACGATAAATTCACGAATTTATAAAAAAAAATGACCTACCAATGTACAATTATTATACTTCTGTATCGATTGAATAAAAATAATTCCTCACAACATAAAATTTATCGTCAACCTAAAATGTCCCTTCTCATGATCAAAACTTGTTTTATACATGTAAAGTACCAATGATTATGAAGATACTGCACCATAATTACTATTCTCTGATGTAATTAGCGAAGATTTGTATTTAATGATCGGACATTTAATAATCTTACTGAAAAAGTGATATGTGTTGAGCCGATAACAGTACGAGATAAATTTTATGAAGCCATTCGTTTCTTGTTTTATGATTAAGGTTATCTTACAAATGGCTCCTCATTTGATAACTTCAACAGACTTGTTGCTATTACATTTAGTAAAGTGAGTGTAATGTTATTACGAAATCATCATTATTACTGTTACGCTCCTATTTTTATATAAATTGTTATTAACGTCCTTTATCTAATAACAATTTAATTAAAATACACATTTTATATTTCCGTGATACTGTGCCTATATGTATGTACCTTTGATGGACATAATTGAACAACAAGATAAAAATGACTTTTATACAAACAGAATTAGTAAAATGTTTACTTCTTGCTGTTATATCTAAAGTTATATGTGTATATATTAGAGTGATTATAGTAACCACACTATTGATAAGGCGCTCGTTCATTAATTTAGTGTCTGTACTAATGACCTAGTACATATTCGTACTATTGACTAGCTAGATATTGACATGTATTAAATTATTAAAAGACGACCGACACTAAAGGTATTGGAGATTCTCATATATATTATTAGACCATATATATCGTTAGCCCTTAAATACAAGATTTTTATTTTGAATTTAGAAACTAATTTTAAAATAACGCCATAAAAATATATAACTTGCCCGCCAAAAGTAATGTCAAACATTTTCTTTTACACATACGGTATTTCCTAAGGTGTTAACATGCTTCCTGAATTTTATACATTCTGATTTTTTAATAAAACTAAGTGAAAGTAAAATGTAGATAACTAGCAACAATATGCATTTGAGGGTTGACATAACTATATTTAGAATTGTATTTCTATAGATTTCTCTTTAAAGTGTTGGATTTAGTTAATGACATTCAATAACAAAGATGGCGGCGTCCATAATAACGAGATACTTTTATTACTATCTCCATGTTTCTACGATAATATCGTAATGCAATATATATATTTACTAAATCCCAACAATTCGTTTTATTTATTTCAACGCTACATAGCTTTAAATTCTTTAGTATAAAATTTAACCGCTTAAATGAAATTTATAGAAAATTCTTATAAACAACGCCACGTATTCATTTCCGCCTGCACAATATACTAAAATACATTATAACGGAATTTGTTATGCAGCGCGGCACAAAATGTCGAAACACCGTGGGCGATATTAATAGTGCCAATGTAGAATGAATCCAAGAATCTCTGAATAATTGTGAACATAAATTAAAATGGTTTTGACATTTTTAGCACTGGACCGTGTAGCGTTCTGTTTTATTTTTCCCGTACGTTCTTCGCTAAGACGGACGTTAAAGTCAGTTAATAGCATTTTAAGGTGGATTTTGGCTGTCGCCACACACGCCTCGCACGTAACGGCTGAAGAACAGTTTTATTCGATTATTGTAACGAAATATTATTTATATATACTGGTACATTTTAACTCTAAAAATAAATTATTAAAAACCTTTTATTTGTTTCTCAATTGTATACATCATCTCATAATTATTTCTTTTGTGTATACTAATGTTATAAAGCGAAATATATTATTTATTTTTCTGTTCCTCTGCACGCACTAATCGCTGGTACTTCCAATCAGATTTGCATTTATTTATTTAAATTTAATGGCGCGTTTGTTGAGGATCCTTAGGAATGAAGTTCCTAGTTATCATACAAAATGTAAGTCAGATGATAGATTAAATGTAAGTTGGTTGCTCGTTGAGAGCCGAGTATTACAAGGGTCGAACTGTGAATGCTTATGTCAGCTAGATACCATATCATGGAGCTCAGTCACGTCTTCGGCCCGCTACACAATAAACATGCTTTATATGGGATTTATTTTTTCTTACCTAGCTACGTTTATGCCAATTAAAAAGATATATGAGTAAAACCACGGTACTCAGCTAGTATTTTATATATCTTCAATTTAATTAGCGTCACGATAAGTAACTTCCTCCTTTTAAAAATACATTAGATTCGCCTTTGTTCTAAAAGACAATCGAAATAAAAATATACTAACTTATACATTTATAATAGTGTACCAAACAAGCGAAAAAAACCTACATTTTAATATTATTTAGTCTAGTAAACTATGTCGCTTTCTTTACGGTCTCACAACATTTCAATTGTGGAAATATAATGCGGATAATAGGTAAATAACTAGCAACTCAAAATAATAATAGCATTATTAACATTTTTACAGTTAAACTAATTAATCAACGAAGAATTTCTTGAAATAAAGCCGCGTCTCTCACACGATCATCGGAATCGTTTTCATCGAGTGTAAACTAACCTTTATACTCATTCAAAGATATCCCATTATACAATGTCAATTATAAAAGTGTCACACTTAATTTAAAGATGTTTAAATCTCGCTCAGAGCCGCCAACCATTATTTCGGGATGAATGGATATTTTACGATTTCATATAACATAATTATTTTTACACTTTCCGGGAAAAGTTGAAGGTATAGGCCGTGTTGAAAGTTTTATGGAAACGACCGCACGTATGTAATGCGAGACGTGTATTATATTATCGCCACACGATCAAACAGACATACCTTACAAAGTGTGCGTACAGATTGTGTTTTTGAGAATTGTAAGGTTCGTATAGGCTGTGTAATAACTTTGTTAGATAATTAACTTTAAAAATAAATGCCATCTCACTTCACACGTGCTTTTTTTGTTTTTTTTTTTATGTGTGATGAAATCCTTCATTGGACACCCACAGCCCTGGGGAGCTGTGGGGTGTCAGACTCTTACTGACTAAAAAAACCCACGAGATACCGTCTGTCACGCTATGGAGTGCCACAGGATCGAACAAGCAAGGACCATGCCACCCCGGCGACAAGGCCCAGCGCGAACGCCCTGACCGCGACGACAGCTCGGTCAAGCTGCCTACCCGTGTACCGAACCTATGTGCAATGGAAAATCAGGTCCCCAGCCCCTTCCCTCCTTGGTCCGGTTTGGCAATCAAGGGGTCACCCCCTCCAACCACTACCACCTGTAAATTTTTTACGTGGGTTTCTACCACAGTGACTTTTTAACGAGGTTTTCTCCCTCTCATTCCGCCCGAAGGCCACCCCTCTGTCACTTTTTAATGTGGTTTCCTGCCACAGGAACTTTTTAATGAGGTTTTCTCCCTCTCCCTCCGCCCGTAGGCCACCCCTCTGTCACTTTTTAACGTGGTTTCCTCCCACGGTAACTTTTTCATGAGGTTTTCTCCCTCTCCCTCCACCCAAAGGCACTTCACACGTGCTCAACCAAGGTAAGTTAACCGACCGTCGGAGAATTTGTCTTAAGTTACAGTATAAAACTTAATATTCAGCTGAAACTTTTGGAGCTAATTGTTATCATTTACCTCAGTGGTTAGCGTGTTCGGACACCAAGAGGATCGATTTAAGTTTGAATCTTTGCGAATGAGCCGAAGCTATCGGTAAAGGAAACATTTTGATGAAACCATAGAATAGTGGTAGGGAGTTTTCTAACCCCGCCTGATTAGCTACCTCCTTCAAGTAGATTCTCGACAAGCACCTGTAACTGTTTTCAGGCATATGCACTTAAGGAGCCAACTCCCCTCTAGGTTTAGAATGTTACCATATTAGAGTAAATCGTCATTTAACATCAGATGAGATTGTGGTCCAACTTTTAAACCTGTTAAATATGAAAAAACCTAGCGCCACCTAGTGGCTAATTATAATAAAATGTATAGTATAAGATGTACTTTGTCTTGAAATTCGTCGTCAATAGGTAAGATTAGTTAAAAACAGAAACGAAACTCTACTAAGGCTAACATAAATAAATATAATATAACTCAGTGGTAGCAAGCAATGAACGTCGGTAATTTGAATCGAGTAGTGAGTTTTTGTTGCTATTATAACAAGACCTAATACTATCTAATAGTAAGCTCAGTATAATTCAGAAGCAGCTACTACTTTGAGTTCTACAATTTTTCTTTATTTTCGAACTGACTACACTATTGTCTTGACAGGCGTCTACAGTTTCACCGGACTAATAATATGAGTTCTACAGTCCATCATCACTGGCTTATACCGCGACCTATAAGCCTCTCCGCAGCATAAACACTGGTTGACTCCGGATCACGATAAATTAAATAAGTCACAGCGACGAGTTGGATATTATGTGCATGGTAGTCGCGATTCAGTCCCATACAGAAACCCCTCCACCCTATGAAACGTGTGTGATTTCAGTCAAAGAAATATCGTAAGTATAACTTGTTGTGGATCGTTTTGTACTATTTATCGGGCTTTTTGTCACTCTCAAAATTTCTTGCTACGCAATCACAGATATATTCTGGCAGGTGCGTTTGATACCGAGTGTCAATTTTTAGCTTCAGTGTATTTTCGAGTTAATAATTAATTAATATCAGGTGAGAAACTAACGGACACCAGTCCATATGACATTAATAAAAACACACTAAAATAAAATGAAAACGTGCGAAAATGTTGAAAAGGCCGCTCGTTATAATGATTTATGTAGCCCCACTAAGAAGATGTTCCACAAACGCGTTCCGGTGTTAGGACCGTGTAGTTTACGCGGTCAAAGAAATACTACCCTATTACTTTCTCAATATGTTTGTGTTTTATATTTATTGCTGCAGCATTAATGTGAGCATCATGACGTACGATATCTGACATTTATAGAGCTTCATGTTAGTGTTCCATGCTTTTTTGTAAGTAAAACATTTTTTTATGGTAAGAAATGGCACACACACGCGTATAGTCCGTAAAAAAACCGCAATCCTAATTGAGACCAGTCATTATGCTGCTAGCGAACTTTGAATTGAAACGCCGAGGAACAGAATATGTATTGTTAACCGTACGGTTGTACTGGAACACACCAATACTGACCTTTTGCAGCTGAAATAAATACCGTTAGTGCTATAGCGTTTGAAACTTGCTCAAATTCATTTTTACTATTCTTCTGTTTTGATTGTGATATTGAAAACAGTAACTTATTTATTACTCGCATTTTCATGTAGTATTTATTGGTGCGAAAGACACAAATAGAGAGGCTATAGTTTCTCAATTTTAATAAATACTCTTAACTGTTTTGCCTTAGTTTAAGATTAAATATGAAACCTTAAATGTATAAAAACATCTGAAGAATTCTGGTATCTAAATACAAAGGTTAAAACAAAAAATGTAATAAACAATTAAACAAAATCAAATATAAATTATACATATAATTTATGTAACAAGTTAAAAATAGATTTAACATAACATTAAATTCTTACATATAGTAAATACATTTGCTTTTCTTATATCAACCATAATAGCGGACGTGTCATAACATTCTACAAAGGAAATAATTAACACTGTAGTCAGTTGTTTGCTTGCAAATAAGTAATGCTAATTTCGATGCTAACTCTCTATAACATCCTGTTTTCTTGTCCAACTCCATACATCATATTTATATCTACTGGAGATGACCTATTTATACTATTAAAAACTATGCAATAACAAAGTATATTTTATATAATTTACTGGCAGGCCTAGCGAACGTTGCTCTGCCCTGTTATTAAAAAAATATATACTTATGTGCATGAAATTCTCAAGGTAACTAATGTATTTAATTTTATAGGGTTTAATACTGTATGCATCTAAATAGCCTTCCAATTACTTCCTTGTATGTGATAACCTTTTTTTTAGAAAATAAATGAGTATAGTAAGCTATCATTAAAAGATAGGTATATGCTATCGTAGACTTTTTTGTAGATGTATAAAAGAGGAATATCTCACTATGCATTGTTTTGTTATATCTCAAAAGAATTAGGCAGCATTTTCGATGAAAGCTCCCAAGCGGCTTGCGTTTTTCCAACACTTCCAACAATTCTCGTTATCTTTTAACCAATTTACACGAAACCTTGACAAATTATATACTTTAACCTTTCTCATGTATTACTCTATCTATTGGTGAACGCATTATAATCCGTTCAGTAGTTTTTGAATTTATCGCCAACAAACAGACAGACAGACAGACACGGCAGACGACTTTGTTTTATGATATGTAGTGATTGTGATATCACTTATTTGTTTGATTTAATTTATTATCACCTATAAATTTAAATTCTCCTTTATAGGACTAAAATAATAAGTGAATTGTAACCCTTATAATAGATTACTAATAGTTTTTACATGTCATTAAAAGCCTAGATCAAAACAAGTGGCTATCACCTTCTCGTAGATATTTGAAATAACGTCATTTTCCACTAGACGAAGAAATTACAATGATAACACTAGAACTGTTCACAAGCGTAGGAAGGAATAACGCGACAGAACATCCCGAATGGCGCCGCAAAGGATTTTTTTCATTTCAGCCAGTTAAGTTATAATTCTCTCTTAGATTGTCACCCCATTTGTAGTCATTTGTATGTACGAGACACGCCCGTTTCTAGGCGACTTTCCCTTGCCAAAAACCTTCGTCAACTTCTGAAAGTGCTTCGTGATTGTGTTACCAATATGGGAAGCCAATGCAAAAAATATGGGTTAAACATTATCAACACACAATTTCTTGGTATATACTATCAAATATTACCGCGTGTATCATGGTTTTTCTTTATTTGATATTTCTATTTTGAAATTTATATTTTATGCATTCAAATAAATAACTTTAAGAAAACTTATCTAGGACCTATTACATGATGTTTTTTCTACAAAGAAGACAACAAGCTACATAATTGTATCAAAAGGATACATACACCTCATCAAAGTAAATAGTTTTTAGGGTACAAACTCGCGTGTATCCTCAACAGATCGGTTGTAACTATTTTACGGCTTTCATTCCGGAGGCCGATCCCTGTACCGTTGGGTAATTCCCAGTGTTGCAAAGTTTTGAGCTTTCCCATTGTATTTGAGTTAGATAAAAACAACACGTGCAAGAAACAATCCAAACCAAGATTTTACGAAATCTACCTTATAGGAAAAAGGTATACACATTTAATGTTATGAGTGAAAAATTAAAAGTAAATATAACTGGTCATATTAAAAAAAAATGCTATTTAATTATGTTTGCATGTTCGTATATATTATAGAGTTAATAAAAGAACGATTAGATTAAGAATTGAAAATTTAAGATCAATTTATTTACATGAAGAAAGAAGAAAAACGGAACGCCTAAGTTAATTTATTTAAAGTTAATGGAAAAAAAATATGGTGATTTACCTTAATTAGACACACTACACTATACGACCCTGAATGAAGGTCTGGTTTAATCAAACATCTATCAGTAGATCCCCATGTCAAAGCCGTATGCGGCTAACTTGCAAAACAAACGAGCAAATTAGTCTCTGCTCAGCTTCGGACAGATCCTGATTGATGGATGAGCACCCGCAGCCAAGTCTTGTGCAATTAGTTTCTCAACGAAACACGCCGTCAACAATTTGGATGATTAAAATCTGTTTTGTTGAAGCAAACGAGGTTTTGATAATATAAGTATGGCTTGTACATTTTGAAGTTTGACTTGTTGTTCTTCTAACTTTTGTTAACGAATGTTTATATTTTGATGATTTGTTTTGTTATTGAACGATGCTCTTTGGATAAAAAATCTACGAAAATGTAATAAAAGTTTAAAATAGATTAATAATTCAATTGATTTTAAGCTATAACATATTTTGTTCCTTTTGCGATAATTCAAACTGTACTTATGAATGTTTTATAAGAAAAGATAAGCATACGCATATAGATGCGTTTAATTGTAGGTGGTAGAACTACGCTGAAGCTATTACTGGTTTCAGCATGAATGGGTCGGCTCGCCCGGGGTAGTACTACCCTCTCACAGAAAACCGACGTGATGTAACAGTGCTTGCACTGTTGCGTTTCGTTCGGTCAGTGAGAGTGCCGGAGGCCCACATATTTAAAAGGCCGGCAACGCACTTGCGACTCCTCTGGTGTTGCTAGTGTCTATGGATGGCGGTGATCACTTATCATCAGGTGACCCAACCACCTGTTCCTTTGCCCCCTATAATATTAAAAAAAAATTAAGGAAGCGTTATTTTTTTTTAAGTGTTATATTCCAACGTAGTTTTAACTTAGTATCACAGTACCTATTACTGTCTAAAAGGAAACCTCGTGATTTAATTTTGTTCTTCGCCACTGAACTATAAGGCAGATAATTTCATTAGATGTTTTAAATTCCTTTAACTGTCTTGGATGGAACCTCGCGTACTGGCGCTAGCTTTTAAAACTCTTTCGAATTTACCTTTAGTATCGTGGAAGTTTTGCCCAATATACTACTCGCTATTCGTATACTACTTGCTGTTATAATTTGAATTTTATTTCTATAGCTGTAGAGTTGAATATTGAAGGAATCTATAGGTTGGTTGCAAATATAATTTGGTCAAGAGGTGTTATAGGAAATACCTAAACGTCTGAAATGTTCCAACTGATATCGAACGGAGACTGTAGTTCTAGCGGGATTGGAGAACGGTCCCGTTTGGAACGTGCAAGCTTTTCGGTTATTTGATGTTATTTTCTGCTTTTCTCGACTAGAAAATAAAGGTAATGTTTTGGAAAATTAAAAGATCCTCCTCCACTTAGTACCTATATAACTTATAGAAACTTTTGCAAGGCAATTTAGAACGTAAATATTTTTAAACGTAAATGGAGCAAAGAGTTTTGTTAAGCCTATTATAGAGAAGTTTTACTTCGAAAGACGCAATGAATTTTAGATTGACAACTTGTCTTTGTAAATAAATAATTGTGTGTAATAAAATAAATAAGTTCGCTTTTCTTTTGTTATAGTATTAAAGATTTTTTTAAATGAAAGCATTTCGCTATAAATGTGATATATTCTTGCCAAACAAGTATATAAAGTTATAACTAAGGAGATTCGTGCATGAAACAAAGTGTCAGTTATTACATTAAGGAAAGGGCCAGCTAAAACCATCCCTTTTTTGTTTATTCCTGGGCTCACAAACTACGCTCGGTGTTGTTCATAGTTTTTATACCACTGACCCTTATGTGATGCTTTATTACAAAGTCATGGATGGAAAGATACATTCTTCGTGATATACTGGGAAAATAGAATAATACGTTGCATTTTTACAAATAATTTATATTTATTTTGAGGCTAGATCTTTTTCGATATCAATAGGTTTTAGACTATGTTATGATAAAATTTAGGAATAAGTAGCATATTATTTAAGTTGCTTAGAAAAAATATAAATCAATCAATTACTAGAGGTCACGGAGTGTCTCTTACCACCACTCATTAAATGCTAATTAATAATAAACTAATGGCGTATTATTTACCCTTCGATTTATTTATATTGCTACATAAACAATATTTTTAACGTTTGTCACAGTACTGATAAATTAAATCGATTATCTAGAAGTTTTAGAATGTAATTAACTGATCGTATACATCTAATGGTAAGCACAGTATAATCCAAAAATTATAATAAAAGTAACACCGATTTAATAAAAAAACTTCCATGAAAATATATCATAACGGCCATGGTCATAGAAAGGTATTCAGGTAGTCATGGATTGTCACAAACAATAATAGGTTTATATGTCTATTACTATATATTTTTTCTAACCGATTTTGAGGAGTGCCCTGGTTATCTGCGAAATACAAAGTTCAATGCTTATGCAATTAATACGTGACCCCCCTGAAAATACTTCTTTTCCGATAAAAAATAAGTTTTCCTATTCGGTTTATAAATGTTGAAGTTCGAAGGTGATAAACACTAAAAATAAAATATAAACAAATTGAGAGACTCCTCCTCCTTTTTGAATTCGATTAAAACAACGTCCGCCATTTCGACACTGAAAGTCCAACGTCAGTATTTGGTCGCAGAATACTCCATATTTTGTATACCTAAACATATGACTTGATATTGTTAGAAAGAACAGAGACCATTTCCGAGAAAGGTTCAACACAACTTCAATCACACAACAGACGAATCAGATATGTTCGCGCTGAGATGAAGAAGACTATTGTAAAACCGTGTCTTAATATAAAAAAGGAGACTAGGTAAAGTTATTCTAAAATTGTTTCAAATAAACAAGTCAAATATCAAATACTTGATTCTGTATGTGTTAAGTAAGTTTATGAGTAAGCGAACAGGTATTTCGGTTAATGTCCACCAAATTGGTAGTATCAGCACTAATCGCCGTACTACGTAGGCATTGCATAATCGCTCGTTTAACAATGTCAATGTGTTTTGAACATTTATGATTATCCGTCTAAACAATTATTTCATCCATTTACAGGGTCACTAGCCGACTGGTTACCACTGTGTTATTAGGAAAGAAAATTTGAATCTTTGTGTCGAGTACCTATGTAGTGTTTCTAAGCACATATTGTATATGGTTGATGATATTCAAATCGAATGAAATCAAAAATACTTTATTCAATTTAGCCCCTAAGAAGGCGCTTCTGAACGTCAAAACTACCACCGGTTCGGAAGACTTCCCAGTCGTCAAGAAGAACCAGCAAGAAACTCTATCGGGCTTATCTTTTTAACATACACTTATATATTTAAAATACGTTACACATTACAATTGATTTTAGTAGATGCACAAAGAGGAGTCAATTCCAGACATCACCATCGTTCACATATTGATCCATATATCTATCTCTATAATAGCCCTTTGACACCAAAACCCCGTTTAATATGGCACTTAAACTTATAGTCTGGCAAATCAGTAATATGCTTTGGGGCTTTGTTATAAAACCTAACACTATCACCGAAAAAGCTGTTGCTGGTTTTACTAAGTCTAAAGCATGGAACAACCAGTTTGTCACAGTTTTTTTAGATCATGCCTGTGTTTTACGAACTCCAGCTTTTCAAAGTTTTTGTGAACATACATTAAATTATCATGAATGTATTTGGAAAGCAGAGTTGTTGACAATGTAAATATATATTCTCAACCGTTAAAGGCTCCTGTCGACCACACCGGACAACTTTTCGGCTTCTACACCGGATCGTTGTGCGATATGCGGCTTGCTATAGATTTTTATTAATGTTTTTTGATGTACCAAATGACCATCCGTTGGCGGTTTCGGCGCAGTGTGCCCATCAGCCGAACTTCGGCGCGAGTATCATTTCTATTTTTTATTTTTATTCACTCAATTGTTTCATCTTCGTTTAGTTTAAAATTATAGTATACAAATACAAAAATTGGGAAGATAAATGGAATGTACAGATTTTTGTTGTTCATATTTGGGAAAATAGGTCGCTGTTATAGCAAGCCTTTTGTTCTTGGTCGACATAAGGAACGCGTTGACTCACTCTTTTCTTATTTGGGAAACTGTTGAGACTACGAACAATAGAAGCATGTCCGTTATTTCAACGAATCATTAACAAGAATACTCGATTCACATCGGTCCGCTGCTAAAACTGCTGTAATAAGTTGCTTAATCGTTCTATTTTATGTATTTATCACATTCGACTATATTTTTAGGCCGTGGGAATTTTCGATTACAATATGTTTCGCGTATCATAGCTTATTTTTATTAGAATGAAGAAACTCTGAGAACCATAATTATCATGGCCGTCTTACATCTGTGTAGCTGAGGCGGCAGGTTTAAGACATGATATTGGATAACACAAAGGAAAAGAATCTCCGGTAATACGTTTCAACGTCATACCCATGATGATGGCTTCATCAGATGACATAATCCTAAAGTGTTTAATTCGCCCTTACCTTTAATTTTTAGATAAATATATTTAACTAGTACATCTATACTGTATTAATACTTTTAAAGGTTTCTATTATTATAAAGCATGGCAATCAAAATTGTCACCTCTCTTGATGAACAATTTAATTTAGGATGTTTTAAATAGATACTTTTACCTTACAGTCATAATTACTTTAAGCTATGTATAAACTTCATCTACAAAAGAATAAGCAATATTTAAAAAAATCCAAATTTGAATATCTCTTTATCCTTTTATCAAAAATGAGAAAAAGAAATTCAAATTTAACGCTGCAGATGCAATGTAAAATCTAGTTAGAGAGTTAGTTACCTAGATTCTACTGTCAATTCTAAACATAAAATTAGATCTTACATATAATCAGTTTTATTTAGCTAATCAGATTTATTTCGTGTTATTTTAATGAAAACATCACAGTCTCCAGAAATTGCAGTTCCTCTCTCAATTTCCACGTAGCACCAATATATTGTGTACCCTAAATTATTGTTTGGGCATGTCCATAAAAACTACATCATCTTAAGCATTTTCTAACAGATGGTGAATGTACGTAGCCTGCGGTTAGACACGGCTTACTTTTTGTTATTGTAGATTTATGTCTCGCATTATGAGGGTTAGAGGGATGCAATAATTCAAAATTCAGTTTTGTAAAAACATACGATCTCGACGATACTCGTATCGTCGATGTAACCTCTGTTTTAGTGACGAAGACAAATATCTACCAGTAGTGGGAAATCAAATATTAATATTCTTTGTAATTTAAAAATAATATGTGTAAGTAGAATTTTTAGTACAATCTTTTATTGAACATTACAATGTTTCTTAGTTTGTTTAGGTTATATATTGTAAACTGAATTAGAACAAATTCCTTCAAACTTACGATTTTGCAATTCTGCATGTATATTCAATCCTGGTGATAACACATGAAAATGAATTAAAAACAAAATGGCGAATTTCAAAATGGCCGCCATACACTTAGAAAAGAAAACAATAAGTAAAAGTTTATTTTTAAATATTTAACGATGCTTATATAATTCCGTCACGTATGAGTATTGTTCCATACTTTCAGTGGAATTAATATTATGCAGATATTGTACTATACATGTTAGGTATCAAGAAAATAATATCAATAAATGACAATTAACCACAAACAGGACAACAACCCTTGCCGACGTAAACTACTTTTCATAAATATATTTACTATCTCATTAATGTATAGCCATTGAATACTAACAATAGCTCTTTTATCTCTACAAACGGTCAATCTATTTCTGGTTTTAATAAAACAACAGTAATTATTTATAGTAGATAATGCTTTAATGTTTTGAATCATTAAGCACAAATCATTTCCTAACAACACATGCCTATAACATTTCATAACGGAACATGCAATAACGTTACTAAATTAATCCAAAATGAAATCGTTAATAATAATAATAAGAATGAAATAATTATGTTCTTTTTCTTTACGACCAATTTGACTTGTAAAACACAAAAATAATTTGTAAGTAAATGTCATGAATCAAACTACTCATATGGAAACAATGTTTATACATTATTTATATTTAAACTGCAATCCGAATGACTACAGTTATATTATTATTAGTTATAATGATAACTTCTGAATCAAAAAGGAAGCCATTTTTATTTATTTGTAACTGTAAAGCGATTTAATATTAAATAAACTGTAATGAAACTAAATTGTACGACGCATTTGTAGAAGTCCCTTTAACTTAGAAAAATACATATTTGGAATATAATGTTATTCCGAATTTAAATTTTACAAACAATATCTGCAAACAGGCACTTCTTTTTTCAAAATAACATGATTTATTAAAAGATATCGGACGGTTAATGTAAACACGACGACGTGACTGCATCAATGCATCTCTTTATTGTTTATCATATTTAGCCCAAACAGATTGGCTTATAGAATCTGTATTGTAAGCGTGCAAACATAATTAATTTCTAAATAGCAGTTTCACATGTATACCAAGTCATTATTAACAATTTCAAATGAAGTAACGAGGACATTATTTAATATTACAACATTAAAGAATTGGTGATATCCACAATTTTCCTATTCGTTTCCCTTATTTTGAGTTTTTTTATTATTTATTCTTATGACAATAAAATTAAAAAATCGAAGACTATATATTCTAATTACCTATTTACTATATATATATCTTTAAATAATCGTTAAATCTTTTGTAAACCCGAAAATGGTAACTAAATCTTACTAGTTTTATTTACACAAATGACAATTTAGAAAACTATAAAAATTCTAGTTTTAAAAACAAAAGCGTACTTAACAATTCAATTATTATATACAAGTACAATGATTGTCTCGCACCGCATGAATCAGGATACATTTATAATGCTTTATTGTTTCTAGAAACATTTACATTCAATGCTTTACAATCCTTAAAAGTATTCAAATAATAACTTTTCCTCGTGCCAAAGGTTATATATAGGAAGCGACATAATTTATTACTTTGTTGCCCTTTGGTATCATTTAAAAATAAGTAAAGTTGGAGACATTTATAATTTAGTTAGCCTAATTGCCAATAATTAGCCTATATGATTAAAAAAAAAACTTTTTTTTTTGTTCTTTAGTTATTTTATTTATTTAGTGTTTATAGTTTTATTAAATATTTTTAATAAATATATTCCCAATAGTTTGTAACTATAATAACAATAATAATAATATGTAATTCACAACTTTTGTAGTTAGGGAATGTAAATTGAAATTCAATACAGTACGACTATGTTTTTACTTATATAGAATATGTTTTTTATAAACTAATAACTTATTTACTCAAGATTATATAATTAAAACTACTCAGATCTAACACTTTTTAACCTAAAATATGCCAAAGTTCAAAGTATTTTTTTCTTAACATCTGATTTTATTCGAAAACAAAAAAAAACCCCTGTTATTAATTCTGGAATGCAATATTTATGACTACGCACTTACTATTACTAGGTAACTTAAACATGACTAACGCATTACTTATTGCTACTTACATAAATTGAGTGACAATATTATTTAAATTTAGATATATCCTTGTCAAATGGAAGAATTTATAGAATTATGTTTTTCGCAATTAAAGAATACCTACTACTAATGAGTAACAAGAACGTATTAATTCAAAAATTTTTAACATAATGCAAAATATAGAACAGACAACAATATAAAGTATCTGCTCTCATTCTTATTATATATAAAGTAAAATAACTTTACAAAACAAAGATCTACGTTTTATTTGGTTAATAAAATTTTTTGATTCTAATAATAACAGCCTTATCGTTTTTTTGATTTACAATTTAACAAAGCATTTCCCGTAACATTCATCTCAAGTGCTTATTATTTAAATGTTCTGTTCTACACGTATATCTCGACTTCAAAGTTGAGCGGGTGATGTCTTTGGCTCTTCATTCTCACCGTGACGTGGGAGTAGCCCACACCGCCCTCTGTGATATTCGCGCTGGCGTGAGAGAAGTCATTATCTATTGCTGCCACTCCCTGGAAATAAATAATACGGTTTATTTTTATTTATCTAAATCCCTATAAATATGTGCTGCATATGTAATTCGTAGATGTAAATGAACACGAAGGTAAGAAAGTGAAATTTTCTGGGATAAATTGCAACCATTCGCTTGATTTTATTAGTAATGTGACAATGTGCCGTATTATCAATTAGGCTAAGTCTATGTGAATTTACTATAAGTGGAGTCTCCGACACAAAGAAATAGTTGCTTGCCGACAGACTTTAAACTTGAGGGGTAGCTGGCTAAGTAAATATTTACCTTAATAATGTTAATAAACTGGCTGTTTCACGAGATTTTAACCCCATGATATTTTGCAAAAACACTTCTAGATACTACTTCTTTAGGTTATTATATTTGCGCGAAGCCTTAACCTTATAACGTCAGTTATATGCCAGTGAAAATTCCGTAAAAGTCGATCCACCGGTTTCGAAGATTAACCGGGACAAACAAACAGACAAACAAACATTTTAAACATTCGTTTTTTGTCATAAGTACGGTATAGACTTCCAAATTATTTTAATGAAAAGCTGTTATTTTCATATTACAAACTGCCAGTTCAATTTTATTTATGTGTACAGACTACATACTCGTACAACATTCAAATACATTTATATAAATTTTAATTTTAAAATCAAGAAACTCATTAACATAATTCATACGTTAAGAAACTAATTACGTGGGTATAACGAAATCTTCATATAACTGGATATACCTTCTATCTAACTGACTACGGTTATATGGAAGGTGTAGAGAATGTAATTTTAGTTTTTATATAATTTGTGCAGTGTTTAAAATTTACACACATTCGAAAGTCTTCATTGTGACGTTGTCATTGATACTTTGTATAATGAGCGAAGAAGCAGTAGTTACCATTTCACGTTCAAATATTCATTTCGACCGTACGAAATTAACGAAAAATAGAGTTATTATGTTAGAATTACAAAATTAGACGTTTAGATATAAAATAAATAAAAAAAATCTAGACTATATTCTTAGCGTATTAATGAGGTTACACAGAAAACTATTTATTATTAGATTTTACATTTGATTTATAAAAATTACTTAACATTTCAATTTTGCTAACACGTGCTTCACTGCAAACCATCAAACGATCCTTACATTAAGGACTTGTGAATCGGATATTTAAACAAAATATTATTAAAGTATTTGCTATGAATTAGTAACGAATAGTACTTCCAGATATTTTAATACCTAATAAATGATTCGCTATTCACCATTCAATTGAATATAATAGGTAATATGAAGGTAGAAGGAAGGTATGACTCCATTTTGAAAAGCGTTGAAAACCAAACAAAGAGTTTTCACGTTACGTTAACTCAAAACTTTGTTTAGACAGTTTGCTTTAAAAATAAATATCTTCCGAATGACCTTCAATTTCACTAACATGAAGCAGTAAAATAACGTGTTTTTACATAACGTTTTAAAAATTAATTATTCATAGTGGAGTTTTTAATTTTAATTAAAGTAGTATTTATAACTACACACACTACAAGTTCGAGCTTGCTTATTTATGGGGAAAAATTAAATAAGGAATTGGGCAAAAGTAGTTGCGATTTATTTTATATACCTATATAAAATATTTAATATTTTAAAGAATTCTTCGTTGTCTATTTACTTGCTTGTTACCAATGGAAACAATTACTTAAGGCAGGACACAGTACAATGAATATTAAATTGTACAAAATAAGTACATATACTGGCAACGTTTGTACTTGTTTACTTTTCTAAATACTTATAAATAATACACTTACGAATAACTTTCTAATGAATCAGCATTTTTTTATATTGAAGTAAATAATTACCCACCTTAATAATTCTCTTCTCCGGGTCGTTATACGTTAAAGTTTTGATTCGTTTCTTGAACGGTATTGCGAAATCTTTGATCCTCTGATGGAAGACCATCTTCCTGTGTACAGTATCACCTATAATCATGTCCGAGGTTTCACACACACACAGCACAGCCAACAACAAAATCAACAATGAAGCAACACGCATTATTTCGATTTCATTTCACATAATTGCATCGCGTCTCGAACGATACTGGCTCGCTTCTACTCGACGAGTGACTAACGTTCGAATAGATAACCTCCGATGATAAAGTGGTCAGTTTATAATAATTATGAGGGGAAACAACTTCACACCGATGCAAATATACGTTTGCTTTAATGTTCTAACGACGTCAATTTGTTAATGTCCACATTGTTTACATAATTTGTTTGTATATCAACTGGCAAATGAGAACAATGGTCAGATATCCTCACTCTGTATATCGATGTAGGTATATATTATGTTGATTCAGACGTACTGATATGTTAAATGGCTACTGGGCAGCGATAGGGAATATTTTGTCTTGTAAGTATTCTGGTTACACGGTAAGAGCATAAATTTATGAACAAAAGCTTTAAATTTCTATTACCTATAGAGTTTAATGGATGTTTTAATACTTGAAAAATCACTTTTTGGTATTGTTTTTTTTCCTTTTTAACTTTATATTTTATTTTTCTCTAGTTACTAAGGAGATGAGTTAGTTATTAAAAAAATGTAGTTCTTTTTATTAAAACCATGACTTGTTATTTAGTAATATTGTATAGAAGTAGAGGAAGACTGAAAAAGATGTGGATGGATAGTGTGGAAAATGATATGTGTATAAAAGGTGTGAATACTGAGATGACTTTTGACAGGGGAGGAGAGTGGAAAAGGAAAACATGTTGTGCCGTACCTACTTAGATGGGATAAGGATAAGATGATGATAATGATGAAGATGATGTATAGTATACTTGCTTTATGTTTTTTTTTTTAATAAAACAACCCATGATAAAATACAAATTTTATTGTTAAATTACATACATTTGTATAAAGTAAATGTGTAATTGAAGAAAGCCGTTTATAATCATTATTGTATGCGATAAAGCATTATGTGTTCAGACATTTTTATATAAAATTTTGTACTCATGCTGCTTAATAAGTGAAACAAATACATAAATCTAGCTGAGATCCAAAATAGCCACATAATGTGATAACTAGATTCAAATAGTTCGAATACCACAGAGTAGTTTTACAAGATCGTAAAATTAAAAATATTCTAAAAAGTGTGTATGTACTTATGTACACGCGTTAGAAGTTATACTCCTATGGCGTAACACGATAAACATATTTCAAAAATGTTATCTTTCGCTTTATTCTACGTTTGTAGACAAAACGACACTATCAATAATAAAAGGTAATTAATACATACATACTTTTTTTGAATAAAATATTGACTACAGCTAACTTCAGGGTGTCGGTTTTTCGTGACGGTGTTCGCGCGCGTCGTAAAAATTTACTCTCATCATTTTTCCCTAACGCGCCAAAAGCAGTATAACTTCAAAAAAATGTAAAATTGTGTAGTGTAAATTATTTGATAACGACAACTGTACATTTCAAATTAAAGTGGAATTTCATACCGTTATTGTTTCCCGGAAATTAGAAACATTACTCATTTTTAAACATAAATAATAAATTACTCGGAAATTTTGGGCAATCATTGAGAAAGGGTTAATCGTTTTAATATAGATTGATTACTCCTCTGTCCGCCTCTGCTTTCCGTGTAGGCGTGTAATTTTAGTAACACGAGGTTCGATGTTGCCGTAAATCAACAAAATTTATCAAGTGAAAACGGTTTATGAATGAAAATTAACATAGATTTATTGTTTTAATCCCAATTATAGAGTATAACGGAGTGTATTCTATTGATAAGAGTACTAAGATATAGTAAAAAGATATTTTAAAATAAACAAAAGACATATGAAAATTCAGCATGACTAAATAGTGATTCGGTTTACTTCTAAATGTTTTGTTAAAATGATTACTATTACGACATTATGATATTTTTCTGGTTCTATATGCTACTTTAAAGATAATTATAGTATTCCCCACTGTTTATAGTTGCCCTATATGTTGCTACTACTTAATGCCCTCACGCTTCACTGGATTTTCTTTTGTGTGACTTATATTTAGAATTATTGTTTCTTACACTTACAAATTATCATCATCTTACCCTTATCCCACCTAAGTAGGGTCGGCACAACATGTTTTCCTTTTCCACTCCCCCTGTCCGATGTCGTCTAAGTATTCATCTAACATTTTTCACACAATCCATCCACACATTTATCGGTCTTCCTTTACTCGCGTATCCGTCTTCCTTCTTACTTAAAACTTTTCTTTATACATGACTTTCATCTGTTCTCATAAAATCCCCGTACCATGCTAACCTATTACTCCTCAACTTCCCTGTCAGTGATGCTATTTGCAAACTTCTTCTGATATACTAATTCTTAATCTTGGCCATTATGGTTACACCACACATCCATCTTAACACCCACATAACACGACTGGTCTTATTATAGTTTTACTTGAATTATTATTTGTATCCTGACTAATATTATAAATCCCAGTGTGACTTTGTTTATTACACTTTCACACCTTAATTATTCAAGTGATGAACCTGATATTTAGATTTATTTAGAACGTATACTGTAAAAAATATTTGATATCTGGACCGAGGACATATATAAATTGTTCGCTTCACGTAGAATGCTCCTGAGTCAATATTTTGGGTACATTACTTATTAGGATAATTTCGAAACTCGAGTAAGAATAAGTCTATAATAAAGTTACTGAATTTATGCCATTTTCATATAAATTTTAATATTTCCCCTCTACATCCTTTACCCATTCTTACTGATGTTTTTTTTTTTATGTAAAGTGTCAGAAAAATATTTTGAACGACAAATATAAAGGAACGTACGACCATAGACACGAGATAGTGGCGGGAAAATCCCAACTAAAACATTGTACTGTAAATAAAGAGGGTTTAATAAATATTAGACGCTTAGTAACATATATGTTATACGTAAAATTGCCATGCACATATATCACAGGAGTAGATTTTC
The DNA here is from genome assembly GCA_035772565.1 of Antheraea assamensis. Lineage (NCBI taxonomy): Eukaryota > Metazoa > Arthropoda > Insecta > Lepidoptera > Saturniidae > Antheraea > Antheraea assamensis. Next base: position 2,028,973 of record JAQQSE010000022.1, on the reverse strand, counting down.
ATTATTTAACTTCTTATTTTTGAATTATACCTACATTAATATAATTTATAAAAATCTATACCAAAAATAGGTGAACATAATCATAGACCAGTTCAGTAGCCTTTTCTCCTCTGTCAATCGACATTTTTTTTTTGTTTAGTTTAATGTTAATAATAAACATTTTGGAAATAGTTCGATTTTTTCCACACTATCGATAACTGGAAGTCTTTTTTTATTAAAATGTCTATTCGTCATAATTCACGATATTTATAGTATATTTAATAATCTACAGTATTCGTATAATCTTTGGTAAAATAAAATCAATAATATTGGAACTGACAAATATTAAGGAATTGTGGTTGAACTTCGACTACTACACGACCACTAGTATTTTTATTGGACTGCTTGATGGTGGTTCAATGGTTCTTTTTTTATTATTGGTTTTATCAGGTTCAAGTAACCACTTCTTTGATCTCTAAGGTCTAAGGAAGAAAACGGATTATAGAAAGCGTATTCAAGGATAAAGAAGCAAGAATAGCTTGTGTATGTACGTTGTAAATCCTTAGAAAATTCCCATTTAAATTTCATCTCCGGCTTACTCCACTAACATCGACAAAGCGATTCAGCTCAATCGTAAGATCACCTAATCGTATTCACCTCCTTGGAAAATCGTTTCCTCGACGAGACGCGGTACGCTCACCGAAGACGGGAAATCTAAGGGCGTTACCATAGCAACCAGATGGAGGCTCATGTGGGCTCCAGAACTTTAAATTGCATTACACGAGCGTCGAACTTGAATACCCTTCGAACCGCCTGTGAAAACTTTATCAATTTTTCAGAAAATATAATAATTTTAATTATATTTATTTGGTGTCTGTAATTAATTATTTCGATTATTAATAATACAATTACAAATAAATCTTATACATTTAACTTATGTGTTGTGTAGTTTACCTTATATATCAGGAAAGTATTTCCTATAAATGATATTGTTATAAATCAATGATTAAGAAATTCTGATATCATCTGATATGTCATAAAGAAACCTGGTCCAAGCAAGTGTTTTTTTTTTGTTATTCATGGTGACAAAGCTATATTTAATTGATATAACATTACGAGTGGTTACTAGTTGTTTCTAAAATTCATACGTTTACTTATATTGCTCCGGGGGAGTCCCCTAATATGTTAGCATATTTTATATCACTTCATTACCTACATTACTAAGAACAGTCTGGTTTATTTTAGTTTAAATAAAGAATGTCTCATTAAACGATATATGTACTCTTCGTTTAAAGAAAAAAAAAATAGTATTGTTCGATTGGCATGTTTAAATCACTTTCTGTTGTAAAGGTATACGAAGTATATATCGAAGTATAGTGTTTATATACTTCGTACATATATATTGATAATGTATTTAGATCTTTGTATTTATCCAACTATTTTAAATATCAAACAGGCATGATGTACCACTTGTTTTTAAATGGACACAGCAACCAACGCTACTGGTGTAAAGATAATAAGTACATATAATAAAAACAAACAGCAGAAAATCAAGACAAATCGCAGAAAATTCGCAAAAATCTGTAATCTGCGCCTTTAGTTAGTGTTCATTTAAATCGTTTTTTGATTAAGTATAATTTGAGAATATAAACTCATCCATTAACCAAAAAAAAAGGAATTGCACCTTTTTTCCTGATTCTGGATATATGAAATTAAATATTGATAAAACAAAATGGCAGATACGCCCATTTTTATTTGGACGGTAATATGGCTATGTATAACAAATATAAAAAGGACTATAGTTTTGAGTCATAACTGGTTGCCACTCCCGAATTGAGTAGAAACCCCTCATATGCAAGTGCATGTCTGAAGCGATGATGGCTCTCAAATCCAAGCAATTGAGTCGGAGCTTTCAGTGAAGGAAAACATCGTGAAGAAACCATAGCATGGTGGTAGGGCTTTTTCTAAGTCCGTCTAGTTAGCTACCACCCTCAAGTTGAAAATCTGTCGCCAAGCACCTGTTGGTGTGTTCCGGCAGCTGCACTTGAGAGCCAGTCTCCCTCTAGGATTAAGCGTGACTTACCATCTTAGACCACATCATCATTTAATATCAGATGAGATTGTGGTCAAAACGTATACCTATAAAGTATAAAAAAAGAAAACCAAACCTTTCTAACCGGTACACAATAGCGTGAGCACAATTACTTCACAGTAGGAATGAAAAGAATCCTAAACAAATCCTTCACTTTTATAAATAACAATAGTGGTAAAGACCAGATTTTATAAGATACAGAAAATGTGTAAGCAAAGACGAAACGCTTCTAACAAAAATAACGCCGAATAATACGATCAATTTATTCAACGAGGTCCCTTTTAATCCTGGTGAAATGGAATTATACCGGGACACCGCTCCGACGCGAAAATCCGATATCACTCCGAATGCGCGAGGCGGAGACCGAAATACACGGAACATTTTCCTTTTACCTCGAGAGAGAATATCTTTTAGTGTATGGCGCTTGAGTTCTTATAAACTAGGCCGTTACTATCAGAAGTATTGCTCGTAGATTGTGTTAATGTGCTTTCCAGTGATGTAGACGATTAAATGAACGAAAAACATCGTGTTGACGTGGGTTGGTTATTTCATTGGGTGTGGATTAAATTTATTTTGTTGTTTGGTCGTTTCATGAAATTTAACTACCATATTGATTCAGTAATCTAAGTTTCTTCATGTAGAAGGTATAGTGAATGATTATTTAATAAGCATAACTTAGTTTTTAAGATTATAATACTAATATAGATGCCATTGGATAAAAGATTTTAGGCACTAGCAGCGCAATATGAAAAAGTGATTCATATAGGGACGATTGTGAATGTCGAGTCATTTTATATTTGTGCCAGATGGTGTGTAATCGTGCCAGCTCACTACATCGTAGAAAGCCAGTTTTTACACCGAGTGTACCGAAGTAACGAAATTATGATACCTGTTAGATGGTCTAAACCGATTGCAAAGACAGACGTTATTAAGTAAATAGAGTCCACTACAGCTTGGGACGTTGTCATGGTAAATGTTTTATACCGTATATATCATGACCAGTGTTCTGAAGAGCTGTCCAGTTCCGTACAGTTGACAGTTACCTCTATCTCAACTAAACATACCTTTGGTGTATCGTGGAGCTTTGGTACTTTCTCCCAACCAATGTTTTGTTTATTACAGCATCGGGCCCTTAAAACGTAATGCGAAGGAACATGCATGCCAGTATGAGAGTAAGGATATTGGATTACTTGTTATTTTGTGGTAGCAGTTGTGTACCGTTAGGCACAGTGATGTCACTTTGCCCGTGATTAACAAAAATATACTCTATTTAGCTGTAACGATTTACGTTGTCGTGTTAAGACAAATATAATAATAAGGGATGTAAGCGAAAAAATGAACTATATCTCATTTGTTTTTTATCAATTCTATTGTGTTTAGTCATACATGAGATAAACCAGAGAATAGTTTACTAAACAGTATAGCTTTAATAAAACTAAAAAATCACCACTGAGTACGTATATGAAAGGGTTTAACTATTTCTTCCAGCAATTAATCGTTTAAAAGCTGGTAAATAAAGCAGATTAAGCTGCCAGGTTGAACGCAAGCCTAATTGCCGTGTGCATATATCGACGAGGACTTTCGGTAGACCATTAATTACTGTACACGGTTCTGCGAAGGCTAACCTATTAGAACAGACTATTGATTTCATGAGGTTAATTTGCAGTTTGCATTTCCTAATTGGTACTAATAATTATGATGTTGGAAATAGATTCATAATTCATATGATTAATTTGTTGATTTGTCAACATTATTTTTTCTATAAAATATGTCAAGCATTCTTTATTAAGATGACCCTAACTCTCAAATGCAAAGATTACCAAAAGGTTACCAAAAGATGAAAAATAATAACAACGAAATAACGAAAGTTCATTATGTGTCACTATTGTAATCCAACTTTAAGGCTTTATAGGGCTTTTCCTAAGCGCGCCTGACTGTCTATCATCCTCAATTAGAAAATCTCACGTCAAGCACATATATGTGTATTCCAGGAGCTGTACTTATGAGTCAGTCCCTTTAGTTTCAGCGTGCTTATCATCTTGGTCCACATCATCATTTATCATCAATGGCATAATAACGTCATAAGAAATCATTGATGCAAAATTATGCGGCACTAGCCGAACACTAAGCCAATCGCGCCTCTCTATCGCTTGTTCCGCGCTCTCGCTTGCACACTCGGTTGAGGCGGAACGTGACAATGAGTCATGCTTTTTCGTGCGTGTAACCGGTGTTCATCGGTTTATAAGACGGTTAACACGTCAAAATAAGTTAAGAGTTAATTTAAAACTGTAATATTTATGTTATATTATATCAGTAACAAGTGTAATAATATTCGATAAGACTTCAGTACGTGGCCAAATTCAATCAATATCTTAATAATTTTAAATTGTTTATACCTTGTTTTTTTTTAAATAACGTTTCATAGTTGTCACTTAAAAAAAAAAACAGAAAATAAAATTCATTGTACTGCGAGACATCGCTAAATAAATAATATATAGCTCCGTATACATTAACCATAATGTTAATCCAGTAATAAAACAAACTATATCGGTACTAGCCGTAATACAAGAATAATTAATGCTTTCGGTTCAATAATCGGATATCCTCGTAGCGTCGAGCGAGTACTAATTGCTTGACACGGTCCAATGAAGGGCGTCGGATTGCTAGTTACTGGTGATTTTGATTGATTAATTATTTATCTGTCTATGCAAGAATAATTATCATATTACGCTATGATAAGGACAATAATTATAGTCATCAATAATATCTGTTTAAAAATAGAATGTCAATTAAACTGGAAAGTGTCATTTGTCCGGAACCACAAATTTAAGTATTTATTTATTTTAGTTTATGAAGATTTAAGTTTATTATCATATTGGCTTATGCCCGCGTATAGAGGTATATTTGACCTATCCCTCGAAAATATTTCTTTTTTCTGGATGAACAATTCTAAAAAAAGGCACCACAGCGTCTTTTTGACCATAGTTATAAGCCTATAGCCTACCACCTAGTCTTGGATTGTCATAAATATACCAATAGAAGTGATACATTTCCTATTAAATTTGGAGAAGTCGTATCTTTGAAATCCCAGATCCAAAGCTAATAAAGTTAAAATAGAACCCTTTTGAATATATCTTCCTTTCCGTTACAAAATACTTTCCAAATTAATTTATAAATGATGAAATGGCTTGTTACATATAAGGTTTGACCGGAGAGTTTTTGGCGGGATCTTAGTCTGTCATGTTAGTGGTTTTTCTATTTTATTCATACTCTTGTGTTATTAGACTCTATATTTTGTAATATTGGTGGTGTTTACGTAAATAGCTCGGTTATTATGCACAAGCGAAGTGATTGAGAAATACTACCACGGAGTATGCATTTTGAGATGCCATCAAAACTCCATGAAAAATTCTCACAAGGATACCACCATCTTGTTAGAACATTAACATTTTCACAAGACACTTGGCAAAATCATGTTACTCGACGCCGGTTAGTGCTCAAACCGTGCCGGAGCCAAACAATAAAGAAGAAGAATAAGAAATTATGAAATTCTGAGGTAACAAATTAAATAGAAAACATCGGAATTGAGAATCTCCTCCTGTTTTTTTGAAGTCGGTAAAAAAATGTTTTCATTTTCTACACTTAACTAACGACACATGTACTAAATTAAAATGAATAATTCTCATATTTATACACAATTTATTTACTTTACTCTAGTAATAGAACTATTCTTCTATTAATATATGTAATGTACATTTTCGAACCGAATCGCTTTACCAAAATAAATAATATTCAAATGGAAGTTACCTTAGAATAACCATAATTATATCTCTTTATCAAGTATCTAATTGCCTCCATTTGTAAAACTAATTTTTGATTACCCACTGAACGGTTGAGTCAATTTTAATAGAGTGATTGCCGGATATCCAACCGCCCGAGTCGAGTACTAACTGCTCGTCCCCACACTCTTGTCCGATGGTGATTACAAACAAGTTAGCCGTGTTGTTGTGAAGCGTTCTCTTGTCCACTCAAGAGCCAAATGAATTTAACATTGAAGTAGATGTGTTCAAGACCGCGGTGAAAATTGGAGATGAGTTGATGTTAATAATTTTCAATGCAGTGTAAACCAGGCTTCATTTCAGTCTAAAATGAGTCCGCGTTTCATATCTGAAACATGAGCTTTGAATTGTTTTAAGGTAAGATGCAAGATATAATGATGCGGAAGGGCCACCATGCGATAGACTGATCAGAATAAGCGTGCTTGGGAGGACCATTACATGAGTGCAATAGACTAACGGCTGATTGAAATTGATGACGAAATATAAGGGGAAAATTTTCAAAATAGCACTAGTTATATTTCACGATCACGACTACTATAATATGAGTGATATCATTACGAAGAAGAAGCCCGGGTATTGGTATTGAAAATTCATAGAAGAAAAACAAATTTATAGTCCATTGCATGTTTTAATCCAACTTTTTTTTAATTACGAAATAATGATAATCATGTAGAAAGTAAAACAATCATTTTGTATTATAAATAGGTAGAAAAGGTATTATAATATTGTATTCAAGTTCGTCAGAGGTGATCTCTCGCTGCCCGATGTAATTTATTTTATGGTCCGTGAAAAGAGTTCATGGAATGCTGTTCTTTTATTTTGTGACAGTTAGTTAAAAAAGAAAAGTCTAACGAGAGATGCAGAGATCCAGTAGTGCTCCCATATCTCAACATGAGAGAATTGCTAGAGAAACAAGAAGGGATGGACGTAAATTCCACCATACCCCTGCCGTATTAACCTCCATGTAGTAGACGCGGAGGCGTCTGATAACTCATATAGTAGGGCTCATTGTGCAAGAGCACGGATTGTCTCTGTTTGTTACGGAAGAACGATAGAGGCTTCATCGTTCCCTGAGATTAGGACCACCGTCTCTATGATCTACAAGGGACCTAAGAGCGTAACTAGGCTAGCGCAGCATACTTGCTTCAATCTCAAGACCTTGGTTCACAGAAGAAGTTAGTGACAGAGGTGTTTTAACCAATAGGAGTCCAACATAACCCTCTCGCTCTCTCCCGATAAACTGTAAATTTAGGCTCTAATTAAAAGTTCTTTATTTAAATATCTGTAAAAAAAAACATAATAAATCAAATAGGCCCAAATATATACACATATAAACAATGCTGTACAATGTAATTATAGTGGTATTGTATATGATACTTCATTCACTTAAGAGAAAACATTTTTGTAAAGTGATACTGCGCGAATGCTCTTTCACGAAGACGGCTGAATGAATGAGATATGAGAAACAGCGAAGTTTCTTAGTCGAGTGTTTACGCTAGAGTAACCATGCATTTATATTATTACTAGTACAAAACTACCAAATACGAATCTAAATAAATAATGAATTACTATTTGGCCACCCTGGCTTTGCACGAGCTTATTATTCGGAGAATACGAGTACAAATCTTTAATTTATAGTGGTCTCGCTTCAATGTACTTGGTCTTGGTCTTGGCCTTGCAGTTAAATTTGCAAGGGTTTATTAACGAAGAAAATGAGACAACATTTTTAATTTAATCATTTACAGTACGACTATGAAATTAAATTAAATCAAAACTGATCATCAATCTGTCTATGTTTTCATATACCTACATTTATTATACTTTGCTCTCTTCTGTCTCACTCACTCACTCGCTTTTTATATGGAGATTTTTTTCGCTTCCTGGTATACGATTCATCAAATATTTTCTTTCATACAAACCTTGTCCTTACAATTACACACATAACAACGAATAATTACCAAAATAAGTGCACCCGTTCTGAATTGATACGTTTACATACATTCGGTAAATATTTTTTATTGATATAAGATTAGAGGTGTAGGCGCCTCGGTATGCGTTAATTACACAATAATTATATATGTAGATACACTTAATATTACTTACGATGAAGAAATTATTTATATTTATAAAGATTGTCGTTTTAGAGATTAAAAGTCTATTTATCTACAATCTAATTTTCTTTGTGAAATAAAAGTATGGATTATGGATTGAAGTTTACAATAAGACGATGTTTTGGGGAATCTTTTAGAATAGCTTAAGTCTGGCAGTTTATTTAGGGGCTATACACTGGAAGTAAATATTGGTTGTTTTAGTAAGTATTATCGCCATAATTTCTTAAACACCTAAACTGAATTGAATTACTTCTCCGAGAGAAGCTTGTTTCAAGTAAACCTCCTAGGTATATCATATTTAACCAGTTACTTTTACTTTTTAAAACATAAGAATAATTCAATTTTATTTTCTCTGCGGGTACTGTAAATATCGTAGTACTCGATTAACAATTTCATTTTTTTTTTGACACAATATTTATTATATTATAAAAATTCTGGTCACCCATGTCTTCTATATAGAACTTGAGTGTAGCATCTCCTGTCCCGGACGGATATGTTTGTTCTCTTTGAAGACATAACGTTTTTGTTACTGAATTCCAAAGTCACTGTTCTTGAAGCAACTTAGCAAATTTTGTTTCAAGCTCTTAGTAAAAATATCACAGAATCTAAAAGGATATTGTAACGTTTTCTTTGATCTTTTAGTTCAATAGAATTCAAAATTTCTGTTTTATTACAGGGTAATACATCAAAATCGATGTTTAAATTTCCAATATTGTCATGAAAGTTGGCACACGTAATATTTTCATGGAGAATGTTTTGTGCTATATTTCTTGCACTAATTCACCACTAGGTGGCGTCAGGTTTTATGTTATTATTTTTAATTTTATGTTATAATTTAACACAAACGATATCACGGCCTAACACAAAAATGATAATTATTGGAAACTTTATAACTTATAGACTGTTATCGAAATACTCAAAAATCTATATAACGAACTAATACCAAAATAAATAGGTACCTATCAGAAAATACACTCAAACCATAATTAACAATCCTGCCTATGGAATTGCGAAATCACGAAATCTTCTTACTAATAGATCCTTCTTTATAAAGAAATTGCATGCAAAAGAGGTTACAAGTTATTTTAACGAGTAACTCCGACTGCTATTAAATTCAAATAAGGCGCCATTTAATAAATACATATACGAGCATAATTTGTTTATTACGGTAAAGACTAGAAACTTAACGAGTATATCGTAATCCAGCTACAATGTAAGGAAATTGTAAACAGAGTTAAAGCGATAACGGTTACCCGATACAGCCTTATTAGCATTCAGATTTACAATACACAGATATGGCTTACAACCGCTTTAGGCGCTCATGAGCCAAGTTTATTTTGGATATATTAAAGATATTTTACATGATATTGCTGGTGGAATAATAAGTTATATCACTTATTATTGTTATATATACAACTAGCTGTGCCCCTAACATGTCCGTTTAAACTGTTGTATAATTTTTAATATCTAAATATTTATTATGTTAACAATGGGAGAAAACTGAATGCCGTAAAGGACTAATATGCCTATTATCGTAAATGAATTTATTATTAATTTAATTCGATTAAATTGAAATATGAAACCCCGAGTTATGCTACTCCGGAATTTTGTTAGTTTTTTTTAATGAAAACTTTTGTAACCGCGTTGAAAGAGTTTTGTTAGGGAAAAAGTTATGCGTTCGCGTCACCGATGACCTCGACATGTTCGTAACGTATCGCGCTTGTAACATACTAGCCACTCGTAATATAGCGGCCTGTATACATGTGATATTGATATTTTGTGTTAAGATTGTGCAGCCTATTATATCTTTGATTAATTAAGAAACTGCAGAAAAATGTTAGTAATTGCAATTTACCAATTATAAAATTTTATTACTTCAGACTACAATTGTTTTAAGCATTCATATCAAAAAAACACAGTTATTCTATTGTTTTGAGTTTTCATTTCTGTCGGCAGTTCTTATGACGGCTTCGACTTTTTTTCTCCACTTGTTTTTACTATTATTTACTGGTTTTAATGCAATGTAATAATAATAAAAGGTCCGCATTCAATTAGTGTCAAGTGTCAATTTAATTTATTTTTATCTTCTTAACTTCTTTCATATATTACTTAAATAAAACGTATACTAAAATGTCGCCAGAGTATATATATATATATTATAAATTAGCGGTGACAATCGTTTCAGTGGTTTTCAAGTTACAAACATACTAAGGCAAAAGAGGGACGTTGCTTTTTTAAACTTCTAAGGAATATTAACAGAACATCGTTATGGATTACAGAAGTAATTGAACATCTTTGTAGGTAAATATCATGTATTTTAAGAGCGATTTGAGTGGGAACGGGCTTGTATAGTGTTTTTCGCCTGTGTGCTTTAATTCTGTTAAAATCTAAGCGAACGATTGTATTTGGAGCTTCGTCTTACAAAGTGGCATTCACATTGAGCCATTACCGATTAATTATTTACAACGTATATTAAATTACATTGTTGTTAACTAATTTATAGCTAATAAAGAGATATGTAAAGAAAAATAAACTATTTGAAACAATTACAGTTGTTAAGAAACCTTTAATAAACTTGTTAACTGTTTAATATTCGACCCATTAAGTAAATACAAAAGACGTTACTCCAGATCCGACGTTAAAGATAACTTATAACTGAGTTAGATACTTAAAAGTTTGGAAGTAACTCCTCGTAAACAAGATCTTATAATAGTTACTGTCGGAGCGACAGGCATTGTGCTCTAAGACATGAGAATAATACTATTTATTTATACAAAACTACACAACTAAATTATAAATAAAAAATTGATATGATATCGACATTCAATTATTTCATTAACTTAATACTTGAAATATAGTTACTTAAATAAATCTAAAATTACTTATAATTACTTAGTACTTAATTACTCCTTTAAGAGCAGATTGGACAAGGAAGATATCTCCAAGCTATTTAATACACACGCATCAGCTATTAGCTGCTAGTGTGTCCTACCAAATAATAATAATAATAATTAATATTTATTTTACCTACATGGAAATTGCGGTCTCTAATATAACCTTGTTTAGGAATATGGGGACCCATAATGTGCTCAAAAAAGGTTCGTATATGAAATGTTCTATTATTGATATGTTTTTGCTTAAAATGTTAGGACCCTAATGATTCTTAAGATCGTGACGACATTCGTAAATTGTAGGAGACAGGGTAATAATACATTTAAAAATGAAAACGATTGTTTGTAAATCATGATATTGAAGAAGAAGGACGACAATACGTAAAGTACGTATGCATAGGTGAAGCGTTTGACCACAATTCCACTAGTTGTTAAATGAAAATGAATTCTAATATGTACTATCAAAGAAGATATTTGAAAAATATTTTATTGTTGTACATTTATATATTTGTTCTTTATTTATTTAATAATTTGTAGCTTTTAGCTTTACCGTTTGAACACAGTCCCATCCGATATTAAATGACAATGTGGTCTAAGATGATAACTCCCTAATCATAGAGGGGAACTGGCTCTCAAGTGCAGTTATGCGTGGTAGAGCTACGCTGAAACTATTACTGGTTTCAGCATGAATGGGTCGGCTCGCCCGGTGTAGTACCACCTTCTCACAGAAAACCGACGTGAAGTAACAGTGCTTGCACTGTTGCGTTTCGTTCGGTCAGTGTGAGCGCCGGAGGCCCACATATATTAAAAGACCGGCAACGCACTTGCGACTCCCCTGGTGTTGCTAGTGTCTATGGACGGCAGTGATCACTTACCATCAGGTACGTACCATCATCACGTACCATCATACTGTTCGTTTGCCCCCAATAATATAAAAAAAAACCTGCTGGAACGCATCAGACAGATAGTGACAGATTTTCAACTTGAGGGTGGTAGTTAGCCAGGCGGATTTACAAGAAGCTATATCACCATGCTAGAGTTTCATCACGATGTTTTTAGCTTTACTGAATACAGTACCTCAGTCGCAAGAAATCGAATCTACGCCGATCGACGTGACATCGGAATACGGTATCTATTGAGCCATGGTCGCATCTCAGGTTCCGATGTTTTTATTACATTTGTTGGATATTTAATGAGCCGTGACAGACAGGTTGACAAATGATAACATACCAATAGGACATTTTTTAGTAATCTTACTTTAGATACGTAGTATATGTAAATTGTAAATCTGTTATGAGAAATCTATCGCTTATAAATTAAAGCAAACGAGAACGGTGATTGTATTCCACCGCTATCCTCAACCTGAGACTGGTGCGAGTCGCGCTAAAAGCATACTGTCGGCCCCAATTTAGCTCCGCTGTCACATCTCAGTCTTTCCGATCGCTGATACAATTTGTCCTTCCACTTCCCTACGAAACATAAGAACGGAACCACATCACGTGGTGGAAATATTTATGAACATTTATCAGCACATTAAAGGATATATCAATTTTTTAAAGCTCCGTTTAATACCACATTATTTATTAATTAGGCAAATTAATAAACTATTTTTGTAAAATATAATTGTATTAGTAGAATTTTATACTTAACTTTTGTATGTACGTATTTCACATTTTTTTTTTACTTTCTCCTATTATTATTTAGTAAATAAAAGCGTATAAATTTTGATTCTGATGTGTTATAAACATGTTTTTTGGTTAAGTTTTAAATGTAATTATTACTATAAGATAAAATGTCTAGGTATTATCATGTATTCATACATATAGTATATACACTTATAATGATTAATAATTAATATTTAATACAAAAAAAAATCAAATACATACTTAAAATTAAAGTTTTGTCGTTTAAATATGGATAATGTCAAACTGAAGTGACTTTTTTATTTCCCAATATGTCGTAATACATAATAATATCTCCTGACATATTATCAATACTCAAAATAAGGTTAAGAATAAATCCCGATGTCATATTCCAATCCCATTCCGCGTTCACTCTTTAGTCTTATATTCGCATATGTGAATCCCACACCGCCTGCGGTCAACGTTGCCGATGCTTTTGAATGCAAATTGTCGTACGCCATGATACTCTGAAATGTAATAAACAAATATTAAATATATATGCACATTCTAATAACAATATTCTCATTCTGTATTCATTGTACATCTTGTTTTCATATAATTACGCCCTATTGGTGTCAATATTTCTCTTTACTAATTAATTTCTAAGATAATAGCTATGCTTATGTTTTTAAACGGTCGATTAAAATACTGCGCTAAAGCAGTAACGTACTATTTTAAAGATTTTTTTTTATATTATAGGGGGAAACGAACAGGTGGGTCACCTGATGGTAAGTTATCACCACCGTCCATAGACCAGGGGAGTCGCAAGTGCGTTGCCGGCCTTTTAAATATGTGGGCCTCCGGCGCTCTCACTGGCCGAACGAAACGCAACAGTGCAAGCACTGTTACTTCACGTCGGTTTTCTGTGAGAGGGTGGTACTACCCCGGGCGAGCCGACCCATTCATGCTGAAACCAATAATAGCTTCAGCGTAGCTCTACCACCTTCAATTGATATAGGTTGGGGCGATAAAAAGGAATTCTTACATTCTCAGATATAATAAAGCAGTGCCGCATCTTATGGGATGATACCTCTGTTCAGTGCGTGATGGGGTGACACCATTCTAATGAATCGGCTTTCCGTACTTTACGTTAAGTCAAAATCAAAAATATTCTAATAAATTTAATAAGCTCTTAAAAGACACTTATGAACGTCGAAACTACCACCAACTGGGTTGGAAAACAACCGGAGAACCGATAAAAAATTCAATCTCGTGTACCTTTTCAAACTAAATAATATCAATGCATTTCATTTGCTGTTGATTTAACCGATGCATACGAAGGGGTGTTATTTCCACCCGCTAATAGCCTTTTGATATCAAAACTCGCTTGATTTGGATTTCCATGGTGCTTTTTTGTAAAACGTAACATTATAACTTAAAAAAAAATTACTTGTCCTATTAAGCCTATAATTGATGGCCAATTTGTAATATCTGTAACTATTTTTAGTACAATAATCATACGCGTCTTTTAGTAAATGTTTTAGCTTTTCTAAGTTTTTACGAACATGCATAAAATTCTTACGAATATATTGAGAAACTAAAGTTGAGATGATTCGTGAGGTTCTATATCAGTGATGGATAAAATACGGCTCGCGAAAGTTTTTAATCCGGCCCGCCAAGGGTCCATCCATCTTAAATATTCTAGTCGGCATTTTAGCGCGAAAAATAAAATCTGACGCTTATAATTGAAAAGTAAAAGGTATTTTGTTTATTAAAAGCTTTAATACAAAATGCATTTTTTCTATAATTCTGGCCCTTCTCTAGAATTCCTTAAACTTTGAGGCCGCCCATTAAAAAAGTTTGCCCACCACTGTTCTATACTATGAATAAATTGAACTACCCGTTTTTGTAACATAAATGCGATCTCTACCTTAGCTGCCCTCTGTTGGAGTAAAATACCAGAAGACATTAAGCTATGGAAGTAAGCGAAGTAGACCAACAAAGAAGTAGCAATGTCTGTAAACTGACAAATCTTGTACAGGTTTCGCACCGCGGAAGTTTATGTCTCTATAGTAATTTTAAAATTATGACAACCAATATCAAAATGAGTCAATCAACTACATGCATTGGAGTTTTTGGACTGGACGCGAGCTAAAAACCAGTTCGCGATATGTTATCTTTGCCGCACCGTGCAGCTTCGAAAAAGTTTCTTTTAAGCGGAAGCAAGAGTCAACCGGTTATGAATTGTCTATCGTTCGGTGATCGCCATTGCTTTTGGATTGTTGTACTGTGCTTACCATTAGATACAGTATTGTTACTTCTTCGTGTTATAATATAAAAATAGTTTGAATGAAACAAATGCGAATCACTCCCTAATTACCATAATTTATAAGTTTAGGCTTGGCGAACAAATGTGATTAATCCTTTATATCCTATATATAGTAATTGTTCATTGTAATAGACACTGGCTGAGATTATTTCATAAATATCGAATTAAAACACTACCCAATGAAACATTACTATTTAACTTCATTACTATAAATAAGTCTGTGTCAAAAAAAAAACTAAATTTTCAGGAGGCTGCCAATGATAACTTCTCAACTGTACATCGCGTAGATTAGTTAGTATAAGATTATAATGAGAAGAAAACTGTTAAGAAATAATACCTGAAAATAAAATTCTGATGAGAAGTCTTAACGAAAGCATCAAGACAACTGATCACGTAAACAGTAGGAATAATTTATAAGCGCTATCTAGATACGCGGCCGGTGAGCCACAATCGGCGTTACGTCTGACTACGGTTATATCCTTTGAATATTTGATAACGAAACAATCCCCTTCTATCGCGCTGGTTTGATTTGTAAGTTGAAGTCAACATGAGAAATGTATGCAATAGAGTAAACGTGTAGGCATATAGGAAAATGCAATTGGATTGGAAACCGGAAAAAAGAACAACACAATCCTGCGTCTCCTTTTTTGACACTGTTAAATATTAGACCTTTAAATCGTTGCGGTGAAATAAACTTGTTAATGTTTGGCTGGAAACGTGAACTTCAAAATATTCTAAATTTAGATTCTGCTTAATGTAAAAAAAAAAATATATGGTATGTATATTGTATATTTTTTATGTATATTTATAGTATTTTGCAGTATTATTATAAAGAAAACATTAGAGAAGTTTATTTATTTCTAGGCAGAAAGCTCTAGAACTTCTATTCGCATTCTGAACATTATTTTACTTTTATGTTCTTCCTCAGTGATATAGGCTAGACTTTATTGTTAATAAGCTTTATATTATTCTTAACGCGAACGAAGTCGCAGGATGCTTCCTAGTTATATTATAAAAAGAAATTTATATTATAGAAATAGGAATATTAATATTAAAAGAGAACAGAAGTACGTAGAACACATGTCTTACATTTTAAATTTCTATTATTTATGTACATTTGTATAACATTTTACTTACATTAATAATTGTTTGATCGGGACTGGTAAAAAATACATGTTTCACTCTTTTTATCAAAGGTATCGCATGATATTCCGCCACTGTATGATACATCAAATGTTTATTGTTATTTACTTCTCCTAAAATCAAATGTTCACTCGCACCTATTGTTATAATTACTATTAATGATATCACAAATATTATAATTTTCATTTTTAATTTAAAAGTAAAATATAGGTTCTAACGGGATTGAGTGATGTATCACAACTGAACGACTAAGACAGTTGGAACTGATAGCGGAGTATTGTTCGTGGAGAGGTCAAAGTGTATTTAAATACAACGCAATACAGAATTACCGCAAACTGTATTAGACTGAATAACAATAAAACCAACCACGATTATGGGAATTACAACATAGCTATTAGGAGGATAATCATGACTTTGTCTACAATATATTTTATGTACACAGGAAATAAATATTACAAAATTTGAAACAATAATATAGTCTGTATACTACAGTACAGTACAATATATATAATAAAGAAGTAAGAATATATTTTTTGAATTGTTTAAATTGATTTATCTATACAAATACATAATATTAAAATGTATGCTTGTAATGTCAAAATAAAAACTTATTACTAAATTGATATTAAAGTATATACGGAACATAAGGAAAAAACAATTTTTAAAATTGTTGTCTGTCTGTCTGTCTGTTTGTTCCGGTTAATATCTGTAATAGTTGGACCGAGTTTTAACGGGCCTTTAACACGCAGGTAGCTTATGTTATAAGAAGTAACTTAGGCTAATTTTATCTAAAAAAAGTTAGAGTTCCACACAAATATAATAAACTTAAGAAGCAGTGTTCAGAACCGCGCGCGCTCTTCGCGAAGTTTTAGACTGAAGACAAAGTTTTTGTTAAATAACTCGGGCAACGCGCTGTATGAGAGAGAGAGGAGAGCTAACACAGAATAGAAATTATGTCTTTTCGTTATTTAGTAGTGTTGTATTATTAGAGAAAACTATTTTGAATATACAAAGATGTCTCTAAATTATTTTGTTATAAAAAGTGGGGCGCGCTAAAAGTTTCCGGAATGAATAAGAGAAAATCGCTATGACTAGTTAAAAATGAGTTTATTGTTTCTCAAAATATTCCTCCTTAGCTTCAATGCATTTTTCATACGAATAAACTAATGTTGAACACATTTATGCCACTGTTCCGTGATTACCTCATTATAATGCTGCAAGATGATACGGTGTTATCGGTTATAGTTTCGGAGTTCGTCAATAACTTTCGGCAAGCAAATGGTGGTCTATCAATCGCTATGTACACTGTACGATGATACTCTAAAGCAACAGTAGCTACGTGTTCAGTTTTATTTCAAAAGTAGCAATCATCTGCTTAGCAGCAGATCGCATATTCTCCATTTTGCTTTTTTGTTTGTTACTTTATTTTATTTATACTGTTTCTATATCCGACGCCAAATTTGACGTACCTTCGTTATATCTGGTAAACATGGCATTGCACCAAGCAACGCGGTCTGTTTTTAGAGCCTCAATGAAATTGTGAAGGATCCATCGGGAACAGCTTTTTCACACCCAAATATTCATGTAGGATTGATTGTATGAATTTATTCATGCCTATGTTTAATGGTACCTTATAGTAAATAACATGGTCATCTGTTTCAAGCATCATCTATGTTTTCGTTGTTCACGGCGGTAGACCATCATGAAATTTGTTACTGAAATTAATAACAGCGTGATGGAACTTTGTAAACTGACTAATTGTATGATACATCGTTACCAAAAGCAGTTTGAATGTTATTAGTACTCTGGTAAGGCGCCAAACTACACTTAAAATAATAGTAAATTATAATACGGACATTTTGAGGAGTTCAGTTTATGATAACGTAGACGCACGATTTTTAAAATGGCGCAATATTTAAAAATAAATGACAAATAGGTTAAAGAAAACAGGAAGTGGAATTCATAAATTTGTCAAGTGAAGAATTCATATTAAGTTTCGATGCATTACACTTAT
Source organism: Antheraea assamensis (assembly GCA_035772565.1). NCBI lineage: Eukaryota > Metazoa > Arthropoda > Insecta > Lepidoptera > Saturniidae > Antheraea > Antheraea assamensis. The sequence continues at coordinate 2,010,953 of JAQQSE010000022.1, read as the reverse complement.
TCGGTCGGAGTAAAATCTATAAAAGAGTTTTCGGAGAGGTTTCATTGTTGTATAGAAAAAATTAGGTAATTTAGACTTTTATAGCTGTTGATTTGCTATTCTGATATTGAAACAAAGAACTAATAGAATAAATCACTTCATTTTTGAACGAAATTTTAGCCGTTTAATAGGGGAAGGGTTGCACGCACCGAGCCAAACAATGGGAGTACCTACGTCGGAAATTGTGGGCTAAAGGCATTTTCTATTTTATACGAGGCGAGGGTCCGTGACGGAGGGTACGAGTATTAAGTCCGAATCCATTCTGTTTCTTGCGGCAGAATGCTGAAAACAATCCAGTAAGTTTTATGGAAGCCATTGATAAAATATGTAATGAATACTAGTATCTACTTTATCGTACTTTTTAGTCTATACACTGGCGAAATAAGCGCCACAAAGCAGCGACTTTTGAAGCGGCGATTGCTTAGTAGTCAGAGTTTGCAAATAAGCTGGAAGCTTTGGTGAAGGTAAAAATCGTGACAAAACCATAGCATGATGGTAGGGCGTTTTCTAAGCTCTCCTTCTAGCTATCATCGGCGAGTTGACAGCCTCTCATCAAGCATCCATTGGCATGTTCTGGCAGTTGCACTTGAGATCGAGTCCATCTAGTTTTAGCGTGTTTACTATCTTGGACTACATCATCATTTAATATCAAGTGATGGCAATGGTCAAACGCAATAATACAGTACTCATAGTATATAAAAATACTGCCAGTTAACCAACGGTGTGATGAAAACAAAAATGAAAATTATTGTTGTAAGTTAAAATATAAAAGAAGGAAAATAATAAAATAAAAATTATAATTATAACTTAACACTGAAATATGTCTAAAACACAAATATATAAACATTTTGAACGCGTACAAACAAAGATATACACATATATATATATAATGTGCCACTTATTTCTTTCGGTGTCTTCTTTCAAATCTTGGGATTATTTTAAAATTCGTTGCCTGCATAATATATACTTCCAAACATATATATGGATAAGTCAGTGACCCATAAATATGATTATTTGATTCATTCTAATTGTTACAAATCTCTTCCTTAGACAATAAAGTGAAATTACAGATGTCATTGTAAGTAATGTTTCGAGCTATAACATATCCGGTCTAATACATTATACATTCCTTTGTGTTTTTTTTTTATTATACCACATCATATCATTTTTGCATTTCATAGATTTAGGTTTATTCTAAAAATTAGTGGTAACCATCCTAGTTACAGTATTTTAGATAAATCGATGTATTTTAAACACATACGTTTGGTTGTGTACTATACCGTATACTAAGTTTTATTGATTTGTTCTGCCTCTGTTTAAGTTTATATTCTAAATATATGTTCTAGGGCCGTATTTTTAGTATATTAATTTTACTACTACAGAGGATCGTTTTCTTCAATGACGTAATATATATAGATAGCTCTCTGTGTGATTGAATGTATGTATGCTTATTAAATATTTATATACACTTCTAGCATCTAGCGGGTAAGCGCGATTCATCGTTGGCCTCATCTACACTTACCATCAGGTGAGATCGAGGCCAAGAGCGTGCTTGTAAAACACAATATATATATATATATATATATATATATATATATAGCTGAACATGAGTATTTAGTATGCTTGATAAGTTTTTAAGCAATTAATAATAACTTTTAGGTAATATTAAAATTAAAAACAGTATTTAAATCAGGATTTATTTCTCAGTTTGGATAAATACAAAATACCTCATTTAAATTGCTAAGAACCAATAAAAAGATTTATATAAAATACCTATTACCTTTTAAATAAAAAATTAGTACAGTAGCAGAACATTATGTTCTATTTTTTATGATGAAGTACTTAGCACCTCTTTTAAATATTTGAAAAAACAAAATGTTATAGCGTAGTATTATAAGATTTCAAAAAATATATTTATATTTTTGTGGTGAACTTACCTCAAGCTTAAAAAAAATAATTGTGAAGCAATACACCTAGAATTAATATTTTTTATAAATATAGTTCGCAAAACAACACACATTTTTAGACAATTCTAAAAAGTAAATGTTTAGTATTCTTTTACTAATTCGATTACTAATAGTATTAGACAATTGAGACTTAGAATTTTAATAGATCTTCTAACTACTAGAGTAACTCTATTATCATTTACACATTATTTTGGGACCAATTGCCTATAGAGATAGCCTTATAAAATATGAAACAATTATTCAAATTTATTGATGTTCCCACTTTCCTATCAGTATTATCGCATCCAAATATAATATGTGTTATAATATACATGAGTTTTATGAAGTAGTACTGAAGTTTGTAACTCCTTATCGCTCTTCTCTGACACTTGTTATAACCGAAGTTAACTGAACTCGGGCAAAGGGGTAATTCCAGACAATTACGGCCTCATTTATATTAGGTTGTCTCGTAATAATTTATCGCAGCTTGTACAATATGGTAATAACAAACATGAAGTTATTGATGTTTGTTTCGACTTCATAGGTTCTGTGAAGTTTGCTGAAATAATATAATATCCTTAGACTTTCCTTATTACTTTGTGTGACTTAAGCGAAATAAATTGCAAAAGGTTTTGAAACTAAATAAACTCTTAATCAATGTATTGAATATTTCTATTGTAAGAAACTAGCTTTAACCCGCGGATTTGTTCGCATTAATGTAGATTTGATATATCCCTCGGGTATAGTACTTTTTTTGTGGATTAAAGATACCCCATTTCTGTACCCCTTTTAACGTGTAACATTGCATGGTGGTAGGGCTTTTTCTAAGTCCGTCTGGCTAGCTATCACTCTCAAGTTGAAAATCTGTCGCCAAGCACCTGTTGGTGTGTTCCGGCAGATGCACTTGAGAGCCAGCCTCCCTCTAGGTTTAGCGTGACTCCCATCTTAAGCCGCACATCATCATTTAACATCAGGTGAGATTGTGGTCAAACGCTAACATATAAAGTATATAAAAAAAAAGTGTACACAAAAGCTCACGATAATCGGCTGAGTAGTTAAAGTGTGAAAGCGTAACAAATAACCAAAGTCACTTTCGTATGTATAATAATAGTAAGGATAATCACAATCTAAGAGCGTACATATTAACAATTGGTGCTAAAATGTATACATTATTTAATGAATAGTAAATATAAATAAATTTAGATTAAAAAGATATGTAACAATCATATTTTACACTAGTTATCGCCTGCGACTTCGTATACGTTAAATATAATATAAGAATTAATAATAAAACATGTCCACTATTTAGTTATTTACTAATGAAAGAATCATTGGAATAAAATAATGTCAAATACTTCTTCTTATATATCTTTTTATAATATTAGTGTAGATAATGATTTTTTTTTCGTCCTCAAGTCTGTTATATGTGTTATTTAAATACTTATTAATATATGTATCTGGTGATAACATAACTACAATAAATAGAAGCATCAAATATAAAAAAAGTATTCGAATCGAATTAATTATCAAATACGAAAACGAGTCACCGTCTTGCCACTCGTTTATATGTGAACTTTTAACAATTATTTTCGAGTATCTTGAAGCACTATTAACATCTTTACTTATATAACAAAGGCCTTAGTAGTAACCAAGTACCTTAGTTTGTTTGTTACGCTTAAACACCTTAAATACACAACCGATCATCATAAAATTTTACATATATGCATGTGTGCATGCGCAGGCTACCTTTAACAACGAAAAAGTATACTATCTGTACAGTGTTAATTAGTTTTTTCTCCACTTTAAAAAATGTACAACCAAAAAAAAACTCTTCCCGAAGGATATACGATGACATTTAGATTAACTCGAGCAAAACCGCGAGCAAAGGCTAGTTTTTTCATAATAGTGTCGTTTCCAACAAAGTGCTTCCCGTAGATAACACTCGGTATAAGCGTTCCTGAAGTGTATGTATATTTAGGGGAGGCCGTTATCGTAAAGGATTCAGTGAGGGACCATTAAACTCGATTTTGAATACAAATGTTTAGTTTCTTATGATATTGTGTGCAAGCAAAATATCGTTATGATAATTTAAAAAAAATCGTAAAAAGGTTTTTTTTTATAATTTTTTCTCACATAAATGAGTTATTAACCTACATATATAAAAAATAAAATTGAATAGTCTGTGTGATGTTTTGAAATATAAGCACTTTTAAACTCATATAACTGTTTGCATGTTAACAACACACAAAAACAAGTTTACAGAATTTTCGCTGTTTGTTTGTCCGCATTTATTCCTTAACCATTGATTTTGAAGTAGTTAGTATATCAGGTTAAAAAAATATATCAGAGCGTTATTTACCATTATATTTTTCAATAGGAACTAAGATAATGACGAAATTACACTCAAAAACCTAGTAGGAAAAATAACTGACGAAAGAAAAAAACATTTTACATTGAAGAAGTTACTCTAAAACAATAACAATAAAATTGAGTCTTATTTATATCGACTCTTTTGTTTTCGCCTACAGGAATTATTTTAAATACTATTTCAGAAGTTCCAAATATATTTATTGAACTAGTGGTCGCCTAATGTTCGATACTTGAAATTAATTTCGTAATGGTCAATATTAAGGAAATTGTTTTTTTTTTTTCCTAAACTTTGAGCTAACAATTTCGTAAATACTTACTAAACCAAAGAAAAAATAAAGAAAATCCGTTAAGAATCACAAGATATACTTAACTGTTTTGACACTGCCTAATGATATATAGACCAGTGGTCGTTCAGTGGTGGAATTTGACCATAATAAAGTGTGCAAACTTTTTTTTTTGACAAGTTGATATATAGACATAATTATCTGCGTTATACAAATATTGTACATTGTGAACTAAAGAAAAAATATTTCATTTCTGTTCTTGATAACACTAAAGCTTGTTAGCTACCAAACAAGATTCTAATACAGAAAATCGGTTAAGAAGCAGAGCGGGAGGATATACATAACTATTTTATCGCTGCCTATTTAGATATAGACGCAAAAATAAAATGTGTGATTTTATGAAACAACGATGCAAGTGAAACTTTTTTTCGGATTGTGAGGATTTAATTGAAAACTTTCGGATAATTATTGAATTTAGGGTATTAAAATCATGTTTCCAATCTGCATATTCGGAAGATAGACACATTTTAAAAACTGAGTACAATGTTTATTTAAATCATTGAATTATTTTGAATTGAGCCATGAGCACTGACATATTGGCATTGACTGCTCTGCTGAGCGCCTTTCACTTTACCCCTACACCGCAGTCGGCTGTAATGCGACATGCGATAGATGGACGAAAAAAATTAGGGCGATTAAAGCAAGTGTCACTTTAATCATTTTAATTTTACCTATAACCGGTTGTGTACGTGAAATAATCTACAGCATCATTATTTTTAATGGTTCACTACGATGCTACTATCAGAACATTTCTCAGGTTTACACACCAATTTCAATTAGTAAAAGTACGCGAATTTCGAAAAGGTCGTTGGTACATGTCGTAGTTCGAACTTGCGGACATCGGATTGATAGTCCATCGGTGAAACCACTCGACTATCACGACTCATCTAGGTGATAGAGCTACGCTGAAGCTATTACTGGTTTCAGCATGAATGGGTCGGCTCGCCCGGGGTAGTACCACCCTCTCACAGAAAACCAACGTGAAGTAACAGTGCTTGCACTGTTGCGTTTCGTTTAGTCCGTGAGAGTGCCGAAAGTCCACATATTTATAAGGCCGGCAACGCACTTGCGACTCCCCCGGTGTCGCTAGTGTCTATGGACGGCGGTGAACACTTATCGTCAGGTGACCCACCTGTTCGTTTGCCCCCTATAATATATAAAATATATATATATATATATATATATATATATCATATTTTTTTTAATTATTTTCAAATTTCATTAGCCGACAATAATCCACATTCTGACAATGTCAATGTACCATAATCTAATGACATACATTAACTTTCAACTTCTAAAATGCTATTTATCGATATCAGAATCTTTAACCAATTAAAATTGAACTTTTATACTAACGTGTCCTATCGTATGATAAGCAAGCCCCAAGGCAAAGGGCAACTGGAGTGACGCTTCGAAATAAAGATAAGCTCCCTGCGGTAGACCATTCTAATTTGTTACTCATTGTGTGTGGCGATAACTCGTAATGTGCCGAAGCGACTTGATAGCGAAATCACGGAAATGTGTATTGAAGGGGATATATGTGTTCTTTAATCTATATCGTATTTTGTGAACTGCAATATTCTCTTCCATTTTTTAAACTAAAGCGTTATTCTTTCGATTTCTGAACGTTTCAAATCTTAACATCTCCAATAAGTATTATTCCAGTGTCACTTTATAATAGATTTGCATAATATAAAGGCAGTTATATATGTATAAACGAAAATCGGGATAATATAAATTTAGAATGGATAGAATTATGCTAAGATTGCTATCAATATGTTAAAAATTGTATATAGAAATAAAATAATTATGTCAAAACATTTATTAACAGCATCTGCTAGCGGAATTATTTGCGTCAAAATAAGGATAAAATGTAACAAGTATCACTCAAGGATAATGAAGCTTCACATTATGTAAAATAAATTTACCTCTTACACTGAAACAGAGATTACCTCTTTATGTAAGCAAGTATAGATTCAATGTTCAGCATAGATTTATTACAATAAAAAGGTTTTATTATCAGTTATCTGAATAGTTGATTGATTTTTTTATTACTACTACCAAAAATAGGAATACCTCAACATTTCTCAGCTGTAATAGAACCCCAATGATTTATAAAAGTTTATAAGAATAATGTTTAACTTCATAGCGTTCTAATCTCCCTTTGGCTCAGACCCAATAGTGGCAACTGGTGATAGACAGCGCACGTGTCACGATTTAGCACCGGTGCTTCTTTATCCCGACGTCCTCTCGAAGGGATTTTTCACGATTAATACTCTACTGTACGTACTGTCACTTCCATTTGTCTGCAAACGCCCTCAACAAAAACAGGGATTAGTTCTTAAGCCGCCCTTAGACGTTCGTATCTAATTTCCTGTTTGTTTTTATACGAAGTATTGTTTTTGTTTACGTACAACCGTTTGACTTGTATCTTCGCCGCTGGCAAAAGCGAGCTCTGATATATATATAATATGCACGTGATTTAACTCACGTGAAATGTACATAAAAGGTAACGTGATGAGAAAATAAAAAATATATTTACGGTGACTGCGTTTTTTTAATAATTTCGATTGTAAACAATTGTTTACTGCGTTATACAATAATGTATTACTTAATCATTTTGTGTGGATTTAATCTTGTGACTTCTGTCATGTATCACGTAATATAATAAAACATGGACTAAAAACTGTACACAGATTATACTTATAAGTTAAAAACAGGTCATGTAAATCATTTTTGTAATTTTTTAGTAATAAGTAGGTACAGTAAACAGTAGATAGAGAGACATAGCTTTTTATAAAATATTCAGTGTTATCCGAAACATTCATTTATAATTTTTTAATTGACACTGCATTCCTTTTCATCTTTAACTAATTTAATTGGTATATCGCTTAGAGCTGTCTGTATACTTGCTTCTCAATTACGCTCGGACCCGTGTCTCGTATCGCAAACTGTCCGCCGTTTTATTTATGGTGGACCAATTGATTGAATTAGTGGTCCCCGAGGCGCTTACTCGATACTGACTTGTTTCATACGGATGAGGATTTATTTCTTAAGCGCCGACCGTAGTCATGTTGTGGGATTGAATGTACTGTTTTAACTTTCCTTAGTTTTCTTACGAAATAGTTATCTTAACTAGTATTATAAATACGAAAAGGAATTTTGTTTGTTTGTTACGCTTTTACTTTCACAACTCAATCACCAATGATCCCGTAATTTTACATGCACGCACATATATAATATGTAACGGACACATTAAAGGACATTGCATCCAGACAAATTTGAACCGTGTCCGAGGGATATATCAAAACTTCATTAGCGCGAGCAAAGCCACGAGCAAAAGCTAGTGTTATATATTTTAGCTGCAGTGTTAGAAGAAGTTTATTCTCAGGTTTATTCAGCTTTATACTACACTTCTATTTTAGAGAAAATACCTTTATCGTTTTAAGTTTAATAAAGATGCACTATTGTCACAGAAATTCGGAAATTATATTCGGTAAGAGTGGTATCTGAAATACCTGATATATATAGGATATTTGACAAATATTACTTAATCCTTATAGTTATAAAGTTTTCGTTCTGATACTTTTAACGCCTTTAACAATAGTTAAAAACTAAGTCTGACACTGATAAAACAACTTATATTCTTAATTCCTTATGTCTGGTATAAAACTTGACAACCTATTATTAACACATGCTACAACGGTAGAATATAATCTCGTTCTGATTTTGCAATGAATTGAATAAGATCCTTTGAGGATGACGTTAGTATGCTTTTATGAACTTATTATTTTCTAGCATAGCACGGTGGTTTAACTCATTTAATTTTAAAAAAATTGTATTCCGGTACTATTTTTTATTTTTTATATTATAGGGGGCAAACGAACAGGTAGGTCACCTGATGGTAAGTGATCACCGCCGTCCATAGACACTAGCAACACCAGGGGAGTCGCAAGTGCGTTGCCGGCCTTTTAATATATGTAGGCCTCCGGCGCTCGCACTGACCAAACGAAACGCAACAGTGCAAGCACTGTTACTTCACGTCGGCTTTCTGTGAGAGGGTGGTACTACCCCGGACGAGCCGACCCATTCATACTGAAACCAGTAATAGCTTCAGCGTAGCTCTACCACCTACATAAACCTATTTAGTAATTTTAAATAAATGCCATATCAAGCGCGATTTATGCGTACAGCGACCATGCATATGTGCCGTGCTGAATTATACTTTGCTATACGTATTCACAGTTCGGTTCTTCTCTATAATCTTCGGTTCTTATCGGCCAGCTAACCCACCTTCGATCTTGATATCCTGCGCCTTGTTATATAGCTTGCTGAGACTGTTTAGTTCATTATTATTTATGATATTTTGTGACCTACATTTTGTATAGTAATTGGTCTGATCTTAAGCGTGATTCTATAACCTATTGAGCTATATACTACTAGAAAGCACTGGCGATTTCGTTTGCCTTTATATATTTATAAAACATGCCATATATTATCTTCATGTAACTGTAACTGCAACAGTTTATGCAACCCACGCAGAGATAGCCCTCAGATCGTAGGACTTTATTAAGCTCACTTGTCAATTGCCGTGTATTTCTGGCCAATTTAAATAATTTTCACTAAAATTAAAAATTGGATTAAGAGTTTGTTTCTTGGTTAATGCCTTGGCTACTGAATCCATAATTATCAAATTTTTCATAGGCATTCACAGTAGAACGCAAAAGGACTACCCTTTGGTCCAGAAAAAAGTATTGCTTCCGAGGTATATGTGAAATTCAAAATAACTTGGGTGAAGCGACTAGAAGAAATTAGTATCTATGTAAATTATATTTTATATATTATTGTCATATTGTACAAGTTACGTTACTGTACAGTTTCATTAAAATCCGTTCAGCTGTTTTAGCCTAAAAGAGTATCAAATATCCATCTGTACTCATAAAATTTCTTATTCACCGTATTATATTAACATTAATTTATATTTAAATCAATCAATGAAACCGAACCTTTAATTATACCGGTTATATTATATTTAACATATGTGTATTTCGTACGTATATCCGAGTACCTCGTAAACTGATATATTTACACTTCAGGTCTGAACGTCGCATTCGCAAAGTAATGATTGTCCGTGCCATCTCTTTTATCTCTGTCTATCTGGTACAAGCGGCCGGCACGTGCCAATGATCTGTATCGTTGCTCGCTTCACTTGACACAAGACTTGGAGTCCGCAGTACGTGAGTAGCATGCTGGAAATACCCAATGGATGCAACTGGAACGTAAATAGGAAATACTTTATTTTACGCTTGTAAACGTTTTGAAGATATGTGTTGTTAGTACATTTTAGGGTTTATAGGTTTTTAATCAGTTAATTTATCTCTAATAACAGTAATCTGATTTCGTTAAATATTCAAATTAAAATTGTTATAATATCTATGTTATTTTATAATAGAACTAGCTGCCCGCTGCGACTTCATACGAGCGTATTAGTAAAGAGTTTATAGGTTGACACCAAATCTTCCTTTTATGGTATGACCATAGAGTGAAATAAAATGACAACTGAATGTCAATTTGGAATTTGTTAATACTGTCAATATTTTTGAAGAGCTCTATACTGTTATCTGTTTCACTTTTTTAAATGGAGTTTTATAATCCCCAAGTTTTGCAATTTTCCGCTGGAATTTTTGAATATTTTCTTTTATACAACCCTCGTCCTGCCAAACACAACAAAAAGTAGATTACCTGAATATATATTAGTTGCAGCCGTTTTGAACTGGCGTATTTAAATACATTCGGATATTAATTTTTATTTACATCATTAGATTAGTATTCACAATGTTTGTAAAAAGTTACTAAGTGGGCTTAATTTGTATAAATAGTAATTATAATTAAATCTCAAACAAACAGAATTATTAGTACCAAAAAAAGAATCGTAAGAACATTTGATTAAGCCTTCATTAAACGGAATAATTATCTCAGATTAAATAGTTACAATGATGCCATACAAATTCACGCTTAAGGATTTAATCAAGAACTGTGGTACTTAATATGTACACATTAGCGTGTAGAACCGTTTTCCTTTCCGACTAAGTATCCGAAAGATAATTGAATACGAATACCTTATTTACCCTTTACCTCAAATAACTTGTATACGGTTAATGAATGTTTTAGTGGAACAGAGTTAATGAAAGGTGACGCTTATTCAAACAGATACTTAACTTGTCATTCGAATATTTATGTTTTAACTTGAAATATATGATATAGCTAAATAACTTATTGTATAGTTTTCACCATTTGATGATATTATTTATGATGATATTATTTTAGAACAATTCCAGCAATCATCATAATCTGTTCACATGATTACACCTAAGTAGAATAAATCTGTTTTAGTTTGAATCTAATATATATATAATATCTAATAATTAGATAAATGAGTGAAATGTTCCATATATAATAGTAAGTATTTATGACCTGTTTTTTTATGCAGACGGTTGTTTACACCTTTTCTACTCATTATTCATGGTTAGACCCGCCTGCAGTCAACTTCAGTCCTTTGAAGTAAGCCGAATTAATATTCAAGCAATACGGCGTAGAGGTATACAGACAATTTGCATTTATTTCGTGTTAATATAATCTTACATAGATCTATATTTATCATTTATAGAGCAATTTAAACTTTATGATACGAATTAGTATTCTCTATACAATATTCGTTAATATAAAATATTGATTTTGTAATTGTATTGGTTTTTGATTTCTCAATAAATGTATATAATACATAATATATTATTCCAATGTATAAAACTGTATACATAATAGATTTTCGGAAGCGATAATGGCTCAGTTGTTTCCGTATTCAGCCACAGCGTCGATCCTCGTTAGTTCGAATCTTTGCGAACGAGCCAGAGGTTTGAGTGAAGAAAAATATTGCCATTTTAAATATATTGGTTGGTTTTTTTCTAAGATCACCTGGTTAGTTACCAACCTCGAGTTGAAAATCTGTCGATAGTCACATAAGAGTGTGTTCTGGCGCCTGCACTTGAGAGCCAGCTCCTTCAGGTTTAGCGTGTTTACATATCTTGTACCACATTGTCGTTTAACATAAGATGGTGTAAATGACGTACAAAGTATTAAAAGAACGCTCACATTCAACGCGGTGTTACATGTAATGTAACACAAATGTTCCTTTTTTATAGTTGGCACAATATAATGTGCCTGACGGTAGACACAATAAAATACAAAAATAAAGTCGATCAAGGAAAGATCGGCAATCCATCGTCGATTATCTTTGTCTTGTTGGCTACCAAGCCTCTTATCAGCTACTTATACCCTAGCTAATTCTGATTATGTTTGATGTATGGCGGTTGCAATCCTATTTGATACAATTGTCGTACTCTGCTACCCAATATTTTTTACTAGTCAATTATTCGACACTAACTGATACCCAAGATTTCGTCTGTGTTATTTATAATATTACCAATATGTTATATGTATATTAAATAAAAGTAAAAAAACGCAACAAAAAATTTCTTTGCTTAGAGTTCTTTATTGTATAAGCCGATAGATTACATACCCCCTCTTCTACGCATGCACAGCACACCACTAGCTCCACGTTACATATCACTAAGCCCATAGTGACTATAGACTAGACTCTATTATTGTATTTAGCTGCGGAATAATATTAAAACTAATGTGTGGTTTCATGAAACCACGATGCAAGTTAAACTTTTTTCAAATCGTAGGCGTTTAACTGAACATTTTCGGTGAATTATGCGATCCCGAGTATTACATTTCATTTTTCAATTTGCGCATTAGAGTACGGAACACATAATTAACACAATAGCAACTATTGAATGCTCTGCCGAGCGCATTTCACTTTACTCCTACTTCGCGGCCGGGTGTAATGCGACATGCGATAGATGAACGTAAACATTTGTGACGATGTAAAAAAAAAGATTCTCTAAAAATAGATAATATAGCTTTGTAGAAAAATCGGCATCTTTGAGATAAATCTTATCTACGTATATTTTATTTTCATGAGGGGATTCCTGTGGCGTCGTGGCATAACAGTTAGGTAACAAAATACGTGCCTCGCATCTGTGCAGTGCAGGCTTCCAATTGACACATTCGGATACACGTGCATTGAATATGAACCGTGGCAAAGTAAATCCGAGGCTTATGTGACATCGTCACTGTTCTATTGAATTTGGATCCACTAATTACTAGTTTATTCGTGAAGTTTCAATCTATATTTAGATGTCATTTAGTAGACATATTTTATACACATCAATTATATTTTAAAGAAGCTGTTACCCACGACTTCGTCCGCGTAGAATTTAGCAAATAAAATGTTATTTGGTGTAATCGTGAGCATGGGGCGCACCTGACATTGGATTCTGCACCTTTAGTTTTTTATATTTGCGAGGAATAGTAACTTAAAAGTAATCTAAGTTACTCCTTATAACATGAACTATTTTTCAGTAAAAATCGCACCAAACACGATTCAATCATTTCGGGAATAAATTGAGACAGACAGACAGATAAAATTTTTCAAAACTGTTTTTGTTTGTTATAAGTATTGTATATACCTATGTTTCATATGAGTTTATTGAAAAGCTATTATTTTCACTTCACTTATTTGTATAGATATATCTCTATAACTAGAGAGTTTATTTCATCCCTTCCAGTAGGTTAGAGTTAACTAAAAAGAGTACAACAACATTTATTTTGTTTTACATATATCTAAACACGATATAATTTGGGACGACAACTGTAAGATACTAATATATTGTTATTTAAAAAAAAATGTGTCACAGACTAAGTAGCCATAGAAGTTAATGTCGTAATCAATATATATATTATGATTAGGTAATTATGATGTCATATAATTATTTTCTTATTTATTAATTTGTATTATGCTATTAAAAATAGACTTCCTTCAAGAATACATACTTCAAGTAAATGAAGTCTTTCGAAAAATTACGTGCGATGCATCAAGTGTACATAGCCAAAATCATTATCATCGTGCAATGCAATAGCTCATACGTTACTGAGTCGGCGCAAAATGACATCCACAGTGGGGGGCAGTAACCCTAAGGACATCAGACGGGGAGGTTGTGTAGCTTCGCGCTTTGTATACATCGCGATGTCCGCATAAACTATTGACGAGAGACATTTATTATAATTATCGTGGGACAGTAATGGGGAAATATAATTTTTTTATGTAGGTGATTGTGTAGACAGTATGCAAAGTGGCGTTACGGTTCGAAGTGACAATAATCAGTAGTGTCAGTATGGTCACCGGTATAATTAAAAGAGATAAACAAGTGTGGAACCCGTTTAAATGTGTAGTGATTTCATATATTTTGTTCACATTACTCTGTGTTATTGAAGGTAATAATAATGTTTCCTACATTACAAATATTCCTAGTTAAGTTTATTTGACAATAGCTTTCTTATAAGAACAAGAAATAATATATAAAAATATATAAGATATTTATTTTGATGCTATATTATAATATTTGTTGATTGTTTATGAATTGATTCCTGATGATTGTTTATCAAAGAAATATAAGTAATGATGCTATTTGTAGACAATAATTAGTAAACAGCTTAAATTTCCACCATCCCGCTTGATTGATCCCGCCGTGCCATGAGTAATTGTGCAATTATAGCGCGTATTAGACCTCGTAATGGATATTGCAATCCAATTGTTGTAACCGGACACTCAACTGAAAACTGCAAAATATAACTTATAATTGAATATGAGATTGTGTTATTTGTGTAAAGCTCAAAGTCGTGCACCAAGGATAAAGGAGCATCCAGCGGACACTATCGTCGGGAGAAGCGAACCAGCTACTTTAAGATGTGTATCGGAAGGTAAACCAAAGCCTACTATTCAGTGGTATAAGGACGGAATTCCCTTGGCACCCAATGATCACCCACATAGAGTATTACTTGAAGACGGACTTTTGTTCCTCAGGTATGTTCTTAATGCTTAGAGAATTACTATTAGTACTTTTTAGTAATATTGAATCAACATGTGTCGGTTATAACATATCAGTAGTTTATCAATGACCCACTACTAGGCTAAATCTTCTTCCAATAGGAAGGCGCGGTCCTGATAAAGCCAACAATCCGAATGAACCTGAATAGAACATTGTCGATTTAAATAACCGAAAAATGTGTTTGTAACATTTTACTAAGTCATTTTAATTCCAGTTACGGCGACTTTAGCATAAACTTTTATACGAATTAAATTTCAGCACGGATCAAAATATGATGATGGTTAAAGTTGCGTTCTTTTCAACTTTCTTGATATGAAGTCTATAATATAGTCATGAGAAGTAACAAGAAAATAAATATAGAAAAAAACCGCTTACCAGGAAATTGAATTATCAGAAGCTAACGTCTTATCTTATCATGCATTTATATAAATCAGGACACTAAAAGTCGCTGCTGTATATATAGTTATAGTACATTTGTATATAGATTTATATATAATATACGTATATAGAACGCATACAGGCAAAGTAAAATTAGTACAGGCAAACGTTACATTTTACAGGCAAACGTTATATTGGAGTAATCATTCTTTGCATCAGTATGTTATTAATAATGTCTTAGAATAATAATCCGAGTATCGCTGGCCTCGTTGTGCAGTGCGGCCTTTTTATTGAATCGGAAAGTCGCGGAGTCGATCCTCGTACACACTGACTTATATTATGTATATACAATGTGGTACAGCAACCATTTCGTTTCCGTAGTATAAACTATTCGAAGTTCGGAATTAAATAACTATGCGTGAATACTGAGATGAATATTCAATAAATGAAAAAAAGAGATACTTTAAAATATATTTTACCCGCATCCATTGTTATAACTTTATTTAATTGTTATACTTTGTAGAGTTGTTCGTGGAAAGAAGGACAACGATGAGGGTGTTTATTGGTGTACCGCTCGTAATTCCGTCGGCGAGGCGGTTAGCAAAAACGCTACACTTACTATTGCGGGTATGAAATTTATTTGTTATTCTCATTTACAATTCTAAAATTATCTTTGAAACGTTTCATTTTCAAACGGTCTAAATTTCAGTTCTCCGGGACGATTTTCGAACGGAGCCCCGCGATATTAAAGTGGCTAGTGGAGAACCAGCATTATTAGAATGTTCGTCACCAAAAGGTGTACCTGATCCATCAATTCATTGGACAAAGGATGGGCATACATTAGATGTAGAAGTAAACGGAAGGTGAAATATATTAATTTAGTTATAATATTTTAAATTATTACAGGTGGCGTTACTTATTTTTCTTAATTTTTAGGGTAATGGTGGTTGATGGAGGCAATCTTAAACTACTAGAAACTCATCCTTCGGACAGTGGTGTGTATAGATGTATTGCGTCTAATGTGGCCGGTGAAAGGCAATCGCATCCCGCAACGCTTCTCGTATTACGCAGACCACATTTTCTAGTGAAACCTAATAACATAACTGCTTTAATGGGACAGAACATAGAATTTTACTGTCAAGTAAGAATGTTTAAATACAGTTCATAATATCTCTACATATAATCAATTATTTCCTTCATTTTAATTTAATGTTTTAGGCATCCCCGGAATCGGATGTTTCAGTTAGTTGGGCTCGTGATAACGGTTCTTTATCTCCATATGCAATTGTTCGGCGAGGATCATTAAGAATAGATAGGGTTGCAGGTAGTGATGCGGGAACATATACTTGTAGAGCTGAAAGTCAGGCTGGATTTAGTGTCGCAAGCGCAACCCTTACTGTTCATTGTAAGTGATTTTTATAAACAAACTTGTCATTTGTTTCAAATTTAATGCCTAAATTTTTTATGAAATTTCTGATTTTAGCTTTACCTCATTTTACACGGGTACCTTCAGATCAAACGGCATGGGAAGGGGAAGCAGTTTCTTTTCCATGCGAAGCTGAAGGAACACCAAAACCGGTTGTATTTTGGACAATGGAAGGGTCACAAGTAAGATGATATAGATGTAATTCAGAATTATATTTGAAGTATAATATTTTATTTAAATTAGTACTTTACTTGATAGGAATTAGTATTTCCGAAGTCTCTTCATGGAACGGGATCTTTGTATTTGGATAGAGTGATGACACATCATGCCGGAAGATTGACATGCGTTGCCGTTAGCGCAGCGGGAAGTGCTTTGCATACTGCTACGCTACAGGTTTGTATTATGACAACTTGTAATATTACAGTGCGTTTAATCATTTTATTTGTTGAATAATTTATTTTTTTCTTAATAGGTGTTGAGAAGAGAAGCTAACTCTTTTACAGGTGATTTAGAATCTTCCACTCCGTATTCGGAGCTTAGTAAGCCTCAAAATCATCCTCCAATGACCCAATATGAATTGGTTCAAGCCCGAAGATATTTGCAACAAGATGTTCTCTCATTAAAACGAGTCGAGGGTATATCTTCGACTACGCTTAAAATTGTTTGGGATGTGAGTAACGGATGATGGTTATTATTTTCAACTTTCAATAAATTAAATGAAAATTAATTATACCAATATTTTCAAATTTAAGGTAATGACTGATTACAACGAATATTTAGAAGGAGTGAAAATCTGGTTTAATGGTACTTCTATTAATGAAAAACATATTATAGAGTTAGAAAATGTACAACATTCCAACGAATCTTTGAAAGATAATTTGACTGAATTTAGAAAATATGAGAATTTTACAATGACTACAGTACATAACAGTGGATCATCGAGTCACGTTCTTACTGGTCTACTGCCTTATGCTCAATACGATGTGTTCTTAATGCCATTTTATAAACTATTGTTAGGGAAACCTTCGAATTTAAGATCAGGGTTTACTGAAGAAGATGGTGAGTTGATATTTTATTGTATTATATAAAAAAAATAAAACAAACGTCTGAGTTTTCAACTTATCTACGTATGCATACTTCACTTATAGTGCCAACAGAGCCACCACAGGGTGTTACGGCCGGAGTGATAAATGCGACATCTGCCTGGATTAGATGGGACCCACCCCCTATACATGCATGGAACGGTGACCTCTCGGGATACTTGGTCGGTATTTTTTCGTGTTGTATATTATTAACGTACATTTTTAGATTTACATTTGATTTTCTTTTTAGATTGAAGTTCGAGTAGCAGGTTCTACTGGAGGTCGTGTTGTAGGTCAGATGTCGTTAGGTCCAAGGACTAGAGCTGCTGCAGCGAGCTCATTGCGAGCTGGTGGACGGTACAGTGCCCGCGCTGCTGCTGTTACGCACCGCGGACATGGACCGTTCAGTCCACCAGCACATATACACATGCTGCCCACACAATCTCAAAGACATTACGTCCAGTAAGACGTGTTCATTTTCAATAAATGTTTACTTTTATTACTTATACGAATACATCTCAAATATAAATATTTACTTCAGAACGGAACCTGCAACAGACAAGGCAATAATATTAATGTTCCAAGAAACCTGGTTATTAGCACTGACTTTAACTTTGTTAGTGTTAGTACTCATCAGTACCGGTGTTATTGTTTACATTAAAAGACGGAGTTCGAAGCAACGAAAGAATCAAAATTCCACGGGTAAACCAATTTTTTAATTAAAAATTATACGTTTTACATACAATCACGATATTAACGATTTCATAATTATTATAGGCACAGCAATTACGAATGCCCAACAATGTCTTTTGGGAAAAGAACCAGTGTGGCTTAGAGAAAGACCTGCCATGTTCGAAAGTTCAACCGAACCTCGAATAGAGATATTGAATTGTCATCAAAGTCTCATATCAGGTTAGATGAATAAATTTAATAATAATGGTATATTTATTTTGTTACTTTACACAAACATGCGTACGTTAAATTATTAAAAACACACACACACACACATCAATAGCTGAACCCATTTCAATGACACTTTAATTGGCATATGAGGATTTTTGGGGATACATTATCTAGACTATCTTGATATGGTGCCAAGGATTTATCTTCAAACTTTAATAGAGTTAACATAAAAAGCGTAAAAGCGGTCGTTATGATCCACACAGTCCAGGATGAATCCAACTAAAACACGTAGTGCTGATTAAAAAAAAACAAAGCTATATTGACAAAAAAAGTCGCCGACATCGACGGCCTTTAATAACCCTTTTTTAATTTACTTAACTTTCTATCCAGGTGGTCATTCGATAGGTACAATGGCCATGGAAGCCGAATATAGTCTACCGCAACACACAACTATTATGAATATTATACCTGAGGAGAATCATCGGAGGATGCAACCTGAACCTTACGCTTCTAGTGCCATTTACACAGAACTGAACTATCAGGTATGTTAACTATTTTCGTTATCTAAAGACTATGGCTCGTTTTAGAGTGTAGGCGGGTGGCGGGTGATTGCGCAGACGCGAGGTTTTTTTTTTTATATTACAGGGGGCAAACGAACAGGTGGGTCACCTGATGGTGAGTGATCACCGCCGTCCATAGACACTAGCAACACCAGGGGAGTCGCAAGTGCGTTGCCGGCCTTTTAATATATGTGGGCCTCCAGCGCTCTCACTGACCGAACCAAACGCAACAGTGCAAGCACTGTTACTTCACGTCGGTTTTCTGTGAGACGGTGGTACTACCCCGGGCGAACCGACCCATTCATACTGAAACCAGTAATAGCTTCAGCGTAGCTCTACCACCTACGAGTGGTTCAAATGTACGTAGACGCCGCGCCGCTGTCATTCACAGTGATGGTTGCGGCGTCTACTTACATTTGCAAAACACGCGCCTGCGTAAGCACCCGCAACCGCTTACACTCTGAAACAAGTATACATATTGTTCCTAATTGAATGAATAGAATATAACTAATAAGAATTTCCACAGGATAACACCGATGCCGAAGATTCTTGTTTGAAATGTGCTGTGAGTCCATGTTCCTTTGATAATAGCATGGTCAGATCCTACGGTGATAGCAATCAGTACTCGAATGACGAATGTTCGACATGTTGTCGAAGTAGTAGTTCTACATTAACAAAGGATTATAGTGAAATGACCAAATGTAACGATCAAGATTTTTCTATGGACGAATGTCCGTCGTGTAAAATAAATCATTCAAGGTCGTCAAGTAACCATGACGGGAATAAAGAATGGGCGATGGTGGAAGCTGAATACGATTATCCCCAATGGCATTGGTTGGGTAGAGAGAATACTTTTAGGCAAAGTAGTGAAGATCCGAAATATAATACAGCGGGGAGAAGTGACGAAAATTGTAGAATGAATTTGTGCAACATTCTGCCGCCTCCACCTTATGAGAGGTAAGAGTGTACAATAAACTTCCATTCCGTTTTCCATTAGACAATGAACCAAATCTAATAAAAATAAAAATATTGCTTTTTATTTTATTTTCATCGATCATTTAAATCTGAATAGAATGTCATGTGGTTTACTTTACATTACTTATTACAGGGAATCAACGTACAGAGAGATGCACGCATTTACCAATCACTCAGGGACATCAGGTTGTTCAGGAAATACGTATCGTAGTTAATTTATTTTAATAGTAATGCAATATAATTATCATTAGACTGTAATTATTATTAAGCAATACTAATTTATAGCGATTTTAAAAATACTTGACAATTTTTACTAAACTTTTAGAACAAGTCAGTATCATTATAAACCAACAGTTAAATAGGTTTGTTTCGAACAGAATTGTTCGTCTTATCAGAAGTAATAATATCTCTAAACAGTGTATTCTTTGATTACAAATCATGTAATGACCTTTGTCTTGGCTGTATGGCTTTAGATATCTTTGCCTTTTTCTCAAGAAGAAAAAGTCAGTGATTTATAGGAATAAAAATAAATTTATATGAATCAAAAAAGAAAGTTATAGCTTGCTTTTGATTATTATTTTAAAGATCATTAATCATTCAAAACTCTTAATTAAACGAGTTTCTCCCTTAATTTCAAAGCTATGAAGTTGATCTCAATAAATATCTAACGAAGTGTAAGTAAGTAAACAATGTTTTTTTTTTATAAGATTTTAAAAGCTTTTAAAGATTGTATTTTCAAATAGACTGCTCTGTATCGTAAATTAGGTATTACGTTTTCATCTTTCTATAGTGTCTGTGATATAGTATAATTTACGTGTTCGAATTTATGATTTGTACATATTTTGAAAACTTTGATAACCTTATACAAATTTACTAGTGGCATAATTATTGTGTGTAGTAAATTTTAAATGAAAATAATGTAATTGAAATTTATGTTATTGATTTATATCTAAAACTTTTTGTACTGAAACGAAATTCATTTTTGATGAAAGCAATTGATTTGTAGCTGATAAATCAATTAAACCAATACAGTTTTTAATTTTTATCTGGTTTTCTTCCATAACCCTATATAGTCATTTAGTTAACGGTTTTGAGCGTTGAATATTAATTCTAACATATATTATACCAATTCAAATCTCTATTTTATTATTCAATAATTAAAGTTAGGCGCAGAGGCTCGAGAGAACCCGATTGCAAAGTAACATTGTAGCAAATATCAGGTGGATAGATACCCTGGAACTTTACGAGGAATTTTATAGCAACCAAACGGCTTTACACAAAGGATTAATTGCCCAATACGAAAGGCTGTATCCGCGCAATTAAAATATTTTACTACGTAATAAACCCACAAATTACTTGTAAATCTTGTTTAATTAATTAGGAGATTTTCCAAAATTCTTGGTAAACTCGAAATGGATTAAATATTGACACATAAAACTTTTCAGAGACACAAAAGTACCTATTTTATACGATGTAAATCCCATTTAAGTTAAATATATCTCGAGCGTTGTTTAACATAGGTTTTTCTGTTGCATCAAGATCATGAAAATCCGATTCTTTTGACGCTTCCGGATTATATTGTCTACTCAATGACGTCCCGTTTACTGACTCTTCAAAGTTAAGTCCATGTGAATCTCTACATGGGACCACCGACGAATTGATTATATGTGAAATTATACTGAAGCTTTGTTATATAACCTTTATATCAATAGGTGTAGAAACAATCTTTTTGACATAATAACGGATTTAATATCTTTGAATAAACAAAAAGTCGCCTTCGGTAAACTTTTAATAAACTCTATGCGTTCTATATAGATTGTTCTAGATAAAATACTTATCAAATTACTCATCAGTCTTTGTCGCATGTCATTTTCTCAAGTCGTGAGCGTCATTATTGAATACTGAAAACTGTTCGTTTCATTGTAAAAAAACGTTAAAATTTACTGTTTTCATAGAAGCCAGTGAATTTATTTACTTCCGTCATCTTTATCGTTTGTTTGATAATTTAAAAAGAACACTTTATAAACTTCACATAGAAGTAGATTATTTCACATATGAATGACTTTTCACATATGAATGAAGACCTATCTATCTAATTGCTAGCTTTTGTTCTCGGCTTTGCTCTTGTTAAGGTTTATGTTACCTATTTCTAGGGAACAATGTTTTTTTCTAGATCAATGTTGTCTTATGCCTTTTTTTGTATCCCCCTGGCAATAAGTATGCAAAATTTTATGACGATTGGTTGAGAGTACTTTTGATGTTCATAAGCGCCTTCTTAGGGCCTTTGAATTCAATAAAGTATTTTTGATTTTGAGTTAAGGCGTGAAAACGCAATAAACAAACAGACTGATATTCACATTTATAGTATAATCAGAATTAGTACCAATAATTAGATTATTGTCTAAAACAATTTTTGTATTGTATCTGCTCATCAGTACTTACTTTAAGTCCATATACGCATACATGACGAGAAGCGATTGAAGCGATGATAGCTCTGTTGGTAGTGTCTACGGACTCAGCGTCGAAGAACATAAGCCCAAATCCTAGCCATTGACTTGGAGCTTCAGGTGAAGGAAAACATCGTGATGAAACCATAGCATGGTGTTAGGGTTTTTTCTAAGTTCGCCTAGCCAGCTACCACCCTCAAGTTGTAAATCTGTCGCCAAGCACCTGTTGGTGTGTTCCGGCAGCTGCACTAGAGAGACAGTCTCCCTCTAGGTTTAGCGTGACTACCATCTTAGACCACATCATCATTTAACATCAGATGAGATTGTGGTCAAACGCTAACCTATAAAGTATTAAAAAAAAAAGCGCCAGCCAGTATCTGTCTAATTAATTAACGCTATATTGCTTTATAACGTTGTTGATGAAATTATTTTATTATTATTATTATACGATATAACTAAAATTGCAGTCTCATTTAGAACGGCGGTAAGCTTTGTTCGTAAATAACTAAATACGTGTTTTGAGCTTGCGGGCGCGGGCCGCAGGCTGTGTTCAAACTGAAGGGCGTTGCCATGGCAACAGGTTTCGTACTCAACCCCGAGTGCACCCTTGTTATTAATACGCGTAATAATTAAGCTTGATTGCATTTCGCGCCAGGTGTCGGATGCCTCTTGTCAAATAATACAAACGCCATAGTTACACGGGTTTAGCTGTGGTGTTTGAATTTAATAACTCAATTATCACATAGGCAGACATCGGACTGAGTATGATAGATCTCTCTAAATGGTACTTTGAATTGAGGTGTAAACCATTCAGACAATATGCGGTACTTATGATGTATTATAACAGTCATAAGGATTGTTTGCAATAAACACTCGTACTTTTTATTATAAATTTCTCCGAGCAAAAGTTTTCTTATTCTTAGCAATATTAATAGAGTAAATGTGTTTGTTTACTTGTTACACATTCACGCCTTAATTACTCAACTAATCATCTTGAAATTTTGCACACA
Source organism: Antheraea assamensis (assembly GCA_035772565.1). Taxonomy (NCBI): domain Eukaryota; kingdom Metazoa; phylum Arthropoda; class Insecta; order Lepidoptera; family Saturniidae; genus Antheraea; species Antheraea assamensis. Next base: position 1,987,463 of record JAQQSE010000022.1, on the reverse strand, counting down.
AGTTATCAGGGGTCAGTGATATATAAGTGTACTTTTCATGTAGAAATATATACCGTTTCGGACGAAGAGGTCAAATCTACTATAACGCGAGCGAAGTCGAGGCGAAAAGTATGTATTAATATATTTTTATAACTAAATTCATTTGTTATGACTTGCCGTTGCCCGTGAAAATAAGTTTTGCTGCTCTATGAGAACAACGTTTTTGTCTATGGTAGATTAATAGTGCCCTCTGTAATTTTCTTAAAAATAATTTTATAATTTCTACTTATCGATTTTAATTTACATGCGTTAAATGTTATCATAAGTGCGTAGCCCGTATAGTAAAGCTTTTAATAATATGTAGCTTAAAAAATACCCTAAAAATTCCTCGTAATTGCCGGTAAAAGTATCATGGTAATCAATTCGATCGTTTCGCAGATTAATCGGGATAAAAAATAAACATTTCTATTGTACATACGATACAATGTTAAGGAAAAAGTCACTTATTAATGCACATACTTAGATTAAAACTACCTTCTTCTAGCGGCTTTAACCTAACGCACGGAAAAAGTGCTTGTTTTCTTGGTAAAACGTAGTATATTTTCTTTTCTGTACTCCTGATCGGTTGAATAGTTAGATGTGAAAGCGTAAAAAAAAACACTCCTATTTGCATTTATATTATTAGTAAGATTATACGACGATTTTGTTTATTCAAAATTTGCAAACCGAGTATTAGTTTTTAATTCTTGTAATTTAATAATAACACAGTAAATAAATGTGTATTTAGTACTTTCAATTTCTACAATTTTCTAGAATAAAATTGATAATTGGTTGTGAAGACATATGTTTTTGTTTTTTTTTTTTATAATACTTCATATGTCTCAGATATAATTATATGATTTTTTCTTACTACATTATGATAAAAGTTGGAAAACCGAGAAAATTCGATGGAAATCAAGCTTTGACCTCGCATAACTCTGGAAGAAATAAATTTATCGAAAAATGATAAGAATCCTTTTAGTTACAGCGTTAGATTTACTATGAAAACCTAAGATGATCCTTGGCATAAGTTGATTTGATATAGAGCTATAAAATTCCAAAGTAAAAAAAAGTATTGTGTTAATTAAATCTTCAGATTAAGAGTTCAAATTTTGACGAAGTCTTTGTGTTGATATTCTCAGAGAGAACTGGTCGACCATTAGAAGAACAAAAGTCGATTTTTTTAAACACCCTAGCATGTACAATAATACTTTTATTAAAAAAATGTTTATCCCAACAAAAATAATTCGACTTTCTTGCCGAATATAATGTACAAGATTTAAAAATATAAATAATATCGGTATTTTCTTAGCGTTCACGCAAACGAATACGTGACTTCTCAATCATATTACCCTCGTGTAGACGCTATACGAATTTTTTATTTTCTTTATTAATCAGAACCTGCCCCCGCGGAACAATTTTAGGAGTTAAGAGCCCTCCGCCGATGCGAAGTCAAGAGGCAGGGCGACAGAGAAAAATTGTGAGATGCGTAGGTGCCGTTGTTAGAGCCCCTTTAGGAATGACAGGAAAAACAAATGGATTTTGTTATTGTTTGGAATAAATTGTATTTCAAATACCCGTGGATTCGTTACTCGTTCATTAGTCAAGCATGCTTTTAATCTAACCATACGATAAAGTCAAGTTGTCGTGGTCGGGTGGTTTGACCGTTGTAATATCAATTCGAATCCCAGCATCTACTGACGAATTATTCTGAATTCACGCATATTTATTAATATAAATTTTTAACACAATCGGCTGACGGCGAAAGAAAATATAGTGAGGAAACGTGAACCTGAAAAATGTTCTTGTATTACCGCCGTATGTAGGAAAATATAGAACTGGATTTCTCAGAGTTTGAAATGACCAGTACTTCGTGGGTTGGCGTGGTAATTATGCCCATACCTTCTTTGGGGAAGAGGCCTGTGGTCTTGCAGTGGGTCTCTTGCAGGCTTATGATGGTCATACGATAAATACTATGTTTTTTTTTCTTTAAAGCTTAGTTGAATTGTGTACATATATTTGTTAGAAATTTTATTATTACTCAGATGTTAGTTTTTATTATTTGCTCGCGGCTTCATTATTCGTCGGAGTTAAAATAAATCCAAATATTATTAATCGAGTGAATGAAGGTAAAAGTGCGAAATGAACGATGATCGTAGAACTCTTCGGACTTTTACCATTAAGAGTTAGGTAATCTGAGGTTTTGCTGGAAAATCTTACGATTTACCGTATTGTGCGGTTTTACAGCAACATATGTAATATACATAACTACATTAATTTTGATATATGTAAATACAGCTAACAAAATTACACGAATAATTTTCCTATAGAATTGTATGAACTTAATGTTTATTACCTCAATAAATCTAAGCACTAAGAATCGTAATTTTTGTACATCACCCTAATCACTACCTTCCCGTTTATTGCTACCAATATATATTCGGTGACTGAAAGTCACGAACTTTGGATAATAATTACAAAAAAAATGCCGTAAAATTATGGAACAAGCCGTGCTGGAGGGTGCATGAATTATCCGTTACATCGTGAGGACCTAAGGTACCTCTGGAACCATAATTCCTACTCGTTCCGGAGTTTCGTACGATATTTATAGGCGTAGATAAGGCCTACAGATGGCTGTGCTACGAACTTTTCCTTCCCCTAATACTTGTTGAGTTACGGTTTCCAATTTCCAGTTCTACACTTCAGGTGGGGGCGCGAACGGCTGCTCAGGCATTGAGATTGCCCTATATGACGATTGAAGCGATATCGTTGTTACTAAAATGTACTCCGTTATTACAGTTTATTAAAGAAAATGGGATTGATTTTTTTATTTAATAAAATGTGACAGTGTATAAGCTGTGTAATGTAAACTCGTTCGTATGAAAATGATTTGATTTGATTCATAGAAACTACGTTTCGCCTAAGCTAATTCTGGTCTGTCTAATGTCTATAACACCTTTACCGATTCCAAGATAATATTTCTGTGATATGTTGCCATTATGGTTTGGAAAGGTCTAACGATTTGTACAATAAATAATACTCTGAAAAATTGTGTCTATAAATGTCTCGTCGAAATCGGTTCAGCTGTTTCAGAGATTAGCCAAGACATACAATAGACACTTTAATTTCATTTTATTTGCAAGTACGTAGGTTGATAATCAGTACATATTATAAAACAAAGTCGTCCGCTGCGTCTGTCTGGATGTTCGCGATAAACTCAAAAACTACTGAACGGATTGAACAGACTGCAACAATAGATAGAGTAATTCACGGAGAAGGTTCAGGTATATCATTTGTGTAGGTTTTTTGTAGATTAGTTGAGATATAATGATAATTGTTGAACGAATCGGAAAAAGTCAAGCCGCCTAAGAGCTTTCGTTGAAAACGCTGCCTATAATCCCTTTGAGATATAACAAAATAATGCAAACTGAGATATTCCTCTTTTATAGATCTAAAAAATGTCTACGATGGCGCATATACCTATCTTTTTAGGATAGCTTACTATACCCATCTATCTTTTAAATATGGTCACATATAATATGGTAATTGGAAGGCTATATTATACGGATACAGTATTAATCCTTATTAGATAAAGTACATTAGTTACCTTAAGCGTTTCATGCACATAACGTCCGCCGGGCCTGCTAGTTAGTAATACCGAGTGGAATTATATGTTTTTAACACGTGCTCTCTTAATTAACATAGTCAGAATTATTGCAAATACTGTTGAATGGATAAAGCCGCAAGTTTTACTTGTCTTGTAAAACAAAAAAAATGTAATTTACGGTTCTTTTTGAATATTTATACCATCAAATATAACTAAAAAGTATTAAACGGTAATGGAATTGTACAAAATTGTAAATTTTAACTTTTCCCTTTAAAAACAACATCATATCTTGTTTAACGATTCCATATTCTAGAGTAGTACCAAACTTGACTTTGAAAAAAGACTGAATCTCAAATGTGGCTGTTGAACCTCACCTATAGGTGATTGGCGGCAGATGTTCAACTAAAGGGTGGTAGCTATCCAAGCGGGAATTAGAAGAAGCCCTACTATCAGACTATGTCTTCAACAGTATCTTTTCCTTATCGGTGGCTCACGTTCGATCGACTCGGTGTTCGTATGTTATACCACATCACACTAAGCTATCACGGTTATACGCATTAACCTTACCAGTCTTTAGACACCCCAATCACAATTATAAGTTCTGAAATAGTAAGTGTAATTTATCAATCGTTAGTACCCCAAGTGTTTTAGTAGCGGGTTTATAGGAACATATGGAATTATGACATCGGTGTAGATGGCGTGCGTGGCACGTCACGCGACGCCCGCGGTGCCTGTTTTTGGTGATTTATTGTACAATACAGGCCATGACTAATACTTACTTACTACCAGCTTTGTTTACGATATTCCAAAAGACATTAAAGTTAGTTTGTATATACTATAGGGGACAATTTGCGTACTATCATTCTATTGTTAGTAAATTTAACTGCTTTAGCTTGTTTAAAATACGATTTAAAAAAATGTACAATACAAAATACACGCAAATTACTAATTACTCATCCTATGTTTTAAACTCAATACGACAAGAAGTTTTTATTACCAACTTTCGGAACAATACGTTTGAGGTTCATATCAAGCAGGCATTATATTAAAATAGTGATGTCTGTAAATAACTCCTTCTCGATACATTTACTAAAAAAATATCATTATTATGTATTGAATGAAGAATTAAGAAAAAGAAAAATATTGATTAACTCTCAATCGAGTCTCTTACTGACTCTCTTTTATTATTGGGATGGTTTTTGGAATTAAATAATCACTTGGAAAAGACCTATCATATTTTCCAAGATTCGAACCTATATCGAAGCGGTATCGGAACATTTTACCGATGATATGTAATCAATTTTAATCAGTTTTTTTTAATCCAAACAATTTTTTTTATGTATATTTATTTATATGTAGCTAACCGTACCACCTCTAACTTGTATTTCTCAATCCAAGTATTTTAAGTATTTGCACGTGCACAGGAGAGAGAAAAAGTAAACAAATAACATTGTTTATAAATACTTTTTGTAAGCAAAAGTATATTTTTACTTTTTTTTATGTTCCTTTCTCTGTACATAAAATATTTTGTTCCGTTAATAAACAACGAAGGCGAAACTCCGAGTTTTGTGTAGTTTTTATAACGTGCATTACGGTCACTATCGTTTTTAACGAATGTACAGAAAGTGATGTTTCCAGTACATGACACACATTTATAATATTACGTAAAAGAGTAAGAATTCAAATTTTTATTGATTCAAGTTTTTTTTAGCCAAAAGGCAGCAAACAGGCAGACGGCCCATCTGATGTTGAATGATTACCGTCGCCTATGGACAACTGCAACACCAGGGGCATATCACTGCGGTGCTGCCGACCTTGAAGAGCGTGTTTTAATCCTTTTTTAAAGAGTCCCATGTAGGAAGGGAACAGCGTGCTTGGTGACCCATTCCATAATGTTAGCGTGCGCATTATAAACCTTCTATCTTACTGTTGTCGCTATTCTACTGGGCTTTAGGGTATTCGGATGAGCAATCACCAGCCAACGGCGGGTGGTGCGAGTTTGAAACGGTGATGAGGGCACCATACCAAGAAGTTCCTCAGAGCATTCTCCGTTATATATACGGTAAAGCACACTCAAGTACCCAATGTCTCTGCGATATTGTAATGACTCTAGATCGTATGTCAACTCAGGATCGTCAACAATGCGGACTCAAATTCAGGCGCCAGGCAGATTACCAGGTAATCTTATCTATAATATTACAAGAACTCTATCAAAAACACATATTAATGAGAACATAAGTAAGTGAATTCAATTACTCTCACTGCATCTCATATTAGGCAATGTTCACGTCAGATTTAATAGTATCGAAAATAAATCCAGCTTTAAATATAACCTACTAACTTAAAACTCGTATAATGGTAGCATAAATAGAGATTAAGCGATTATGAATTAACATTAAGCAATAATAAAGTATATAATACCTTTGTTATGTAATCCGACGGTTAAATTAATCCTCGGGTAATTGATGCAACCCAAAAGTTTCATCCGTTTCAGAAACTAATTTTAAGTTTCGACTCGTTTTATTAGATCTCACGGGTATAAATAAATACAATGGGTATTACGTTTAGAATAGTTACCTTTCACCACTCGAGTTTAATCCTTGTATATGTCGGTTAATAATCAGTACTAATTTTACAAATGTGAATATATATATGTTTGTTTTTTACGCTTTCAAGTTTTATCAACTTTTCACGGTTTTAACAAAAAAGGACGCATACCTTTTAATTAGAAAAAAATACTGTTCTCGAGAGATGGGTAACATCTACATTAACACGAGCGAAGTCGCGAATGGAAGCTAGTCTGTATATATATAAATTAAAGTGGTTAATATTGAATCGAGCTGTTTTCAAAAATGCTTACATCGATTTTAATGAAACTTGTACTGAAAGTAAAGGACTATTCAGATATTTATCTAGGCTTTACGTTTTTCCATAGAGGGAAAGCATTAATCATAAAATAGGTGATGGTTAGTTTAAACTCATTAAAAGGAATGCAGAAATTATAATGAACAAAATATAATTTTTAAAATGAAAAGACAACATTCAATTAAGCCCCCATGTTGTTTCCCCATGAAACAAAAAAGCCATATTCTAGAGGACAAGTCACGGGCATCGGCTATTTATTGAAGGAAATTATCATATTTAGATATTATTTGTTGCACTGCGACTATGCGCACGTCTTGTTATCGTTACTTCTAATTAGGTTCTATTTATTTTAATAAATACTTCACTTATAGTACAATGGATATTGCTCTAATAATCTCCACGTTAAGCATTATATATACTATCGGCGGAACGATATATATACATAATACCGGTTCAACGTACAACAACTTGCACATTAGCGTCCATGTTTATTGTTCGAATTTTAAAAATCTTACAATTAATAAATAAAACCTTTCCTTTACTGTGCGACCACTTAAAAAAATAAAATGACACTTGAACGTCAATCCCTCAATACTTTAAATATTTTTGAAGATCTTCCTATTGTTTTCTGTGCCACTTGTTTACTCACTGTTTGCATAGATACTTTTAAACCTGAATTTTACACTTTTTCGTTCGATTTTTCAAATATTTATCTAACAAACTTTGTCCCGACAATTACAACCACAATAAATTTAAAAAGGGTTAATCAAATACGTGCAGCTGTTCTGAAGTGATACGCGTACTTATTATATTCGGCAATCAATTTTCAACAGATACAATGGATTTATTGGTTATAACGACGTTGGAGGGACCACTTTAATGTCGTTGCTATATACGGAAGTCGCTATATCCAAAATAGCAGTAAAACCATGTACATATATTTGTATTTATCGAACTGTGTTTTTCTTTAAATGTAAATAATGTATGTCTAGTAGCCATATCCATTATATACTGGTAATTGCTGTGTAACTGATTCATAAGTTCAACTTTATATACGTACTAAGTAGTCCGTCCTACCTATAAGCAAAACAAGTATATATGGCCATCTGTAAATCTAAACAAAAGATAAGAAAGCTTAATAGTTTTATGAAGGAGTCTTCGTGCCTTTGGCGACTCAGTCGGAAAATGCGCATGTAATTTCTAGGAATCTGTTACAAATAGTTCATAACAACAAGTCGCTATACTCAAAATGGACGCAATATCCGAAGTTGCTATTGCCGAATGAATTTCCTATGAAAGTCAAGGGATAAAAGTCTGACGTCGCTATAAACGAAAAGTCGTTACAACCAAGATCGTCAATAATGAAATCCACTGTAATTAGAAATTATAAACAGTTCCATCCACAATCTTATTAATAATGCATAATACCTTAGTTGTTATCACTTAGTTATGACTGTTAGTATCGTTAAGTCGTGTTGTTTTATTTCAAACCGTAGATAACTACAATAAACGCCATTTTTCAGCATCTATTTACAAAACTTCATATCTAAATGGACGTCATAAAATTCTCACGCATTAAGGGGTGATATAAAAATCAAAAATCGACCCTTACGACAAATTCTCAACGTCTCAAACAGAGAGACACATAACTAAAGTTTTCTGTAGAATTAGCCGCTGGAAAGCCCCTGACGTTATCGAGAGCCATATTTTTAAGTAAATTACAAATAGGTAAGGGCGCCGGCACACCGTACGTACCATCAGTTGTTGCCGTGCGTGTTATCGCGACAGGGGGATCGCGAACATAGCCGAACGTCGTACAGACTACGTTTACAAGCAAAAGCTCCACAGATTAAAATAACTTACAAATCTGTCACACATAAAAAATATATTGTTTGGATAAAACTTGACATTTTTATCTTATTAGATGTGATTGTTGTTGTCTGTATATACAATATATAACTATAAAAAATGTACAATCATTATAGTACTTTTAGATTGTAGTAATTTTCGAAGTAATGATTCTAATGATATCTTTCCAAATATTTGGATTATATCTTATTTGAAATGCGAGGATTAATTTTAGTTACCCTGATTGTACTTTGAGGAGTTATTTCAAAGTAGTAATGCTTGATATGTAAGTTAATTTATCTTTACATTATATAAGCCAATTTACATTACACTTACTTTATTACACTTACATCACATTACTTTACATTATAAATGTAAGTTTGGGTAATATAGCAGACTCAAAAAAGGCTGCCATTAACAATAACTGTCAACATGTATATTTATTATCTGTTATGTATGTATTATAAAAATAAATAAATCAAATGTAACCCAAAGTAAATATTGTACTGTATTGTACTTACTTATTGTATTATTTAGTAAATTTATCTCACCGTATATTATTTACTACAATTACATAATTTTTATAATACTAGTAGCCGTACGCGTGGTTTCTGTTGTGCATAATTTTTCCCGTTCCCTGCCATCCCGCGCGGCACCACTTAGCCAACTACCATTGTTATTATTTCGTTCTTGCTTAGCATACCTAATTTCTGAACTGAACTTTGTATGGTAATTACTCCATTTCTAAGAGCCACAATTCGATTTTAAATGATAGCCTATAAGGCTAGGCTAAAGTTATACGTTCCTCAATAAAAAATATTTTTTTTAGATTGTTGCGCCTTCGCTCACATTAATATACGTTTGATCTATTTTTCGGGTATAGTAATTTTTTTCTAGGTGAAAAGTATCCTATTGTTCTTATCTATACCTTCTAGACATTAATAAGTAGAAATAAACAAGAAAAAAAAACAATTTGTTGAGCTTTATAATCCTTACGAATATTATAAATTTGAATGTCTTTTTGTTTATTTATTTGTTTGTTTGTTACGCTTTTACGCGTTAACCACTGAATTGATAATCATAATGTTTTGCATACGTGCTGTCCGAGGTATAGATAAGGACAACAAGATACTTTTTCACCTGTAAAAAATGTACTATACCGGAAAAATAGACCAAACGTATTTTAATGTGAGCGAAGGCGCAAGCAAATGCTAGTCTTAGTATAGATTTAATATACAGAAATAGACCAATCTCCGTAAAAACTAGAGATAACAAAAATGTTATAGTATAGTATAAATATGTACTTAAAATGAATTTCGCTAGTATATTTTTATTCGAGTGATTTTACTTCAGCGGATCGTAATTCGTATGCATAATGCAATTAAAAACCAACGTCTAACATCGAAAGATTACTATCGCCAACACTAAACGGATATCGACTTGCAAATAGTATTGAGAAAGTATATAACTACCACGCACCCAGTTAGTAGATGCATACTAGTAATTTCGAAACATGATACATCAAGACAAGTTATTATGATAGGCTATTCTTTATGTATATTGTTGCTTTGAACGGACATGATGGCCCAATCACACTATACAATTTCTTGAATATTCTTCAACAGAGATATCAAATTAAATTAATATGTAGGTAGATATGAATTATATTACTTTCGTATTCTTAAAAACTTATACTGTGTCCGCTTACATCGTGTATTTGATTAGTCTATGTGTGTACAAGAACCGAGTCGGAAACGAATTTTTTCGTCTAGTCTCCCCGACACATTTTCAGGCTTTCCAAGTCGATGGGTTTTTCGTCCCTAACAATGATAACGTCGTTAGTGCAGTACTTGGAAAGTTCCTGAGAATGGAGATAAATCGTTTTTATAGTGTTGATGTCTAAATAATGTTTATTTGATGTGTACGTTTGCGTTTACTTGTTTTTTTTTTTTTTTTTTAATTTTAGGATGATAAAGTGATGGTAAAGGCAGTCTAATCCGAGAATGACAATGACGGTGTTAATGAAAGATGTCAAATTCATCGCCAAATCAAAAAAAAATAATCAAAAATACTTTATTCAGTTTAGGCCCTGAGAAGGCGCTTATGAACGTCAAAGTTACCACCGGTTCGGAAAACAACCCAGTCATCGAGAAGAACCGGCAAGAAACTCGATCTGGTTTATCTTTTCATTAACATATTATAACTTACATTTTTAAAACATAGTTATAAATAATTACATTCGGTTTTGGTGGATGCACAGAGAGGGCGTCATTTCCAGATGTCACCGTTGTTCACATATTGATCCACCCTGTAACAGCCTTTAGATGTTAAAACCTGCTTGACATGGTGCTTGAAATTAGTATCCGGCAGATCGGTAACGTGTTTTGGAATTTTATTATAAAACCTAACACTATTACCTAAAAAACTGTTACCGGTCCTAGTGAGCCTAAAACATGGAATAACCAATTTGTTATTATTTCTTGTATTTAGATTATGTCGGTCCTTTACGAAATCTAGCTTATCTAACTTTTTGTGGACGTACATTAGATTTTCAAGTATGTATTGGGAGGGTAGAGTTAGGATACCGAACTCCTGGAACTTATCTTTTAATGATTCGCGAGGCCCCATATCATAAATTGATGATTTGATTGAAGATGCTTTTGTCATACCGACCTGCAAGACTAACAGCAACTAGATACCAGACATATTAGACTGATCGTTAAAATTTTGTTGGACGCCAACTAAAAGAGTGCGGTTGAAAATTTTGCATGACAAATACTATATTCCCTGCAAGGACCTATAAACAATTTGGTAAAACAAATAATTGTAAATTTAATGAGAAATTTCCGCAAACATGATTCTAACAAAAAAAAAAAATAACTTGGATCGTTTTGCGGCACGTGTTCTCTTTAAGAGAGTAAAAGAAATTCCACGCGTTTTTACATTAAGACAAAGATTTTTTGGGAGTGTCGGTAAAATCTAGATCAGTCTGATATGCGCATATTATATACACATTGTCTTTATCATCATGATGGTGACGATCCAGTGAGGTACAGATACCATGCCATCCTGCATACTTACTGGGCATTCAACGGTTAATTCCGGAAAACGACACACCTTACCGTGTCACTAATCACAGGTAACTACACTTGGTTTATTGCGGTCGTAGTCTTGACACAATTGTAATGTTCTACCATCCGTAGTGGTTAGATATCCGATTATTATTATTTCTTTAATTTCTATGTAGTATTTTTTCATACTTTACAATGCAGTTAGACGAATCGATTCAGTAAAAAAGCAGCAAAAATTATAACTGACAGTTTATTATGCGAGCCCGCAACGGCCTTTTTCAATCACAAATAAAAATTAAATATGACCGCTTTCCCGATCGAGTGTTTGTTTTAATACTGTTCGGAGTGAGGCGAACCAACTGGCAGTGGCATAAAACGGATCCGCCGAATGTCTGCTCCCGTACAAAGCCGGGTGGTCTTTATCATTTCCAATATAAACAGAATGTACAAACACTATATAATAATACTACTAAATTTTAAAATAAACATCGACATCCAAAATTTATTACCGAACGGTTTGTTTAAGCTCTCGAAAGTTAATTGCTTGATTTGATTGAAACCAGTGACCAATATATTATTTGTGGTTTGGAAACTGCGCTTTAAAGTTTTAAACGTCACTTTATTTAAAAGATCGAATTAAAATACGATAATTATATGTTATTTTTTAAGATATTTTTTTTGCGATATTAAAATGACTAATTACTTTGTCTAAATATTTTACTAATAATACTAAAAATTGTAGTAATCTTGCACATATACGTATTAAAATTTAAAAATACTTTAAAATTAAATAGAGACAAAAAACTTAAACTCATTCGATTCTATAAAAAAAAAACCTTTTGTGTATATATAAAATTAATTTATTCATTACTATTCAATTATTTTAGTATTTCTAGATATATTCCCAGTTTTGCATGCATTTCGTTTCGCATGTATTGTTTTCTCATTGTACTTTAATATACTTTGTTTATACTTATATGTTATATTTTTTAAAAGTATTTAATACTAGTATTTTATAATCCGTCCATATAAAATAACTTATACTTCATGTGTAGAAAATTTCATTAAAATCTGTTGGGGATAAAAATAAAAACAAAAGTTAATATTTCTGAATGTATTAACTTGTCTACAAGTTTCCATTTAAATTGTTAGGCACAATTTCTTTTTTTACGAAATCTATAATTAAAATTGAAAATTTTAAAGCCTATGAAATGAAGTATACGTGTACTGTATACAATTCCACAAAATTGTTCCAGTAGATTTTGAGTTCAATCCAAATATACAACATTTGGAAAAAGATGGTAACTTGACTACACACGTGTTGATGTAGATAGGAGGCAAATTTACTTAATAAATATTCAAAGCTCAAATTTATTTAAACTAATGAAATATATTTCTGCGATAAGTCAGTACACTACAGCGAGAACTTTGAAGTGGTATTGAGAACTATCAAATGATCGCGCGCATCAGATCAAATAAATCACAAACTTAACGAGTTTCTTATACACATTCGTGGGTAGAACGTTTTGATTATTTTACAAATACTCGACGTGCAATGGCGCATGGGAACTCTGTTTACTGTTTTTACGGCACGTCAGAATGGATTGTCGATTGTTGTGCAATACGAGTATTTGAGTAGCGGTACTTTTAAGTATGTGCTTAAAAACATAGTTCCCTCCTTAGACAAATAAAAACCGAAAACATATTTGTTTTATATCGAATGTAAAAAATAAGCCTTTTTAATTATAGCTAGCGTTACTATCAATTAACATTTCAATTAATAGGTATATTCGATTTAATTTTTTATAATTAGTACCTACTCAGACGGTTTTAATTTTTCTTCGGAACAACAACATGCTTACAAACACTCAGATAAACTACTACCCATGGCCGTAGTTCCACTCGCGAAAATTGTACATAAACGGTCACTGTGGTGGAGATATAAAAGTTACATTTATTCTTTAGTGATTTAGATAAAATAGCCCATAATAATGTATAGTCATTTTTGTTGCGATTAAAATCTGATCAGGGATTACGTTATTACTTACATATCAAGCATTATAACTTTGAAATAACTCCTCAAAGTACAACCAGGGTAACTAAAATCGATCGTTATAATGATTCTAAATCCCCCAAATTTAAATAAGATATAATATAAATATTTCAGTTAAATAATTACTTCTAAAATTACCACTATTATAAATGTACTTGTAATTTAGAAAATACAATTTAATTTAACTACATATTTCTACATTTTTTATTGTTTTCATATATATGCATGTGAGGATGATTCTTTGAGATAAAAAAGGAATTATATAAAACGATAAAATAGTTTCCATTTATAACCATATAAATGTAAAGATACGAGAGACAGAAACACTTAACATGTTATTTTAAGTAGAAACCATTCAAAAGCTAAATTGGTATTTAAATAACTTACTTGTATAGAACTGATAATTGTGTAATTCTCATTTCTGTGTAATTTGACCAAAAAGTATTTATAATAATAAATCTGTATAGTCTGGTTTCCCTGCGTTCATTTTTGCTATTGATTAAGCTAATTTTCCGTTTATAGCTTGATTTTGCTGAGACGCCCAACTTTTTCTATTACAAAACATTTTTGATTGTGGTAGCTAACAGCAGGAATAAAATATGTCAATTGGATGATAACTCAAAAGTGTAATAAAGTATTCATTCATAAAAAGGATATTTAAAATAAATACGCATGCGATAGATTAGTACGCATGTATATCTCACGAATTACTATATGTATGAATAGTTAGCTTAGTCAGATCCGCGATCCGAGGCAACAGTCCAAACCGAGGAGTGCCGTGCGCCCTTGAACTGGTTGCCAATTAAAATCAGGTGAGTGCTTTAAGCGCTCCCCTTAGTAGTCCGGTAAAGCTGCAGAGGCCTATTAGCCCAATAGCGTAGTCAGTAAAAAAACGCATGCTATAAATAATGGTATCCATAAAGAATACTTTTCCGTGACAAGTTTTATACCACATTATTTCATATACGATGACACGCATTACACAAGAGCATTACAAACTAAATACCGAAGACATTTCACAATAAAATTTATAAAGCACATGACTTATTCGCTTTCGATGCGGTTATTATGTGCATGTTTCGTGTCAGCTACAATAGAGGCAGGTTGTATCCAGGGGTTTGTCGGGATCTCACAGAACGACCCGGCGCGGCGCCCCGCTGCGGCGGAGAGGCGAAACTCACTAACCGATAACTCTTCAACCATTAACACATGATGTATTGATGTATTTACTCATTTAAATTCGAACCAGTTTAAAGGTTAAAGACTTCATAAAAAACGCACTCACCAATAGTAGTCCCCTGCTGAGATGAGAAATTTAAATGAAGCGTGAATATTCTGCTTAACAATGAGGTGAGTGTCGCAAGATGTTTAAGTAGCTCTGCACACGCATGTCTTGAAACTGCTTCTACGATTTTTTTACCTTAGAATTTTGACTATTGCTATTGACGATTTAAAAATATTTAACGTTAAAAAGTGATTTAGAAATAATTCTGCTTAGTAATGAATACTCATCGTACATATAATTTATTTTAACGGATACTATCGCTCGACGTAGGTTCCAATCCTTGCAAATGAGCAGGAGCTTTGGGTGTAGGAAAACATCGTGATGAAATCATAACATGGTGGTAGGTTTTTTCCAAGCCCACCCACCTGGTTAGCTATCCCTCTCAAGTTGGAAATCTATCGCCAAGCACGCATAGGTTTGTTCTGCTAGTTACACTTGAGAGCCAGTCGTCCTCTAGATTTAGCGTGTTTATCATCTTGGACCACATCATCATTTAACATTGAATAATATTGGAGTCAAACGCTATAACTTAAAAAACCTAGAAAAAAAACATTTGTAATTTCCTAAAAACTTAAGCTTTTTTCCCCAACGTAAAAGAGTCTATACTACTTGTTTACACACAGCTACAACGAAACTGTGACACAAACAAGGCTGTTAACGCTTCAACTATGTCGCCCGGCCCGTTAAGTAGTGTTTGCGGGCTTCTTCTTGGATGACAGGCTTTTTTGCACGACCCACATACAATGCGATGCTTTGGAATCAGAGTATTTAAACATAAGCGTTATAATATTTTAATAGTATTATTTTTAGACACAACAAAATACAATTTTTAACAAAAAATAAAACCGACTTCAAGGAAATGTACACTAAAAATCTATCAAACTCATAGTTAGGCCTATCTAATCTTAGACTGTCACAAACCCACCGAAATCTTAATTAGTATACATTTCCTGAATTCCTCTTTCTTTTTGAAGTCGGTTAATAATGACTAAATGCATCAAATACGTTATCTATACTATAAGATTTTGATTTTAGAGTCATTTGTTTTTTTCTATGCTTCTTATTTAATTTTTAACAGAAATGCACAGAAACTAACGTGATCAAAAATTAAACATAATCGTATTTTAAAATATTTATTCTTACATTCTTGAACTCTGGTATTAAGTCTAATACTTAAACTAAACTTTTTACAATACGTTACTTTGCGACTATGAAAAGGTCTCAATTATTAAATAAACAAAAATAGACAAATATAGAATAAAAGAAAAACGTTTGCAAAACGTCTATTTTTATTTAATACATATTATTCTTAAATATGTTGTTATAACCTATTTAATTAACATAATTAAGATGAATGTGAAGGTGGTAGAGCTACGCTGAAGCTATTACTGGTTTCAGCATGAATGGGTCGGCTCGCCCGGGGTAGTACCACCCTCTCACAGAAAACCGACGTGAAGGAACAGTGCTTGCACTGTTGCGTTTGGTTCGGTCAGTGAGAGCGCCGGAGGCCCACATATTTAAAAAGCCGGCAACGCACTTGCGACTCCCCTGGTGTTGCTAGTGTCTATGGACGACGGTGATCACTTACCTTCAGGTGACCCACCTGTTCGTTTGCCCCCTATAATATAAAAAAAAAGAATGTAAAAGCATTTTATATGTTAAGCTACAAGGTATATATACCAAGCAAAAAAGATATATTTATTCGGGTGCCAGTCAGGTCGATAACCATAACTATTTTTACTAACTCAATAATTTATTTCTATCTATATATACATCATAAAAGTGACTAACTAAAAAAATATATATTTTTCCTTACTCATTTCCAATGGAAAAATACTACGCATCAATAATGCATCGAGAAACTAAAAAAGCTCTACGGCTGGAGTTAATTAAAATGTCCCGGAACGGACGACCATTATTGAGGATGAAAAAGCGATTTCCGCGGGAGTCGAGTTTTAAAGGAATCGACGAGGTCTCAAGTCTATTTTAGTCAATGGTCCTCCCGTCGCCGGCAGCGTGTAGTACTTTAGAAGGTTCGCTTTTATTGTGTACTTCAAAGCGCTTCATTGATGTAATTATTTCGATGACGTTATATTTAGTTTCTATGTATTATTTTGAAGACCATTCGAATGTTGTTTTTAATAATTATATCCCTAAAATGCGGAATTCTTTTTCTTTTTTAAATTAAGTATAAAAAATTTGTTGTCTGTTGTAAAGTCGGTTTAAGGTCGATAATTATACGTGTTAACGATTAAAGAAAACATTGATGAAAAATTGCATACTTTTTGCCGTAATTGTTGTGCTTATTACATAAAACTTACATACTTTATATTACTACATATTTTAACACTTTTCATGCAGATTTACATGTATATTTCTTTTTTTTTATATGTCACATATACTTCGATTAATAGTGACAATTATGCTGTATCGACTTTAGATAGAAGAAAAGTCTTTGTAAAATGTTAGTTAATATAAAATCTAATTCGGTCTGACAAATAAACTTTACAAAAGAAAATAAATAGTTTGATGAATTTATTAGGTAATGATAATGTTTATTGAGCAAGCTTATACACATTAATATTTATATAAAAGATTTACGTTTCTATAGACCTTAAGCTAATTTTCCCGTAACATTATATTGCAACGAAAACATGCAATGATTTTTAAACGCTTACATGGAGTTTATACACATTTTAAGATAGTCAAAACTAGGTCAACTTTTACTTGAAATCCCCCTTGCCTATTTACCCGTAATATCCAATTTTAATATCAGCATCACTCCAAAACTAAGTAACATCGTTAGGCAAGTAACGTTAGTGAAGCTAATCGGTCGTCCCTCGCCACAAGACAATATGTGATTTAGAAGGTTTAAACGTTCACTGAATATTTACTCTATTCCATAATACAAAGTGGTTAGTAGCTTGTAGTAATTTAGGATTTAAACGATTTATTTTATTAGCCGATATTTAGCTCATATTAGAAATGTAATATACCATATTATACTGTACCGTATATCATATATACCACACCACAATACATCACACCATTTATACCATTCCATATGATACCATGTCATATCACAACAATAAACATCGACAAAGCAAAAGATAATCAAAATAAAAAAATACTTTACTCAATTTAGACCCTAAAAAGACGCTTATGAACGTCAATATTACCACCGGTTCGGATAACAACCCAGTCATCGGGAAGAATTTTATTTTATAAGAAAAGTAAAAAATGGTGGTTGCCGACGTAGACCTTCAAAGAATATAAAAATGATATAAAGGCTATGTTATATTTCCTACTATTTATTATACCATTTAATTTGCAATGATAAGGTAAAATACATATAACACAAATGAATGCAAGGAAAACGAAAGATATTCACAAGCACATAGAGAAATGACATATTTTCTGATAGATATATAGTTTTATTAAATTCTAGTTATATAGCAATTTTGTATTAGTATTGAGCAATGGTTTCGACTGTTTTGTAATCTGTATTGGTAACTTACAACCGTTCGCAACTTTGTGCGCGTCAGCACCAATATTATTATAATAACGAATATGGCTTTCTAATAATGAATGTTTTTTTTTATTCACTTAGTTTTTCTAAATATTACCTGACGCAGATATATAAACTCATTTATAATAGTAGCGTATACATTTGAATTGAAATAAAAAAGTTATTGCTTCTGTGGACCTACTGTTCTCTTTCTTTTATGCCTTTAGCGAAGTGTCTGCAAGTCCCATTACCACTGGGACGTATCCGGGTCATACCCGAATCCCTTGAGCCGATCCGCAAGTTATTTTACATAATGATACAAACTTATGCCGTTAATCCCTTATAGACAGAATATTTTTAACTATGAGTAGCAGGTCCGGTGAAGATGTAAAGGCCCGTAAGGCCAAAAATGTATCATTTGAAATAAAAAAAACTAAGTAGCAATTAAAAATCGCTTATTGAAATCAGCTAAACCGTAAACTAATTATTATATGTACTCAATTATACTGATATTCATAATGACCACGCTAGCCCACGATGTATTGGCGATATCAAACTCTGAGAAATCCACAGTTCTACGAGTATGTTTTCCCCCCATACGGTGGTACTACACAAACATTTCTCAGGTTCAGGTTTCCTCACGATGTTTTCCTTCACCGTCAACCGATACTGTTGCCAATTGAAATTAGTAAATGTACGTGAATTCCGAAAAATTTGTTGGTACATGCCGAGGTTTGAAACTGCGCACATCGGATCGATATTCCACCGGTCAAACCATTAGATCACTATGACTTAAATATCTAAGGTTATTAAAATACGATTTTCACTTTTCACAAATAAGACCAGAAGCATTAGTACCAACTGTGTCAAAAAGAAAAATACTATTGGTTACAAAGCAAATTTAAAAAAAAAAAACTAACTTTTGTCCGTGGCTTCGCTCGAGTTAATCCATGGACTGTTCAAAACCATAAAAGTTTAAGTTCCATACAAACTAATATAGATCTAATGAAACAAAGGTCAATAAACTGTTGACAGCTTCAACTTAAAAATTACCTGCTTTATTACAAAATAGCAAATTATGTACTGTAAAATTATATATTTTATGTAAAATGTATTTTTAAATTATTTTTTCATTTAAACGATCTTTTTTTTACTAAATCATGAAGTTTACAATGAACGATGTCGTGAAATTAAAAAAAAAATAATATCATAATCCGCCATTTGGAGATCTGGGTCTTAAAAAATCAGCCGAGGGGTCAATGGAGATTTGACCTACCACTCGGCATCGGTGTATGCAAAGTTTCCTGATAACCGATGGTATTTATTGTTAAAGCATGAAAGCGTAATAAACAAAAAAAAAACAAACAAAAACACTCGCACATACTATTAGTTACAATTGCAAGAACATTATAAATTTTTCATTAATAAATAATTGTGTGAAAGTATAGAAGATTCATAATAATTTATTTATTTACAATATCACAAAAATATTGCAACATTATTATTTCTTTATCTAACAATGTTATGTGTCTTCATGTGTATTGTCACATTCTAAGATAAAAAAAAATGTATACACAAAAAAAATGTAATTCCACTTTTGAATATAATAGAAAAGCTTTAACCTTTCATTGGGTTTTCGTAGCAGTGAAAAATCGAGCCATTATATTAGAAGGGAGGGCAGTTTCCAGTTGCTCGTATTTCAAAACAACACATTATTGTTTTCTCCTGTTTTGTTTCGTGGTTAAAACCGGTTATAAATTTAGCAGAAGCCGCTCCAGGGTATATATAACGTTTTCCTTTTGTTCGTTATCTCAGAGTTGCCAGAGGTTAAAATCAATAATGGAAGCATGTAAGAACTTAAGCTGAATTAATTGTTTTAAACTTGAATAGACGACGGTGGAACCTTTTACTTAGATTTAATCTGATAAAATTTAGAATCACGTAAATCTCTACAATTATATTAATAATTAATCTGTACTAAATATTTTTGTATAGCACTTTCTGAAACTCAACTTTGAATTGATGATGATGGCTACTTATAAGATAGTTGACCAATCGACGTGGGTTAGATTTTGTTAATGTTTAATAGGTTTTTACGCTAGACCATAAGATCTCCCAATATTGAATTAAGATGTGACCTAAGTTGGTAATACCTGACCTTAAACGGAAGCGGATCTGAACTGTAGCTTCAATAACACACATATAATAGCTTGGCGATAGATATGATTGTTAGCTACTCAAGCAGACATTACAAAATTCCTATAACTATGCGTAATTCTTAACGCTTGCCTGATTGGTTACTATCCTCACGGTACAATTCTGATACTTCGTCTTCGCCAGCTGGGTTTAACAATCTTAAGAAGAAGAATGTAGACAATCGTTAACATATAACAACCTATTATTGAATAAAAACGAAATATAAGTATGTTGTATAATGTTTGCCTTTTAATTTACTGTCTATTTTACATTCTGTAGAATGGTGATCTATTAGTATGTTGGTTTAACATAGATGTAAATATGTAAAAAAAAAGTGTGACTGTACTTATGTGCACGCGTTAGAAGTTATACTTCTTGGGCCTAACAAGATAAAAATCTTTTCAAAATTTTTATTTTTCGCCTTATTCTACGGTTGTAGAAAAAACGACACTAACAATAGAATAAAGGTATTTAATACATACATACTTTTTTTGAATAAAATGCTGACTATAGCTAACTTCAGGGTGTCGGTTTTTCGTGACGGTGTGCTCGCGCATCTTAAAAATTCAGTTACTTGATGGAGTAATTTAACTGACGTGTAGCATGCACGTACATCGTGGGTAACAATATTGCCACGAACACATTACCCTACGTTATGTCACAGGTCGTTAGTCCTCTGTTGACTAACGCTAATAATATTGACGCCAAGCGGTCTACTAACACGTTGACCAACAGAACAGAGCTTTCTATTTCAAGTACTGTCTGAATTAATTCTGAACAAGAATACTTCTGTACCAGTTTGCACTGTTTAAAAATATAATTTATGGACATCCTAATTTGATTTCGAGCTTATTACACTTCTGTAGGAAGTTTAACGAAGTTTGTTGTCCGACATCGCCATCCTACCGTCTCGGTTTGATAGAGAAAACGAAGCACCCGGGGGAAATTAACCATTAGCGGTCGTATTAAATTCTCTCCCATACCTTATTTACCAAGTGTTCAGGATTGCTTCGAGGAATTAATTTCGTTTCGGTTGTACAGAGTAAGGAATAACCTTCCGAGTCAGATCGTAAGGTTGTTTGACGAGCGTTATTTGTGACTGTTACTTGCGTATAATGTAACTACCTTTTATAAATACTTTATGACAATTAAACTTTTGTTGAATTTTAATTGTGTTTAGTTTCTTCATTGCGTATTATCAAACAGAAATAATTCAATTTTACTTAAATAATATTTAAGAAGATAATGCATTACATTTTACGTTTATACGTTTAGTCACCTATGCGACTGAACGGGACTGTAAATAAAGTAATTTGTTATTTATGTAGGAATTTTTGAACATATCCTGAGCAGTTTATTTCTTTTTTTTTTCAAACATATTAAAGGAATACTAATATATTCACATGAGATATTATATATATAACTAGCTAGTCTCTGCGTTTGTCTGTTTATAGAATCGATATTATTTACTGCATTGAAACTACAAAAACAATATCGCAGTGTAATCTTAATATTGTATCAAGAAAAAAAGTAGTGTGTACTTATGTACACGCGTTAGAAGTCATACTTCTTGGGCGTAACAAGATAAAAATCTTTTAAAATTTTTTATCTTTCGCCTTATTCTACGTTTGTAGAAAAAACGACACTAACAATAGAAAAAATGTATTTAATACATACATACTTTTTTTAAATAAAATGTTAACTATAGCTAACTTCAGGGTGTCGGTTTTACGTGACGGTGTGCGCGCGCATCGTAAAAATTTACTCTCATCATTTTTCCCTAACGCGCCAAAAGAAGTATAACTTCAAAAATATTATTTGGATATAAAAAGACCCAAGGTAGATACATATTATATTTTATTATATTATTTTAATATACGAAATTAATATACTAATTTATATTCGCTTGTTATTATAGAACTACAAAATTAAGTTTTCGTATTAATAAAATTCCGATTTTCATTAAATACACTTTTAGTATTTAATACTTTTGGGGTCATGATCTTCATGATAGGTAGCCGTCTTGACCTTAATTGCTTGGCATCAAATTATGCGACTGTCTTAGTGTGTCGCCTCTTAAATAGCCATCTACTGAGTACTTGCTATATGATTCGTACAACGAACGATTTTATCAATGTTCGATTCTAGGCTTTGAGGATTTTTGTTGTTATGAGTTTAATGTTGCAGAAATATTTAAGCACTTGGCGAGTAAGTAAAAAACAATAAAAAACCAAAGTATAAAATAATCATAGATACCCCAAACCCAGTAACATTAATTACAAACTTTTACGGCCGAACTGATACGGCTAATTCTAAACTTAATATACAACGAACTTTTGGTCACTTTGCTCTCAACACGAACAGATCCTCAGTGACAATATTCTCGTCTTCTAAATTGATTATAGAATCATAAGGGCATCATTACTAATAATAATAGAACGAAGAGCTCAGTGAACATCACAATAAGAATACTTTACATCATTAAGAAAATGAGAACTCCTTTTGTCGCGACAAAAGACTCGTATTAATTAGAAGGAATGTTCGAACTAATGATAATTGTAGGGAACATTCAAGACCCGGGACAATAATAACACAATACGAGTATTTAAATTTTGTATGAACATTATATTTTATGTGTCTGTGATCTAATAACAACCATATTTTCATTATAAACGTCAGTTCTAATTATCTATAATATAAAAATGAATCGCTGAATGTGTTGCTAAGCGCAAATCTCGAGAACAGCTGAACCGATTTCGCTAATTCTTTTTTTAGAATATTCCTTGAAGTACGAGGATGGTTCTTACGGAGAGAAAAATTAAAAAAAAAATGCCTGAAAAAGTCTAAAAACAACACTTTTCTATGCTCCCATTCAAACGATTCGTAATAATACTTAAAACTCAATTTGAACTTTAATACTATAGCATAAAGTTTAAATGTTAGTGGAGAGGTTCCGGGAAGGCAAAACAATTGAGTGACATTAGTATCGTATAAATATTAACGTCAATATTTATACGATGGTCCCGAATAGCAAAATAAGTATTAAAAAAAATATTTAAAAAATCGACTGTTAGGCGGTACGAAGTTCGCCGGGGTCAGCTAGTATTTAATCAAAGTAAAACACAATGAACCATTAACTGTCGCATGTCCATGAAATTTCCTATCAGCAAGAGCTAAAGTATCTATTTTTTTTTTGAACCCAAAGTATTAGACACCCTTATAACCTCCTTTCTTATATATTTATACTTGTATTCGCGCACACGCCAAAATTCAACTATAATTCATAAATTGTTCAAGTTTCAATAATAAGGAAAAGAATGAACTCTTATCTTCATAACACTAAAACTCGTCAATGGCTATTAAAAAAAAATAAAGAAAACTAGTTGAGAAACAGAGAAGAAAGATGTACTTTACTGTTTTGTCTCTACCTGATTATATTTCAAAGATCAGAGTATAGTGTTTGATAGGCAATCTAGAGAGTTTTATAACGTAAATGTTTAATGTCATCTTAGCTATCCAGTAGGCCGCATCTTAAATTACATTGCACTTCGTAATGCAGGTTTGAATCCGGGCATGTACCAACGAATTTTTGCGAGTTCGTGCACATTTACTAATTTCAATTGGTAACACTATCGGCTGACGGTGAAAGAAGATATTGTGAGGAAACCTGACGCTGAAAAATGTCATTGCTAAACTGTGCTAATAGAACTGTGGATTTCTCAGAATTTGAAATCGCCAATACGACGTAGGTTGGCGTGATGATTATGCCCATATCTTTCTTCAGGAAGATGCCTATGGTCCTGCAGTGGATCTCTTACAAACTGTTCATGATGATAATAATGACGAAAGATAAATTTGAACGCTATGTACGATGCTTATAGTTAAATTTAGTGTAAAATTATACGCTACTCGCGACAGCGGCTTCTTCTTCTTTATTTTTTGGCTCCGTCACGGTTTGTGCACTAGCCAGCGTCAAGTAACAAGATTTTGCCAAGTAAGTGTCTTGCGATAATTATAATGTTCTAACAAGATGGTGGTTTCCTTGTTAGAACTTTCCATGGAGTTTTGGTGGCGTCTCAGAATGCATGCGCCGTGGTATTATTTCCCATCCACTTCACTTGTGCATAATAACCGAACTATATTACGTAAAACACCACCAATATTACAAAATATAGAGTCTAATAATACAAGATTATGAATAAAATATAAAAACCACTACATGACAGACTAAGATCCCGCCAAAAACTCAAACAGCGGCTTGGTACGCGTTGTTTTTAAATAAATTATACGTTTTAGACCGTAGACCACAATCTCTACTGATGTTAACTGAGGATGTGGTCTAAAATAGTAAACACGCTAAACCTAGAAGAATACTTGCTCTCAAGAGCAGCTGTCGGAAGACATAATTTTTTTATTTAATGTTTTTTTATTTAAGTCTAACGGTAAACTACACTGACCTCATTTTGATTGAACCAAACTGTATTATAACAATGACTCTATGATAATATAGCTATTAAATAAAACAGTAACGTACAATAATTATAAACCCTATCGAATATTACTGTAAAATTGTAAATTATGCTCATTAATGGTTTTCTCATTCGAAAAAAGTCGAATTAAAATTAGTTCCCCGCGTAAATTAAAACCCACACCCATAGATAGAAACGTGGGCTGTCCAATCAACTTACTGGCCGTAAAAGAAATAAAATTAAAACTAAGCTCAGTACAAATGAGGCGAGTAAAATTATTTTTACGATTCCCTCTCTCAATTAGGGCGAGCACCGACAGTAAAGTGTCAGTGTTATTTAAATTTACTGCACCAATTAGACTCGCCATCATCACAGAAGTGATGAAACCGTACCGTGTCGTGTGTAGCTTCCCTTATTAAGAGTTCTATAATTAAAATTTATAATTCGAACGATGTCCGTGAATGTCTGACTACAAATGATTCCATTAACAATATGTGGGCACGTTGGCGCACTTGTTGGCAAGTTCGTAGAAGTTATCGTGTTTCCAACTTCGTCGACAATGCTTTAGCCTTCGAAACTTTGCACTATATGGCATTACAAGCGGAATGGGTAATTATTTAAGTAAATTTCATCAGAATTTATTAGTATAACAGATAATAATATAAGTAAACTTCGTATTTAAAGAAGCATCGTATATAAGTATGGAATGAGTTAAATTTAAGTTATAATCTATCGTAGGACGCTTAGAAGATGTGAGAGATCAAAATTGATTGTTATCGAAAGATAATTAAAAAAATTTTTCATTTATAATACTGATAATTTGAAGTTGGGAATAAAGGAGGATAGGACTAGGCCATAGGACTCTTGCATTAGCTACAAAATCAACTAGTTAACAAGACATACAGCGTTAAAAAGATAAACCCGATCGAGTTTCTTACCGGTTCTTCTCGATGAATGGGATGTATTCCGAACCGGTGGTAGTTTTGACGTTCATAAGCGCCTTCTTAGGGCCTAAATTGAATAAAGTATTTTTGATTGGAAAATAAAAAAGTTTACTGATAACATAAAAAACAACACATACTTATAATTCGTGTAGCTTAATTATAATTTGTGTAGTACTAATGATAAACTAATAGATGGCATTTAAAACAAATTTGACCGTTACGTCGCGGCATATACAATTAATTGATTATACCCCCAATTTGCACCATAAGATGTTTCACATAAAAAGGCCGAATGATGCCTATCGTTCTGCCTACCTACCTAATAGACAGAGTATGTCATGTTCTGTAGTTTAATTTTAGCTTATATTCTGCCATTCTTAAATAGAAATATTAGAGGATAAATTATTAATTGAGTAGAATAATTTCTCTTCGTTGTAATGTACATTTATTTGTATGTATTCGTCTATAAGTATTCAGTACTTACTCTAATAAAATAAAATAAAAATTTTGAAGTATTTCGGCTTCCATGTTGTTGTTTATATAAAATATGGAGGTTCGAATCTTACAATTAGTCTGAGCGCTCAGTAATGAAAAATATCGCGAAACCAACTATTGCATCGTGAAAAAAAAAAATTGTAATACCCATTTAGGTGGTTATTACACTTCATTTTAAATTATCTCGCCAACACCTTGTGGTAGGACCCATAAATTGCGGTAAAACATGAAATGTTAAAGTTACAGGTACATAAATTAAAAACATAAGAGCTACAAATTTGGCACAAACGAATGAAGTTGAATAAACAACAGATTTAATCTAGTTATAGATAGGACAAAAGCATCGTCCGTTGCGAACACATATCTCGCGAAGTTAGTTGGCGAGCAAAACATCCCGTTGGCATCTACAATGTGCCACGTTTTCTGTGTGACACAAATTAAACAGTGGGTAAACTTGGAACAGAACATTTTATTTTATTATTATATACCTTCTACAAAAAAAAATAGCTAACTACACGGTGAGTTGCTATATGAAAAAAAAAATATTCCCAGTATCATTCAAAATTTATCTCAAGCTGAAAATCATATGAAAATGCATTGAGGTTTTATTGCTTCTTTATTTAAACAATTTTATAAAATCTGATGACACATATATGTATATTAATTTAACCCGTCGGCTAATTTTTTAAGACCCTGATCTCAAAATGGCGGATTATGTTTTAATTTTTCTTTCACGACATTATAAATTTCATTGTTTAGTAAAAATAAGTTCGTATAAATGAAAAAATAATTCTAAAATACATTTTATATAAAAATGATAATTTAACAACTAATCATTTGTTATTTTTCAAAGTTTTTTAATATTAATCTCAGGTATTTTTTAAAGCTTATACTGCCAACAGTCTGTTGACCTGTACCTCATGAAGTCTACGTTCGTTTGTATGGAACTTAAAGCTTTATGATTTTGAACAGTCCAGGGGTTAAACAAAGTTTTGTAAAACTATGGAAAAAACCTTTATATTATTACCTTTGGTTAGGAAAATTTATGAAAATTACACAGTTACTTACCATAATACTACGGAAATCACTAATAAAACACATGTTAAGTATATTAAGATGGTAATACGTTAAGTCTAAAGAAACTGCCTCTCAAGGGCATCCATATTATAGTTACGTCACTGTATCCTTTTTTCCAAAGTTCATGTTATAATGTGACGTTATACATAGTAAATGAATTTATTTTCATAAAAGTGTTAACTTTCTGCCGGAACGATTTCACTGTTATATTTTGGCATCCGAGGCGAGAACAATCTGGATAATAGAATAAACTTGTTTCTTTGCTCCCGTTAACATGATAGCTCGCGATCCGGCGTCACTCTGGCGGCAGACACTTTGAATAACCGCCTCGACATACTTTTATAGCCATTTCGAAAGATAAATCTACCTTCGCTCCTTCACAGCTTAGGTGTTACATTTGTAAGTACGCTTTTATCCTAACATATTCTCACTTTGATAATAATCTGACGTTGTTTAGAAACTCACACTTACTTCGTGTCAAGAATGAGCTAAGCGATTGTTGTCGAATGTACTGTTATTTACATTTTGTTTTGTTTTTTACCGCACATTTGTGACTGCATACTTGTGATATTTCCTTTTTATGCAGTGGTGATATACATCATACTATTGAACCGAGAGGTTGCGGATTCAATTCTCGAACATGATTAACTTTTGTATGATGAGCATAATTGTTAGTTCCGTGTCTGAGTAAATACCCAGACATTATCGATGGATATTTATTATAACGCAAGCTATAGTTCGTTTGAAATTAAATAGCCGTGTGTGAAATTGTCCTCATATAAAAAGAAAACTTTTAGTATGTTAATGACTTGCTTATGTCCGCGAATTCGTTCGAGTTCTTTCGTATTAATGTAGATTTCACCTACCTATCGGAAAGAGTCCTTCTTTTCTACATAAAAGGTACCATATGTTCTTTTCTGTACCTCTGACAACATGTGTACAAAATTAAATGATGATCAGTTCAGTAGTTAAGGCTTAATAGTGTAACAAATAAACAAACTCACATTCTTATTTATGGTATTATTTAGGATGAGCCATGACGGTTCAGTCGTTAGCATGTTCGGACAACGCGTCGATCGACATCGGTTTGAATCCTTGCGAAGGATCTGGAGCTTTCTATGAAGGAAAAATTTCGTAATTAAACCATAGCATGGCGGTAAGGTTTTTTCTAATCCCAACGAACTAGCTACTACCCCTAAAGTTGAAAATCTGTGACCACGCATCTGTTGGCGTGTTCCAGCAGCTGCACTTAAGTCAGTTCCTCTATAGGATTCACGTGTTATCGTCTTAAATCTCATCGTCACCTAACATCAGATGAGATTGTGTTCAAAACGCGAAAGCTAAAGACTTATAAAGGACATATATGTTCAACAAAAAAATATCGAATATGTACATCTTATGCGAATATCTTCTCTGAAATATGTAATATCTTCTTTGACAGTACATTTCACACATTCAACAAGGAATAAGTTATGGGTAAAGTTTGGAAAGCCCAACTTGATGTTGTCACAGTTGACGTTGGATTTGTGCCAAACGTGTGAAGACGCATTGCAGGGCTTTTTTTACTATTTTTGCTCCGAATGGCTTCCATCGAGAATTTGTTGTCGACTGTAATCGAGTATTTTATGTGTTAACATATTTTATGTCTGCTTAGTACATGCTGATTCTCTTTTGTTATTAATATTGGATTTATAACACTTTCCTTATTAGTTATTTGTCGCTATTTATGGGATATTTTTACTGAATATAGTTAAAGAAAAATTTACAATTCTTGTATTTAAGCAGTATTAATTTTTATAAATTCATTTACTACACAATGGTTCCAGTTCTTTGACTTAAATAATGATGTATTTCATAACTCTAAATTATCTTGTTAAAAGCGTAATTTAGTTTTTGGAATTTCTTCACAGTTTTTAAAATGACATATGGTTCTTTACAAAACAGCATTCCCCAAAAACGATTTTTATATGATTTCAATTTTCCGGTAAAACTCTTACGTCCATCATCTATTATTATCTTTGCTAGTGAGTGCAGTCCAATGTATTTATCGAAATTAAGGTTTAAGTATTATTATTCTCTTTGAGGGCACTTCTCCTCGATACATATTTTTGAATTGTTTTAAAATAGAATCTCCCTATAGAATATTCTATCTCCTCCTATTCCCTATACTATCGAGCTTAGGTGTCTCCTAACTTTAAGTGATAACCTTTAATTGTACATAATTTGTATCGATTTATTAAAATTAATAAAACCAAAATGTTTACACGTGAGGTCTGCGTTCACTAAATTTAGATGTATTTATCTTTTTGTTGATAAATAAATAGTCTAGATTCAAAGTATATAATAATTAAACTTTTGTCGATTTACATTATTTGTCGATAAATAGCTTTTATTTGAATATTTACCTAGTAAAGGGAATAGAATAATTATATGTACATGCCATTGGAAAAATTATGTACTTAAGCACGGTGTTATAGACACTGTTAAAGGATTTTCGAAGACATCTTTACAATGCTGTTAAGAGTAAGCAAATATAATATGAAATAAGCTGCTAACAAATTGCAAATATTTTAAATACCTTAGTTCAAATAATATCTAATGTGCTATAGTAGTCTGTATCAATAAAAATCAATTGCCGCATATATGTAACCGCATCGGTTCACAACGGTTGCACTTACTTGGCAAATTATTTTTTTACTGTATTTATAATTGCCTGAACAAGGTTTGTATAGAAGAAAATGCTTGTTTTACGGAAAAATAGAAAAAAATGGGTAAAAAGTACCATATAAAAAGGTGACTGAGTGTGGCAGATGACATTAAGAAGATCTTCAGAAATATTCTCAGAATTGATTAACGTTTTTAAACGCTTTAGATTTTTTTTTTTGTAATTCTTTATAGGATACCGTTTGACCACAGTCTCATCTGATGTTAAATGAAGATGTGGTATAAGATGGTAGTCACACTAAATCTAGAGGAAGACCGGCTCTCAAGTGCAGCTGTCGGAACACACCAACAGATGCTTGGCGACAGGTTTCCAACTAGAGGGTGGTAGCTAGCAAGGCGGACTTAAAAAAAGCCCTACCACCATGTATATGCATGCATATAACTGTAATTTTATTTAATTACATGGATGTACTATTTAAGTGAAGATTTTGTTTAATTTTCTTCAACACTACACTCGTGCGAAGCCGGGGCGGGCAGCTAGTATAAAAAAATATCAACATCAATACTGGGAAGAGTAAAAACTGATAATGAATCGTTATTCAACCGGCCTTTCCATGGTTACTATGGATTATATATGAACTTTTATTCGTTTTGTTATATCAACGTTCAAATTTTTACAATTTTTATGACGTCTATAATACAATATTGAGATTAGAAATTCGCATCTGGTAAACCTTACGTTTCGATTAACTCTTACAGTGAACAATTATGTGCTTAATTGGAAACTACAGTATCTAAAATCGCAAAGGCATCAATCTTGTCGCGGCACCGCACCACATCGCTATTCGACATAACACCGTTGGGAGCGGGACTCGTAAGTAAAATTTTCATTTTTGTTACAAAGCCGTAGTTTCCTTAATTAGAAGCTGCAGTATCTAAAATCGCAAAGGCATCAATGATGTTGTGGCACCGCACCACGTCGCCATTCGACAGAACACTGTTGGGAGCGGGACTCGTAAGTTAAATTTTCATTTTGATTATAAAGCCGTAGTTTCCTTTTGATCGAACCTCCTCTTTTACTCGTGGAGGAAAGACTGCCTTTATAAAAGTACATCTTATGTTTAGGTCATTCAATATGGTTGCGCTTATAGTAAGTATTTTATAGCAGAATTTCTAAGTACGTTGAATATTGTCCATGTTAGAGTTTTAAAACAATAATAACAGCTTTGTTCATTTGCACCTCTGGTAATATCATTTCCCACTAACTTCATCTATGCAGACACAATAAAAGCAAGTAAGCTCGTTAATCGTAGAGGAGACCGGGCGCGTAATTAACTTTGCAGCTAGAGAGGTCCAGAGATTTACACAGACTACGGGTACAATTAAATTTGCATAGGAAATTGCACTAATGAGTTAAGAATAAACTATTCGAGATATGGAACAAAATACATATCTTTATCAAATTACAAATAGTGTATAGTACCACAACAAAGAATGGTGTGTGTTTTTTTAATCACTACATATTCTAAAACAAAGTCGGCCGCCCTGTCTGTCTGTCTGTCGGTCTGGGTGTTCGCGATAAACTCAAAAACCACTGCACAGATTGTAATGCGGTATTCACCAATAGATAAAGTAATTCACGGGCAAGGTTTAAGTATATACTTTGTCAAGTTTTTTATTGTAAATTGGTTGAAATATAATGACAATTGTTGAAAGAATCGGAAAAAGTCAAACTGCCTTTGAGATATAAATAAACAATGCATAGTGAGATATTCCTCTTTTATAGATCTACTAAAACAGTCTACGATGGCCTATACCTCTTTTTTAGGATAGCTTTTCTAAGCATTTCATACACATAAGTATATAATTTTTATTGTCAGGGCAGGACGTTTTTTTTTTTTCGAACTAACCTACACTGTTGGCTTCGTAAGGCCTCTACAGGTCCACCGGACTACATAGGCAGGACAACGTTCACCGGGCCTGCTAGTACTTTATAAGGTTTAATGTTTGAAAATCTTATCTGATGTTAAAGTACGATGTAGTCTAAGGTGATAAGCACGCTAAATCTAGAGAAGGATTGATTGTCAAGTGTAGCTGCTGGAACACACCAACAGCTGCTAGGGGATAGATTTTCAATTTGATAACTAGTCAGGCGTACTTAGAAAAAACACTGCCACTATTTAAATATTGCATATTGCAACACAATAAAATCAACCATCTAAATAGTTTTGTCAATTAAACCGAAAAGATTAAGCTAAGATATTGAAAAAATAGACACGTTAAGTAACTGTTTCATGTCTTTTATTATACACATATTTTTATTTTACAAAACGCGTATAAACTAGCGTGTAAAAAAACCTGTTTACTTTCCCCCCGTGACGCGTTACAGATAAACCCGATTAGTTTATGAGAAAAAATGATTCGGGAAAAACGCCTGCTATTTGTAGCGTGGCGATGTAATTGGCTATCAGGCCGGTTTGAAAAATGGCCACTTGTTTATTTTAATGTTGTCCATCTATCATGTATAATCATGATTCGAAATAAAAAACGAGGAATATGTAATTATTTTCATATTATCTTTGTTTTTCTACTCATTTTGTATTTGATAAGTTACTATTTCACACTCGAACACTTTAGTAATGTATTTTTGAAGCTCGACAACTTGGGCATAAACTGTTTCGGCTGAGGGGTACAGAAAAGGTAACTGAAATGGTACAGAAATGGTGGTATTATTCCCAAATAAACAGAAAAATATCTTTCAGATGCTCGTCCGGGATAATAATTTGGTCTACTAATATGAATTTTAACATGATACCTGCTGTACAGAAAAAATAGATCAGCGATATCCCGGGATAAAATCATGAAAAAACTGACACAAAACACTGACACGAGCAAAAGCAAAATTTATTTTCAAGAATTTATTGCGCTTTCAATTTTATTTCGATTCTTATATTTAAATTGCCCCCTGATTTCGCATGAGTGTAATAAATAAAAAAATGGAGCCAGACTTTCCGTTTACCATACGAACATGTAATGAAATGAAATGACAACTGAATAACTGAACGTCAATATTTAGAAAGACATCCATTACAACGTCGTTACTATCTTCGGTATCACTTGCTCGTCCACTTTTTATATAGAGAACTTTTAACCCAATTCTTTCAACAGCTTCCAAACATTTTCTTTCATACAAACTTTGTCCTAACAATTGCAAGCTTCTTTTGGCCCTTATTCCACCTAAGTAGGGTCAGGACAGAATCTTTGTCGACGTATGATTTGGCTTCATTTTTCGATCAGCCGTCTGCTTGATATAAAACCTCCTTGGGATTATTATATTGATGACAATTGCAAACATAACAGAAACATAATTAGGCAAATAAATGCAGCCGTTCTGAAGTCTACAATTATGAACTTACAAACATTCAACAATTGATTTTTATTTATATGAGATCAAAATAAAAAAAAACTAAATATGTTTTATCCAATTTATGCCATAAGAAGGTGCTTATGAACGTCAAAATTATCACCAGTTCGGAAAACCATCCAGTCATCGAGAAGAAGCGGCAAGAAACTCGATCGGGTTTATCTTTTTAACATATATAGATGTATGTATAAAATAAATTACACATTGCAACCCTTATTAGTGGATGCAAAGAGAGGAGTCAATTCCAGATATCACCATCGTTCACATATTGATCCGCGCTATAAGCCCTCTACCCTAACTTTAACTCTGAGACATCAAAAGTCACTTGACTTGGCGCTAAAACTTATAGTCCGGCAAATCGGTAATATGCTTTGGGACTTTGTTATAAAACCTAACACTATTACTTAAGAAACTGTTACTGGTTTTACTGAGTCTCAAACATGACACGACCAGTTTGGCACAGTTTCTAGTATTCTGATCATGTCGCTCTTTTACAAGATCTATATATATATATAGATATAGAACAGATATAGTTATAACAGCTTCTTAGCATCACCGCTATTCTCAAAAAGAGACGATTACGTTGGCTGGGGCATGTGCATCGAATGGAACGGACTCGTTTGCCAAGGCAAATTCTGCATGGAGAGGTTGCGCATGCAAAGAGGTCTGTTGGGCATCCCATGCTTCGCTTTAAGGATTGCGCTAAACGCTACATGGCTGCATTTAATATCTCAAGCGTCCAATGGGAGGAGCTGGCTGAAGACCGTGCTAAATGGTGTCGCTTAATTCACGAAGATCAGTCAAAGCACAACGTCGCCTGGTTTCGACAATTAAAGGAAAAACGTACGAGGCGTCACGAGCAGGCCAACAACCTCCGTCCACCTAGGAGTATGTACACTTGTCATAAGTGTGGCCGTGAGATCTTCTCCCGGGTCGATCTCGTCAGCCATCAACGGAAATGCTGGCAAAGTGCTACTTAAATCATCTGTTAAAGATGCAAAGGCCTATGATGATAGTTATAACTACAGAATTTTAACTAAGGTTTATCATACATAACATACATATTCCTGCCTACAGTTAACCAAAAAACCGCAACAATGCGACCGCAAACGCTTTTATGTATAAAACATATCATAAAACAACTCGTAACGTATGCAAACGCGTTTGAAGTTTTCCCTCAAACTGTCCGTTGCGGTGTTGGTTTTATTGCCGCATCTACCGGCTCGTGTCTAGATATTTTTCATATTTACGATGCTTTGAATTTACGCTACTTGTAGACGAGTGAAATGCCGCTTCCTGAGTATTCTTGCCGCGAAGGGTTTGAAGCGTCTGGTGATTCATAACTGCCTTCCTATCCGCAATTTTTATCTGACAGACATTCTACACATAAAATAAATGCTTAAGAAATAAGAACTATAAAAATATACATTTGAAAACGTAGATACTTACTAATGTTTTAATGGTACAGTTTCACTCTTTAACTGCTTATTAGATCATGATACAATTTTGATGCATCAGGGCTGCAGAAAAGGACAAAAGATATTTTTGATACAGAAAAAAAAGTTACTACTTATAAAACGAACCAATGTGGCTTAATTGAAAATATAAAATAAACTAAAAACATTATGTTTTTTTTTTCGAACTAACCACGCTATTGGCCTGACAGGCCTTCAAAGCTTTACCGGATTTCGAAAACAACATTTGAAAGAAACATTATATTGTAAGGAACAATTCAGCCTAACATTTATTTCGTATAGGCTTTAATGATAACGTAGCCTCAAGGTAGATAGAAGGTATAAAAATACAACACTTTTTTCCGACTTAGCAGACAAATGTCGTCTTAGATTTATGTGACAATAGATAGTCGTCTGTGTTCGTGTGGAATAGTGTACCTTTCAAATAGTAAAAGATTTTATCAAATCGGTACAACGATTCCGGAA
The DNA here is from genome assembly GCA_035772565.1 of Antheraea assamensis. NCBI lineage: Eukaryota > Metazoa > Arthropoda > Insecta > Lepidoptera > Saturniidae > Antheraea > Antheraea assamensis. Next base: position 1,951,999 of record JAQQSE010000022.1, on the reverse strand, counting down.
CTTACTTTCCTCATACAAAATCAGCTCTCTCTGTTTATAATATTAGTATAGATGTGTTAACAAATGTTGCCAGACCAATAATTTTCATATACATAACTTTATCTCATCCATGACTGTCTAGCAACATTAAACGTAATTGTTTTACGTAAGAGCTTAAGGAACATACACGGTATATATATAATTTCAAACATTGCGAAGTACATAATTTAAAATTTAATTATCAATGTAATAAATATGCTACACGTTTAATGACTTATAATTTGTATCATTAAAAAAAAATCTATTATCAGTAACATACATAATTACTATATTAATAGGAAGACATTAAATTTTGGAAAAATTAAAAATATAATTACCTTATTGATATTAATTGAATATAATTAAGGTATAAAAATATAATATTGTGTAAGTTAATCATATATACTAATTTAACAATCATTCGTCCTATATTACGACATTTTCAAATATCCAACGATTTTAATTTAATGAAGTCTACATAATAAGCGTTATACTATTCTGCTATTATATTGTATAAGAATCGTCAATAAATACTATTAGGAATTTTGATTAAAAAAAAGAAATGTACTGTACTACTCTCTCAAGGGTTAAATGATAGGCTATAAAAATCGGGTGAGTGCCATAATCGTTTCCGAAGGGAGTCTCGTTTGAGCAGCGGCCGAGTGCGCACGCGCCCGCTCGCAGCTCTGACGGTCCGTTAGTTCGGCAACTCGCGCGCAGTTGTCGGATATTTTCGTGTGTGTCCGGAAGTTTAGTGTGTTCGAGCGGCTACTGTCGATCGTACGCTCTTTTCAGAGCGACGGTGCACCTCCATTAGTGCACCATTTAAACCGCACTTTTCGGTGCGAAGCCGTGCACACTGTTTGCAGTGCGTCGAGTCGCCGTGCTACGCGTCGTGCCTCGTGCTGCGCTTCGAGAGTCGTGCAGCGCGTCGTGTGCCGTGCAGAGCGTCGTTCTTCGCGCCGCGCCGTGTGCAGTTTGAAGAGAAGATTCGCGTTCGCGTCGCGTCGCGTTTTCCCTTTGGCCCGGACACGGATTGTCCGTTAGATTCAAATTAGGCGCACCCCCCTGCCCCTCAGGCAGGGAGGTTAGTCATGTCCACCCCCGCGATCCCGCCGCCCCTTCAGGCCCCTAAGGCCCTAGATGACACCGTCCAACTCGAGGACCTTATTAGGTTCCATATGTTCGCGCGTCAGCACAATCCGTTGTTAGTATCGGAATTCGATAGGCTCCGACGCACGTACGCGCGTAGCGGGAATGTATGTGAGTTTGGAGTTCCGCGCTGTTTCCGCGACGACCCGTTCGCGCCGTCCGACCGCGACTCCGACGATGAGTCCGACATGGAGCTTGACGCGCCTCGCGCGGCCGCCCCTGCGCCCGCTCCCGCGCCCGCGCCCTCGCCCGCGCCCGCGCCCGCGACGTCGTCCGCCGATAAAGACGGTTTCACAACCGTCACGCGCCGCGGTAAACGCCCACGCGCCGCGAATCAGACCGACAGCGACTCAGCTGCGGGACGCTCAGTCCCAAAGCAGTCGAATATAGGTGGCGCTCGGGTGCCCCGAGCCTCTCCCACGCCCTCTGCCGCGATTTCGGCTGAAGCCTCGGCTGCGGAACCCGCGGTCGCGGCTAAAAAGCCACGCCCACCGCCTCCCGTCACCTTCCGTGACAAAGCCCGCTGGGTAGAGATTTCGGACGACCTTAAGTCGAAAGAAATCGCTTACCAATCCGCCGTCAACACTGTTGCCGGCATTTCTATCCGTGTGTCGACCCCCGATGAGCATCGCAAGCTCACGAAATATTTCAGGGAGCGTCAGCTCCCTTTCTTCACTCACGCTCTCGAGGAAGAGCGTCACCTCCGTGTCGTCATTCGAGGAGTTCCCTCTGAACTCACCGAATACGACATCTCAGATTGCCTGAACGTTCAGGACTTCCCGGTCCGGAGCGTGCAGCGCATGCGCCACCCCCGCACGAAGGCCCCCTTCAACCTGGTGATGGTCACACTGGACCGCACCTTGGAAGGCAAGGCTATTTTCAGCCTCAACTCGGTTTGCGGCCTGTCCCCAGTATTCGTCGAGCGTCCTCGCAAGTCCCAGGTACCCTCGCAGTGTCACAACTGCCAGGTGTACGGTCATTCCGCCCGGCACTGCCACCTGCGTCCCAGGTGTGTGAAGTGTCTCGGGGATCACTCCACTAGGGAGTGCCCCCGCACTCCCGAATCCATCGAGCCTCCGAGCTGCGTCCTTTGTGAGCAGACGGGTCATACCGCGAATTATCGCGGGTGTCCCCGTGCGCCTCGCTCGACCCATCCCCGCCGCGGCGGTCGTGCGACCCGGTCCAGGGCGCACGGCCCGCCGGCTCGAACGAAGCGGCCTCCGCCTCCGCCCATACAAAGCCAGAAGGCTTTGCCCGACCTGCCGGGCACCTCCAGTGCGCCGGCAGCATCCGCTCCTGCGCCGAGCGCGCTCTCCTGGCGCGTAAGGCCTTCCCCGCCAGCTCCCTCGGCTCCTAAAGCCAAGCCCCAGCCTCAAAAGGCTCTGTCCACCCCTGCGCCACCTATCGCGGCTTCAGTATCGACCTCCGGTATAGACTGGATAGCCCGTCTTCTCTTGGTACACGATGTACAAGAGATAATCGCATTTAACGCGTTAGTTAATAGTACGTCTGAGCTCGGGCTCTTAAACGCCATCTCCGCTTTCCCGGCCGTCGCGACCACGGTACAACAATTAACCCGCGCCGCGCATAAATAAATTCGCGTAAATCAAAATATCAGTACGAACCCGCGTGTTCATATACAATAGACCGATACATTAGGATTTGTTACGTAATTATTTAGTTAAATCGGCACCGTGCCATTGTACTTTATTTTTTAGCTCGATCCCCTCTGAAAAGATGCGTGTTTGCGCCCACGCCCGCGATTCTCTCTGCTCACCGCCTTGAGCGAGGGTTGAAGATTCGATCCCGCACACTCGTCGCGATTTTTCTTGTAACAGCTCGAGCCTAGGTAGTCCCTCGGTGTGGAGCCCTCGAGTATGTTACTCGCGCGAATACAGTGGTTTACACATGGTCTACACTTACACGATCACCCCACACACTTGCACATCTAGGCACTCAGTGGTGGGCTGTTTTTTTTTTGCCCTTTTCGGACTGAAATAGGTCACATAACACAGTAGTCAGATACCAAATACACATATACATTCGTGAAACATGCATGGTCACACATGCATTTTTCACGAATTCACATATGTGTATTGCATGGATAGATAGCTTAGCTAGCTTAGTTAGTTCGGGAATCCGGCGACAGCTCAAGCCGAGGTGCACCGAGTGCCCTTGAGATGTTTCGCCTAAAAACAATCGGGTGAGTGCCTTAAGCGCTCCCCTTAGTAGTCCGGTAAAACTGTAGCGGCCTCCGGGTCAACAGTGTAGGTCAGTTCGAAAAAAAAAAAAAAAAAAAAAAAAAATAATCGTTTCCCTTGGTAGTCCGATGAAACTGTAGAGGCCTGTCAGACCAAGAGTGTAACCAGTTCGAAAATAAAAAAAATATCTGTGAGTAATCTTTTTAGTAATTAGGGTCGGTACAGCACGTTTGTCATGTTGTGACGTATGATTTGGCTTAGTTTTTACAATCGGCCGCGCGCGCCTGTCATCAATCCTCCTTGGGATTATTTTGTAGTACCACTATATATGGGAAGAATATGTAGCTATTAATTTCTCTTCATTTACTACAATGGCGTGGGCCGAAGAAATGATTACATTAGTTGATTCCCCTAAGCAGAAAGTTTTGCCCAACAGTGGTACACATGCAGGCTGACAGTATGTAACATTTCTTTATATAGTTATGTTATAAAAGGGGAAACGCCGGTAAAATTATCATTTTTGTCTCGACCAAATAATATCAAAATGTCGACATCAATTTCGAGAGGAACTCAAACATTATAACTGTCTTCATGGTTGGAATATCTCTCTAGGCTTAATATCTACATTTGGTACATCTTTTAGCTTTACAGTTTTAATCCATAAGTAATACTTGTAGAAATAAAATAGCATAACTAGTCTAAAAAAGTGCTACGGGGCAGAGGAAGGATCGCGCATCCTGACGAGCATAGCCTTTTTCATGTAAAATACCTTTTATAGTCGTCTCGTCGTAATTTATGTAATTATTATCGAAATTCAATTGACGGTGATTGGTGCCGTTCTAATAAATCTCCATTGTGATACAAATTCTAGAACATAAATCATTCATTCATTCATTCAACCGTTCATTCATTCAAAACATTAATTATATCATCGCAGTCCATTTAATAGTTTAAAACATACGGATAGGTAGGTGTATGTACGTTTTGTAAAGTATCATGACGAGTTCCCATTTGATAAGAATTTGTTTAACCTTTTAGTTTCGCCGCTCTTTAAGTCAACATCCTGTGTTTAACCGACACACTTTGCCTAGTGCGTCCGTTTCTCACTAAAGTTCGTAATCGATGCAAAATTAAACTGAACTTTATGTTTGCCGTAGAAAACTTAATACGAGTGCGGAAACGTCTTCTATAAAAGTCGGCTTATCGGAGCGGTTAACGCAAACACTGCTTTTGTTTTGCAATTAGCGTTTAATTCACTATGAGAACCTAACTTTTTTCCTACCGTTTGTAATAAACACTGCTGGGTGAGATCACGTCACATGGACCCACCATTTTCCACTTGGTCATGTAAATTAAATATACTAGTTTTTATTATGAAATAATCACTATCAATAATTAAATCCACCATTTTTCAATGGAAATTTTAAAAACGTAATTAAAAAAAATGATTAATGAAATTTTCAGAATTTTTTGTTTATACTTTGATATAATACTGAGAACTAAATATTATAGTTATTTATATTTTATTGTATAACTATTTATTATTTCAGTTTCCAAATGGAAATTCAAATAACTTTACAATCAAATAATGATTTCTTTTTCTTTCAAGATTCAAGACATGCATTTAATATTTAAGTTTATTATTTTAAAAGAAAATGTCACTGCTAACTCAAGTTTGAATAATATAGATTTATTTTTCACCGAGCGGCGAGCGTTGTCGAACTTGTCGTTACCTTACATCTCCTCTAGTTGCAACTTCGATCAGTCGTAATTTATAATAAAAAAATGTTTTCAGTTATATAAAATAGCAGGCCCGGAGGACGTAGTCCTGCCCTGATAATAAAAATAAGCATTATATGCTTAGGGTAACTAATGTATTCAATTTGATAAGGATTAATACTGTATCCGTCTAAATAGCCTTCCAATTATTTCATTGTATATGACCATGTTTTTAGAACATAGATGGGTATAATAAGCTATCCTTAAAAGATAGGTATATGCCATGGTAGACTTTTTTGTAAATCTATAAAAGAGAAATATCTCGGTTTGCATTGTTTTGTTATATCTCAAAGGGATTAGGCAGCGTTTTCGACGAAAACTTCCAGGTGGCTTGTCGTGAATTATTATTATCATGAATTCGTTCACAATACTTTCATAAACAATTGAAATTAATCCATTCTCAATTATCCAGGCAAATGTTCCTACTTTTCTTTAAATTAAAAACCTACTTCGAACTATAACAAACCCTAAAAAAATCAAATTGGTGGAACCGTTTTCTAGTGATGTGCTTTCCAGCAAATAGCATTTAATTTCAGTTTTCTTATTTACTATGGGTATATCACACTATTACCTTTATCTCCAATTGCTTCATGCTTTTTTTAATAAAATAGAATATTCCTTGAAATTTTCTTAAGTTGTTATTTCGAGTTTTTGGCGAGATTTTAGTATGTCATGTATTGGATTTTATATTTTATTCATAATTTTGTGTTATTAAACTGTATATTTTGTAATATTGGTGGTGTTTTACGTAATATAGTTCGGTTATTATGCACAAGTGAAGTGTATGGGAAATAATACCACGGAGCATGCATTCTGAGATGCCACCAAAACTCCATGGAAAGTTCTAACAAGGGAGCCACCATCTTGTTAGAACATTCAAATTATCACAAGACATTAACTTGGCAAAATCTTGTTACTTGACGCTGTCTAGTGCACAAACCGTGCTGGAGCCAAAAAATAAAGACGAAGAAGAAGTTGTTATTTCAGGGACGGTAAACATATCAAAGGTATACTTAACAATCGCTATTCCGGCGTTAATGCCACCAAAGTATAGTATCATTTCACTCGTGCTCAATTGGAGGTCATTGAATTTGCATATAGAGCATGCCCGGGCGTCAATATTACGAGAGGGCTTAACAACGTGAAGCGTTCAAATTCGCTTCCGAAAATCCAATTGACAATTGGTTATGTCGGTGCCTGATACCAGATTTATTAATATTAGACGTGAAAATAAGCGTGTATAAAGTATTCAATTTCCGATTTTGTTTTTAAATTTGGAATTATTCTTAAAAATGTACGTTTTTATTGATGGTTCAGTTGGTCCGAATCTCTATAACGAGCGTTATCTTGAAGGTAGGCATCATGACGAAAACCATAGTATAACTGTTGGGGTTTTCTCTAATACCCGTCTCGCTAGCTGCCATAGTCAATTGAATATCTGTCGCCATAGAAGTTGTACTTGAGAGCCAGTTTTCTCTAGGCTTTGTGTAATACCGTTTTGACCGTCATCGTCAGATTAGGTAAGGTAAGATAAAACAAATAAGTTATTCAATTACAGATCAGCGAAGGCGATTATTAACTTCATAACTACCGCAGGTTCTGGAAATGACTCCTAGGCATCGAGGTGAATCAGCAAGAAACTCGATCTGGTTTACCTATTTATTTATTCCATATATTTTTAGAAGAGAACAACGTAATTATATATAACGGGTGCATATACTGGGGTGCTATATCCATATGTCATTGTCGTTTACGTAATAGCCCACCTTATAATAATAGCTCTCTGACATCAAAACCCGCTTAATATGGTGTTTGAACTTATTACCCGACAAATCGTTACTGTGCTTAAACATTAATAAAACAACGTTGCTTTCTTTTCTGTCTGCTTCTTCGCAAAATTTTGAATTTGATTGTTATTTATTCGTATCTTCCTGATAAGCTACAAAGTTGGAATTAGAACACAATCCAAGATTGCATGATAAGGCAAGAAAATGAGGAACTCCAGGAAGAAGAAATTTCGCATCACATAACGTATTTTTGTTTTTATTGTCCTCTTATCTCGATCTTTGTTTTAGATTTAACAGATATTTAAAAAAAAAACTATTTAAAATTAACAATCACAAACTTTCAAGATAATCTGTAAGAGTATAAAAATTAATATAGGATTTAATGAGGATAAGAGGATTTTTTTATAATTCTTATTAGAAACGTCGTTCATTAATAATGGAATTCAAATAAGGACGGCAATTCCAAACAATTTTAGAGTGTTCCTCTTTGTGAATGATATACACCTGTGTTGTTATTTAATTAACTACTTAGACCTGTAACTAAAAGTTGCTCTGTACATTGTAAGAATTAATATGTCCAAATGAGACACGGTACAGTAAAAGGTGTTTCTTTTTTAATCATAAAATACAATATAACGATGTATACAATGTAACATTAAGTAATCTTACTAAAAAAGAAATAATAATGTCTCATTGATTAATCTATGGAAACAAAATAATATAGGACTACTTTTGTGTGCCCATCAGTTAAAAAATACCTACTGGATAAGTTTAGTTAATTTTTTTTTTACTTCTTAGACATTTGGTCCTAATTTAAAAAATAAAGTTATGGTAATTTCGTTCATGTAAAATAATTAAAGCTTGAAGTAACTACGATTGTTATAAGCACTACGCCTTCAATGATATGTGTTTCCTTACTCTGGAGAAGTGGGGCAAACGGTATGGTGCTTATATTTATTTATCTATACATAAAATATGTTGCTAAGCAACGAAGCAGACTAAGTATTACAGGTATCAGCTAGTAATTAATATTTACATTTCAAAGTGAAACTTTTTTAACTTCATCTCAAATTGTCTCCTCCATCTATCGCATGTTGCATTACAGCCGGCCGAAAGTGAAAGTGAAAGGCGCTCGGCAGAGCAGTCAAGACCAATATAGCAGCACCCATGGTTCAACTCAAAAAGATTCAATAATTTAAATAAAATATTGTGCTCAGTTTTTAAAATGCTACGAACCAAAAAAAAGTTTCACTTACATCGTAGTTTCATAAAACCACCCATTTTTTAAAAAAACTTTACATTTAAAAACAATGTAATACGCTACTAACTAATACGTTACTTTATACTTGAGCAATATTGATACAAAATAATTAACTTACTAAAAGCCTCAATTTATTGCAAACTTAGTACATTATAACGACGAATAACATGATTTTAGACTTTATTAAAATCAATTCATTTATACTTATCAAGAAAATTTCTTAGATCAAACAAGCTTCATACATTAGATGAGAATCTAAGCTTTAACCGAATCATAAATCCGTGTAATAAAACTGGGACAAAGTGATGGGCGATTCCACACTCGCACTCGACGTCGTGCGTCGCTATGAGATGTAAATATTTACTGCTACATTTTATTTCCATTTTTACTTACTACTATAAATCGGAATTTATGATTTACTTTAAAATATTCTATTTGTGTGGCTTTGTTTATATATCTTTCATGTTTATTAAGTACCGTCTGCATAGTTACAGTATGTTTACAAGTTTATTTTTTATTTATTTATTGCAAGACGTAAGAATGTGCTTTAACTTTGCAAAGACCTAATTAATATACAATTTCTTGTATTAAATAACACGTAGCATTCAGGCCCAAGTTTGAAAAGAAAATCTCCTTGAAGCCTAATGTACAATATGATGTACATTCAAATTTTATGAACTTTGCTATTGAAGTTTCGCGCCAACTGTAAGTAATCTCAGCTCATATTTTAATTTAAATGCAATATTATTCAATAAAAGATTGTCTACAAAAAAAAATGCTTGTCTGTAAAGTCGGCTTATGGACGATAACTTTATGTGATAACGTCATAAGAAAACATTGATAAAAAATTGCATACTTTTTGCCGCAATTGTTGTTGTAATAAACAATGGAAATGACATTAACTTTTCACTTCGCTTTCACTTGTTCCGCGCTCTCACTTGTACGCTCGGGTCAGGCGGAACGTGACAATGAGTCTTGCTTTTTCGTGCGTGCAGCCGGCGTTCATCGATTTATAAGATGTTCTTTCATTTAAAACTCAGTATCATCTAAACGCATAATGTGTATTTAAATGAACAAAAGATAAAACATAGTGGTTGAATTTTCATATAAAAAAAAAACACTAAAATGCGTAGAATGGAATATGTAAAAATATATTGTACGACATATTGAACACTGGGTTTGTAACGCATCTCGATCATAATGGTTTGAACTTTAGGAAGTCAATCAAAGTATGTAATTTGTGTCAAAGTAGTACCTTTATTTTAATAATCCTAACTTATATTATAAACGTGCACGGGAACTGTTTGTTTAACAAACTGTTACGCTTTCACGTCTAAACCACTCAAGCGATTATCATGAATTTTCGACATTAACGCGAGCGAAGCTACAGGCAAAAGCTGATATTTAAGCTGAACGATTATGTTCATCACACAAAAGCCCTAGCTATGTCCTGGGATGGAAACTGCGACTTCTCGACGACTCGATACTCGGGCGTTTCTTATAGGCAAAATGAAAAAGAATGAAACTATTTTTTTGCATAGAATAATATAAATTGCATGCAAATACGAAAGCATGCTAGGTAATTTTATACAGTTAACAAACTGTACAGCGAAGTGGAAAAAAAAAGCTAAAGTTAGAAACATAATTGAATGGAACATTATTTATTTAACTAAAGCCTGAGTATTTTATGTCGTAGAACAAGGGAACGATAAATTTTCACGAAGCTTTGCAAGGCAACGTTTTATTAACGAGCCCTATATAGTCGGCCGCTTAAATAATTACCTGATTACTTTTGTTTATTGTACGCTAATTGAACTATAACTATATCAAAGTGATTCAGGAAAATAACCTTTCAATTTAATAGATGCATAAATAATAGCAGGGTACCGTGTACATGCACACAGTGATAAAAACAGTCATTAAGTCACAGTGACTCCCTTTTGGCTGGTTACATTTCGGGATCAGACACTGTGTATCCGAATTGAGAGTAATAATGGGCGATGGGCTGTTGCTTCCAGATTGCACGTTATTTAACATCAGGTATCACAGAAAGCCGACGTGAAGTAACAGTGCTTGCACTGTTGCGTTTCGTTCGGCCAGTGAGCGCCGGAGGCCCACATATATTAAAAGGCCGGCAACGCACTTGCGACTCCCCTGGTGTTGCTAGTGCCTATGGACGGTGGTGATCACTTACCATCAGGTGACCCACCTGTTCGTTTGCCCCTATAATATAAAAAAAAACTCACTTTGCCGTATTCGAAAAAATACTTTAAAAATATTTCAGAATATATTAACTGATATTTGAGTCATATGAAATATTATATAGTCTTTATTAGACAGTTATGTTCATAAATAAACTGTATTTTACTTGTACATACAAGTAAAGCTACGATATGCTTTTTATGAACTGCAAAATGATTCAAAGGTAATAGTTATTGATTTCAAATAATTACACAGTTCTCAAAAATAGAAGTCCATTGCCGAATATATTGTAAAATAGAAAACACCTTTGACTTTCAATCACTTTTATAGACAAAGATTCTTCAATAATATCAAACGCTATCCCAGACGTGTTTTCACCGCCGCGGTCGAGTCTGCAGTGGTGTGATGTCTCCCCACCACCTGCCCGGCGCCAAACTACCCGAACACCTCCGACCGTACCCGATTACCGCCAAACAAGATAGTGGCGCGTAACCATATATAACTACATCACTAAAGAAAGCTTGAATCTATTTGGCAGGAGAAGATTTGTGTGATTAACAATGGCTGAAAAAACATACTGAAAAGTAAAAAAATTAGGTTAAAAAATGCTTTATATAAAAAAGTGAGTGAGTGACTGCGACATAAAAAATATTGTCAGTTTAATTGTTTAGTAGCCCAGTTACCATTTTATATAATTACATGTTTGAACTGCAAAGGGAAGATTTGGTTTAATTTTCTTCGATATTAGAGACCCGTACGAAGCCGTGGCGAGCAGCTAGTCTACATATAAGTAGGCGAATTAAAACAGTTCAATAGTTTTTCTCTACTTTTTGTCAACTGACTTTTTGTTTATTCGCTGTTGACGAGCTTTAGTGGGGTATCTATAAAAAAGTGCAATTTTGGAAATAGTCTTTTTCCATGCAAATGATGAGTCGAAACCTTAATTTATTCACTATACTTCACGATCGTTACATATACTAACCTACAATATGCGTACGCTTTTGTTTCAAATAAACTTTTATAATAATGAAACTGAATTAATAAATAATGGTTGATTTTCACTGATTATTATAAATAAAATAAGTTTATCTCTAAAAATAGAATCGAATAAATACAAAAGGGAAAAAATATCCCACAGAAATTTATAGTCGTATGAATAACAAACAAAGAAAGTAGTTGCGTATTCGAATCGCGGGGCGAAAATTTATTCGCCGATGTGAAATCGCGTGGAAAATTTGCAATTTAGAAGTAAAAGGGGAACGTCAATAAGGCAACGTTTATGTAAATTCAAGACTCTCGTACAAAACTGCACAGTTATCATTGCATTCAGTTCGCCGTTTGAAAACGATTTATCAGGATATTTTTAAAGGAACTCCTCCGCATATTCGGAATGCAGTATGAAAAATTTTGCTTCAGTTTATAGGTGCGGTGTGATTGGATTTTATATAGTATACTGCAGAAATTCATACTGCTGAGTATTCTGTATTCCATTTTATGAAGATTTTATTGCGTTTTCTTTAACGGAATGCTGATTCTTATATTCCTTGTTATTTGTAAACGTATCCGAGAGTAATAAAGCTTTTATGACTTGATGCTGAGTGCTGTGTGTACTAAAATATATGTATTGTCTTCTTTAGTCAAAATTACTACTTTTCTAATATTACCTTATAATTTCGATACGAGATAATTCAGGGAAGGACTTCTATTACGCCAGGTCGTCTGTCTTGAGTTAGAGTTATTAATTTAGTCTGATCGATTAATGCCCGGTTTCTGAAGCCGTCAGTTAAACTATCAATGGCTATTTATTGATTCAATAACGTTATCCATAAGACAAGCGGCGTTTAACTGTCAATGTTTCTGAATACAGAATGAGACGTAGACTGACATTTCTCGTGTCATTTTGTATTCAGAAACCCAATTTGACAAGTTATCGAACCGATAGCGCTGTTAAACAGATAAACTACAGTTAAAAATGCTTCAGAAACCGGGCATAAGAAAGACATCATTTTTCAATATTCGAAGATTAAGTTACAGAACTCAACTTCACTTGTCATTTCAATAACTTCTAATTACTACTTATGATTCCCTTGTGTATCTGTAGCATGGTAAATTGCCACATAACAACTGACATAAATCTGGTCATACATTCCCGTATGCAAAATAAAAGACGAGTGCTATGGTTTAGTACAAAATAATAATAAAAGTCACAATATTTCTATGTTTTGTAAGTCAAAAGTATAAAAAATATTTTATGTTTTTGTATTTCTGAATATTCGCAAAGTTAAAAAAGAAGTGTAGATCTTGTCAATACTGCAACTACAGCGAATATGGCGTCATAAGTACAAAAATAAAATTTCACAAAAATGAGTCAAGCCGTTTAGATGTGCAAAAATTCGGACATACGCACACTGGATTTTTGTTATTGTTATTATTCATATATATATGAATAATCTGTTTTATAAATTATCTTTTTTCAATATTGCATAAGAACATTATACATATAATTATATATTTACCCTCAAATATAATATTTTTAAAGCAACATTACAAAATAAAACTCATTCATTCATTTAACAATATACAATTAAAGTAGAAATGTATCGATACAAATAAACTGTTTATAAATTCTTATTTAAGGAGTGCCTTACTATTTTCATATCACCGGCTGTTGTGTAAACACAAATGCGTTCTATTCATGACCTTTTGGCAGCATGTGTGTTACAGTAATACGACACTAGGGAGCTCTGGCGACGCGTCTGTTTGTACTGGAACATAATATGGCGCATTAGATTGTTTTGCCTCCATTATCTTAGCTTTGATGCTGCCAACTAACGTGTGCACATGTTTTAGGTGTCCGTGTAACAGTCGAGTTTTATTTTGTATATTGTATTTTTATTATTTAATTCGAATAATTATATTATTACTATTTAATTACGATCCGATCTTCCGTCATTTTTTTTTGAATTAAAATAAATCCAACATTTTGAAAAGCGTATCACTAGAAAATTACTAGACTAGAAGCTAAACAGGAATGTTAAAGTTAAAATAAAAAACTACGCACATTTAATACATTACGACACGCAGTTTCGGAGGAACATAACAAACATATTCACGTGAACCAAACCGCAGCCAAAAAATAGCGTAGTTAGTGAAGTAGCTCATTCAATTTTTACTTACCAGTAAGGTGAAAACTGTGAAGAACGTTTAGTTGTTTTTTATTTCAAAACAAAGATTTAGTTTTTACATATCAAATATAATAAAAGAGGATAATCATTATTTTTATCTCAAAGAACACCATATATTCCGTATATAGAACAAGTATTTTAACGTTCAAGAAAATTGCGTCGTAAATCATTAATCAAAAGTACAATGCACGTCAACTGCGCTCCACGCACGATTCTAGGGGACGAACGAACAGACTGGGTAATGGGGAATCGAACGGAAAACCTTCCGCCATTCAGTCTACCGCGCAAGAATACTTTGACTTGCTGGCTCGCGGTAGAATATTCGATTATTTTAAGGGGGAGACGGAGGGGGTAAATGGGATGATGAATAATGGTTTGAGTCCATTACAGTAATACAATAGAAAAAAATATTAATAACTGCTTGAAGTCATTAATTTCATCAACTAAGTTTTTTTAAACATATTTAGTATGGATACCTAATAAGATGTAATAAAAATAAACATACATGTTAATACTTAAGTTTGGAACATTATCTATCTATATAAATAAAAATTAATTGCCTAATGTATCACCGAAGGGTATCACTTCGGAACGACTGCACTTGGGGTGGCGATTCTTCCCAAAAAAATCGATTTTTAAATCGGTGCGAATCGTGTTCTGTGGAATTAATACATGAAAAAATCGAAGTCTAGAAGACTGGTTATTCAAATTTTGATTTCATGATAAATTTTTTCGATCTTTTCGTTGTATAAAAAAGTTTATAATGAAAAAAAAAAAAAAAAAAAACGATGTGTAGATAAGTATCGATTTAAAAAATCGATTTTTCTACTAATCGATCTCACATTGTCATGCCTAGGCTGCACTTACTTGGTTAATTATTTTTTTGTTGTGCGTGTTATTATCAAGACAAGGTAAATATGAGAGATAATGTTTGAAAAATCCTACAGAAAAGTGAAAAATTTGGATTAACCAATGTCCATATCAAAAGTGAGTGAGACATACGATAGTAGGAATATCTTCAAAAATATTGACAGAGTTCAGTTGTTCAGAAGCCGTTTTATTTTACTACATGGTTGTAGGTACTGTAAAGGTAAAACTTAATTTCATTTTCTTCGTTCGTAATCCCCAGCCGAAGCCACGGCGAATAATTAGTAACGTTAATAAAAATCTTAAAGTATTTAACATAGAACGATATTAAAACGAAACCGAGTAAATTAACTGGAAAATTTTCATGAGTTCGCACTCGAAACGACCATTCTGGGAAACGTTCCCCCGATATATTCCCATAATAAAAATAAATTAACGATATTCACTAAAATGCAACGCACCGAAATGAACCGGGCAGTTCGCAACAATTACCAACTCGTCCCGAATTTCTCGATACAGGCCGGGTAATTGATATTTACGGTACACTTAATCCCTATGTTGTACGACTCGGAGAGCAGATTTATTTTTATCACTTCATTAATATATGGTGTGTGCGATTGTATCATTGATTTTATTATAGCATAATTAAAATATTATGAATGTAAAATTTTTCATTACACTTTGATATGAAATTCGTAACATAATGAAGTTGTATTAAAGCTTAAAATATGATATGTAACTGTTACAAATAGAAGGATTATAGAGAAACTTTTTTTACATATCCTTAAGTGATAAGCGCTCGGCAGAACAACCATGGTCAAAATGGCGGCGCGATCAAAAAAAGTTTCGTTTGCAATTGTATTTTCTCAAGGACTTAATAGAGGTATAAATGTTATTATATGATATGAATAATAATAATCATTGTATATATGAATATTATTTATAGTTTAATTATTTCACGAGCATTTTTAATACTGTTTTTAGGTATTCATGATGTGATCGATTTTTTTTACATTCATTTTCTTATTTGTAAAAAACAACTAAATAAACCTTATACTCTTAGGTAAAAAAGATAACATTTCGCGGTAATATCTAAATTAAAGCCTATCAACTAATGAATTAGTTAAGGCTAAATATAAACCTTACACAAAAATGGCCACAAATTCCTCTCCTAGACTTTTTAAATACCACGTTAACGTTACCGCCCTTTGCACTAATCACATAATTATTAATGTTTTATAGTGTATATATACAATTGTGTACAAATAAAACCTTTTTGTTTCAGTCATATGCACGTACCTACGGATTTAACTCACAAACAGCTTAATCGATTCTGATGAAATTTTGCATACACGTTCTCAGAGGTACATAAGAGGACATGGAGTACTTATCATCCATACAAAAATGCTGCTCCTAAGCATAGGTCAAATTTATATTAACGCGATCGAAGCCGCGTGTAAAAATTATCTACTATATAACAAGCGCGTACGAACCCACGGTCAGCTACTAGTGTAAGTATATAATAAATATGAAATGTAATGTAACAAGAAAAGCTAACAATAATGTGTTACACATTTTTTTTAGATATTTCTTCTTCTTTATTTTTTTTGGCTCCGTCACGGTTTGTGCACTAGCCAGCGTCAAGTAACAAGATTTTGCCAAGTAAGTGTCTTGCGATAATTATAATGTTCTAACAAGATGGTGGTTTCCTTGTTAGAACTTTCCATGGAGTTTTGGTAGCATCTCAGAATGCATTCTCCATGGTATTATTTCCTATCCACTTCACTTGTGCATAATAACCGAACTATATTACGTAAAACACCACCAATATTACAAAATATAGAGTATAATAACACAAGATTATGAATAAAATATAAAAACCACTACATGACAGACTAAGATCCCGCCAAAAACTCTTTTAGATATTTATAGCGAAATCAAATATAAGTATACAGAAATCTACCAGCAGTATTTAAAAGGATTTTTCTTGACAAAAATCGCTTTTAACCCAAATGAATTTGCATTAATGATGACCACTTACTCCAAGCAACTCAAAGTCACAACGAATAGCTTTTAGGGATTGTATAACCTAAATGAATTTCATTTAAGTTACGTTACGTTTAAAAAAAAAAATTGCTTTTGCTTCAGAATTTGACTTTATTAGAAAATGTAACATTTTGAAACATTTTCTCTTGATCTATAGAACCAACAGGTTTAGCGTCCATTTTGGCAAAATATCCTCGTGACTCACTAAATTAGCCCTCATACAGAGGCGAGAGGTCACGGGTTCAATATTTTTTTTTTTGGAAAACTTAGAGCTAACATTAATGAAGCAAGAAAAAAGTATCCAAGTTAATGGCTAATTACAAGTTTTCACTTATTTATAGAAATAAAAATAAACGGAGAAAAAGACAGATATAATTACAAATACACAAAAAAATATATGTATATAATCATTACAAACACAAGGATAGAGTTAATGAAAGAAGGCTTTTAACAAATATTTTCTAAGGCGCGGTACACTCGTGTAAAAATAAAGCTACATTATTACCTAGAGAATTAAATTCTTGTGGGTTATACATAACTGAACTTTAGATAATACAAGTTCTGGACAGTTTACAATTCCATTGGCTATATTAATCAAGTAAATTAAATCGGATATTTTATTAGTAGAACTTTTAGATCAAATGTATGTGTTTATGCTAACTTACTAGCTGATATCCGCCTCTTTCGTTATGTTTTAAAAAAATAGGTACGAGCCAATGAAAGCCAAAAAATTAATAGCTTGGAAAAATCTACGAAAAATTCTGCGTCTAATGGTCATAGTTCTATGCCAATACGTTCAGTATTTCCATTACATATAGTATAGATTAGTTACCATAATAACTAAATATAACTTATATTTAATTAGGAATAACATAGATATATTCGAAATTGGAATATATGTTTATCTATCTAGATACAAGCACTGATAAATTTGCAGTATTCAAAGCGTTTTGTCAGGAATAGTTTGAAACAGTTCGGCAACAAGCAGCATTTATTTAGGCGCACCGTACCATTTAGCAGCGTCGACCGCACATTTGTACCGGTCGGTACCGACCCGGGAATACACATTAGCCTACACTAATACTAGATCTGGTCGTTTAAATTGTATTCGAGAATTAAGCAGCTTTTATTACACGTGATGTTGTAGTAATTGGTAACATCTATTGCTATATAACTATTTGTGTAATATACAGAAGTGTTTGTGTAGAGATATTAGTTACCGTTAATGTAATTTGTACTCTCTTTGTTAAAATAATTAGAATGTACTTGGGAAATTCCACGCCAAATCGACCATTTTTGACCCCGACCTTTCGATCTGGCTGATAAGTTTTTCCAACCCTATAAAACGATTTCAAAAATTCATTACATTTTTTTAAATTACGTTTTATATTTTAAATTATATATTTTTTTATTTATTCAATTTTTTGTCATAATTAAAAAAATGAATTTAATTTAGTAAGTAAGGTAATAATGTCATTAATAGATATACTACTTACATTACAATCATTTCGTTATCAGTAAATTATACTTTTTTTTAACTTGTAGTTTCAAATATAATTTATTCACTAGTGTAAATTGTGACTTATTCGATTAAATTGTGAATTTTTTAAGACTCATATAATAGCACAAAAGTATAGGTTTTTATACATAATAAAATAAAAATAAAATATTTTCTTTCAGTACAAAAAGCTGAGTGAACACATAAAAGTAACGTTTGAAGAAAGATTAATGGCTCACATTATTTGTTCCTTTATATCCATTTAACTCAAACGTTGATAAATCAGCGTTACTATAAATCCAAACAGTTTTTAAATAAAAGACAGTTTAAATATGAGCAGCGGAAGGAACCGTTGTAGCATTGTTAAAGTGGTACAGTGTAGAGAGATACTGTATGGTAACTACAAAGTTTTAGTTATGCTGAAAAGAGTGCTTTATTTTGAAAAAAAAGTAGTGTGTATTTATGTACACGCGTTAGAAGTTATACTTCTTTGGCGTAACAAGATAAAAATCTTTTCAAATATTTTATATTTCGCCTTATTCTACGTTTGCAGAAAAATCGGCACTAAAATATAGAAAAAAGGTATTTAATACATACATACTTTTTTGAATAAAATGTTGACTATAGTTAAGTTCAGGGTGTCGATTTTTCGTTATGGTATGCGCACGCATCGTAACAATTTACTCTCATCATTTTTTCATAAAGTGCTAATAATGCACTTCTGTACTACACGATACTTAATTATAAAAAAAAACTAATAAAATTGGCAAACATTCAGGTTAACTAATATTATATGCATATATAAATAAAAAAACTATTTAAAATTGTAAAATGCTACGCCGCTAGCCATCAATTATGTACTTATTAAAACTTGGATATGTATTGTACCGTTTGGCGATGGTATCAAATTAGGTGTTAAGAAATCTGTATTTGCTTTCATAAATATCCAATCTAACTTAACTTAAAAAATACCAGATTTATCACGAAAGTTTGAAAAATGACAAATGATGTATTGTTAAAATTAAAATTGTTATGTAAAATATATTTTTAAATTATTTTTCGTTTCTAAGAACTTCTTTTTACTTAACCATGAAATTTACAATGTAGGATGTCCTGAAAATAAAAACATAACCCACCATTTTGAGATTTGGATCATAAAAAATCAGCCAAGGGCTTAAATAATACATTCAGTGACAAAATGTTAATGTTATTTGTATTTCCCAACAGAACACCTATTCAAAAATATATTCATTGCATACTGTTTCTATCATACTGGTGTAACACGTGCTAGCCATCCGGCACACCTGTCTGGGAAGTAGATTGTAATAAATGAATCCACTTATCAGGATTTTTACCTTTATTTGGTTGAAGATCAAGATTTTGTGTTGTTGTCACAGTGTTGTCTAGCAACATGGACCTTATGTTTTATCTTTTATTTTTAAATTTGGAGCTTTGATAATTTGTAATCGATCCTTTTGAGCAGTAAAAGCTTTGCGCCCATTTGGAATGTAATCATCTTATATAAGGGATATTAAAGAAATCGCTATTGTTTTCACTCTAGTGATTTCACTATAATGTGGGCAGATCATATATGACGATAATGGGAACACGTCAAAGACTTTATTTGTGTTACTAATAGGAAATTAAATTAATATCGGTTGTTAAAAAGGAACCATGTCTTAAAAAAGTTTATAAGTTATATTATTTTTAATGTTTTTTCTAAAGTAGCTGATACTGTGCATTGCATACATTTTAAAGGGATAAAATAATTATAAAGAGTCGATGGAATCCAAAAAATAAATAGCTCAGAACCACCTTCCAAAAATTCCATGTCGATGGTCATAGTCCTATATCGATACGGTCAGTAGTTTTACTAGATTGAGGCCTAAATAATTTATATTTTAACTAGTGGCCCGCTCCGGCTTCGCACGGGTATAAAATATATAGCCTATGTTATTCACTGAAAAAATGATTAAAATCGATCCAGTAGTTTTGATATATTCATTACTGTCCGTGGCCCGCACGCGTTAAATTTGGAGTAACCTGAAAAATAACAGTATTTCTCCACTATTTAATTTATGTTATTATACATATAAACCTTTCTCTTCAATCACTCTATTAAAAAAAAAAACCGCATCAAAATCCGTTGCGTAGTTTTAAAGATTTAAGCATGCATAGGGATATAGGGACAGAGAAAGTGACTTTGTTTTATACTATGTAATGATACTTAAAAGTAGTATTCATTTCTCGTATAATATACCTACCTACCATTACTATCCTACACAAATGTTGATAATAACAAACCCGTGGCAGATGTAACGTGCATACATAATTATTTTATTCACTTTTAACTGATAGTTTTAATTAAAACGATGCATTGTAATATACACAAAAGGATAGCTAGGAAAACTAAGAGGTTAATAACGGAGGAACAAAGCGTAATTACAAGCATCCATTCCGCTTAATGAACCCTTAGAGAGAGAGAACAGACTCATATATGATGAATAATCACTGTTTAAACACGATATATTGTGTCTTAATGTCTCATATTCATTTGGAACCTTAATAATACACGCTATTGTTAAACTTCATCAAGATTAGTGTTTGAAATCATTATTAAAAATTAATATGTAAAACTATAAATATTATAATAACTAGTGTACACTAACTAGTATGTTCTTCTGAAAATGTTTATAATTCGTCACAGAATACACGTGTCTTATCTATATTAATTACTAGCTTCTGCATGCACATTTACTCGTGTTATTGTTAGATTTGACCTTTCCCTCTGGAATAGTATTTTTGAAGTTATACTTCTTTTGGCGCGTTAGGGAAAAATGATGAGAGTAAATTTTTATAATGCGCGCGCACACCGTCACGAAAACCGACACCGTGAAGTTAGATGAAGTCAACATTTTATTCAAAAAAAGTATGTACGTAATATATATGTACGTAAATACCTTTTTTCTATTGTTAGTGTAGTTTTTCCTACAAACGTAGAATAAAGCGAAAGATAAAATTTTTGAAAAGATTTTTATCTTGTTACTCCAAAGAAGTATAACTTTTTTGTGGTTCAAAGGTATCCTATATCCTTTTCTGTTTCCCAGACCACGTATATGTAATATATCATAGTTATTCGTTGAGTAGTTAATGCGTGAAAGCATTACAAACAAAAATATACAGAAGCAGTAATTAGAAGGACTAATTATATACACAGTTTTGTACGAATAAATGTTATGTAAAAATAAAACCGAATTAAAAAAAATGCACCAGAACGTCTTGACATTAGTTAGGTACCTACCCAGCCTTGGATTGTCACAAGTCGCTCAACCAATATAATTTTTCTATTCAATTTTGAAGAGTTCTCAGGTGTACATTCAAAATTAAAGGTAATATAACTAAAATGAGACCCACTTGAAAATATCCCCTTTTAAATAAAATAAAATAATTTCCAAATTGGATTATATAATATGACGTCATTTTGAGGTAACAAACAAAGAAAAAAAGTCACGGAATTGAGAATCTCCTCGTTTTTGATATCGGTTAATAAAATAAAGAAATACAAATAACATGAGTAATATAATTTAGTTGTGCAAATTAACGTTATCTTATTTTGATATGGCTCAATTCTTTGTGACTTTATCACAGGACGCCGCCTCTCATTTACTTCACTTTTAAGGAATCCCAACTTCCATTAAGCAAAGAGGATCTTCGGCCAGCTTAATTAAGAATTCTCTCGAAAATCTCGTCTCCGTACGCGCGACGCCGAACGATATCGCCGCAATTGATTTTAAATGAGTTCGTAACAAAGGTCGTCGAGAGTGCTTCTTTTTATTATTTAAAATATAAAAAGTTTGTTTTAGAAAGCAGAAGTACAACAAAATTGCCAATGAAAGAGGAATCCATTAAATCTGTAGAAAAACTTACAAGATTACTCAACAATATGTAAATAAATCTATACAGAAAAATAGACAGACATATCAACGTACAGCCCAAGCATCTTAGGAATAATTTTTGGAAGTTCAAAAATGATGAAAACGGGGTATAAAAGTTTATATGAAAATACGTCATTTTCCACCAATCAGTTTTTCTTTTATATATACATATAAACTAAACAGTCGAAAATAATTTCTGCACATGAACCATGTGCAAAGTCAGAGGAGACTGCTAGTGACCTATATACAATAAAATTAGCTTTAACTCTTTAAAGCCTTAAATTTTAACAACGATCATAAACAAATCATTATTACCCTTTATCCATCCCCATTTTGTTACTGTCTACATTTTTTTAAAGTGCCTACTAAGTAACTTTAAAAGTAAAGTTGTATGCAAACTTTATCAATAAAATTATTTAAAAATATAATTAAATAGCCTAAACGAAGCCAGTGTGAATTTTCCACTCAGTTAATTATCTTAAGAGACCGGTATAATTAACATAAGCTTTTATGTAAAGAATATCTACAACATGATGCTAAAGATACGTGGATATCACGTTTCACCTGGCAAATATTACTGTCCAACCCAGTAGTTTCTTGTTTAATACTGCATGGACCGGATTAAAGGTAAGGTTATAAATAAGAAGGAATAAAATAAGGCATATATTGTATTTTAGTTAGTAGATTTAACTGAAACTAACAGTTCTTGTAAACAGGAACAACATCAATCCACTGACAGACTCAGTTTAGAGTACATACACCCTAGATCTCTTTGGTAGTGTTGTGTTATTTTGATTTATACTAGTAATTACTGATTATAATTTAAAAAAAATA
This sequence comes from Antheraea assamensis, assembly GCA_035772565.1. Classification (NCBI taxonomy): domain Eukaryota; kingdom Metazoa; phylum Arthropoda; class Insecta; order Lepidoptera; family Saturniidae; genus Antheraea; species Antheraea assamensis. The sequence continues at coordinate 1,929,234 of JAQQSE010000022.1, read as the reverse complement.
TATTATTTCAAATCCTTTAAAGATAGATCTTTCGTAGGTGGTAGAGCTACGCTGAAGCTATTACTGGTTTCAGCATGAATGGGTCGATGGGTCGGCTCGCCCTGGGTAGTACCACCCTCTCACAGAAAGCCGACGTGAAGTAACAGTGGTTGCACTGTTGCGTTTCGTTCGGCCAGAGAGAGCGCCGAAGACCCACATAATTTAAAAGGCTGGCAACGCTCTTGCGACTTCCCTGGTGCTGCTAGTGTCTATGGACGGCGGTGATCACTTACCATCAGGTATTACCCACCTGTCCGTTTGCCCCCTACAATATAAAAAAAAGAAAAAAAAGATACTTATTCGTATAGTTTCAAAGAAACTACGCCGAAAACGAGTTAAGCCTAATCTATCACAAAAACATCTGTATAAATGGATCATGTGTCAACTAGTCATGAGTTTGTGCTCTTATTACATAAATGTTGTCATTTTAAAGTATACATTATTGCTTAAGCCAAGTCATTGACATGGATTTTAAATAAATACATTTCGTGTAGATAACTGGTTATGAATTTTAATTTGAGCTTTCCTGATTTTAATTCTATCACCGATATTCGACATGCGCTTAAGTGAATTAAATTGAGAGCTTTTTTTATACGTTATAGGTTAGCGTTTGACGACAATCTCATCTGATGTTAAATGATGATGTGGTCTAAGATGGTAGTCACGCTAAACCTAGAGGGAGACTGGCTCTCAGATGCAACTGCCGGAACACATCATTCGGTGCTTGGTGGCGGATTTTCAACTTGAGGGTGGTAGCTAGCCAGGTTGACTTAGTAATAGCCCTACCACCATGTATAAGCCCTACCACCGCGTATTATTATGGGCAAACATCAATTAATAATAAATATTGAGAGAAGAATTTACTAACCCTACCATTATTTTTTTAACTTTTATTAAAACTATCTTTAAATAGTTTTAAGTACAGAAAAAAATGGTAACGAAACCATAACATGGTGACATTGTAATTTTTTAAAGCCATCTGCGTCGATAATACCGTCACGTCGAAAATGTATTTCCAATTATGTAATTGTGCGAAAAAGGCAGCCCGCTCTATGTTGTGTGTATGTGTGTGTGTGTGTGTGCGTGTGTGTGTTGTACCATCTTAAGGCTCATCGTTGTTTAAAAACAATTAAGATCGTAGTTAAATGCCAATTCGATATATGACATGTAAAAGAAGGTTACTAATAAAAAAAAATCAATTTCGTTTAAGATCGACAATAAATAGAATTATTATACGTATAAGAAAGTAAGTAAGAATGGATTTTTACTATTTTGATTTTATAAGATATTGCAAAAGAAAAAGTAAAAATATCATAGAAACTAGGTAAAAGAATCATAACAGTCACTCATAGAGAGTGTAAAAAAAAGAATACTTAGAATATACTAGAAAATTCGAGAACGTTCTATTTATTAAAATCGTTTAATAATATGTACTGTACTTTAGATCTTTTAATAACCCGATAAATATATATATATATATACATATCCGTCTGATTTAAGAGAAATTCTTACAGCGAGAGTTTCTGCATGAATATTACTAGAACATTACTTAACTGTACAGCTTGCCATGACAGCTCCTCGAAACTTGGGTCCTGCATAAATACGGTGACAAGAATTTTGACGTAAGTGAGGAAATATTACTAGGAGCTTAGCGTTACGAGGGTGCAGCTCGCGGGAGGCTGACTCGTTATGCTGATTTATGACGCACCCCCGAAAAGGTATTTTAAAGAAGCTCACCTTATGAATTCTTTCAACAAAATTTACGTCTCATTTTCGTCGTCAGCGACGAGATATTGCAAGGGTAGGCTAATGCCGACCCTAACATGATATATATTAGATAACTTTATGTGGTTACACATTATATACTAGCAGGCCCGGCGGACGTTGTCTTGCCCTGATAATAAAAATATATACTTATATGCATGAAATGCTTAAGGTACCTAATGTATTTAATTTGATAAGGATTAATACTGAATCCGTCTAAATAGCCTTCATAACGTCATTATACGGTACCATTTTTAAGTAGATAAATGGATATAGTAAGCTATCCTTAAAATGTAGGTATATGCCATTGCAGACTTTTTCTAGATCTCTAAAAGAGGAATATCTCACTATGCATTGTTTTGTTATATCTTAAAAGAATTAGGCAGCGCTTTCGATTCAAGCTCCCAGGCGGCTTGACTTTTACCAACACTTCCAACAATTATCGTTATATTTCAACCAATTTACATAAAACCTTGACAAATTATAAACCTAATCCTTCCTCATGTATTATTCTATCTATTCGTGAAAACCACATTATAATCCGTTCAGTAGTTTTTGAGTTTATTGCGAACAGTCAGACAGACGGACAGACGCGGCGACCGACTTTGTTTTATAATATGTAGTGATATAAAAAAATCAAATTGGGCTATAATTACATTCGACGCAGCTTCGACGGTCGCTTGTGTGTTTTAAACCATAATCGATTTTTCTATTATAATTTTAGAAATAGAAGAATTAAATGAAAACATATAAATAAAAAGAGAGCTGTGATAGAGAGCGCATTGACGCTTGTATTGGAGGTTACTTGTTTTTCTGGCAGGCCTCAAATTTTCATTACGTATTCATGAAAGTACATGCATAAATAAATTTGCGCTCATTTACCGTTTTATATTAAACAAATATTTATACAACGATTTTCTATTAAAAAAAAAAAACAAATGTTCAAAATTTTGTAATAAAATTATTATTTATGTGTTATTATAATTATTGCTCCTCGATAATTATTATATTTATATGTCACTGAAATGTTCATTTACTTTTTAAATGTAATATAATACTAATGTATTGTAAGTATATTTTATTCCTTTTAGAATTATTGAGTTACAGCGTGCCCGTGATGATATATCCCGGTTTATGACGCAGTATGTTTATGCCCCCAAATGATGTACAATTTAAAAACATCTTTTCTTAGCGATTAGCAATTTACAAAAGGAACTTCTACGCAACATTTTCACGTAACTGGAACCGACGGTTTATGCTATGCTTTATTTCTCAGTACATTTTAAGATTTTTATTACATAGCTGGTTTCAAGTTAATTAAATTTTGCTAACATATGATAATATTATAAAGAGGTAGTTTGTGAATATGTGATGCGTGGTGTAGGTGCTGGTTCTGGGGGAATAGTAGGTTGTGAAGGGGATGCGGACTTACCGGTCTGTATGTTGCGTCTTTTCTTTTTCTAGTGGACTTCACTCGCGGCGATTGTGATATTTTATATACACAATATGTATTAATTACACTGACTCGGATTTGGTAGTTTTAAGATGCGTTGAATGATATGTGTGCGTCCGCGTTAACGATGGAGGCAAAGTCAAAAATGGAAGTAGGAAGGGGAAAGAGGTGGGTGGAAGGGGTGGTTTTTGGTTCGTTCGGAAATTAAAGCGTGTATGTAACACGCGCCAACAATATGTTTTTTTTTGTTTTGAGCAAACCTGAACCTAAGTAATGTTGTAGTACCACCATATGGGAGAAAATATAGAACTGTGAATTTCTCAGAGTTTGAATTTACCAATATGTCGTGGGTGGGGTGGTGATTATGTCCATACCTTCCTTCGGTAAGAGGCTTATAGCCCTACAGTGGGTATCTTACAGGCTGATGTGATGATAAAAAATATTGGATATTGTTTAGTTCCTTATTCATGGTCACCGTCTACAGGAATGCAAATCAATGGGGAGTTCTCATCTCTACTTCTATATTGCATATTCATCAGTTTCAGTAAGTACATGTCACTTATAACGGTAGTTGAACTACCTGAAATCCATGCGCTAAAGGCCAGTATAAGTAATATTACACGGATAAAATTAATTGTGTTTTAATTATATTCAAAGAGTTTGAATACAACTTACTTTATATATATTACTACTAGTTTTTGTCCGTGGTTTCACTCGTGTTTATGAAGACTTTATCTATGCCTCGGGAACAGTACTCTTTTCTGAATGAGAGGTACCCCATGTCTTTTTCTATACCGCTGGTAAGGTGTACACAACATTTTATGGTAATCGGTGGAATAAGTTAACGCGTGAAAGTGTAACGAACAAACTCATATTTGCATTTAAATATTAGTTAGGATATTGGGGTTGTAAATAGGTAATATGTGTTTCTGTTTTGGAACCAATATCCAGAACTACTAATCCGTTTTGGAAAATATTTTCACAAAGAGCAAACTACGTTCTCGTAACCACTCAGATTGAATCTGATTGTTATTAAATTTATATTGTAATCAACGTGTACAGAGTAACTGCAGCCTTTAGCTATCTAGAATGATTCTTAGAAAGACCGGAATTTTAACTGAAGTTGGAAAGTCTAGCGTGTCTGAACATTTTCCCAACTACACCCTTCTAACCGGAAACCATTATCTAAGTAATATGTATAATTTCTAGCTTCGGCTCGCAGTTTCGCTCATACTAATGTTGATTTGACCCATTCCTTGCGAACAGTACTTATTTACTTATGATATTTTCTGGGCTCTTGACAAGATTTATGCAAAATTTTATAATGATTTGGTAAGCTGTTAAGGCGTGAAAGCGTAACAAACAAATAAACTTTTTTTTTCGATCTGACCTATACTGTTGGCCTGGCAGGCCTCTACAGTTTCACCGGACTACTAAGGGAAGCGCTTAAGCACTCACCCGATTTTATATAGACGACTAACACAAGGCCGCACGGCACGCCTCGGCTTGGGCTGTCGTCGGATATACCGAGTCTAACTAGATAAGCTAAACTAAGCTAACCTATCCATCTCATACATCCGCATGCCATGAGTGCGGCGCTGCGGAGGATACCGCGCAGCACACTCTGTCTGAGTGTGCTGCATGGTATGGACAGCGCCGCATTCTGGCTGCGGCGGTGGGAGATAGGGAAGGCGAGTGTGGTTGCGGCCATGCTCGGCAGCGAGCAGGTGTGGACTGCGGTGGCCTCCTTTTGCGAGGAGGTCATCTCGCAAAAGGAGGCGGCTGATAGGGCCAGAGAGGTGGACCCTCTCAGCGGCCCTCTCCACCAGACTCCGCCACATTCCGCCGGGCTGACCGCTGGGGCGGCATGGTGATAGCCACAGCTCGGTCCCATGCCGCCCCGACTTAAAGCGGTGGCCGGTACACCGTGGGGTTTTAGTCCGTGCGAGTCGGACATAACCCATTCTCTCCCCCGGGAGAATGGGTATCCATAATGGATTTCCCCACGTTAATAAAAAAAAAAAAAATCCATCTCATACATAAAATATACATGCGTAATAAGCATGTATGTTTCATGATCCCGTACATGTATTTCATATCTGACTACTGTATTCTAAACTATTACAGTTCGAAAAAAAGGCAAAAAAACAGCCCAGCACTATGTGTACCTGCAAGTGTGTGTGTGCACGTAGTGGGGTGATCGGTGTTGTGACAAATAAACTGCGACTCACATTTATTATATCGGTTAAGATGTTTCTATGAAAGTGTTACTAACGGTAATGAATGAATCATCATCAGCTTGTAAGAGATCTACTGCAGTATCCGAAGGCAGGTATGGGCATAATCACTAAAGCTCATTTCAAACTCTGAGTAAATCCACAGTTCTATATTTGCCCCATATAAGGTGGTTACTACAAGAACGTTTCTCAGGTTCAGGTTTCCTCACGATGTTTTCCTTCACCGTCAGCCGATAGTGTTACCAATTTAAAATTAGTAAATGCACGCGAATTCCCAAATACTTGTTGGTACATTTCGGGTTCGAATCTGCGGACATCGGATTGATATTCCACCGGTCAAACCACCAGACCACCACGACTTAATGGATAGGAAACTTTAATTCAATTTTATATTTACAGTCATTTGTGCTTATAACTTCCATCTCGTGAAAGTTGTTCTGTTGTCTCATTAGAAGTAGGTGTTTATCGGGATTACTTATAGGCCAACATTTTTATTGTAATTTTGTCATTACTACTTAGCCCCTATGGAAAATTAAATATTTTATATAATGCTCGGAAAATTCCTCTATCAACCAGTACAAGTTTTGCCGAAATTGGTTAAGCGGTTGTGATGATTAGCAGGAACAAATAACAGTTACATCAATTTTATTCATATGTCATCAATAGTAACTGTTGATAGAAGATAATAAAAGAAAACCATAAAATATTCATAGTTAAGGTGTAGTTTGATATCAGGAGTTTGAGTCGTTACTAGAATGTTAATAGGAATTATTTCATTCATTAATATTCTAAGTATGAATATGAATATTAAAGTGAATTAAAATTAACGATTAATTAATTAAAATGACTGTGCAGTGATTGCTTAGTGCATGACGTTGCGCAATCGTAAGCTACATGACTCCCCTATAGACCTCCTATCGATTTACCTCGGAACGATAAACTTTAATATGGATACGGTATGTTCCCACATAAAATATTTATTATAAAAAATTACAATCTTCTTTTTAATATAATAAACAAAATTAAATAAAAGTTTTTACAATTTTCAAGCTTTTTAATATCGTGTATGAGACATTATAAAATATATATAGATAGTGTCACTCACAAACAAGACATCATTGAATTTTTTGAATTTCAGAACAAATTCATAAAGTTTTGGATGGTTTAATAACTACGTCAAATAAATATGTATGATAAATCTGTATGAAATTAAATGTGCATGTATTTATTTATAAGTTTTAACTTCTAACGTGTGGTCATAAGTACACACCTACTTCTCTTTACTTTTCATCTTCGCGACACATCCATAGTGTATACTCTCATTTTTTATGCATCAATAAACTAAATTAACGTTATCCACGTTTTATGATAATTTACTCTGTGTCCCACTGCCGCTCGGTCCATACAAAAATAACATACTTGTCAACGGTCATACCACTGCATTAACTCACTTGCAAATGGCCTCTACATACGAACCTCTTACAATTCATTCGATGATTATTCCCATAAAAATCAATGATAGATATATACGATCGTACATTTTATTGAACGATTCAAATTAACACATTCTTTTGAGCACATAAAAATATATTCAAATGATATCATTCTTATTAAAATTACCTTATGTACGAATTAATATTGACAGTTATAAAATAAAAACATTGCAAAGTGTATTAGGATAGATGGCGTGAAAATATATCTTATTATATCAACGGAACAGTAGTTACAATTATTATAGGGCACAGCGAAACATAAATCATGTATTCCGGTGAAACTGTAGAGGCCTTGCCAGGCCAACAGTGTAGTCAGTTCGAATAAAAAAAATATATAAATCATGCATTTTATATGTAATAAAGTTGAATTCATTTCGTATTCTCCGAATAAGGCTATCCCTGTTCTATGTTATCATATTAGAAGATTCAAATTTTTAATATCTTTTAAATCGTTGACAATTGAATTCATTGCTGTCAAGTACTTCCGGAATTATTTAAACAAACATTAAAATATGTCTGAATGTTGCAAAAACCATAAGTGAAACGACTTCAGAATTGTAGTAATTTTTATTTTTAAGACCATAGTTTTGTTATTTAACTTTTTGGGGGTAAATCATATACCAAGCTAAAGGAATCCTGTTCGCTCCCTTTAGTAGTCCGGTGGAACTGTAGTGGCCTTACCAGGCTAACAATGTATGTCAGTTCGAAAAAAAAAAAAAAGTATCCTGTTCGGTTGGTCAAGGTTAGAATTTTTTATTCAAAAATCTAAAGGTTCGAAACTTTTCACTTGACCAAAAAGTATGTAAGCACATCAGAAACTGTATATTAAGCTTACGACAACGCCAATATCAATTCACTAACAATCACGACCCCCGTCATAATAATTCCGCTTGATGTCATCCTTTTCACGGTTAAATGATTACAAATGGATATAGAAATAGATTTTCTAGAGAATTTTTCTTATTACATTGCTATATATTCATAAACTGGAAGCTATATTTAATTTAATCTCTAAATATTTGCGCATAATTGATAACTTATTGTAAATAACTTACTAGCATAAAACAATTTTGTTGATAATCGTAGAGAAGATACAAGGAGAAAACTAACTAACTTGAGCTAGGGAAAAGCCTTATATGCTATTTATATATACGTACGATATTTATGAAACAATTATTTTAAACTAACTTTTGCTCGCGGCTTCGCCCGTGTTAATGTAGACTTGACCTATCCTCGACATGACAATGTCTACGAAAATTTCCATTATGATCAGTGATATAATTAAAGCTTGAAAGCGTACCAATTCGCATTCACATTCGCGTATATAATATTTATCATTCATATCATTTTGTACGGATTAATGATATATGGAGTTAGCTAAAGTTTGTCAAAAACTAATATATAATATATACTAATATATAATATAATAAATAAACTAGGTTCTAAAGAGCTGTGGTCGGAATACGTTAATGTACGCCTGTGGGATCTTTAACTAATTAGAGGTAGACTATTAACAAACACTAGAATGACAATTGCCATAGTATTGGTATTCTAGTTACATTGTCTACAGATCGGGCCATTTTAAATTTACAAATTTCGACGAAGTGTTCTAATGCGCTATGGTTGTATAAGTATTGGCATTATACAAAGGAATTATACATAGTGGTAATTTGCAAATTTCGTCGAAGTGTTCTAATGCGCTATGGTTATATAAGTATCGGCATTATACAAAGGAATTATACATAGTGGTAATTTGCAACATTCGATGAAGTCTTCTAATGCGCTATGGTTATATAAGTATCGGCATTATACAAAGGAATTATACATAGTGGTCATTTGCAAAATTCGATGAAGTCTTCTAATGCTCTATGGTTGTATAAGTATCGGCATTATACAAAGGAATTATACATAGTGGCAATAATGCTTTATCAGAATAGAATTTGTTCCTGTGTAGAGATATTAAAAAATGAATTAAATTTAATGAAGATAGGAGGGTATCAGCCGGTGCAAGATCTTTTGTTGTGACAGAAAAGGCGGGCTGAAAGGGGGTGAATTCTTAATTAAGTGTTGGCGAAGCCCTCTCAACTTAATGCAATGACTTCACGGCTCGTTTAACTTTCATAAAATTCTCCTAAACTCAGCAATTTTTTCCTTTATTGGAAGTATAAAAATTTACATGTCGAACAATATAATACAATAAAACATATATTTTTACATAGAACTACCTTTTTAAAGTAATTTTGTTAGATAAAAAACAGAATAATAAATTCCTATTTACGTTGACAATTATAAACATATTGGTTTAGGCAAAAAAATTGCTTATTTTTATTGTGACATTTCGGTTTAAAGAAAATGATGTAATTGTTAATATAAGCAATATATCAATTTAATATATTACTTCGAATTGCGTAAATTGCAACAACAGTATATTATAAAAATTAAATACTTTGTCAAATGTCGTATCGTAATGATACGGTAGTAATTATGATAGTCTTCAGAACAGTGTGCTACTACAAGAAATCTATTTTATTAGAAATTAGCATAAAATGTCTAGAAAAAGTACTTGCTTCCTAAAGCCAAAAAACAATAATTATTATATTTAAAAAAATTTGATTAACATTAGAGTTATCTATACCAATAAAAATCGTTCGCCGAATATATGTGAGCGTATTGTTAGAGGTAATAATTAAAAACATTACTTTTCTTATTACAAATATCTATTTAGTCTATGTACACATAGACTTTCATCCTGTGCAGTATAATATAAGTTCTATTACGTGCTACCGTGTGTTTTTTTATTTTTTTTTTTTTTTTATTTTTTTTTATTTTTTTAATAATAAAACCCAACACGTATCGCTTAAAAACGACTGCATCTTTTAGGATAATTTAGATTATTATGTCGTTGTTTTAGTATCAAAGAAACTGTTTGAAAATTCTTAAGAAAATGTGAGATATTTAGGTTAAAAAATTCTTCATACAAAAAGTGATTGAGTCAGTGTGACTGAAGACAATAAAAATATCTTCAAAGTTATTTACAAAACTAAGAGATTAATTAAGTTACTCAGATGCTTTTTTATTTCGCTTTTTTTTTTATTTGCTTTTTTATTTTGCTTTTATATGTTCGTATATGTATATATCGTTAATGTCGTATGATATGTATAAGAAAGATTTGCTTTCATTTTCTTTGTTAAAACCCCCGTACGAAGCCGAAGCGAGTAACTAGTATTACACACAATATTAATAACAATTATCAGCTATAACTCTTCTAGTCATAAATTTTCACTACCATTATTGCATCCATTAAATAAATGCGTTACATGAAAAATTACCAAAAAAAAAAACAACCGTACGAACCCTATCAATCAAAATTATATACAGATTAAAGCTCGAAGCCAACTTTCATAATAGCCGGAAATTAATCCGAGGCGGCGCGATGATGAGAAATATATAACTATAATTAAAACATTTAATATAATTGCATATATTATTAAAAAAATATTCAAGACATTATTAACATATATTGACGCTGCGTCGGGTTTGAAATTAGCGTGATTTTGTTTTACTCCAGGAAAAATAATTATTTCCTTATTACAAACTAGCTGACCCGGCGAACTTCGTACCGCCTAACAGTTAATGAATGTCATGTTAATTTTTAGCTAAACTTAATTTATGATTTTTTTAACGTATTAAAACAGTTACTTAAAGTTTACTAAGTTAAATAGTTTATTACGATAACATACATAAAATGAACGAAAAATGTAATAAAATTACAAAACCAAGTATTTCAATGGCGTATCAGCAAGACAAATGCTTTGTTGATGCTGTGTATTTTGCTGCATGGGTCACTTTCTGTTTTATTATCTTCAGTGAATCACCGTGTGATATATGATATTTTCGTAGTTATTGTGCTATGATGGAACTATACCGACTTTGTATTAAATGTATAGAAGAAGAGATAGGTAGAAATGATATATGATTGTTTGTATATCAATTTTTTATTCTGCTAATCGGGGTGGAGACAAATCCAAAAAGTTAAAGATGATGAAAAACGGTACAGCCGTTCTCGAGTTATAAGAGTTTAAACATACCCGACTTTGTTATATACACATATATATGAAAATAAAAAAAGTAGTGTGTACTTATGTGCACGCGTTAGAAGTTATACTTCTTTGGCGTAATAAGATAAAAATCTTTTCAAAAATGTTACCTTTCGCCTTATTCTACGTTTGTAGAAAAAACGACACTAACAATAGAAAAAAGGTATTTATTAATACATACATACTTTTTTTGAATAAAATGTTGACTATAGCTAACTTCAGGATGTCGGTTTTTCGTAACGGTGCGCGCGCGCATCGTAAAACTTTACTCTCATCATTTTTCCCTAACGCGCCAAAAGAAGTATAACTTCAACACTACGGTAAAAATGTAGAATCTCCCCAAAATATTAAAAAGTTGAATTTTCCTAATTCGCGTAAGTTTGCCTTGCAGTTCACAAATGTTTGTGAATTAGATTGTATTTAAATATTTAAAAGTTAAGTTACTTTCAACAAACATAATCTGCTGTCGGTTGCAGTGAGTGAAGAAAACCTTCACATATACTTTCCTTTATATTATTTAATGGTATCAGCATATATAATTGGAAAATAAAACGTACGTACACTGATTTATGTTCGTTTAAACAGTTATTTACCAAAAACTATATACACAAAAATGTTAAATCGACTAAGAAAAATTATTGGTCACAATATCGTATACATATGGTGCCCTTACACGGAATTTATATTACACTAAGAATACACTAATGTTTTAATCGCTTTCAATAATTTAAAGGGTCTACCAAGCTAAAAGTCAAATATTAAAACCGATAAACGTTAATATATACATTCTCAGAATAGCAATACTTTTTAATATAATGAACTTTCCAAAGCATTGTTGCGTAGTACAAATAATTTTTTGTACCCTGTCTGACAGCACTCTGAGATTATGAGGTCTTTTCCAATAGGGCGTTTGTATAATAGATATAGATTATTATGATCACCCTCTATAATTTCAGTAATCCCATAATTGATATATAAAACCTCTGGCTTTGTGCAAGCAAGCTCCCTATACCAATTCATAATCAAACAATGATGGATTTGAATAAGTAAGTTCAATATATTATGAGCTTGAAATGTGTATAATTTTTTTTTGCTATATACTAAGAAATACATTTTAAAAATACATAAAAAGACTTTCAATTATTGATTGTTGATTATACTTGTTATTATTTGGTAGCTAATTAGACATCATCTTTAAACTTATATCGCATTCAATTCTCCTCTTATATCTTACTTTGTATTTGGTAAATGACAATGCGTGTCTAATGTTAACTCTTTTAAGAAAATTGTAATGAAATTTAAACTTAATGCTTTCGTTTTATTTTTAGGTAGTTATTTTATGTTCTTCTTGTCCAGGTGGTAGAGCTACGCTGAAACTATTACTGGTTTCAGCATGAATGGGTCGACTCGCCCGGGGTAGTACCACCCTCTCACAGAAAACCGACGTGAAGTAACAGTGCTTGCGCTGTTGCGTTTCGTTCGGCCAGTGAGAGCGCCGTAGGCCCACATATTTAAAAGGCCGGCAACGCACTTGCAACTCCCCTGGTGTTGCTAGTGTCTATGGACGGCGGTGATCACTTACCATCAGGTGACCCACCTGTTGGTTTGCCCCCTATAATATAAAAAATAATAATAATAATAATTCTAACAATAACTAAAGCAACTAAAGCAATAAGTGGCGATCCTTATTTCTGCTACGTCTGTAATTATTTAAAGCATCAATACAGCTGCTCTATTTTCACAACCGCACTCCAATGTGCCGTAAACTGATACAAGGCAAACATGCGCCACGTATTTGCAACAAGGTTTTGTTTCTTAACCAAACCTCTACGGACAGAGAGGCATTTATCTGTGTTGCATAGCTCTATCTCTTTTTGATGTAGAACAATAATAGCAGTTAGAATGCTCCGTCGAGGGTATGTAACGTATGTATGAGGGTGGAGCGGGTCTAATCGACCCGCGCGATAAACAGCAACGCGTGTACGCCGTTTTAGTTACGCTTGTAATGAATCTGAACGATTGCGTTTTAGGGTTAACTGTAATATGCACGACTATTACTTAATAGTTTATTACCATACAATAGAGATGGATCTTTGGCATTTAGTATTACGACATCGATTAAACCCAAGTTCAGAATAAATCTTTAGAATGAATTACAAATTTTTAAAGGTGAGATATCTCGAGGCTTCGGACAACTATAAAAAGAATTTGTGCTTTCGGTGAAGGAAGACATTAAAACATTGGGGATTGAACAAGTTTCACTTAGTTCTTCTAATTTTTTTAGAATTAATTTCAAATTTTCGATACATTTGTCATTAGTTACATTTGTTAAAAGTAGTGTATTAATTTTTTTCAGTTAAAGGTAACTCGAAGCTTAGGACAACCGTAAAAAAAACTTGTACTTTTGGTGAAGGAAGACATTAAAACATTGGATATTGATTCTATGTTGGATTAGGTTTCCATTTTCAACTGCGCTCCCCAGTCACCAAAGAACACCGTGGGATTTTAGTGAATAGGAGTCTTGCATAACCCATCTAAGTCTGCTCGGTTCAAAAGAGTACCTATTTTGAGTTTCCGCAAGTGAAAATAATATTCCCTACTTCAACTGCACTTAACAGTTATTTTTAAGCTTTGTATTTACGACCTTAGAACAACGTTATTAAGTGGCATTGCTCTAAACTCTTTTTTTATCTTAATAATATCAGTCAGTGAATTCATATCAGTTTCTTGTCTTTTTAATTTTTTTCTAGCATTTCTATTTGCTCCATACGTAATGTTATGAGTCTCAGCTTCCATTCCCACTACATAACTGTTACTCAAGGAAGTGGAATAATTAGTATGCCCGAACTAATGTACCTATGACTTGGCAACAACAGGAAATCCATTAAAACATTAATGTTTGTGTAAATTAGATTTCCATCAGCTAATTACAACAACAATGAATGTCATAGGAATATGTAGGCGTCTGTGGAAAGGTGATAATTTTGCACGCCATATTTTATTGCACGTCAAAGTAAATAAAGAGATAGTGGCCACGTGACCCGAACAAGCGTGCCGTGAGACCATAACCTTAAATCAGGGAGAGGGCACTAATTGCTTAGGAAACATTAACAGAGTCGCACCGAATTTGGACCAAGGCATAGAAACGACGAGTTTACTACTGTTACATTATAATATGTGTCACTAAATTAATAATGTTTATAATTACAGGTTCCCGGCGAGTTATTTTCAACTTGTAAATATTTCAAAAATACAAAATGTTCAACGACAATATTGTAGATTCATAATAATATTTTTTATTAATGGACATCTTACTCTCTATAATGGTTGTCAATTCACTCATCTACGCCTCATGCAAGTCAGCAAATATCCAAATCCTCAAGCTACCTTTATAATGCCAAATGGATGTCATAAATAATATGAACAGTTTTTTGTTAATTACTTTTTTTACCATTAATTGTTGTATTATTTTGCAATCGGAAACTGTTTTATACTTCCATTATCTATTTGAATAACACAATTGACATCTGTAGTGTTGTGCGCATTACGCAAATAGTACTGGATAGATTTTTGTTATTTGTTTTTTGGTTTTACTGTCTAGACACTTGATCCTCATCTAAAAAAATATCACGCTATTTTCCTTTAATATAAGGCTATTCAAGTTTTAAGAAACTACTAATTTTATAAGCACTACAAATTGCTAAAAAAATTTTGTAAGCAAAATATATTTTTGCTGTCAATTTTGATAGTGTTTTTTTTTTCTGTACATAAAATAGATTACTAAGATAGTCACGGGTATTACCTAGTTAGATAATAAATTCAAAATAAATGAATTCCACTTGCTTTTAAGGCTTAGGATTAGATATATATGAGTATCGACGAAAGACGACTAAAATTAAAAAATACCGTATCACAAATTGACCATACTCTAGTAAAAAAAGAAATGAAATATTTAAGATACAAAATAAAAGAAAGACATACTTCTAAGTGTCACATATAATCATTACTCGATAGAAGCGACGAAAGAGACAAAATATAAAATGGATCTTCTTCAAACAAATCTCTTTTAAATTGTACCAGATCCCGTACAGCATTGACGACGTTAGAAATAATTTTATTCCCCTCATTCTCCGATATGTAAGGTCGAAGGGATGTTTAGTGTCCCGTCGTAGCATAAACGATCTCTGCCCTCAACAATTTGATGCGTAATAAATTAAGATTTGTTTCAATGTTATTACTGTTAAGTTTGACCATTTAGTTTATGATACGAAAGAAATAAGATTACGAGACCTATTTGATTTGTAAGCTTGATAGTGGGGTGAGAGGGACTTGTGCCAGATTATGTTTTGCGTTTAGTGTCTAACCAGCAGTCTAGGAGTTTGCAGGCCACCATGATAGCGACGACCGTCAATGTATTGCAAATTTATCTATAATTACCATTCTTTTTGGACTATATTATGCTCACCATCAACTAAACTGAAGGTAATTTGTCATGTGCCAAAAAAACGTATTCAATTTTTCTTCTATCATACCTTACCCTACCTTAGGTAGTAGAGCTACGCTGAAACTATTACTGGTTTCAGAATGAATGGGTCGACTCGCCCGGGGTAGTACCACCCTCTCACAGAAAGCCGACGTGAAGTAACAGAGCTTGCACTGTTGCGTTTTGTTCGGCCAGTGAGAGCGCCGGAGGCCCACATATATTAAAAGGCCGGCAACGCACTTGCGACTCCCCTGATGTTGCTAGTGTCTATGGACGGCGGTGATCACTTACCATCAGGTGACCCACCTGTTCGTTTGCCCCCTATAATATAAAAAAAAACCGACGTATGAGTTAAAATAAATTGTGAAGTATTTCTTATTATTCACAGCTATTTTTGAAGTCCTTTGTTTGTGAGTCATTAAAAAAAAAGAGTAAGGTATTCCTTATTGATTCAACGTTGAATTTAAAAGTGTATAGTTCTATAATGTAACTCTGAAATATCATGATCAAAAATTTTAAAAAAAATCCAACCAACTAGCTTCTATCTATTTCATTTGCATGTACATAATAATTATATATATATCTGATCTAAATGTTAATTGTGCTAACTTCCTTATTGGCTTATTGGATTTATAGTTGGCGTAACTCTTCAATTCTTATTACTTTGACAAAGTTTAAATTAAAACTACGCCCTTTTACACGTAATTTTAATATAGCAAACCGTTATCGGATTATAAACTATGGACCAGGAGATAAGAAACGCATAAATAAGTGACAATAAGCTTACTGTAATTCATCCTATTTTAGTCAATTAAGATTATGTCTGTCACTTTAATTTTGTCAATAACAAGCATCTTTATTACACCAATTGCAATAACAGAGTAGGTTTAGTCATGGTCCATAATTAATACGATGGTTAGATTAATAAGTATTGTTTACATTTCGTGCACAAATGTATCACATTTCAATATTTAGTGGTCATGCACAATTTGCGACGCAAATAAAACATCAGTACTGTTTTTGTAAAACATTGTGGCCAGGACAAAGAATATAGAAAATTAATACAAACTTGTAAAAGGATAACAAATGACTGCCCGACAAAAATCAAGACACATCCCAAACCATTGGGGTTAGAGACGTAATAATTTGCATGCGGGTTCCTTTTACACTATAGGTGAGCTCTAATGAAGGATTTTTGGAAATTCAACCCCTACGGTGGTTATCAAGGGGATGAAAATTTTTAGGACAATCCATTATTTTTTCGATAGTTTCTTTTTATTTTTTATATATAAGTACATGGAAATATAATAAAGAATCTAAAATAATTACTGTATAGACAATACATGTAAAGCCGCGTGAAAAAGGTAATGGATATATATTACTTATAAGTCTTCACACTTTTTATTAGCTTCAGACTATTCTGGTTTTAGATGATATTTTTACAAAATAACTAAGTATTAACCGATTCAAATAACTATAAACTAACCTACGATGTGTGTATGATATACTCAGTTGTACTAAACTCATAAATGTAAAGATTATTTAAAATCATATCCAGTATATTTTGATGGGTAACTATTTAGAAATGGCTTTCTTTTATCATTCGCTTCACATAAGGTACAACGACGGAGCAACTTGAAAAGTTAAATCATACGTTTCGACCGCAGCTCGGAATAAAAGGCATAGCGAAATGCTACAGAATTAACAAGCATAAATCGCGAATATTATTATGTGTTAACCGACGATTACTCAGTCACCGCGCCTACAAATTATACACCGTAATCAACCTAACGACATCCAAAAACAAGGTGTAGTTAAAATAATATTTATCTTAATAATTAGTTTTAAACCCGTAAGCTTAGTTTTCATTTGATAAGTGTGCGTGTAACCCGACCGGCCGAGGATCGCGTGATGAGTAACGAGGTATATAAATTAAAACATAATTGTGTTATCGTGACCCTATAGTTTTATGAATTCAGTGCGAAGGCACGACGGAATGGAAACTCGCAACAAAATGAAATTCAATTTAAAGTTTTCACAATAAATGCTTTTAAAAATTTCCATCATGTTTTTTTCATTTTAATATTAAATACTAAAACGAAATATTAAAAAAAACTATGTCCTTCATAAAGGAAAAATTTGTAAGATTCGATAAGAAAAATTTGTCATTCAACATTTTTTTTTTTATACTATAGGGGGCAAGCGATCAGTTTGGTCACCTGATGGTAAGTGATCACCGCCGTCCATAGACACTAGCAACACCAGGGGAGTCGCAAGTGCGTTGCCAGCCTTTTAACTATGTGGGCCTCCGGCGCTCTCACTGACCGAACGAAACGCAACAGTGCAACCACTGTTACTTCACGTCGGCTTTCTGTGAGAGAGTGGTACGACCCCGGGAGAGCCGACCCATTCATTCTGAAACCAGTAATAGTTTCAGCGTAGCTCTATCACCTAGCAAATAAAGTTAAATAAAGGAAAATTTATAAATTGAATTAAGTTCTAGTTATGTAAATCAAAATAAAATATTTATTGTTTGTTTAGACTAATCTCCGAAATAGCAGAAACCATTTCGACTGTATTTCAAACAAGCAAACTTAAACAAGTTCACTTGTAATTTTAATAAATGCAGATCATATAAGATGTATGTTATTTTTTCTTCCTATAACAGCAAGACAAAGTCATAGTATTATATCTGTTGACCGTTGGATGTACATTGACTAATCGCAAAACGCTACAGCGTAAAGTCTTTGTGACAGGTTAACCACCAAGTATGTGTTAACAATATTAATGAGAGACTTGTATATCTATTCAAGTCATATCACTAACTGTTAAAAAGATTACATACCTGAAATTAAAACATTATAGCTAGACGTGGTATGGCTTCAAGCTAATTTGTCTGTCCATACAAACTCTTGATAATTGGCTAAATGGACTTTCTTGAGTCAGCCCGATAAGCAACACGTCTGGTGGGCGTAGTCGTTAAGTTAGTATCCCGTTTAAGATAACACTATCTTTGGTGAGTGGTTCATATCCATTAATGAAATTAGTAGACTATTGCTTTTAGATGTATCGGACTAAAACACGATCGAGAGAAAGCGGTGGTCCCTGGGTTGTTAGTTACCTATACAAATTGCTTCTTGAGAGAAAAAAAATTTTAGTTTAAGGTGAAGAGGTATTACTGCACTTAGGCATAACTGTTACAAATGCCGATGGATATTATCACCGACGGTAGCGTTATTTTGGGATTATATGGTACTTTTCATCAGGTGCCTCTTCATTTACCAAGTGCCACTGAAATAGTTTCAATAGCCTATATCAGTGATCAACAAACTTGTCATCCAAAAGAGCCAAAGTTAACCAATACAACATTGAAGTTTATTCCAAGAGCCTTTTTAAATCTTAAGCTTTCCTTTAGTATGGAAATAATTCGAATTAAACGTACACTCTTGAGCTTGCTTTTGCGAAATAGTATATGTCTTTTTTACCAGCCGCTAGCCCTGCAATTTTACTGCTTCCTGCTAGATTGTTGCTTTCTAAAAATGTGACTTACCTTGCGTTTCAAAAATAACTTTTCTCTTACAAAGCAAGTAAAACAATAATATTTCGTGTCTGCACAAAAATTTTTTTGGAAGAGCCGCAGTGAAGAAGAAAAAGAGCCGCATGCGAGTTGCGGCTTGCCAACCACTGGTCTACATTAACAAACTTTTTAGTGTAGATCTGAAAGGAGTTCGTTTTAAGTTTCTTTGATATTCCTTATGATTCTACAAATGTTATTAATTTAATTTCTCACAGAACATCTTTAAAGTGACAAACAAACATCGAGAAATGGGCTTATTAATTTCTTTTTAATTACGCTCTTTGAAGTTGGAAGGCTAATTAACAGTTAAGTCCTCTGAAAATAAAAATTTAGTAAAAATTCTTAATCACTCACACACACACACACACACACATTTATTTTATTTATTATTAATTTAAAACAACCACAGTTATATGTTAGGAATAAGTAGAAAACAAAAGTAATATATAATACTTGTTACAAAGGTGCTCTAATTAACTAATTAATATTATTAAGCATACCTACTACAAATAAGAATTTAATTTGACATATTTAAAATATTTAGGAACAAGAACAAAATTGTGCATTTATGAGAACGGATCGTCATCAAGGTAGTCTGCTGAGTTTTTATTATTACTAGTAATGGTATAACAAATGTTGCACAAATTCGTAACTGTCATTTACGTCGACCAATATTATTGTTCGTTCGTGCAAAATGTCCTTAAATTTAGTTCAATTAAAAAATGATCTTCATCTTTTTCATTAAATACTGACATCCCTAATCCTACTACCATATCAGTTACAACCAAACGTCATAAATTCAGTAGAATACACAATTAAACGCCATAAAATATTGATTGTAACGGTGAATAAACCATGCAACAATTATTACACGAGACATACCATTTATGAATAGGAACGTTGTAGTTTTATACAAATGAAATAGTGGTTTAGTTCTACTTTATGTTAGACAACACGGGCAGTTTCTGCAATGTAGTTGCGCTAAGTTAGGGAAATATATAAATAAAATTATAGAGTAGTTTAATATTGACCGTGTGAAACACAAAAAATCCTGGAAGAATTCTGCCCTTCCATTTTTTTTTTATAGACCTTTCATTCTTATCTGAAAAATAAATTACGTTAATATCTTTATTTAGTATGGGTTTATTAAAAGTTTTTAGAATCTGAGTTTTTAATAAGCACCGCGAAAATACTAAAGAAATGTTGTTGTAAGCAAAGGTTATTGTTGCTTTAATTTTTTTGCTTCTATATGTAAAATATTGCTAAGACAACGCTAAAAATGTCGCGGGTATCAGCTAGTATTACACAAAAGTGTAATAAAAAAAGAGCTTAGAAATAAGTTTTAAGCGTTATATTAACTCTGTGTTTCTAATTGGGAGCGTGTTACATCTAAAAGAACTAATTCTCATGTGCGATTGCTAAAGCATACCTTTTATAGGTGGTTGGTAAGATATTTTCAATTTAAGTATGGTAGCTAGTCAAGGAGACATTCGAAAAAACTCTAACACCAACTATGGTTTCATACTGGTCATTGTAAGATTTGAACCTACGTTTTGGCCGCAATGTCTTATCATGTTAACACTGAGCTGTCATATCTTCTATTTTCTTTCGCTATTTAACTAATTGTTTACTACAGTTATAATAGTTAACTGAATTAATAGTAAGCGCTCAAAGTATTCATGCAATTAATGTCACTTATTATCTTATGATGTATCCGTGAATTGTACCTCCACGGGCTATGGTTCCATGTCAGTCGCAGCCATAAGGAATTCTTCCTGCAAATCTGATTCAGACGGTTTACTGGCGTGTTTTTTTTCTTTTCATGTCCTTTTTCGCCATGAATATTAAACAATATATTATTATACGGTTAAGTAATATTGATTTATTTTTCAATTATACATTAATTTGTAAATTGTATAAAATAATTTTGTGTTCTCATAATATTATCAAATATTACGTTACTTAAAATAAATATGCATTTACAAAATACTTTCAGATCGATAAATTGGAACCGACATCGAGAGAGAAACCGATAAACATGTAATTTCCACTTATTGTTAGCGGTACAGAAAAGGTTATAAGGTATCGAGAAAGAAAGTACTGTTCCCAAGGGATAAGTCAAATGTATATTAACGCAAGCAAATCCAGGGGTAGATGGTAGCTTATCATAAAATTAATCCTTCCATTTTCAAATTGAAGTGTTATTAAGTTGATAATGTTTTACTGTGTAGGAATTTCTAAATTATTTCCATAATTTTGCATTCCATACAAAATCAATATGTAAGTAGGTAGCGAACAGCCCGTCATGAACTATTGTGCCCTGCGGTGTACGAGACTGCGGGAACGCCAACAACACGGTTTAACTTCGGACGGTTTAAACTGGTTACCGTTAAATTTGTGGCTTTTGTCTGTTATTGAAATTTACAACTTAAACTTACCAGCCAGCGTCACATTGTCTTCATTTTAGCATGCCTAGTTTCACAGCGGAGCCTCCGAAGCGTTAAGAATTCAACGCAAATTGAGATATAGCAAGGAAATAGCAACATGCATTTTTCTTTATTTCTTTGTAAGCAAAATGTGGAGACTTTTAAGAAATGAGAATTTAAAATTTTGATTTATTTTTCAATTTTTTATATCTACATTCCATTCGTATATTATGTTTTTTTTTTAATAAAGAAAATGCAATCAATTATTTGTGTATATACTGTTTGGCTTAAGTTTAATAAGACAATCCAAATAAATCACTGCATAGTATAAAACAAAGTCGCTTTCTCTGTCCCTATATCCATATGTATGCTTAAATCTTTAAAACTACGCAACGGATTTTGATGCGGTTTTTTTTAATAGATAGAGTGATTGAAGAGGAAGGTTTATATGTATAATAACATCCATTAAATAGTAGAGAATTGCGGGCCACGGGCAGTAATGACTAAATCAAAACTACTGGATCGATTTTAATCATTTTTTCAGTGAATGACATAGGCTATATATTTTATACCCGTGCGAAGCCGGAGCGGGCCGCTAGTTACATATAATACGCAAAAAGAGAATATATGTTATTTTTTAATTTTATTCCAAGTAATTATCAATATTTATCGAATATTTGTCTATAAAATAAGTGCGTAAATAGGTCGGTCATATAAAAGATGCACTCGATAATCTCAAAGTTTTTTTTAGGTATACAAAGTATGTGCTCGCAGTTCGGCATGCATTTGTTCCTATATGTTGCTATTATTATCTGTGAAAACTGCTAACAAACATGTTATAATATATACATATTTATTTAGAAATCCAACAGCATACATGTGTTTTTATAAAGTAGCTTATAATATGTAATAATTATATCCAAAACAGAATTTCACAAATACAACGATGTGATACATAGTAATATCAGTCTTCTTCTTTATTTTTTGGCTCCGGCACGGTTTGTGCACTAGCCAGCGTCAAGTAACAAGATTTTGCCAAGTAAGTGTCTTGTAATAATTCTAATGTTCTAACAAGATGGTGGTTTCCTTGTTAGAACTTTCCATGGAGTTTTGGTGGCATCTCAGAATGCATGCTCCGTGGTATTATTTCCCATCCACTTCACTTGTGCATAATAACCGAACTATATTACGTAAAACACCTCCAATAGATATAGAATGTAATGACACAAGATTATGAATAAAATATAAAAACCACTACATGACAGACTAAAATCCCGCCAAAACCTCCTAATAGCAGTCTTATAAATAAAAGAAAAACTTATAACCAACACTGGCATTTACAGTATATGTGAGTATTAATAATACGTCAACATTATTAGAGTTTTTCAACCCTATGTATGTATTACACCAACCCATAACCGTTTGTACATAAGTACATAAATATAAACCTATCAGCTGTAACTGATTTTTAATTTTTATTACTTCAATTTGGACACATAACAATCTTACCAATGCATCAAAGAATTAATGTAACAAACAACAAATTATTTGTAGTCTCTACCGACATTTATTACCTCATAAACTCGTATGACTTCGGTTGACAAAATTCGAAACTATTTTCACCATTGCGAACTAAAATAGAAAAAGTTACTACAAAAACATTTGACACACGTGTTTTTTTCGTATATATTATTATACTCTATCTCACCCTTAGTAATATTTTGTCTATTTTTACCTAATGCGAACATTCCAAAAATATAAAAAAGTACTTAACGCACGGATATTTCCATTAACACTAATTCTCCCCTTATTTTGAAATATATTGTTTTTGATTGGTTACACGTTTACCTATTTGTTGTTGTCGTAGTAAAAAAGTACAAGTAAAAAGTATTTCCCTCTGATTTAATAAGCACCCTCATGTAGATTATAACTACAGCTGTAACACTGAAATGGTTACGTTTAAAAATTGATATAATATCCAAAACATTAGATAAATTGGGTGTAGTCGTATAAAGTATATGTGCAGTTCGAAACAAAAATGAATTGTGTAGACTGTTTTGTGAAACATATGAGATATTTAAATGACACAGTTGACAATGATTATCTATAATATAAAAATGAATCGCTAAATGTGTTGCTAAGCGCGAATCTCGAAAAGAGCTGAACCGATTTCGCTAATTCTTTTTTTAGAATATTCCTTGAAGTACGATGATGGATCTTACGGAGAGAAAAAAAAAATCCCTGATAAAGTCTAAAAACAACACTTTTCTATACTCCCATTCAAACGATTCGTAATAATACTTAAAACTCAATTTGAACTTTAATACTATAGCATAAAGTTTAAGTGTTAATGTAGAGGTTCCGGGAAGGCAAAACAATTGAGTGACGTTAGAATCGTATAAATATTAATGTCAATATATATACGATGGTAACATTTAACATTATATAGCGTCTCGAATAGCAGAGTAAGTATTAAAAAAAAAACGACTGTTACGCAGTACGAAGTTCGCTGGGTCAGCTACTTATTAATATATGTATTGCAGTACAATACACATAGATTTATTAGACAATAATTATTTTCGACTTTTACCTTTGTTGCTATTTTAAGATGTTATCCGTATTTTTGAAGTTATACTTCTTTTAGCGCGTTAGGGAAAAATGATGAGAGTAAATTTTTACGATGCGCGCGCACACCGTCACGAAAAATCGACACCCTGACGTTAGCTATAGTCAACATTTTAGTTTTCTTTTGTTTCTTTTTCTTTTCATCAAACTTTTACAGAAACGTCATTCAGAAAGGTCACACACATGACATCTGAGTTGTTGTACCAAAATAAAACCTTTTTTTGTATTGGAGTTTTGGCGAATTACTTTTACACTAACTATTTCGTGATTCGTGATGTGCTTATTGTAATTTTTTAATTTAGTGTTTATTGAAAAGATTTTTATCTTGTTCCACCAAAGAAGTATAATTTCTAACACGTGTTAATAAGTACACTCACTTTTTTTTTAGTTTTTCTTTTTTTAAAAGTGTTAATGATTGTATATTAGGTCTATCAATTATGATACCTATTATGTAGCAAGTTATATCACAATCAGTTTAGGATTTATAATATTTCTTATTATTATTTTGTAAGATTTTTCGATAACAGTATTAGTATTTCTTGTAGGTCATTGGTTGAAGAATGACATATACTTGCGATGTACACTATTTCAAATAGACCGAGGTAATTTTCTGTTAAATCGGAACACACAAACGCTAGACAAACATTTATTTTATGTCAAATACATGTTCTTATCATAGATCTTTGTATTTTGGATATTTTGGAAAATAAATACATTCACAGAAAAAATAATATTTTTTCGTTAAATAACTTTATTCCTAAATTGATTTCATTAACTACATTTAAAATCTGTAGCAGTATAACTCGAATAATAAAAAAAATCTACATCTGAAATAATGAATAAGACTGTATTAAACTTTATATTGTATAAGAAAAAATCTACAGGGAATTCAAATAACTTACAATTAGTTACAACCATTATTAAATCATTTTACAATTTTTTTCACCCTAACTTTAACATGCAACTTCACTAGTTGTCATATAACTTATTTGGTATGGCGCGACGACGACACCAAAAATAGAAGCCCTAAACTTCTTAATACCGGTAGTGGAATTTAAAGGTTCGTTCATATCCGAATACTTCTTTTGACATAAATTAATTTAGACGCTTTATATCACAAATGTATTATAATTGAAAAGCGTTTTGTTTTGATTTATTATTTGAATTATTTTAAACTAATATAAGTCACTTATATATGATATCCTAAATAATAAGATAAGCTAAATATTTTAAGGAGATTATATAGTATATTTATCGGTAAAAATATATTAATTTACAATGTTTCAATTGAGCGTGACTAACATAAAGCATTTTTATTTATCTGCAGGTGTGAATGAACTTTAAAATACACAAACGGCGCCTGAACTGTCGCCGGCTCGCGTCTTTTACGACTTTCGGCACAAATTGCTACCGCTCTCCATTTAAATATAATACTTCCAAATATTCTGTAGTGTTTTACAACTGTTCCCGTTTCACATACCGAGATACGTTTACGTTTTGATTTACGTACATATGGTATCAATTGTTGTAAGTGTAATCGAATAAAGATTATAAATTTTATTCTTGGTCTATAAGGTCTAAAGAATTTGTATGTTATTCATGTCATGTTATTCTTAGTGTATGAAAATACGATAGTGATTTTAACCATTTTTTATCTATTACCTATATATATCTATAAAATTAAAGAAATTGTTGGATTTTTTAAAGTACTTAATATCTGAAACTACATCTACATTTATATTTCATTTATTGCGTGTACATATGTAATGAAAATATCACGAAACAATTTATTAGAATACATAAGCAAAACAAATCATGAGTATATAGCATATTATTAATATAATTTATTGAAAGGTTCAAAATAGACAATAAGAGAGTCTAACAAGAACAGTTAGGTTCAGGCGTGGTGTTCACGAGGATCGCAATTTACGAACAGCGGATTAACTTCCTTACAAACTTCTAGTTCCATAGCGTTTAGTTTAGTAGTTCGACTGACTTTGCACCCGATACCGGAGCTAAGTTATCTTAGCTGGCTGCCTCTAACTTGCGGCTTAACTTTAACGTTATGTTATTACTTTGTCATTGGAGCGTGTTCTCTATAATTCTGTTAAGGATAAGTAAGAAACAGTAGTGTCATTACCGTTAAAATGACAGAATAAGTGTATAATTTTATTATTCAAAACGAGTTTGACAATATTTCTGACATTCACTGGATTCATTTCTATGGCATGACAAAGGTCCTAGCTTTAAAAAAAATGGTACATTTTGATTGACGTGTTGGTGTAGTAAATAAATAATTTGCAAACTAAATAAATTAAATTATTTGAAGTTATATTATTATTTTTTTATATTATAGGTATAGAATGTGGATAGAGTAAGTAGGAATGTCAATATATATGTTTTTTTAATGTTAATTATTAAAAAAAATATTTCGACATGTTTACTTCTAGTTTTGTTAAAAAAACCGCTTTTTCAAGTATCAATTCTATTCTAAAATAAGCAATGAATTTTCTATATAAATAGTTTTTATTTAATAATTTAAGATAAATCTGTCCAATTTAAAAAACTACTTTAAAAATTAAAATTTCAAATATGACTATTTTTTAGAAGCCCGTAGCTTGACGAACGAATATTATAGAAAAAATTGCATTCAAATTCATACGCGCTAGATGTACAATTTGACTGAATATGTACGAATTTCAAAACCTCATTTTTTTTCATCGCTCGCTTTACATGAAATATCCCACTTGTGACTAGATTAAATTCGGTCTTTGTAACGAATCCATTTTTCTACTGGATAATGACTCCATTTTCAATCCAATAAAAAAGTTGGATTTTCATAATAACATTTTTATTACCACATCAGTAACTACTTCACTGTCTATGTTTTTATATTTCACACTTTGAATAAAAACCTCTATTTGTTTGACATTTGTAAGAACAAATCTTTTCGTGAAGTGGATTTTGTATTTTAATAGCGGACCCGATGGACATTGTCCTGCCTTGATAGTAAAAAAATATATACTTATGTGCATAAAACGCTTAAGGAGGCTTGACTTTTCCCAATTCTTTCAAAAATTATTATATTTCAACCAATTTAACAACCTTAACAAATTCTAAACCTAAACCTTTCCCGTGAATTACTCTATCTATTGCTGAAGACCGCATTACCATCCGTTTAGTAGTTTTTGAGTTTATCGCGAACATCCAGACAGACAGACAGACGCGGCGAACGACTTTGTTTTATAATATGTATTGATTTTTCATCAAACAGCTAACGACATCGCCATAGAAATATTAAATTAACATGTATACCTATACATACAACTTTGACTACATTGCTTTATTGTCACAACAATGTATTTTATGTACAGAAGACAAAAAACATAAAATAGTTAAAGAAAAAATATTCTTCAAAAAATCATAACTTTTTTAAACTTTATATAAAAACGATGATATCAGCATATATTTTTTTAGATAAGGAGTAAATGTTTAAGAAGTAAAAGTAAAAAAAAAACACAATCGAAATCCATCCAGTAGTTATTACGTGATGCGCGCATAACGACTGACCTCATCATTTTATTTATATATATTGGAACAAATTAATATTACTTACAGTATAATGTGATATATTGAACTATCTCATAATCAATACATTGTAGACATGAAAAATAACTCTTTGATGCCACCACAATAATTGTATAGGTAGCCAAAACAAATAATAAATTGTATTAAATATCTTGAAAGCGGCAATATATTATGTGTTTTATTTATTATTTTGAGAACACCTGTAATCCCGGATTAAAGTAACATATCACCACTACAATGTCTAACGACAGAAATGTAATTATGGACCAATGTACACACGGCTTATAATTGTAATCCATTATAATGACATAGAGGTCTACTCTGAACTTACACTTCAGTGGTAAATTACTTAATAAATAGATGTCAGAGATTTGAATAGTTTTAAAAGGTATTTCATCACTAGCTGATACCTGTCCTCTGGTGGGTCTAAGTCTAGGTTGACGTTGTATCTGAATATGCTATCACTGAATAATTAAAAATTCGATTGATTATTTATTCGTACATAGTTATTATATTTAGCGTTTGATGTCGTGCATAATTTAAATAAACACAATTGCTAAATTATCATGTAAATATTTCTTTTGGAATATAAATATTGAATCTGATAATTATGGATGCAATTTAATTCTAAAGATTCAAACAATACACTAACTTTCTTATTCCCAAGACTTTAATGAAGTAAAATAAGCCAGTAAAGGTTATAGATAGTTGTATGGACGCTAGTAACTGCTGTAGTTAACAACTGCGTTGCAGCCGCTATCTTTCATCGCCGGAAACATTTTAAACAATAAATATGATTTAAAATAAGGAGACGTTACAATAGAATGAACGATTGTCCTTCTATGTAATAAAATATTATAAAACAAAGTCGTCCGCCGCGTCTGTCTGTCTGTTTGGATGTTCGTGATAAACTCAAAAACTACTGAGCGAATTGTAATCCGGTCTTCATCAATAGATAAAGTAATTTACGGGGAAGGTTTAAGTATATAATTTGTTAAGGTTTTTTGTAGATTTGTTGAAATATAATGATAATTGTTGAATGAATCGGAAAAAGCCAAGTCGCCTTAAGCGTTTCTTGCAGTTAAGTATATTTTTTTTATCATAAGAGCAGGACAACGTCCGCCGGGCCTGCTAGTGTAATATAATACAATACAAGATAGTACAAAACTAAATAGTACTCAGCAAGCGTGTGTGTGTATGTAAATGTTGTGTGATATGTATGTGTGGGTTTTAACTGTAAATTAATAATATCATATTAAAAAAAAACAATTTAATACTAAGTTATGTAAAAGATAGCTTTTCTGTTTCTTCATACGTTAGGTTCAAAAGCCAATTTAGAATATATTTTTTTAGATTTCATAATTGATCGTTGGATAAATATTGAGAGTTCTGTTGATTTTATTATATAGCGTTTGTGACCTAAATAATGATAATGGTGACTAGCTAGTTCTTCTTCTAGGCTCTGATCTTCAAGGTTCACCAGCACATTCCTGATAATTTTTACTCTTTATGCAAATGTAATTATTAACATAGATCATCTGACCATGCTTCCTAAGAAGAATCCTATAAAGAATAAACAATTTACGAATAGACATTGAAATTGAAATATAGTTCCTGAGTAGGAAAAATAATAGGTTGCGAAGTCATAACTTTTAATAATGCTCTCTGAGCTCTTTAAATTTTGATAATATAGGGTTTACTTGATTAGTTTACTTGTGATGCAATATGTCAAAATAGATTGACCAATTGAATGTAATTCTTTAGTATAACTAATATCATTATTTAATCTTTGATTAGAGTAAAGCCCTAATAAAGCAAAATAATATTGTATCGCATCATTGTATAAAGGTTGTAAATTGCTAAAGAGCTCTACATAATTTGTGAATTTATCTAAGACACTCTTTTAAATCATTACAAATCCTTAACTGTCATTTTTATGTTAAAAATAAACAACATGTCATTCAACAATACGAATATATGTATTGTTGTTTAACACCTGTACTGGAATTGATGCTTAAAAAACCTTTTGCACCTTAATCAAGGAAAAAAAAAACAATTCTCTTATAATGTTGTATTATTTTCTTATTTTCCTGGTACGCCTCCAGGTGCACGCGCCTTAATACTTATTGATGGCGCCATTAAAGGCTTTCGATAACCTATCTTTCATTATTATAAAAGGATCCCCCTGGGAAGCTAAATGAATTAGTTTTTGATGACGGAACACAGAAAGTTAATTTGACACGACGTAATCAGCGTTGACTCAAGTTTGAAATTTCCTAAGTTATTTTAAGATGTTTAAAGAACTTTCACAATAATATTATGAATTAATATATACTTAGTGATTTATGCCAATTTATATTAATAAATTCGTATTTAGTAATAAGCAAATAATAGGAAGAGAAATAAATCGACCTCATAACAGATCAGAGTTTCGAGTAAACATATATAATCATGTAAATTAATAAATCTTGTCGTTATGTTTACATCTGTTTTCTTTTTTTTCGAACTGACTACACTGTTAACCTGGCAAGGCCTCTACAGTTTCACCGGACTACTAAGGGGAGCGCTTAAGGCACTCACCCGATTTTATATAAGCAAACAGCACAAGGGCGCACGGCGCGCCTCGGCTTGGACTGTCACCAAATATCGCGAGTCTAACTAAGCTAAGCTAAACTAAGCTAACTATTATTTCATACATATATAAATTCGCGAAACATACACGTGTACCGAGCATGTATGTTTCACAAACCCATACATGTATTTTTTACATCTGAATCATTAGCAGTTGATAGTTTCTATTGAAATTATTTTATAGTTTTTTTTATTTTATAGTACCTATATGTAAGTTTTTTATTAAAATCTATTGAACAATTCATTTTGTTGTGAAAGCCTACCAAACAAACAAATACATTTACTTTGGCAATTATAATTAGTAAGGATACTTACGACTCATAAAATATACTTCATGTCATATAATTGTATTAATTTAATACACAAAGAGCCGATTGTAGTATCGTCAACATCTCAGGCTTTAATAGAAAGCACTGGCACTGGCAATAATAAAAAGCTATTATAAAATTTTAATAAAAGAGTTGACGTTGACCAGAGAAACCAAAGTCACAATTTGCATTTCCGATATTATTGGAAATAAATTCACTGAGAATCCGCGGCGGTACAATAATAAGCAAACTGTTCTAATTGCTACTTACTGCAAGAGTTAAAGAAACTCGTATATACCTGGGTACTTTAGTGCACTAGTTCAGTTAAATTTTAAACAAGTTTTTAATTTCGAAGTATTCTACTTTTGTGTTTTGGAATGTATTTTTAAATCGTCTGGTGAACGCTATTTCTTTTCGGTGAAAATGCTTTTGGTGGATGTTTGGTTTGAATTAATTGTGGGCTATTTTTTTTTTCGAATTTTGTCATTACTTCTAACCATTTTACCAATTTATTTATCTTAGTTAAATGTTGTAATTGCTGTGTGACCTCTATCGAAATGTATAATGATATGAAATCTAGATAACATTTCGAAAATACTTTTAGCTGCACGAAAAAAATCTAATCGTTATCTTATAAAGGAGAATATGAGTTTTATTTTTAGTCTGTCTCACCTCAATTATTCATCCGACCATCATACTATTTGTATACACGATGTCAGGTATACAGATAGGACACAGTAGATTCCGAAAAAAAAAGAGCTGTTCTCGTCGCATTCATATTAACGCGAGCGAAGTGGCGGTTAAGAGCTAGTCTCATTATAATCGGCTCATCTCTTTCGGAAATAACCTCGTACAGATAACAGACATTTTAATTTTATATACACTAATAGAATAATCTAGTTTTAGGGAATGTATAAATAATAAATTATTGAAATAGTCTTCTATTATATATACATATATATATATATAAAAGACTGACTGACATATCAACGTACAACCCAAAGTACCCAGGTTAGGGCCGTGAAAATTTAAATACAGGTTCCTTTTACATTGTAGGTGAGCACGAGGAAGGAGTTATTCGAAATTCAATCCCCAAGGTAGTGAAAATAATAGAACAGTTTCTATGAACATTAATTATTTTTTTATTAGTTAGTTATATATTATATAGAATCGAATATTCAATTCAATTCATGATTCAGTTCAATTCATGAAAAAGGGAAGTTGCTAGCTAAATTATAAGAAACATTCAAAGGTTACTTTTTAAAACATTTTCTCGACATGTTCTCATCCACATTCAAATTAAAAATAATGTTTCTAAAACGAGGTACAGCATACATGCAGCTATAGCCATAAGCGTACAAACATTTAGATAAACTCTTGTAAAACTCAAACACCACTTCGTCTCCCGATGTAGAAACGGGAGCATTTCGCCAAACTCATACGTACAAACTTGTTCCATTGTAACATCCTAACATATTCTCCGCACGGAGTAAATATAATTTAGCCCTTGTTAACATGCAAGTTTCTCTCTTTCAACATACATGCGGTATCTCTTTCTCGCATGGATGTACAGAATGCACGAGTTCCTTAATTACAGTTCGGTTTAGCAAATTACACAAGCTAAAGGCTGTTTCTGTAACTATGTCTCATATTTTTAATTTGATTAAATTCTGTCATTGTACTCCATAGATATAAAGTTAAGATTATTGAAGTAAGTTACGTGTATGATGGAAGGCGTAAACAATTTTGCCCAAAATATTGATTATAAACAACGCCGACTAAGTTGTGGGTGTCAACTAGTATGTCATGAAAGTAGTATGATTGCTATACTCGTATAGATATATCGAAGGCATAAACAATTTTCATGCATGTCAAACATTGGGTATTGTGCCCAAAATATTGATTTTACAACATGTTTAAATTGAAGAGGTTTTGCTTGGTGGTTGGGTTGTTTTAAACCAACCTGGACAGCTGCTACCTTTAGGTTGGAAATCAATCACCAAGCACCTACAGTTGAGAACCAATTAGACATTTTAGACAACACTGTCATTTAATATAATGTGATCATGTTATACACAAAAATAAAAAAAAAACATTAACAACTCAAAGTAAGAATAGGGATGTTGAAAAAAAAACTAGTTAAGAAAATGAAACTTAAGGATTGTATATATGACCAGAAATGGTATTGGAAATAACGTAAACGTCTATAAGAGAAATTTGGCACAGAATTGAAATTGATCACTTGAAATTTTGTTATTAGCTAAGTAGGTGTATCTTTTATTAAAGAAGTTTTGGAAATCGATAGCGCTTAATTTAGAAATATAACTCCTCAGCACTTTACTATCAGAGGTGTCATGATTCAAATAATTGCATATGAATTGTGGAAGATTTCACAAAAGTATTTTTGTAAATAGTCTTCATCGATTTAGTAAAGACTTACTTACTATTGATGATTCAAAACCCCAATATAATTCTTAAATGAGATACCTATTTGATAAATAAATAAAAACATTGTTTAATGATTAATATGGATTTAATGAATATGTATTTATTATAATTGGCAACATTGTACTTATTCTATTCGGTTGTCTGGCTAGATAGGAACAATGGTACAACATTCTCCGGGTACGTAAATCAGTGTACATTTAAGTTTGTCTCAATATATCACTTCAGTTGAACGAGAAAGACAAAGGTCAATAATCCAAACTAGTGGCAACAAGCAACAACATAGCTGACACCTTCCATTGTTACTGGGTTAACAATGTTACTTCACGTTTTAGACCTCACGAATGAGATAAAAAAAAAGTACTAAAAAATATAATGTATTACAAATAACTTACTAATAATATAAATGCGAAGATGAGTTTGTTTGTTACACTTTGACGACTTAATTGTTACTCGATTTATCAAAAAGAAATTTTTCATAGAATTTTTATCTTGTGGTTAATTATATTTTCTGGTTAATTTAATTAAAACACGAAATTAGAACACATTTAAATAATTTTGTATTGATATTAAAAACTAAATTTTTGAAGTGTCGAACACGATTACATTTATTGGAGCTTCCTTAAAGAGTCACTATTGTTGACTGGAGGGATGCTTGTTGTTTGTTTAGGTATCTATGTTGGGGTTTCGGGACCCACTTCATCGACCAGTATTTAACTTCAGACAATATTAGTCGCCTCCAAAGGATACTTGTCTAATGAAGCAAGTTTAACGTTGTTACAGCGTATAAAATTAGTTTACCTAAGTCATCTAAGGATCGTAAGCGTGATTTAAACTAATTAAGAAATACATTTTCTTTTAATCGCATGCATACATCATTACTTATTTATCAGTAAAATGCGATAGAGATGATACTGAGACCTTGTCAAGTTTGACTAACATAATATGTTTTGTCACTTTAAACATAACCTTAAGTTCGGGCTTGCGCACGATACAGTCAATAATTTCATACAAAAAAGAGCTAAAATGTTATAACAGGAATTTGAAATTTGCATTTATTTATCTTTAATTTCTCTCAATATTATACACCACTACATATTATAAAAGAAAGTGGTCCGAAGCTTCTGTCTGTCTGTCTGGATGTTCGCGATAAACTCAAACACTACGGAACGGATTGGTATGCGGAGTTCACCAATAGATAGAGTAGTTCACGGGGAAGGTTTAAGTATATGATTTGTCAAGGCTTTTTGTAAATTGATTGAAATATAATGATATTGAAAACGCTGCCTAATCTCTTTGAGATATAGCAAAACAATGCATACTGAGAAATTCCTCTTTTATATATAGATCTACAAAAAAATCTACGATGGCATATACCTATCTTTTTTGCTATACTCATCTATCTTCTAAAAATGGTCACATATAATGAGATAATTGGAAGGCTATTTAGACCGATACAGTATTAATCCTTATTAAATAAAATAAATTAATTACTTTAAGCATTTCGTGCACATAAGTATATATTTTTGTATTATTAGTGCAGGATAACTTTTTTTTTTTTCGAACTGACCTACACTGTTAGCCTGGCAAGGCCACTACAGTTCCACCGGACTGCAGGATAACGCCCGCCGAGCCTCCTATTATAATGTAATATACGTATTTATACCTAAATTGTGTTCTGAGCATTTATAAATTCAGAGCAGTCAAAAAAAATGGCGATGACTGTATAATTCAGACCATTCTTTTATGTTGACCAATGATTTTTGTTATGATCATTGACATCTGTACTCTTTAGTTGTCCTGGAATCAATTTGTTTTGCTAAAGGTTTTAAATTTGTATCCATACATTCACACATATATAATACATATATTGTCAAGTATATAGATACATACAAAATTTTATTTTGTATTATATTATCGCGATTATCAGCTAGTAGTATAACAAAACTTAACTTTTCATTCTATCAATTCAACAGTCTAAACCCAGTGACAAACGAAATATCCAAACTTAGTCCACAGGACCAATTATATATAAATCGTTGGCCCCAGTTAGGACCGTCTTTCAAGTTTCAGAGGCAGTTTAAATATCCCAGTCCCAGTTAGGACCGTCTTTCAGAGGCAGTTTAAATACTTATAGACTACAATAAAATTGTACTTCTTAACATCAGGCGGAATGTATTTCTCTTTGCTACTTATTACTGTACAAAATATACCTAGATATTTTAAATCATAAATCTCACAAAATGAAAACTAACAGTGGAAGTTTATTTTCACTGTCATAATAGAAGAACGAAGCGCTTTGTCATATTTGCATAACACCATTAATATGTTTCACGGGTCGTCCACGCCATCCTCACTCTACAAGCGTTTGAACATCACGCGAACCCACGCACCTGATTTGCAACATCTCAGCAGGACCGGTAGGTGGAACAACAGGCTGTCACTACCTGAACCCTTTGAAGTTATTCTCGAATACATTTATTTAAGTGAATAATCGATAGAATTCGTATCATAAAGTATAAAGTGTTCCTAAAATTCTTAACGTGTGATTATTAAACAATGGGAAGTCATCTTAAATTAATGTTAAACTTACGAAAATAAGAACAATTGTACTATTTACTAAACCAATATAAGTGCTCCCCTTAGTAGTCCGGTGAAACTGTAGCGGCCCTAACAAGCCCCATAGTGTAGACAGTTTGAAAAGAAAAAAAAGTGAAGCATATGATGTAGTATTACATAAACTCTTTTTTATTAACCTGCTTTATAAATTAAAACATTATAACTCTATTAAAATGACTTCGTACTAAAACAATTTCGTAACATCGACGTTCTATTGTTTTTAACATATCTCAGAACAGTCGGCAAAACTTCGTTAGCGTAGGATTGCCTGTGATCAATGCTTGTGACGCTAAAATCACGATTCACTACATTTCTTAGTGACTTCGAATATCTAATCTAAGATATGAATCCATTCATCAATTTATCAATAGTTTATTTATTGTGTCTGCATTTGTGATTATTTCGACGGAATCGGGTCATACAACGACGGCGTTGATTGATTTTGCAATGAACTGAGTCTGAGTTAGAATATAGATTAAATATATTATGCGTTGTATACTTTTTGTATTTTATAATTAACTAGCTTTTGCTCGTGGTTTCGCTCGCTTTAATGCAAATATGACGTGTCGCTGGGAAACGTCACTTTTCTTTTCTTACGTTTTAAAAGACTTTTAGTTTATATTTAATTAGAAAACGTAATTACAACTAATTTTAATAGTTTATTTTTAGATATACATTAAAAACTACATTTTTATAAAGAGTAGAATAAGAATAGCTTATTTCCACTTCAACCAATTACAAAAAAAAAATCGTAGCAAGTAAATTTAACATATAAACATTTGTGTTAGTATGAATATTCGACCAGAGGCTTCTTTTTGGTCTTGAAAATAAACAAATTAAGATTAAAGTATAAACTACAATGAAGCATGGTATATAGATGTAATATTTATATGTATAACTATATGAAGCAATAATTTCAATATAAATATTAAAAGTAACTAGCATTATGTCGAACTACTTAAAATTGGACCAAATTCTTTAACATTAACAGAAGTGAAAAGTTCATCTCTAATCGAACATCGGCTGGTAAAACAGAGTCTCAACAAAACTAGGTTTTATCAAGAAAGCCAAATCGATCATTGACAATACAGGAAAACAATTTCATGTTTCTAGTGAGAATCGGCTCCAGAGAACTACTTCATATGATGCTTATGAATTTAAACCAATTAATGAGCCGTTTGCCATCGATATTTTAATGCATGTAAATTGTTCTGATAGTCTCGTTCGGTAACAAGTCGTACCATTTATACCAGACCATAACGCGAATCCAAATATCAATGCATTAAATTGAAATTAATGAAAGAGTCATGTCATGTTTACCTATATAAAAGTAGGTTATCTGTAAAGATTTTAGTACCTTTTCTCCTCTGTTTGTGAACTGACTCTCTTTATTTCTGTAGAAGATCTTTAGTGTACTCTATAAAAAAGTTAGGAAATAGTTTTTTTGGATGACTACTAGTTATTATAAATTATTGTTCTAACATCGACTGGCTTTATATTTACAACTGGACCAGCACTAGCTTTACACTCGTTAAAAAAAGCACTAAAAGTATTCTATTTCAGTATTGTATATTTTGTGATTAGCTGAGCTTAATATATTAAGTTGCACGTAAATGTTTAGCACACATATTTTGACATCTGGCAGTTATCGAGTCACATGTTAGGACATGCCAACTTTGTCCAACTGGACTGCAACAATTATACACGAGGTGTATCACCTATAGTAATTAATCGGGAGAGTGCCTTAAGCGCTCCCCTTAGTAGTCCGGTGAAACTGTAAAGGCCTTACCAGGTCAACAGTGTAGTCAGGTAGAAAGAAAAAACCTACAGAGATTCGTGAAACTCTTAGCTGTGTCGCGTTCCACGACCAGCTGAAGTATTTCCTCATTCATATAATCTGCAGATGGACTGTAGATAGCAGGATTGTCATCATTGTTTTTGGACTGTGCTGTGCATTAGATGCAATATAGTTACTTTGTCGAGTCGCAAGAAAAATATCGTTCGGTTTAAATTGTCTCGTATTTTTCGGTGCTCAAATCAAAAACAGCAATTAACTGAGCATTGTTTATACAAATCGAGCTATCCCCAATATTGAACATCTGAGTAAATATTGAACAGTAGTAGACTACATAATGGAAACTCTATAAAAAGTGACATCAACACAAAAAGTTTAAAAAACACCATTCGTCTGAATACAGCGGAAGAGTTGAAAAAACTAACACCTTTTATATATTATGTATTCGTAATAAACTGTGTATTCAATTTTATATCACAATGTGCTTTATGCCAACACACTTAACTGTCAACGAGAACGTTCCCCACATGCAATACCAATAACAGCACCTCACCGTTACCTGCTACAGTCAAATTCATGTGTACATCACCTTTATATTAATCGCTATTAATCATTCAATTTTAAGTTCTACAACCATTCATTTAAAGTATATTTCAGATCGTAAATAGGTAGGTACCTTTTAATACGGACTCCTTATCGCAGGTGGCAATATAAGCAGTGAATGCTCCGTGAAAATCCACGGCATACGCCACATCCTGAAGCTATGCTCACGTTTATTGTATACACAAGTGGTCGTGAATTCTTAAACAAACAAGGTAAAAAGGTGAATATAAACCGAACAATAGAGAACCTTTAAGCAAACGTATTTGCATTTAGGTAACAAAAAAAATGGAAATATGGAGACAATATGAAGGAACAAACGGTTAGAAGGTGTGTGAGGTAAGGCTTTGCTTGACAAATATGATTTGTTTAGCCGAAAAATGTATACAAAATGCACAAAAGTAAGCCGCCGTACCGCACTTAGTACGTTATTTTGAAAGGAACTAATTTATTAAAGTTTTTTTTTTCGAACTGACTAAGTTATTGGTCTGAAGGGACTTCACAGCTTCACTGGACTACAAATGAAGTGAAGTAAGTAGTAATTTTTATTTAGTTTGATATTGGTTTAATATCTCGGCTTGATAAAATACAATATGATTTGACCGATCACCATAAAAAATAAAAAAACGTTTAGAAAGAAATATTACTTTATACAAGTTCATTGGATTGTTTATTATGGAAAATATAAAAAGAAAAACTTAACAGTGTTTGTCGGCTAAACCTTTCGCCTTACCCAGCTAATAAAGTAAGTTTACACGGAGCCCATATAGTAATCCCACGTGAGAAACGATGGCGGGTGGGCTATGCCTGGTACTCATTAATTTGCTGCGCGCCGCCTCTAGCGCGGGGATTTGTAGAATTACTATTGTTTATGCGATTGTACATTGTAATAACATTTCTATATTTGTAGGCTTTCTTCGCAGTGAAAATAGATGAAGAAAGAATATACCTCTTCATATGCGATGTAAACATGTAATGTAATATTACAGTAAAAATTTTATGAATGAAAAAATTACAGATTGTTACTTGTAACCTTTAGACTCGATGACTCATTAAAAAAAATGTTTTTAGGATAATGATGAGGAGTCGTGTTGGTCTAGTAGTTGGACTGGTGGAATATAGATCCAATGTCCGCAGGTTCGAACCCCGGCATGTACCAATGAATTTTTCGGACTTCGCGTACACTTACTAATTTAAATTGGTAACACTATCGGCTGACGGTGAAGGAAAACATCGTGAGGAAACGTGAAACTGAGAAATGTTCTTTTAGTACCACCGTATGAGAGTAAAATATAGAACTGTGTATTTCTGAGAGTTTCGAATCGCCAATACGTCGTGAGCTGGCGTGGTGATTATGCCCTTACCTTCCTTCGGGGAGAGATCTATAGTCCTGCAGTGGATCTCTTACAAGCTCATGATGATGCTGGTTAACTATATCAATGTCATATAAAACAATTAATAGTTTACAACTTTCATAATAACGTTTTTTTTTTAATTGAAATATAAAAGAGTTATATGCGCCTTTTATTTCTTATCTTGATCCTTTTTATGAGTTTAGAAATCTAAATGCAAAAGAAAATAAAATTTCTGTTCTTTTTGCGAACAAATGTGCGAATTCTCACATCGTAAACGTTTACAGCACACTTAAATTTAATTTTATTTTATTGTGAGAGTACACCTCTATCTATTCGTACCAATCAGTTAGACACACAATTTCAAGTTTTAGCTTTACACAAAGTATTTATGACAGTGATATTGGCTTTTAAAAATTTCATTTTAGAAAAAATAAAATGTACACTTTTATACACTTTACATGTTGGGAATTTGTAATGCGTTTTATATAGTGAAGAGATGATATTGACGATTTTTATCTGTGTCGTTTATTACCTTAATAATATGTTTTATGTATAGGGAAAAAACAAACATAGGAATCAAACCGCTTGATCCACATGCCTATCGCTGAACGCGTAGTACTTATAAAAATTATAATTTCTTGCAACTTTAGTAAATTTATATTAAATGAAGCTATCGTAATATATATTTTTTTAATTAAGGAAATGAAAAAAGCTTTTTCGTGATACGCGTATGACAGCAACCCCTACTGTTTTATTTATATAGAAATAATATAAGAAATACATATATTTTATATTTTCAACATATATATTTAGAACATTGTAATTTCATTTCATTTACTTGCATTCATGTTTAAAAAAAAAGAAATTCTAACAAAACATATTCCATTTAGAATGATAATTTTACATCTACTATATATAAATCGGGAAAAATAAAACAGCTACCTTTTAATAGATATTGGCAGACCATTTAAAAAAAAAATTAAAAAAGTTTTTTTCTGTACCATCGACGAGTCGATGTCTTTATTTTCGGCCACTGAATGACCACTAGCAATTAAAAATGTGTATAATCGTTTGTTCACAAGTTTAATTGAACTTTTTTTTCCAGGTGTTTTATTTACATACAATTGCATTCCGATAGGCGTCTGTTTATATGTACCTACTGTTAAAAAAAAAACAAACAGAGCTGCAACAACGCGTGGCCTTGCACAGTTGGTTTTAAATAAAAAATATTCATAATGTTTATCCCATGAATATATATTTTGTATAATTCTATTCTATGAATATATGTGTATTGTGTATCGATATTTAATATGAATCACAACAGTTTATAAACTAATTTACTTAGAAATATAGTAGTTAAGCTAAAATGTTACTTATTCTAAATGTCTACGATACGCAGCTTCGACAGTATAATGATAATTTATCGAACACTAAAGTACCTACGCTGGCCATAAGAGTTATGATGTTACGGTCGGTTCCATTTCGATACTTCCCATCTCAAGGGAAATAACCTAATTCTTCATGGCGATGGAGGGTTTGATCCAAAACAGGAAGTAGAGAGCGTGTCACAAAGTGTAAATTGGAAAATGAGTCTATTTTTTTAGTTATGAAATCCAGTTACAATTTGGTTCTAGTAGCCGCATATAACGTTCGATAGAGACATTCATATAGTTATGTGATTTAAAATGTACTAGTATTTTACTAGCATTATTAACGATGGTGTCACCAAATAAGAAGAACTCCACCATAAGTTTCTCCTTCACGTCGAATCAATTTATTTTGTATTTTACATTTTTATCTCAGGTTTGTCAAACATTGTTCACAAAATATAGCGCTATTATTTACACTTGAATAATTTTATAACTTCAAGGGCCTCCCAAAGCGTACTTGTCTCAGACATGGTGGTTTTTATATAATGTATAAGATTGACAAACTTGAATAAGTATATTATTTTTACTTTTTTAAATATTGAAACAACATTCGGTAATGTTGAATTCTACGTTCTATTTACGAAAATTTATTAAATTACCCTCACGGCTGATTTTTTGAGAAGCTTATTAAACTAACCCCTCGGTTGATAATTTGAGACCCAGATCTCAAAATGGCGGATTATGTTTTTATTTTTTTTTTTATTTTACGACATCGTACATTGTACATTTCATGGTTTAATAAAAGAAAGTTCATAAAAATGAAACAATTATGTAAAAATACATTGTTACATAAAAAATATAATTTTCCAATACACTTTTATTTATGTTCCAAAGTTTTGTAATAAATTCGGTATTTTTTAAGATTATGATGCCAACAGTCTGTTCATCTGTTCCTCGTGAGGTTTTCATTCGTTTGTATGGAACTAAAACTTTTATGGTTTTGGACAGTCCAAAGATTAAATAAAAACAGAGCCTAGCACTCAAAATTGTATATAAGTATATGATAAATAACTAGGTTTTGCGGCTTCATTCGCTTTAATATTGATTTGATCTATTCTTCGGAAACAATACATTTTTCTGGATGAAAGGTATGCCCCTGTTCTGTTAGGCTAAGCGCCCTAAGGCGTAAAAGCGTATAAACAAAGCCTGGCATCCAAAATTTCATATAAGTATATTATAAATAACTAGATTTTGGCCGCGAATTAGTTCGCTTTAATATTGATTTGATCTATCTTTCGGAAACAATATATTTTTCTGGATGAAAGGTATGTCCCTGTTCTGTAAGGCTAAATGCCCTTTTTTTTTTTTTTTTTTTAACATGGGGAAATCCGTCATGGACACGCCACCTCCCGGGGGAGAAGGTGGGTAGTGTGAGACTCCTACTCACTAAAACCCCACGGTGTACATCCACCGCTTTTGTCGGGGCAACACGAGATCTCTTGAGTATTCATCGTGTCGCCCCAGCGGCTGGCCCAGCGTCAATCAGCCCTTAAGGCTAAATGCCCTAAGGCGTGAAAGCGTAACAAGCAAACAATAAAGAAATCATATTCGCATTTATAATAATAAATAGGATTGTCGACGCTAATCAATCATATATTTATAGATTGAAGTAGAAAGAAGACCATTAGAAAAGATTTCACTCAAATTTTCTTAACTATAATAATAAATCTGTAGATAAAACCACACTGGCCAATGCGAGAACAGTGACATATCAACGCGTCAATACTTATCATCTCCTGGGAAATTATCCATTTCCTCACCGCTATGGAACGGTGTAACTGCTGTCAGCGTTTGTGGTAGCGACTCACAACTCCACAAGTGAATACAACGTTTGCTTTGTCGTACGGGCTGTTAAAACAAATTGTAGTGGGACAGCCGTCAGCTTTATGGATTCGCGTTAAACCTTTCGCTTTTATACTTTGTGTTACATATGAATACACTTGAGAGTAATTTAGTACAGGTTTGTTTCGGTTGTCTACATTAATTTAATATTGTATTACTTTAGTGAGAGACTTATGTTGTATCAATAACAATTCATATGGTTGCTTATCCTTCCAAGTAATTACTAATATTATATGTGATTTCGTTTGTTACGCTTTCACGCTTTAATTACTCAACGAATCACAATAAAACAAATTGTCAAAGATACAGAAAAGGACTTGGGATATTTATAACTCAGAAAAAAAATCCAGTTCTGAAGGATAGGATGCGTAGCTGCTGGCAAAAGTTAGCTAAAGTAGTTGAAGTTATTATTCGTATCACATTTATATTATATTCTTTAAATATCTACTTGATAAGGCATTAAAAATGAGCATGATGGA
Organism: Antheraea assamensis; assembly: GCA_035772565.1. NCBI lineage: Eukaryota > Metazoa > Arthropoda > Insecta > Lepidoptera > Saturniidae > Antheraea > Antheraea assamensis. The sequence continues at coordinate 1,885,948 of JAQQSE010000022.1, read as the reverse complement.
CTTTGATAGACGATATAAAAAAGTATACCTTTAAGTTTAGTCATCAACATATGCAACAATGTTTATGTTATTCTCAGTTTGCAATGGGACACTAACAAACTTCATGGAATTACGTAAAAGCTGTCTTTGTTATATCATATATCACTCTGTCTTAAGTATATACTACTTGGAAACTTGCAGTTAAGGTCTTATAACGTTTTAGTATTGTGAGAGTCAGAAATTTTGTTTACAATATTACAGATAATAAAAGTATTATTATTAATTATAGTTATACGAGGAAGTGACGCTATTGTATTCAATGGTAAGCACTGTATAATTAAACACAATTTTAGACACCTTGACCTCTTCAACACATTACCAGTCGGTACTAACTCGCCGGGCTACAATTCTCTCAGTAGCTGGATTTACACTGGTAGATTCCGAAACGCGACAGTACAAAAAAGTGTCACTATGATTGGTTTATCACCATGTACATAGTGGTAGTAATCCAATCAGGTACAAATATGGTGTCAACCAGCTTAATTACTGTATATATAACGGACTGATCCCCGAACATGACACGGTTCGATCCCGTGGAGTGGAACCTTCAAGCACGGTGCTAGCGCGATACAGTGACACCACATTTACTAGCTAATAACCACGCTCCATAGGCACATAGGTTCTATAAGGGACAATTTATTTTTATTGAAGTGAAAAATCTTTAGAATCGTTGTGATATCAAACCGGATGCAACGGAAAAAACGACAGGTAAAAGACACAAAAAAAGTACATGTACTACCGTACACTGTATGCGGCTGCGTATTACAGCTTTTTAGTAAGAAGTCAACGTGGTGTGTTATTATTTAACAGTGTTTGTGTAGTATTTTTATATCTTGTTTGTTGAAACTGAAAATATGGAACTTCAGCAATAAATTATGTAACATATGTTAAATAAAATATTTTTTAAAACTAATCAAAATACTTTAATTTTTAAACAAATAAGCTTTGTATTTATCTTACCCTTGTTATATATACTCATCTCATTGTTTTGTCGATTTACTGAAGTTTCACTTCTATCGTGTGTGAATCGCACACACACACCTTTTATTTATAAGTCACAGATCAAGCCGAGGCCCAGCCACTTTGGCACTTTTGCGTTATTTACCATTTCAGCTGAGTGTTTGAAACATTCGCCTCAGAGTTCCGTGAGACTGTGAAGGTCATCAGGACAACAGCGTGTGGTTAATTGGAAAAGAACGCGGTTAATTAATTAATAAAGTAATTACGGTTGTAATACTTGGAGTATGATGGTCGTAATCTAATTCGACGTAATTGTCATGTCCTAGTATTCGACATTTTGTATATTGTATGAACCAACGTACAGATGATAATATGTTTTATATGAATATCTTATAAAAAAATGAGTGATCCGGAAAATGTATTTTTAATGTGACGCACGACAACTCTCGTATGCGAGGGACGGAACGTTGTAAAAAATGCAGTCGGAAGCAATCCCGATTTTTCCGATCGCAAATAAATCTGTCAATTTCACTCAACCTCCCGTTGCCTATTCACTGCCTGGCAATACTGGGTGCGCATTATTAAAGCGTTCGACTCGACACGTGAGAAAAATATCGATATAAAGACGAAAGCGCCTCGTTTACTTGACCGTGTAAAATCACATCATCGGGCCATAACGTTATAAAAATGCCCAATTCGTTTACGTTCTATGTGAACATTATATGGGCAATTATCTATTTTTTTATTTTTTTTATACATATTATCTTTAATGTAGAATATCATAGTAAACTATACTGCAGATATTATTTTGTTCTAACCTCAATAAAATACATTCTAAAAACAACGGCGAAATATGACGAATTATAAAACTTTATAATAAATATATTCATTACATAAATACAATAATAAACATGGTGATACAATTTTGCACAAGACTATTTAATTCGAAAGTAAACATAGCGTGTGTTATTTTTGTATTATAACTTATATTATGGTAACTAAATCATACATCACCGCACAATTATGGACATCAAAGTGCATATCAAAGTTAGTCGTGCACGGAGATCGACCTCACAACCTTATAACCTCAACAGTAGGGTTCAATATCATTACGTCCCGAGGCGTATCTAATTTATTTCTTTATGAATTAAATTACTCAAGAACCAGAAACATGTCAATGTTTTCAATAAACTGTGCAGACAAATGACATTTGATATATCCATTTGGATATATATATAATTGAAATATCACTTCAATTTGATGTATATGTAAAATTTCATAAACTCCGTAACTATTTAAAACATTAATATATTATTGTTTAATATTAGTAAAAGTAATTTTATTTGTTAATTGACAATTTTATTTAATGAGTACATATTTTATGGAACATTCTTCTAGAACAAATACAGTTTATTTCATATCGGAGTATATTCGTACTGTGAAGATGTGGATTCGCCTTCCGGTCATTGTGTCTCCTCCCTCTTATGATATCGGATCCTTCAAACGAGGCGTGAAGAGGCACTTTTTCAGGTCGGTATGATGGCGACGACTGCCGTTGGTATTTAACACCGACGGTCGGCGCTGTTTTCGGACTGTACCGTACTTTCCATCAGGTATTGTGCAGTAATTTTGCCGAACTAGTATAAAAAAAAATTAAAAGCCACAAATGTAATTTAAAAAAATGTGTGTATTTATGTACACGCGTTAGAAGTTATACTTCTTTGGCGTAATAAGATAAACATCTTAAAAAAAAAATCTTTCGCCTTATTCGTTTGTAAAAAAAACGACACTAACAATAGAAAAAATGTATTTCATACATACATATATTTTTTAAATAAAATGTTGACTATAGCTAATTTCAGAGTGTCAGCTTTTCGTGACGGTGTGCGCGCGCATCGTAAAAATTTACTCTCATCATTTTTCCCTAACGCGCCAAAAGAAGTATAACTTCAAAAATAGATATTATTATCAATTGTACTTTTTAATTTCGAAAATCGAACACAGTTGTTATTTTCAATGTCGATCGCGACTTTTTTTTCAGTTTTTGAATTACCTGAATACTTACCGATGCAATTCCCTTACTCACGATCGAGATCGAGTTCGTTTATTCGTGTCCTGAAGTCGACAGAACTTCAGTATACACCGAAATGGACCGATCAAATATACTCGCTTTTTATTTTGCCGCTTCACTGCCACAATGTATTACGTCTTCGGCGAATCGTATTAGAATTATGAATGGATGAGTTAATGGATTAATCGAATTTGGGGATTGTTATTTCCGATCCAATAGAACAGTGTTATTTGAGGATATTTTATTATATTAGTTGGTAGTGTTTTCGGATACAGCGTTGAAGGATGTAGATTTGAACCCTAGCAACAGAGTCGGAGCATTCGGTGAAGGAAAAGGTCTTGATGAAAACATAGCATGGTGGTGTAGGGCTTTTTCGAAGACCGCCTGCCTAGCTACCATCCTCAAGTTGAAAATCTGTCAGCAAGCACCGGTTGATGAGTTCCGGCAGCTGCACTTGAGAGTCAGGTTCCTCTAGGTTTAGGGTGACTACCATCTTAGACCACATCATCATTTAACATTAAATAAAATTGCGGTCAAACGCTAACCTATAAAGTATATATATAAAAAAAATATATATTTATTTCTATTATTTACATTTTAAATTTTCAAAAGAATTTATTGATCGCGAGAATAATTACTATATGATTAATAAGAAAATCAACTTTAATTATGCCTATCCCCCACCATCTAGTTTGTATATCATAATTCATGTGTCGATACGGGGTGACGTCTGCCACTTTTGACTTTTGTGCAATTTTTTCGCAATACAACATCTCCGCTATATATATTCTATATAAACCCCATTTTTGGTTTCATTAAGAAATCATTATCGCGTCTCTCGCCGGAAAATAAACTTTATGATTACCTATCTCAGTGAACGATCTAGTGGCCACCAAAATCAACACCCATGGAACGTTCGAGAGTTTGACAGCCACATCCATGGGCGACTCGGTTAACAATTAAGCTCACATTCCCAAATACTAGGCACGGTTAGGCACACACGCATTCCCGTGCTTATTCCATATAAGTACTGAAGCCGCTGAGTGAGCACGGCTATTTTTACACGGCTGCCTCACCAGTCTGAATTACTATGTATATTTTCTTCAGAACCATTATTACGAAGTCAGTTCGTAATAAAAATATTAATCTATAAATTATAAACTGAATATCGTTTAGTAAAAATATTAATAAAAAAAAAACAGTCACACACTTAAAATACTAATAGGTAATGAGAATGGACTTGTAAGAATAATATACTTTGTCTTATCCGCGAATCATTTATATCCGTTGATTGCATTTCTATAATTTTATCTCGTGGTCCGTTCCTGCATAACGTCGTCCAAATCTGATGTATGCTTTTCTGATACAGCTAAAAGTATTTTTATGTCCGTCTATAAAATTATCATAATAGTATTGAATATGAAAGCATATCGAGATTGGTTTGTATATTCCTATGTTTTTCCGTTACGTCTCGGTTCTACGACGGTACCCCTATTGCTTCCTTATTTCCTGTATCGATATTTTATTGCTTGCCATATTTCGAAGATATAACGTCACGGTCGCCCGCCTGATAACATATATCGAAATCATCCATCGAAATACTTGTATTGGTTTTTGATTGGATTCGAAACTGTTATACTTTATCGCTATGATTCGTATTACATCGTATCGTATGATTTTAGAGGTAAATCTCTACATTATATTGGTTCTTACAATATGTATGTGGGATACAGAATTTTATTTCTTCCAGAACGCGTCTTTTTTCCACTCGTTTCGTCGTCCAAAATAAACTCCCTCTAAGTCACTATTCTTCCGTTTCCATACCGTCTTTCCGATCATACTCTGCACTCACACTCTTGGCTCGTTCAAAACGTTATCTCTTCATACAATTATTTACTCTGTGCCACAATAAAGAATATACCATAGATAATTTTCCTATTTAGAATAGGCAAAGGTCATCCATTCATACGGCCTACATGTGTGTAATAATCGTTAATAAAAATGTATTACGAATATGCTTAATGGATGTGCCCGCAGATTCACACACATTTATTATATTTTATTGTAATTATTATTGGTTGTACCAAATATTCAACATATAAACATGCTAAACCCAGTCGGACTGGCTCTCGAGTGCAGTGTACCGGAACGTACCAATGGGTGTTTGGCGACAGATTTTCAACTTGTGGTTGGTAACTGGTTATACGAGCTCAGAAAAACTGCTACCACCATGGTGTGGTTTCATCACGACGTTTTCCTTCACCGAAAGTTCCGACTCATTCGCAAGTATTCGAACCTAGATTGATCGACACGGTGTCCGGACATCCTAACCAATGTGTCATCATCGCTTCTCTGCTTTTAGATATATACACATACCAATCTTCATGGCATACAATTGATACTGCATCATCATCTAATAGCAAATTATACGAATAATCATGGATAGCGCTAAAATATTCTCGTGTGTTCGTATTCCTACGTATATCTATTTTCATAACGATCGATTAAACTGTATGAGAAATTGATATGCCGCAGCGCCACCTGGTGATAGGTTATAGTAAAGTAGGTAGCTAATAAACTTATCCATAAAATAACAATAAAATTTACCAATTTTCATGCGATAGGTTAAACGCTCTTTAAACTTATCGCTTTTATATCAACATTAATTTTTATATAAGACTACCTGCTCGCCCCGTCTTCGCATGGTCAAACTAACAAAGAAAATAAGATTAAATGCTTCCTTTATATAATGTATGTAGTACCTATGCCATACAATTAAGATTTTTCTGTATAGAAACGTTTTCTTATTAGAAATTTAGGATAAAATTAATGAACTATATAATCTTCTTACAATCTCCCAGTATTACTTAAATAAAATAGATTTTTAAGCTAATGCAATAGTAAACATAAGCAATAAGGGTCAAAGTTGAAACCTCGGAATTTAGAAATCCTATATAACAAATAATTCGAAAGGTTCACGCAACCCTTTACGTACAAAGTAGGAATTTACTACCTGTTTCCCCTTTTCTGTACACAGTTAACAGAATAATGTAAAGTTTTCGAATAGCCAAAAAGTTTACGGCTTCCGTGCAAAATTTATTGGCAATAAAATAGTGACGTTCGAGCCACGAACTCATAATAATGGAAGCATTGACGGTCAATTCACAACGTCGCGTCGCGTCGCACGGCAACGTTATAAACTGTCAAACTGTGAAACTATAGTTATGTACTATATTCAGTAACACTGAAAGGAACAACAACTTTTCTATAAGAATATATTTCACTTCACTACATAGTATAAAACAAAGTCGCTTTCTCTGTCCCTATATCCCTTTTTTTTATGTTATAGGGGGCAACCGAACAGGTGGGTCACCTGATGGTAAGTGATCACCACCGTCCATAGACACTAGCAACACTAGGGGAGTCACAAGTGCGTTGCCGGCCTTTTAAATAAGTGGGCCTCCGGCGCTCTCACTGGCCGAACGAAACGCAACAGTGCGGGCGCACTGTTACTTCACGTCGGTTTTCTATGAGAGGGTGGTACTACCCCGGGCGAGCCGACCCATTCATGCTGAAGCCAGTAATAGCTTCAGCGTAGCTCTACCACCTATTAAAATCTTTAAAACTACGCAACAGATTTTGATTCTGTTTTTTTTTAATATATAGAGTGATTGAAGAGGAAAGTGTATATGTATAATAACATATATGAAATAGTGGAGAAATAATGTTATTTTTTAGGTTAATCCAAATTTAACGCGTGCGGGCCACAGGCAGTAACGAATAAATCGAAACTACTGGATCGATTTTAATCATTTTTTCAGTGAATGACATAGGCTATATATTTTATACCCGTGCGAAGCCGGAGCGGGCCGCTAGTATAGAATGAACCATTATATAGGGAAAAAAACTTGATTCTTTGTTTCTGATAGGTAAACTCTAATAATACTTAATCGATTAAAAAAAATCCCTCACTTATAGAAAGCGCAGCGAGTAACATTGGCTGTAGTTTATTTACATAGTTTACGTTAACGTGAGTGAAGCCGCGTGCAAACGGTAGTAGAAAATGTATTTATTATATTAACGTCTACTCGAAATCATAATGTTCAAAGACGAATTTTGTATTTATCTGATTTATTAGTGTTCGGTTGCATTTGTAAATATTAGCGAAGAATTCGTAATTACCATTTTTATACTCCTGAATCTTCTCTTTACTATGATTTAGTTTCTATTGTCGATAAAAAAATATATGTGTAAAGATATTTATATTTATATACATATATTTTTTTCAGACACCGCATAGGTCTATATAAGTTAAAATCTTAGAGCTTTCGATAAAGACAAATATAGTGATTTAACCATATCGCTGTTTCCAATACCCTCTTGGGCAGTTACCACCCCCAAATTGAAAGTCCATTGCCAAGAACCTATATGTATTCCGGCATCTGCTCTTGAAGTAGGTACATACCTCTTTGATTTATAGCGTGTTACCATTTTTAGGCCACAGTATTATTAAATATTGGGTCAGATTAAACCCATAAAAAAAGCATTTTACAGACATCATACCTTTCACTCCTTATCAAACCAACTCTCCACTTCCATAGGCTGGCTCCGACTTCGAGCACTGGACGACAGAATCAATGGAAGAGGAAGTCAATATCCATTTTTGTTTATTTTTACCGTTAAAAAATAGATTATACATAAAAAACACGGAAGTCTATTCTATCACAAATTATATTTCGGTGGACAACCGTTTAAAAATGCAAAGCGTTTAACAACAAATAGAAATTGGAACTCGACGCGTTAAGAGTTAAATCCACCACCAGTTGCAAGTCGCACGACCGTTGGCTCAACTCCAAATTATTTTAAAAGAAACCCCCAGTAGTCTCATTTAAAAGGATCTCGTACTATTTGTTACTATTTTTTGTACGTGTATTGAATATGTAATGGATTACGTTGACTATTTTTTAAACGAATTGTTTTTAAAGTTTTAATTCAATCGTAAATTTATGAACGTATAGAATTTCTCAGACCGATATCTATTTATCCGTTTCGTTAATATTGCTATATTATATTAACACCCACGTTATTATATTTGTAAGTATAATCTAAAAGTCATATTTAGAAACCTCTCGTTTGAAGTAATAAGAAAGTGGGTGTGTACTTATAACCACACGATAGAAATGAAAACTTTTAAATCAAGCATTAAATACAAACTGTATACGAACAATGTATACATGTGAAATAGTACACTGGTTATATACAAAATATGTATAAAAATATTATATTCTGTTATTATAATAAACAAAACTAAACATAATTACTGGAATGACGTACTCCTTGAGAGACAGTAAGCGTTGCCACGACTGGAGCAATATACGATTCAGTCCGTCATCGATCCGAGCGCGGTTGATGTCGAGTGGACCCGAGGGGAGCCGAGTAAACCCGATGTAGCGTCGAGTAAATCTGATTTAGTTCACTGTTTATTGCGTTAGACGCAAGTTTTCACTTTAAGAAATGATCGTCCTACTGCTGTAATACCCTTAAGTGGTTTCATTGTAAATTTAATCGTCTCAGGTTGCTCTTAATGTAAAAAAAAAGTAAAATTTTCTTAATAGAAACAGGGCACTATAGTTTTCATAACGTGTTGAATTCCTAGTGTTATTTTATTAATAACGCAATGACCATTCATACGTGTTCTCGGATGCTTTTAAACGATTACTAGCGCTTGATAACATTTTAAATAAATTACCTTGAAAGAATTCGACGTTATGATGATAATTATAAATTGGTTACACTTCTCTATTGCTACCCGAAGGTATCTTTTTAGTGTTACTCACGCACGCCATCGTTTGCATGAATGTTCACACTGGTCACGCACGTTATGCCATTGAGGAGTATGAATGGTCATTGCGATTTTTAATCGACTTCAAACAGTTCTCAATTCGGTTGTATTTTTTCGTATACTTTATAGGTTAGCGTTTGACCACAATCTCATCTGATGTTAAATGATGATGTGCGGCTTAAGATGGGAGTCACGCTAAACCTAGAGAGAGACTGGCTCTCAAGAGCAGCTGCCGGAACACACCAATAGGTGTTTCGCGACAGATTTTCAACTTAAGGGTGGTAGCTAACCAGGCGGACTTAGAAAAAGCCGTACCAAAATGCTATGGTTTCATCACAATGTTTTCCTTCACCGAAAGTTCCGACTCAGTTGCTAGGATTTGAACCTATGTCCTTCAACGCTCTGTCCGAACACACTACCAACTGAGCCATAATCGCTTCGTTGTTGTCACCTTGTTACTTTAGAACTTCGTGGTTAACAAATCGATGTGGGCAATTATTTTTTCCATTGGAAAGCAGATATTTTCAAGTTTAATTTAATTACCATCGGATCTTGGATTACGAATATACACGAGGAAACACCTCAAAATCGTATAAGAAACGTATAACTATCTATATATTGGTAGGTATATAATATCCTAAAACTCAGTGGGTACCTAATTATGCTAAAAATATTATGGTGCAGTAGATTTTTTTTTAAATGAACCTTGTATTTATGATTAAAATTTTCGTGTATATTGAAAGTAAACGGCGCTTGTGGCGCTTTTATTTATATTAATTGTGCGGTATTTTTTTTCCTTGCAATTTTCTGATTAATTCCTACCCCCAAATGGAAAGCCTCATGATAGCCAAGATCAGTGGTCGGCAAACTCGTCATTCAAAAGAGCCAAATATAAACATTACAAAATTGAAATTTGATAAAATTGCTTTTTTTTTAAATTAAGTTTTGCTATAGTAGAGACATTTTTTGGAAAATTAGAATGAAACGTACACTCTCAAAATTAGCTTGACTATGTATAACATTTTTTGCTAGCCGTGCTATTGTTGCATTCTAAAATTGGACCTCTTTTCTGTACGCTGCCGTTTCAAAAATAACTCTTGTCTTTTACAAGGCATTTTAATAAATAATATTCTGCGACTGTTCTAAAATTTTGTGGAAGAGCCACATGCGGCTCACGTGCCGCAGTTTGCCGACCACTGGCCTAGATCATAGCCTAAAAAGTCCTGTATCAGTGACTAGAATTGTCGTTTAAATCACACTAACAAGACTCTCTTCAATATTATTAATTAATTAAAAAACTTTCGTCTGTATAAAATCTGTTTCACAGTTCACAACTGTGTTAATTCAGTGAAATGTTTTTTTTTTTTTTTTTTTTTTTTTTTTTTTTTTTTTTTTTTTTTTTTTTTTTTTTTTTTTACGTGGGGAAATCCCTTATGGATACCCATCCTCCCGGGGGAGAGAATGGGTTATGTCCGACTCGCACGGACTAAAACCCCACGGTGTACCGGCCACCGCTTTACGTTGGGGCGGCATGGGACCGTGCTGAGCTATCGCCATGCCGTCCCCAGCGGTCAGCCCGGCGAAGGATGGCCGCCGGGCTCCGTCCTTATAGGGAGGTAAGCTGGGTACACGACCAGCCACCTCCCCTCGTCCGCCGAACCTGTGCAATGAGGTGATGAGCCCCCCGGCCCATCACCTCAGGTCCGGCTACGGAGGTGGAAGAAGGTGGGCATATCGCCTCCTCCTTCCACCGGCCCTCCTTTGGCGGAGAGGGCCGCTCAGAGGATCCATCTCTCGGGCCCTCCCCGCCGCCTCCTTCTGCGAGATGACCTCCTCGCAGAAGGAGGCCATCGCCGTCCAGGCGTCTTCGCTGCCGAGCATGGCCGCAACCACGCTCGGCAGCGACAGATTTCCTCCTACCGCCGCAGTCAGAGTACGACGCTGCACCTCCCACGCAGCACACTCGGACAAAGTGTGCTGCGCGGTGTCCTTCTCGGCGCCGCACTCGTGACATGCGGCGGTCGGCTCCCTGCGAGCGATCTGGTGCAGGTACCAGCCAAAACAGCCATGGCCAGTCAGTACCTGCACCAGTCGGAACGTCAGGGAGCCCCATTTCCTGTCAAACCACTGCGGCAGGACCGGGCGGACGGCGTCCACCGTATATCGCCCATATCGCGCGTCCGCCAGATCCTGCCGCCACCACTCCATAGCAGCCTCCCTCCCCTCTCGCCTCTTTCCCTCTATCTCCCTGGGAGCCGGAGGCTCCCCCAAACGTTTCCTTGCCGCCGTGAACTCGTACACGGCGGCAAGAACCCCCGCCTCCAGCTCCCAAGGCAGGGAGCCGGCGAGCGTGAAGGCCGCCACCGAGGACACGGTGCGGTATCCTCTGATTGCCCTCAGTGCCACAATGCGCTGCGCAGCGCGCAACGCTCGCACATTATCGGCACCGAGGGCATCGGACCACACCGGGGCCCCGTAGACGGCCATCGCTCGCACGACTCCCATATAGAGTCGGCGGCACCCGGCACTTGGCCCCCCGATATTGGGGAGCAGTCGGCCGAGCGCCGCCGCCGTCCCTGCTATACGCGGCCCGAGCCCCTCGAAATGGGGCTCGAACCGCCAACGCCCGTCCAGGGTGAGACCCAGATATTTCATACGGGTCCTCACCCCGATACGGGCACCATCCACAATCAAATGGGCCCCAGGTGGTGGCCCCCGCCGAGGCCCGTGAAACAATAGAGCCTCGGTTTTATTGAGGGCCACCCTGAGACCCAATCTCCGGATGCGCCCGACCACGACAGTTGTGGCTGCCGTGGCCAGGCGCACCAAACTCTCCCATTCCTTGCCCCGGGCTACGACTAGGGTGTCATCCGCGTAGCATATAATGCGCGCTCCGCATGGGAGCGCGCCGCGGAGCACCCAGTCGTAGCCCAGGTTCCACAGGAGTGGGCCCAAGGCCGACCCCTGTGGAACTCCACACCCCGTCTCCCGCCGGACCATTCGCCCGTCGCCGTCCACATAGGCAACCTCCCTATCCTCCAGGTACGCCTCCAACAGCCGCCGCAAGTAAGGGGGCACCCCAAAATACCGGAGTGCCTCCCTTATGACTGCATGCGGCAGGCTATTGAAGGCGTTGGCGATGTCCAGGGACACCGCCAGAACCCTGTCCCCCTGGGAGGTCGCCTCTTTGGACAGCGACTTCAGGAGGGTCAGGGCGTCAATTGTTGAGCGCCCTGCCCGGAAGCCGTACTGCGCATCCGACAAATTTGGCCCCGCACCCTCCAGGTGCTGGACGACCCGGGAGGAAATAATCCTCTCAAGCACCTTCCCGGTGTCGTCCAGCAGCACGAGGGGCCGATATGCGGACGCGCAGTCGGGGGGGCGGCCTGCCTTCTGTAGTAGGCATAGCCGCCCCCGCTTCCAGGGCTTCGGAAACCGCCCAGCCAACAGGCACTGACTGAGCAGCTCCCGAAGACACCCTCCCAAATGACCCATCGCGAGAGTGAGCACCCGGCCCGGGACCCCATCAGGGCCAGGCGCTCTCCGCCTGTTGCGGAGGCGCTCAAACGCCCTCCCCATCTCCTCCTCTGTGACTGAAGGGGGAGGGCCGACGAGCTCCTCCGCAACTGCCGCCTGAGGTGGGGGCATGGGAGGAGACACAATGCTGGGAGGGTCGGGGAACAACGCTCCCACGATCCTCCCAACTACCTCCGGCTGGAGAGTTTCCGTGGTGGGAGGCGTCCGTCCACGCAACTTCGCCCTAATCATGTGGTACGGACGCCCCCACGGGTCCCTCTCCAGCGACTGCAGCATCTCCTCCCATGCCTCCTCCTTCGCCCGGCTGATGGCGGCTTGCAGGACCTTCTTCTTGGTCCTGTATTCGCCATACAGCCGGGCCTCCTCCCCAGGGTCCCGCCGGCTTCTCCGGCGGCTGCGCCCGAACAGCCGCCGGGCCACGGAGCAGGCCGCACGGAGATCGGCGATCTCCGCCGACCACCAGTACACCACCCTTCTGTTCGGACGGTGTACGCTCCGCGGCATCGACGCGTCGCATACCTCCGTGAGGGCATCACGGAGGCGAACAGCGGACGCGTCGACGTCCTCTCCGGTCGGGAGGGGCATGGCCCAGGCCTGGACGATGGCCGCCTCTTCAGCTCTTTCACGGTCGAGGCGGCTCATCGCCCAACAAGGAAACGTCACGCCCCTACGGGGGCGGGTGACTCGGCTGGCCTGGGAGGTGGAGACCTCGAACCTGATGTAGCGGTGGTCCGATAGGGTCTCCACCTCCTCAAGCACCCTCCACCCCCGGACACGGCGCGCGACAGACGGGGTGGCGAAAGAAATGTCAATCACTGACCCCCCGTTCTGCCGCACGCACGTGTGGACGCTCCCTTGGTTGAGGAGGGACAGCTCAAGTTCGGCTGCCCACTCCTCAACGGCCGTGCCCCGGAGGTTCGGAGTTGCCGCTCCCCAGGTCCTCGATTTAGCATTCAAATCCCCCATGAGGACCACGGGGAGCGGCGACAGCCGCCTGACTGCTCCCTGCAGGGAGTCCAGGAATCGCTCGAACTCCCGCAGGGGTCTGTTCGGGGAGAAGTACGCCCCCACAATGGCGTACCCTCCCCAGGCGACTGTCAAAAATCCTGCCCCTATTTCCCTGACCTCCAGGGGCGAACCGGATCCGGTCGTGATCACCACGGAGCCATCCAGGTCCCCGGCCCAATGTGGCCGGGAAGGAGCGAAGTATGGCTCCGTGGCGACCGCAAGCCCGATTCCCCACTCCGCCACTGACTGGACAAACAAGTCCTGTGCAGCGGCGGAGTGGTTCAGGTTAGCCTGGAGGAAATTGACATGGGCGCGATCCATTAGTGATCCATGTCAATTCCCTCCTGCCTGGCGGCTACCTTCGTGGGGCCTGCCCCTGCTACTGGGGAGGCCCTGCCTTTAATGACGGGGGGTCGGCAGTTGCGGCTCCCCATCTGGTGTCCAGCGGGCCTACCCGCATCGGCGCATACGGCGCAGCGCGCTGCTTCGACTCTGCAGCCAGCCGCCAAATGTCCCGGCTCTCCACAGCGGTAACAGCCATCTCCCCGGTTGGACGAGGAGGGGCACATGGGACGCGTATGCCCCAAGCCCATGCATTTGTAGCAACGCATGGGCTTTTCATCGAGGAGCTGCACGCGCACGACGCTCCAACCGACCATCAGCTTGCCGGCCTGGATGAGCTCCCTGGCTGCCGTCGCAGGGAGCGTCATGTGCACTGCACCCAGCCCCCCCCAATTGCGGGTAATTTCTCCCACCTTTATTAGGCCCTCCTCACACTTGGCCTTGTTCGCCACGAACACCCGGAGCTCGTCCTTCGACACCGAATCGTCAAGGCCGACGATTCGTATGTCGGACTTTTTGATCGGCCTGGCGACCGTGGCGATATCGGCCAAGGCCACCTCCAACTCGCGAACCAGCTGATCCGCCTTCTCGTCCTGGGAGCCAGGCAGTTCAATCAGCCTGGCCCCCGTGGCCGTGTTCCTTACCCGGACATTTTCTATGCCCAGGTCTTTGAGAGGCACTGTCTGCCGAGCTTTTAATAGAGCCGCCCTGTAGTCCACTCCCCTATTGGCCGCCTCAGGCTGCAGCGTTATAACCACTGCAGCCGAGTGAGGAGTGGACGGCAACTTCGGTGCCTGTAATTTTGGCGGGGCCGTCGGAACTGCCACTCTCGGGACTTTGGATGCCTGGGCCGGAGCCGGTGACGCCTTCTTCTTTTTGCGGCCAGCTACTGTGGCCCAGTCCGCCCCAGTAGTCGGCACTACAGGGACTGGCAGCTCCGCGCAAGTCATCCCGAGAGGGGGGGCGGCATTAGCACGCGCCACAGGTAGCACCTTCTGACTCCTGCCAGCTGCAGGCACACTTTGAGCCTGGGTGGGCCTACCAGGGCCCTTATTCTTGTCTGCAGCCAGAGGCGGGCGAACCGGCATCTTGGGGAGTAGACGACCCTCGAGGTTCTCCAGGCGTGCGTTCAGCATGTTGCTGAACGTCGCCTGGAGAGATCGCTCCATACGAGCAACAGCCCCCACCAGCGTTTCTTCCCATTGTTGGGCCGGAGAGTCAATTGACTTAGACGCAGGTGGAGGAGGAGGCGGCATCTCCCTCCTCTCGTTGGCCGCCCTTTTCCATGCAAGAACCTCCGCTTTCAGGTCATCAACCTGTCGACGGAGGTTCTTTAGCTCCCTCTGGAGCTTCCGCGTTTCCTCAGCCTCTGTGCGATCCGCTAAAGAGTCGACAACTTCCTGAAGGACCCGTGCAGACCCCTTCAACTCCTTAATACAAAATGTTTGTGTTAAGTAACCACAACCCGCTTTATCTCAATAATTATGGTAAACACGCTCGAGGCGATACAATTACGATGTAATTTATTATTGTTTGTATCACAAAACACGCTATCCGTTACAATTAAGATATTTTTTATTTCGACTTTCCACGCGAACTCGTGTTCGTAGTGAATTATTTGATAAATCATTTATATTCATTGTTTACTTTTCTTTTGTTATAAGAATATTTAAGAATTATTTTTGTTCTAATCAGTGTGGATTTCTTAGAATTGAGAAATAGTTTTTTTTATATATATATATACTTTATAGGTTAGCGTTTGACCACAATCTCGTCTGATGTTAAATGATGATGTAGTCTAAGATGGTAGTCACACTAAGCCTAGAGGGAGACTGGCTCTCAAGAGCAGCTGCCGGAACACACCAACAGGTGCTTGGCGACAGATTTTCAACTTGAAGGTGGTAGCTAGCCAAGCGGACTTAGAAGCCTACCAACATGCTATGGTTTCATCACGATATTTTTCTTCACCGAAAGCTCCGACTCAGTTGTTAGGACACCTTGCGCCAAGATGGCCGCTGGGACGGCATGGTGATAGCACTGCACAATCCCATGTCGCAACAACCAAGCGGCGGCCGGTACACCGTGGGGTTATAGTGAGTAAGAGCCTCACACTACCTACTCTCCTCTTCCCGGGAGGATGGCGTATCCATGATGGATTTCCCCACATGAATAATAAAAAAATAGGGTTCATCCTTCGACGCTGTGTCCGAACACGCTACCAACTGTGCCATCATCGCTTAATTGCTCGAAGTAATGCTGCCCTATTAAAGGAAGTAAAACTACCATACATACATATTGTATTAAAATACCTAAACGTTTTTCAATATTCTCTTTGCGTTAATAATTTTATCTTTGAATAACTTATTGTCAATTTAATATTTATTTATATATCATCGGTCAATTAAGTACAATCCTACAAAGTATAAAAATAAAAACTTATCAAAATGTACAATATTTGTTCTAGCGTCAAAAGAGAGTAAGCAGTACGTCATAGCCATAATGGATGCCTTTATTTGCCGGAATCACTTTAGTAGCTTTTAACGACAGGCGGTAAGAAAGTTAAGTGCCGCTTTGAAGACCTCATAGTCTTTAAACATTGCAAACATAAATATAGCTAAATTGTGAGAAGGAACATGTTCTCTGGTCGGTTGATCACTATACATACATTATTCTAAACTTCACTAATACCTTATGAGTACTTGTAATTTTTTAAGATTGCTTATTTTATTAAGACCCCATTTTTAATTGTTTTCTACTAGCAATAGTAATGCATATGATGCCTTGTTTGCGCCCACGCCCGCGACTCTCTCTGCTCACGCCTCCGTGAGCGGGGGGTGAAGATTCGATCCCGCACACTCGTCGCGATTTTTCTTGTAACAGCTCGAGCCTAGGTAGTCCCTCGGTGTGGAGCCCTCGAGTATGTTACTCGCGCGAATACAGTGATTTACACATGTTCTACACTTACACGATCACCCCACACTCTTGCACACCTAGGCACTCAGTGGTGGGCTGTTTTTTTGCCCTTTTCGGACTGAAATAGGTCACGTAACACAGTAGTCAGATACCAAATACACATATACATTCGTGAAACATGCATGGTCACACATGCATTTTTCACGAATTCATATATGAGTATTGTATGGATAGATAGCTTAGCTAGCTTAGTTAGTTCGGGAATCCGGCGACAGCTCAAGCCGAGGTGCACCGAGTGCCCTTGAGATGTTTCGCCTAAAAAACAATCGGGTGAGTGCCCTAAGCGCTCCCCTTAGTAGTCCGGTGGAACTGTGAAGGCCTAATAAGCCGGCAGTGTAGGTCAGTTCGAAAAAAAAAAAAAAAAAAAAAAAATATGATGCCTTAAATTTCTCTTTGGGGTATGAATTTGGCGCTTTGAAAAGTTTTATTTATGTATCGATTTGTATTGAGCTAAGTGAGTAACCAAAAAAGGCTGTCCCTATAGTGTTAGTAGTTATGACTAGTACTGTGTTAATACCATAGTATGGTACTACTATGGGAGAAAATCTCATCTAACTAAAGTTCACTTATATTTTTTAATTACTGGAGGTGTTCAATATTAAAATAATTATTGTGACGCCGCGTAGAAAGAAGAATGAGCCTATTAGGCACAATCCGGAAAATCTAAAATTCTGAAACTTGCAGCTTTATAAAAACATTAATTAGTGCTAAGATTAAGAATAATACTAGAACAGAAGCTGATACGTAAATGAAAATTAAAACTATTAAATGTCTTCTTCTTCTGCCTAGCGTTTTCCCGGCTTTCCTTCTTAGTTTTATCCACTTTGCCCGGTCTTTGGGATCCTTTTCTGTGAGGTCATTCTCCTTCATGTCCACTATCACAACGTTCAGCCAACGTCTTTTGGCCCTGCCGCGAGATAAAACTATTAGATGTGTTTGAATAAAACCTTAAATTGAAACCTGATTCCGAATATATTCAAAACTCAATAAAACGCAGTGATGCGGAGGTGTATCTTACTTTGGACGGCAATTTTAATATAATATGTTATTTCTATGCAATGGACAGGAATGTATCAATATATTTTAGATTTGTTGAAAATGAAATTATTGAAAACAGAAGATAAAGCAAGTAAAAGCTTGAGCAGTTCAAGTCTTTCGCATCGAATTCGAACAACGAATATTCTTTTACATAAGCGTGTCATTGTTATAATTTAAAACTACGATACAAAATAGCGAATTCCGCAAGAGCAAAATATTGACAACAATTTATAACAATAGTTTTTATAAAATAACACAATAGTGTAATTCATGGTTAACATGTAGCCGTTATTTCCATCTATACTTATTATTCAGTTGAGATAATATTGTTAATGATTCATTAAATGGAAACATAAATAAAAACGTAAAAGGGTTTGTTGGTTTATAAAAAATATAAATTCGTTCTAAATGTAAATAATAATTTATATTTATTTCATCCTCTTTATTAAATATAGAATAACATTTTTGAGTTGACAAATATTTTGTTGATATTTTCGTTCAATTTTATAATATTCCCTGTAGTCTTTTTGGCTGATATCTTTTTTAATGAATAATCATTGAAAATAGAGTATTTGGTTTAAGTTATATTTAAATAAATCTCTTATTCAGAAATAATATAACAATTTTGTTTACCGACTTCAAAAAGGATGACGTTCTCAATTCAGTTGTATTTTTTTCATACTCGTTACCTCAGAATTTCTTCATTTAAGGAATCGATGTGAATTTTTTCAATTAGAAAAGCAACATTTCAAGTAGATCCCGTTTTAATTTCATTGCCATTGAGCCTTGGATTTCGAAATTAAGCCACAGAACTCCATAAAATGTATATCAATCCAAGATTTAGTAGGTACCTAACTATGGTCAAAGATATTCTGGTGCATTTTTAGAGTATGTATTTAAACGTAAAACTTAATAGGTTACTTTCATTCTAAAAATATAAACCCATATCGTCACTTCCCTGGCCCCACACGCAGTGTAAACGAAGTGATCCGGGTAAACCGCCACGTTTACGGATGTCGCCGGTTGATTGACGGAGGTTATGAATAAGGTGATTAATGGTGCCTCTGTACGCAAGATGTGTGTCATTCATACTTAAATTACAACCTTTTGTGCCCTGAAATTATGATGGGAAAATGTTCAGAAGTTTATACAGAATGAAATTAATGAATCTATGCTAATATATTATTATATAGCACATAATTTTTTTTTGTACTTGAACACGCTTACGTCTGTATTCCGAAGCGATCGATAAGATTTCATTATTTTTCTGCATTTTGTACCTTTTCTATAAACTGTCCAAAACCATAAAGGCTTAAGTTCCATACAAACGAATGTAATTCTCATTAGGCACAGGTCAACATACTACTGGCAGCATAAGCTTAATAAAATACCTGATTTATAACAAAACTTTGAAAAAATTATGCATTGTAATATTTTAATTTTTATGTAAAATGTATTTTAATTTGTACGAACTTTTTTTTTATAAACTATGAAATTTACAATGTACCGTGTTGTGAAATAAAAAAAATCCGCCATTTTGAGGATCTTAAAAATCAGCCGAGAGATTAAAGTAGGTTATAGACAATTTACTATAAGAAGTACGACCATTAGAAGTAGAGTAATTATGTCCAACACGGGGTATCACAGACCGAGGGTGAGTTGATCTCTTGACAAGAAAAGCTCATTACTTGAGAAGGACCGAACTGTGAATGCCTGTGTCAGTATGGTGCTTTATGGTCGGAGTCACCTGTGTGGCCGGCTCCCTACGCAATAGTTTTGATTTATACAAAACATGTTTATGCTAACCTATTGGGTCGCAGTATTTTTTTTAACTATGCCCACATGGACACGCATTTAACAACTTGTATGTTATAACTATAGAGGAAATAAATATATGCATGGATTTGAAATAGATACATTAACGTAGGTTATAATTCGTTGTTTTAAGAATGTCCGATTACGATAATTACACCTTTCGTTAACTTAACCCTCAGTTTCTTGAGTCTTAAAATATATTCATGTATACATTTTTTTCCATAGATCTCGATGGTTTCTCTAAATCTTATATTTTTTAAGTATGCTTAATGCGTAAATAGCATTCCCTCTTACAACAATATACTCTTCGAACAAAATATCCTCGAGGTATAAAGATAAATTTCAAAAAAATATTAATAAACTTTAGGCCTCCTACCCCAATTTCCGTTGAGAAAATTTTATGGCCACCCATAAAGAATACACAGTGGCCTTATGAAATATCCGCTTAACCCGGAACAGGTAAAGGCTCTCCACTAAGAGGTCGATTATTATTCATATTTTACTCTTACAGGTATTTGTGCTTTCGTAGTCTGCTCACGGTAAGAACTTTTTCAATAAAACACCCCCAGAGATAGAAGCCTCATTAGGTAGTTCGGTCACGTAAAGCGGAAAGCGATTTTATAGCTTTATCACTGTAAGAACCGTCGATACCTGGTTTATTTGAAATTCAAAGGAAACTAAAGTTTTGGTGTAAAAACTTTTCTGCAATATACACTAGTTTCAATAACACGTGATGATGATGAAATCTCAGCACTTTTGTGCATTGTCTTGAGTTAGTAGTCATAATTAAGTTAAAAATTAGTCCCCAGGTTGCAATCGATATTTACTATTAAGGTACTTATACTAGATTTTAGATTTAATGTATTGCCATTTTTATCAATTTGTCTACTCGAGTGGTGATTTAGTGAAATGAAAATGTTAGTGAATAATTCAAAATGAACTTATTTACTTCTCCCTCTTCTTATCTTTATCCCACTTAAGTAGGGTCTGTACATCATGTTTGTCATGTTGTGATGTATGATTTGGCTTAATTTTTACGTTCGGAGGCGCGCGCCTTACCTACTTTGGAATTATTTTGTAGTACAACTATATGTGGGAATATAATGATGTGGGCCGAAGAGATGATTATGTTAGTGGATTCTTCCAGGCAGAAAGTTTTGCCGAGTTTCTAAATAGAGTTATGTAGATATTTATGTCAAAAAGTAGGTGTTTGTTTCCCTGCAGACCCTTGGTTCACCCACACCTTTTCTCTGAAATAGTTTTGAATAGAAATCGTTTTAAAATCTAGTGCAGCTTCAATACATATTCAAGTGAGCAAGACAAGATATTATTTTTAAAAACTTACACAATTCTTTTTCCCCTTTCCTTTTTCTTTCTTTCCCTGCCTCTTCCCTTCTCTTCTCTTCTCTCCTTTTCTTTCCTACATTTTTTATAAATGTACTTTAATGATTCTGCATTTTTACTGAGATTATAGCCTTTATGGCGGTTTCATTTTTGTTTTTATGGCCATGTTTTAGGTTGTAATCCACAATGTCTCGCGCCGGAGTGCTTACTGCCCGATAGATGAACCCAGCTATGGCGTCGTCGGTCAAGTCGATATAGTAGATACAGGTGTTAGTGTGTCTGGATATTGCCACTATAACATGTGGCAATAAGTGGGTTAGGCCGACAAAATTATCATCTTTGCCTGCAGCAAATAACATAAAAATGTCGACATCAATTTAAAATCAAATTATGTATAGGATAAATCACTTTGAGAAGTTATATATTATTTTAAAGTGTAGCCTTTTTCATAGCGAAATTATTCATGCAAATTAATTACCTGCAATCTATTAATTAGTCCGAGATCATTACTAACCAAATAATTCTGATTAAGTCTTAATTGCTGTTTATTACTTTCTGTTACACGAACATAAACCGTTCCTAATGGAATCATTAAGTATGAATGAGCAACACAAAATGCTCATTAAAGCAGAAATTATATCCATCATCTATCAACTTCCTAGCCAAAGCATTCCGCCTGTCATCGGGCTGACAGGAAAACCATCCAAAGACATCGCAGCCCCACCCACAAGATCTGGCGAGATTACCCGTAAATATTTATAACAGTAATAACGCCTTAATACTTATTCATAAGTGAAAATTATTATGCAAATAGTGGTAACGGGGCGGGTAGTAAATCTGTGAATGCCAACACTTTAATAGCTGTTGTGATATACTGCATTCTGAGGCTACGAATGCTGTTGTTGAGGCTGCTTTGTATTGAATAGGACTTGTATTTGCCGTAGAATAACTTACATTTTGTTCACGGTTCTACATAGTAATTAATCAATTACCAGAATATACACGTAATAACTATGTGACACAAGAAAAATTGCAATCACATTATTTTGGGATTTTTTTTTTATCAAGAGGTATGGAGAAACAATTTTAGTATCAGATATCACATTCGTATCTGAACTTATCGATTTTATCAGTTACTAGCTGGTACACGCGCTGTATTCTAATGATAATGGTTTTCTTATTTCTCTGAAAGTATGTGTTTTATCTGGAATAATATTGGAACTGCGTTTTATTCTTTTCGTTATAATTTTGGCATCAATAATACTTAACCTCTATAGTCATTGTCATCTATGTTTAGCTCCTTTAAAAATGCCTAACTGTAATCCTAGATAATAACACTTTGGATAGGCCGCCTGTTAGCAAAAGCCTTGACAAAATCGGTTTAACCCTTATGACGTAACCCAGCAACAAATAAAATAATATATAATAATACTTTGTGATATCTATTAAATGGTTTAACGATCTTACAATAAAAGTATGCAAATAAAAAACCGAATAAATGCGTAGTTTTAATTTTAACTAGAGTTTAACCGCGACTTCGTTTTAAATCTATCCCTGTGCATCAGTACATTTTTCCTTTATAAAGGGTAAGTTGTATCTCTTTTGATACTCCTGACAATGTGTATGCAAAATTGTGTGTTGCAGCAATCTCCATCAGAATGCAGCAGCGACACGCGATGTTCCCAAGCCGGTCGCTCATCTAAGTACTAACCACGGCCGACCTTACTTTCTTTCAATACTCTAGCCGACACAATGTTTACCCCCACCATTTTATGTCACACAAAAAGGTTGCCGATTAGAATTTCAAAGTCCTCCCATAAGAAGTTTCACTTGAAAAAAGCTATTTTATATAAAAAAAAACATCTGTCAGTCTGTCAATCAGCAACTGCTGCATGAAAAGCATTTCATCGGTTCAGCAGTTATGGTGTGAAATTGTAAGAAACAATTTCTCATATGCAGTCATAATATTATTAAGGATTATACATATTTTGACAGTTCAAAAATCTGTCTGTCCGATTATCATCCGTTCACGCCAAAATTATGCATATCCTTCTTATACGTATTATAAAATTAATTTCACATTAAAGCTTTCATATTACAAACGTGTCAGGAAAATTAAATATTAATTTTGACAAACAACGGAACAAAGGTAAATGCCATGTGAAATGTGAGTGTCGGCGGACGTTCCGATGATTTGTGACGCTCGACGGTTACCTTTATTAACTTATTTTCATATTTCACAGGTAATGGGATATAAACATTAACGTGTATATCTTCCGTATATTATAACAGTAATACAAGCATTCTGAATTATTCGAACAAGTCGATATAATTGACTACGGTCATATATATATTTTTAATTTATATTTTACAGAGAAAGACAAGATATTTTATAAAAAGCACACTCTTACTCAAACCGCTATTGTGATTTAATGAAAATCTCATCTTAACAGCACAAAGAATATTTCCATTTTAAAAAATCCCCTTATAGATTAGAACGGTTATCATATTGTGGAAGTTTCTTCACAGAGATATTATTTGTAAATGTATTTAATATTCTAGTCGACATATATCCCCATGTGCGTAAGCCACATAATTGTTATAAACATGCATCGTATAATATCTGGCAACTTCTGCATGGATTCTGGTCAGTCTCAGAATCAAAATCCAACTAGAAATGATTTAAAAATAATCTGATATGAGAGTGTATTTTTGTATGCAATTGTATGACCCGTTATACTATTTAATTCGGTTAATTTGGCTGTACATATACAAGTATGTGTGCATAAATGTAAAATTATTTTATATTAGTTGCCCACCCCGGTTTCACCCAGGTACAGTAACGATTAAAATAACTCCAAATCGTGTAGTGAAAAAACATGGCATCTAACAACGTCAATCTGTCATTTCTGTCGATATTTTTGAAGACCTCTATACTATCTTCTGTCTCACTTTTTATATGGACATTTATTAACCCAAATTTTTAACTTTTCACATTATTACAAACGTTTTCTCTCATACAAACTTTATCCAAACAATTACAAAGTGAACGAAAAAGAATTAACCGAATATGTGCAGTCGTTCTGAAGTTATGCACTTCCATACATTACATACATACATTTGATTAGATGCATAGCTAAAAATTAATTTATTAATAAATTTATGTTATAAGAATTTGTTAGTGGATACAATCTGGAAAATTTATTCGATTGGTCTGTGACCAACATACACTAGGTGAAACAACTGCCTAAGTCACACGCTCAGGCATCTCGCTTTCCAGACTTCGTAGGTGTATATTATATCTAGTAACAAAGCGATGTTAGATTCAGTAAGCTAGAAAATTAATACGTGTAATTTTAAGATTAAATGAACCTCTATTACATTTCTGGTAAGCGTTTAAATCAACCCGTTTGAATTCTAAATAACAAGTTTAGTTGCTACTCTGTAAATGTTACTTGTTCGGACTATTTATTATTACAAGTATATTTATTGCAATGTAGCTTTACAACTGTTTAGAATATCATTGCGGAAAACACTGGTACGGTTGACGTAATTATTGAAATTTTCAACATCAAGGCAACTAATCACAGTTTCAAGTTGATAGCTGGAAACACTAATGCTAAGTTCGTGCTATCAAAGTCGACCGTGGCGCCACCGCCCACGGTACCGTCTCGGCTCAGCCCACTATTGCAAGGCCTATTACCGTACCTACCACTTGAACCAGTGTATCTATATCATTTACAACGCCTGAGAACAAACTCTCAACCTGCCGCGCGTGGGTCGATACTTAATAGCCTTTTAATTTTACTACATGTACCTATCAACGGCTATACGATACAAATACCCTGTAATACGATCCTTGAACCAAGGGTAATCGCTTCTGATCTTCTAAAATTACATCTAAAATGCTCGCCCTTTCATTACTAGTCTTTCATAGTTCCCACAATATTTGCACAAGACGTACCTTTTACGGTTTATGGACTATTCAGCTAAATGCTTAACAAGAATATGGCGGAGGACATTAGCTTGAACCCATAGTCATACGACACTTTAAACGCCTCTTTACGACATTGCTGCATTGTTATTTGTGATAGCATTCCTTTCGGGATACAATATCTAATTGTTGTCTCAGTTGACGTTTTATCGTTGTCGATAATAAATTATAACTTTGACGATTGGACATTTAACCGCTACGAGGATCGTTTAAATATAAACGGAGGATCGTATTGTATCAAAGCAGCGCACATTAAATATCGGTTGCTCTGCTAAATCACGTTGACGCGAGTGATTAATCTTCAGAGGAGAATGCTTGTCGTTAGTGGAGCAATAAAGAGATAACAAAATAAATCAAAGGGCTATAAATACGGCCAAGTTGAGCGATCAGCACCAGAAATGTACGATTCGAATTGAAATTTACGGAAGATTTTTATGGGACTGGCATGGCGCTAAACTCCATATAAATAAACATAAAAACGAACGCGTCGTTTTAAATTATCTTCATTGTTTTTGTGGGAACCGGTTAAAACCTCGTACCGAACTGAACATTTTCACGGAGATATACCGTTAATGAATTCCATTTCGAGATCAATATTAAATGGTGATTTACGTAAGGTCCGTAAGCCTGTCGTGTGGCTTCATTGCTCACGAACAAAGTAATAGAAAGTTAGGCCGATGAATTAGCAAAATTTATGAACGAACGGTTTCGAGACCTCGATACGGAGTGAAACTTTGCTCTTACTTCGGAGTCTTCGTCGATTATTACATGTCATAATTCGTAAGTGGGAATGCGGTGCAAAAGTGCAATATCCGAGTGGGGCTATAACTGTCAACAGTAGAATGAATCACTGGTGTATAAATCGTTGCCATGACGGCACTGTTCGCAGCGCTTTGGCAATCGTACTATGATATTATTTTATTAGTATCACTGTGGGAGAACCTGTCGATTTGTTTATTAAAATGATTACACTGTAACTATCGTAAATTCATATTTGTATTGGACATTGAAATCAAATAGGTGCTTATTGTGCGATGACTTCAATATCAGAACAATTATATATTGCCCGTGAACGATTATACGTTCGTTTTAACTTATCATTACTGTGATATAAACTCAACAAAGCTTATAAATTAACTTTCTTATCAATTTATATATTAATTGTTTGTACATTGAATGCTTATAAGATGACAAAGTAAATGATTGGCATTCGATTTAAGATCCATACAAATTAAATGATGGGAAATAATCAACTAAGTGTTTAGTTTAAAAACGGCATATATAAAATCTATTTATTTACAATTTTAATACATGTGATATCAAAAATAAAGTTCTTTTTTAATAACAATAAAAGTTGCCTCTGGTATATGTCAAATTCAAACAGAAAAACGATGCCTTTTAAAATTGTATTGACAGGATGTAAAACATGAAATGGTAAATTCGAAAACAATATCAGATATGAGATATTTAGGGGCATGACTCGCATGTTCCTTACCCTTATCGAGTTTTTTCTTCTAAACAAACATTTCGGGACACTTCGGAAATTATACAAACAACGTGTGAAGACAGCGGAAGTTGACCTCAAACACTTGTGACGCCATCGGTACTCGTGCACCGACTTTGACTAAAAAGATCAGTCAATTCGTTGTATTACTTACACTAGTCTGATACCCGCGACTTCTTTTACGTTATTATCTTAATAATCTTAGGTAACTTAGATATTATTGTTTTTTTGTTATCTTAACCATATATTTTATACACAGAGGAAATATCACACACAACAAAAAAAAAAGAAACATATATTTTTGCTCACATAATGTTTTCGGAAAAAGTGGATTCCGTGTACGTTTCCTTTTTTGAAAATGTGCACCACACCGCTTACAGTATTTCATATATCACTGAAAGCGTAATGCTTATAAAAATCGTGGTTTTTTAGAACTTTAATAACTTAATATTTAATTCAAGATATCGTGGATTTTTCTAGATAATCCCCAGGTGTCAAAGAAGTAAATGATAAAAAATGAAGAAATTTATCAAGCAGTTTTCGCGCAATGCTCTCGACTCAGGCAGAACGTGACAATGAGTCATGCTTTTTCGTGCTTGCAGCCGGCGTTCATCGATTTATAAGACGTTATCACGTCAATTAATGAATATAAAATAAAAATATAATATTTTGTATAGTTTGCTAGATTATTGATGTGATTAATTATTAAGTTAAAATACTTCTTTTTTCGTATTTAAACACCTGATATAATATTTTCTATATTTTAATTGAGATATTGTTTTGTATGAAAATGGAACAATGTTACATTATTACTTCTTTAATTAGTTCTACAATATATTTGGACATTCTCCCAATTACGAAAAACATATGAATCGTGGAATTTCATAATTACTAAAGACACCATAGGGATATCCGGTCATAACTGTCAGCTACTGAAATACTATCCAATATATTCCATACCAATTAGGAAAAAAATCTCAAGGTAAGTAATTATAACGCATAATAATAATTATAAAATTCGTTTATAGAAATGAGTGTACTGGACATATATTATAATATCGCTTATTAATCCATCACATGTTTTTTGTATATTATTTTGTAACAATCAAAATTACTTCGTCTGTTTTGTAAATGTGTTTTGAAGCATAGATAATGTTTACGTTAAATATAATTAAATAGCATTTTAAAAGAAGCAATTATTATGAATCAAAAGATTTGTCCATCGGTCCGTATGTTCGAACACTTTTTTTTTTCGAATTGAAATTCCCTGGTGTCCCTGGTGCCTCTACAGATTCATCGGACTACAAACGCTTATGGCACTCACCCGATTCTTTAATTTTCGAACACCTGAAATATTCGATTGAAGATAATAAAGTTATCGATTTCATATCCGAAATTCCGTTTAATTAAATCCGGTCATAATCCTTCCAGAGGCCACAGAGCTTCAAGAAACGAGCCTACTCCTTCCTCAAAGGCGGGCATGGCAACGCATTTGTGATGCCTCTCGTGTTGCAGGTGTCTATGGGCGGCGGAGATTACTTACCATCAGGTATACCGTCTGTTCGTTTGCCTCCAATCGCATAAAAAAAATCTCATACATAATAATTCCTTAAGACAATTCTTATAATTCATCAGATTACTATAAAAGCAGTTTATAAATACAAATAAAAATATTTCCAAAGAGTGACTCATTGCGAAGTCAAAGTAGATTCTGTGGTATATAGGTTTATCAACAATATTGTACTACTAAGGAAAATAGTAAGTACTACTTACACTAATTAAATTTTTGTCGTCTACCGCACCATGTTTAGAGATAGGAGGAGACAGACATCATCATAATTTAAAAAAAAATTAATACTCTATCTGCATCCATTGTAAGTAGTAAGGAGATGCACTTATTATTGAGTCAAACGTTCACTTGTCTATTCCCGGTAGGGACCACCCGCAACACCACCGGGTGACTGTTATTTTAGGTGCAGGCATAATTGAGCTGTTGAGATCATAGCGAGCGCCTAACCACGACATCTTTCACGTAATTTATATTTCCACGTAAAAATATTTCCTTTTTTTCCAAACTTCGTTGTGATTCTAAAACATCAAAATAACAAAAAAACTATGTTACTAGGTAATAAGAAGCTGTTGATTGTCTTCATGGTCTTAATCAATACCGTTACGTTGCAGTATTCCAATATTATAAACTCTATACTTAATGTAACAGGATCAAGAATAGTCATTAAATGATTGACGATTTTAGAAAACCCTAACGTTGGTCCTTCGAGCCGGGTTTAAGCCAGCAACGTATGGGACCGTGAGATTTCCTTACTAATATTTTAAATACGTAGTAGTTATTTTATTTGGTTATTACACTTTTGAAATATTGCATACACGTTGTCAAGGATACCTACAGAAAAGGACATAATATGGTACTGTATTTCATATTTAAAAAAAATACTGCTCCCGAGAGATAGGTAAACCTCCACATTAACTTGAGTGGTGTTGCGAGCAAAAACTAATATAGTATAATTATTTTAAAGATAAAATCATTCGGCACAAACAATAGATGAAATTCAATCCCGCGAGAATCTGCAAACGCTTGGTATTTTGAGTGACTACCCGTAAATAGAAATATGCCACTTATTATGCAATAAAAACACGATATCATCAGTTTATAATGCCGCCGGAGCCGTATGCCGCATCGAACTATCTGACACACTGATTGGACTAGAGAGAGAATGAACTTCTAAAATTTTATTACTTCCGGTTAGAAGATGACTAATCCTGAAAACGTAAGTCGTATCGATGGGATCAACGGGATGCCAAAACAGATAAACAAACGTATTTAACTACTCGGAAGTTGATAGGAAGGATACGGGACATCGAATCTCGGTACCTATAATATGCATATTGCTATTGTAGCCATTTCATAGTGGACATTGATATTGAAAAGCGACTATCATTAAGTTATATCGTCCTTTGTTAATTGAATATATTTAATAAGTAATATTAAAGAGTTGTATGGATATTAACTTTCAAGTTATATACGATTGCAATGTATTACTTTCAACCACCGTTCTTCTTCTTCTTTATTTTATGGCTCCGTCACGGTTTGTGCACTAACCAGCGTCAAGTAACAAGATTTTGCCAAGTAAGTGTCTTGTGATAATTATAATGTTCTAACAAGATGGTGGTTTCCTTGTTAGAACTTTCCATGGAGTTTTGGTGGCATCTCAGAATGCATGCTCCGTGGTATTATTTCCGATCCACTTCACTTGTGCATAATAACCGAACTATATTACGTACAACACCACCAATATTACAAAATATAGAGTCTAATAACACAAGATTATGAATAAAATATAAAAACCACTACATGACAGACTAAGATCCCGCCAAAAACTCCAAACCACCGTTTAAAGGTAAGTAGGTAACTAGGTATAGTCACGCGCGATAGCTTAAATGTCAGTTCAATTGACAGGCGTCATGTTGCAGTGGTTGTAAATAGCCCTAACGTATAACTGTACCATTCTACCGCAGTAACGGAAAAGCCCGATTCTAACTAAAACAATAATCGGAAAAAAGTCTGTAGCCTGCGATTTTAACGAAATACTTCTAACATGTTTTTGATTAAGTGTAATTTGAGAAGAAAAACTCATAAGTGAATAAAAATAAGATTTTAGATAAACCTTTTATCCTGATTCCGAATATAGGTAATACAACCGTTTCTAGTCTATTAAGATACAGGCTATGTCTAGTTTGAAAGTCATTGTTGCAAAATTCTAATCATAAATAAAATAAAATTTGCTATATATGAACCATTTAACACAAACTATGGTAATAATAATTACAATAAATAATAATAAATGTATGTGGAGCAGCGGGTACAATAAATCTGTATATAAAAAATAATGTATTTTTGTTTGTCTCCTTCTGCGTTCCAGGCATTTATCCAATTGTGATTAGAATTCGGTGCGCAGGGTGGTTAAAATTTGTAAATTAATAAAATTATTGCACATTAAGGTTTAGAATAAAAGCTAGTTTAGAATGTGAATACATATTTACAAATAACTTACTATCCAATTTAAAATTAATATAATCGTTCCGGTATAAAATGTCTCTAATGAAACGCCACAAAATCAACCGTTTCCCGACTTCACATTTCAAGCAATCCTTTTATGCGCCACCCCCATGACATGCATTGTACAAGTATGATTAATAGGATAGACATAATGATACGTGGAGT
This sequence comes from Antheraea assamensis, assembly GCA_035772565.1. NCBI lineage: Eukaryota > Metazoa > Arthropoda > Insecta > Lepidoptera > Saturniidae > Antheraea > Antheraea assamensis. Next base: position 1,855,241 of record JAQQSE010000022.1, on the reverse strand, counting down.
TTTTCCCTTAATATTATCCTGTGACATTTCAAAAGAAATTAGGTCACAGAACGAAAAGAAAATGTCACCACTAATTCGTTTGATATATCTTTAACTTGTCATGCTACGCAAAAAAAAACATATAGTTTTTACTCGTATTATTTATATGAGATATACTAGCTGGTTGCCGCCCGCTTTTTTAGGCATTAAAAGTTAGCAAAAGGGCAATCGAATCCAAAAAATAAATAACCTAGAGCCATCTACGAAAATATACAATATCGTTGTTTAGCAAACAACAGCGCTTAAGTCGAAAATTGGCAGTTTTTACTTTTAAATATCATTGGATAAATATTCGCATGACGCGTCAATATATATATATATATATATACGAGTATATATCATATTTTGAACGTTTCAACCCATAAAAACCCCACAATTCTAGTCCAATCATTACTGCATGAACATTCTAACATTTAATATATAAAAAAAAGGTTTTTTTACTACCCTGTAAAATGAGTCAAATTGACTTGCTTGGTGTTGATTGCAAAGCGGCAATATATATGTTTTTTTATTTTTTTCAATATCTGCTTATTCACATTTTGTTTCATCGTTTGGAACCTACAGATTCTTATAAACGGAGATGTAATAATGTATGTGTACCTATTATTTAGATAATTCGCTATCATTGCCCACAAAAAAGTTCAACGCCACTGAGATAAGAAAAAAAACGATTGAAAATGTACAAACGACTCTTCTTTAAACACATAAACAACCTTTATCGTTTATTTGATTTACTACGTATCTACGTTCATTTTCTTCATAGCATAAAATAAATCAACATAAACCTTTTAATACTAATATTTAAACAAGAAAATGTCATCTAAACATGAAAGAATTTGGACATAATTAAGGTTTACCTATTAAGAGTTTGTTATAGATCTCTAAAAAAGGCCGATATTCGTTTTATAGTATTACAAATTCCACAAAACCGTTTTAAGATAACAGACTATACAAAGTATTGACGCGAGATAATTTTATATAATGAATCATGATTATAATAATGCATAAGAAATTCCCGACAATTTAATTGCGCTAACATGAGATATGATGTTATCGATATTAAAATTTATTTATGTATACCGTGCCAAGTGATAAAACGGCGTTTCGCCGGGCGTTGTGTGTTTGTTTGTCGACAGATTTCTGCGAATGACTGCAATTAATTATGACCGATGTTCGCCCGCCGAGCGATGCGGGCGCGAATCACCACCACCGACCGTCTTTTGTTTCGAGCCCGTTTTCAAAACAACGCAATGCATGTTAGTATGCAACTTGTATGTGCGTAGAAAAACAATTGCAGCCGACTTTTTCCAACACCTCACGCCATATTAACCGCGAAACATTGCCGCGGCCTAAATCGGTAATTATCTGGATTTGAGGACTTCCCACAATCAAATGACAGCACAGCACACATACTTTGTTGAAAACGTGCCATTTACATTAGCGTTCCGTTGACTCAATACTTCGTAGTCTTTTTATATTGACTATATTTATAGGGATACCCTAATGGAAAGATCAAAAGCGGGCGGCAGTTAATTTTAATGTCTCAGTGTAGCCGTACCGAGTCCGTTAGATATAATTAGAGGCTCGGTGAAGCCTCGCTTTGCATTGCGCCCGCTGCGGTGCGACGCGCCAACAGTATTTTGATCTTGTTGACATTTATTATGTCACCGACATCGGAGCTATGAACTCTCGATATTATTATGGGCGTATATAAAAATTTTAATGAGCATATTCACAGCTTAGACGTACATCGGTTTTTTTTTTTTATCGTATTCGATTTGTCACGGCATAAGCATAATATGTCGGTATTGCTTTAAATTTTAATATTGTTCTTTCTCATTAATTTCTTTGTATGAGTTAATTTATACTTTATGAACTACTATTGCAAGTATTTATTATATCTTTACTCGTGAGAACGACTCACTTTATTTGAATCAAATGTGGTCTGTCTCTGCTTTTAATTGTCATTTTCGTTATTATTCTTTTAGCAAATTTTAATAATTATTAGAAAATTTTACGCTAAACTGTACTAATACTGCTTTACTGCCCTTAAAGAGAGTAATGATAAGTAAGCAGCAAAGGAAGCACTCTGGAAACTTCTCTATCCGCTTGCAAGTTTTGACAAAATTTGTTCAGCCATTTCGGAGATTACCTTTTATTTAACCGCATAGACCATTTATTGAAATCCCGTTCAGACGAAATACAAAATTTAAATAAGGACATTCGTCAATATTTTTCTCATTTATAATAGTGTCGTTTTTATCGTTCCATATGAATTTAATTTTTCACACAATCCTTCCACACCTGTTTTGGTCTTCCTCTACTGCTATATCCGTCCAGTTTCAGAGCCAGCACTAAATTTGAATACATTTTTAAAACCTATAGTTTTATGAGAAAAATGACCAGAGTCATAGTGAGACTTGGAACTTATAAACTGCAGAAGAGTTTTTTTTTTACGCGAAGCTCGCGAGACCGCACGTCAGCGAGGCGAGACCGCAAGGCAGCGACGCGAGGCACAAGGGCGTGAGCTCTCATCAGTTTTAACGAGCCATTACCGCTCCGCTCCGCAACACTACAGGGGATCGTGTAATTTCGGAACTCGGATAACATGTAATTATTATGGAGGGGCGTCGATAACCTCACCGCAACACATTTATTTAATTCTACTATTATTTCACCATTAAAGTCATGCATATATAATTACCTTAAAACTGTATATATATATATGTACATGATAATTACATATCATGTACTTAGAACTTTCTCGAATTATATTTCATAGACAATCGTTAAACTCAACTTTGATAGAAATATTGATTAGGTACTTTTATTATATGCTAACATGTGTATTGTATATAAATATATATAATATACATACGTATATATTGTTAAGATGAATGTGTGGTGTAACCAGAACGTGTATATTAGAGGAAGTTTGAAAATAGCACCAGTGACAGAGAAGTTAAGGTGTAACAGGTTAGCATGGTACGGCCATATTATGAGAAAAGATGAAAGTCATATAACAAGAAAAGTTTTGAGTTTCAAAATGGATGGATATAGAGGTAGAGGAAGACCGAAAAAGGTGTGGATGGATAGTGTGGAAAATGATATGTGTATAAAAGGTGTGAATACTGAGACGATATCTGACAGAGGAGGGTGGAAAACGAAACATGTTGTGTCGTGTCCTTAGGTGGAATAAGGGTAAAATGATGATGTACCTATTATATGTACCTATTTAGTAATCACTATCACACCTCAATATGTACTATATTCTGAAGTATGTGATGAAATAATAACCCACACTGCTCCACCTTTATGAATGCAAATGGCACGCTAATGAAGGTATATAAAATTATAAATGATACCGGCGAGAACGCCTGGCAAATTTATTATCGACACAAAAGCGCGGACAGCGTAAAACGCTGAAATGAAACATAACAAGTCCTCTGAAATAATTCACAGTCGATTCGACGCGGACATTCTCGGATGCACGCCGTGGGCGAGAAGTACCCGCTTGTGTCGAAGTATCGCGCTACCGCGCGTTTATTTCTAACTCTTGTCACGTCGCCTTTGGACCGGATCGCCTCGACCGCGACGCTTTGATGTCGAATTCTCTTTTTGCAAACCACATTTCAGTCGAGATAGCTAAACGAATACTTTCGGGAAAGACGCCTAACTAGCGATTCGAGGTTCGCTGGTTCGCTTTCTTTGTTTGAATATCTTTCGTATTGTCAAAACGAGTTGAGCCGGGAGAGCTCAATTATTAGTGTAATTTAGGGACGTAAATTCCGAGGCGATAACTAAGCGTCTGTGGATTCAATTCCTTTGAAAATAAGTGAGATGTAAAAAGAAGGTCCATATTTAGTAATAGTATTACACAAGCCGAAAAAGATATACTATAAATATTCATAATATTAATTAGAATTGTCCTGTATATGTTTTCTTGGAAGTTATTTAAAATACATATATAAACGTAATATAATAAGAAAATCGAATCATAAATTTATATTATATTGCATTACAAATGGAAAAATGTTGAACAAAATTTAATTTATATTAATCAATGGCAATTTATACATAAACAGAATATAATTGAGTAATATTATAAAGCCTAACAGATTGATTATATTAAAGCCTTATTCTCTGAAATGACTAATTAGATTTAAAAAAAAACAGCTTATTAGTTGAAATTATAGCTTAGTTATTACCCTACGCCACGTTTCTTACGAGCTGGCCTAATGCAATACAAAGTATAACGAGAACGTAAGAGTGCGGTCTGGCCGTGTAGCGCGGCGCAGGATGTAGGGTGTCGAGGACTGGTCAGCCACTCGACGAGAATCGAGCGAGATTACCGAAAAAAGCCGAACTGTGGAAGCCTAAGCATTTTACAGTACCACGCAGCTCAGTCACGTGGAAGTCTCTCTACGAAATAGTCCTGTTTTTAACAACGAGTAATTTGTGGTGTACTACGAATTTTTGAATATAAATACGATACAAATTACATTAGACAATTTTAAAAGAAAATGTATTTAAAACTAGCTTCTACTCACGGCTTCGCTCATCTTAATGTAGACTTTAAAAATGTTCTTCGCTGATTACACAGGTTTCTATAGGTGAAAGATTTTTTTTATAATCGGTTAAGTATTTTGGTCGTTTATTAATTATAAACAAACAAAAAAATCAAATCTTTTATATATTTTATATCACTGGGTAGTATAGGTGTAATATACAATCGTAGCGTTTCGCTACTGACAAATCTCGTTGGATTTTAAAACAGATTGTTGGCTGTCGGGTGTTATCTTATAAATGAAGTGTTCACTTCGAAAACTTCATAACGTCGATAAAACAGGGGGTTGTTGAGACGGTTTATTTTCAGCGTAGCCAATGTGGTAACAGATAATAGGAATGCCGTAAAACTTGGTCCCGTGTGGGCGTCGCACACTAGATAACGGCCGAAGGGACGATATCTTTTAAAGCGGTAATTTGTTAGCGTTCTTGCTCCGACTTGATTTTGATAAGGGAAATGAAATGCCACGAGTGTCTCTACTAATGAAAAGTTCAAGGAGATTGCGCATAATGCATTTCAACATAACGTACAGAATAAGTAAGTATTTTAAGATAACTCCTTTAATAACTTCGTTTATACAGTTTATTGAAGTGACGTGCCAAGGTTGCCATTTATTCGAAAACGTAAATGTTTTTGTTATTCCATACAATATTTCAATAATATATATAACCTTGGTTGAGGAAGACTTGCACTGGTTCCGTTGATAAGGGGAGGCAGCTGGTTATATACTCAGTTTGCGTCCCTATAAGGACGGAGCCCGGCGGCCACCTTCCGCCAAGCTGACCGCTAAGGCGGCTTGGTGACAGCATTGCACGGTCCAATGCCATAGCAACTAAACCGGCGGCCGGTACACCGTGGGGTTTTAGTGACTATGAGTCTCACACTACCCACTCTCTCGCCCGGGAGGTGGTGTATCCATGAGGATTTCCCCATGTTGATAAAAAAAGGAAGACTGAGTGATCGTGCGTTCGGGCACCGCCTCTATTGATATAAGTATTCTGGAATAATCCTGAGTTTTTAGTGAATAAAATATGGTAAAATCTTAGCACATTTTATAAGCATACCTCTTTAGCTTATCACCTAGAAGTTTGTTGCCGGACTATAGGAATGTTTCGACAGTTGCCCTAGAAAGCCATTCAATTTTTTCAATTCAATTTGTATAAAGAGAGATAGTAGTCAAACGCTAAATCTACAGCAACGAATAGTAAAAAGCAATAGTAAAAATCGATCAACACCTAAGCGCACTAACCGTCTCTATAACGAGAAACCAGCAGATAGCCAAGCATGGCACAGCTATGACTCGATTCGTCGAATCAAAACAAGCAAAAGGGTTATTAGAAAAAAAAAGGACACGCGTAACTCGCACCGACCGAGACGAGCCACTGACAGTCACGCGAGCGTCACTGCCTATGTTTTATGACGTCGGTTATAAATGGAAATAAAAGGAAAGGAAATTCTGTCGCAGTATTAAAATGAACGAACGCGAGTGTCTTTAGCCAAATTAAAAGGGCCATGATTTATTACGGTTAGCTTACCAACGCTTTATCGACCGTATCGATATGTCTCTGGTGTCTAAGAAACGTATAAAACGTGTATCTTTATGGTAATATTGGATGGATAATTTAAATCCTTTCTGTATTCATCAATATAATGCGTTGCATGTTTTTAAGGGAAATTTAGCCAGATTTTAGATAATTCATATCATCATCGAATTTCCTATAAGATTATGGTTTCATTAATTCAGTTAGTTAACTAATTGTATATTAAATTTGTTTGGAAATTAATGCATTGAAAATATAAAATGAATAAGAAAACAAATGCAACCATTAAGTATACGTAAATATATTGATATTATAATGCTACAAAAATGAAACTACCATAAAGCCGCTATAATCTCGAAAAATCCAAAATTACTAATATAGATTTTAAAAATATATATTTCTATATTAAAAATTAGCTGTAACTAGTTAAGTTTTAAAATAATATCTTGTCTTGCTCACTTGAATATATATTCAAGCTGCACTAGATTTTAAAATGATTTATATTCGAAACTATTTTCGAAAAAGGTGCGGAACGGACCAAGGGACAGCAGGAAAAAAGAAACTATATATATATATTGTGCTCAAGATATTGTTTGTTTGTTTGAACATGCTAACCTCTGAATGTTTGATTGTTTCTTTTTGCATTTTAGTATATCTATTAAAGTAAGTCTGGACTCGAGACTGTCTAACGTCGCTCTATTATAACCTTTAGCAGCAAACTAATTCAATTACAAAAGTAGGTTGGAAAATAAGAAAACCGAGGTGGGCTGTGTGATGGAGGATCAAAGCCAGAAAAAATAAACATGAATAAAAATACCTCCACTAATATTAAACTGATGAAGGCGCTACTTTACGGGAAAATATATCATTAAAAAGGACTATTCCCGAGCGATACGTCAACTCTACATTTACGCGGGTAAAATCTAGTCTATGCATATAAAAATGAATTGCTGTTCGTTTGTCTCGCTAAAACTCGAGAATGGCTTCAACGATTTAACTAATTTTGATCTTGAAATATTTGTGGAAGCTCAAGGAAGGTTTAAACGATAAGAAACATAAACAATAAGTAAAGTAAAATATTTAAAAAGACAATTTAATTTTCAAATACAAAATGTTCCTAGCTATGACACATTCGATGTCTTTTGTCAATTTCAAAATATAAATTGTCATTCGTTTGTCAAATATTTATAGACGCATTCAGAAATTTATCTGTTTTATAGCTGTAGTATAAGGCCCCTGATCTCTCAGTTCTGTTTCAGAAATAAGAATAGTACCTACATAAGAAAGCTTTAAAATATTTAAGTGCATAACTGTGTTGTATTTATAATATCAATAAAAAAGTATTAAGTTTTGACCACATTTTACACAAATACATGTAAGTGATACGAAGTTCACCGGATCATCTGGTAATCAATAATTTACAATCGGGAAAAAATACCCAGATTCCCTGGTTAATTTCCGGATTCCCAAGATTTTAAAATTCACTGGTAAAACCCAATATTTAATGACAATAGTCAATTTACAATTTAAATTAATTTTAATATAAAGTAGTACATGTATACATTATTGTAATTAAAACGCGGTGGTATGTCAGAACATAATGATAATATATAAATGTTACCTACTAATGTTTCACATTCTTGCAGTCCCTTTCCTCTCTTTAACGTTTGGTGTATACTACACCTAGTCTTCACATACCAATTTAGTTTGATAATACCCACTATCTTATTACAGGCAACCCTAGCTTCATTAGGAGTGTAACATATTGTATGCCATGGTCGTAAGCGATTTCACATAAATTCGTTTCTTACAGGTTAAATATTATTTTAGCTTTGTTTGTTACTATTTGTTACTATGGAATCATCGAGATCTAAACGATAAAATTTAACTTAAAACAATGTAAAAAGTAACAAGTAATAACAGTATAAAAATGTTTACATATAAATTTATATGCATATTATATTATGTACCCTAAATATTTAATATAAAGATTATTATTTTTTATAAAGAACAATAGTAAACGCCCACAAGTCTTGTCTTCCCTCAAACGTAACTAATATAAAAAATGTTGGCATGAGTTTGTTTGTTACACTTTCACGCCGTTACTACTTAACCGATTATCATAAAATTTTGTATTTACCTTGTCAGTGATATAAAAAAGTATATAGGATACCTTACATCTGGAAAAAGTAGTGTTTCCGAATTTCGTGTAATTTGAACTATGACCTTAAATTACTTATGAAGGATCAAATTTATCAAAAATTCATACAAAACATTGTTTATACAACGTTACATTCTCTATAAAAATATGTCAAGAACTCTAACATACAACATATCGTTCGTTAGTTACAAAAATCAGAGAGAACAAAAATAATTTGACCTATGTTATTCTTATGGAAAAACGAAAAGTGCGATACGATGTATCTTAATATTACCTGTTTAAAACGTATGCCAGCAGATTAAGGAAAATATGATCAACGTTGACCACAATCTCATCTGATGTTGAATGATGATGTAGTCCAAGAACACGCTAAATTTAGAAGGATTAACTCTCAAGTGCAGCTGTCGAAAAACACCCATCTATTTGGCGATAGTTTTTATTAGATGCTAAATTTAATCAAAAAATAGAATTTAAACGCTATTTTAATTTTAACATAAGCTTTACATAAATAAAGGAATACCCTGAAAGACTAGGGGAAGTGAAGCCCGTTATCGTGAATTTTGTAATTAAACGCCTCGTCTAATTGTGACCTTCGACCGAGACTCCGTTCACACTCCGTTACACCCAAAGCCGCTTAGATACAGTGCACGGGTCTTGCTCTTCAGTAAATACACTGAGGGCTTTAATGGATTACCTTAACCCTATATATATATAATATTACCTACATCATCAAAGATAATCTCACCTTAGATAGCTTAGAACCAATTACATTAGGATAATACAATGAAATCAGATAATTATATAACGAGTTCAGCGACAATTTGTTTATGTTTCTTTACCTAAGAACTTTTAATAATAACATATAGGTAAGAATTACGACCGATAAGTCTAGTGAGTCGTATCTTTAATAACAAAGCGATGATAACTTAGTGCCTAGTGTGTTCAGTCACCGGGCCAATGAGCCGGAGCTTTCGGTGAAAGAAAACATCGTGATGAAGCTAGTGCATGGTGCATGGCTTTTTCTTAACTAGCTAACTACTACACTCAATTGGAGATCTATCGCCAAGCACCTATAGTGCGTTTCGGTAACTATACTTAAGAGCAACACCCCCTCTAGGTTTAGTGTGTTTATTATCTTGGATTACATTGTCATTTAACATCAGTTCAGATTGCGATTAAACGTTAAGACCTATAAAAATAAATTATAAAATATCTGTTTCATTAACAGTGTGCTTCATTGAGTGGTCATATTTGCTGTTCTTTATTTTGAAAATGATTTGATTTGAATTATGATTTTACATAATTTTCTATTTTTCATTGTTTTGTAAGAAATCAGGTATTTTTTAAGCTTATGCTGTCAATAGTCTATTGCCCTGTGTTTCATGTGGTCTACATTCGTTTATATGGAGCTTAAACCTTTATGGTTTTGGACAGTTCAGGGGTTAATGAAAAAAAAAACAAAACTTGCAATATTATAAGCCTGTCGACATAGTAAGTTATCAATTAAAAGAATATGCTCTTAAAAAGATCAACATATACTATTGACAAAAATATACTATAAACAATTCCTTCGCTACCTACCTACCTACTTACATTTCGAATAATTTTCTTGATATGTAATCAATATTTAAGATGCACCTACATATAAACGTTGTTAAAGCAATTTCTCTGTATCGCAAACGACATCTGACAGTCGCTCGTAAATATTGGCACTTACTAGAATAGCTACTGTGTAATTAAATAGACGATCACTCACGGAAGATCCACATAGAGATAACAATATTATAAATACGCGTAGTTAAACGGCAATACAGAGGCGTCCATGGTGGCGTTTATGTAAATTACTTCCGCCAGGATTTCATCGAGATTTATGTCTAAGCGTCAGGAACAATTAAATTTAGTCGACGATTCTATTTCTAAATAAATTAACTCGGTTAAATAATGATTAAACGGGCTAACATAGATGGATATAGTTGAATGAAAATGACTTTAATTTATTATGACACAAGAGACACTTGTGATAACTTTGTTTTAAAATTACTTATGTAGCTATTTTTATTTAAGTTCGGATTTACGTTATACGGATTTACTTTATACGGCTATCTACAAATTAATATATTCCTTAGGAGCCTAATTATATCAAAACTATTCAATGTATTGGCATAAAATTAAGCCTATATGATAAGGATTTTTTCATTCATGGTTCTGATTTACATTTTACCATTTTTTTATGTCCAACGGAGCGCGCGGATATCCACTAGTTTTATATAGATGACTTGTTAATATTGAGATCGGTTTCTTAATCTTATAGCAAGCCTATTTTACCAATAAATCCCTTGCTTCAACTATAACAAAAACTACGCTAATAATACCCGTAACTTCCTCGTTGTCAATGCCAACTTTCAGTCTCAGGCAATTCCGAAATTAGTTTGCATACAGACTTTTATTTTGACCGGTGTCGGTTCGAATCCTTGCAATTGAGTCAGAGCTTTCAGTGAAGAAACACATAGTAATGAAACCATAGCATGATGGTAGAGCTTTTTCTAAATCGGCTATTACATTTTTAACTTATTTAATCTATATGTGAAATAATTTAGAATATAAGTTTATTTATTTTTTTAATATTGGAAATCCTCTAACGAAAATGGAGATATAGTTTTCTTATATAATTTACAACTGGATATTAATCTATCTAAAAAATTCTGCTAAAGTTGAGAAAACCTTCCGATATTCTTTTTGAAAATTTTCGTTACTTTTGTCTAACATTCATGTTATCCATATCAACATGAGCCGCTACTGAACAAAACTTCATAGCACCCAAGGGTAGGGGAGAGTGAACTAGTACCTGCCTAACATTTTTATTGGCATTTATATATTAACTTTTCATGTAACGCTAATGGATTGGTATAATCTGAAGGGCGAATAATACATATTATGGAACATATTTTAAGAGTTTTTTCTATTATCGTTGAAGTGTAAAAGTAATAGGAAAATTATAAAAGAAAATGCGTAATAATCCTTCTGTGATATCTTAGTAATATTTGACAATTTGATAAACATCATTTCATAGATAATTAGAAATACTTGAGGATACTGGGTATACACGTACTGGGTGGCAACAAATATGGAGAAAGAATATTAAATTTAAGGGTTCTTATTAAACGCAAAAAAATTACTATGAGCTTAGGGAGCGTCCATAAATTACATAAGGAGTTCAGGAAGGGAACGGGTACATCAGAATCTAACTAAATATGACGTAATTTTATTCGGGCAAAAAGTAGTGTAAAATATTATGAATGGAATACCACATGGATTTCTCGGTACCAATAGCTACTTTTAGGGTACCGTGCATGGGTGGGTCTCCATGGACTGAATTAGAATGAATATTTCCTTTCTATTAATTTCAGTTGTTCCCATTTATGTATTACTTGATGTTAAAACAATGGGATTTTAGATTACTATGTAAACAATCACAGATACTAGTCTTCAATAAAATAAAAGTATAAATTGTGTTTTTTTGAATAAATCAAGTACATTTTGAAAGATCTCACATGTGATAAAGGGAAGGGGAAGGAGTCAAGACAAATCTCCCGACATCTTCAAAAATCTTCAAAAGCGTCTAACGTAATTAGTGAACTCTCTCTTAAAGTAGTTAAAATTGTACAAATATCAAATAGAGTTCGAAGACATTTTAAATATTATTATTATGTTGTTCTCTTATATTGACACAAAAACAAACTCATATAAGTGGTTACTGATAAAAACAATAGTAATAATATATACAAAAAGCAAAATATTTTATCTAAATGTATTCAAATCAGATGTAGGTAAGGTACGGGCAACAACAAGATACCATGAATTTGCAAACCGGGCTTATTTTCGATCACCACTTGTGATAAATTGTTACTCCACGAAACCGTACCAGAAGCTGGGAATATTAACATAAAATTATACTTACAGATTAATTTAAACTCGTGCTTGGATGTTTTTATTCTCTATGTACTCTAAAGGTGTTTTAAACAGTTTGTTTTATTACTTGAATTTTATATCTTTACTAATTTTGTTTACGGATGAGAATTTTTTTACAATTGAGTAACATTTTAACAAACAAAATGATTTATGTTCAAAGCTCTAAGGAAGTTTCTCAATTAGTCGACAGAGTGCAACGTCGGCACTATCCGACTTCAGTTATAGTTTGGTGGGATATTAGCTATGAAGGAGTGACTGAGCCATACTTTTGTGAAAAAGGTATCAAGACTCGGCACAAGTGTATTAAGATACCATTCTTGAGAAGGTAGTGAAGCCCTTTAACATTATCATGTTCAATAATCAAGAATGGTCCTTCCAGCAAGACACGGCGCCGGTTCATAAAGCTCGGTGTACGCAGTCTTGGTTGGAAACGAACGTTTCGGACTTCATCTGAGCTGAAGCCTGGCCGTCATCAAGTCCCGATCTTAATCCGCTGGATTATAATTTGTGGTCAGTTTTAGAAAGTATGGCTTGCTCTAAACGCCATGATAATTTGAAGTTTCTCAAAGAAAAAAGAATCACCTCCAGAAAAACAAACATAATATCTTGAGTTAATTCTAAAACAATAGAAAATGGTGGTCTGTAAAGTCGGTTTACTTATTTGATGAAAAGTTGCATACACTTATCAATTGAATTGAATTATTATCACTGAATTACCGATGGATTGGAAGAGAGATAGATGCGTCACAAGCCGAACGCTTAGGCCGATCGCGCCTCTGTATCGCTTGTTCCGCGCTCTCGCTTGCACGCTCGGTTCAGGCAGAACGTGACAATGAACCATGCTCTTTCGTGTGTGCAGCTGGTGTTCATCGATTTATAAGACTTTATCGCGTCAATATAGGATCCGTTCTTATGCTTGCGTGGAAATATATTGTATCTACAGGTTATGATAATAAAGTAACTACAATATCATGGCTGTTTTATCATGTGTGTAGTGGCCCAAGGCAAGTAAGGAGGCGAGGCAGTAAGATAAATGCATTTACATACTCATATTATCGCATAGAAGTATATTCAAGTATCTTATCTCCACTTTCAGACGTTATCTTCTTCTGTATTTTATATATAATAATGAATGTATATCTAAGATCAATAAACGGTAAGACTATTTGACATATTTTTATGAAAGTAAACTTAATTGCCTAAATGTTTTTTCACGCAAATTGTTTTTATTTTACATTTTACTATATTAGTATTACTTCACTATATTTTACTATAACTGACCACTGGGTGATGCTGCAATACATCCGCATATAACAAATAATAACAGTAACAAAATCCGCAGATATATCAAACACTGGCAAATATTTTAATCGTAATTATTTTGCTGAGTTCCATTACTAAACGATTCAACACAAAATGAAATTCTATCCGTGTCATCTCGATAGTTGGAAGTTGTCTACTGTGCGTTTTTTCTTGCGAACTATCAACAGAAGCGTTTCTGAACCAATATAAGCTACACACCTTCCAAAAACTCCCTCTCTTAAAGGCCGGCGACGAATCTGTGATGCAGGTGTCGTAGGTGTCGATGAGCAACGATGATTATTTACCATCAAGTAAACCATCTTTTCGTTTTCGTCCAATCGCACAAAAAAAGCCTCATTACAAATGACTAAGCACATCGTAGGGTGCAAAATAACATTTGTTTCTAATATTTATATTCCATTTCAGTCAGATAAACATTTTCGTTCATCCAATTATGTTTCATATCATACTTTGAAATGTATGTATAGAATATTGTAAAAGATTTGTCAGTTTTACATTTCGACATGGCAATGAAAATGTTAGTGTCTATATATACATCAAAATATCTGTATGCTGTCATCAAACCACCCAGAAGTACGTAAAGTAAAACAAAAACATAAATTCCACCGGAGTCATATTTGTCTCGTTTCACACATTTCAATGAAACATAAAAATTACGACCACTTTATTGTGTTCAGACCGACGTATAGACGATCATAAACAAGCACAAAAATCGTTGTAGCTCATAAAATATCCTATTCTGATGTTTATTTTAAACTCTGAAATTCATCCCTTTTTGGTACTAAATCATAATATGTAACGACACGACTACTTGAAAACTTTTGTATACAGTATTGGACATCTTTGTAAATCAAACTTAAAATGATATTTTTTAAATTAAAAATATACATTTTACAACAAAACTTCAATTCTCAAATAATTTTCAGGACTCTCAAGTACATTCATTCTTTTTTTCTGTCAAACAAAATTCAAAGAAGAAAATATTTCATTATTAGTTCTTCCACGGAAATTAAGATAGTGACGTCATTTTAAGTAGGTAGGTAGGTAGTTGTTATAGCAATTAACGGTAATAGGCACATCTTTCCAATTTACTTACCAAAAGATACTTTAATACCTGACTGATATATGTATTTGTAGATACAAAAAAGTGTTAATTGAATATCTAAGGTTATAGATATTTGTTTCTAATTTGCTTACAAAAAAGATACCGTAGTAACAAAACCCCGTAAATGTTGTGCCAGCTCACGTTGTGTATATATATGCTTTATCTGTAGGTACATGTGTCTATAAATGCGCGATCTGTATGGATAGCCTAGAAACTAAAAAGCATTGTTAAAAAGTGAAAGATAACTCATACTGATAAGATTACATTATTTTTATTGGTATGAATTGGTAATGGTAGCGTGAAATGTTATCTATGTATAAAAACAGCATAGCATAAAAACGTTGTCCATACAAAAAGACATGGATGTGCCAAAGTTTATGGTAATCGATTCAAAGGTATTAAGTTCTATCGATTTCATATAATAATATCAATGTATAATGGCAAATAGGGACACGATAAGGGAATAAAATTCCGGTGAACCTCCTCAGTCACGCTTGCAGGCAGAAATCCTCATAGCTATGACAGACCTGAAACCAGAGCCTATGGACCTGCAATTCACGGATACATCTTACATAAGCGCGTCATTTGAATCCTTACAACCTGTTATTCATGAGTCAAATATCCAGGTTTGGCATCCATACGAAGTTAAGAAGTTAACGTTATAGCGGTACTAGAAAATAAGACTAAAGAGGGTTGATGTCAGGCGCGCGCGGCGTATCGTAAAAATTAAGCCAAATCATACATGACGACATGACAAACATGTTGTGCCGACCCTACTTAGGTGGGATAAGGCTCAGAACATAATAAAAATTCACATAACGCAGATTGGATAACGTTCTTTATGTACCGTACACATACATAATTGTGAAACTTGAAACACTATTTCGTTTCCATAAATAATAATAATTATTATATATCTCCTAAAATATAATTTTATTTATTCAGTATCGTAAAAATATTGTATAATATAAAGTATATTTCATTCAAAAATAGTACACGTTAACAAAAAACGTTACATTCAAACACAAATATAATAATCAAAACGGTTTAGTTCCACACGGACTCGCTGTTAATTCTATTTTTATGTTGTCACTCATTTAGGTCCTTATTGTTTACGACCATTAAAACTTTATGTAGCATATAAAAATATGATGACCATTATTGGTGTAGTGTAGTGCAATAGAATTTTATTTTTGGTTCGAGCATGATGAATCTTACGAGGGTATTGTGCCAAAAATGGCTCCCATAACATTAACATTTTAGGTATGACCATTTTAAAGAAACTTTTAACGATAAAACCTTAGTTTATGCTCAGTCTGTTGTGGCAGAGTGTATTGTACATTTTGCTTCAATTTAATCTACATAATGTGTGGTACGTGTATGTTGAAGTTACTAAGCATTATAGCTGTAAAAACAGATTTAAAATTTAACTAATTTTGACAAAATGCATAAAAAAAAAATAAGCTCGTGGATATATTTAGAAGAACGCAAAAAAGTGTAACAATAGAAAATATTTTCTTATTTTCTACTGGCCATATAAAAACCTACTAATATTTTTGTTCTACAAATATTTGAAAAAAGAAGATTTCGAATAGAATTTTACTATCAACGCTCATTAGTTTTGTTGGTTATCTGTTATAATTGCTTTGATACGTGATGTATGAAATCGTATACTTTTTTGTTTTTAACAAATTTAACATTAATTTGTTTTTTGACAAAACATTGTTATTATTAAGTAAAGAGAATTTAACAATAACAATTAGGATCCGAGAAGGCAAAACAATTGAGTGATGTTAGTATCGTATAAATATTAATGTCAATATTTGTCAATATTTATACGATAGTAACAATTAACGTTATATAGCGTCGCGAATAGCAGAATAAGTATAAAAAAAACGAAAGAATCGACTTTTAGGCGGTACGAAGTTCGCCGGATCAGCTAGTAATAAAGTTATTTTATAAGAAAATGTATATAATATTCATATAAAATTCTAACTCGACAAGTAAATTAAATCCGACAACAAATCTCAAATTAAATCTCACAACTAGAAATTTACTTATAAGAAGATTTCCTTACATTAAGGTTTGGCCATGAATGCGCGCATGTAATTTGAATGGAATAGTCCTTTGTGTCGTTTCGAAAACTTGCTGATAAAGGAAATCTCATTCCAACCCCAAAAAGGTGGCTATAAATGAACCGATACGAGAATAAGGCAGATATAAATTGGGACCAAAGATTTATTGCTAAATGCTTTTAACCCGTCACCTGAAGCAATCAAAATAGGCGGGTCATTTTATATTGGTAAAACTTTGCCAAAGCAATGATTCTTCTATTCCGTTTCATTGACATGAAATTTGTCTTTCATATTTGTACTATAACTGTGTACATATTTAAACATATCATTAAAGCGTAGTATTTAAATAAGAAGCATAAAGTAAGTCGTCGAGTAAGCAAGTATTATTCGAGTTTATGATCTTGCAGAGGCTTGTAAAAAACGGGTGAAGACACAATGTATATATAAGTAAGTACTCATTTACTAATAACTTGTTACGTGTTAGGTTCTGCGAGTTGAAATAATACTATAGATATAAATAAATCTTTAAGGAAACTTGTTCTCTGACTGCGAACATTTTGCTTATATATTTTTCTCCTTGAAGTTTAAGAAATAAAAAGGCCAGTCTACTTGAATTATTTTATTCAGATATAAATGCACCGGTCTATGAAAATATTTAAATTACATTATATCAAACGTATCTTCGTTTTAAAGGCGAGAAATTTGAAATACCAAATTAACAAAATACAGTTCAAAATGTGGGAGAAACTTAATGTGTATACAATCGATACGGCTAAGGGTTACATTTAATTCTAATACAAAACTTTTAATATAAATATCACAGTCAAAGATTATACAACTAATATGCCTAAATAATTACAAATTAAAATGCTTTAATATCTAATTTCCACACGATGACATTGAAAAAGAACATTTTTTAATAACAGACTGATCATAGATAAATAAATGTATATGAATTTAAAAGGACACAGGACAATATCTAACAATTTTAAACAATACTACGTTAGTCCTATAAACTGTGACTAGAATATAGGTTAGGAATAATTACTAATTACAAATGTCAAATTGTCATGACCTAGAAAGCACTATATTTTTCACTACAAATGGTTACAGCTTACTTGTTTTAATTTCTAGACTTTTTTTTTATTTCTTGATTATTGATTATTGAAACTACACGTTTACTATTAATATACCTACTCTTAATATTAGTTTTCAAAAAGATAGGTATGAATTATTGCTTTATGTTTTTTAATAGTATTATTCTCTACTCAACTTCATTTATCTGTTCCATAATTGTGTTTGTTCTCTGGACTCTGCAAAAAAATTAAAGCAATCAGTGTACGTCACCCCTGTCTGTTTTACTGAAAAGCGCTGATTGTAGTGCAGGATAAAATTGTAAATAACTTCAATTTACCTCATACGGTGGCGGTGGCAGTATATCACACAGATTTATTTGACAGCCCTGCTCCGATCTCGCTACATTCGAATGTCTGCTCGTCGGGATTGGAATTTTGAAACTGTTCTCCCTTCCGAGCCAATGCCACTGCGGGTAGTCGTACTCTAAATCACTGGCCGGACACACTTTACTTTTGTCCTGTCTACTCCTCGAGCCGGACCTGTTGGTATGGCACGAGCCGCAATCGTCTTCTAAAATATTGATCTCATTATGGGCATTCTCGAGCCTTGGCTCTCTATAGTCTTTCGTTGATCTACTCGAAGTACTATGGCAGCATGTCGAACATTCTCCGGTCGAATACTGAATACTTCCATTACATGATCGAACAATGCTGTTGTTGTGCGATCGCCTTTCGGGGCAATTTTTCAAGTCTCCGATATCGTTATTGTCCTATGTGAGAATTATGACTTGTTAGTGATATTTAAAGCTTGTAAAGACTGTGATATATGACACATGCTATGCAAATCGACGTAATCTTATCTAATGTCAACTGAACAGTTCTCATAATGCTTATCGCTACGTACCTTGAAATTAAGTTCAGTGTAAATGGCACTGGAAGCGTACGGTTCCGGTGGTCCTCGACGTATTCTATCTACACTCGACGCGTCTAAGCCCTGGATAGAGTTTTGTGGGAGACTGTACTCTGGTTCTACGCTCAGTATGCTGGTTGACTGACCACCTAGTCAAAAATTATTCTCCTTTACTAATTAACTCTTCTAAACTAGTAATCTTCATATACATCTACATATATATAAAAATTAATTGCTGTTCATTTGTCTCGCTAAAACTCAAGAATGACTGGACCGATTTGGATAATTTTGATCTTGAAAGAATTGTGCAAGTTCAGGGAAATTTTAAACGATAAGTAACATAAATAATAAATACAGGACAATACTAAAAAAGACAATGTAATTTTCAGATACAAAATGTTCCTAGCTATGAAACATTTGATGTCTATTGTCATTTTAGAAATAAAAAATTGTCATTGGTTTGTCAAATCTTTATAGCTGCCTTCAGAAATTTAACTGGTTCATAGCTGTAGTATGAGGTAGTTCAATCTCTTTGGTATGTTGTGTTGGAATATAAAACAAAACAGTTCTGTTTCAGAAATAAAATCAGTACATGAGAAAGCTTTAAATTGATTAAGTGCATAACTGTGTTGTATTTATAATGTAAATAAAAATTTTGTATTAAGTTTTGACCATATTTTACACAGATATATGTAAGTGATACGAAATTCATCGGCTCATCTAGTTTAAACATAAATAATGCCTAAATATTGGAAATTTCAGGTAAATATTGGCTTCAAAGCGAAAATCACATAAATATGTTAAAGTAAACGTATAATTAAAATGTAACCTAGTACAAAAATCATTGATATAAAAACTCAACGAAAACAGAACGCTTTAACAGGCCCGATGCGTATCGCAGTCACAAGTATCGTGGGAAATATGTCGATGACACTAAACAGATTATTCCTGCAGATAAGCGAAACTGATATTTCACTCACCATGTAGAAGACTCTGATGGCAGCTGCTTACGTCTAAATTCGTTTCGTTAGACGGACCGAACACTGGTCGATCTCGCAACCAAACCGTCTCTTTATTGAGCAAACATTGTTGAGCCGTTACAATTGACTGACCTAGAATTCATTACATTTTATTAATAACTCGATGGTCTCTGCCCGTTTCATTGGGTGTAATTAGGTTTCTATATAGTTATAAAAAGTATTTTATATCTTCTCTTACTGCTTTTCCACAGCTCTCAAACATATGTATGCAAAATTTCACCGTAGTCGGTTCAGAGCTTAAATATTAGGGTAAATTATTATTAACACTTTAGTTTTATTGGATTTTTACCTGATTAATAAGTAAAATATTTTTAATAGTAGTAAATTTGGTAAAATCATTTATCCTTTTTGAAGTTGTACTTCTTTTGTCGCGTTATGGAAAAATGATGAAAGTAAATTTTTACGATGCGCGCGCACACCGTCACGAAAAACCGACACCCTGAAGTTAGCTATAGTCAACATTTTATTTAAAAAAAGTATGTATGTATTAAATACCTTTTTTCTATTGTTATTATCGTTTTTTCTACAAACGTAGAATAAGGCGAAAGATAAAATTTTTGAAAATATTTTTATCTAGTTACGCCCAAGAAGGATAACTTCTAAAGCGTGTACATAAAGTACACACACACTTTTTCTAACTTTCTGATACTTTGATTTAGAATAAAACCATAAAGTCAAGCGAATATGTGAATATTACTTTGACAGCTAATGATGACTTTGATTACAATATAGAAAGCCGAGTAAATATGTCATAATACATGGTAATTGGTAGAACAATACGCACCTGTCGCCTTCTTCCTCTGGATATTGTTCCGTCGTTTAATATAATACATAACGAAGACACCGATCACAATAATTGAGAGAATTGTTAAACCGAGTGCAAGGAGCCAAGTTTCTTGAAGTATGTGAGGTATACTTGAGTCTTTCGGTGGTTCCGTCCTAAAATTACGATTTAATATACACATTTCTATCTCTTCAGTGTTTTTAATCGAAGATGAAACTCATTTTTATGTTACTCTTTCTGTACGGGAAAAATATGTGACCATAATCCCAGTTCAGAATGATGGATGTATTTTTGAAAATGTATTTGAATCATTTGATAGATTGCAACTACATATATATATATGTGTTTATTTTTATATCATATATATACATATATACTAAATTTCCAGAAGTAATTTATCCATCAAAATAATGTACAATGAAATTAATGATGGCACTGTCGCTTGCTTTAATGTCTAGATAATTCACATTTAAATATACGTCCAATTGAATTAGGTATGGTTGCATAACTATTCGCTTGTACTCTTACAACGAGCAATATGTTTAACGTGCAACAAGTTTCTCCATAACAATTACAGTTCAATTAGTTTCTATAAAATCCAATACTTAATATGGATGCATCGATCAATGTAAACGATTCTAAAGATTGTACCTATAAATATAGCTTTGCGTCGGTTTAATTACACGTTCGCCTGGGCTTTATCACTTTAAACTTTTACTTGTATGTCAGTCGTTTTTATAGAAGGATAACGAGTCATGCGTTGAAATAATTCACTTACTGTACGTAGTGTCTCTGAGACTGTGTGGGCAACATATGTATCTGAACTGGAGGACTGAAAGGTCCATGCCCCCGAGTGGTGACCGCAGCGGCGCGGGCGGTGTATCTACCCCCAGCTCTGAGCGAACTGGCCGTGGCTGCCCTCGTTCTAGCACCTAAAGACATCTGACCAACCACTCGTCCCCCTGTACTACCACTTACGCGTATCTCTATCTGTTAACAAGCGCAAACCCTTGCTGGATTATTTACTATTTATGTCTCTTTACTTATTTATACTTTATTTCATCTTACAAAAACTACACTATATTATGTATATACGTATACAGTATTTATTTAATGCAAGTATACTTTTGTTAATTATTAGTTATTTGGATCGAATAATGTATTTTTACGCCTCGGAACGTAAACCTTCATATTTCAAAACAATTGAATTGAACAAAGGTGATGGTTATAATGTTATAAAGAGAAGAGGTAACTTTTATAATTACTCTTCGAAATAACTTTATAAATAAACCAAATTTGAATGTATGTTAATACATCAAACAAATGAAGTCTTAGATCAGTTTGTACCTAACTATAATGTAACCATACGTTAACAATTCAATCGAAACGCTTCCTTAACTTAACTAGTACCAAACGGAAAACACAAACTTTCAAGCAAAATATTGACGTATAATTACACTAATAATTCCCTGAAGGCAAAGTTTAACAAACTTGTTATACAATAACTGAAACAATTGTAAACTTACCAAATAACCGGTGAGTTCCCCATTCCATGTCCTCACAGGTGGTGGTTCCCATCGTATCCACGCTGATGTTGTGTTAATTACACCAGCTGTTACACTTTGGGGTGGTGCCGATGGGACTAAAAGAGATATCAATGTTCTCTAGTAAAAAAAAAGTAACTCGTATAATTGGCAACAATTACACGTATAGTATAAGGGTCTTACCATCTTCATCCGTAAACCCTGACATCATATTAGATGGTTTACCCAATAAAGTTTTATAGAAAGGCATTAAAAATATATCATAAGTTGTGTAAGCCATCAATCCAGTTAGAATATAGCTCGACGTTCCACTATTATCGACGTTTGTTAGAGATCCATTCAAGCACAGGATGACATCTGAATGGGACAAATTTAACATCGTTGTATCTTCATCGGTCACATTGCGCCAATTCAGCGTGGTTCCATTGTACCAAATTTTAACACCTTCCAAATATTCGTTATAATCAGTTAGAACCTAAAATGCATAGTAATTCTTAGGAAAAAGGAAGTCAGCAATATTTTGCAACTTACACATAAAATCAAATACTTTCCGTTTGATTAAACTGTATAAAATATAGCGAAGGTCTGATTATGTTATTACTAAAAATATAAGTATATTAAAGAAAAAAAAATGAATATTGCATTAACTACAAATTAAACTGTTAATTAAATACACTTACATCCCAAACTACTTTGACTGACGTTGAAGACAATGTTTCTATTCGTTTTAAAACCAAAACATTCTGCTGTAAATACTTCCTAGCTTGAATAAGTTCGTATTCAGTCATATGCGCGTCCCGCTCATAATTAATATTAGATTCGTGACTCGAGCGTTCTCGTAATTTATTATTCCCTTTTTTAAGAACAGTAAGGTAAGCCTCTTGCATGATGCTTCCTGCTGCGTTAACGGCTGTACAAATTACCCTTCCACTATGTTCCGCCCGCGTACTATCCAAATACAATAAACTCGTATTACTTTTCGTGCACTCTGGGAAAAGCAACGAATCCTGAATCCCCTCTAAAATCCAAAATGTTGTTGGTGTGGGTAGCCCTTTAGCCTCACATGGAATTGACAAAATATCTCCCTCCCACACGGTCAGATTGGACGGTATCTGCGTGAATTGCGGTAACGCTGAAACATATGGCTACGTTAAAATAGAACGGACAGTTGTTAGAATTATTGATGCAATAAAATCGGTCCCAACACCGGGCTTACAGTAAACCGTGAGCGTTGCACTACTGATGCTAGTACCGGCGGGGCTATCGGCGCGGCAAGTGTATATTCCCGCATCGCTTGCGGACACGTGTTCCAGACGTAAAAGCCCACGTACTATTGTAGCATGAGAAGGCAAAGTACCATCTTCTTTAATCCATGTTATTTTAACAGTCGTATCGTAATTCTAAAAATAGTTGACAAACCTTAATACAAATAAATAGACGTTTATTTAGCGAGGGATATAAAAAAAATACAATAATGTTACCTGACAATTGAATTCAACAGTTTGACCCACTAAAGCTGGAACATTACTAGGTTTTACAACGAAATGTGGTCGTCTTAAAACAATAAGAGCTGCGGCTCGTGATTGTCGTTCACCGGCTATATTCGATGCTACACATCTAAATAACCCACTATCGGTTGGTAACGTTTCTAGAATTTTTAAATTTCCTGTTTCAGTTATTGTTACTCTGCAATAAAATTATTGTTTAAATTTCATTATTAATACAATAAATAAAATAAAAGTGGATTATATTTATTTACCTTCCATTGACTTCTACATCATACAGTTGTCCATCTTTGAGCCAACTTACAGAAGGTTCTGGGACTCCCCTTGGAGGAGAACATTCTAATAAAGCAGGTTCACCAGCAGCCACTTGCACATCCCGGGGTTCAATTCTAAATTCATCTCTTAACACTGAAATATTATTACTGTTCAATATTTCAAGCTACAATAGTAATAACAAAAAAATGTAATATGTATGTATACAAACTTATCGCAATTTATACGTAACTTGAAAAACGAGTTTTGAAATACATATATATATGTATAATTTTCAAACAAAATCATTTATAACTATCTTAACTTAAACATACAAACATCTATCGTTTTATTTATATAATAAGGATGTAACAAAATTCTAAAGTCTAAAGTAACAAACTTCTCAACGTAACGAACATAAACGAAGATGGTATTTGGTAAACGCTCTTAGATTCTCCGATCCTTTTCAAACGGTCTGCACGAATTGCCTTTCAAAAGATTCAGCTCTTTCACAGAAGTACGAATTAGGAAACTCACCGGCAACATTAAGGGAAGCGTTTTGGCTGACGGCTTCGCCGGCAACATTGCGTGCTACGCACCAATAAACTCCCTCATCGCTGTCTTTCTTTCCACGATTCACTCTGTGAAAACAAATCTTGACTTATTTAAGTGTAGAATGATAGATAGATAGATCTACTTACGATTAAAGGAAATGGCATTAGGAAACATCATTAAAGACCGGTCGAATTATCATAGGGATAATAAAAAAAAAAGTCATACAAAAGTATTGTATCATAAAATTTTTGTTATATCTGTAGCAAATTGACATAATTTTTTTTATTATAATATTGCTTGAATTGACCAACAGATTTAATTAATTTATTGAACAAACAATATCCAATATTCAAGCATGATAAAATAATGCTTATTTGCACTATATTTTAATAAGTACACCAAGTTAGTTGTTACGCATGCCAGCGTTTAAGTTTGATATTTATTTGATACAATAGACATAATGAAACTTTTAATAATAAAAATGACACTATACACTTTACTCTTTAAAACTGGAATACGAGAGTAATAACTATTGACTGTTGCATCGACTATTTGTTGAACAATTATATTATTTAATGCATAATTTATCTTATAATAATTTTTCTGCCAATTTACCTTTCATAAATTACACTTAACTTAAAACTCCAGGGGAAGGTGTATAAAACTATAATAAGACCAGCCGTGTTATATGGATCCGAGTGCTGGGCTACGAAAGAGACGGATGAGAAAAAGATTACACGTGGCAGAAATACGAATGTTAAGATGGATGTGTGGTTGTAACAAGAATGGATAGGATTAAGAGTGAGTATATCAGAGGCAGTTTGAAAATAGCACCAGTGACAGAAAAGTTGAGGAGTAATAGGTTAGCTTGGTACGGGCATATTTTAAGAAGAGATGAAAGTCATGTAACAAGAAAAGTTTTGAGTTTGAAAGTGGACGGATATAGGAGTAGAGGTAGACTGAAAAAGGTGTGGATGGGTTGTGTGAAAAATTATACGTGGATAAAAAGTGTGATTACTGAGATGACATCTGACAGGGGAGAGTGGAAAAGGAAAACATGTTGTGCCGACTCTACTTAGGTGGGATAAGGGTAAGATGTTGATGATGAAATGACACTAGAAAAGTAAGATTTTAATTGCAATAATGAAACTGTATAAGGGTTTATCAAATTTTAATTTACACTATCTGACGTAACCAGTTTTAAATTTTATTAGATTGCTACGGTATTTTTATAAAAACC
The DNA here is from genome assembly GCA_035772565.1 of Antheraea assamensis. Lineage (NCBI taxonomy): Eukaryota > Metazoa > Arthropoda > Insecta > Lepidoptera > Saturniidae > Antheraea > Antheraea assamensis. The sequence continues at coordinate 1,829,555 of JAQQSE010000022.1, read as the reverse complement.
AAGAAATACCTTAAGAATAATAAGCCGTCTTCTAAGAGGACTCTGTGTCCGTCATCAGCCGGTGGAAGCAATGATCCATCCTTGAACCACTGCACGAATGGCTTCGGTCGACCTTCTACTACACATCTCAAGGTGGCAGGTTCACTTCGTCCTGATACGGTGTTGGACGGATGTTCCTTGATGCGAGGAGCACGGTTTTGTGCTAAGAAAAAATATTTCCTTAAACTGTCATGAATAGTATATTATATATCAAAGTCAATAAATTCGTTCGGTTACCCTAGATTTGTTTGTATTAGAGGTTCTATAACCACGTTCAATTTTTTTTCTATATTTTATAGGTATAAGCGTTTGACCGCCCCATCTGATCTTAAATGACGATGTGTATGTACGATAGCCAACACGCTAAGCTTAGAGAGAACTGGCACTTAAGTGCAGCTACTGGAATACACCAACAGGTTCTTTACGACAGATTTTTAACTTGATAGTTAGCCAAGCGGACTTAAAAAGAGCTCCTCTGTCATGCAAAAAGCTTTAGCACCATACAGATTATATATAAGATTTGGTATTTTAAAGAAGAGTTATTACGACTCTAATAGAAGATCGCGAACGGAACAGTTCGGAGTTAAAAATAAAATTAATATTCAGAATCGCAATCATATGATTAATTTTTATAAACGATCTACACCTAATTTTTTTTTCTCATATACTTTATCCTGCGTTATGCGCAATTCGATAAAAAGTAGGGCATGTAGCAGAAAAGTATGAGCAAGAGCACTCGGTGTATTAAAAATTACTAATATATAGGAATATTTACTTTTAGACGGCAAGATAAAAGTTTCAGGCATGTATCCCTTATTTCAGCTGAAGCAAAAATAGCTTAATATTCGTGTGTATAGGGATCCCATCTATCTACTTAGCTTCGTTATCTAGTTAATAGAGTATGTTCTTACGCAACCTTTAATTGTAAACCAATCACCAATACTTTTGAACCAACGACATAATTTAAATATAATCCATTGTACATAAATTTGTGTTGCGTTTGCATTTTTTTTTTCCTAAGATCTTTCACTTTCAGACAAAGATTTTTATTAGAAGATTTATAAATTAAAACCGTAAGCGCAGAGGTCTCCATATTTCAAAGCTCTCTTTAACAAAATTATTGTCCTGTTAGCTGAAGTCAATCAGTAAAGGTGGGTTTTTTCTATACTTGTCACTTTTACTGTTGTTATGTGCCTATACCAATCCATGGTAAAGATAATTTTCGAAAACGTGGGCCGTTTTAAAGTATAAATTACAACTTGACCCATTGTTTATGTATTTTATAAAACAAAGCCCTCCAGTAAACTGTTGAAAACATTATTGTATCAGGAAACAAAAACATGTGCTTCATTTTGTACACACGAGTTAAACGAATTTATATAGAAGCATAAGCAAAATTTTAAGATTATACGATAAATTCAGCCTAAAATGTTGTAACTTAAAAAAAAAGTTATAAATATATAATAACTACCAGGCACAGCGGACGTTGTCCTGCCCTGATAATAAAAAATATGTACTAATGAGCATGAAATGCTTAAGGTAACTAATGTAATAATGTAATTTGATATGGATTAATACCGTATCCGTCTAAATAGCCTTACAATAACCTCATTGTATGTGACCATTTTTTTAGAAGACAGATGAGTATAGTAAGCTGTCCTTAGACGATAGGTATTAACCAGCCAGCGTAGACTTTTTTGTAAATATATAAAAGAGAAATATCTCATTATACGTTGTTTTGTTATATCTCAAGCAGCAGGTTCTCAATGAAAGCTCCCAAGCGGTTTGACTTTTTTCGACACTTCCAATAATTACCGTTATATTTCAACCAGTGTACACAAAATCTTGACAAATCATAAAAACCTTCCTCGTATATTATTCTATCAATTGGTGAAGACCGCATTACAATCCGTTCAGTAGTTTTTGAGTTTAACGCCAACAGACAGACAGACAAGACAATAATCCAATAATTACGACGTAAAATTTCACCTAAAACAAGTTGATTGTTTATTGGATCAAACAAAGTTACATCTGTTCCAGCTTTAAATATAAACACCTTTAAAAACTACCCCTATCGATTATATCCTCCCTCGTGAACTACTTCATGCCAGATATTTCTAAAATTTTTACACGTTCGCCTGTCGCTACCCGGTATTAATGTCTCAAACCAATTTTAAAAGGGACACGAACACACGTCATAAAAGTTGCATCGGAACACCATCTGTACGTTCGGAAACAACTAAAACGTCGAGATCCTTTGATGTATTTACAACACACCCTTCGTTTATAATAACGACACTATATCAATTCTTCACAGTTTAGAATATTTATTACACTAGAACATGGAAATAATTGACTAAATTGGATATACATTTTTGTACAATGATTTTTCTTTCCTCGATTCGAGTTAATGAAGTATCCATAAAATTAGAAAAAAAAAATACGTTCTCTCCTCATCAAAGTTTTAAAATTAATTACTCGTTTTACCATATATAATTTATATGTTTTAATCACCTCCTAATTTATTATGAACTAAACGCCTTTATCATTTGAATGAAACTTTTTTGACGTCATTTGCTTACAAAATTCAAACGAATAATTGCTGTTCCCTGTTCTCATGTTTACCGAAAACATAAATGTATAGATAAATAAATAGATTAGTATAGAATGATGCTAATTTAATTTATACGAATAAAACTCAAATGCCGAATGTATGTAAACGCATTACTTCAGAACAGCTGTACTTGTTTGGCGAATTCATTTTTGTTATGTTTGTAATTGTCAGGACAGGGTTTGTATGAAGGAAATTGTTTGAAAAATTGTAATCGTTCCATTTAACAAATTGAATAAGTGACAGAGAGAGATGACAATTGGGAGATCTTCAAAGATATTAACAGATTAACTTTAAGTTGTGCGGTTGTCTTTTTATTTCATTACATGTTTGTACTACAAAGGGAAAATTTGGTGTCTTTGGAAGCCTGAACGTGCACGTACTCATGATATTAAGGATCCTTAACTATCATCCGATAATATATTTGATACAATACAGAAAAATGTGTTTTCTTTTGTAATACAGCCTAACCTCTTTACAATGAAACTTAAAGGGCCCAATTTTTTTTTTTTTCGAACTGACTCAAGTATTGACCTGGCAAGGCCTCTGGAGTTTTACCGGACTACTAAAGGAAGCGCTTAAGGCACTCATCCGATTTTATATAGACAACCAGTAAAAGGGCACAGAGCGTCCCTCGGCTTGGACTGTCACCAAATATCCAAAGTCTAACTAAGCTAATTATTATTTCATACATATATAAATTCGTGAAACATACATGTGTACCAAGCATATATGTTTCACGAACTTATTATATATGTATCTTGAATCTAGGCTATTAAATTAATATAAGCCAATTCTGTTCGAAAAAGGAATTAAAAACAAACCCAACCACTTCATAGTGGTACCCTACATGTGTGTATGTGCACGTGTGTGCGGTGATCGGTGTAGGAAAAGGATAACATGTTATGCCGACCCTACTTAGGTGGGATAATGATAAGATAATGACGAAATATACTTACAATATTTTTTAAGGTCTACAAATGTAATATTAAAATATACTCTTGTATGCATCGATATAACTTATATTCTACTATAAAATAACCCATATTTGAATAAAAATGCATCGCGCATAAGGTTATCGTACTTTGGTGCCGTAGATTGTATATCAATATTTGTAGCCTATTTGAGCCGTCCAATTACAGTTTTTTTTTTATGTAAATAGGTGCGACTTGCATTGCGCAATATGATGTCTGTTTTTATCTATTCCGTAAACTATAACGTATAAGGTTCGTGACCACTTCTCGATAGACTTTTTCTCGTTACTATTTTACGGAATACTTAGGCCATGAATTTAAGTTTATTTGTATGATAACTTTTTTAAACCTTACTAATGATGTACATGCGAATGTTTGCTTGTTTTTGTGTTCGTTACGTTTTCACGCCTTAAATTGAGTACAATCGGTGGTCCTGAAAGTCTGTATACACGTTGTCCAGGGGGTACAGAAAATGAAACTAGGTACACATAGAATACATTCTTTTTTATTATTTTATCTTATATTTAGGAGCTTTTATTCTATTGAATATATCGGCCTCATTGTTCCCTATTCTGTCGAGTTTCAACAGGAGAGTCGTTGATGAGATATTATTACAAAGTCATACAACATCTGTGCTTCTTCCGAACAGGGTTCTGCCAAAATGCTGTGACAAATACCGATGTCTTGGCAATTAACATTCATAATACTCATCAACGACTCTCTTTCAGTGCTATTCTTGGCACACTCCATCATTAAGTGATGCACATCATCAATTTTGCCACATAAATTGCAGTTTGGTGACTCCGCTTTCTTCATTAGATATGCAACATACATTTGATCGTAAATATGTACTTTTTCCGATCGATAGGTTAAAACTACATAAACGCAAACGAAACCGAGAGCAAAAGCTATTTTTCTTATATTTAACATCTTTTAATGATACCCAGGTCCATAATAATCCAATTATACTAAAGTGAAAACTTTTCCAGTGTTTTTAAAAAAATAATTATTGATTTATTTCACAGATCATTTTAGCAACCCCATTAGAATGTTTTACTAAAATCTTATGAAATATTAATATATCTAGATGAATAAAATAGTTATAACGAGAAAGCATAACAAATAATGGAACTTAAATTCACAGTTATAATATTAGTTAGGATAATAACGTAAGCGAGCTCTAGAACATTTCATACTGTTACGCAGTAAGTTTACTACAAAATAATCCTTCATAGATTCGAACCTACGTCAAAAAGCCATTATCGCTCCAAATTCGATAGGTAACTACGTTAATTTTTACCTATTTTTCGAAATACATACCACCGATAAGAATAAATTCTTTTTATATGTAAACTCGTGTGTTACTCATACATACTCACAATATATAGACAAGCCGTATAAAAAAAACGTTCAAACGTTTCTTTGATAAACAAATCAGACAGGACGCCTACTCAAAAACATTCGTAACCAAGCCGCCTTAACTATTCAAGCATCGATAAAAAAAATCGTAATAAAAAGAATCGTATGGATCTCTCAATAACCTCTGTCCGTTCCACCGCATTTAGATGACGTCTGATACTGTGACGCTTGGGTATTGTTATAATTGTGATTTATTTTTTTATTTCCGTTTGTCCCACCGCGCCGGTCATCCGAAGTAGTTGTCCTTTATTAATATTTGTCGCTGTCACTGATAAAATACGATACAAATAGCCTTATGGATAATTTTTTCTCCTTTTTGTCGGTGTTAAACACACGCGGCCAGTGGATGATAATAAATAAATGTATAATTTTCTCGAATAACACTTAGTACTTAACTTTTTAACCATAAATATAAATAAAATTGAATCGTTTGTTTTTTGTCTGGGTTAATCTTCAAAACGGCTGATTTTAAGAAACCTTTACTTGTATATAGAGGACTTTTCAGAGTATTATCAACTTAAAATCAGTTAAAAGGTTATAGAGGTTAGGAAGTAATAAAATAGTTAGAAGTTAAAAATATAAATCCAAATAGAATATACATATTGATATAAATAATTTTTCATTAATATATATATAATATGTATATTGCAGAGTTTGTATGTATCTAAAAGTACATTCCGTTATTATGATAATATGTTAGTAAATATTCAAGTTTATTACATAAATACTGATATATTCTAATTTTATGTATCGTAAAATTAGCCTACAGTAGATGGGCATGATGTTTCTATAATAATGTGAATGATAAACCAGTCAAAAATGTTGTAGAATTTTTAATTTATATCTCATAATTGTATTTATGGTATTTAATGTATGCCTTAATAAGCCATATTTTGAAGATTAGTTTTAAAAGATTTTTGTTTATTTTCTTCTTCTTATTATTATTATTATTCTAAAGTATTCATTTTTAATAGTGTATTCAAGATATTTAACATTTATATTCGTAACCATTTTATAACAAAATTAACAAAATAAATTTTTACATCAAATTAATCAATTTCATAAAAAATTCATAACATTAAAATATTCAAAAATATTAATGTATCTTTAGAAAGATATATTAATTATATCATTTAGCATTAATGCTACTCAAATGATATATTTATTAACTATAGACTTTCCTTTTTTATATTCACTACATGTTAAACATAATTGTCACTAATTATTTTATAAGCGTCAAAAATGTATATATCGAAAAAAACCTTGAAAAATGTTGAAATTCTTTCCCCTAACACTTCTGTAATAAATTTTCTATAATCAGAATACTATATCGTTTCCAATATTATGACAGTTTTCTAGACGTAAAAAAAAAAACAACACAACTAAAATTCTGGAGACAAAAGCCCTTTATTCTGTTTTCGATGGATTTTATTTGTCATGCAAAAATTATAGGTTCGATTTTATTCGAACCTACTTTACTGACGCGGAAGTTAATTTCGTTTCTTCAATATTTCTAAAGAATAAACAAATAAAACGATTATGGTTAGTTAAATGAAATTGTTATTGTATATAATAAATAATTATCATAACTTCTAAAATAATAAAATATTATATATATTCAAATAATACAAAAGTCAGGCACTAGCACTAACACGGAAAATAGCTCTACAGAAGAAGAACTGGTATGAAATATAATAAAACTCATACTTCATGCTAATACTTTAAAAACTAAATTCAATATTTGCTTCTTAAGAGACAATTTTTGAACTGACTATTTGCTATTAGCCTTTTACCGGCTTCACCAGACTAACTTAAGAAACAATACCCTATATGTTTTTAATATACATAATTATTCTCTATGACATTTTATTATAGGTTACATAAACTTATATAGTCCTCCTTATAAACTAAAGCGAAATAGGAAATAATAAATCATAGTAAATCAATACACTATAGCCGAAAGCACTACCTCGATACCTATTTATAATTTAACGCTACCGGTTAACGTTAATTAAGCGTGTTCGTTAAAAAAATAAAAAGTTCCATTGTTTTGTAACTCAAGGGAACGGCGGCGCTCGACTCCGGTACCTACGGAGCCACATTCTGTTAATTGACCCAACGCCACTTTAATTACTCGAAACGGTAACGATCTGATAAAAATTAATACAACCCACGGTTATGCTGACAAAAAAGGTAATAATGTTTGACCAGTCATATAGATCCGTGTAAATGATAAATTGTACCATTGTCATATTATCTTGTAAACAATTTAAAACTATTTGGAATTAAACTTTATATATTTTTATAACATTACTAAACAAACGTCTATGTTTGTACAGATAAAAAACTCTTACTAAATATCCGAATAAAAAGTTTCACTTCAAAATTGTTTTCTTTTTTTACGCAAGCTATTAATTCTTTTCAGACAGTAAAAAAAGTATAATATATATTATTTTTAATATAATAAATATATTTACCATTAGTCCCATTGAGTCCAATAAGAAGTAAATGCACAAGAACAAGAAACACGAATCGGTTCGATCCATTTACGGTGTTATCGCACTCATTAACACCAGCATCCACCATACTGCCACAGAATTTTATTAAATTTTCACACCATCGATAATTTACATGTTTACCATTTCACTATTAATAATCCACTATTTATAACTACCACTAGTATAATATTAATTTTCATTCGTTCAAAAATTCAAATTTCCATATCGAAACGAGTATGTAGTTTTTAAATTTAAAAAAGTTCGGTAAACATCATCGCGTTCGGATACGCGACTCGAATGTTCGTCGATCGCACGACCAACCGACTTCGGGTCTTGCGTCGTACTATCGCGTCTCCCTACCTCATCTCTGTTTACTCAATGTATCCAGTACTAAATGGGGGGATATAGTGGCGCCTTTACCACCTAAGCTAAACTTATATAATTATGAAATAACATGTGATTCTTACACATTATTCTAATATACAGATAAATAAATGTTTAGTTGTATACGAAAAATATTTTACTCGCTAAGAGTAAAGCGACAATATTTAAATTTTTTCATCACGAACTTTTGTTTACTAAGTTTATCTAATTTTTCAATATCATTTCATTATTCAAATACTATGTGACAGTAACCTTATACCTCGTATATATCCTGAATGCATTGTGAATATATTAAAACTCTTTACACCTTTTTTCTTTGCATCTTTACACTGCTGCTGTCCCTCATATATATTCATTTATTAAAGGTTTATGCTATTTCGATCTGATAAATAATATTATACATATGCAAATAATAAATTATAAATATTATACAAAAGAAGCCATGGTAATAAAAGTACCAATATTTAATTATTTTTTTTGCGCTATAAAGATATAATGAATAAGTTTCTTTATAGGTATCCCTAACATTGTCGGTTTGTCTACGCAGTTAGAAACACAAAACCCCTACTTATTTTTTTGTTTCTCCTCTAAAAGCCCCTCCCCCCTATCGAAAGAAATCTAAAAAGCTTATACAGAAAGAAAAGGAAATAAAATACGGCTTATTTCATTTGACGCATTTGTCGAGTTAGCGCATGCGCACCGGGCGGGCGCCGACAAAGGATCAAAATATAGTGTTACGAATATATCAGACACGAATTACTTACTATGAACCTTGTCAATTCCAACATGATATATTTTATAGCGTAAACTTTTTTTTTATATTATAAGGGGCAAACGAACAGGTGGGTCACCTGATGGTAAGTGATCACCGCCGTCCATAAACACTAGCAACACCAGGGGAGTTGCAAGTGCGTTGCCGGCCTTTTAATATATGTGGGCCTCCGGCGCTCTCACTGGCCGAACGAAACGCAACAGTGCAAGCACTGTTACTTCACGTCGGTTTTCTGTGAGAGGGTGGTACTACCCCGGGCGAGCCGACCCATTCATGCTGAAACCAGTAATAGCTTCAGCGTAGCTCTACCACCTACAACTACATACAAAACTAATTTGTATCTGACCATATGGTAAAAAGTCCAGTATCTTTGCTTTTCATTGGATGTTAATTATCATATATAACCTTACTTGTATCGTAATAGAAGCAAAGCCTGAGGTTTTGTCTTTATAAATTGAAAAATAGTCACCGATTTTTAAAATAACCATTTCTACACAACTACAAACATTATTTCGCTGTATTTAGTTAAATGATAAATCAATAATTCATAATAACGTCAACTCGGACTCTCCTGTATAGTATAATGTACATACATAATTAAATCTATATAAGTAAAATGTAACTCAACAAGTAGTGGATAAATTGCGATATTTTTTTTCATTTTTAGACAGTAAATAATTAAAATAAATAATTTTATGACAACTTTATTTAATATAAAGTTTTGAGAAACTACGATCTTTATATGTTCTTCGCGTTGAAAGAATTTGTGTTTTCTTGTCGTGTAAAAGTGAAGCAAGCGGTGTGGTGCTTATGTATTTTTCTCTATGCGTAAAATATATTGTTAAAATAATAATCGACGCAGACGAAGTCACGGGTATTAGCGAGTTACTAATAAACTGAAAAAAACAACATTACGTCATAAGAACGTCACCTCTGACCTTTCTGTACCCTACATATTCAAATAAAAAACGTTCTAATTTCAAACCGGTCGCCCCTCCGCCGCACGCGCTCCTGCGCATCCCTCCGACCATTATTATGCTGAAGAGGTCATTCACAGTTCGCACAATACCGCCCATACGTCGGGTCGAGCTGTTAATAGGTGAGGCAGACCGCTTTAAAATACGTTTTTTTTATTTCTCAACATTAAATTATGGCAGAGAATATAACTACGCCAGTATTAAACTTCAAGGTACTCGCTAGGTTGAGATTTTGCACGGCTATAATTTTGCATGATAGGTATACGATCAATGTTAATACATTAATAACAGTTTAATGTTATGCTTACACCCCAATATGGTTATATATTTTGAATAATCTAACAGCCTGATACAAACTATAGTCTATATATAATAATATTTCACTATAGTCTAAGAAATTTTAAGAGGTTTGTATCTGAATCTGAATCTGAATTTTTGTAGGTGGTAGAGCTACGCTGAAGCTATTACTGGTTTCAGCATGAATGGGTCGGCTCGCCCGGGGTAGTACCACCCTCTCACAGAAAACCGACGTGAAGTAACAGTGGTTGCACTGTTGCGTTTCGTTCGGTCAGTGAGAGCGCCGGAGGCCCACATATTTAAAAGGCCGGCAACGCACTTGCGATTCCCCTGGTGTTGCTAGTGTCTATGGACGGCGGTGATCACTTACCATCAGGTGACCCAACTGTTCGTTTGCCCCCTATAATATAAAAAAAAATCATAAATATCAATTTACATATATGTGTGATAGTATTGTACTTATATCTTTAATACTTATATCATTAATACACTCATTTTAGGCTATGTTCATTGTTAAAACTAAATATGTTGTGTACAATTTGTAATTGGATTTCAGAGATTTGTAATGATATAATAGTTTTGCTATCAATGTAACTGTCAATCTGTAATTGTACCTTATTTTAATAAATAAAAATTAAAAAAATAAAAAGAGCTAAGAGTAGAACAGAGTCACTTGGCGTTTTGCTACAGATGAATAAATTCATAGAGGCTTCTCATCATATAGTCTATTCCACAGTTTTAGAGAAAAACGTAAAGTTGAATCAATGCTCTTTTTCAATTTTAATTTGCTACAGTAGAATTCTGATAATTCCTAAAAAGTAGATATTAAATAATCATAGTGGATCACGAATTTAAAGCTAATTAATGGACTATGGTAAGTCCTACATGCAATATATTTGGAATGATAGGAACAGAAAAAACATGCCTCGCTTAAACACCGAAATGCTTATAATATTTATGGAAGAATTGATAATCGTTGGGGAATCGGTAAATAGAAAAACAGTAGCAGAAGAAATAAGTAGCATAGAATCATCTAGGAAAAATTCTTCATCGAATGGTCATACTCCTATGACGATATGTTCTGTAGTTTGGATTTGATTGAACCTCAAATAGATAACAAAGTATAGGAATATACTTAATTTGAACTTGGTTAAACATAGCTTCGTGCGTAATTTTAAGTCAAATAGTTCTATGGACTACACCAATACGTTAAGTAGTGAGTGCTTGAGTCTCAAAATAACGGTATTTTCTTTACATTTATATAGAACACTAGCTGTGCCCGCGACTACGTCTGCGTAGAATTTCAATTCCACACACTGTGGTTAATAAAATCATAGATAAAATGACGTATCAAGACTCGGCATCGAGCCTTTGTGAACGATTTTGTTCTTCGAGGCGTGGTGTGGCACTCCAATATCTAGTAGCTGCTCATACTGTGAATGTATAATTTTGACTATCGATACACGGTGCGGGAATCAGAACAACAGTCAGCAATGCCAAAATCTGTCTAGTGGCTTTTGCGTAATTTGTTTCTTTTTGTGTTTTCTTATAAGTAAGATACATATATATATACGAATGCGATATATATTTAAAATATGTCCTATATGTTATACCGGTGTATAATCTACCACCATACCAGATTTCGTCAACATCTGTCAAGTAGTTTTCGCGTGATGCGCGTACAAACGACAAACAGACCAAAATTCTAAAAACAATAAAAATGGCGTTCTGTCATTGATTCTCAGACCCTCAGAGTATTTTTTCTTAAATATATTTAATGTACAGACTTCGTCTCGTTAGCCTTTTATTATGTGTATCACTACATAGTATAAAACAAAGTCGCTTTCTCTGTCCCTATATCACTATGTATGCTTAAATCTTTAAAACTACACAACGGACTTTGATACGGTTTTTGTTATAAATAGAGTGATCGAAGAGGAAGGTTTACATGTATAATAGCATAACTTAAATAGTGGTTAAATACTGTTATTTTTGAGTTTATTCTAAATTTAACGCGTGCGGGCCACGGGCAGTAATGAATAAATCAAAGCTACAGGATCGATTTTAATCATTTTTTCAGTGAATGACATAGGCTATATATTTTATACCCGTGCGAAGCTGGAGTGGGCCGCTAGTAGATTATAATTGAAAAATATTATATGGCTAACTTATATTGTTTATTATTACCCCGTACCCTGACTTCGTACTCGAGCAAATAAATGATATTTTTATCTCGTATTATTATCTACATATTTTTTGTATATAATAATTACGCGTCGTCTTTTATATTTTTAAACGTAACTTTGACATCGCTAATTAACCTCTATAATTTTTTTCTCGATTTTACGTTATCTCTGTTAAATTTCATCGTTCCTGACTAGCCTCTATGGAATGGTGTAATGGTAGGTAGCGTAGATAATGGTATGGAAAGTTCTGTATCTGCTTGTAATAACATCTCAAAATCTATTCACTCGTTTCGGATATAAGTCCAGATAAACAATACTTAGTACACTTTTATTCATTTATATGGATTTTATGTTTGCACGCCTATCACATTTAATATTACTAATCAGTAAAGTTCACGAAATATATGTCATACTTTATTGTATAGAGCGATCAGATAATAAATTTCTACGAGCTATTTTAACGTACATACCATTATTATATTTATTATGAAATAAAAATGTTTTATACCTACTACTTTAAAGACAATTAATACTGCATTTACTTGAAATATAATAAAATAATAATAATGGTATTTATTATCATAAACAGGCTAATTATAAATGCTATATATTATCTATTATATAAATATGTATGCAATATGTGTTTCATTTGTAATCGTGCATACGAAAATACTCTCAATCAATTTATCAATTTTATTTTAGTATATAGACATTTAACACTAACTTAAGCAGTCCGTATTACGCCAAATAAATAACTGTTAAATATAAATATATACAAAAACATCCAAATATAGAACTGACAATAATGATCCCCAAAACATAATTTGTGTGCAGTGTCATCGCACTCCTGACTTTCGGTACAATAGAAAGGTTTACCACCACAAAGCCATAAATCCTGTCCATTGATTTCTTTTGCAAATAAAATATAAGTCAACAATAAAAAAATGATATATGTAAAGAGCGAATGCAAATTCACAATAGATTAATATCGATAATCGTTTCTACCATCGATATGATTCAATGCGACTATGAATACACCATATGTCATATGTCACATATCATTAAGAAAAAAACTTTTAGGGAAGAAGGTTAATACTACTAGTGTTCTAGAATAATATAACAGTTTTTTTTTATACAGAAGCAGTTAACTACCGTATTGTACCGTACAATATATAATATTATACGATATTACATTTTATATTACAGTGTACATGTCACATCAGTTTTTTTTAAAAACCATATGGTTTTATAGGTGAGCAATTGACTTCTAAATCTTTTATTCCAAATTAATTACATTATTACGGTTCCATTTCCTTTTTTATTTATTCTTAAATTGAAACTGTCTATTATAAGGCGCGTGCTGTGACAGCTAAGAAGGTTTTAAAGGCCAATGCGCCTGTTACTATTCGTACGTAGTACGTGAATTATTCATTTATGTAAGATATATTGGTCACTGACTGTCCACAAATAAATAAATATACCTCAAAGTTGATATAAGTTGTAATATATTACATAAACTCGCCTTATGATCGCACTCACGGGTCCAACCACATTTCGTGTCAGCACTTTAATTATAAAAAAACATGTTAATTTAACCGGTTTCAAGAGACATCGTTTTCCCTTTGAATATCAATTTTATGTCACCAATATAATATAAACAATATTGTAAAAGAAAGTTTTATTTTTAAATTTGTGTATACACGGTGTTTGAATTACGTTTATACAAAAAACTTGGCCCACAGACTATACGCGTTTATCTAGTATTATTCTTTGTAATAAATAATCGAGTTTAGTAAAATGGATAGTGTGTCCAAATATTCAAATAGTTGAACAGTATAGAAGCGCCATCTAGTAGTGACATATAGAAAAGTGTATCGCATAAAATCTTTTTCATGAGAATACTTAAGTGTGCAAAATGATGGTCAATTAAAAACGTATTTAGATTTTATCAGTCTGAAATATATATAGTAATATCCATTTTTATACATATAACTATATATAGTGTTACATATATATTATATAGCTAGCTGTTGCCCGCAGCTCCGCATGCGTTTTTTCATAATTGTATATTACTTCTCATAAGATCAGCTATCAGTTAGTGAAAGTTCCGTGAAAAATGGTTCAAACGTTTTGGAGATAGTACTGCAAACAAAGTCATTGGTAAAAGCTAGTCCAAAATAAAAAAGCTTCATTTATTTTTATAATGTTAGCTATCTGTCAGTGAAAGTCCCGTGAAAATAAGTGCGATCGCCTTAGAGATAGTACGACAGACGACGCCACAGATGACAGCTAGTCTAAAATAAAGTAGCCTATGTCATCCGGTGTAATTTTAACTGTTCGTCAGTGAAATTTCTTTCAAAATCGGTCCAGCCGTATCGGAGATTACCCAGAACATACAGACAAACAGACAGACAAAAATTTTAAAAATTATATTTTTGTTATCAATATCGTGTATACGTTCACATCCAACCAGTAAAAAGTAGTTATTTTGATATTACAAACATACACTACAATTTTATTTATATGTATAGATTTATACTTTTTTAAGGATTGTTTACCGGGGTTCCTTATCTTTGGCGTAAATAATATAACAAAAATATAGATAATATATGACTGCGTTGGTTCACACTTATGCAACTTTCTAGTATGGGGTTTGATGCGTTATGAGGTGTGGCCCTTACAAATATTTTATGATTTGTATTTGTACTTACTAAAAAAAAATTGTATCGTATTTTTGACGTAATTGTATTTGAAATGTCTGTACAATATGGAAACCTTGTAGGCTGAAGCTGACTTCACCTTTTTACTTATAAACACTCAACACAACATACTTATTATATAAACATGTAGCATCCTCTTTGATCTGTATTTTCACGTAAATTAGATTTTATGTCACGAGAATATCTCCTTCACAAAAAAACACCTTGAAAAAAAATCTAATATTTAATACTCGTGGATCAGTACAACATGAATAAAATGAAAGGAGCGATTAAAAAAATTCTATACATCAAAGTTAAGAATAAAAAATTAGTTCAAACAACATGGAATATCAGAATGTCCAACATTTTATCTTCGAATTTATTTCGACATCGAAACGAGACCAACACCTATGAATTTGTAATCTGTGAAGAAAAACAGAAGCCATACGGATGTCGCCTACGTGCTACGTGCACGTACTGGCAATGTTTCGTAAATATTCACTAAAAGTTGAACCCTTAAAGTTCCAAAAGAATCTCTCTTATTCCCTGTAAATTACAATGACGAAGCGTGTCCCGATAGACCAAGTTAGATTGGACGCAATATTTTTATTGTCCGCCAGCGCGAGTCTATAAAATGAACATACTCGGAATAAATAAGTATCTTTTTAAAAAAAGAACTAGTTTCCTAATCTTATACGTTTCGTAAAACTCGAGCATCGTCGATTTATCATACTGTCATCGACCTACATACCATCTTTTTGAAGTTCCTTAAAATATACTTACTGGCCAGTAACGTTTGAAATTTATCGAAGTTAATGTAAACTTTTTTAGAAATTATAAATTTGAATACAGGCTATGAACACGGTTACTGGAATAGTTTAAAAAAAAATCGAATGTAAAGAACATTACAACAGATTCGTGCCCGTGACTTTGTACTTTTTAAAATGTTTTTTTTTTTGTTTTACGGGAATTCTTTAATATTTTCTGTTGTATTTTTTTTTCCGATGTATCTTTCTTAACGCTTATAGAATACCGTAATTATTAGTAGTCCAAATAATAACGCTCATAGAAAGTTTTCTATCTATTTTTAAAAGTATCGCCAAAAGCAGATTAGTTTTTTGGGAAATTAATATGGGCAAAAAAACAAAACAAAAATTCTAACTTTAAAATAATAGTTTACATTTATTCTGAATTTATTGTTGTATGTCAGAAAACCAAAAATATTCAGTTAAAATTATTTTTGTATACGTAAATAGGCCTGAATACTAAGAGCAAACTAATTCCAACAGAATCACCTCTTAAATCATTTTAAATCAT
Source organism: Antheraea assamensis (assembly GCA_035772565.1). NCBI lineage: Eukaryota > Metazoa > Arthropoda > Insecta > Lepidoptera > Saturniidae > Antheraea > Antheraea assamensis. The sequence goes on along the minus strand of JAQQSE010000022.1, from coordinate 1,813,382 downwards.
CCATTGTATTTACAGGCAGTTAAACTTTGTAACATCCTTCATGTACTTGTTGACGGTTCCGAGAACGCCTGTAGGCAGTCTGTCTTCACGTCACTCCCTAATCGTTCGGGTTACAGGCACTAATTATACCATTCTTTAACACCAATATAGCAACTGTCTCGTACTGACAAAGATAAAAGTAGATTTCGTTGAATTTGCTTATTTCCTACATTTGTTTCCATAATCGTTTTAAGTAGTATTTTCTTATATATATTATTAATTCCATCGGAATACAAAACATTAATGTAAAATAAGGAAATATTAAGAAATAAATAAACACTATTTCTGACGTCAGAAATACGAGCGTACATTTTTTAGTTCTGCTCTTAAGGTATTTCGCTTAAAAGCTTTGTTAAATTTAACACTCCATCATAGAGGAAATAGTACATAATATAACCTAAAAATTTATCAAACCAGGAATCGGTACTTAAATTCTGTATTACAGTTTCTTTTGAATCGGAAACTAGATATTTCTCTGAATTATCGTAATTTATCGTGATTTGTCATTATCATAATCCTGATATTGACATAATTTAAAATTTAAAAAAAAATCCGACGATGTAATAAGAGAAATTCGAATGTGCATTAAAAATTTGGATATCTTCAAGAACGCTGTCTCACACGTAACTCTTGCAAAACTCTTAAGCTTTACCAAAACGAAACTCATTGATTGATGAGCGAACAACTGCCGCGTTTTGCATTCAGCTATTTACGTGTATTTCCTATGCTTAACCCGTCTGTCTGCCATCGGGTGATTAATGACAGCTACTGGATGCCTATTACCCACAGCAAAGGTATATGTATGCAATCTCAGCTTAGCCTGAGAGATACACCGTATTAAAATTAATTCGAAAGGAGAGGATATCTATTTACTTTATAGTCCATAAGTATGCTACTTATTAAGAATTACTTCTAGATAGTTCAGTAGAGTATTTATCCTTATCATTAGTACTATTATTACATAGTGAAAAAAATACCTCATTTTCGAATTTATAACCTTAGTATAGATATGAAAGTGTATTTGTTCACTTGTTAGGTTTTCACACCTTAACAGCTCAACCAATTATTATTAAATTTACTATACACGTTGTCAGGGGTACAGAATAAGATACTGGGTACCTACTATCTATAAAAAAAAAATGTTTGTCTGTGAAGTTAGTTTACGGGCGATAATTTTACGTGATAACGTCATAAGAAAACATTGGTGAAAAATCGCATACATTTTGCCGTAATTGTTATTGTAATAGAGAATGGAAACTACATTAGCTTTTCACTTCAGTTTAAAAAAACACGACGAAATAGTTAATGTGTAGGTTGTGTGCTGCTGCCGCTGTCTCTCTTCTACTTGGACGCATCGGCCGGTAGAATGGATGAGAGATAGATGCGTCACAAGCCGAAAGCTCAGGCCGGTCGCACCTCTCTATCGCTAGCTCCGTGCTATCCCTTGTGCTCACTCAGTTCAGGAGGAACGTGACAATGAGTCATGCCTTTTCGTGCGTGCAGCCGGCGTTCATTAATGTAACAGACGTTATCACGTCAATATGTACTGTTCCCGATGGATAGATCAAATCTACATTAAAGCAAGTGTAGCCACTATTAAAATCTAATACTTAATATATACGCTTTGTTTAACCTCACTTGCAACCTCAAACCAAGCCTGACGATAAAATAATACGCTAATACCAGAGAAACTGACTCTTAACTGTAGCTTACGGAAAATACGTGCTTGGCAATTGTTATTTAAGAGGCGAGTATAAGAAAAAATTGTGCAATAGATTCGTCAGCATGTTTTCTTTGAGCGGTAGCTCAAACTGATTATGAAATTTGGAACTTATGTTAATCTGGGCAGTAGCAACACAAGCTGTGCTGCTTCACAATAAATATTTAGATCTTGCACACAATAATCATGGCGTTTATTTGAAAATGTTTACTAGCGAGCCCGGCAGACGTTGTCCTGCCCTGATAATAAAAACAACCCTAGAATCAGACTTTTGAATTCACCTGAACACACACAAAAAGTGTTATAAAAATCTGTCCAGACATTTAAGAGGCGTTCAGTTACATACACACGTACAGAACTATATTATAAGAATTAGAATAATTTGTTAATATTAATAAGTTAGAATAAATATAGCAGAAGAATTATACATACATATAAAAAGCTATGATAAAAATATAATAAAAGACCAAATGCAATTAATATGAATTAAATAGAATGAATATAAACTTAAGATTTTTTCAATTTCTCATCGTAAATATTCTAGTATTCATTTAATTAATTATTTATTAATGATAATTAAACCATAAGCATTATTATGTGTTAAATGTCAATAGTCTCGCATTTAAAGAATTTCATAAAAAAATTATGTAATAAATAAGAAATAAGTATAAATAGAAAAAACAAATTAAAATCAAAAATAGACTTTGCTTACAAAATTTATTCTAAACAATGTTATGCGTTTATTTCCTTTCCCCTCCATATGCGCATCGCAGCACTTGCACCACTTTATAGATTGTAAAACGCGAAATGTTTATTAAAATCTTAGTGTTTGAAATCTTTAATAACCTTATATTAAATATGGTATTGTATCAGTTTTGGTTTTTGCATAACACTGAAACGTATATTTTCTACATTTCTCTCTTACTTACGCTCTCATTCAGATTACAATAACTTTTGATAGATGGAACAGATTTTAATGAATTAAAAACTAAATTGTACTTAAGAATATATTTTATGTTTTTCTTGGTAAACTTTAAAGATGTACTTAGTACTTTAGTAGTGATACGTGCATAAACAAACAGACAGACAGATGTATTTTATAAATAATATATAAATGTATTTAATTACTAATTTTTGATCTCTTGTAAAATAAAATCTAAAATGTACAGAATGAATGTTTTTTTGTGTTTATTTCAGTTCTATATAAAATTAGTATACCTAATTAAGTCGCATATTATTTCAAAGTAAATTGAATTAATTAAACAGTTTAAATGCGGCGCTGTGTACTAATATGGTATGCAACCTATAAATAGCATTGCATAAGGACAATAACTCCATGGAAGGTAAAAATTAATGCTATAAAATTATAAAAAACTTCGATTCTAGAGATATCAATTTTATTAAAATCGGTATTAAATATTGAACAAATATTGTACATTGAAGACGTCAGGATCATGAAGTATGGAGAATAGAAACTTATAAATAAGTGCTTGATTCGACCGTACGATGCTATGAACAAAGCTATTACCAAATTCCTTTACTGATAACACTAAAGGTAGCAACTAAATAAACAAAACATTTTTTCAAAGGATAAAGTACCGTCTTATAAAAACACGAACTCAAAAGAGTAAAATAATCCTTCATTTTTTTTTACATAATAATTTTTCTTAGTTTTAAAAAAGAAATTAAGATGCAGTTACAAATTTCAAATAATACCTATAATATATTTATTGTTTTAAAGTCGAAGTCAGTTTGAAGTTTATGCCAGTCAAAAAGTGAAAATCTGAAATAATAATATAGTCTCTAAATGTCTTTTGTCTTTTACACAAGTACACAGGGACTTGGCACCGACTTCAAAAAAATATATAATAGGTAATATACAATATAAGGTGCACATAAAATCGGTTAAAATTGAAATAGGCCGGTTGAGAAACACAGGAGAAAAAGGTACTGAACTGATTTATCTTAGCGTATTTATAAATAGATATGAGTTGAGCGAATATCGACTCTCATTAAAAGGCAGATCAATTAAATAACAATGATGTAATAAATATGCCATCAGAGAAGCGGTTATCTTATTGTCTGCGCCTAGGCATCGAAGTTTTCGCATACGTCGCCGGTCCAACTGACAAGTGCCGTATTTTTTTCAACTCGCTTATAAGTATCGTGAAATTACACGCTATAATATTATAAGAACAAGTTATAAGATCTGTAAGAGTTAAATAAATTTAATAAGTTAATACCTTTCCAAAATAAGGGAGAAAATTAACAATAACATTTTCTTTAATTATTTTGTACAATCAGATTTGTAATTTAATAACAGTTCTGCTCGATATATAGTTTCAATTCCTTGCATGTACGTTGATAAATATTAAATTGTTATGAGAATTAAAGAGCACTTACAACTTGCCGTCCTTGTCAATTTTTTGGCCGGTATGTACATAGCGGTATATACTTTTTTCTTCGAACTAACAACACTATTGGTCTGAGGAACTTTCACAATTTCTCCAGAGTGCTAAGATGTTCGCATTTCGCATTCGCTACATTCGCATGTTACATACACATGTTTGTTTGTTACGTTTTTACTACGCAACCGATCGTCTTGACATTTTGCATACTCACGAGTACAGAAAAGGACTAATAGTCTATATTATCTATAAAAAAAGTATTGTTCCCAAGAGGTAAGTCCAATCTACACCCATGCGAGCGAAGCCGTTGGCAAAAACTAGTTAAATAAAAAAATAATAACGGACATAATCACATATAACTATTTAAAGCCTGTTTCTTATAACTTGTATCAAGTTTAAAACATCGTATTCTTTCGAAAGCATATTGCTGGTCTAACAGAGTAGTAAATTTACATCTTAATTTTGTTATTAATGTGTACATTGTGTACATCGTGTACATTTTCTTATACAACTAATCATAAATTAAACCATACTGAGTAATATTCATAAATCACCACAGCGAATGCTTTACGGCTTAAAGTACACTGGAAGACACAACAGTTTGTGGGAGGTCGTAATTTGATGGTCAATAATAATATGACATTAAGGTAATAAATACAGTATTCTCCATATGATTTTTCTCTGAATATACTCAGTTGTATCTTATAGCAAAACCATTATATCAAAAATTCGTCAGTAAAAAATACTATTTCGTTAAATAATTTAGCTATTAAGGTTATCTTGGCAAAATGAAATAAAAAATCATGAGCACTAACACAATATAACATCTACGCATCGCCATTATATGCAATCGTGAATAGTCTTGCAAAGATATATCGAAATATCGATAAAATAATGTTCAGCCCGTGGGTACATCGATTGCCGTTTGCGGCAGAAAATAACTGTTTTGTACGCATACGTCATATTACTGTACAAAAAATCAAATTAACCACTGTCACTCAAGCAGTACGCAATAAGATTTCTTAAATTTGTTTCCTCTTTGCGAGTTTTTTTTTTACATTGTGTGTATGTTTACTGTGACATCGCAAATAGACAAGGCGAGCGCCAAATGGTAACAAACTAATCTCGAACGCACTACGGCGCGCTTTATACATATCTTTATGAAGGAGGGTGGAAAGGTCTAGAAGGTTGACGTCATTCCTCAAATGATTGAACATCGTTTCGAAACGACCTATTTTCAGAATCCTATTGTATTTTATTTCTAAAGTTAATGAGTATTATTATTATAATTACTTATATTTATATTATTCAATATTTTTTATTTATATCGAGTTTGCATATAAGATGGGCAATATTATCGATAAAGATAAGTAATAAATTTCGAAAGATCTAACAAACTTCAAATTTATGAAACTTCCGTTACATTTTAGTAATGCGACTTTTTACCACACTTTATAAAATAGACAGACACCTCTACCCTTTATAGGTGCAAACCGAACGTTTTTTTTTCGTACGACGCGTCGGTGTGACTGTCACGTAATACAGACATAGGTTGCATCGAAATGATTGCTCAAATTATTAATATTGATTTAGTAAATAATATATATTTTATAATATATTTTTGTCCTTATATTTTGTCTATTAATAATAAGTATAATATGAAGTTACGTTAATCTATACGTGTACATGTATCGTTTGTCGAAATTTTATTTTGCTTTCCTAATTCTAACTAACAACAGTTTAATAAGTACGGTAATGAATTGGTATATATGGTGAGAATAAGACAAAATTTATTTACAAAATCTAGGAATAAAAAGAAACCTAACAATTAGCACTTAGGATTAATTAATTATAACAAAAACTTAAACTAACGAAGTATTTTCCAACGACGTTGAATTCAGTATTTATTGGTAGCCATTATTAGCTAATGGAAAATTCAATTGTTTTCCAAAATTAAATTTCACTAACAATCGAATAACTTCACAATTAAAAAAAAAAACAATAGTACTCTTTGCTACCCTTTCCTCTTCACATTTTCTTATTTTAAGAATAAAACAGTCTGAAATGTCGAGTTGCCGGCACTTTATGAAGCCCTAGCGCTAGAGTCGTACTCAAACTTGTTCGCGAGTAAGTAAAGCTTTATTTTAATTTTCCTTGCACACGACGCCGACGACGGCGAGTTTCCGCAAAGAGAAAAAAATGTTTAACTACTTCGCACGTGCACGAAATAAACTTGGATGGTTTACGAGCACGTTTTTAAACGGTAGACATTGAAATTGTTGTTGTTGTTGTACTTTTATGTTTTGAGTTAAGAATCAAAAAGCATCATATTATGTAGTAAATTATATAGTATTATGTAGGTGGTAGAGCTACGCTGAAGCTATTACTGATTTCAGCATGAACGGGTCGGCTCGCCCGGAGTAGTACCACCCTCTCAAAGAAAACCGACGTGAAGTAACAGTGCTTGCACTGTTGTGTTTCGTTCGGTCAGTGAGAGCGCCGGAGGCCCACATATATTAAAAGGCCGGTAACGCACTTGCGACTCCCCTGGTGTTGCTAGTGTCTATGGACGGTGGTGATCACTTACCATCACGTGACCCACCTGTTCTTTTGCCCCCCTATAATATATAAAAAAAAAGAACTAATAATGAAACAATATATGAATATAAATGAGGATACAATTTCACACTTAAATATTCTATACAAACTAAATATAGCATGAATTATGGTGATATACATACATATATATTATGTACATATGCTAGCTTTTACTCGCAATTTCGATCGCGTTCATGTAAATTTTATATATGTCTAGGGTATAGTTCTTTTTTTTTTCAAGATGGTATATACCCCGATGTCATTTATGATGAGCGCTTGAGTAGTTAAGGCAGAAAAGTGTTACAATAGGCAGCCAGACGCTCCGACAACTAAATAAAAGGCATAGAAATTAGTATCACGTATACATTACCAGTTCAAAAATCTATATTTTGCACGTTATCGCGTTGTTGCAAGTTTCAATGGACAAATAAATATGGCAAAATACTCTATAAACCTTTGGATAGATACTTCATATCGTTTAATATATATATATATGCCCATTATTCTATTGTATACCGTATCTAGGAAACAATGGAGCTCCACACACGACACTAAGCTGGCTAAGTGGTTATTTATTAGCTCTGAATAAGGTCTTACATGCACAAGTATTTGGGATGAACATGGTAGGAATTATCTCAAAGCATACCGAAGCACCTTGTTAGCTGAATGGGATTTAAAATTATATGGCATTATTCAAAATAATTATATTTTATAAGCACTATTAGGGCTCAAAGCAAGCGGAATCTATTCCGGAGATGGAGAGACGTTAGTTCTATAATATAATTGTTATTATATAGCGGTATACTTCCCTATATGAATTGTTTATTGAAAAAAATCCTAATTATCCTATTTCATAATAGACTTTTATGCCAAATTAAATAAGAATCCATTAAATCGTTCGACCATGGTTAATACCTATTAAAGAAGATCATTACAATGTATTAGATTCTTGTCAGGAATTAAGGAAATTAGTGGTCGTCTAGTCATCGAACTTCCACCATAACAAGGGGTACTTTTTCTTCACCTTTGTGTTGAGTATTATACAAATATTGTGATCTGTAGACGCAAGGAGCATGAAGTATGACGAATAGAAACTGATACAACAGTTTATTTTTGAAATATTTCAATTTAACAAAAATCGATTGAGAAACAAAGGAACAAGATGTAAGTTGTTTTATATTTAGTTATTTATATATAAATAATAACAGAACGAGCTAATTTCAAAGGAGAAAATTAGCTAGTAGACAGTAATAAAAAAATAGAAAATAAAAAAAAATATATACGAAGCCGACACGACGGCGCGAGATTACAGGATTCGGTTTTAAATAAACCAAGATAGGCTACGACTTACAAAAGGTCGCAAAAATTAATATCGGTTTCGCAACTCCCGACACAATACCTCTACCATGATTATGTACTCGATTCAGAAAAATATTTCTTGCGATCTGAATTCAGTTATATCGACAAAATAAATCTTGATGGTTTTTTTTATGGTAAAATTATACGTACTGCACAGTTGCATGCGTATTAACAATTTATAACAATTAAATATTAGGTAAATATCAAATCGTGCCAATACTGACATTCATTTTTCGATCGACATTATTGATGTTTTTTTTGTCAAGGAGTCTGCCTCAATAATTATAACAGTATATTATTTTGGAATAAAACGGGTTGTTTGAATCTTTCCCCTATTTGTTAAAACTATAATACCAAATTTTCTAGCAGGTTAGTGAAATATCATGGTGCTTAAAAAGGGTTCGTTCTAGTTTTAAATTTGAAACTTACGTAGGTTATTAGCCAGGTAAAAGAAAATTACTGTTCACTGTATATTGTAGTGTGCATTATTGAAAGTTCTTATTTATTGATCACTTTTAGATAATTATTACTGAGTTATCACATTTTCTAATCATTTATTAATATGTCTGAGTGTTAATATTTTAATTTAGCGTTCTCCAGAATTGTCGTTAGAAAGATAACCGACAGTAAAATTATAGTGATATATATATATTCAAGGAACATTTTTATCAATGTTATGTCGTAAACATCATCACGTAAGGAAAAGGCATTATGATATGATTATATGTGCGTGCGACTATCAAAATTTGAGTAGACAAGCATCCTTCTCTGTCTGTTGTGTAACCTCAATAATGAACGCGTGGAAGTTTCATTAAAAATTATTTTTATTTAGCACTTTTTGTATACCTTATAGATAATGCATTATTTTATATTTAGTTTATAATGCTAATTGTTTATTTTTCTTAAAATTTTAAATATATATTTTTTATTCCTTACCTTGCATTAAGAAACTTCGTTTTTAACAGGCGTTTCTGATAAGTGTTCCTGACTGCATATTTTTTTTTCTAATCATATTATATCATTCCTCATATCTTACAGACTATTGTTTAAATTTTCTGCTTGTTGGCCGAAATTATAGTGTATTTATTTATCTTTTTGGAATTATATCAATGAGCAGATAGCGACAAAGATTGGGTTCTTACTGCCATCCTATCATAGTTTAACATGGCGACTACTATACTTTCGTCGCCTGCATGACAAATCTACAAAAAATATCTTATATTTTCACTTACTAGTTCGTATAAAAAACTTCTAATGCGGTAATAAAGAATCACATGAAAAACGTATTAAAAGAAAAAGTTAGTCGACAAACACAACAGTAGTAAAGTTACTCCCCCTCTAGTAGCATGAAAAACGATTTTTGTAAGAGAAAGTTTCCTCGTCCACAATATCCCGGGCTAAGCCGGATTTGCAACTCATTCCTGTCTTTTCTTTTAATTAAAAGACTTTTATGATGTCTATAAAAAAAGTAAAAGTGAATTTAATTTGTAAAGTATACGTGACTGTTCCTTAGTGTACAAAAAAATAATATTATTAATTATTAGCCGACTTGTATCGTACGAGTTTGACATTTAAATTAAAGCTATTATTAAATAAACATCAAAACGCGCGTGTAAAATGTAATACGAATGACATGATGAAACTCTTACTAATATTATAAATGACCTTGTGAATTATTTTGTCATACTTTCACGTCTTAACTACTCAGTTGATTTTCATGAAATTTTGTATATACGTTGTCTGGGTTACTGAAAAGAACACAGAGTACACATTATGCAGATAAAATGTATTGTACTGGAGGAATATATCAACTTTACGTTAATACAACTAACGAAATTAACTTTCTTAGACTATTGTAACACAGTTTCATTACAGACAGGTAAAGTTTGTGAGTATGTTTGTAGAAGGTGATTAATTTCTCAATCCGTTTCTCATACCCCTTTTACTGATAGTAAGTACTGTAACTTTTCCCGAAAGTAGATAAGGAGAAAAAGCTTTTATATAAGAATGGATAATGCCTATGTATTTCACTTTTTGTTAAAACAGCGTTACTACAATATTTTAAACATTATACGCAATGATAACCTAATAAAATTTCCCCTAACACAAAGCTATTTATGTTGTTCAATACCGATTATACACATGACGGATTATTTTTCTACGGATATAAAATTTGTATTCAATATAACGAACTCAAACAATATATGAAATAATTAAATCACCCTTAACATTATAAATAATAAAAGACTTGGATAAAAAAAAACACTCAAAGCACATTTTTTGTCGAAAACCCAATTTACTTTTAACAATACGATATCAAAAGGACGTATTGAATAGCCTTTTGTTGTTATTCCCATAGAATTGATTCCCGTCGGTTGTTGAGGATTCTTATCACATAAGAGCGGTAATAACCGGTACGCGAGCGGATGGGACAATGGGACAGGCCGTAACTTGTTCAGATAGCTGCAATGAGCACACGGGACACTTGGTGAAACGGTAACCTGAAATGAGTATTAGAACTGAAGAAATGCGACTATTACAATCCTAATGACCCAACGCCGCTTAATTTGAACTTGGTAGTAAAAGCGTAAAAAAATAAACTAACGTTATCTTTATATTTTAAAGAGCTTTGCAAAGATTATAGTTTGGCGCATGTTGACTGTCAGTGTAACTTATACGTTAGTCCTAGAGTTATATATTTTCCTATTCAACCGAAACATATCCACTGCTGGAAATAAGTCTCCCCCAAAGATAGACATAATAAACGGTCTTCCACTTTCCGCATCTATCCGGTACACAAAACCTTTACCAGGACATACCGTCTTCTGATGTGTGATTGTCACTCAAGAACTTATTCTTCGTACGTGGGGCTCTTCCCATTGTCCCTTAACTCTAGCAATTTTGAAGTCTTTGCTTCATCTGCGGATTTGCATTTCTAATTCAATCACACAGAGGAACTCCGAGTATAGCCTTATTACTCTTTGAACAAACATGAGCTTCTTTATTAGGTCCATCGTTAGCCCATAAGTCGTGAATGGCAACATATACCAATTAGAGTTTTTCGGACATATTCTCACATAGTTTATATCAAATTTTAGTTACAATTATTTTTTTCCCTATTTTTACTTATTCAAAGAGTTACATACTTAAGCTGATGCTGGCTTAGTGGATCCTGTTAGGGCATCACTCCGTTTGACGGAAGCTCGAATATTACACACTGAATTATTCATTAAAGAAAACACTTCTTTATAACTATCTATTTAGTTGCCAACGTCTAATTGAAAATCTATTGCTAAGCCGCTACGAGCATATTTTGGCAGCTGCTCTAGGAATTCAGTCCCTCTGGGCTTAAATCAAATCGGCACTTAACAGTGTAATAGATTGTGATCAAACATATAAAGTAGATATATAAAAAATAAAGGGTAAAAAACCGTAAACTATATAATAAAAATAACGAAGATAAATCAAATATTGATAAGAATTTTCTCAAACGAATTCTCCTAAAATAGGAATCTCGTTACGGTCGAAGATATCTACTCTTTAAATCTCGCTTCCTTGAGTTTATTAAGTAAGATAATAAGAATTTCTCGCACGTACTACGAAAGTTGGGACAAGTAACAAATGAGACGTGGAAAAATCGTCGGGAATATGTGAGAGGAGTTGATTTTCCTCAGATGATTTTTTTTGTCATATACTCAGATGTTTAATAGAATACGTGTTATACTTTCTATTCCATTAATAATAAGAGAATAATAAGAGCATTTGTGAAAAAACATAGTTCCTAATAATTTATGAAAATGCCATATAAGTGTAGATAACAAATAATACCTATGAAATGTTATTTAATATTTTACATTCACAAAATTATTATTAACCACACAATATACGAATGTATTACGCGATACGTATATTTCTAATTTAAATTCAACGAATGACATTAAAATAAATAATATGTGACCATACAGAGTAACATTACCATAACCGCAACGAGAGTGTTAAAAAATTTAAATAACCGGTTAATATTTTGATCACACGATTAAAATAATTACCACATAATTTAACCATACGGAACAACTGCATCATGTATAGATATTAAACGAACGAAATCTTTTGACATTCTACACAGTTGGAACTTACTTACGTGGTAGTTATATTAATGAGTGTCATTTGAAATTATGTATCGGCATTTCCTCATAGGAACCTTGACTTTCAGTTATTGGAATAAACGAAAACCATACATTTTCATGAAATTAAAGTTTAAACTGATAAAGAAACAACCTTTCGTAAAATAATTTCCCTTTTTACAAGAACAAGGGGATTTCATCTGTCTAAGAAAAACATTCATAATCCGAGTCTAGGAGACGGTAAAAATGTCAGCTCTGTCGCTTGCCTTAAAAAGAAAAAGAGACAAAAAGGGATCTTACGAACAAAAAAGGTTTTCCGTTAAGAGTTTTCGCAACGTCTAGATCTGAGTTTCTCAAACACTTTGTTATTTTTAATCTTTCTTCCAGTAGGTATTCTCAATAATATAATACTATAATGAATTCTCATAATAATTCATTATGTGATCAAAACTTGATATTACAAAATCAAATAATTTATTCCCCTAGCTTTCTTATATCAACGTTTTATCAGTGTCAAGCTTTCGTATGCTTTTATTATTACTTAAATTAAATAATTGAAATATTATTTAATTATACTCAAATATTATTTTTGAATTAGACTATTTCATTTACCAATAAGTTTTGTATATAAATAATAATACCAGATTAAAACAAATTAATCTTAGAATTATCCAAACTATGTTTAATTTACAGTTCTATTTTATTTTGGTTCGAGTTTGATACCTGAAACTTTTAATAACACCTTCATATTATTTTATACCTGCATCTTAAAAAATGAATTAATTAAAAATCAAATACATTTTCAAATAATTTCAATATAAAGAGTTAAGAAAGAATTCGTTTATAAAGTAGTTGACAATACGATATAAAATTAGTCTACGCCGATCCCTTCAACTTCGATCTCGCATATAATCAATTTCGATTCGATTCGATCTCGCATAAAAAACCAGATTTATGATAACATTACAAATTTGCCAACTGAAGTAAAGTAAGGATGTATCCATATTTCACGATGGAAAATTATCATACAAGCAGAGGTGGGATTGCGAGGAGTATGACGAGAGGGAAACTTTTAATATATTTTTATGAAAGGCGTTTCCGCGTAAACCCTGAATGATTAATGTTCGACCCTTCACTCGAGATTCGTTTCCTAGCTAATTTCAGAAGTTTTTGCTGAAACTTTTTTTTTTATTAATTAAGCCGTCTCTCCTATGTTATATATATGTAAAATGATACATATACAACGTTCTTAATTAAACACAATATTATAAGGTATTATGTAAATTGTAAATAGTAGTTGAATTAGGATATTACTAATAATAATAATCCAAGGGTCACCAAATTAAATGAATTAAAAAAAGGAGAACATTTTTAAGATACACTAATTACAGAATCATCATCATCATCATCTTATCCTTATCCCACCTAAGTAGGGTCGGCACAACATGTTTTTCTTATCCACTCTCCCCTTTCAGTTTGTACACATATCATTTTTCGCACAATCCATCCTTTCAAACCCAAAACTTTTCTAGGTAAATAGCTTTCATCTCTCCTCTGGACATGCCCATACCATATTAACCTATTACTCCTCAACTTCTCTGTCACTGGTGCTATTTACAAATTACACGATACACGCATTATTTAAAGCAAATTCAAATCGAATTCGACAGGTTCTATTTTTGAACTAGCACTCGCCGGTGACTCCGTTCACGATAAATTGGAATATAAAACTTAATAATAATTTAATATAGCCTAATGTCATTTAGTGGCGAGTTATAGTAAAATGAATAGAACATTGAAAAAGCATTTTCCATTAAAAAAACAATTAGATTAATCGATTAAATAGTAGCAAAGCTTATCGATCTCAAATATATATGCGATCATCTACATCAGGGCTGTCCAAACCACGGCCCGCGGCATGAATTATTGCGGCCCGCAGAATCTTTTTTATCTTCTTTGTTTAAATACATTAAATGAGTAAATTATTTTTCTTGTGACGAAATTCAAATGTTTCGGATATGTATTCGATTATGTCGCACACAACACTATTCACTCGAGAACTCGGGGAATTCCCCTAACGTATAATAGGTACACCCGACACCGCGCGTTGTTCATTTATTGGGCTTTAAAAGACAAATTAATGAAAAAGTAGATAATAAAATAATGATACTTATTATACTTGTATTTTATTTTTATAAATATTTTGCGGCCCCCTAATGTATTGAGTTATTTTTGTTGGCCCTGGGTCCCATGTAGTTTGGACAGCCCTGATCTACATATATAGAAGATATACATTATCTTTTTGTTACCTATATTAAAAATGTCTATAGTTATTTACAATACTCATTGTGTTATTACTACAAGCACATATCATATATATATATATATATACTAACTTCCCTATCTATGTTATTAATGCGAATGCGTTTGTTTGTGTGTTTGTTACGCTTTCACGCCTTAACTAATCAACCGAGCATAATTAAATTTTGCATACACATTGTCAGGGGTACAAAAGAGTACATAGAATACTTTAATTTAGAAAAAAATACTGTTCCTGTGGGTCAAATGGGTAAAATCTACATTAATATGGACGAAGCCGCGTATAAAAGTCAGTTTAGAATAACTGTCAAAAATAGCTATATGAGGGGAAACAGAAAAGACATTATCATTTTCAAAGTCATTTTATACCCAGGAAGTACACGTCATTTAGAAATTAATAGATAGACTATAAAAACTATAGGTAATACTTTTAAATTTAATACAAAAATATGATTACAAAACATTAAAATTGTATTCAGTCTCAATAAACGATTCCGATAAAATTATGTACAAAATAATTATAAACAATCCAGAATTTGATAGGCCATGATAATAAGCAATTATAATTTTTTTAATCCTAAATAAAACACAAAAAATTAAAATATTTTTAAATCTCAACTAATTTGGATACGATTTTATTCCCGAGAAGTATATGGTATTCCGAAACTGATAGAGTATAGAAAATGACAACAAGTCTTTAATTTTTTTATATATAATTTTAATTTCTAGAACACTCCATTTAAAAGTGATAAAATGTACGACTTTTATATTCATGCAGTGTATCGATTACTGTTACCTTGTACAACATTTTAAGCCAGAAATTAGTTGGCTAAACATTTTCATTGTTAACAGTATCAGTTATCGGAGCTAAATCATGTATTTATCTGCTATATATATATCATCGTAAGATATAAATTTATACACCGAATTCAATACGAATGCCGTTCATAAATCGTACACAAACGCAACGCAACGTAACAAATGGGATATCCGATTTATTCCCACTGAAATCGAATCTAACACAAATTGGATTTTGAATTACGGTGTTTGGTAAACACGGAGCTTTAGTTTTGGGTAATATATACCGAAATAAATAGATTTATGTTGTTTACGCATTTTGATAAATATATAAATCAAAGTTCCGACTTCGGACATTTCGGTCGAAACGAGTTTGATTGGAATTCATTGTTTATTGTTCATACTATTTGAGCTTCGGTCTAAGCATTCACGCAAAATATGCCAGGTATGGTTTCAAATATCACTTAACCATATAAATATAAATGAAGAAGCCATGAAGGTTTACTTGATAGCGTGTTCGGACAGAGCGTCGAGGGACGTAGGTTCGAATTCTAGCAATGCTACACGCTACACGCTAAGACTTTATTTGTATTTATAACATGACGATTTATACATCTTTTATTTTTACTAGGTAACAGTACACCAAAGCCATTGGAAAATTGATAAATAAGCTGTTTATCAGATATCTCATTCCGTGTAATCACAATGCAAATCTTTCCTATAATGACCGAGCGCCGACCAGCTGCTGTTTTATGTTAAAATCTTCTAAATTGAACCCTTAGGCATGACATAAGAAAGTTGAGTACAGACGCTCAAAACTACATTACCAATAGTATCATCTTGTATGTCAAGCGATATGATTTGAATTCGTACCTGAGTGGCCGCGACAATCACACGCATGATGATATGTCTGTTACGCTGACTTTTAGTTTGACACATTTTCAAAATTAGCCAGTATACACTTAAAAACCTAAAGTACGCCTGCAGCTTAGCGGTAACTAGAGCCTTCTTTGTTGTACTTTTTTTTAACTCGTAACTATATTGGTCCTTAAATAAGTAATACAAATACACTAACGACAGCGATTTAAGTGATAATAGCTCAGTGGGTAGCGTATTCACACACCGCGTCGATCCACCACCTAGGTTTGAATCATTGCTAATGAGCCGGCGCTTTCGATGAAACCATAAAATGGTGGTTGGGCTTTTTCTAATTCCAACTGGCTAGCTGCCATCGTCAAGTTGAAAATCTGTCAGCAAGCACCTATTGGTGTGTTCCGGCAGATACACGCGAGAGCCAGTCATCCTCTAGGTATCGCGTGTTTACCATCAGATGAGATTGTGGTCAACGGCTAAAACATACAAAGTATAAAAAAGACAGTCTTAGTCTCCATATGCAATCATTACAATATGAAAATGAATAAGAAATAGTCTACAACACTCGTGGACAATGTAGCTTTTTATTAACGTAGGAATTTTGTTAACGCATCGGTAGATATTACATCTTACAAAGAATTTTTTTTTTTGTATATATAATAGACTTACTGTAAGAAGCAGCATCTTAAATCAAATATTGGTCAATGCGGTTTTGCGGTGTTGTTACCGGTAATTATGTTGCAAAAAATATTCTCGCTCTCTCACCTAAAAATTATTCACAGTGTACCTTCTCAAGGAAGTTATTTGCTTCTGCGCCCCGAGCCCTCAAATCTCATCTCGGGTTTTACGCGAGATCTTTTGAATTAATAAGTATAAAACACATTTAATGGCCGTACCTGGACTCAAGCCGATTCAATAGTCCTCTTGTTTCAGTATCAAACAACTGACGCACGAATTTAATGGTGTTAACAGAACAGGTCTGTAAACGATCTGCGCGACCTGATGTACTTATAAATTATTATTTAACGAGTAGTCTAACAACCGATCGATAAAAAAGCTTATTTTATGCAAGAAACAATTTGTTTTAGCAAAAAAAAAACATACATGGTGCTATCAAACCGAATACTAAACATACTATTTTAAAACGTTTCCTAACCAATAGATTAAGTGACTAAAAATGACATAGATAAGGCAAGGCAAGGCAAAGTTAACTAAATAAGACTGTATATAGTAGAAATTTGAATACAAATGAAATAGATTTGGTTAGCAAAAGTATTATAAAAGAAACATGGAAAACGTCAAGCCAATATATTAACACAAAGAGTCAGAAGAATTGCCCGAGTTCCAACATTTTTAAAGGGGTGTGAATAATAGTCGCTAGTTGCTATAATGTTTGCACGGAAGCGGAACGGAGCTCCGGGAAATGGATGCTATTCTTCAGACGGCGTAGATCGACCCTGATTGGCGCCTTCAGCTTCCGCCAACTTATTTACAAACGAAACAAATCAAAGCGCTTTCATTACAATATTTCTATCCATTGTTTTCTTGGCAAGCACGATAAAAATAAAATACGTCGTTTAATAGGAATATAAAATTGGACTTCACAACAGCTTTAACTTTCGCTTTTCAAGCCCGGCTAATATTGTAAATGCGTTAATTTTTTTGTAATGAATTTATAACTATTAAACCGATGCTCGTGTAATTTTGCATACACGTTGTAAGAGAGGTCGAAAGGACATTTATCCAGAAAAAGCACTGATACCGTGGGATAGAGTAAATATATTAAGGTGAGTGAAATTATTAATAAATATTAATTTGAAAAGTATCTAATTCGAAATAAGAATAATAACCGTGTTATTACAAAAAAGTTAAATACGCGTCGAACACTTGTTTCAAAAAAGTTTATTCATAAATGAGTGTCTCTTACCTTTGTTTACAAATAGACACTATTTAAATTTGAACATTGTATAACACTTGTCAATGTTCACAGTTCTATTTTATTGCCGTGATTTTTCTACTTATATTTACCGGCAAAAGAATTTATGAATTTCGTGTGTATAATTAATTTAGAAGATGTAGATAAATTAGACAATTTTGAAGATTCACAGGTAAATGACAACTACTACAATATGACATTATTGACATTTCACAATGTATTTATTCTGAAATTATACTGCTGTTCCACTTTACGCAATTTGAGGTATTATTTTAAACTCGTATATTGCTTATTTTAATAATGACATCAATTTCTTTACACCAAATATCATAATAATTATAACCAATTTCACTTAAATTAAATAAATATTCTTAATGAAGATCTAAACAAAAATATTATCCGTCCATTAGAACGTTTTTGAATTGAACGAATGCTATTCAGAGTTGCTTGCATAAAAAAGAAAAACCAGATATTTCGCTAGAGACCGCTTAATCACACTTTTGTAGTAAAGTATTTTAAACATGTGTTTAAAATTTTAGACACTGTTTAGTAAAACTCGTGTTAAACGCGTGTTCATTTTTGTTTTTGTAATAAGACCGTATGTATATCTTCTGTCGTTTTATGAAATGACGTGGTTTAAAGTTATCTCTGACCCCAATACTGTAAGAAGTAAATATATTTAATAGTGTTACTCGCGTTACCATAGATTCGACCTATGCCTGGGTAAAAGTACTGTTTTTTGGTTGAAATATACATGATATTTGTCGGCATTTGTATGTCGACATGTATGCAAAATTCAGTGAGGATTGGTAGAGTACATAAGGTGTGAAACCGTCACAAACAAAGAAACTGATATTCGCATTTATTATATGAATCAGCATTCAGTATTATAAGATAGACATAATTCATCTTCAAAAAAAGCATCATTAGAGTCTAGTTATTAATGCCCAGGTGCAATCCGTACACTACTTACCTCACACGTGCCGCAGGAAGAAAACTTGAAGCCTTAATTTCTGCAAGACGTCTAGACACTTGCCGTCGCAACCATCTACGGTCGATAATGTCCGTAGTAACCGATACGACAGTGAAAAAGGCACTGGAGAAAACGAAGTAAAAAGCGAGGGAAGTCGATAAGACCACTGTGAGCCCTCGTTATCTAGGGTCATAAATTACCCTGACGCCCTCGGGGTGCAGGTACCTGCCTCCCGGGTAGGATACTTCGAAACGCTATAAGTATTCCGGGAAATGAAGTAGCTACGTGATCCAATTGCGATTTACAGTGCATTCGATTTACGTAAGTTCTTAAGGTACATAAGCTATATTTAATTACATTAAATTCAAGACTGACATTATATTCCAAAGCTGTAATAATTAGTTTAGTATATTATCGATCACTTTATAAAATCAGTATGTTTTGTAAAAATCATTCGATGTTTTTGTTACAATTTAAATTACATTTAACACTACGCAGTTATTTTGTGGCCTTAATTAAAAAAAAAAAAAGATAACAGGCGAATATTCGGAAGGTAGCTAATCTATACATATAGTAAAAATGAAGTATCTGTATGTAATATTAAAATAACAACATTTTACTAATTGGATATGAACGTATACACGATACTGATAACAAAAACACAATTTTTAAAATTTTTGTCTGTCTGTTTGTTCCGGGTAATCTCCGAAACGGCTGGACCGATTTTGACAGAAATTTCACTGACGGATAGTTAAAATTACAGCGGGTGACATAGGCTACTTTATTTTAGACTAGCTGTCATCTGTGGCTTCGTCTGTAGTACTATCTCCAAAACGATAGGACCTATTTTCATGGGACTTTCACCGACAGATAGCTAACGTTATAAAAAGTAATTAAATCTTTTTTACCCATGGCTTTGTTTGCAGTACTATCTCGAAAACATTTTTCTCGGAACTTTCACTAACAGATACCTGATCTCATAAGAAGTAATTTACAATTATAAAAAAAACGCATGCGGAGCTGCGGGCAACAGCTAGTATCTTATATAAATAAAATGCTATAGGTTTGTCGTTGTACGCGCATCACTCAATAACCACTGCATAGATTTATGAAGACTACGTACGCGTTTAGAGACGTTTGTTGTCTTGTCTTGCAGAAGTGGAGCAAGCGGTGTGGTCTTTTTTTTTTCCTCTGTAGATAAAATATATTGTTAAGATAATAAACGATGAAGACAAACGTCACGAGTATCATCTAGTATGAATATATAAATTATTATTTTTAATTCCGTTTCTAACCCAAATATAACAAAAATGGTGCTGTACAAATTATATGCTGTCACACTTATTATCAATCAATTTACAAAATTGCTTCTGTCAAACTTTCAGATAAATTTCACACACTATTTTTCACAGTACCAAAACAAAGTTATTTACGATTCAACTTACTCGATAAATCTAGTCATTCGACATTCGAACTTTCAACCAAATTTTGACAAAAACTTATACATATTGCTACGTTATGATATTAGATCTAAAAAGTTTCTTCTATAAATATAATACATATTCTCAACCCTATACGCTTAAACATAAGAATCATTATGCAGTGTAGATAGTTTCGTCTACCTGAATTGAAAATATTGTTTTGTGTAGTGTTGACATATATTTGCAGGTGACATGTACCCAACAGACGCTTTTGACATATTATCTATACAAAGGATTCTAGGCAGCTGCAGCTTTGCAAATTAATCAATAAAAAAACTGCAATGAAATTATTTCATACTAGCTGATACCCGCAACTTCGTTTACGTAGTTTATTATCAAAGGAATAAAAACATTGAAAGGAAAAATATACTTTGCTTATAATTTTCCTTTGTAAATAATTTTATCCGTTTACCACCACTCTTCTACGCATGCGTACCACACCGCTTGCCCCACTTTTTCACGGAAGGTGAACCCAAATCGCTAAACACGTAGTGCTTATAAAAAATTCTTAAGGTGCTTAAAACGGTTCTTAAGAAGTTCTTAAAAACGGTTCTTAAAGTTTCTTAAAACCCTAATAACTGTATATTAAACGATGATATCGTAATATATTTTATTTTATAACGGGTTTATGAAGTTAAGCTAAGAAAAGTTTATTGATATCTAGTAGTTTTACTTTATACCAGAACAACGCTCTTTTCTTTTTCGAACTGACTACACTGTTGACCCGTAGGCCTCTACAGTTTCACCGGACTACACGAGAACAAAGGTAAACCTCTCTCCTTTTATTTATATAGAGATACATTTTTATCAAATTAAAATAATGCATGTTTTTAGCCATTTGGAGTATTAAAATTTAAATAACCAATATTTCCATTAAGTACACTCTTTACATTATTACAATCTCGAAATCGTATAACGGAATTTCCCAGAAGTCACATTTACTCAAAATGCGAACATTAATAAGCCAATTAGATAAATGAGGAAGGAACGAAATTTTCCTCTTCCTCTCCAAATGTTGCTTTCACTCGTAGACACCATTTATTTTTACACGCCTAATGAGAACAGACAATCGCTTTAAACTTCTATCTTATATCGATCCATTCCTACAATTTAATTCTTGGGCGTCTTGTTCATCCATTTTCTACATTAGAGCGAGGTTTGATTTTTCTTGTGATTTTGATAATTTACTGTGTACAAAGGTAGCAGTTATTGTTCTCGGCTTCGCTCTTATTATTGTATGTATATACCATGGGAATAGCCTTTTTTTGTGAAAGGTATCTTGCGTCCATTCCTGTACTCCTTGACTATGTGTACTTAAAATTTCATGACTATAGGTCGAATAGTTATTAACAAAAACACTTTTGTATTTATAATATTAGTAAGGACTAGCCGTGCTCGCAGCTCCACATGCATTTTTTAATTGAAATATCTACACATATCAATTTTATAAATTTTTCCTGTCGATCGATTGGACGATAGAAAAATTTATGCACTATAACGCCACCTAGTGATGAGTTAGAATAAAACTGAGAAATTAAAATCGTTTCCATAAAAAAAAAAAACGCTTAAGCGTGCTATTTTCTATGCTTATTAGTAAAACAGTTATCAGATATACCAATATTATTTTGATTTATCTACATGGAAGATACCTTCCATCTTAGATATCTAGTATAGATTAGGGTGGTTTTATTTCAACTATTTCGTTTCTCACCGTCCGCGTCTAAAATGTTGTTGGATATATCGAAAAAAATCTCTGAAAGTTACAATTCTTAATATTCATTTTAAGTTCTTTTCCTTAGTGTGAAAATAGTGGAAAAAAATAGGATAATGTAGATGATTTTAAATTTATTATTTATTTGAAGATTTATAATGGACTTTTGTGTGTCAGATAAAGTGCTCCTTATTAGATATTCTATAATTAATGATGACAGTGTTTAATAGAAAATCTAAATCAAGAATTGTCTCACAAAAGTAAATGAATACATTATACAATCTAAGTTTTTTTTTATGAGATTGGAGGCAAACGAACAGACGGGTTACCTGATGGTAAGTAATCACCGCCGCCCATGGACACCTGCGACACCTTTTGAGGTATCACAGATGCGTTGCCGACCTTTGAGTCTTCTAAATTTAACACATTCGTATAACTCCGTAACTAGATTTGGTTTGTATCTAGCATACCTAGACCTTTATCGGGTTTATTAAAATTACCTAAAATAGCCGAGTCTTTATTAAAGGTATACTTGTTTTGGCGCGTTAGGGAAAAATGATGAGAGTAAATTATTACGATGCACGCGCCCACCGTCACGAAAAACCGACACCCTGAAGTTAGCTATAATCAACATTTTATACAAAAAAAGTATTTATGTATTAAATACCTTTTTTCTACTGTTAGTGTCGTTTTTTCTACAAACGTAGAATAAGGCGAAAGATAAAAATTTTGAAAAGATTTTTATCTTGTTACACCAAAGAAGTATAGCTTCTAATGCGTGTGCATATGTACATACTTCTTTTTTTAATGATTTAATCCGAAAATGAGATGAACACATAAAATAAACATTCATATCTTATGAACGAAAAATACACACACGCCCCGTAGGGGTTGCAAGCTATGTGACTCGAGACAGAAATAATTGGATTATGTACTGATCAAATTAGGAATTTCTTGGATATTTTCCGCTTTCCGCACACGTTACAGAAAACCTAATCTCAGATGACATCCGTGACTAATAATGGAATAAGGAAGAATGCGACGTTACGTATAAAAGCCGATAAGAAAATATTCTTTAAGGAAGTTATTTTAACAGGGAAATTTTAGTTTCAAATTTATTAACATTTGACTTTATTTGCAATATTATTTATTGCGATTTTGCAAGAGTTCATTTTGTAGTAAGTAGTAGTGTAGTAATTAGTATCATTATCATGCTATATAATTTTTTAAAGTAAATTAATTACACTGGTTGGCAACAAAATAAAAGTCTATGTTTATGTAACAAATGTTTATATACAATTTATACATAACCGATACGCATATACCCAAATATGTAATCAGAATTTACCTACCGCATCCAGTTTTTATACTATATATAATTTTTGTTTTCAACATATGAAGTCTTTGCTAAATAGGATTCAGTACTATAATAGCTATTCATGGAATGTATGTGCCGATTTAAAAGTAGTGGCTAAGCTAGCAGGATTACAGGGGGATACACAAAATATTGCTGGTTTTTATGTTAATAGGACAGCAGTACAAAGGCGTGCCATTTTATCTACAATAAAAATGGCTTTTAAGATGAAGTGCAATTCTGGGAAGAAAAAATATCGCAAATGAGCCTTCAGCAAAAACATATTTTTGCCAGCACTATATATCAAATTAGATTTAATAAAAAATGAGAAATGGCAAGGCATTTAAACACCTGAAAAGTAAATTTCCACGTATTTGTGAGGCCAAATTGAGTGAAGGCATATTTGTTGGTCCTCAAATAAGATAAATCTTTAAAGGTCAATTGTTCAAATGTAAGCTGGTCGATAGAGAAAAAAGAGCATGGGTGTGGTGTGAGAATATATGTCATTATTTTCTTGAAAATATTAGGGTTGCACATTACATAGAACTGGTACAAGAACTTCTTTCTTCATGTCAACAACTCGGATGCAACATGTCATTGAAACTACACTTTTGCTTTCGCATTTACATTTTTTCCAGAAAATGTTGGTACCCTGTCGATGATGATGATGAGAGGTTCCACCAAGATATTGTGCATATGGAAAAAGATATAACGGTAAGTGATCTCTAGCAAAGTTAGCTGATTTCTGCTGGGAAATAAGTCGTGAAACAGCTGATAAAATTTATAAAAGAAAGCGACCCACCAAATAGTTGGTAATGTTTTTATATTATTTTAGTATTTTTATTCATATAATGAGATTTAATATTTTATTTAAATGAAAATATCTCAAAAAGTGAGTACATGATAGAATTAATATGTGAACAGATGTGGATTCAGCGCACTAAATTCGTTTAAAATTACATAATAAAACTTCTTGGTACCAAACTTTTTTTATTTCTTTGCCTAACAGTCTTACTGGAACTACCGATTTCAAGATGACATACAAAATTTCTTTGATATCGGTTAGATTTAACAAACACTGTTTTTTAAGATTTCTAAAACTAATATTAACAATTATTGATTCCATCAATTATGAACTGACTGACATACATGTCACAACATTTCATAAAACACGGACCAATCATTTCTGAGTTAAATTCAAATATACAATCAGACATTCGCATCTGCAACGCAATATAGAAAAATTGATAAAAAAAAAATACATGTAAAATACAACTCGTAGATTTAGTAGTAATTATAATAGAATTAATTGCATTTTTTTTCTAAATGTAACGATAAATAAATAAAGATTTATTCATGAATAAATCCTGAATAATGTTATAAATGTAAAGTGAGTGTGTTTATTTCTTACGCTTTCACGTCTATACTACTCATTCGTTCATCAGGAAATTTTGTATACACTTTGTCAGGACTGTAGTAAAAAGGACATCAGCATATTTTTATCCAGAAAAAAATGTACTGTTCCCGAGGGATAGGTCAAATCTACATATAGTGAAGCTACTGGCAAAAACTGGTAGTCTATATATTTACGGTACTGTATTAATATTAAAACAATTATTCATAAAACATAATCTGAAAAATGAAATATTTTTTATGCGAACTATTTTAACTTTCCTTCATCGAAAGCTCCGTCGCCCGACGCACGGAGTGTTGACAAATACTAAATGTAACCACTGGCCATCATGGCTTCAAAATCGATTAAAACCTTCCGACAAAAAAAGAAAAAAGCTATTGAATTTCATAATATTATAATGGAATAGTTTTAATATAAAATGCAAAGAAATTCCATTTCCCTGTCTAAAACGTTTATGTTAAATGAAAACTGTGTCACTGTATCTCTATTTCAACGTATTCAACATTGTACAGTTAAAATACTGTGTTAAATACAGTCGCATAAAACGATGCCATAAAAATCGAAGAAATGCATAAGTTAGGGTACTGTAATATCTAAGCCCTCGCAAACCATAATCAATACAAGGTATACTTGCATTCACAGACGTTCTATTTACGTCCGAGTAGTCCCAATTATGGTGCCCTATAATATATGAGCCGTAAACCACACTTATCAGAATGTAGGCAAACAGACGAAGCTTGCACTATAAAATCGATTACTTCTTTTAGCCTACTAGTTTTATCTGTCTGATTGAATTATTGAATATTTAGAAAGTTAATGTAATGACAATATTACGATTGTGATATACAAATTGTACATAAGTTTAGGAGTGAAGTTTATTTAAGAAAATTAAATATAAGCTAAAATTAAACCTAGAAATGATCAAAACTCGTACATAAATTGAAGCCTTCAATCTTATGCCCACAAATCAAATTATATCACCAAATTCGTATTACATCCATACGAGATACAAAATTCACACCAAATCCACGTCAGAACTGTCAAAATAAATTTGAATTAATTAGAATCTAGAGGGCGCTAACAACCTATTTGCTAATAGAACAAAATGTAGCATTTTATTCATGTATAGCTAACAATGTAGTTTGAAGAAGTTTGAAAAATGAGCGGATAGGTGGCGCCTAAAACAATCTGACCGTTACATAATATTGTGATAGAATCAGTTTTTCCCAACCCTGCTATTATATGCTTCACATAAAAAAAGTACAGGGCGATAACAAACAAAAAATTGAAGCAACATTAAAAAACGTAGCAAGCTCGTAAACTTCCAGTGTAAAGACCTCAGTCTACTAATTTATGGTGCGGTCCACAAAACCCCTCCCTAAGTAATCCATACTTATTAAGGATAATGGGGAACCGATGAAAAAGTTTTCGTCCTTTATCTATGGTCATAAATATTGGCTATCACGGTGCAACGGTAGCCCCGGAGGTGTTGAAAGTGCCATTTAATGTATATTTTATTACATTCCGTGTAATGATTTAAATATCAGTGACGTACTTTATCCTTGAATTGCGGCTAACGGCTTGTTAAGTTTTATCACCGTATAATTTATTCAACGTGGTATCATATCGTTAGTGCGAAACCACTGTTTATGTTTTAACCGCGTGCCTTTATTTATTTATTCGAATCCTGAATACACATAAACCGAGTTATGGTAGATAGGTAATTAAAGAAACATGGAGTACCAATAAGATTGAATTCGTTCAAAAAAATTTAACATCTACCTGTATTATGGACAAATTTAACCTAAATGGAAGTTTGAAAAAAATCCCGAGTTACATGAGCCATCCATCAGAAGCGATACCTCTTACATACTTTATTTCAAATGCAATTTCATACGTAGAAAACAAAAAACAAAAAAAATCTGCTGTTTGTAATATCTGAAACGACTACATTGATTTTGACAAGACTTACTCGCAGATAGAATATTGGCTAAATATCAGTACGTTTTTATACAGGGGCTCAGTAGTATTGGTAAAATTTAAGAGAGGTAAGTTAAAATCGATAAAATGTATATTGGATATATGTACGGCAAAAGCATATTGGTTTTATTACAATTCTGAAATCAAACTACAGCCCACAAAACAAAAACCAATTTTATGAGAACAAAGACGAATGAAAAAAGACAGCACCAATGAATAATTATGTATATGTATATATGCTTGCTTTACGACAAGCTTAGAAAAGTAAAAATGAAAAATTTGTTCAACTCGTGTTCGAACATCGCGTTGATCGACATCGAACTTTTAAGTCTGACCTTTCTGTGAAGGAAAACATCGTGATTAACCCATGATGACGGCAGTAGGGCTTTTTCTAAGTCCGCCTGGGTAACTACCACCCTGCAGTTAAAAATCTGTCACCCAAGCGCTTGTTGGTATGTTTCGGGAGTTGCAACTGAGAGTCAGTTCTCTCTAGGTTTAAGGTGCTTACTATCTTACACCACATAGTCATTTAACATTAAGTATATCACTTGGTCAAACGCATCTTTTTCGAACCGACTATACGATGTGGGCGTGATGGGCCTTCACAGCTTCACCTGACTAGTTGTCAAACAAGCAAACGTTACCACCATACTATGGTGTCATTACAATCTTTTCCTTAATCGAAAGCTCCAAGCATTTGAACCTATGTCGATCGACGCGCACCATTTAGCTATCATCTTTTCATAATCGATTAGAGCGTTAAAGCAAACAGATAAAAAAAAATTCTTTCATTTAAATAACATTTGTATGGAGTAGTTTTAGTACAAAATGTGTAGTAAGTAATAATTCAGTTACATAATCGTCTAGATATTTTTTAATTGCCTTTGAATCCCTTTAGCATAATACGAATGTACTCATACTGGTGTTCCATGTCGCTACCCCACACCCTTGGGACCATCGCCTGGTTTTGCTAATGGCAAAATAGTGTCGTTCGTCTGCTTGTCACTTATCGTTTACTACACTTATATAATATTTATGATATATGTTGTTTAGCAAGCGTTTGTAAGCACTATTTAATATAATATATTTTAAATATAAGTATATAAATTTGACTACGGCCGATAAAAAAAAAATTCTGTATTCTACCATCTCACGCGTATTGATTTCAAAGTTGCAACAAAAACATTATGTGAAATATTGAGAATATGTCAAATAATAATAACGTAATTTAGTATTTTTGATATCTTGTTTACCCTCTTAATTCTATACAATATTATTTATGCATAAAAAGAAATGGTATGAAAATCAACGCAGAATGAAAAAGAATATAATAAAAATCCCATAATAAAACCAAAAAAGGGCATAAAGAATTTGAGAAAAACAAAAACGAAAGACTAAAATACAGTAATTAAAATAGTCATTACCAGAATACATGACAAGAGGCAGCAAAATAAAATAGACAAAAAATATATCGGGAATAGTACCCATGGAACAATAAAAAGAAAGTGGTAGACAAGTTAAGAGACGGGCACATGGCATAAATAAAAGTGTATTTTAGCCAACAAAAGCAAACGATCAGACAGTTTGAAAACATCTAGAAGAGGCTTACGTGTAACATGACACACTGACCAGAAACATGTGAAACCGGCTTTATTAAACATTAAGAAAAAATGTAAGGATTTTATGTACCTATTTAGTGTCAATTACAATAATATCGAATTTATAATGTAACGTGTATATTTGTAGAGTGGTAATTTTTAGTGTTGCAATTTTACAAATATTGGATAAAATAAAATTAATCTCTTGATTAAATAAATATATTGATCTTAATCAATGTCTAAAACAAAATGGAAATCTTTATTAATGATAAAGCAATAAAACCAATTGAAACTGTGAAATACGCTTTCAATTGTAAATTTAAAAAACATATTCTGAGTTTTTATATTTACAACAGCAATTTTAATTATGCAAATATTATCAACTATGGAAATTCTTGTACTA
Organism: Antheraea assamensis; assembly: GCA_035772565.1. Classification (NCBI taxonomy): domain Eukaryota; kingdom Metazoa; phylum Arthropoda; class Insecta; order Lepidoptera; family Saturniidae; genus Antheraea; species Antheraea assamensis. Next base: position 1,784,294 of record JAQQSE010000022.1, on the reverse strand, counting down.
CACTATAAGTAAAGTAATCTGGACATATAGCACCATACATGGTACGCTTTCACAGTAATTATATTCGAATAGATCGCGACCATCATAAATCAGGTATAGCAACCGCCATAACGGTATGCTTCGTCGTATCGCATTCCGTGAATAATCAATTAATAAATGATAATCAAGCGGAAAGATAAGGTGTCTATAGCCGAGTGGATCACAAACACCATGACTATGGGGATGGACACATTACTGTGACTAATACAGTACTAATAGTTACCAGTGCACGTCCATATTAACAATATATGCTGGCGAGAGACTTGCAGGCCAGCATACCAGCGACGACAGCCGATGTATTGAAAAGAAACATGGTATTACTGTGATACTCAGCCATGTGAATATATAAATAAAATAGTTATGTGTTCAGTTCACATACTGTAAAAGTGTAACTTTCAAAAAATTAAATATTTATATAAACTTCACACTTCACCAATACACCACGCTGGTTGTACACCTTTTCCTAAGGCTTCGTAATACATACAGACAATTTTATACACACATATAACAATTAGGTAGTACAATATACAATGACGAGAACACGAGTATAAGATATACTGTATAATGTATTATATCTCATTCTCTGGCAAGTTAACTCCTCTATACCTCTATAAGCATGTCTTTTGTTAATGTCGATTTCTCATTTTTTTTATATCCGTTTCATCAAGTTTCAAATATCAACAGGGCTAAAGAAGAATTCACCTTAAAAGTATAGACCACGTATTATTTTTTTTCGACGATATTTTGAAGGTTGCAGAAGCCCACTGATAACAACTTAGGGCCGGTCATTATAACGATATTTGGTAGATGCCTAAGTTCAATTATACAGTACCAGTTTTGGTTTAATCCCACCCATTTTAAAGTCGGTGGATTCAATGAAAAAATACACTGAAGATGAGGCAATTTACCAGAAAAATTTAGAACGTATTTAGGTATACATTTAATGTTCTAACTACATTATAAATTATGGTAATTTACTTCACTATACGACGCGACGTCCCGAAAAACATTCTTGAAATATGTGTACTTACAAAATTAGAATTCCTTGTATAAACAGCGCCTACGGTGTCCGCACGCGAACAATTTGCGGTTTTGTACATATAACATTTTATTTGATACAAGGGTTAGTATTTATTATTGTTTACATTATGCGATGCCTTCGGGCACAATTCGGTTGAGTTATAGTCCTGGTCACCCCCTTTGTGACCGCGCGCAGGTGGGGCTACCGCGGAAGGTCCCAATTTATTGCAAATTTTATTTGTTTAGCGGTCGCTGTAAATTTTATTGTTTTTGACCACTATATTGGACTTCATGAAATACGAGTCGGTACTTAAGATCGAAGGTAAAGCAACGGCGAACTTAAATCTGTATATACATATAAGTAAACATGAAATGTCTATTGTTTCTGAAGTCTTCGAAATGGGAACATCTATTTTGACAAATTTTTAACAGCATACAGACGTTGTTTCAGACTGTTACCTAAGCTACATGTTAGTATGATTTCCATAGGGGTTAAACAGTAATGACTAAAAACTAAACTACTAAAAAGTCTAAGGAGAAACATCAACATTCAAATATACAAAATAAAATTCATATAATTAATGCCGATGTGACAGCAAAATTATTTTACGAGAACAAAATCTCAGGCACCAAATAGTGTTCAATAAATTATGTAAACCCCTCACGTGTATAAATAACTAAAACTACTAACGAAATCCTAGCAATAATAGGTACGTTTTCGAAACAAGCCGGATCCTAAATGCTCAAGATTATCCCAAAGATCCGTCTTCTCGTTAATATTCAGACCCCTAATGATAATAAAACCTAACGTAACGATAGTTGTGTCTTCAGAAACAGCCGGGTATTATCCCGGACCATTTGCGAAACGACTGCCTCGCGTACTGTTTTACCCATAGAGTTCATTTGATATTCGCACTACTAAGATTTCTGCAGACAATTAAATATTTAGCTTTTACTTTATCATTTTCACCTTAAAAAAAAAAGCGATGATGGCTCAGATGATAGCGTGTTCTAACACCGCGTTTACCGACGTAGCTACGAGCGTCAATCCGTGCAACTGAGCCTGAGCTATCGGCGAAGAAAGGCATTATGATGAAACCATACCATGGTGGTAGAGCTTTTTCTAAGTCCTCTAAACTAGTTATCACCCTCGAGTTGAAAACCTAGTGGTCTGTTCTGACAGTTACACTTCAGAGTAATTCCTCCTCTAGGATTTGTGTGATTATCATCTTGGATCACGTCATCATTTAACTTCATGTGAGATTAATTAATTGTGAGATTACTCAAATATCAAAACCTATAAAGTATAAAACAAGACCCCTATCACCCTACATCAATACACTTGTCATATATTGTCTCCGAGCAACGTTATACTTTCATATTAACTTAAGCGAAAATTAGAGTGACGTTTCTTATTCACAATATTCCATAGAAAAAAATATTATACAACGTTGAGGGATAATAAATAAAGCTTTCTATTTAATATCATCCCTATTGTGAGACAAACTATCCTCATATTTTATTCCTTAACCTTATTGTTACTGTCGTAGCAATATCAGGTAATAATGGGCGGACGGGAGTAATGAAACTAAATCTTCGCTATTTGTCAAACCGACGCAAAGGAGCCCGTCGAGAACGTCTAAGCCAAAGGGAAAAAGGTCCCATTTACTGAGCGGTACAAGTTTTGGTGACAAAGGAAAAATAGCTGGATTCGCTACCGTTTCGAGGGATTTAGGTCAATCAATTCTTATTTTTTTTTTGTAAAACGTTGCAGGTGAGTGAAAATTAACTGCCCGGATCAATTTCAGTTCTTGGGGAAAAGGACAGATATTTTTATATACCTATTTTATTTTAATTCATATTTGTTATTCTTAGTAATATTATAAATGACTTTATTTGTTAGTTATTTTACACGCTTAATTACCCAACTGATCGTCGTAAAATTTTGTATACATATTATCACGGATATAGGGTACTTTTTCATACAGAAAATCAGTACTGATCCGGAGAGATACTTCAAATCTATATTAAAGTAAGCGAAGCCACGAGCCACTACGAGCACCAGTAACGTATAAAATTGATATGAATTTTAAGTTTGTGGATTGTGAATAATAATACACGTGTTTGTATACATACTTTTCGACTGCGTTCTCATGAAAATGTTTTTGGTGTTTCATAGAGACTACGCAAGCCTTTTCTCTTCTTGTCTTTTTTTAAATAAAATAAAAAAATCTGTTTTTGCCACTTAATTATTACCTACAACTTTTTGTCGATTTTAAATCATCTCAAATTTTTATCATTACGGATTACTTGCTATGGAAAAGAGTAATCATTATACGTAGCCTAAACTATACCGTGGATTATCTTCAATCCGCCAGTTTATGGCTCTTCTAAATATGTTTTTTGAAGTGAAACTTCTTTAGAATCTTGTTCTTTTAAAATTAATCAAAATTCTTTCATTTTTAAACAAATAAACTTTGTCATTATCCTACCCTTGTTATATATATTCATCTCGTTCTTTTGTCGATTTACTGAAGTTTCACTTCTATCGTGTGTAAATCGCACACACGCCTTTTTTTATTAATTGTCATGGTTATTTTTGAAGTAACACCACATATGACAGCATGATCCTAACGTGAAGCACAATGTAATCTAAAAATTACGACGATGTCATAGAGACCCACGTGTGGTAGCCGCTGTCATGTTGACCTTGAGAATTCATAGCTGGTAAATATTAAATAGTTGATCACAAAACCTAAAATTCGAAAAGAGAGTTACTCTGTCAGCTTTTTCACCTATGCTGCTAGCGAGCCAGTAGATAGACTTCTATAGATCTCTATTATTCCGCTTGGTTATTGGATGTGCACCGAATGAACGCTGAAGACTCGGTGGTCGCGATCCGATCGGGTACATTTGTGGAGTCCTACCAAGTACAGCTGTTTCAACAACAGATATTTCAATTTTATTTACATATATAAATACTTAAGTGGGCGTTACTTTGCAATTCCGCCTGGAATTGATTGGCCCCTGCCACGTCACACGAAACACATAAAATATCCATTGTGGTCGTTACATGTTACTGCAATATATTTTAATTAATTTTAACTTTTACATTTTCCAGCTACAAACCAAAAGCGCCAAAAGGGATTTGGCGACAGGTTCAACCGCCAACCAAGAACGGGTTGAATCGTTTTTTTTTTTGGTGAGAAGTGGCAGGAGCCAATCAATTCCGGGGGGAAGTGCAAAGTAACGTCCATTTAAGTACTTAATGATGGATTTACGCAAAGTAACACTTTCGTCGATATAAATAAAATTGGAAGGTCTGTCTAGCTTAATTTTCGAAGTGTCTGGAAAGATTTCGAAATTAATGAATCACAACGTCAAAAAATCTACATTAAACACATATTTCTTATGAAACAACATAAAATAGTTTATCGAGAAGAAGAAGAGCGAGAGAGAAATCATGCACAACGGCCAATTATTAATACTTAAAGAAAAAATCGCTCTGTTTAATATTCAGAGACATTACACTTAAATATGTCAAGGAAACAATAACAACGAATCCAACAGCACCTCATATGTGTAAATAATTGAAATCCATCAACTCGTTTACGCTACAAAGTGTACCAAAGAAATAAACAGACATACACGCAATCGGAATCCATTACCCTTCCATTACGCAAACAGATATAAAGAGCTTGGTTTTATTTAACATCTTAAACGTAAGCAAGTACTAAATAACGAAAACTAACAAAGACCCGTGTTTATAGAACGCTTTATTGACACGGCTGCGCATAGATGTCCCGAGGATTATTACGAGACTTGCAATAAAGGGGGACAATACGACACCTGCTAAATATTAAAAGGGAGGTAGGGACTGACTACACGGGGAAGAATAAACTTGGTGTTATGGTAGCCAGCAAACGTGACTCGGCTGATATGAATTTATTTATACACTTCTACGTACTGCTATATAATTTTAAATGTATAATAAATGTCGTTATAAAGTTGACAAATTTTATGGCAACCGTGATAAATGCCAGTGAGACTGTCCGAATGAAACAACTGCTTGAATAATGTAGGCGGTTTATCACGACCACACTTTGATATCGCTTACGGTGCATTGCTTGTTTAAACTTGTCTATTTTAAGACGAAGATGTTTTTAAGTCATAAATAATTATACATCTATCTATGTAAAATGAGAAAGGTCTACCGTTGTGGGCGCAACACTCAAAAAGTACAGGATAGAAAAAAAAAAAAAATTTTTAATTTCAGCTCTCAAACGCTTACGACTTTCTCTATAAAAATGTCGTATTAGCTCAATTTAAAATTAATCTGTTTTTATAAGGACAAAAATTACATGAAACCAAATATATTCTATAAATAAAAATTGCAAGTTCTTGAAAATGACTGGGTTGCCAGAATAAAAAATTCTATTTAACTCATAGCAATATATATTTTTGAATTCTCTGACAACAGATATAAACCATACCTAGGTTGACAATAATTACTGTTAAATATGCTAAAATAATAAATAATCATTAAAATTATACCCAAAAAAGATCAAACAGAAATTTATAAATGATAAGTACTAAATCTGAACTACAAGTTATAAGAAACAAAGAATTTAACTAGACTTATTAGTAACTTAAGATGATTTAAAATATTTAAAAGGAAACATATATATGTGTATATTCTTGCATATGATTTTCTTTATATTGTTCATAGCAATTTAATTTATAGCCATCGATTTCTGAATCTATAATCATACTTTTATTTTATCATGGAAACATCCTCATGAAATCACAAATCACACCCTCCCGGGGGAGTGAGTGGGTAGTGAAAACCCCACAGTATACCCTCCACCGCCATAACGGGACGACAGGGCATAGCGATTGCAAACTCCATGTCGCCCCGGCCCGGCGTTCGGACCAGCCTCATTCCGGGCCTTCTGCGCTAAAGAGATACAGTTTGGAACACCCCAGCTTCACCTGGTCCGGTAAGGGCAGACGGGGGAAGCGGACGAAACACCTCACGTTTTCCACCTACGTCTACAGTCATACCAAACCTATAGCATATTGTTCTATAACCTAATTAAAAAAAAAATTAACTAGACCTAATCGGATACCACAAATATATATATATAAGCTTTACGGGACTTTAATTCGCACAACCTTTGATTATAGTCGACTAACTTTCTATTACTGCTACTATATCACTGATTAAATAATTAGTAAAGTAAAGATAAATATGATTTTAATTGAAAAAAGTTCCTAAAATTGTACTTTACCACCGCATTACGATATTTATAAAACCTAGAACGGGTATAGAGATAATTTTTTTGACAACTCTGTTACACCTATTTATGCTAATGACAGCGAAATCGTAAAACAGCACGACAGTCTCAGTAACTTCAAATCAACCTCACTCCGTAATCATATTTTTTTATTAATCTGCCCAATCGAGTCCTCTAAATACGATGAATATATTCAAATTGACTAATTTAGGTACTCTCTTATGCAGAATTTGTGTCATATAATGTTTTGCACAAGAGACAAGACATGTTCTTAGATGAAAAAGAAAAACAAGCAAGAGAGCGATACCGACGTATTAATCAGCTTATTCACGAAGTACAGTTTTAATAGAGGTTATTGGTTATTTATTTTCTCATATTATTATTATGTATGTTATTATATGTTTTTTTTTTAATTTGAAATGTATACAATGACATTTATTTCTTTAGGCCTGATAGTTTGTGAAAAATATATCTCTAAAAATGATTTATATATCGTATATTAAATGCTAATGATAAACAAATAAGTGTTTAGTTCGTTTGAAACAATAAAATGTGCATTTCTCGCGTGAAATATTTAAAACAAAGTCTATTCTGTTTTTATTATTATTCTGTCCTTATCCGGTTACTCTGGTTGGAACACACAAAATTAATAATTGCTGTAATTTTACGTGGAGGTCTATTTCGAGATTCACGTTACAGCGGAAATTTGTTAAATTACTTCAGACTACACCGGAATGAGAAAAAGCGACATTATTACTCGTATTTCATTCTCCAGAACGACCTTTGTAACATTAGGACATAATTGTTTCTTTTTTTTTAAATGTAGCAATGATTTAATAAAAACCACAATACATTCTATTGCTGTTTAAAAATCCCATCAAAAGATAAAATGTAAATTAACTTCAAGAATTAATAGAATTTTTCAATTCATTCCTATTACAGACTACATTATAGAAAATTCAAAATTATATATAACCTCAAACGTTTCCAAAGTTATTATATCTGAAACATATTTCATTCGGGATAAATCTAAATCATTAACAAATAATTTGCTTTATTGTTTCAGTACGGTAAACGGTAATATTGTTATTAGTTTTTAGTCTATAATATTCACGTAAAGATCTAAGAATGTGCTAGAACAAAATACATGTATTAAAACAGAATATAAGTATTACGTCATCATCGTCGCCATCTTAGATACTTATAGTAATCTATCTAAGAATATTTCTATTAAAAGTTGATATACCTGTATTTCATAATTAAATTTACCGCAAGGCGCTACATCTCATAACTTTGAGTGAATATAGAAAAATTTAATCAGTTCCAGTAGGTTGTATCCAATAAAGGTCTGGACATTTTTTTCTAATATGTTAAATATAAAGTGCATTTTATTTGTTAGACACCATGCACACATGTTAAAAGTTTCTAATTAACTAAAAAAAAAAAACAAATAACCTCTTCTACAGGCAATAATTAAATAAACTATGAGATAAAGCTTCTGTGATTCCCAGAATAACAATCTTATTCAACTATTAAAAATAAATTACAACAATTTTTTTTTTATTAAAAAATAAAATCTGTAATTCTAAGTGAATTCCTTTTTCAGTTGTTTAATATATGTATATAAGAATATCCTGCCTAATAATAAATACTAGTTATCATCTAGTGGTCAAAATTTGTCCATAATTCATTGATTTTTAAAGAACAATGTTAAGGAAATAACCACAAACGTTTCCAAAGTTATTATTGATAACATTAAGACTCGTTAAAATCCATTGAACAAAAAAAAAACGAAATAAAATCGGTCGAGAAACAGAGAAGGAATATGTTGTTAACTATTTTCCCTTTGTCTATTTATATATATTAAATTTCCTGGAACGAAACATAGGTAATCTAAATATTCATTTTATCTTACCTGAATTCATTGATTATGGAATATAAAGAAAGGACACAAAATCTTTCTAAAACAAGCAACTGATTTACACCTATTTCGTTTAAAAAATATCATTTAATTTATTTAAAAAAAAACCTCCCGAATAAATGGGCACCGTGTTCGGCTAATACGCGCGTGCTCTCTACGGCACGTCATAAAGAGGAAATTGCCTTCCTAGTTGAATTCATCTCGGTGCTCGAGTGAGGCGAGGCGACTGGGGTGCCACCTTCCCTAATAATATAGCTGTTTCCTGCAAAATTTTCAGCGTAGTTTAGACCAACGGTGCGGAGATTCTCATTATTCGGATCACGGCGTGCATATTAGTGTCCAATATATACTTAGAACTTGTTAGAAACATTATACATACGATTATAAACATATAATAGTTTCTGGTATCCTTTAATTACTGTTTCTTACAAATATTAATACAAAATAGTAAATACAGTAGTATCGAATTGATGACATTGACTAAAAATCAGCTTTTAAAGTTTACTTTAAGAGAAACTGGGTATACAAATTTTGTCAAATGTATTATTGTCTTATTATATACGATATAAGAAGCCTCAGTATATGTGTTCTTATTCTCCGTTTATATTATGAGTTGTGTTACAGTGTATTGTTTGATATAATATCTGTAGCTGATTTATACCCTCGCATCACTCGTCATTGGGAAGTTCTATATTATATATTGAAATCAAAATGATCGGCCGGTTTCAGAGGAGCGAATGCTTCTGTTATAGAATAACAAAACTAAATACAAACTATCATATGATATCCTTTACCAGGAGAGTGAACAGATTTACTAATACGTCAGCTTCTAAGCTTGCAGGCGACCATACCGCGCACTGGTCGCTTAAAATTCGGGTGACTGCACGACCGTTTACCACCATTCTAGTATAAAAAAGGTTCATAAAATGCTTCACATAACAGTAGTCAACTAATCCCGGCTAACAATAATTACGATGGTTGCATAATTAAATCCGTTTGAATTTCTAAAATATTTATCAATATCAAGCCCACGCTACGATTATTATAGTCAGAATTCATAATGGTAATAATACATTTTAACTAAGGATATGTCACCCAATTTCATGTGTCGCCACCGCAGGAAGCTCCCAGTGACATGACAAAGTTCATAAAGAACCCCTGCTAAGTAATGTACCCACATCTCGGGAACAAATTAATTATAACGAGATCTCATTTCGGTCTGCGACGTCGTAAATGTGGTGCTAACATTAACGTACTTAGTAGTCGACGATAATTCTAGTATGAAGAACGTGTGGACACTTGTATCGTTTGTTATAATGCGATGATTCCAGTTGTTTACGTGTTTTAGGGTTCCGTGTTGCATTATTAAAAATAAATCCACAAAGGATAAATCATTGTGTTATCTATTTTTGCCTTTCCGCCGTTACAAGGCGGTTATTCTCGAAAACCGATTGACGTATAAAGTTGAAATTAACATCGAATAATAAAAACTAGTTCCACCAGACAGCTGTAAAAAATCAAGTCATTGCAATAATACAATCGCAAAGCTTTTCAAACTACAACCTCACTGACTGACCGATTATCAAAGCTTTTAAGGTAAGTACTGCGCGCGAATCTACAGTCCTGCAATTTAGTATGAAAAAAGGGGGTTTTTGATAAAAGTCTTGAAGCATACTATCAATACATATTATAAATACCGCCACGTCTGTATGTCTGGATGTACGCGATAAACTCAAAAACTATTGAACGGATTGTAATGTAGTCTTTACCAATAGAGTAATTCACGGGAAAGGTTTAGGTATATAATTTATCAATGTTTTATTTTTGTAAATTGGTAGAAATATAATGATAAATGTTGAAAGAATTGGAAAAAGTCCAAGAACAAAGACATATTGATAATCTAAAACGCAAATATAAGGTTTTATATGTTGCCATTATAATTAATGTAATTTGAATATAATTAAAATATAATTAGGATGACGACACCATTTGACCAGAAGCAGTGATTTTCTTATTGATTCGAGAGTGCACGGCTTCGTTTCCCTTTGTGGCTTTTGTGTGGTATGCATAATCTTCAATGCTACATTTGTAAATACGTATCAGTGATTTAGTACCATAATATAAATTATACTTAGTTCGAAATTAAAGGGTCCTGTGTGAAATCTGTTCGAATATTTACTTATTACTAACCGTCCGTACTAATGAAGAAAATGAGACATTATCTTACATTTACAGTGCGACTGTGTAAGTAGATAAAATAACAACTAAACGACTGAATGTCAATCTGTCAATGTTTCCCTACTGTCTATTGTCTTTCTCGCTTCTTCAAATATTATATGAAAATAAATACTCCGAAAAGTATTCTTCTATTTGCCAATAAATGTTTCATGGAAATCGGATCTCGATCAACCAACAGACACAATAATTTGATGTATATAATTCTAGATTACTTTAGTGATTGTTTCAGAAACATTCAGGTTTTTCCTTACAACGTATTTTTTTACTATAATCGCCAATATGACTATTACAAATCAAATGATGAGATGGACAAGATATCCGAAAAATTATGAGGTAGGTTGAACTATAAATCGTTACTCTTTTCAACCTGTTCCATCAAACTACGAGTTAATGGTACGACCTAATTTGAAGTGTAACGGTTAACAAAACTGATTAGTTTAATCTATGATTTTAAGCATCAAAACGAGTTCATATCAGACTAATTTATATTATAATGATATTGCATAGTGAATAAGTTGACCAATAAACTGTCATATGCTGTGATTAACTTGCTTTGAATTTGTATATATAAATACTAGCGGTAGACTTCGTTTGAAATGACACATGGCATTCTTTTATATCAATATTTTTTAACATTAACTGTATGTCTGGCATAAATAAAACGTTACCTTTCACAACCAAAAGTATAACGTAATTTTTAAAGTGAAAACTTGTTTAGGCCATGGTATAACGAACAAAAATGAACCGTCGCGTTCGGGTCAGTGATACTGAATCGGGTTTACTCGGGTCCACTCGACAACAAGCGCGTTCGTGTTGGTGACGTACTGATACGTATTTACTCGGATTCATACGTCATCGACCACGTCTACTATCTAACGAGTACATCGTTCCAACCAATATGTTTTTATTATTGCATAATAATAATGAAATAAGTTAATATATACGTTTTGTATAAAATCATTGTTATATTTCAAATGTAAATATTATGCGTTTTTAAATATTCTTTTTCTCTAAATACATATTATAGACATTGATAAATCTGTATGAATCTAATAAGTTAAGTACGTGGATGTGCGTGTATTTATTTATAATTTTTCACTTCTACCATATGGTCATAAGCATATACCCCATTCTTTAATCATTCATGGAACGTGAACGTTATACACTAAGTGTAACATTCGCAATAGCAGCACGCTTAAGCGAGTCACATTCCAGGAGCAGATTATATAAATCCAGTATTCAAACAGAGTACTAGGTTATGAGGTATACGAGTGTGTTGCTACCATCAGACACAGTAATAAATCCGTCACAGGGCCTCTACAAAAGGTTAGTCGTGATTTGGTTGTGACATAATAAAAAAAAATTAAAACCTACAAAGTGACTGGACAAAGAACGTACATTCGAATAGTAATCGAAAGATATTACATACATGTTTTTATAAACGCACGTAAATTTATGAATGTTTGATAAAAATGACTACGGTATAAATTTAACAGAGCTCATACAGTTACATGGATATTCGGACAAATACATTGTATGTCCAATTTCATAGTCAGACGTATAATTCAGTTAACTGATACACCACATGCGGCGCACGACGGCGCACCAGATTGAATTGGTGCTCCGGAAATGTTTAAAACGTTTGTGTAAACTCCTGCTGGGACATACAAAAAAAAATATAAAAATACTCTAACACAGTACTGAGACTGTAGATCACTGGGATCACATTGTACACATTATAGGACCAGAATTTATTGGTCAGGTTGCTTATAAATATCAGTGTATCAATTTATGATATCCAAACTTTACGAAACGAATTTCCTTGTAATTGATTACACAAAGCTTAATGTTTACAACTGCGTTAACATTATATTTTAGAATCGTTATTTGGGACATTTGTTATAAGGAAAGCGTATACATAATTGATATTTAGAATAACATGTTTCTTTTAAAGTGTTATGCATCTAAATAATTAGTACAGGCCCTGATCTGCAATTAATGAAATACCCTGGCATTGTGAGCTCATTTATTCTGACCGATGCCGTGGTGTTTTTAAATGGTTATTTTTACTAGCTTTATTTCATACTAGCTGGTACCCTGGACATGACTTTGTTATCTGTTTTTTGTTTTTTATAATCACTACATAAGATTTCTACCTCTTTTATCTATATAAAGTTACCTCTGTTAAATTGAATCATTAATACTTAGCCCACATGGAAAAGTACACTATCTACCAATAAAAGTGTTGCCAAAATAGACTCTCAGCCTTTTTATGTTAGCTTGGACAAAATATATATTTCAATCGTATTTATATGTGCAATTGTACATAACAATTTTTGTATCAAAATAAATTTCCCAGCCGAAAGTATGCGCTTATAATATGTACATATGAATATATGATTTACTATCTTTATAACGACCCAAGTATTAGTAACACATTTCTTGATTATGATCTCAAACAAGTATCGGGTTAATAATGAAAAGCTTTTGCTCATTATAAATGCGCAAAGCGTTACGACAACTTCGATGATCACGTCGAATTAAAATTCAAATGGGAGACGCCATTGCTATAACTTGACCATTAAGAAAGAACGACCGGTCAATGTCAGCGACGTGAAGAACCAGACACATAAAGTCGTTTCGTTGTGAGTTTACGACATGAAAGTCCGCCATCGTCTACTCTCCTAGACTTTAAACCGGCTAAGTATATTCAAGCTCACAGGGGCTGCATGCTACAAAACGACTCGGCAAATTGTTGTTTCATGTTTTTCAATACACGGCTACGGCTTTATAGCTGGAATCGGCGAAATTTCCCCCGAGTGTAGTAAAAACCTCTCTATCCGACTAGGCTCCATTGGCAGTTCGATCCAGGGGTTGATGTTTCGAGCGCCACTGTTATTGTTCATGTCAAACATCAACAAATCCGACGTTTAAATAACTTCTTTTATGTTTGTGATGAATCAACTTCTAGAAAGAATATAAGTTTTATTCACTTCTCTCGTTATAACATTCTCAGACATAAAATCTTTTGCTAAAATATTTTTCTTGCTTAGATGGAATCCTTTTTTTTTACTCTACGGTATTAAGCTCCCCTCGTCTCGTTCAAGTACGAAGTTTTCCACTTTCCATCAACTGTGAAATAAAATGACTAATAAGGTACGTAAATGATAGCAATCTCCTGACGCTCGCTCGTTTCGATTTAATTAATCAGAAAATTAAAACAGAACGTGCATCAACAGTAAACTTGTTTATTTTGTTTTAAATAGAAGTACGTTCTATATTACTGATGATATAGTTCGATCGATGAATGATATTATATCGAAGACAAATCAAAATTACATTTTGTTTTTAAAAATAAATATAACCAATCAAATTTTAGTTCGTCTTTCTTAAAATGTAATAAATATTCCAGTCGCCCTCACTTGTTCTCAAGAAACAGCCGATAAATTCTAAAGATTAACGATAGATACCGGATTTATTTTTATTTATTTAACTACAATTGCTGTGTAATGTAATCTTTAGAAACGACTATTAATCTAGAGAGCACATTAAAATTTAATCTTACAAAAGTTAATGGTTCATTCGTGTGAACATGAAAGATTAGCTGAGACCGAGAAATAAAAATTAACTTAAGCACGGTAATAAAGAGACGTGGCAAATAAAAATGTTGTTGTTTTTTTTCTCCCTTTAGACTTTTCGTTTATTGATTTAAGAAAATTACTTTAACAAGTGTTCCATATGCAAGTAAAACTAGTTACCCTCTAAGCAAAGAAACACCATTAGAGGCCACGTGGGACTAAATAACCGTAAACCCCTGGGGCGAGGTAACGTGTGGTTCCGCTGCACATTTTTACTTTAGCCACTAATTGGTGCATTTCGGGGGGTTGAAGAGAAACCCTAGTCAGTCTCGGGGGAAAATACGATACAAACAGGGCTTTTTCAATGTCAATTTATTCGTTTGAAATTAATACGGTCTGGTAAATTCATGATTTACTTATAATGATTCGAATACGGTAGTCATTATTTTTATTTATATACTGATTTAGATCTTTTTTATTGATTATTTTTTAATTCTTCTGGGTATATGTAGAAATATGAAAATGTTTGTTATACTTTGACGCCTTAAGTACTCAACCCATCATAATGAAATTTCCCACAGACGTTGACAGAGATATACAATAGAATATAGGGTATCGTTTGTCCAGAGAAAAGTAAAATGCGATAGGTAAAATCTCGAGTGAAGCCACGAACAAAAGCTAAACATATATTACATTTCAAAATGAACAAAGTCCATTTTTTTCGGTTAATAAGTATTAAATTTTTTTCTAAAGATCTTAAAATTCAATGCATATAACATTTGAAGATCGCATGAAAAAAAATCTTACGAATGGCACAATTTGGACTTCATTCACAGTGGATAAAACCCGAATATCTAAAAAAAAATTAAAGATCTTATATGAACAATTAAAATTGTATTTGGAATATTTTTAAATGTAGCGACTCATATATATAAGTTGCAAAACAGCAAAAAATGTATCAACGATGCTGAATTAAAAAATAAATTAAGTATCCAGAAATGTATTAAAAAGCGATTAAAAAACAAAACCATTCTTACTTGAAATCTCAACCCTAAATCGCAATTTATGAAAAAACCGAACGCGTTCAACCCCGATGCCCAACAATGGTTCGACCTTATTATCCTGTGATCCCCTGTCCATTGCGTGCACGTATCTGCAAAATTTCACGCACCCTTGCAATAATACGATAGTGAAGCCTCTTATCTACCCTCGGACCAACACTTGAAGACAGCGATAAGGGTCTTCGTATATCATATTGGCACTTTGATGGAGGATCCCATATTTGCCAGTTCTTATAGGATAAAAAGTTGAAAAATCGATTTGAAAAAGGAAAGTAAGGGGATACTTTGTCGGGAATATTTATAGAAGTGCAAACTGCTTTTCATATAGCAAGAAATTCGAAATAAGTTCGTAAGAAATTCAATTATATAGTAAAGATAATAAAAATAAAGATTAAAATAGAGATAAAGAGAAAAGAAGAATGTAGTAAAAATGTAGTTAAAAGGCCGGCAACGCACTTGCGACTCCCCTGATGTTGCTAGTGTCTATGGACGGCGGCGATCACTTACCATCAGGTGACCCACCTGTTCGTTTGCCCCCTATAACATAAAAAAAAAGTCAAAGAAATAGTTAGTTTTATATGAATTAACGAATTTTCAAGATGTTTGGACGTTTATAATAATGTATAAAATAACCAATGAAATTATTCTTTAAGCGATAATGGCTGGGTGATTAGAGTATTCGGACGCCGCGTAGAATGGACGTAGGCTCGAATTTTTACGAATAACCCAAAATTTTCGGCGAAATAAAACATCGTGGTGAAAGCCTCTAGGCTTAGTATCTCTTCAGTCTTAGACCACATTGTCAAATACCATCAAACGGGATCGTGGTCAAACTCTAAAACCTATAATGTATAAAAATATTGTCATGGTTGTGAAGTACTTTTTTATACTTTATTGGTAAGCTTTTGACCACAATCTCATCTGTTGTTAAATAACGATGTGGTCTAAGATCACGTGTAGTCACAGTTAACCTGGAGGGAGACTGGCTCTCAAGTGCGGAACACACCAAGAGGTGCTTGGCGACAGATTATCACAGGTTGATTATAAACAACTCTTTTTTCGAACTTTTCAGGGACTTTTTGAGATATTTGTAATTTCAAGGTACACCATATTATTACGAATTCACTTCACTTGTGCATAATAGCGAATTCATATATTGTAAGAACCATTAACATTATAAAATATAATTCCCTATCCTATATCAGTCCCTTTTTTTCTTAATGTTTTACAGATGCATAACTTGGACTCGATCTGACATAACCATGAGTGGATATGAGGCCGATGACAATTCGCACTTACCCGCAGACCCTATTCACTCTTCGCTAGAACAGTCCTAGATTATATGCTGCCGAGAAGACCGATACAAGGAGTGAACTCCACGTCTTAACCGTACGTAAAATAAATGAGTAAACAAATTACTTAGTACGAATTTAGGGAGTATCATCCATATATCTATGGATACACTCACGGCATCCAGTCATCTTTTAGGGGAACGTTGAGAGTGAAATTTGATCATGCAATTCTTGCACAGCCTGTGTACGTACAGCCTTAAAAAACTGAGAGTTTACATTTTTACAATGATACCACTGAATCACCCACGTATCTCACCAATATAACCACCCAGTGTGATTTGAGAAATTATAAGTAGTCACGTCAATATTCGATAGTTTATGATTTGTAACGACTTGTAAATTATAAGCCGGCTTAGTAAAAGCAGATTACGAATTAATTCGTTATTTAAATCAGTGCAAAGCGGCTGTCTGGCGTAATGCTGACGTGTAAATGTAAGCAAAACAATGACTCGCTAATTCGTTAGTCACACCCCCGTCCGCGACTGAGGTCACTCTAAGGTGTGGTTCAGTTTATCTATAATCTTGTACTGTCTCCTTTATTGTATACGCCAAGTGCAATTTTTTATGTTATCAAAGGAAGGAATCCTGTGAATTACAATAGACATAATCCACTTTTCTTTATAGAATATGTATATAAAAAAACAAAGATTAGGTTATTTGATTTATAATATGATAAACGTATATAATGCTTCTTCTTCTTTATTTTTTTGGCTCCGTCACGGTTTGTGCACTAGCCAGTGTCAAGTAACAAGATTTTGCCAAGTAAGTGTCGTGCGATAATTATAATGTTCTAACAAGATGGTGGTTTCCTTGTTAGAACTTTCCATGGAGTTTTGGTGGCATCTCAGAATGCATGCTCCGTGGTATTATTTCCCATCCACTTCACTTGTAGAGCGAAGTAGAGAAATGTTCGAAATATAAAACGAAAAAAAAAAGTCCGCAACAATATGAAAGTAAAAACCTCATTTGTTTTATATAACTTGAATTAAATTTTCAATTTGATCGAAATGCAGACAAGAGTACGCCATTGTGTTCAGTTCAGTTTAAAAAATAAAACGCTACAACAATTTGTGAAACTTTTCAGATTGCTTCTGCCTCGATATTACGCTTGCAATATCCGTTGCAGTCGTGCAATAAACATAGAAAGTTATTTCGTGCATTTGTATAAAATACTCGAGTAATATAATAATAATGAAAATCAAAACTTAAGTTATACAGCAAGCAATTTTAAATCCTAGTCCATATTAGGGTTCCCTGTATTTTGAAAGATATAAAAATAGTAGTAATTAAAAAAAAACCAACAATTTGAAACTCACAACGTATCCATGAATTCAAACTAACATAGTTTGTTACACATACGAGTATTACTAACCAGATAAACACCTAGACCAGTGATGGGCAAAGTACGGCCCGCCAAGGGACCATCCATTCTAAATATTCTAATCAGCATTTCGGCACGAAAAATAAAATTTGACGTTTATAATTGAAAAGTAAAAGGTATTTTGTTTATTAAAAGCTTTAATACAAAATACATTTTTTCTATAATTCTGGTCTTCCTCTAGAATTTCTTAAACTTTGTGGCCCGCCATTAAAAATGTTTGCACACCACTGACGTAGACATACGTTTTAAAGTCATAATAATTACAAGACGAACTAGTACCCGTACCTTTTTATCTTAGAATACTAGTCAATGTACATTGAAGCACATCTTGAAGAGATGTTAGCTTAGTTAATAGCGTGTTCAGACATCAAATCAAGCGAAGTAGAGTCCTTACAACTGAGTTGGAGATTTCAATAAAGGCAAACATTGTTTTTTTTTTTAATATAAATTATTGGGAGCAAACGAACAGGTGGGTCACCTGATGGTAAGTGATCACCGCCGTCCATAGACACTAGCAACACTAGGGGAGTCGCAAGTGCGTTGCCGGCCTTTTAATATATGTGGGCCTCCGGCGCTCTCACTGACCGAACGAAACGCAACAATGCAAGCACTGTTACTTCACGTCGGCTTTCTGTGAGAGAGTGGTACTACCCCGGGCGAGCCGACCCATTCATTCTGAAACCAGTAATAGTTTCTTAGCTCTACCACCTACTAAATGTACTTGTGGTGAAACCATAGCATTAACTTACTATTAACTAACTACCACCCACAAGTTGAAAGTCTATCGCCAAGCACCTGTTGGTGTGTTCCGGCAGCTGCACTTGAGAGCCAATCCCTTCTAGGTTTAGCGTCTTTACCATTTTAGACCACGTCATTATTTAACATTAGATGAGATTGTGGCCAAACGCTAAAACCTATAATATTAAAAAAAAAAACAATAAAATAAGTAAAAAGAAGGGGAATTAAATGGAGGTAAATTGTATAACATATGTTGAAACAATATCTACATTATGTTTCTAATACTCAAATGTAAACGGCATTAGTATGGCGTAAGTTCTTGTATTCACATTTCATTTACTTTGTATCTGTTGCACTGTATTTTTATTTGCATTGACCGAACAATTAATAAACAGTCAAATTCTCTGGAGTTATTTATCTCTATTAAAAAATCAATAAATTTTGAACCAAACATAAAAAAGACTCTAAAGTAGGCAATGTTATTCACCCACTTGAATTTATACCGTTGTTTACAAAAAAAAGTTCTTCAAGAAGTGATTGATATCTCTATTTACATTAATATCTTTTTCTTTCGAATTCAGTTCCCGCAAGTCAGTATTTTCCTTGACTCATTCATTTCATTTATTGAAAAATGATCGGTGTGTTATATGTCCATATTTCAATATTAGCTGTGTTATAATTATACATTTTTAGTAACCTTTTACCAGTGATATTGAGTCTCACAGGCGTCGCGCTTTTTGCGAATTAGACGTACCTCAGTAGCTTTTGTTTTAGTAGTAAACAGACTACGGAAGGAGGCAGACGTGTTATCGGACGTATAACACGTGAGTAATACTCATCGAAAAATCGCGGACGTAGCCTGTCAGGCTTCATGTCCCTAGTTGCCATGCAAAATATTTTTTTAACTATCTCTTTTTATTTTGATACTTTGTAATACAGAATGGCTGAAAACGGTAATAAACGTCAACGTCCGACAACAAGTCCACTTGAGCCATCAAAAAGAAAAATATTGCGGGTAGAGAATCCATCATTTGAAGAGGAATTCACCGTTGCCAGCTTCGGACCAATCTGATAACGAAGGTAATTTCGAAGATTGTGTTATATCTGAGAGCGATCTTTACATCATCATGAAAGTAATCGAGTGGAAGAATCAAAGCAGAGTCTGATAGATACCCAAAAAAAGTTAACAGCGATAGTTCCGTAGAAGAAGACGACATAGATATGACTGAGCTAAAGGCTTTTTTGGGTATTTTAATATATTCAGCAGTCTTGAAATCTAATCATGAACGCTCATTTTATTTATTTGCTCAAGATGGTACAGGTTGCAAGATTTTTGAATGTTGTATCTTGGAAAACAGATTTTTTTGCTACTGTGTCTGCGATTCGATAACTCAAATGATCGAATGAAACGAAATGAAATGAAATGAAATGACAATGGCTGCTATTCTATTTTCAAGCAGTTCGTCAATAATTGTCAACAATTATATGAATTGAGCGAATGCGTCACCGCAGATGAGATGTTAGTCCAGTTTCGTGGAAGAAGTCATATGATTTCATACATGCCGAAGAATTTAGGTAAATAGAGACTGGTCATAAGAGCCTTATGTGTTGCAAAAAGTTCCACTTTTATAATAGGTATGTTTATACCGGAAAAGACGCAGATGGTGAAGAATTGACCACTCAAAATGAAAAACTTCTCCTACTTACTCAGTGTGTCAAAGTTGAAGGAAGTAAACGAAAAATGACTGCGGATAACTGGTTCTCTTCTATAGAACTCGCTGATAAACTTTCAGAACGGAAGCTCACTTACGTTGGTACTATAAAAAAAGCAAACTCAAAATACCTAGCGAATTCAAACCGCAAATAAGTCGAGAATAATCTACTTTATTTGGTTTTACAAATAAGAAAACTGTATGCTCATACGTGCCTTAGAAGAATAGATCTGTGATACTCGTGTCTTAAATGCTAACGAGGTTGACGTGGACACTAAAAAGCCTGAAGTTATCCTTTATTATAACGCAACTAAAAGAGGTGTCGACAAAGCAGACAAGAACGTTCCATTTATTCCAGAAGCCGGTGAACCAGAAGGTGGCATATGGTGGTGCTTTACCGCATTTTGGATTTGAGCAGCATGAACGCTCATATACTGTACAACATGCTCCATTCTAAGACTATAGAAAGAGGAAATTTCCTAAAGACTTTAGCTCGTTCGATAACCCTTCCCCATATTCAGAGACGCGTAGTTCATCCAGAAATAGTCTTCCTCAGCGATACAGTTCAAATTCATATTAACGCGAACGAAGCCGCGGGCAAAGGATAGTCTATAATATTATAAAATGTTTGTGTATTATATAGGCTGTTTTATTTTATTAATAGTTCTTACAAACGAATCGTGCGAGCGGTTTCATTTAATTATACGATAATTTCCATAATACTAAAACAAGAACATCATGTAGTTTTTTTTTTTATTGCGATTAGGCATACACTTTTCAACGAGTAAAAGTATAATTTTCCTAGATCGCGTGTCAGTATAGTCGATAACGGCGCAAGGGTAAAAACGTTGCGACGCAACGATACCATTTAAGTTAAAAACCATACATACTATATTCAAAATTATGCATTCTTCCTGTAGTTAAAAAACCTTAAATTTATATTTCTAGAATTTTAGTAGTGGAAATAATGAGGCTTTATTGAGACAATAAAATATTTTTTTTTTCAGTACAGTAAAATGAATTAATCCAGAATACTAATTATAAAGAATGGAATGACATAAAATCCAGAGTATTCTAGCAGAACCGACATCGGACTATTCCAAAATGATATGCATTTTATTTAACTTCCCTACTTAATCAACTTTATATTCTTTTTAGAATAATGAATTTTAGGTGTAAGTAAATATCAATTTTCGACGGAACTGACGTATCAGAAATAGTAAAAGCACCTAAATGAAATAAAGAGAAAAAATATTTGTTTTTGTTTGTAATGGATATAACTTAAAAAATATTCAGCCGATTCTAAAACTTTTTTCACTTATAGAAAGCTACATTATGTGTGAGTAAAATGGGCAGTATTTTATTTTCAAAATCTAGATTAACGCGAGTGAAGCCGCGAGCAGAAGCTGGTCTCAAAATATAATATTAAATTCTATGATTGTAATAGATAATGTTTGCATGGTGGTAAGGCTTTTTATAAGTCCGTCTGGCTAGCTACCACCCTCAAGTTGAAAATCTGTCGCCAAGCACCGGTTGGTGTGTTCCGGTAGCTACACTTGCGAGTCAATCTACTTCTAGGTTTAGCGTGACTACGATCTTAGACCACATCATCATTAAACATCAGATGAGATTATGGTCAAACGTTAACCTATACAGTATAAAAAAAAAAAAGATAAAACTTACAAAATACTCAGCCGGCTTTAAAACTTCTTTAAACTTATAAAAAAGCTACATTATTTAATAAAATGGATTGTATTTCATTTTCAACATCTACATTAATACGAGCGAAGCCGCGTGTAAAAGCTAAGTTAAAAATAAAATCTTAAATTATATGAGTCTTTAAAATCAGAGTTAATAAACACTTATTTAGTTTTATGTTTGTGTGTTTGAATTGAAATGTTATAGAGAATAATATTTACAATACAATATTTATCAATTTCATTGCAATATTGATGCAATAAGTTCACTAACGTAAGCGAATGTAAATAGAATAGACGTCACATTAAAGAATATTATGTAACTGGGAATAAACGAAGCAAAAACGATTTCATAAAAACGCTTATATTTTTATCCAATAGGGTTATTGTCTGTGGCGTGTTCGGAGTAGTATTATACCAGTAGGTCGCGTGTTGTTCTATTGTTATATTATTATTTTAACAAAGCCATAAGCAGTGGTTATAAACCGAGTTTTAATGTATATATGAACTGGAACGGTTAAGATTACGATGGTATTATATCGTAATCCGTTTCCACTTTAATGCTAATGTAATTTATTTTACATGGCGGGTGCGATTTAACTTAAAGCGATATAATAAATAAATACAAGAACACAACTCGAAACGAGGTAATTTAATCGAAAACTATGCACAGCTTCTATTATGATAACTAAACAACTGTTATACAATGCAGATATAGATATTTAATACTCAGAAAGAAAACTGACAATTGTGTTTATCACACAGAAGTCTATCATGTGCAAGAACACAACCTGCGTATGTTCAGCATAATAATAACGCTTATAACCTCATAACCATTATTACGTCACGAGGCCTATAATAAGAGCTATAAGCTTTAGAAATCGGTGGTTGGCCGAGGTTTTTAGTTCTAGGTATATAATTCGAAGTTCAAAGTTATCGACTTACTGATTTAATAGTTTAACAGGTTTCTTCAAGAGGTTATAACTTAAATTATCTTAATATACAGGAATATCGCTGCTTAGCGAAACTTTCCACCTGGAGAATAAAACTAACATAACCATCTCTTCAGCCCACATCCTTGTAGTAAATAAAGAGAAATCAACAGAATAATCCCAAGGAGAGCTGATGTGAGTCGCGCCGATCGTAAAAATTAAGCCAAATCATACATCACAACATGGTTGCCATGTTGTGCTGACCCTAACTTATATTGATATGATTTTGATAAAGTAAATACTACACTATATCATTATCTTTGTGACTATAATATGTATGTGTGTAATATATGTTGTATATGTCTATACTATATCATTATTTTTGTGATTATATGTATATAGCTAATATATGTTGTATTTGTCTATACCATATCATTATTTTGGTGATTATGTATATATGTCTAATTTATGTTGTATATGTCTATACTATATCATTATTTTTGTAACTATATGTGTGTGTGTAATATATATTGTGTATTTCTATACTATATCATTGTTTTTGTGACTATATTGTATGTGTGTAATTTATGTTGTATATGTCTATTATATACTATATCATTATTTTTGTGAATGCATATGACTATAATATTAATTGTATTATTCACGGTCCACATTCTTTTTGTTAATCTAACGTTTCTTAAACTTTCCATATTATGTTTACATATTGACGTACAGTTGATTCAGTCGCGATTTCTTTTTGGCTTGTAGCCAATTCCATTTTTAGTTTGATTTATCGACCGATTACGACTCTATGACAACGCCTACGAAGATAGTAAAAATTTATAAGACTGAAATAATTCTATATAAATTTATAAGATAAAGTACGTGTTGAAACAAACTTTCATTATAAGGAACAGTTTTATAGCTTACGATAGACCGTTCTCTATAAATAAATGTTACATTTATGTACATATATTGAAGAGAAACAAACGTTTACCATCTGACTTTACTAAAATTGTTAATATACCCAACATATTATATAATTATACATAGTACATAATTAATTATGATAATTGTTTGGGTAAATATTGTAATTTATTCGTAATTATATATAGAAAAACAAATAAACATTTTCTTCATTAGTAGGTATATAGAATAATTCCAAACAAATGCTTTTTAATATCCAATCGCGCTTACATGAAACGTTTCTATTTCTTTAATTATAGATAGAATTTTGACTGTATGTCGTTTACTATGATGTGTACAATTATAAGAAAACATTATGCATTTACGAAGGCTCTCCAATTACTATTCACGATACGATTGTATACATATTATTTGTTTTAGAGTTCGTTTATTTAAAAAAATAAATATTATATATACTTATCAGTTTTCTTTTTTTTTTTGTTTTTTAATGTGGGAAGAAATCCTTTATTGGACACCCACAGCCCTGGGGAGCTGTAGAGTGTCAGACTCTTACTGACTAAAAAAACCCACAAGATACCGTCTGCCGCGCTATGGAGTGGCACGGGATCGAACAAGCAAGCACCATGCCACCCCGGCGACAAGGCCCAGCGCGAACGCCCTGACCGCGACGACAGCCCGGTCAAGCTGCCTACCCGTCTACCGAACCAATGTGCAATGGAAAGTCAGGTCCCCAGCCCCTTCCCTCCTTGGTCTGGTTTGGCAGTCAAGGGGTCACCCCCTCCAACCACCACCACCTGTAACTTTTTTACGTAGTTTTCTACCACGGTGACTTTTTAACGAGGTTTTCTCCCTCTCCCTCCGCCCGAAGGCCACCCCTCTGTCACTTTTTAACGTGGTTTCCTCCCACGGTAACTTTTTCTTGAGGTTTTCTACCTCTCCCTCCGCCCAAAGGCCGTCCCTCTGTCACTTTTTAACGTGGTTTCCTCCCACGGTAACTTTTTAACGAGGTTTTCTACCTCCCTCCGCCCGAAGGCCTCCCGTCTGTTTTTTAACGAGGTTGTCTCCTCAACACCCGTAACTTTTTAACGTGGTTTTCTCCCACGGTGACTTTTTACCGAGGTTTCCTCCCTCCCACCTCCCGAAGGCACACCCGTCTGTAACTTTTTAACGTGGTTTTCTCCCACGGTGACTTTTTACCGAGGTTTCCTCCCTCCACCCTCTGACGGGCGAACCGAAGCAGGCCCGTCCTTCCCCATCCCCTGTCCTCTCTGATAAGCAGAGGGGTACTGCGAGGGGCGCCGTCTGCCAGGGTATATGCCCCGACCCGGTTCTGGAACCGAGCCCCAGGAGTGTTTATAGGCTCTCTAGCCTAGATCCGTAGTGTTCTGCTAGACAGGGTCACCTCGTGTAGGATGTGGCTCTTCACCACGCACTGACGGTCTTGGGAGGCAGGCTAAGGCTCCACGAGGGAACTGTAGTCGCCTGTGGGTCCACCCCCTGTGGTTCCGAGGTACAAGTATCTCATCCCCACTTGACCCCAATACTTAACCTAACTTAATTTAAAACGTGTATTTCGTTAATGGTGTATAGAATTTTGACTTTATGTGTTTGGTAATTAGTTGGTCTCTTTAGTTGGTAATTGTGAATAATTTGAAATAAACATTGTATTCAATTTATTCCTGATAATAACTGGACAGATGGTACTATAGTTATAACGGTCGTGGTTGCTTATACTGGCACTGTGCTGGATAGTATGGCTTCGAATTCCACTAAGGACAATAACTTGTATGATACATATATGTTTGTTTTTTGGGCCTGGGAGTAGCTGTTTTTATTTTTATTATTTTATGCGATTAGAGACAAACGAACACAATCGTAACCTGTGACGCGATGGGCATCACAGATGTGTTGTCAGCCTTTGATGAAGGAGTAGGCTCGTTACTTTGTTGCCATTAATTGTAAATTGTTAATTGTGAAACTCACCCACGACACACATAGGTCCCTTCTAATGTGAGAGTTGTTTTTCTAAAATGAAAAAAGATATATGTAAATAACTAATTTACTAATAGGTGTGGTTAAAATTATATGTAATATTCGGATCTGGCGTTTATTATTATGAACTCATGTATTCAGTAAGTATAAAACACGCAAGTGATAATTTCATATATTTTGTTAATGAATTAAATTAAATTGTTACTATAACGAAAAGCTATAAATATTCATAAGCGTACCCGTTGAAGATTGTCCGACTATGAAATTATTGATTTCTATTGTCAGCCCTGTTTATCGCGGCTATTAAAATGGAACAACGGGCGCCGCGATATAATTAAGGTTAAATTTATTGCGGTCTCGTATCGCGAACACGTTGCTTTACGAAAATGAAATTATTTTTCCAACGTTAATATACACCACGCAATGTAATAAATACGAATCTTTATATACCATTATTAGAATCACTTAATTATATCCGTAATTGCTGTAAATTGCGTATTATGTTTCGGGGTGAAAGCTTAGCGGGGGACGGTTCTTGATTTGGGAAATACATGTGTAATATATGAACACTAGTTGTTACTCGTGGTTTCGGCCGCGTTAATGTAACATTTTTTTCTGGATGAAAAGGTACCCTATAACCTTTTTTGTACACCTGATAAAGTATATGTAAAATTTTTATTATGATCGGATGAATAATTAACCGGAGAAAAGGCAACAAACAAACAAAAAAAAACCCATTATCGCATTAATAATATTAGTTAATGTATAAGAAATGAAATTATCAGGGCATGTATGCACAACTCACTCGCACATGAAAATCCTCTTATTCGGGATACCCTGGTTTAGTTTGTGGCTTATACCTTTGATCTTCTTAACAAGACACTAATTTACACTGGGCACTAGGTTTTATTACGGTTTTTTATGCAATTTAACCGATTTCATAATTGTTTTTCAACGCAGTTACGCTCAGAGCGGTTTGCAAGTTGCGAGATTCAAACGTACTACGTTTTTTGATAGAGGGCAGCACTTATATTCCTGTAAAGTGTGTTAAAATAGATTTATGGATAGATACATTCCTTTTCATTAATAAAACTAATACAAAAAAAAGTTTGTTTTTTTTTATATTATAGGGGCAAACGAACAGGTGAGTCACCTGATGGTAAGTGATCACCGCCATCCATAAACACTAGCAACACCAGGGGAGTCGCAAGTGCGTTGCCGGCCTTTTAAATATGTGGGCCTCCGGCGCTCTCACTGGACAAACGAAACGCAACAGTGCAAGCACTGTTACTTCACGTCGGTTTTCTGTGAGACGGTGGTACTACCCCGGGCGAGCCGACCCATTCATGCTGAAACCAGTAATAGCTTCAGCGTAGCTCTACCATCTACAAAACCTTTGTTCTAACATATACCTATTAAAAATATAGAACAGTTAGGATTATACAATACCTACTATCACCTATACCTACTGCCTACTTGTTGTATATAAATAAGTGACTATTTATATTTCCATATCATCATTACTAATAAACATTTTTCATCTTTACTAATGACGGCACACAAACGAATAATTCAATTTTTTTCTTTGTAATGCCCATTGTATACAATCAATCATTACAATATTATCATTAGTATTGCTTAAAATGATTGTAGATATAGATTTTTATCAAAATAGATAATGAGGAATAATATAAAAAGACCGAACGTATCAATCAAATCACCGGAATAAAGACGCTGTAATGGATATACTGGGGAAACAGGTTCGTCAAAATCCTCAACAAGTACGTATGAGGAAGCTTGAGAGTAGGCGATATCGCCGACAAGGTGCAATTGTTTAGGATACAATTGTACAGTCACGCAAATAGGAAGCCACCAGACTACATAGGGAATTTAACACTACGACTTTCCTTTTTCCAGTCGGTAATGTTTTGTTCTAACAGATATGTACGAGTACGAAGTTTCCATACAGATCCTAGTGATTCGAGCCCATAGACAGGAAGGCAAAGATAATAATAATAGTGCCAACCACTAATATTCTCACTCCTAGGGTAAAGGTCTCTTCCCGAGAAAAAGATGGGCATAACAACATCACCCTCCCACGACGTATACGTATATAGGCGATTTCTAATAACGAGAAACCCACAGTTCTATATTGTTCCAACAGCAAGAACAATTGTCAGGTTTAGGATTTATCACTATGCTATC
Organism: Antheraea assamensis; assembly: GCA_035772565.1. NCBI lineage: Eukaryota > Metazoa > Arthropoda > Insecta > Lepidoptera > Saturniidae > Antheraea > Antheraea assamensis. The sequence continues at coordinate 1,756,204 of JAQQSE010000022.1, read as the reverse complement.
CCCTACCGTCAACCGAAGGTGTCACCGGTTGAAATGAATAAAGGTACGCTAATTTCAAAAAAATCTATGGTACACAATTAACTACGAACCATGAACTTCGAAACGATATTCCACCGGTGAAACCACTCCAATACCACCATTTTTTTTCATTTTTATAAATTATTATAAGTGATTTATCTCATAATAAAAAATGAAGTACATTACCTGCATTTTATTCAGCTTAAAATTTGTTTTAAACGTGAATTTGTCGATGCAACTGCAAAAACATAGTAAATATTATTTTATTTCAGTACCAACATAAATTATAGCTGTCTATTAATGATTGACAGCTCAGAATCGACTTCCTAATTACCATCAAATGTTTTGAATTCATGATCACATTGACAATAGCAGGCAATTACCGTTCACAGGAAGGACATGTCTATTATAATATATTAATATGCACATTATAAGTAAGTTTTAAAATAATTCTAAACTAGTATTCCTAGTGTATAAAATATACCATATGTTGTTGTCATATAAACGTTTAAGCTAATTCCTAAACAAAAAAAAAATGATTGAAGAAAAACAAGTGAATCTTCAAACAAGCTTAGACATTTAAGTATTATTATTTTGTCACTTTTATTTTGTCAACGAAACTGGGTACTATCTGCAATATCAATAACAGTAGAAGTTTTTCAAATATAATTTAGATTGGTTCACTCTAGATGGAAGAGACAATTTAGGTTATTAAAAATGAAAAAAAAAAAAACGGCATATTAGAAATAATTAAAACAAAAAACGAATTACTTCATTTGCGATTACAAATACTGCAACACCACATAATAAAATTATATATAGACAACAAAAAGAGTCCTATAAATACGATATATTAAAGTTTGATTATCACGTTTGTCAATTTAAACTAAATATTCAGATATAAAAATAAATACTTAATACTATTAATGATTTTTTATAAATGGTTTACATTAAAAAAAAGTAGTGTGTACTTATTTACACACGTTAGAAGTTATACTCCTTTGGCGTAACAAGATAAAAATGTTTTCAAAAATTTTATCTGTCGGCTTATTCTACGTTTATAGAAAAAAAGACACTAACAATAGAAAAATAGGTATTTAATACATACATACTTTTTTTGAATAAAATGTTGACTATAGCTAACTTCAGAGTGTCGGTTTTTCGTGACGGTGTGCGCGCGCATCGTAAAAATTTACTCTCATCATTTTCCCTAACGCGCCAAAAGAAGCAAAACTTCAAAAATATTTTCACCTCGTGCATTACCAAAATTTAAAAGTAACATTTCACGCTACACACCTAATGAAACGCATAATGTTTCGTTGTATTTATAAGGTGCATTAACAGAGTAACAAAAAACCGTCACTAATAATGCATTACCATTCCCCGTATGCCTCTCAAACAATGAGTGACGTCCGGAAACGCAATTAACAATGTATTCGTTGGAAAGAGGAAATATCAATTCGCCTCCGCGCTGAGGGGATCGATGCGTCTAGTTAAACAAAATGGACAGTTCACTCAATTACAATCGTGTTGTATGAAACATTGATATTCTAAATTAGGCAAGGAACGGACAGCGCGATAGGGTTACAAAAATTTGAAACGGTAATGGATGGCCTAATATAGTACTTTACTAAACAATTTTTTGCTTGTAAAGTCAACAATTTTCGTCGATAAACAGTTTTGTTAGAAATTGTTTGTTTATATCTATAAATCAATATGGATGTGATATACTCGTATACATATATGACATTGATAAACTTCATCACCGATTGTGGTTGGTTCTTTTAAGCAAGTTTAATGGCTGCGCTCCAGATAATAAGATGTTTTGTTTTTCCCGAACTGACTACACTGTTGACCTAGCAAGGTCTCTACAGTTTCACCGGACTACTAAGGGGAGCGCTTAAGACACTCACCCGATTTTATATAGGCAACCAGCACAAGGGCGCACGGCGCGCCTCGGCTTGAACTGTCAAAAGTCGATAATAAGATGTGTTTCTAGCCTGCATCTCATTTACAGAATATGGAGTATGCAGACGCTTTGCAAGAAACTCGTATGGTTCTCATTAAGACAACAAAAAAAAAACTTAAATTTGACACTACTTTTGAACTAGAATAAGAGGTCCCTACGTATAATAATTTTTCATACACTTATATTCGTTTATGTGTAAAACAGCAAGATATAAAAACACTTTATATTAAGGACAATATATGAAAAAAAGTCGCATATAGCTTTACACCCAAATTGGAAAGATATCTCGACATTTCAAAGAACTAACAAGAGGAAGAAATAAATACATATCAAATACTTTATGAACCCAGAAACGCCGCTACTCTGTACGAGGTGATGAGTTGCAGGTTGGTCCACGCTTGTTATTCGGAGTTCTTAGTTATTTTATTTATTCGTAATACGAGCTCTACTACTCCTCCATGATTTCTTTTCCTCTTTCATGCAATTTTTAGCCCTTATAATGTATCATGATCTATTCCTACGATCCCAGCAGTCACTCCACTGATTCGATTTGGCCGAAACTTTTTTAACTGCTACTTAAAAAAAAAAAAAGATAGGTATTTATGATATCCATTTGACAATAACTCGACACAAGAAACTCGTAACACAGTACAGTATCAATTTTGCTGTTAATATATGATTACAAGGAAAAGGCCATTAAAGCAAATAATTACAAATACGTGCAGAGTTTTTTTTTTTTCGAACTCACCTACACTGTTAGCCTGGCAAGGCCGCTACAGTTCCACCAGACTACAATACGTGCAGAGTCGCGGGTAGAGCTAGTATATATCTAACAAATTATATGTTCAAAGAGTTAATATTAGACAACTTTAAAAGAAATCTTTCTAATTTTTTTTATTATTTTATTTCCAAGTAAACTTAAACATTATCTATATATAAAATAATGTATATGTTTTGTACCATGCATTTAATAGAATTGTTTATGTAATAGAAAAAAACAAAAGCTTTATTTTATCGTTTGTAAAATGTTCACCCTTGACCATAATCTCTGATGATTTTAAACGACAACGCTTACGAGAGGGTCTGGCTCTTAAGTGCATTTGTCAGAACACATCTACAGTTTCATAAGGGCGCGATATCCCGCCAGGTAGATATTAAAAAATGTCCTTACACCGAATTACTCGTGCAATCATTTCATCTTCGTTTCGTTCAACGAAAGTTCATTAATTGCAGGATTCAAATCTAAATACCTAAGTCTTCAATTACGCTACCATTCAGTCATCATCACATCAAAATTCGAATCGGATCAGAATCGGATGCAAGGAGAGCAATGAAAAGTATACAAATAATTATATTTCATCAATATATTTAAAATTCTTCCAACAAAAATAAGGTCCATTATAACCGGACAGAAACGAGTTAGTAGTCAACGAGATACCATTATTCATAACTGGTGTTCAATAAATATAGCATAAAAGTAACTGTTAATGTTTTAAAATAAAAACAATTTTTAGATAGATGTGTGCTCTTAAGTGGTATCCGTTGTTAGTTATTACGAAATGCGATATTATAAAAAGCGAGGAAATGACTAAAAAAAGATGAAGAGCTTGATTTTCAATGAAAAATATATGAAATAAGTAAAGCTTATTCATAATACTGAATATTCATTATACAATAATATTCATTATTTGAATTAACACTAGTATGACAGAATTTAATTACTCAAAATGTAAATAATATGACAATAAAAAAATGTGTGGTTTTATGAAACTACGATAGAAATTAAACTTTTTTTCGGTATTACATTTAATTGAACATTTTCGAAAAATTATTCAATTTAGGGTACATATATCGCGTTTTTAATCCTTCTAAAAACTGAGCACAATATTTATTTAGATCATTGAATTATTTTGAATTGAGCCATGGGTGCCGCCATACTGGTCTTGGCTATTCTGCTGGACGCTTTACACATTACCTCTACTCCACGGCCGGCTGTAATGCGACTTGCAATAGATGGACTAAAAAGTTGAGGCGATGTATAAAAAAGTTTCACTTTAAAAGCTACTAAGAAACATAATTTTTAAATTCATTTTAAATTTCAATAGTAGCTAACTGACACCCGCGGCTTCGTTTTTGTAAAATTAAAATTTTGCCATCACTACTCAACCCATGTAAAAAAGTTTATATGTGTCATGTGTTATTTTACTAGCTTCTGTTCAGGGCTTCACTCGTGTCGATATAAATTTAACTTATCGATGGAGAACATTTTTTTTCTATATAACAAGTAGGTATACACTTTTTTGACATGAAAATGTAACCGACCAATCAAACAACTCACATATTATAGTTTATATGATTTACTTTACAATTTATATCGTATCTATTTGTATTGTTTCCCCTACTACAGCAAAAACACTCATTATTCTTCTCTCTGAATCATATGTATCCAACAATCCATAGCTTACCAGGACGAAACCTCGGCCTTTGTTCTGACCACATAATCTGAAATACCTAACTGTATTATTACCTAGTATATGTATATAAAAGTGAAAATAAAATTTAAATAAATAAATATAATAAAAGCCCATTTCGAAAAAGACCCGATCTATACAATTCTTGTCAAAATCAATTCAACCGTTTCAGAGATAAACCGGCGAGTTCAATTTCATTTATATGTACACGTTCATGTGCCATTTTACAATGAAGTCCAAGTACAAGTTTATATTTAACTCCGACATGATGGTAACTTTTTACAATAAAACACAGATAACAAACTAAAACTTCACAAACCACAAACATTCGATCGGTTTATTTATTGAACACTGCAAAACCTTTCCCAAAGCCCCAGTTGAATAATGAAACGAATGGAAAATTCTACCTGACTATAGAAAAGCCCGTGTGTACTCGGATATCCCAAACATATCCGCCAATTTATCGGAACTACCCAGCCTGGCCGTGACTGGCGTCGGTCCATTGTCCCGACTCAATCACGCCAAATGGACGAGCCGACGCGACGCGACGTGTGCATTTTACTCGATTTTACTTCCAATGAGGGCTGATTGAAGTATGGATATCGGAAATAACGACGCGGCGGGTACAACAATGTAATTTATCTTGGCCTTTAATTAAGCCGTGGAACTATATCGATTATTTTACCTGTACGTACTAAGCTGTCCATAAAATATGTACACTTTACTATGTCAAAATCTATGGCGCGTCATAGTCTGTTTATATGATTGTGTTACAAACCCCGTATGAAATTTAGAACCTATATACCTATAAGCACAAGAAAAACAGTTAAGAACATCTTTCTCCGTCATTTCTCAGGCGAATTTCTTTATTTCTTTTTGTTTAGTACACATTGACGAGCTTTAGTGGTATCAATTTTAGATTTGATGTTTTTTCTTACCAATAAAATTTGGTCGAATTTCAATCGTGACCGTCTAGGAACACTAGTTATAGTTATTATAATTTTGAAATATGCAATCTATTATAAAAGAAATGTAATTAAAATATACTTCACCGTTTTAAAAGAAAATGAAAGTATTTTGTGGTATAAAATAACTGATGGAATAATATATGTATGTACACATATAATATTAATTTCAAGCTAGATTAACTGAAAATTATATATACTTTGATGTTTTGCTCTCCAAGCAGACATAATGACCGAGGCTCCACACGCGCTATTTAGATTGTAATTAGAAATGTAAAATTGTAAACATGTGTAGAATTACAGAAATGCCACCCGAAAAACATTTATCGACACGCGCGCCTATACTACAAGTTACTTGTATTATGCCTTTAGCAAACCTACGACACAGATTGTGACAAAAGGCAAAAAAACATTAAAGAAAAATACATTTCCTTTACGTACATATATATATATATATATTAATATAACGACTATGATAAACAAACAAATTAAATACGGCAAAATTAAATTGAACCCGATACCTCGCCGCCCACATTAAAGTACATAGATATTAAAAGCGTTCTCGGTAAACGGTAACCACTCGAAACTCGGCAAACATTGGGAATGCAAATCTTCAACGTCGGCAAACAAACGAAGCCCGTCCGGTGATCTCACTAATGAAGAGTTCGCATTTAAAACATCTCGTATACACTTTTGATAAAATCAAAAAGTCTCAGCGTCCCCCCCTGTTTGAGTTATTTGTCGTCGCGTTAAACAAGCGCTCGGCAAAAAGTCGAGGGAAGATCAAAGCGATGACGTGGCTGCTTGAATCTGAAATAACATCAAGCCAAACTCGTCGGCGTCGCACGCAGGAATGCATTTTAATTGTGACGTTATTTATGTACGCATTGCAAAATCATTTTTGTCACCATGTTTGATTTAAAGCGATCAAATTTATTCAAGCTCAATTATTTTTATCCACATACTAATATGTAGTGTATTTGTATACATCGCCCAGTAGTGGTGCAGTGGTAGTAAGCTCTACTATCTTAACGAGAGGTCACGAGATCGATTCTCGCACATTATTATTATTATTTGGTAAGACACACTAGCGGCTAATAGCTGATGCGTGTGTATCAAATAGCTTAGAGATATCTTCCTTGTCCTATCTGCTCTTAAAGGAGTTTATGGTTGGAGCCATCACAACTTTTTCTGGGAGTTTGTTCCATGCTGCTTATGACTAAGTTATGAGCATAATTTTTTAGTTTTGATAGTCTATATAATATGAATTGAATAATCGTGTACAACATTGTTTTTCATGTACATTTATTTTGCTAAAAATTTTGAATAAGTATATAAAGGACAAGCGGTCGACAAGTAGTCCCCTTGACACCATACATTATCTTTCTATAACTCTTAACGGTTTATACAGCCCATGGCGAGCTAGCTCTCAGATAACTTACTACTAACTTACTTAACACTTAATCTTGTATTTTATCCATTTTAAATTAATTAGTCTATGCATTATTCTGATGTATAAGGGGGTGTCCACTAATTACGCGAGGCGTTTTTGAGGATTTTTTGACTTTCCCTGTCACCCAAGTGAAATGTCGTGAGATTTGTTTCTGATAGCCATCCGCCTCCCGCTCCCCCAGTCACTCTTCCCTCCCCCCATTCACATTATAACATTTAAATAAATCCATTTTTAAATAACAGTAATATCGAGAATCATAAAAACGCAACGCATACGAATAAAGTAGGCTTGGATTACTTTTTTAATAATAAAACCCTATAAACAGATCTGTTATTTATAATCATAAAATTACCCTATATTCAATGCTAGCCATAAAAGAAACATGCTTATTTACCCTTTATTCAATTTATTGAATTAAGAGGTATTTAAAGAGTAAAAAGCACAATAAATCAATATCCGCAAATAACGATAAACTATCGTGAATGCGGGTAATATTTATGCATTTGCAAATACAGGTAGCACGGCATCAGTTGTAGTCTAAGCTACGTATCATTCGCTCGAGGCTGTACGTTATTAGCTCTGCTCTCAAATGTACCAGAGCTATGATTTCACATTCGTTTTATATCTGTACCGTTCGCTTAAAATACCTGGAATGATAGTATAAACAGACATAAAATTAATAAGATGATTCTCTAAACGTGCTCTGAAACGGAAATGTATAGGAATACATACATGTGCAAAGTTAATAGGTTTTTAAGTGAAAATGTTATAGAATGTATCACTTAATAACGAGCCAAAGAATATGAGACAAAATTTTTCCTTTACTGTACGACCGTGTAATGAAATAAGAAATGGTAACTAAACAACAGAACATCATTGTGTCAATTCTCATCGCTATCTTCTGTCTCACTCACTCACTCGCTCACTTTTTAAAGCCAATTTATTTTTTCACATATCCGCACGATTTTTCAAACATTTTTCTTTCATACAAACCTTGCCCTGAAAATTACAACACGCCAACATACATTGATTTTTATTAATATAGATATGGTACTGTACTTTAATGTAATCAATATCATTATAAAATCCTTCATAATAATTGTGATTAAAATTTCAATTTGCACAATCGTTGATGTATCCATTAACTTTCATATATAGACCATTATTTGTAAAACAAAAAGTTCTAACAACTTGAGAGTAATGTCGCAGGGTCGCGGATGTTATTATGAAGCCTAATGACCACTTTACTCTCACTTACATAATCTCTGGAAGAATAAACGAGACAGACATTATTATGTAAAAATTTTAATTTAAAATGAATATTATTTTTCAATAGAAAAGTAAATCAATTACCTAGTTAATTTAAAATTATCACTATATATTATAAAACAAAGTCGTCCTCCGCGTCTGACTGTCTGTCTGAATGTTCGTGATAAACTCAAAAACTACTAAACGTACTATCATGCGGTTCACCAATAGATAGAGTAATTCACGGGGAAGGTTTAGGTATATAATTTGTCAAGGTTTTTTTGTGAATTGGTTGAAATATAATGGTAATTGTTGGAGGTGTTGGAAAAAGTCAAGCCGCCTGGGAGCTTTCATCGAAAACCTTGCCTAATTCTTTAGGGATATAACATAACAATGTATACTGAGATATTTTTCTTTTATAGATCTACAACAATGTCTACGATGGTATATAGGTACCTATCTTTTTAGGATAGCTTACTATACTCATCTATTTTCTAAAAATGGTTACATATAATGAGGTAATTCGAAAGCCTTTTTGGACGGATAGATTATTAATCCTTATCAAACTAAATACATTAGTTAACTTAAGCATTTCATGCATAAAAATATTTTTTTTTTATTATCAGGGCAGGACAACGTCCGCTGGTCCCGCTTGTTTCAATATAAATAAGTGTACTTCATAAACCATTGAATATTAGACAGCTTCCGATCGTAACTATTACTCCAAACGTAGCTTGAGGAAATTAGCAGGTAAGCAATTAATTTATCTGTCACTGTAAATGCAATTTATATCAAAAACATAATTTATATAATTCAAATTTGCTCCCACGGGCGTATATTATTACATTTCTCCTTAATTTATTTAAAATATACCTCAAAATGTAATATTTAAATACTATAATGAATACAAATGCTACTGGAAGTAATATTTTAAAATTAATCGTTTTAACTTCGGGCTATAGGTACATGAATAAAATTATAATAATTTTTTACATAAAATCTAAATATATAGTCGTATTTATAAAGAGAGATACATAAGAATAAGTGACGGTAAAACGGTGCCGATGATACGATGAATGCAAGAAAAAGTAAAGGTATTTGTCTTGAATTTATAAATACATATTTTTAATAATCATACACTTGTTGTAAAATAATAAAAAAAAGAGTATAATAGATGGTCCTAAACATAATTGTTATTATGTTTGCATAGAATAATATAAACATAAATGTTGACGCAAGGTCAAATCGTGTCAAACATTGATAAACAATTTTCCTCGAGACTCGCATAGTTTCTCAGTGTGTATTAGTCATCTTGCACGAGCAAACATAACCTTAATATGTTTTAATGATTCAAAAATGAGGTGTACAGTGATTTTAGTGCTTTTATTAGTGATCTGTGTGTATTTTAACGAGGGTAAAGACTTTACGGATGGCACGAGAATCAATAACTTATTGATATCGACGGAAAAAGTTGTCGTTAAAGGTTACCCGTTGATCAAAAGGGACAAGGATTACACGTACATCGATTCCAAACAGAGAACTATCAAGGTAATGGAACTGCGTACGGTATTGTGTAGTTTCGCTGTTAACATTTTTGTACATATTTTTGCAAAACACTTTTTTTCTATCTACTTGTACATATGATTTGTATTGTACATGGATTATTGTTTTTAAGCTTACATTTCAGTTTAATATTGACCATATATTCTAATGAGACCTTTTTATAGTGCCTAAAGTGTACAACATTTAGCTATATTACAAAAAGGAAGTATACTGAAGTACATATGTTAACAGAGAATATTTCGTACAGATAAACTGTGGCTGTATCGCCAAATTTGCTATTATACAGTTTTTCATTATTATATGGAGTTTTGGAGATTGCGATAATTTTTATATGCACAGTTCTTTCTCGTCACACTGTTCGACCGCTATGAAAATAGCTATACAGAACACAAAATTTATAAATAGGTATTATATTATATGTATAACATTAAGATAACTTAAGGACAAATAAAGGCGAATTTTAAATTCTTATGAAAAAATTTTTAATTCTGTTTTTTTTTTTATTAAGAATGGACTTATTACGGCTATATTCAGAGCGGTCAATAAGATTCCTCGTCTATTTATAGATACTTCGCATTCATTAATCAGCTAAATAATAACTTTTATCCTTTTTTATGAGTTATTTTTATTAGTTACTATTATGCGTAAATTTATTTTCTTCATATGGAATATCAAACTATGAAAGGTAAATGTTAAAAGAGGAATTGTTTCTTTATAATTTAAGTAATTATCTAAAGAAATTTGTGTTGTTAAAAAAAGGTGACATTATTCTGTTCGTTAGGTACTAAAAAACGAGTTTCTATAAACAGCAGAATGTTTGTTGACGTAATATTGATTTTTAATCTGTGCCCTTAACCTTTTACAGGGTATCATAGCCCGGGACCTGTCACGAACAGACGCCGAAGTGACTCTCATATCTGGCGGTGTAGGCGCTTCGAACGTCACATTGCATTTGAAAAGTGAAAGAGGAAATGGACTGAACTACCTCATATTAATATTTGGACAAAATAATTAATTTATTTTATAACCATTTGTTTAGTATAAATTAATATTATAATTTATTTTTTATTTAAAACTTTTCATATTAGTGGCTGAATGGTAAAAAACGAAAGTTTTGTCTGGCTAGATTGTGACCATCTTATAAATGAAATTTCTGCCATAATAACATACTTAATGAAGTCGGTTTTCTGTGATCAGCCGGTATATACATATTGTTCAGTAACCAAGCCGTAGAGATGTGTAACCGGCTGGGTTGAAACCATCATGCTTATGGATATAAATTTGTCATAATGACTCGTTTTTGGTTTTCGCGTTTCGAGATTAGATAATGTATAATACTCAGTAACCTAGAAGTTTGTAACCCATAATGACGGCGATAGCAACCGTTGATTGACGATCTCTTGCTGGCTGTTATTCTCCAAATATACTATTCCTAACATTTAGTAAATTGCCGACACTTTGCTACTGGAAAAAAATAACAATTATTTTTCGTCTAGTCGTCGAATATCGACTATAATAAGGAATACAAACATTTTGTTCACGTCTTAATTTATAGATTTTATTATCTGTGTTGCTAAAATATTGTAAACCATAGATAAATGACGAATGGAGAAATAAAGAGAAAATACTATTTCAATTATTTTTAATTGGTAATACTAAAACTTTGACTATTAATAAGATTACGATTATAATGGTTTATTGAATTAACATTTGGCATTTAAGAAAGCTGGTCGACAGTTTACTTTGACACTTATTTTTTTCTGAATAGTGGTCGAAAGTGGGCCGTCACGCTGGATTCCGTGACAACGAATCAGGTTCACTCAGCTTAATCATAATCAACAACGTATACTATCTAACAAGGAGTGCATCATTCCAATAATTACGTTTATATTGTTACGTTTAAAATAGTATTTTATGGTTGTGTTGTACATTTCAAGTGTATATATTATGCGTATACAGTTAGTACTTATAATTGAAAGTTTTCACGTCTATCTTGTGGTCATAAGGAGACACCCACTTTTTCCCTTCAACTGTATATATGATATTGTTACATTAAGTTAAATCCTTAATCAATAACTCTTCGACTTACCCTTACAAATAGTTATAAGGAATCACCCTTAAAGCAACTAGGCGTAATCTCGTAATACGCTGACCCTCTCACATACGCGTACATCAAACGAACACAAATCAATTTTGGCGAATTGTCAGTGCAGTGTTTAAAGTGAGGGTGGCTAATGGAGACACACGCATTAAACCGGGCCGCGTGCTGCGACAACATTGACAGAGGCCAGGGGCCCTAATTAGTTTAAGCCTAGGGCTGGGGCGCCATGGAGATGGTCAGTATAGACATAAATGATGAAAACAACTGGAACGGATAGTTTTTGGTGTCTCTAGTTTTTGTTAATAAAAATGCGTGCACTGTAGACTGCCACACTTAATATTATTGCTGGACAAGTATTAACTTGTAAAATAACAATATTCTAGTTTGAGTTTCCGACATCTTTTATAATGTAATTTTTTAAAGATATTTTTATATTAACGATTTAATTTTAATAATTTTTGTTGAAAATATTAACTTGAAAACGTAATTCAACAATTATTAAAAAAAAGTCTGTCCTGTCTGTTTGTTACGCTTTTACACCTTGAGCAATCACCATAAAATGTTGTATACAAGTTGTCAAGAGAAAAGGATATAGGGTATCTTTCACCCAGAAAAAATGTATATATAAAATAGATCAAATCTCATTTGACATGGCACTCTACAGACGCGCACACGCACACTCACAGTTGTAGGCTTGCTATTTTTTCCCCTGACGTAGTTTGGTTAATGTTAGTATTAACCAAATTGTCAGATTCGAAATACATGTACGAGTTGGTGAGACATGCATGGAAATGTATGTCTAATAAACAAGTACATGTATGAATAGCTAAATAGCTTGGTTAGTTTAGTCCCACTAGCCCTTGTGCTCGTTGTTCAATAGTTCAGTGAAGCCACCAAAAGGTGTCACCAGCGTAGGTCCGTTAGAAAAAAAAAGATCAAATCTACATTATTGCGATTGAAGCCGCAAACAAAAGCTACTGTTGCTATAGTAGGTTAATTTGTAACTTCTTAAACATTATTTAAATTCAATTCGCCAAACTGCAAGGTTGGCCCAAGTCGAAGTTGGGTCATTATGGCAATTAAGCTAGTTGCTATTTCGCCTGAATACCTTCTGCTCTCGCTTCGAAGCCGAAGGAAGCTGTCTGGGCCCATCAAGTCAAGAGCGTTCAAATCAGCCATAGAACAAAAAATAGATATATCTAGAAAAACGTTAATTCCTAACTACGTCATTTCTAAATTTAGGTGTAACTTCAACATTTTTACTAAAAGATCACGAAAGCGTGTATTATTGCAATCACACTGAACCACATAGAATATATATGTGTATTTCATGTCAGTTGGTAATTATCTGCTGCATTCATTCAATTTACCATTGCGGCTTAAATTAATTCACCGCATTACGTTTATCGGTTGAAATAAATTAAATGAATTAAGTACTCTATTGATAAAATGAAACTGGATTTCGGATCGAGTTGTGCATTGCGCCGTGAAATCGCCATTCCAACTGTCATTACTGTATTTACCAGTTTTAATTGTATACCTTTAATTAAAATATTGTTCAGCAGACAGTTAAATTATTTTAAGAGGCAAATTTAAATAACAAATTAGTTCTCTCTTTGGATAATGTTTTAAAACTACTTGGACGATGTTTATAGTTATTTTTGGAATTCCGTTCGCAGAACATAAATCCTGTTACTGGGCTTATGTTGTCTGTCGCAGTTCTCTACCTATAAATGATTATAGTCAATTTTCACCAGCTTCACCTAAAATCAAGGAATAATTAATATTAATTTAGGTGGTATAGAAAGATACCGTTTTTACTGACACGACTACGTCTGAGAAACCCGGAGACCCTAAGGACAACTAAGTTTTAAGGAATACAATATTTAATTCGAATACCAAATTTAAATTTGGAAAGAATTTAGAAATTTCAATTTAAAATTTTAGAGAATACAATGTTTTACCAATAAATGACTTCTATTTCACAAACAATTCCAACTTGAACGGGCTGTCGTCGCGGTCAGGGCGCTGGGTCTTGTCGCCGGGGTACTCGTTTGTTCGATCCTACGCCACTCCATAGCGAGGCAGACGGTATCTCGTGGGTTTTTTTTAGTCAGTAAGAGTCTGACACCCCACAGACCCCAGGGCTGTAGGTGTCCGATGTAGGATTTCTTCCCGCAATAAAAAAAGCACATGTACGATGGTCATTTTGAAACAGATAATGAGCCATTTTTCACTTACATTTAACTTATAAATTTGGAATCACGTAGATTACCTTTAGGTAGGTAGGTAGGTAACTTTGACGTTCATAAGCGCCTTCTCAGGGCCTAAACTGAATAAAGTATTTTTGATTTTGATTTTGATTAACTTAACCAAATTCTGTATAAAGTATAAGTGTTGCAGAGAAGCGACTACACATGGCACGGTACTTCGCTGAAATAGGCATTCATAAGGTCCGTCCGTACTATTGCTCCTTTTATTTTCGCTTAAAAATATATTCTGACATAAATTTTGTAATATGATCGCTGTGCTCCTAAGTGTCGTATTGTGATATTAAATAATCCTTTCTCAATAAATACATATTATAAAATACCATTTTTTTTTTTCAAATCCAATTAGTAAATCCACATTCTAATGCGTTTGACATACAAAAAACAATGTCTTGATATATTATTAGTACATATAGATAATACATATAGTGCTATTTGTAAAAATATTCACACAATTTTAAAATTGCACTGAAAAACTTTACTACCGAATTCAGACAGACGTTCGCAAACGAACGAACATGTAAATATACAAAGCAGTGACATGCAATTTTACTGGAAGCTTGCAGTTTTCGAATTTCATGCACGAAATATTTCAAATATTCACACTGTACTTTTTATTTGGCGATGACATAGATTTATTACTATTGTTTTCCATTTAAAAAATGTTATTTAATAACTTATTGACGTAAAATTAGTAATGCTCATTGCTAGCAGTAAAATATCGCTAAGTAACCGTTGTATTTGTTTTAAGCGCCATCTATCAATTCATATTCGTAAACTTTATTTAAAGCTATCTGTATTTTCGTTCCCACACTTCGAAAATTTGAATACGTTTCTTAATTCAAAGAAGGATTTAATCCTACTACTTTAGCGTCTCGTCCGGACATAAAATCAATTAGCTATCGTAACTTCATTTGTAAGCAGGATATTGATGATTACTGTATACGTTGCAGGTTTATTAATTTATAAATTATTACAATGTTATTGGTAGAACTGTCTTCCAGTAATAGTCAATTTCAATCTTTAGCCAGACCTCACACGACGGTTCGTTTTATTTCTTTTATAAAGAAGTTCATTATGATGGTCTATATTTTATTGTTTAAAAATTGAACAAAATAATTTAGGCATATGAAGTCGCAGGCAGTAGTTGTTTGTGTTATCTATAATTAAATTATTATAAGGTTGCAATAATGTAACAGGAAAACTATTACGTGTAATAAAAGTGTACTTATTTTAAAGATTTTATTTAAAAAATCGTAAATTTTCGGTCATCAACAAAATATACATCGTAAATAAAATATTAAAGGAAATACTGTGATATACAATCTAATATTAGATTTTTTGACTTACTAGTTTACAGAATATAATCGTAATCCCAATCGCAACTGCTTACTGCAACAGTAATTACAAATCGCAGACGGAATTACTTTCGGATTTATAACATTAGCGTGGATTTGTAAAATCTTTACTAATTCAAAACATAATTACTTCGCTTTGCTTCGGAAAAATGAACAAAACAGTGGTGCAATCACCTCTGTCTCTCTGTACCCGCAAAATAGTGAATAAAACACGGACAAGCGTCGGTAATGCACTTCGGCTGAGAGCTCACCGTCCGAACAGAATTTTTACTCTGGGGAATTAAATATGAATATCAGATACGAACTCTAAGTAGCTCTAGAGAGCAGTATCTCTAATATTTGCATTAAAGAATTTAAAACATTGACGTAAATGTACGTATAATATTTTTCTTACATTTTTATATATATATATTTTTTTTATTTTTTTTTAATGTCTTAATTCTGTTTTAAATAATTATCATAACTTGGTATATACCTTTTTAGTCACTAACTCATATGTATATAATGTCATGGAGCTAAAATTTGTTTTTTTTTTATTTACTTTTATTTAATAAATTACTATGAAATAGGCATATTTGATATCAAAACAATAATGTATTTTTAAACTTTACACCCTGAGTAAGTTTGTCCGCTTAGATGATCCACACATCTATTTTATTTTGAGACATTAGGCGTGCCTAACTAAAATTATTTATCATTTATGAATTAAAGTATCGAATAAAAATATATACTATAGCGGTTCGATGTATTGCATCGAATGATAAAATCTATGTTTTTCAAAATGTACATCCTTACTGTAAACACCACAGATAAATTTACTTGTTTAAGTTATCTGTGGTGAAGATATGTTTGTATATATATTTATTTAGTTTAGATTTTGCGATTTTAATTTTGTATAAACGTATATCTTATAATG
Organism: Antheraea assamensis; assembly: GCA_035772565.1. Taxonomy (NCBI): domain Eukaryota; kingdom Metazoa; phylum Arthropoda; class Insecta; order Lepidoptera; family Saturniidae; genus Antheraea; species Antheraea assamensis. The sequence goes on along the minus strand of JAQQSE010000022.1, from coordinate 1,739,872 downwards.
TTAATGCAATTATCTATATCAATATGCCGAATGTATGTATGCGCATCACTTCAGAAGGTCTGCACCTATTTCGCTAATTATATTGAATTGTATTTATTTATATTGTATTAATTATATTGTAGTTTTTAATTGTCTGGATAAATGTGTATGAAAGAAAATGTTTAAAATCGTAAGCAAAATTAAAAAATGGGGTTAAAAAATCTGCATGTAATAAAAGTGAGTGACACGGAAGACAGTAGAGAGATATACTGACAGCTTGACGTTCAGTTCTTCAGTAGTCATTCTATTTTAGTACATGGTTGTAATATAAACGGTACACTTCGTCTCATTTTTTTATAGTACACCCGTGCGAAGCTGGGACTGTCTAGCTAATAAGATATAATCAAAGATTAATGTGAGGTGTAGAGTCTGATAAAGGTTCAATGACCAGAAATACCTGATCACCAAACCTTTGCCCTCTAAACTCAACTTTGTTTCACTTCATATGTACAGACAAATAACAGCATTGCTTATCAATAGCTCTGTCCCTTTCTAATAATATTCCATAAACAACGTAACGAATTTCATCGGAGTCTATTTCTATTTCTGTCTCACTCACTCTATAGTGGTATTATGTTAGTGTAAGTAGTGTCATCAAAACACAATTTATTATGACGTTGGCATTCTCCGCAACTCATATTATTCGCCTTTCTGATTGTTTGTTTTTCACATACAAGTTTAGTAGAACACAGATAAGTTACAGTGTTGTGTTAGATTTTTACATATCAGATATATATTCTTACACTATTTCGTTTTAAAAGTAGTAGAATATCACTACATATTATAAAACATAGTTGTCCGCCGCGTCTGTCTGTCTGGATGTTCGCGATAAACTCAAAAACTACTGAACGGATTGTAATCTCCATCATCAATCACCAATAGATAGAGTAATTCACGGGGAATGTTCAGGTATATAATTTGTTAAGGTTTTTTTTGTAAATTGGTTGAAATATAATGATAATTGTTGAAAGAATCGGAAAAAGTTAAGCCACCTTAAGCGTTTCATGCACATAAGTATATATATTTCTTTTTATTATAAGGGCAGGACAACATCCGCCGGGCCGCCTAGTATGTATATAAATGGATGTTGGCATTTCTAAGATCGATAAAAACCAACACCACTTAACTTCTAGGACACCTGAGTGTTATTTTCGTCAAGGTTTTTGTCTTTTTTCGTTTATTATAACTCGCTAGGTACTAAATGGCGCAAGGTTATATTTTGTTAACGTTACATTTAATATTATAATTGTATACCGACGAATTAATGTAGGTGGTAGAGCTACGCTGAAGCTATTACTGGTTTCAGCATGAATGGGTCGGCTCGCCCGGGGTAGTACCACCCTCTCACAGAAAACCGACGTGAAGTAACAGTGCTTGCACTGTTGCGTTTCGTTCGGTCAGTGAGAGCGCCGGAGGCCCACATATTTAAAAGGCCGGCAACGCACTTGCGACTCCCTTGGTGTTGCTAATGGCTATGGACAGCGGTGATCACTTATCATCTGGTGACCCACCTGTTCGTTTGCCCCCTATAATATAAAAAAAAAGTACAGCGTATGGTGTAAAAATTCTACAAAATTCTCAAAGTAAACAAAAAGAAAAATATTTCTTTAACAAATAATCATCATTACAACAGAATTTTACAAACAAACGATTCTTACATTTTCTTCGTTCGTGCAGAAAACAACACCTCCAAATTCGAGTTTGATACGTCCCATCAAAAAGTAATTTTCCTTGGAAACAAAAGCGACCAGAAAGATTTCTAATTCGATCCAATCTAAATTCAATTACTTCCACCCCAGTGTGCTACACGCAAAGAAACCAAAGTTCCTGCATAAGTTAAGGAAATATTGTAGGCTCATTATTCCTTATGGTATAATTTCGGTGGAGACGTGTAAACATCGTCTGCGTTATGCCTATTTTTATCACGGCAGTATTGTTTTTTTTTTTTTTACCTTTTTGTTATCATTCCACAATTATAATATTACGCTGGGATATATATAAAGCACTCAACAATTATTACAATTCCTCGAGTATTTTGTTTTACACAACGTTTGTTTTACTACAACAGAATACCGATATACCATAAGTCATAAAAATAAAGCATTATGAGATTAACTACTTACATTTTAATAACATAATTTTAAATGATATTTATTTATTACAATCAGATATTAATTAAGCAACTTGATTGTTAACATGGAACGTGGTCTACAAGAAATTTGAAGAATAAAATAACAAAACAGAGTCTTTATTGCTATCACCCTGAACTATTAAACAGAGCACGAGGGAGACAACTACATACATATAGTAAAAATGAAGTGTCTGTATGTAATATCAAAATAACGAAAATTTTTACTGATTGGATACGAACGATATACACGATACAAATAACAAAAATACAATTTTTAAAATTTTTGTCTGTCTGTCTGTCTGTATTTTCCGGGTAATCTCCGTAATGACTGGACCGATTTTAAAAGAAATTTCACTGACGGATAGTTAAAATTATAGCGGGTGACATAGGCAACTTTATTTTAGACTAGCTGTCATCCTTGGCTTTGTCTGTAGTACTATCTCCAAAACGATTAGACCTATCTTCATGGGACTTTCACTGACATATAGCTAACGTTATAAAAAGTAATTAAAACTTTTTTTATTTTGGACTAGCTTTTACCCATAGCTTTGTTTGCAGTACTATCTCCAAAACGTTTGAACCATTTTTCACGGAACTTTCACTAACAGATAGCTGATCTAATAAGAAGTAATTTACAATTATTAAAACAACACATGCGGAGCTGCGGGCAATAGCTAGTACTTAAATAAAATTAGTGGAATGGTCCAAGATGGTAGTCACGCTAAGGCTAGAGGTAGACTGATTCGCAAATGCAGCTGTCAGAACACACAAGCAAGTGCTTGGCGACAGATTTTCAACTTAAGGGTGGTAGCTAGCCAGGCGGACTTAGAAAAAGCCCTACAATGTCACGATGTTTTCCTTCATCGAAAGCTCCGACTCAGTTGCTAGGTGAAATCATAGCATGGTGGCAGGGCTTTTTCTACGTCACCTGGCTAACTACCACCCTCAAGCTGAAAATCTTTCACCAAGCACCTGTTGGTGTGTTCCGCCAGCTGCACTTGAGAGCCAGTCTCCCTCTAGGCTTAGTGTGACTACCATCTTAGACTCCATCATCATTTAACATCAGATGAAACTGTGGTCAAACGTTATACCTGCAAAGTATTAAAAAAAAAGTCGAAATTGATAAAATTATATTGGGGTATATTGACTACGAATACATTTATTTTTAAATTCGTACTAAGGTACATACCATGTTTAGTTATCTCGAACATAACAACCATTATTTAGTTGTACAATTCACTCTGAAGTCGAATGAAACAACATTCAGCGTCCTATGTAAATGCACCGCTTGGAATATTTAAACCGAGACTTAATTACATCTAAAGCATGTCTAGATTACGTGTTCGACTACCACTTGTCTTAAAGTCGCATTTAATCTGATTTATAAAACGTTTAAACATTTTCGCAATAAGTGTTAATACTATTTACGTTAAAAGCCCGTGGAATTAATATTTTGACAACCAATTATAAATCATTGCTAACAAAATACATATATATATATATAATAAACATATATATGTGCAATTTAGTTGTTTCATAATATTACTTATACAAAGGAGCCATGTTAAATTATTAATAATGTTTGAGGTTATTTTCTTAAGATATTTAAAAGGCATTTGTACATACATACATTTGGGAAACAATACTTTTATAATTATAAACTATGAACATTAATTGTGGTGAAAAGTTTGTTTGCAACGCTTAAAGAGAGATAAACTTGTTTCCTTAATACTATTTACTAACTATTGGATACGGATTTTTTTTAATATACTTTATAAGCAAACGTTTTGACCACAATCTCATCTGATATTAAATGATGATGTGGTCTAAGATGGTAAGTCACGTTTAACCTAGAAGGAGACTGGCTCTCAAGTGCAGCTGCCGGAACACACCAACATGTGCTTGGCGACAGATTTTCAACTTGAGGGTGGTAGCTAGCCAGACGGACTTGAAAAAGCCGTATCACTATGCTATGGTTTCATTACGATGTTTTCCTTCACCGAAAGCTCCGACTCAGTTGCTCGGATTCAAACCCAAGTCCTTCGATGCTGTGTCCGAACACACTACCAACTGAGCCATTATCGCTTCAAATCAATCTTTTCTCACACACGGAATAATGCGATATACATAGTGTATTTTCATACCAGCCCAAATTACTAACTGTAATCAATCATGGTACTAATTAAACTCTCGAATAAAGTATGGATTAAGCCAGATAACTAACCCACCACATAACGGTGGTATTCTAGAATTATAAATAAAGTACATCTTTAAAATTAGTACATGAGATCAGCACAAATAAATCCTAAGAAAATTCGAACGATATATTAAACAAGCGGAAGATACAACCCTTAAGTACGTGCACGGATTTATTCCGAACATGGATTCAAAGTTACGAAACTTTACTAATATATTCTTGTAAAATAAGCTTTCAGTGGGTTAAGATTTATACGCGCTTGTCCAATAAACTATGGTTTATTGAAAAAATGAACTGACCTAAACAATAAATCACTACTGTTTCCTCTATTACTTCCCTTATCGCCGCTAAAAAAAACACAGAGCGCCGGTTCTACCGATAACATTAATAAATCAACGGTAACTATTTTTTTTTTTCTTTTAAATATCCATTAAAACTTAGATAGTAAATGAATTAGGGACTGAAACGTTATGTTATCTTTAGACTAATATAATAAAGAAGTTCGTTTTGATAGAATGTGACATAATGTATTAATACAGAATAGGAGATGATAACGTTTTGACTTTCTATTAGGCGATTTTCTTAAGTTGCATGTATTGTTAATTGCACGAAATTCTTAACTCTTTGTACTGTATGCGTTTTGTGATAAAGATAAAAAGAAAATAAATAAATAAAGAAGATATATACTCCTTTGTTAACTTAATTTTTTTTTTTTCGAACTGACCTACACCGCCAGCCAATAAGGCCTTCACAGTTTCACCAGACTACTAAGGGGAGCGCTTAGAGCACTCACCCGATCTGTGTGTTAACTTAATATATTTCTCGAAACATATATAGGTTATTTTTAGATTACGGTACCCGGCATTTGATTCAGAACGTCGTGAACCAGAGTGAGACGTCCAGCTATGATCGGCTTACTTCGGGTTTGTAAAGTGTTGTCCATAACAATCAGCGCAATGACTGTGATCGAAAAAGATATGACAATGTCACAATGAAAAACATATGTTACATAGTACGCTCATTTATTTATTCCCTTCATCTACGTACTGTTTTAATAATACATCTGACATGCACCAACATTAATTATTATAAAAAAGTATAATATTTACACTATACATTTTCGTAGTCTGAATTATTTCATACCCTTCGTTTATATGTATATACTCGTACATATTTAAACTATAAAAATACAATTTGAAAACCGACGTGAAGTAACAGTGGTTGCACTGTTGCGTTTCGTTCGGTCAGTGAGAGTGCTGGAGGCCCACATATTTAAAAGGCCGGCAACGCACTTGCGACTCCCCTAGTCTTGCTAGTGTCTATGGACGGCGGTGATCACTTACCATCAGGCGACCCACCTGTTCGTTTGCCCCCTATAATATAAAAAAAATACAGTTCTTTTGTGACTCAATCTCATCAAAATTGCTGACTGTATCGGCATAATACTATGACCATTCGATGTGGAATTTTTCGTAAATGATTCTGGACTACTCATTTTTAGATGCGACCTTATGCCATTTTTTTAATGACCAACGAAGCGGGCGGGAACAATTTAGTTAATATCCATACCAAAAAAACCGCGACAAATCTGACAGTCAGCAAACCGTGAGTTACGGTGCGCATTGTTTTGTGAACAATGCGTCCTTAAATAAACATTTTAAAAGTTGTCTTACAAGTAATGCGGTTTCTTGGGTTCATACTACCACGCACTTCCGCCTGCTAAGTTTCCACTGACAGAATAGAATATTCATGAATTTAATAGCATAGACACTTTGTTTCGGTAACGTTGTTTACGAATGTACAAATAGGTAACCAAAAAAATATAATATATAATAACACAATAATTGAACATTTAATTATATTAAAAAAATTGCTTCAATGCTCTTAAACTACTTAAATGAATACTTACCTCAGGCGAACACGCAAATGGAATGCGAAACGAAATAAATATACACTAGTGGTCAGCAGGGGGAATGACAGACAACGTAGGGAACGAAACACATGGTGTCATTAGCTTGGCGCCTAACCGATAGATAATGGAGGATGGAGCTACTGACAACATACTTCCATGGGAGTTACGTAATGCCATGGGTCTTCCTTTTGTTTATTTGTAACTATATTATCTAGATATAAGTAAAATTATAGATACAGATATCTACTAATATGCGTGCATCACGCAAAAGGTTTCCATCAATTTTATTTGGATTTCTTTATTAGATATTTGAGTCTTATCTAAAAAAATACCACGATATCTCTATGATATTACATGTTAAATGTTATTAAAGTTTGAAGAAAACACGATTTTTAGCAGTACTACGCGTTCAGCGACGTCTGAAGTGAGGCAGGCGGTGTAGTGTGCATGCGCAGGAGAGAGAAAGTGAACAGATAAAACTATTTACAAAGAAATATTGTAAGCAAATTATATATTCCTTTTTATTTATTTTTTAAACACCGCTGATGTAGTGGTGACTATCAACTAGTAAATAATACATATTAATATAACCTGAAAACCTAATTAAAAAAATGTATACTAAGAAGATATTCATTGAGTTATAAAATAGATTTAGCGAAAAATAACAAAATATAGAAACAACGAAATCTATTTCTAAAATCAATGATATGGATCAAACGAATTGAATATTACTAGTGGTCGTCTAGTAGTCGAAATTCAATCATAAAAAATGTTACTCCATTTTTTTTTACGTGTTAATATATAGGACATTATTATCTGTATTGTATAAATAAATTTAGACGTAAGGAACGTGAAGTATAATGAAAAGAGACTTGAACTCGTTGATGGTGTGGAGAAAAAAACGAAATATACAATATATAAAGCTCCTGGATAGGTACTAAATAAAATAAACTTGTTGAGAAACAGAGAAGAAAAATATACCAAAGTAATTTATCTTAACCAATTTATATATAGAGGACTGATTATCTAGTAGTCGGCATTCTACCATATTTCATTAATTTTTCAAGTTTTAGTATTAAGGAGAAATACCCAACGATTTTTTTTTATTTTTAACATTGATATAAAAAAAAGACGATAATCGCTTAAGAAACTTAACGAGGAAGATGTACATAACTGTTTTGTCTATGCCTATTATTTACAGAAGATTACAGTTATTACCCTTATGGTTTTGCTTTTGATTAATCTATATCTGTTTTAATTAAGTCCTCAACTTTATAATTTTGTAGATAAACTACATCTTTTTCACAGAAAACAATAAAACAACTGCAATACGACGACACACTGTTAAATTACGAGTTCAATTATTCATACTGTATATTATATATTCTTATGTATAGTTGACATGAATTTCTTAATACCAGTTATATATTCATTTGCATTCAGTCGATGCGAAAGAAAGCCGAGTGGGCGGTCGCATGACTCAACTAAGTGCTTCTCCAAATAAAGACTAAAGGGGACAGTAAGGTTCAGTTAAAGTTCTACGTTTGCGTAATGGATAAATAATATGTGTGAAAGTCAGCTCTTAATCGCTTCCCGTAGATTAGATCGATGTCGCCTAAAAGGAATTACAGATAAATCTCAGCCGCTCGTTTAGCACTTTCAACTGATTAACCGAATCTAAACTTTGTCTCTCTCGTTACTTTCACGATATAAATAAATAATTTAGAACGTATTAGTTGCTCGTTAAGTTTAAGTGCTTATCAGTGTAATAACAATAAAATTGGTCGCAATGAGGTAAGCCATAAAGCCGGCAAAGGAGACATTAATGAAGTGTCCTTTAATATATGTTTATACTTTTTTCCGTACTGAAAGGTGTTACATTTATCTTTTAGTTAACTTCACTTGTTAACAATTCAAGCTGTGTAGAGTATTGTAACGAGTAGAAAAGAACGGGCTCATAGCCACAAATAATTAGACAACTTTTTTATATCATGTACAATAGGGAACTATTAATCACACACAAAATTAATAAAAAAAAGTATTTTTATAAATTGTAAATAAAACGATGTGGTCTAAAATGGTAAATACGCTAAACCGAGATGAGCACTGGCTCTGAATTACAGCTGGCGAAGCACAACTTCCCATTACTATTGGATTCTATTGTATACAATGTAAAATCAAACACATTGTAGCTTCTTGATAATGTCGGTGAGGTATTTTAAATAATACATTCCATCTTAAAGTTATCTGTAATACTTACTGTATTATTGCACTTGAGATTCGATCTTTCTTATAGGCTTATTATATTATAACAGTACTTAATAAATGTCAATAAAATCCTTTTATAGATATGTTTATTTACTTCCAACGTGATGCGAGTCATCGCACTATGTTCTGCATTTTTCTTTTATAGAAATAGCAATGACATTATATTCAATAAGCTCATTACTGATACATTACATTATCCCACGTTTATGTGGATTTGATTATCCCTCGGGAACAGTATATTTATGCTGGATAAAACGATGTGAGAACCACTGCATTAGACACTACTGGTTGTATAATAGCATTCAATAAACATATTAGAATTTGCGCCGAGATCGGAGTCGTGGAGTGGAATTTATTATTTTACTCGTAATCTTATGTTATTTTGTAATAATGGTGGCGTTTTACGTAATACAGTTCGGCACTAGTGAAGTGGATGTGAAATAATACCACGGAGCATGGATTCTGACTCGCCACAAAAACTCCCTGGAAAATTTTAACAAGACGGCCGCCATCTTGTTTGTTCATTGAAATGATCGCAAGAAACTTATAATATCGTTACTTACTCGACAATGGTAATAGTAATTTACTAGAAGGTTGGTTGCAAAAAAATATAATTTTAAGTGAAGTAAAAAAAATACAATACTATTTTCTGTTCGTGGCTTCACTCGCGTTAATGTAGATTTGAGGTATGCCTCAGATATACTTCTCTTTCTAGACGAAGGATACTCTATGTCCTATTTTGTACTTCTGTAAATGTCATGTTATAATATTAGTAAGGATTCACAGTGTTTCAGAAACAGAAAAACTTCCATTAGGTACTGCTCACTATGACGGTCCCATATATCGTGGGAAAAACATAAACATTTGTCAAGGCAGACTAATACGGACACAGCTTTTCATTTTAGACCCCGTGTTAGAAGAGCAGACAAAACCCATTAGGTTTGTGATAATGCAAGTTCATCGTTGCCTACACCACAACAAAACTATTTGCAGACTATACATTTCGATAATTCGGTGAATAAATATAACTGTTCATTTTTTTTTAATAGTTATTGGTGAGCTTTAATGTTATAGATGAAAAAGAAATTAAAAATAGTTTTTTCACACCATTGAGCAATCGTAGGGTTTATTTGTATATTTCTATTCGTCATACTTCACGCTCCTTCAACTTACAGTCTACAATATTTGTGTGTTATCCAGTAGCCAATTTTACAATTTAGAAAAAAGAAACAAAAAAATACAGATAATTATATCCATATATATATACGTGCACAAATTTTTTTTATCCAATATTATGAGGAATTTGCGACCAATAGTAAAACACTTGTTATATTTTAAAGCTTAAGAAATTTGGTTTGTTTGTTTGAACATGCTAATTTTTGGAACTATTAATAAAATTTGAAAAACGTTTCTTGTATTTTATAAATAACTTGTTGCGGAAATGTATACATTGCCTAACATCGCACCACAATCCTTAGGAACGGAGTAATTATCATATAAAGGGCGCTAAACAAAAAATGGTGTAAAAGTACGGATAGGCCGTGTTCCGTGGCGTGGAATAGGAAGTATCGATGTTCTGAAATATTGAAAGCAAGTGAAACTGTGATGAAAATTAATTAAAAATATAATTCTAGCGTGAAGTATTTGATAAAACTGTGTATAACTACATTAATATGTCTTATAAAAAATTTAAAAGGTATTTCAGAAATAATAATAATAGATTGATATGTTGGAAATCTTTGCAAATCACTACATACTGTGCTAATTAGTTATTTTAAAATAATTAATTCTTGAAAAAAGTGTCACGTGATAAATTGGTATCCTAAATACATATATTATAATAAAATTTAAGTCTATATATTTTTACCCAATTTAAAATGAGTATTAAAAAATAGTAACTCTACAAGTCGCATACTTTTGTAAATAAAATATTTGCAGTAATCAGTTGGCTTACTTATGCCTTACTATTAAATAACCGAAGATTATGGAAAGGCCTAAGAACGGGTAAAAGTAAAAAAAACGCCATATTCGTTTTTATTATTCTCAAGTGAAACGACGCAATGCTACAGCCACATTCATAGTACACACAAATATAAAGTGATTTTAGCTATCTGGATTATTTATGTCATGCCCAGGTATTGTTTAGTGTTGCCAACGTTCAAACAAAGCACTGGGGTTGCCGTCTCATCTACACACCTATTACGATCTATTGTTGATGCAGCGAGGTACAAAATTAAAATAGGGTATTGTCTGAGCTTACACGCACAACGTATTAGAAGTTTTATTTTACCATAATAAGCATGAGATAGCATTAGAAGTATTTGTATTTGGCAACTAGTTAGTTACCACATATAACTGCATGCATTGTATATAACATGTCAATTCTTAGCATCATCATCATCATCTTACCCTTATCCCACCTAAGTGGGGCGACACAACATGTTTTCCTTTTCCACTCTCCTCTGTTAGACGTCATCTCAGTATTCACACTTTTTATACACATACCATTTTTCACACAAACCTCCCACACCTTTTTCGGTCTTCCTCTACTCCTACATCCATCCACTTTCAAAGTCAAAACTTTTCTTGTTGCGTGACTTTCATCTCTTCTCATAATATGCCCGTACCATGCTAACCTATTACTCCTCAACTTCTCTGTCACTGGTGCTATTTTCAAACTTCCTCTGATATATTCATTCTTAATCTTATCCATTCTTGTTACACCACACATCCATTTTAACATTCGCATTTCTGCCACATGTAATCTTTTCTCATCCGTCTCTTTCGTAGCCCAGCACTCGGATCCATATAACACAGCTAGTTTTATTATAATATATCCTACATTCTATAAACCTGCTAACACCATATCATTCTTATCTCTAATACCATTGGTTTATGTTGAGATACACATTTTAGAACACTAGTGGTCAAAATTTGACCATAAATCATTAATTTGTTACGTTTCAACAGTATTTAATTTTTTTGCTAAATGTGTACATTGTAATTATAGATTGTTATTGACGTAAGAAGCGGGAAGTATGACGTTTAGAAACTATCGATAGAGGCTTGGACTCGTCGACGGTATGGAAAAAATCTAAGGCTTGTGTCAGAGTGCGGGCGGGTACGGTAGCATACGCGGGTGCGGATACTTGCGCGGATGCGGATGCTTGCGCGGGTGCGGGCCCTTGCGCTGGTGACGGTGCTTGCGCGGGTGCCGGTGCTTGCGCGGGTACTTGCGCGTGTACGGGTGCATATATTTATGCGGGTGAGCGCAGCATCACAGTGAATGCTAGCGGCGTCTGCGTACATTTGAATTACATGCACCCCACCCGGCTGCACTCTGAAATAAGCCTATATGCATGATTTTTTATTAACAGCACTAAAAGCTCGTCAATAGCTAATAAACAAATAAAGAAAAAAAAATTGAACTGATTTTTGTCCGCCTATTTATATATATATTCTTGATAACATACTAAGTTCATATTTTAAAGCAACGATGAGTTCGAACATTGCGTCGATCAGCTTAGCTTCGAATCCTATAATAAGCCTAAACTGTCGGTTAAGGAAAAAATATTATGATGAATCCATAGCATGGTGATAGAGTATTATTGCTTATGAGGCTAACAATCACCCTGAAATTGAAAATTTGCCATTTAATCTCAAGGAAAACTGTAGTGAAATTCTAAAGTAGTATACCTATTTAAAACCCTATAAAGTATTATAGAAATTCTAAGAGACATCTATCATTAATCATTTTCGTAATACCAGCCTACAGATAATATAGTGAAAATTTGTCAGACAACCTAAATACCAGGTGACTGAATGTAACATAAGAAAAACGCAAAACGCCGTGTCATGGCACGACGATTTATTTAGGTAAGTACTCGCGTATCTTGGCACATGTGGTATCTAAATGTAGTAAATTTATATTGGCTTCCCATTTTTTTTTTTTTTAACTCTTTACCTCTGTAGGTAACACTAACACAGGTAGCTTAGTCTACAGTAGTCTTCACAAATAAGTATTTTTTTATACTTGATATAAATTTATAAAGTTTACTACAATTTGATTTAATATTAGTGATAATGTAGCCCAATGTGGTAACACCCTAAGCCTAGAGAAACTGGCATAAAAGTGCACCTGACAGAACACGTTTATGAATTACTTAGTGACAGGTTTTCAACTTTAAGCCAGTAGCTATCTAAGTGAGCATTTGAAAATACAATATACAGGACACTGTTCGTTTTTTAATGGACTCGTATAAACCTATTGGTATGTTTTCTAATTTTATGTGCCATGTTTTTAAGGTAGAAACTTCATCCAAAAGGAACAAAATCCCAAAAGTTCAACGTCATGTAATCTTCGTTTAGCCCAACTTCAAAAATGTAGGAGGCTTCCCTCGGCCCGCGTAAAACTTTAAATTGCCCCTTTTTTCACTATCTTTCCGTGCACACTCACTTTTTCTATTTAAACTTTTTCGTTTTATTTTAAAACGCCTGCCACGGCGTGTACCTGCGTCCAATCTGTTTCCACTTATTTTCCTGTTACTCGTTGTCTAATAAAATACTATTAGGAACTTCTTATATTGTTTCATTACTTCAGAGGTTAACTATAAATCTCCATTCTTAAATAACAATATTTAACGGCTTTTTTCACTAATATTTAATACACATACAATAACATAATAAAAAGTATCTATTGGCCCAGAACATTTATTTCTAAGATAGATCTATCTTTAGAAGGTTTACTTGGTTCTTGCGGAAAATTTGAAACATCAACAGTGTATACATTGTTAAATCTCAATAGGTACATAATTTAATATGGTCCCTAATAAAAATTAGTGAGATTCAAGATACATGTATGAATTCGTGAAACATACATGCTTGGTACACGTGTATAAAATAATAGTTAGTTTAGTTTAGCTTAACATAGACTCGGGATATTCGGTGACAGTCCAAGTCGAGGCGCGCCGTGCGCCCTTGTGCTGGTTGCCTATATAAAACCGGGTGAGTGCCTTAAGCTCTCCCCTTAGTATTCCGGTGAAACTGTAAAACTGTAGCCTTGCCAGGTAAACAGTGTACCAATTGGATTCTGAAGAGTTTTTTACTAATATAAAGCTTCCTAATAGGCTATATCTAATCGCTAATATAGAATATTCTAGAAATAAATTAGTACTTACAAATAGGTAGGCACTAAATGATTCAGTCATACGCAGAGTCACTAACTACAAATGTTGAAGCAACACAAACTTTATCTCATTCTCACGATACTTTGAATCGATGATATTGCAAATACCTACCATCATCTCACAATTACAATCCTACAGATCGAAAACACTTGAAACCTCTCGAATGTAACTGTCGAAAATCAAACATATTATAGCAGATGTTCAATCCTCAAGAGTACTTGCAAATTTATCCCGTTAACTTCTCAGTGATGCAATTCTGAGAAACGATTCATACCTATATTTCGTAGCTAAGTTTCTTAACTTAATTGTAGAAGTTAATCCTGAAGAGATTTAAACGTGTAATGTTCGTGGATAAAGCATAACTGCTTTACTACACTCACGTCTACTAAAATATAATATTATAATACCTAGAAAAAAGGGAAGAAAAATTCATAGAAGTAGTCGACTTTTACGTATACATTTTTTCAAACATTCCATTCAATCACGTCCAACCCACCTAAACAAAAACTCAGTGCAATTTGTTTGATGTACATGTGTACTCTCTTATAAATGGACGCAAATAGCCCGAGGCGAGGTATACACATTTTGTGAGAGAAAATAAAATTTAAAACAGACACTCATCATTTTAACCCTTCTGACCCCACGTGCGTTGCATACATTTCGCGTTCATAAAATGCTACACGGTTCATGTATTGTGTCATATCCTTATTAATATTACAAATGCGAATGTGAATATGATTGTTTGTTTGATTCATGCTTTAACTATTCAAACGGTCATTATGAAATTTTATATATACATTTTGACAGATATGCAGAAAAGGTGATATGGTAACTTCCATCCAAAGAAAATGTACTGTTTCTGGATAGGTCAAATGTACATTAATGCCAGCGAAACTGCAAGCAAAAACTAGTAATATGTAATAAAAAAATGCATTTTACTATTATATACCGATATTCTTTGAACCAATAGTCTTTATTAGGGCTGACATCTTCTCAATTTGCACTATTTACTAAATCATAGTCATTACTTGTCTTTAATTGAACGGTTTAAATATATCAAAGTATTTTTTGAAATACCTATACACATGCCAGCTCAGAATTTTAAGAATTCAATTAACAACAATATCTGAAACTGCTTAAAGATATCGAGGAAAAGTAAACGCTTGAGAAGTGTTTTCATAACATCATAATTTAATGTAAATGTATAGAAATTTGCCAAAAAGACATAGGCAGGCGCGATGTGCGAAGGCGCGGCAACCCTGGGAAAAAAGTCTTTACCTCTTTTTTATCGGATGGTTCTGGATACTATAGAGTTAAACAATTGTAAGTCAACAAACTGTTTTTTTTTCTGCATAGGTGGTAGGACTTTTTCTAAGCTATCCCGGTTACCTAGAAACCTGAATTTCAAAATATGTTGCTAAGCACCTATGGATGTGTTCCTGCAAGTACATACATAAGTTGAAAGGAATTCCCCCCAGGTTTAGCATGTTTTGGACCACTTCGTCGCTTAACATCAGATGAGATATTGGTCAAATGGTAAAACCTATACTCTATATATGAAAAGAAGATTGTTTATAGTATTTTAATAGGATTGCTTTCAATCCTAAAATATTGTACCGACTTATAAAGCGATTTGTAACCTGCCCACCTTAACATCAAAATTCGCCGGTTACCATGGCAACCCCCTCTGTGGTCCGCGTCGTGCATCCGGGATTGTTTTGAAATTTTCCCCGGAACCACCTCGTTGTTGTTTAATCCATATTAATACAATAAAATCTCGATATTAGGCAGACGTATAGGTAAGCCACGATTATGAGTTTCGGTCTGAAACATTTTACCCCACAAAATTCGATAGCTATATGTGAAAAAACATTTTGTTTACTGAATCGTTAACGTATGTAAATGGTCCAATAAAAGATTTATCAAATTAAAAATCGTATATTGAAATATACATTGCAATTTTATATATAAACTTATCGTATTATATAAACGTATAATTTGATAGTAATTAGTATAGTATAGTGCTGCTTAAAATCAGTCTTGGTCTTGCAGTCTTGATGAATTTAATTAATTTGATTTGACTTTACTATGACAATTTGAATATTAGCTCCAAATGTTCTTATCTGATGCATTGCTCTAAGGTCTAACAGCAATACGCCAATAGGTAATTGCAAAACTAGAAAGACTTGTAAGACTCTTCCTGCAATACCAAGACTGAGACCTCGATACCAAGACCAAGACCAGGTGTGTATTGATGCAAAATCAAGCTAAGTTTCGCCTTGGTCTTGCATTTGGGCAACACTAGTATAGTATAAAGGTAAAAGGTATTATTATAGCGGATAACATTATTTACAGTCACGGTTTGTGCATTATAATATTGAATATAAACTTTCCATCGTCGTCTTAAACAACCTTAGTGCAAATATATATATAATGGTTCAGTTCAAAATCATGTACAGTTTTCTTCAAACGTTTTGAGCGTTCTGAATATAGTTGCGTGGAACACAAATTTAAATATATGTATACTCACTACATTGTATAAAACAACGTCGCTTTCTCTGTCCCTATATCCCTATGTATGCTTAAATCTTTAAAACTACGCAATGGATTTTGATGCGGTTTTTTTAATCGGTACAGTGATTGAAGAGGAAGGTTTATATGTATAATAATATAAATTAAATAGTGGAGAAATACTGTTATTTTTGAGGTTACTCCGAATTTAACGCGTGCGGGCCACGGGCAGTAATGAATAAATCAAAACTACTGGATCGATTTTAATAATTTTTTCCGTGAATGACATAGGCTATACATTTTATACCCGGGCGAAGCCGGAGCGGGCCGCTAGTATCTTATATGTATAAAATCGAGACAACTTAAGGATCAATAAATGCCAATTTTAGATGTCTATAATAATATTTTAATTTTGCTTTGTAATTATTTTTTTTAAGATTGAAGAGGTCTGTATAATTTAGTCTATGTTGCTTCTAAGTCCTACCACTTTAAGCCGCCATCTACCCAATGATGATCAAACAGTGATCCTTTTTCTTACCTCTTACTTCTTGGTATATATGCCATTTGAACCATAACAGGGAGTTTTTGGCGGGATATTAGTCTGTCATGTATTGGTTTTTATATTTTATTCATAATATTGTGTTATTAGGCTCTATATTTTTTTAATATTGCTGGTGTTTTATGTAATATAGTTCGGTTATTATGCACAAGTGAAATGGATGTGAAATAATACCACGGAGCATGCATTCTGAGATGCCACCAAAACTCCATGGCAAATTCTAATAAGGGAGCCACCATCTTGTTAAAACATTAAAATTATCACAAAGACACTTACTTGGAAAAATCTTGTTACTTGATACTGGCTAGTGCACAAACCGTGCCGGAGCGAAAGCATAAAGAAGAAGAAGAACCATAACAAGCGAGAGGTTAAATTTGACAGATTTTATGTCATCACATTATTTAAAACGGCTTAAACGAACACCTTAAAACCTGATTTCAATTTTTAAACCAGAGTTAAGACTAAAACTAGATTTAACTTTATGATTCATGTAACCTTTTAAATCATAAAAGGTCATCCTAGGGCTTAATTAATTTTCTTATTAGAACATGTTGCGACAATACAACAATAAACAACAATATTGTCTCTATAACAGACAATACTGCATTTTTGTAATTCCATAGAGTAAACTGATATTTCAGGTCTTGCTTGTAAATAGTATTTTACAAATAGTGACCAATCTAAAATAAGCGTAAAACTATACGAAATATGACTCGTACTTTAAAGTTTTCCTGTCAAACCATTTAAAATTCTGAGCGTGAAGACTGAATAAGGTGAACAACTTGGCTTTTCAAGTGTAATGTGCAATATGTATTTTTTTAATTGTCTAATATTAATAATATTTATGTAGTTCATAATAATTCAATTACTAATAAGAACCTTCAATGTCATAACTAAAATGTACGATTAATACGATGGCAACGTAAAACAATAGGGCAACACTAAATAAATTAATATTGCAACATTAATTTAAGTTATTCGTTGCTGTCAATTTACTCGAGGTGAATAAAAACGGAGTGTATATTAAGCGATCACTTGATATTAATCGCTGAATGTGTTGCTAAGCGCAAATCTCGAGAACAGCTGAACCGATTTCGCTAATTCTTTTTTTAGAATATTCCTTGAAGTACGAGGATGGATCTTTCGGAGAGAAAAAATTTAAAAAATGCTTGGAGAAGTCTAAAAACAATCCTTTTCTATACTCCCATACAAATGGTTCGTAATAATACTTAAAAGTCAATTTGAACTTTAATACCATAGCATAAAGTTTAAGTGTTAGTGGAGAGGTTCCGGGAAGGCAAAACAATTGAGTGACCTTAGTATCGTATAAATATTAATGTCAATATTTGTCAATGTATATGCGGTGGTATTATTTAACATTATATAGCGTCCGAAATAGCATAATAAGTATTAAAATAAATCAACTGTTACGCGGTACGAAGTTCGCTGGGTCAACTAGTTTAATATAGAAATAGTTATATTAATCCTTATAATTATTTCTAAGAATCCCAAAAATCATTGTGGTGGAGATTAGTCTATAATAGATTTCATCTACAAATTGCAAACGTTCGTATTAACTAACAACGCACGACTTTACATAATAACGCCGAACTCTGTTCCAAACATTTTCAAAGCGCTTGCCGAATCCAAAACCACAATTTACGTAATAGTACAAAGCGTCCGCCATAACACTGTATTTGATACAAGCATCCACGTAATTGCTCGTTAAAACATATCGTCTGGAACGGGGGATGAAATGTGCACTCCAGAATATACCACATACCGCTATAGAACAATATTATGAGGCTTTTCTGCTAAACGGTTATTGATATCGGCTTGTTATTTAGGAGACTATACGACCATACTAGAAAATAGCCGTATAAACTTTTTAAACTAATCATTGAAGATGCAAATTGAAATTTAAATGTAAAGTCGATAAATAAGAAATCGATTTAATTTTAATTTGATTGGTTTTCTAATACTAATCGATATACTCTAAAAATACGTAGATAAATATTAATGTACTATAAGAAATGGATACATAATAACAATAAAAATGATAAATATAAAAAATGTTAAGCAATCAAATTTACAAAAACATTTCTCAGAATTCTCCTCGGAATGTTTCTTTAACGTCAGCAGGTAGTGTTGCCAGTTCAAATTACTATTTGTACGCAAACTCCGTAAAACCCAATTGATTTTCCATCAGTCAAACTACTCGACCGCTACTTGAGAAGTATTGTCACTGTATAATAATTACTCAGTATGTAAACATTTAACGAATTGGTAAAACATCGTGTCTTTTTCTAATACTGTACTCGTCATTATTTCTTAGTTTCGTCGATGCGTTTGTCTTATTCTATCGCAATTTCTTACACTGGGTTTGTAACGTTGTTCATTATTTTTCTCACACGTGCCTCTTTTCTATCTTTTTGCGGCAAAAACATTGTATTAGAAAATGGTTGCGTATAAAACTAGATTATAATTAGATCGTAGAAATTTGGTCAGGTTGCTAGGTACTAAATTACTTTCAGTTAAAAAATCCTTTCAAATTATAAAAAATACCAGTTAAGTGCCTATATTAAGTAGTATGTAAACTACATGGGCTGATAAAGTTATCAACAGAGAACACTCCCTAGATTTTTCACGCAACAGCGTCTATCTATTTTGAATAAATTCAGATTAAAAAATAAAGTATGCCACTCTACTAGTATCAGACTACCTTTATACCAAATCTATTGCAATCGGCTGAGGCCCTTATTTGTGAAAATGTAGCCAACAAATAGACAGGCAGCGTTACGTTTTTATTGCATTTAATAAAAAAATATACCAGACCTACTCGTATAATAAAGAATTGGATTAATACAATTTCATTTGCCGAAGTAATTTATATCGATGCGAATATTGGAATAGTAAATCCAAAACAATAAACTTTTAAAGGCATCGGGCGCAGATTTCACGACCGTGCTGTGCTTGTTACCGGCAGCTCGTTAAAACCTATAGCTCGGAACGAAGGGTGAAAAATTTCTACACACAATTTGTACACCTCAGTAGTGTTAGGAAATAATAATTTAATCGGAGTCATTATGACTTAAATAAATAATTATAAATTACTAACTCGTGCTCGCAATTTAACTATTACCTTGTCTTTTATTCCGATTATAACTTACATCTCTTAAATGTTATTCTTGTTATTGAACACCTTTAAAAAAATGGTGTGTTCCTAAGATTATCTGAATAAATCTGCATCTTAAAGTCTCATTAGAATAGGTTCAGCCGTTTCGAAGATTATTCCGAATAAAAAATAAGTCATCATCATCATCAGCCTGCAAGAGACATACTCCAGGGCCATAGACCTCTTTCCGAAATAAGGTATGGGCATAATCGCCACACAATTTCAAACTCTGAGAAATCCACAATTCTATATTTTTCCCCCATTCGGTGGTACTACAAGACCATTTCTCAGGTTTAGGTTTCCTCACGATGTTTTCTTTCGTCGTCAGCAGATGGTGTCACCAATTTAAACTAGTAAATATACACGAATTCCGAAAATTTCGTTGGTACATACATATTTTTAATATATAATTATATCTATTATACACTATAGCATACCTTAAAGTTAATCATATTTAATGAGATATCAACGCGTGTGATGATACAATACAAATCTCAATCTCGTATTATGGGAAATAAGAATTACCAATTAAGATGTATCTAATCATAATATATAAAAGAAAATTGTCATTAACACAGCATCATTGCTAGAAAATTGCCATGCTGTACCTATTTATAATTTAAGCGAATTATATATTTAAAATGTATTTGTATTGTTGTACTAATGTTAAGTTATTTAAGACAAACATTATTAACCATGTCATTTTAAATTTTCTAACTCAACATCTATTTCCTGACTTACACTCCGATGTCATATGATTTGAATGTTAGTTTAATTAATCGATGACATTTTCATTATAGGGGTGTACAGAGAAGATCAATTAATGTTTAGCAGATCTCGAACGATGTTTGGGTGAGGGAAATATTGTTTGACTCGGACACTTTCGTCCAACAAATGAATTTCACTAAGAGCAGTATTATTTAAGTGTTTGTTTCCTTTGACAACCCTTGAATTATAAATTTGTTTGTAATCATCTACAAGTGTGTTACAGTAAGTATCCTTGGGATGTACTCGTAAATAATTCATTTTCATTATTTTCTTACATTCTACACATTTCAGCATTTGACCATAATCACACCTTATCTTAAAGGACGAGATGACCCGTGATGGTAAGGACGGCCTGGAGGTAATCTTGTCTTCCAAGTGTAACTATCAGAACATACCTACAGGTGCTTGGTGACAGAATATCGACATTTTCACATTTTCGATCGACGCGCTGTCAGAACACTTTACCACTTCCCAGCCGTGATTCTTCATGTCTAGAACATTCTTAGTTCACTCATATATCGTAGTCTTAGCCGTGGAAGTCGAGTGATTTGAGTGGTAGAATGTCAATTTAAAGTCTTCAAGTTCGAACCTGAATTTTTCGGAAGACGCGTACATTTACTAAATTAAATTGGTAACAGTATCGACTGAAGGTGAACGAAAACATTTTGAGGAAACCTGAACCTGATAAAATATAGAACTGTAGATTTCTTGTAGTTTAAAATCACCACATCGCGGCCACACCAAGCTGGCATGGTGACTATAACTACACCTTCCTTTAGGAAGAAGTCTTAACGCAGTGTGTCTCATAAATGGTGCTATAATATATTTAACATAAATGCACATTCAAAAACACAATTTGATTCGTCAGCATAATTAAATAAATTGTAAATTTTGTCTAAAACCACATCGCAATGAAAATATTTTCTGTCATAACTTATAATCGTTGCCCTTGAGGTTGACACAAGACTGGTACAATGTAGACACTTGACTCGACAAGTCTCGAGAGGCCTCAACGAGCAGCTGTTGAGGCCAGCTGGGCCACATCACACGCCCTATAAAAAGAAAATATATATATACGGACATTGTGCAAACAAGCATACCGACGCAGTGTTTAGACTCACCGAACGTTATCGGCTGTTTGTTCTACATTAAATAAATATTACGATAGGTTTTTTGAACTAAAAATATGAATGCAAATTTTTCAATCGTATATATAAAAATTGTACAATACTTATTAACAGTGGCATTTAGGTATTATTGAATAACATTACTAAAATACGTTACAAAATAATAAATACAAAAATAAATAAAAACAAGACTTTTAGATGACAATGTATCTTATAAAATACAATAATTTACTAACTAGCTGATACCCGCGACTTTGTTTACGTCGTTTATAATCTTAACAATACATTTTATGTGCAGAAAAAACAGCATAAGCACCATACGTCTTGCCGCCACTTTTCCACGGCAAGGAAATACAAATAGTTGTATGCGTAATGCTTAAAATCGTGGTTTCTCAAAGCTTTAGTCACTCTATGACAAATTAATCTATATAATCCTTGTTGTAGATAATAACCAAGTGTCTAAGAAGTGAAACTAAAAAATAGTAATCGAAATGTATCTAGTAGTTTATACATGGGGAGCAACAACGCCAGACCAGACATTTTATTTAAATTTGAGATAAGATGAAATTGTCTCGACTCTGTTAGTATAAAGTCTATAGAACTGTCTTTGCCAGGTGTTTGTTACGAGACCAAAACGTCGGCTTAAATATTAAAGTTATTCCGTTTTATGAAATCGTAAAATATAGACATTATTAGCGAATCATTTATTGAAACGGTCAATATTATTTTTCAATTATTACGTTGAGAAACAAATATTTCACCAATCGCTACAGAAATAAATACATCACAATTTATTTAATCTTGATATAAGAAAGTTGTTTTATATCTATACGAATAAATAAAATTCAACAGTCTGTTTGCAATGTTAAAATAGCAGTTTTTTCTAAATGGATATGAAAGTATTTACAGTACTTCTACAAAATAAACAATTTTTAAAAGTTTTGTCTCTTGTGGATCGTTTTAAATTATTGGGTTCCGAGCAAATATAATCCTTATTAATGATTCAAATACAGGCAAAGTAGCGGGCGACTAGTAGTTATTCAAAAGGACCAAGTAGCAACAGTAAAAGTTAACAGAGATAGGTAACTAAAAATCGATAAAATGATTACCTATATTAGACATGATAAAATTATAGCTAGCAAAGTAAAAGTCAGACTAATCCAGCAGTCTAAGTAGGTATTTGTTAATTGGTTTCTTACGTCTACTCATCTACAATATCTGTACACCCTTTGATAAAAAAAACCTCTATAAAAGGGAAATTAAAAAAATAAATATTTTTGGGTCGAATTTATACAACTGAACGTACACCATTTTAAATAAATAAGCCAACTATAAATCCAAAAAAACATTTACAAAATATATAGACCGTCGCATCGCGTACCGTGTACAGACATGCATTCTGAAGTAACTTTCTTAAAATATTTAAAGTGATTCTATACAGATTCTTAACATAATCTTAAACAATACACTCCCTAACCTATCATGTGCATCTCGTAAAAATCTACACGAATTACATGGGATTAGACCAAAACTTGTTACATTGTTCTGCGGTAGGTCGTTGTACAGAGTTCAAAAACACTACTCACATGATTCGTCATTAGAACCGTGCATTTCATTAAACATCTTATATTTAAGTTATCACCGTCGAAATTCGAATAACGAAACCGTCAATTCGAACAAATCGAAAGAATGTTCTGTGAAGTGCTAATCCGAAACATGTGTGACAAAAAAAAATTACCCGAGATAAGGGTCAATTTCAAGAACACGCCTTGCAACACATTCATCGTGCTATAAAAAGAGCGCCGGATCAACGCACAGATTGACAATGACATGAGTTTAAACCGCGTTTATTTATTTATACAAGTATTCCCTTTTAGCGACGAGTTGAAGACAAAACAAAGAACTTTTAGATAAGTATTGTACGTCGCGGACGAGACAAGAGATATTATGGTAATAACTTCGGCTCCAAACGGAAAGTAGGGACGGTTACGATGAAGCAGGATGTATTAAATTAGACAATATACGCCGCGTTCTAGTATACGAATAATTTTAAATGTCATATCGTATGGGATATTCGGAGAAGGAAACTTTAAATATTGCACTTAAATTATCATGAATATTTCTGCATGTCTGATTACCGTTACATAAACCTTTTTTTTATTTACGTGGGGAAATCCATCATGGACACGCCACCCTCTCGGGGGAGAGAGTGGGTAGTGTGAGACTCTTACTCACTAAAGCCCCACGGTGTACCGGCCGCCGCTTTGCTTAGGGCGACATGGGACCGTGCAAAGCTATCACCATGTCGCCCCTGTGGTCAGCCCGGCGGAAGGTGTCCGCCGGGCGTCGTCCACATAATGGGAGGCAAGCTGGGTACACACCAGCCACCCCCTACTCGTCAGCCAAACCTGTGTAATGGGGAGATGGGCCCCCCGACCCATCCCCTCAGGTTCGGCTACGAAGGTGGAAGGAGACGGATAAAACGCCGCCCCCTCCCACCGACTCTGCATTGGCGGACTCTGCATTGGCGGACTCTGCATTGGCGGAGAGGGTCACTCAAAGGATTCTTCTCGCGAACCCTCTCTGCCGCCTCCTTCTGCGAGATGACCTCCTCGCAGAAGGAGGCCACTGCATTCCATCTTGTTTCGCTGCCGAGCATGGCCGTGACCACGCTCGGCAGCGACAAATCATTCCCCTCGCCGCAGCCAGAGTACGACGCTGAGACTCCCACGCAGCACACTCAGAAAGAGTATAATCGACTACAAATGTGCTGAAATTTACTCCATATTATGCATTATTTGTGTTTTTCACGTACATTCTTGTTACTTTCTATTATTATTCTGATTGGTTTGAAGTTCATATTCATTGCTTAACAACGAACAACATCTTACGAAATTTTAAATATTATTCAATCGCAGTTAAAGAACACATCAACTTCCCACATTGAAGTTATAACTGTATTGATTTATTTTTAGTTCACGATAGCTACATTTATGACAACTTTAAAAACTTTATTTCAAGATCGAATATTTATACAATTTAATTCAGTATTGTTATTTATTTTTAATTCATGAGCGTTGAAGTCATGAATTCATAAAAAACAAAACTTGAATAAAACACTACTATACTAGAGTATTTGTTTTCAATTACATAACAACTACCTAATTCTAAAATCATTCTAAAATCTTTAATATTATATATAGGATAAAAATATCTATAATTCAATTGCCCACTCAGGACAATTTATCAACATATTTTTAGGTTAGGTTAGAACGACAATTCGATGGATTCTCGTACAAACCACCATCGTCCTTCGACTAATTTGATCTGGCTGATCCTACAAACTGTTCAGACTTAAATAATAATAGTTCTGTAAATTGATTGCTTTGTACTATCGATTAGTAAATATACCTATTATAAAAATTACAATGTCCCTAAACGTTGTAAAATTTGTATGAGCTTCTAGAACATTCCTTAATTTATTCATCCGACTATTAAATCCATTATGCATGGAGTTGACATATTTTTCCGTAAATTGCAAAATATAAAATAAAAACCTTGATTCTGTTAAATAACGTACTAAGTAGTATTAAGTTTCATAAAAAAGTTACTTCAAAAAAACTCGAAATACCACTTTACTCTTGATAAACAGTGAAATTCCATAAGAAGATCCTTACCTAAACAAAGTTTCTTTCACAAGACTGATAGTGATAGTAAAAATTTTATTACGTCAGTTTTTATGTATGAGCCCTTGAAGAGTTTAATTACAAACAAATAGTTCAATGTCCCCATCAACCGAATAGTTTTGGTATCATCCGCACGGTGCGGGGCGGCGCGACGGTGCACACTGTCGAATGTGTAATAGAGTCATCGTGAGTCACCAACTCGTCGGTGGCGAGACTGGCGCACATCTGCCATGTTATGTTCGATTTGGACGCATTTTGGTAACATATACGCTATTATATATTAAATAAAAATACGTTCAAGATTTATTTTTATTTTATCATTTATTTTATATGGTACCCAAATTGTAAAAACGTAGACAACTATAAAAAATTAAATCGTACTGACCTTAGTACTCGTGGTCTCACCGGTGGAATATCAAACCGATGTCCGCAGGTTCAAACCCCGGTATGTGCTACCAAATTTTTCGGAATTCACGTACATTTACTAGGTAATTTAAATTGGTAACATCGGCTGACGTTGAAGGAAAACATCGTGAGGAAATCTGAACCTGAGAAATGTTCTTGTAATACCGTGTGTGAGAAAAATATAGAACTATGGATTTCTCAGAGTTTGAAATCGCCAATATGTCGTGGGCTAGAGTGGTGATTATGCCCATACCGTCCTTCGGGAAGAATCTAATGGTCCTGCTGCGGGTCTCTTACATGCTGATGATGATAAAGAATACTTTATGACGCATTTATAATATACAAGTCAATGGCATGACAAGAAAAAAACAACTGGAGCAATCATAGACATTTTATTTTTATTGAAGTCTAAAATTTAAAGTTATCCACAATCTAAGTTAGTCGTCGCTTACACACCTTTTCGCCTCTAACCTATTCTGTAGCAATATATAGTAGTTGATCCGAAAACACGATAATCTAAAAAAAACAGTCAGTGTAACAAACTTTAACATGTAAGATATAACGAAAAATCTCACTTGATTACTTTGTCCAAACCGGCTGATCCCTGAATGTGACATGTGGGTACTGTGGTAAGTCGTAATCCTAGCGTACACAAATATAACGTTCCATGAGACTCGGAACAAAATAATATAAGTAGAAACAATGATATTTTAGAAGGACTTGATTATCGGTATAGACAAAGTTCATAACAGGAAAATAGAAAAAAAAATGTATGTATACTTTACTTAATCCTAATTAATATTATAAATGCATATGTAAGTTTGTTCATCTGTTTGTTACGCTTCTATGCGTTAATTACTCAAGCGATTATAATGAATATTGCATACACTTTGTTGTCAGGAGTACAAAAAAGCACATAGAGTGCCTTTCATCCAGAGAAATATGTCCAGCTCCCAAGGGATAGATTTAATCTAAGCCGAAACTGGAACCAAAAGCTAGTTACGGAATAAATAGGATATACAAGGTTTTCGACCACTTGTTACTTTAATAACGTAAGTAATCATATTAAAAAAGTTCTCACGCTTACATACCATGAATCAACCGACCGTGTATACCCCAACGTACACTACTGCGGTTTAGTTCCGGTACTTGCCGACTCTTTGTTTTCCCCCCACTAATAGTACCGGTGTATTACTTAGCCAAAAACAGGGGACTACTTTAATGGACTCCCTGTGCTAGGAACGAGGGGCTGGGAAAGATTAGATTTCTTATCTAATATAAAAAATCTTACTATTGTGGTATATTGAATCCATTGTTAATTTAATTCGTATACCATATGCGGTTTTATGTTATAGCATGTGCTTAAACGAATATGTATTTTCTTTTTTATTGGGATATAATTTAGATTGCAAATGACTGGTACCGCAAAACTAAATCACTACATATTATAAAACAACTAACAGGCCCGGCGGACGTTGTCCTGCTCTGATAATAAAAAAATATATACTTTATATGCATGAAACGCTTAAGGCGGCTTGACTTTTTCCAATACTTCCAACAATTATCGTTATATTACAACCAATTTACACTTAAACTTGACAAATCATATACCTAAACCTTCCTTATGTATTACTCTATCTATTGGTGAATACCGCATTACATTCGTTCAGTAGTTCTTTGAGTTTATCGCGAACAGACAGACAGACAGACACGGCGGACGACTTCACTACAAAATATAAAATACAAAGTCATAAAACCAAACTAAGTTATAAAACCACAAAATGAATTTTTTTATGTGTACATTTTTTCGTAATTCAAAATTACCCAAAACAAATCAGTGAATTTGAGAGAAAATCTTAAAAATAGAATATTAGACAATCGTTTGAAAATAAAAAAATTCTAACTACTCGACTTTTTTAGGGGCGGAGATGGAACTCTACGGTGTTTCTTCGTCACAGATGTTATTTTAACAAATATTTTCAATTTAAACAAAAATGATAACATAAATTAATATACTATCCCAGTGGATTTATTTTATCTCGAATGCGGGTGGTCAGGGAGTAGTAATTAGCGTCATCGTTCCCGCCCACTGCACCATTGTTTAGAGCTCGCACGTCATCATTTTGATTTGTATTGTGACTCACAGACAATAATAATTATTAAGTTACCTGTATTGATAGTATCGTATATAGAATATAAAAAGTCGATATAATGACCGCTATAACGGAGACAAAGGCCATCTGACTACATTAACGGTGTCCTCGGCTTCACACATTTCACATTTGGTATAATCCGTAGTTAAGTTATAATAAATTACTGAAAATCCAGTCAAAATCGGTCCAACGGTATCAGAGATTAGCCGAAACAAACAGACTGTTGTGGAGAGTACAACCTTAGGCTAGGCATAAAGAAGAGAGAGGGCTGTCAAATTAGTAAAATGACTAGAAATGTTTGTACATGTATGGAAGTTGTTTATAAATTAAAAACTGATTACTGAACATTGCTTTTAATATAACGTACACAACACAGACACACAGTTTTTTTTAAATGGGTCTTATGTTTTAAATACCGTATGTTCTTTCATATGCATTTAGTAAAAAGCTATTGTTTCGTCATTACAAACAGACAGTGTAATTTTATTTATGTATATAAAAAAGATTTGGATTCCACACAAACATAATAAACTAAAGAACCAGTATCCAGAACCGTGCGCACCCCACTTATAGTTTACACTGAAAAATTAAACCTTTTACTAAATTCCAAACGGTCGAAATCGCATGTAACAATTAGTATCAAATATATATACTATCTATTGTTTTATTTTATACTGTTACGCTATACTTCATTCACTAGACTAGACAGTGCAATACAAAAAGTAAAATGAACCTCTATTAATAAAAGAAAAATAAACACCGTGAAACGCGATCCACTCGATTCCGAAACGATATAACATGACAAATCCCAATGGAATAAATTACGGTGAGATAAAAATCTACGGCTCCTATACGTACCCGCAGATTCTTCCCCACACGCGATGTGACAAAATGACGGACGGTTCACGTTCTCGGAAACAAATATTAAATTAGCGTGTCATTTTAACAAATTTTTGGGTGCAGCAGCCACTTAATTGAGATGGATTTATCATCGCATATAAATTTTCGAACATATGGCGCTTATTTTTGTGTTGATAGGTTGCCTCAACCGAACTCAACTCCCTATACGACTCAATTTCAACGCAAAAATAGAATTAATTTAATAAAATTCGATGTCATTTTTTAACCGACTTCAAAAAAAGAGCTACCTAATAATATATCTGAAGTCGGTGCCAACGCAAATTTGTAGTAAGTAGAAAAATATATATACCTGACGCGAAAGCGGACCTAAACTTTCTACTTTAGATATATTATTAGGTAGCGCATATACTAATATATTTTATTTAGTTTACCTCAAAAATAACAGTATTTCTCCACTATTTAATTTATGTTATTATACATATAAACCTTCCTCTTCAATCACTCTATCTATTAAAAGAAACCGCATCAAAATCCGTTGCGTAGTTTTAAAGATTTAAGCATACATAGGGATATAGGGACAGAGGAAGCGACTTTGTTTTATACTATGTAGTGATTTACATCAGTGATAATTACCGATGTAAATTTTTGCACAGTATTTTCTATGAAATGTGGGTCTTTTTACACTGAGAAATTTAACATAAAAAATTTATTGCAAACTTTACGAAAACTTGACTTCCCTTGGACATAACAGTCACTTAATAAAAGTTAAACACTGAACAGTTTAGTTCTATAGTCCATAAAGAAGTCGATGGGCCGAACGACGCAACAATGACGCGATCCACCCAGGACATTCGGACCAAGTTTATTTTACTGTTGCCACTAAAATGTGCAGTAAAAACCCGCCCACGCTATGTAACACTCATGATATTTCTGTCTGACCTTTGCCCTAGCATAAAATACCTCCCATAATATTATTATGCCGACAAAGTTTATTCTTACCTATTACCGATTATTTATGAGAAGAGTTTATTGTCTTAAATTGATATTGATAAGAAATGCATTCAATAAATTGCATAAAACAAAGTGGCTAATCGTGTCTCCGCTTTGTTCCCTTAGTTCTTTCAAACTATACAATAGATTTTGAAACGGTTTTAACTGTCAGTCGGAATATTTATTCGGAAAGATTCATATTATACTTATTTGTAGAAAATAGAAAAGAGTTGTCAATTGGTAAACAATGTTTTAACGCTCGTCTTAGTTGCTAACGCTGCCGCGTTGGTTAGACCTAAGAAAGTATCGTAGTACCTACATATATATTAGTAATATACTACAGAATCCTATATCTTGAAAAGGTCCATAAAACATCTACAATTATCTATTTATCTCTTAATAATAACCTGTTTTTTTATCCTACATTGGACACCCACAGGCCTGGGAAGCTGTGGGGTGTCAGACTCTTATTGACTAAAAAAACCCACGAGATACCGTCTGCCGCGCTATGGAGTGCCACAGGATCGAACAAGCAAACACCATGCCACCCCGGCGACAAGGCCCAGAGCGAACGCCCTGACCGCGACGACAGCCCGGTCAAGCTGCCTACCCGTGTACCGAACTAATGTGCCATGGAAAGTTAGGTCCCCAGCCCCTTCCCTCCTTACAATAACCAATTTTATCTTTTCCTTATTATAAGAAACAACAGGTTATTTAAAAGCTGTTTTAACCAATTTAGTGTAAACCTATATACGATTAAATGTATTAATTACATTGTGCATTTAATGTAAATTGACTATCATTTACAGTATACCATTGTAATTAATGTTTTAGAAAATATCACAGATTTAAAATCACGCGCTATATAAATAGTTGCTTATGTAACACGACCTATGAAGCTTTAATAAACTGTAAATATCAAAGAATCAAGAAATGGATCAGATAGAAATATAAAGCACATGGGCATAATTGCCGGTCATATTAGTATCTGCACTGTACCCGTGTGAAGTAAGTCGCCAATATAACAAAATGAATTTCCTTTTTTAATCTTTGCCCAAACTATTTGACCGCTGTTAACTAGACACTAAAGAACCGACCGACCACTAAAGAATAAACAAATGTCAATTTTATATACCTAATATAAATAATATATTAACTTTGTTTTGCATTAAATTCTTGACTGTATTATGCGCGAGCGCGAACTTATTATGGCTATATTCAAAGCAATCAAAAAGAATGACAAGGACTGTACACTTTTTTCATAAAATCTAGGTACATATATTTGTTCTATGAGAATTTTTGTTCCACATATTTTATATTTCAAGCTTCTTATACTCGTACTTACTAATATAATAAAACAATGCTATAATAAGAGTTACATCATACTTGTAAATAAAAACTGTCCGCATTGCAGCAGTGATATTTTGGCCTTTATCCAGTTGTCAGATTGTGTTGAAAATTATAATAGCATCTCATGAAAGTTAATCGCTTGATAGTAGTTGTTTGTTGTAAGGCATTATTGCATTGCAGTCGGCATGAAAATTTCAAAATTTATGTTAGACACTTAGATTGCTTAGTTACTATAATTTTTTATATCGAATCCTTTCATCATCATCAGCCTGTTAGAGACCCACTGCAGGCCTTAGGCATAGGCCTCTTCCCGAAGGAAGGTATTGGCATAATCACCACGTCAGCCCGCGACGTATTGGCGATTTCAAACTCTGAGAAATCCACAGTTTTTATATTTTCCCATATACCTATGTGGTACTACAAGAAACATTTCTCGGGTTTAGATTTCCTTACGATGTTTCTCTTCGCCGTTAGCCGTTAGTGTTACCAAATTAAATTTGTTAATGTACGCGAATTCCGAAAAATTCTTTGGTACATCCCGGGGTTCGAACCTGCGGACATATTCCACGATCGAGTCGATATACCACTGGTCAAAACGCTAGACCACCACGACTCGAATCCTTTACAAAAACCTAATTATTATCGCGATGGAATAGATACAGTCCTTATCAGTCAAAGAGATTGGCTGCTGTAAATATAGCCGTAGGTTCGGGCTTACGCAAGTTATCATCAACAGTTTAATACAAAACAAAGTCAAATTATTATAATAGGAATCCAAAATTTGCATTTATTTATTCTTAAGTTATCCCTATGTTATATTTATATAACACTAGCTGACCCGGCGAACTTTGTACCGTCTAACAGTCGATTTTTTTTTTTTTTTTGATACTTATTCTGCTATTCGGGACGCTATACAATGTTAAATGTTACCATCGTATAAATATTGACAAATATTGACATTATTAATATTTATACGATACTAACGTCACTCAATTGTTTTGCCTTCCCGGAACCTCTCCACTAACATTTAAACTTTATAGTACGGTATTAAAGTTCAAATTGACTTTTAAGTATTATTACGAATCGTTTCTATGGGAGTATAAAAAAAGTATTGTTTTTAGACTTTCTCAGGCAATTTTTTAAAATTTTCTCTCCGTAAAAACCATCCTCGTACTTCAAGGAATATTGTAAAAATAGAATTAGCGAAATCGGTTCAGCTGCTCTCGAGATTAGCGCTTAGCAACACATTCAGCGATTCATATTTATATTATAGAAGATATAATAGGTATTTATATAACGAAATTTGTGTACGACGCACCTATATTCGGAGCGGTTAAAAAGTGGCATGGACTATACATAGCATTCTGAAACTATATCACTCACTGTACACACAGCTCCAATCGTCATTAACCACGATTACTGTCGGACTACTAGTTCTATGTCCTATATAAAATCTGGTAAGTGCCTTAAGCGCTCCCCTTAGTAGTCCGGTGAAACTGTAGAGGCCTTGCCAGGTATATATATATATATAGTCCTCCTCATCGATTTCGATGACGGCGAGTCTAAAACGTTTCATTTCTTTCGACCGTGGGCCCTAATATGACTCACGAACCCAAACTTGCTTTTAAAGACCCGATTACACGCAAAGCAATAGAGCTGGCCATTCTGATCGTATGTGTACGTGTAAGAAGGCTTCGGTCTATCTTTTAATGCTTGGCGTTTTTTGTCAATTATTTGCAATCTGTCGTCCTCAAACCTTGCAACACTTTTAAAGATGGTAGAGCGCCAAGTCGACCGTTTTAAAGCGACATCCTCCCAACACGTATAATCAATATTACAAGCGTTCAAATGCCTTTTGAACACATCTTTATAACG
The DNA here is from genome assembly GCA_035772565.1 of Antheraea assamensis. NCBI lineage: Eukaryota > Metazoa > Arthropoda > Insecta > Lepidoptera > Saturniidae > Antheraea > Antheraea assamensis. The sequence goes on along the minus strand of JAQQSE010000022.1, from coordinate 1,706,679 downwards.
CAGATACTGACCACCGCGCTTCCGTTTACCCCCCTTTACCAACTCGGAGTAAAAAACTGCTTTGGGCAAACAATAGTCATCACTGCCAGGTCAACACTGTAGACAGTTCGAAAAAAAACCAGTACTACATATTTTAACACTTCTGTTATTTTCTGTACATTTATTATCATTTATAAATCTGTATGAAATTATCTATGCATGTACTGTTAAGTTAACATTTAACTTTAATGTGTTAATGCAAGGACAAGGTAAATTTTATTCATTCAACAATCGTCAGTACACTCCAGTAATTTAGTATTTATTGACAATAATAATTCACTTTGATATTAACGATAATATATTGCCGACTCGCTCACTCATGTCAATTACAAGATACATCTGGGTTATGTTGTCATTACTCATCCCATATAACGACCATTACGTATCCATTTCCATGCACAATAAGAAAGTCAAATATCATTATCGGTGCAGCCATAGCTCCAGGCTCGGTGGTTTATTAGCTTCGAGCCGTTTAACTTGTTTAGTTTTATTGGCCTCAAGCCGTTTATCGTATTAAGACGGTCTGTTGTTACATTATCTTAGGTTCCGTGGGGTGTTTTGATAAACCGTTCAATTTACAAATGAATGATACCGGCCACAAATTATCGTTGTTTCCTTTCGGTCACAATGATTTATTAATTAATTTGATGTCTTATTTATATTATCAATATGTATTCAACTAATTGGTATTTTTGGTATTCTAAATATTGTTATATCTATATTATTTGGAGGGTTTTTAGGATGTCGTGAATTTCATAATTAATTTAATTACTAGAATATGAAGTGATAGTAAATAGAGTCCAACGAAACCTGAATACAAAAAAAGACAATTTTTAATAGATACTTTGGTGAAATATCACCTGTCGGTTCATTCTTCGTAGGCTTGCATAACGCCCGTATATACTACGGTGTAAAAATACCTTTACCAAACTATGGAAGATTTAGAGACTAGTATTATTGATTTTAAAGTATATTAGCACTTTATTTTATTTAGGCTATAAAGCGACGATGGTTCTGTTGTTATTGTTTTCGAACACTGCATCGGTCGACGTAGGTTGGAAATAGGGTTGCCACCTTTTTTTTGCAGATAAAGTACGTTAGTTATTATAGGTAGGAAAAAAAAGTACATAGTTTTAAAATAAAGTATAATTTATTTTTTAATTTTGTATTATTATTAAGCATAAATCTATAAAACTTTAAATCTTGTTGTTATTGCATTTAAACCGCTTCGCACGAAACAAACAAGAACTTGTGACAATTAATGACAGTGGCATTGTTGACATTTGAGGTTAAGTTACGTTCCGAAATATTTATTAAAGAAACGAGTGCTTAGGTGATGTGGCAAAATTGATTGAACAATCGATGTATTTCTCTTAACGAAAAAATACATATATATATATAAACTTTCTAAAATCCCAAACAAGTCAAATAAAGTACTTTCGTGTACTTTATTGTTCACATAAAGTATAGAGTACAACTGCCTGAAAAAACGTACAATACTTTATTATAAAGTACGGGTGGCAACCCTAGTTGGAATATTTACGAATGAACCGAAGCTTTCGGTGAAGGAAAAAAATATCGTGATGAAACCATACCATGGTAGCAGGGATTTTTCCAAGCCCGCCTTTATCAACGTTAAGTTGAAGATCTGTCGCCAAGCACCAATGGGTGTGGTCAGACAACTGCTCTAAATTTAGTATGATTACCATCTTGGACCACATCGTCATTTCACGTCAAATGATATTGTGTTCAAACGCTATAAGTTCAAAGAAATCTCCAGCTGTACATTAAAAAAAAAACAAAAATTACAAGCTAAATGTCAGTTTCGGAAATAATGATTTCAGTATAATATACATTTTTTTAAATTGTATGACTAACCCAAACTTTTATATATAAAGTAAAATACCAAACATCTAATTTATAATTAAATTACATAACTTATTAGTGGAAAAATTAAATTTGAAATAAAAATGAAAAAAAAACAAAACTACACACACACACACACCACTACAATCATATAAAATAAAAAACACATAACACTTTTATTACTGTCGCACGAAAAACAAATGATAACACAAGTGAATATTTGTGAGAACGAATATGCTTATGATTTAAGTTTTTTTTTTTTTTCTCGAACTTACTACACTGTCAACCCGGCAAGGCATCCACAGTTTCACCGGACCACCAAGGGGAGCGCTTAAGGCACTCACCCGATTTTATGTAGGCAACCAGCACAAGGGCGCACGGCGCGCCTCGGCTTGGACTGTTACCGAATATCCCGAGTCTAACTAAGCTTAGGCTAACTATTATTTCATACATATATAAATTCGTGAAACATACACGTGTACCAAGCATGTATGTTTCAGGAACTCATACATGTATCTTGAATCTGACTACTAAGTTAGTATAAGCTAACTCTGTTCGAGAAAAGGGTTCAAAATAAAAAAAAAAACAACCCAACCACTATGTGTACCTACATGTGTGTATGTGCACGTGTGTGGGGTGATCGGTGTTGTGTGTCAAAAACTAGTGTTTGAAAATTAATTCAGTGTCACTGTTGTCGCGCAAGCAACGTGCTCGAGGGCTCCATTCCGGAGGATCGGACCTCGGCTTGAGCCGCTGCCGAGGGGGGCCTAGATGAATGTACTGGAGCAAAATTCACAGTCAAGCCGCGGCGGCGTGATCTGTGATTACGCGGACGTGGTCGCGCACACGCTCTGTTTCGAGGGACGTAAGGGTACTGGAAGTTAGCATCGGGTACGGTGTTGTAAGTCGCGGCGGATACCACTAATGGACTGGGATGATTCGCGGCTTTCTCAAAATAGCTACTAGTGAGTGTCCTAACGTACTCCCAGATAGACGGCATCTCCAGGTCCCTGTGGAGGTCGACTCTCCGGATATACCAAGGGGCACCTACTGCCCTACGAAGAAAACGATTCTGTAGTTTTTGCAACTTTTCGAAGTTATAACTTGACATATGCGCGAAAACGGGACAACTATATGTCAGAATAGGACGGATACACGTCTTATACAAAGTAAGCTTATGTCTGAAGGACATTTTACTTTTAGGACAAACTAATGGGTGCAAGCGACCCAAGACCATAGCGGCCTTGTTTCGAACTCTATCAGTATGCGCTTTAAAAGTGAGGCGCCTATCTAATGTAACTCCTAGGTATTTGACCTCACGTACCCAAGGAATCTCGGTTTCGTACAGCCTGAGGGGCTTTAGATACTTGGGTTGCGGACGATTTACGGGGTCGAAAAATATCGCGGCGCTTTTTTCGGGATTAACCTCTATTCGCCATTGACGATACCATTCACCGAGTGTGACGATGGCTCGATTGATGCGATTTCTAAGAAAGTCCGGCCGCCAACCGGAAGCGTAGATAACTGTATCGTCAGCATAGCAACCTACCTCGATCCCCGGGGACCGAGGTAGGTCACTGATGAACAGGTTGAAGAGAGAGGGCGCAAGAATAGACCCTTGGGGCACACCTGAGCGTATCGGGTGGGGCGGGGATAGCTCACCTTCCACTCTATAGCGGAAAGTCCTATCAGTGAGATAATCGCGGATTATATGTACTAAGCTATCGGGTATGCGAGACTGAAAAAGTTTATAAACGAGCCCGGCATGCCAGACCTTATCGAAGGCCTTGGCAACATCGAAAAAGACTGCTATCGTGCGTTTCGGTTTAGGTTTATCCGGGTTGACCTTCTTTTGGGGATCTTCGTTAAATTTAGAAAAAATGTACTCCGTGAGGCGGTGTACTTGATTCGTACATGAGTGTTTACCTCGAAATCCAAACTGCTCAGGTAGTAACAAATCTAACTCTGAAATAGAGGTCTGGAGACCTCTATCTGGATAGGGTCAGTGTTAGCAGTGTTCGGAGAGCATTGCTCCTCTAAATTCGCGGCGAGACATTCCGCTTTGTCTATACTATCGAACGCGGGAGGCAACACAGGACCTCTGTCTAATGGGGGCATCGGTGTACTGAGATCTGATTTGAACTTTCGTGCGAGTGTCCAATACGCCACGTGGGATGGCTGGATCTCCTCCAAAAGTTTGTCCCACCTGGCGTCTCGGATTTCCGAAATAGGTTTTTTAACTAATTTACGTAACAAACGTAACCGATTGCGATTATCTACGGACGGGTAAGTGTCGTAGGCTCGAGTCGCAGCGTTCTTTTCCGTGATCAACGCTCTCACGTCGTTGGGGAGTATAAAGCGGCGATCATTCACCGCTTGTACTTCTTTCGAGGTCTCCCTAACGGCGGTCTGAAGAAAGTCGACGAGGGAATCGATAGCCTGATCCGCGTCGGTTTTAGACACCAACACGTCCGGGATTCTATTTAAACTAACCGAGGAAGGATTATCTTTAAAATATTTACTAAGCTTCATGTAGTCAGCTACGCGCGCGGGCTGAAAATCGATGTCGGAACTAGAACCTAACTGTAACACCACAGGACGGTGATCAGAGTCGAGTTCGTGTACGACTTGTATGAGTCGTACCTCAAGCGCGACGTTCTTTAACAGAGCTACATCTAACACTGTCGGCCGACAGCGATCCTGATAGTGAGTGGGTTCCGGCGGGGCTATGACATCAAAAGCGAGATCATTACCTGGCTTGTCGAGAATCACCCCGTTACGAGAAGTACTCGAACTATTCCATATAACGTTCCCGCTGTTGAGGTCCCCGGCTATAATGACCGAATTCCCTAAAGCGAACAACGCCTCTAAGTCGGACTTGAGAAGCTTTTTATTCGGTGAAAGGTACGCGGATACTATTGTAATCGTCTGATGACCGGTCATGCCTAACCTGCACACTGACACTTCCATATTGGAAAGAACGGGCGGCTCTACCGGCATGCAATACAACGAACGTTTATAATAAATCAAAGTGCCGCCCCCGCGGGTGACACGGTCGTTTCTAATTATACTATAATTCGCGATCGCGGGATTGCTCATCTTCGGTTTTAAAAGCGTTTCTTGAACTAAAAATATGTCTATCTGTCTATCACGTAGGAAGGTGGCTACTAACTCTCGTTGTGTTCGAAGATTTCTCGCGTTAAAGAACGAAAGACAAAGACCACGCGGTTTAATTCTATTTAACGACGCGAAATCTATTAATTACTATTTACTGAGGCGCGGGCAAGGCGTTGTATCGTCGCAGCAACACCTGGGAATGAAGAGACCGCATTAAGGAGGCCGATGTCCCTATTGCTGTTAACTATTTTATTGAACGCGACGATCTCCTGAATATCGTGTTCGAGCAGTACCTGTGTCAGCCAATCAATTCCAGACTGGGAGAACGAGAAAGCGTGGGTAGCCTGGACAGGCATCGCTCCTTGTGGTTGGGGCTGGGCCTGAGGCTTGAGAGCCTGAGGCTGTGGTTTAGGAGCCCAGGGCGCTACGGGCGCACGCCAGGACTGGGGCACGCGCGGCACAGGGTGCCTCACGTGGTGTGGGAACCGGCACTACCGGGACACGGGAGATACCCGGCAGGTCAGGGAAGGTCTCCACGGACATGAGAGGTGGAGGCGGGGGACGTGCGGAGACAACAGGCGCCCTACGGGCTTGTCTCGCTTGGCGGGGACGTTGTGTGCGTGGCGCGCGAGGACACCCGCGATAGTTCGCGGGGTGACCTGCGTTACCGCAGAGAACGCAGCTCGGGGGCTCGGGAGTGTCGGGAGTGCGTGCGCACTCCTTCGTAGGGTGGTACCCTAGGCACTTAACGCACCTGGGACGAAGATGGCAATTGCGGGCTGAATGACCATAACTCTGGCAGTTATGGCACTGCGAAGGAGTATGGGACTTGCGAGGGGCCTCAACAGTGATGCCGGTGAGGCCACAGACAGAGGTGAGGCCAAAAATAGCCTTACCCTCTTGTGATCGGTCGAGGACGACCAGGACCATTGGGTATGGGGCTTTGGTACGGGGGTGGTACATCCTATGTACCTCTCGGACAGGAAAGTCTTGCTCCTTAAGGGAGCCTGAGACATCATCGGTCGATAACTCGACCGGGACACGCCTAACTACAGCGCGAAGGAGGCGCTCTTCTTCGAGTGCGTAAGTAAAATAAGCGAGCTTCCTCTCTCGGAGAAGAGAGGTAAGCTTGCGATGGTCGGTGGTAGATGAAACTTTTACTTGAATACCTGCAGGCGTATTCAAGGCGGACGTGTACCGGATGTTCTTCTCGTTTAACCGAGTGGATATCGTCATCCAGGATGCCTTGTCTTGTATAGTAACGGGGGGTGGAGTGCGGGGCTTCTTGGCCTCGGCTACAGAACCTGTAGCTCGGGCTTGGGATAATAGATCGGGACTAGACCTACCTGAGTGAGTCGGCTTGTGATTGGCTGAGACAGACGCACACTCTACTTGTGGCTTCTTACTTACCGGGTATTCCGTACCCGATTCGGAATCTGAGGCGCGCGAGGTGACGGGAACGGGCCGTTGCCGCTTTCGGTTTACGGTTGTAAAACCATCGTTCGTGATTGCGGGCGACGCGCCGGTATCGAGCTCCATATCGGAATCGGAGCTAGAGTTTGGGATGGTAGCTTCAAGTACTCTTCTATCCTCCGGGATCTCCTCAGACAGAGATGACGCCAATGACGCGAAAGAATTCATCGTAGCCACACGGGCCACGCATATAACATTTTCCGAGGACGTGGTAGCGGCATCGTTAACGAATTCCGTGAATAACGATGGGGCGCGAGTAGCGACAAGATGTCGCAACCTATCGAACTGTTCCTGTAGTGACGCCATGCCGTAACTTTACGGGCACGGTGCGATACAAAATAACCTCCCTGCCTGAGGGGCAGGGGGGTGCGCGTAAACAAATTTTCGGAACACTTCACACACTTGTAGACACTGTAAACTTAACACGTGGGTCGCACTAAGAAGTGCGGTTTACGATCACAATAACAATCACACAAAACAAAAACAAAACACTTCACACAGGTGCGTTTCTTGGAAGTAATCGAAGTTCAGAAACACAATAGTATCGAGCGATGAGTCACTCGACCGTACTGCGCACCTGAACGACAATTTATTAGTTCGCGGAACAACATCTGGCGTGCAACGGACACGTCCGTATACGACGGCTGCTGGATCGGAACTCTTATGATTTAAGAATATGTCTTTGAAGTATGGTTAATAATGTTTTTTGTCACCTTCTCCTTAAGGGATCTACTACATTCATAGAATATATCTATATGTGATGTTTTTTCATTGTATAAGTGAGCGTATCTCATGATCACTGAATTAGAGCCATAGTTAGTGTTAGTTTAATTATAGAGTATAAAAAAGAGGTACTCATAGATACCAAAGAAACTACACACACAGCGGCACCAGAAAAAGCCAACATGAAATTATTCCAAAGTCCACAATAATGAAGCTTAAAATGGAAAGTTAATGTATTGTACAAATAATCTGAAAATAAGTGTATTTAACATAAAAGGATTCGAATTTAAATACCAACAAGCACAACAACTTAAAATGATAGCGGACAGCGGCAACTCCCCATATGCACGAGACATAAAATCAATAATAACGTAATATTATGATGGATGGCACTGAATTTTAATTAAACTCTCATCAACTTTTTAGCTGACAAAATGGGCTTCTAATGGCTTACGTTGTATACTTTGCACGTAGTTAACGCTGTGTTAGATAATGGCTATTAATTCTAACTCGTAAACTTTCTATAATTTATTTTGTATGCGCGATATATGACAAAAATTTATAACATTTTCTTACCAGATTTATGATACTGGATATGAGATATGCCATAATAATAATAGATTGTTATTTTCAATAACATTATGGGTTTTACCATATACATTTTATAAAATAAAAATCTCCTATATTCTATAATAGATTTTGCTCCCGGCTACACTCGCGTTAATGCAAAATTGAACTATCCTTCATAAATAGTACATGGTATTCCCAATGAAAGGTACCTTTAATAACGTGTAATCCCTTGTGTGTGTGTGTGTGTGTGTACCTTTAATATTATTATATTCGGTTGAATAGTGAAAGGATGAAGACGAAGAAAAGGAAGTTAAAAGGATGTAGGTAAATTTCGGGATTAAATGTATTGTTCTCGAATAACAGATTAAATCTCCCTTAACGCGAGCGAAGCCACGGGTAAAGACTAGTTTATAATATTACTTAGGATAGACCTAGGATTAATAAAACCATCTAATTTTATTAAGCAATAATCAACAAACGATTAAATATTAGGGTAGGGTGGGTAGGCTTTGCACTTCCGCTTTGAAATTGAAAATTGATTTTCTAAGCGGAAGTGCAAAGTAACGTTCACCCTAATATTTAATTATGGATTTTCGTAAAGTAACTCCTTTATCAATAAAACAAAAGATGAATAGTCTTAACTAATACAATTATATAATTAAAAATTTGTTCAAAGTCACACTCCGAAACAGCATAGTAACCTAACTGCCCCCCGTCGAGAGAGAATGAATTACCGTGAAATTACTCGTAAAACTTACATTAGCGTAGCAGTTAATACGAGCACTGGGACCATGTGGGCCACTCGTAAATCCACACGAAAAATATTAAGACACCCGCCTTAGTATCCCCTGTTATAAAAGTCTAAATTGGGATTATTTAATAGCCACCAGTTTATTATTGTCATTAATTTTTATGAAATAGTTTTCTGGTGCCAGATCGATCATTGTTTGGAATGGTCATTCTTTTTTCTTATTATATTACATCAATAAATATCTATTATATTGTTTTTTATTATAACTTTTGAAATTTATTTGATACTAGCATCCCGCCCGAGCTTCGCATAGGTGTACTATAGAAGAAAATGAAATCAAATCATCCATACATACTATATAATGAAATAATGGCAACTGAACAACTACACTATTTACTAATCATTAATCTGTCATTTATGTTAATTTTTTAAAGACATCCTATTATCTTCTATCTCACTTACTCATTCACATTTTTGCATGGACATATTTTAGCCTAAATATTTCACTCTTCCGTACATCATGTTCCTTCATAAAAACCTTGTCCGGACAATTACTAACAGAATAAACAAGAATTAGTGAAATATATGTAGCCATTCTGAAGTGACGCGTTTACCTACATTCAATAATTGTTTTTTTTTTATTAGATTTAATAACCCTCACCGTCCATTATTAGCAATATTCATATTATTGTCAAAAGTCTTATCTTGAAATAAGTAGAATAAAGTAAAACCCAAATACAGCGGATAAAAGAAAAGTACATTTCCTAGTATAATCTATAGCTAATATATAAATAAGAAATTATTTATTACGAAGAACATTCTCTTTAAAATTGCCTCGTATTATCTGTTATACAGTTATATTGTCGAATATTACAAATGAAACATGAATCGAATCTATTAAAATTTCACAATGTCATTAGCTTGTGTCCTTTGGCTTCTATCTGTCAAACGGCTCACAGTCGAATGAGCTCACAATGGGAGCTGGACACCGTGACGTGATGAGGTGTCACCTCCGGATGATAAACGACACGGCGATTCAACCGTCAAATGAGAAATTCAATTTCTCGCTCCCGTTAGCTTGTCAGTTACAAAATTTGAAACTCGAACTATGTTACAAAGCAGTTTTGAATATATTGATATTTAAACAGATACGTTTTGAAAGTGGACGGATATAGGAGCAGAGGAAGACCGAAAAAGGTGTGGATGGATTGTGTGAAAAATGATATGGGTATAAAAAAATACTGAGATGACATTTGAAAGGGGAGAGTGAAAAAGGAAAACATGTTGTGCCGACGCTACTTACGTGGGATAAGGGTAAAATGATGATGATGATGATGATGACATGTCATTATAAATAATTTATATAAAACTCATAAGTGTAGGAAGATAAATGCTTCGATATTTTTATATTATATTATATTTGGTACCAAATCTTCTAGTAGATTATTACTGCCATTGTCGAGTAGGTAATGATAAACAAAATGGCGGCCGTCTCCAATCTCCCGGTATCGTTTAACATTGCGAAAAATCACTGACATCGGCACTTGTAATGTTTACCCACCATTTTCTATTTAGACACCTGAGCAACGCTGGCATCCAGCATTATAATACAAACTTATCAAATAAAGTTCCCTTGAGTTAATAATAATGAAATTTTATCAAAAAAAAACAGTAACAATTTTAAATTTGTTAAAATCAAGAAAACCCCGCAGAATTTCATATACTACATCAAAAAAAATAACAGATAGCCAAAACAAAAACAAATGAAAGTCGTGAGTCACACTTTATTCAAAATCTTTTTTTTTTCAAATTACATAACACTAGTACGAAAAGTGGCCAGTACAAAATAAGTAAATATTTTTTGTTATTATACTTTTTTTACATGCCTCTAAATATATCCAGAAGTGTAGATAACCCTACAGCAAATCATTTGAAAAAACTGAAATCTGAGTACATTCACTCTTAGTAACATCCGTTGTTCTTTGAATAAAACACCATAAACGTAAGCACGGCTATTGTTCAGGTATAATTAAATGATTTTATTGCGTATAAACTTAGGAATGTAGGAGCTACGAAGACTAGACGTTGGTTGTAACTGTAGGGAAGGAGACATTAGATTAATATAGTTATAAACGTTAAACACAGATGCATAATAAAACTAATGTACACCATTCTTTAACAAATAAAAATTTTGGCATTAATGGCAGGGTCTTAGTCTGTTTTTTTTTCGAACTGACTACACTGTTGACCTGGCAAGGCCTCTACAGTTTCACCGGACTACAGATCTTAGTCTATCTTGTAGTGACTTTTATAGTTTTTTTCATAATCTTGTATCATTTGACTCTATATTTTGTAATATTGGTTGCATTTTATGTTCTGTTATTATACACAAGTGAAGTGGATGGAAAATAATACTACGGAGCATGAATTCTGAGATGACACATAAACTTCCTGGAAGGTTCTAACAAGGGAGGCACCATCTTGTTAGAGTATTGACATTATCACAAGTCCCTTGTAATAGGCATTCGACAATGGCAGTAACAATCTAGAAAAGTAGTTGCCAAAAAAAGAGATTTTTTTTAATACTCATCTCAAAAATTTTTAGAAAACAATCTATGAAATATATTTACCGCTATTGTTTTTTTTTTAGTTTATTCAGGGGTTTTTATGTCTATTATATAATTAAAATAAACTATCAAAAACAAATCGAACGGCAACATCACTAAATTTAATTATTTTTAAATAACAAGTGAAAATATAGGTTCGCCACTGTAGCCAAAGCATGTTTGATGTGCGACGAAGTGGAACGTATCCTATCAGCCTTTATTTACCCAGAAGCATCAAGTAACACTTTTACGTCTCTTTTGTTTTTCATTGAAACACTCCCGTGACATATCTCCTCCATCTCGGACAGTCGGAAAGTGAAGACAAAGCCATAAACTGTGTCAAATTAAAAACCCCTTTGAACTCGCCGTAAACATAATCGTAATACGAAAATAAAAAAAACATCGTTACGAATGCGAGACATGTGTCCGCATGTTAGTGAGAGAGAAACCGTGTATAATGTGATAAAGTGTGGCCGTGGATATCGCTCGGTTGACAACCGCCTTAATTATGGCATTCGTGACAAAAAAAAAACTGTTTTATTTAAAAAAAAAAATACATTTCAATGTGACATTTTATCTGTAGGGTTTATTTTTCATTGGACACGGTCGTGATTGTTTATCTTAAACATTCCTATTCATCGTATTGTTGCACTTTATATTATTTATTTATATTTAAATAATTGGTAGAGGTCTGCCCTTATGAGTACGGTGAAGCTGTGAAGGCCCATCAAGCCAACAGCGTATAGTCAGTTCGAAAAAAAAAGGTCTGGCCTTGTGTACTTATCACGCAAAAACTACTGGATAGATTTAATTTTTTTTTTAGTTTTACATCTAAGACACTTAGCCTTTTTCTAAAAAAATAATTATCACGATACCTTTGATGTACATAAATAAGTTAAAAAAACCACGATTTGTATATGCTTTACGCGTTCTCAACGATGTATGACGTGAGACAAGCGGTGCGGTGAGCATGCACAGGAGTGGGGAAGTAAACAGAGAACATTGTTTGCAAAGGAATTTTGTGAGCAAAGTATATTTTTGCTTTGAATTTATTTCCTCGATACCTAATATATACTTTTAAGATTATAAGCAACGTTGACAAGTCACTGATATTAGTTACAAGTAACTACGTACACTATAGGATAGCAAAAGCGTAACATACAAACAAACACATGTTCACATTTATAATATTAATAAGGAATTACTAGGATTAGTATAGATTAAAGTCTTGTATCGCAAGGACTTTTACTAACATACAATTAATGGATACAAAATACATCTAGATGTAGTCTGGTGAAGCTGCGAACGTCCTCCAGACCAATATCGTAGGCAGTTCGAAAAAAAAAATAGATTTAGACAGTTATTTATTATTCAACAACATTCGAAAATTCTGAGAAATCTGAAAAAATCGTTCATTTTCATTTATTTTTGTTATCGATCTGCTTCTCCGAAACACCTAATTAAGAGCTCGGTTAATTACCGCTCTCAAGTTAAAAACAATTATCAAGGAAAATGGGTTTCAGCATACATAAGTACAAAAAGGTTCATTACAAGCCTAAGGTTCGCGGACTAGGGTGATACTCGTACCCTATTGAACAGACAATTCTACATCGACACAATATCAGTAATTAGTAGTAATTTCATTATAATTGTCGCAACTTTTAAGTGCATATTTTAAAATATTAGGTTGATTCTATTAAATTAAATAAAACTGTAGAATCGTATTATCTGTATATTGAAAATATTTGCCAAATTTAATTTGTAGCTGATATGGACAATGTTACATATACATACGTACAATAAATATACTTCTAAAAACGTTGTCCGTCTGTTTAAACACGCTAATCTCCAAAAATGCTAGGCCAATTATAATGGGATTTTACAAGTATTATTTTTTATCAACTTTTGTTCAGGAAAAAAATAAGTTCAAGTTTTGTGAGTCTAGTTATCTATAGTTTCTAAAACAGCTAAAAGATAACATTTCATAATGCATTACTTGATTTTCAGATAAATTATGTAGCGGGAATGAATTTTAGTGCAAGTAACTCTTCACACAGCCCGGTCTTCGTAGTTCTTTGCTGTCTTACGTAGCAAAATAAGTTCTATAATCCACTTCCTAAATAGAGACATTTACACAGGCCAGCGTATCAGCGGCGACTGGCATTGGATAGTTTGTCTCTCGGTGGTCACCGTTGTTTTTGGATTGTACTGTGCTTACCATCAAGCATAGTGCAGTCACTTTGCTGTGCTACAATAAAAAGAAGGAAATTTACTACTCACAATAAAAGCTTTTGTAAAATTAGTAAGTTAAAATTATTACCAAAATTATTTTTATAAGAATTTCCAATTTGTCAAAAATTATGTGTGACACATTATTTTTGATTTTGAACTTGTAGTTAGTAAAATCAAACTCAAACATTTATCTTAATTATTTTTTTTATTATAGTTAATATTACAACTAACAGTCAGTAACAAGTGACGAATACCGAAATACTCGTAGAGATGCAGTAGACATTATAATTTGCATATTTACTTTACTAATTTTTGGTATCACCAAATATATTAGTACACATATTTAATAAAAAAAATCAAATTCTGAACAACGTAGCTTGAAGTAAATTAAAAAGATTTTATTATGTTAAATATATTAATCCAGAATATAAAGGTAATTAATCTAAACATCATTTTCATACACAAGTAAACTAATTATGTGTATAATCAATATAGATAATTCTAAGTATAGAAATACAAAATAACAGAAAACCTTTAAAAACCCTGATTACGACCCTGAATATGCCAAAGATAAACCGCCGCACAGACGGACACTTGAGAAAAGTAGTCTCCCACGGTCTTGAGAATTGAGGGTCGCCCTCTGAACATCATTGTCAACATGATCTGTTTTCTTAGTCATTAACTTTGCAGCACTTGAATAATGTTGCTATATAATTTACAAAACTAACATCTGTGATCACAAATAAACAATAAAGATAAGCTAATGTTAAAGATAGTGCTTAATACTCACTTAAAACCCTTCACAAACCTTAAAAACAATCACCTGCGACGCCTTTAATGATGTTATAATGTTGTATCACTTACCAGGTGATTAAAAATAAATTATGAGCGCCGGAGTTCGATCCCGTTTTTGTTATTTCTAAGTTCGTCAAATCTTGTGCCTTGCTATTTTTAGGTATTTTACTTTTTTAACCTGCATCAATTGAATGGCAACATTTTGACTAGTTCAGGAAAATAGCCTTTGTCTTATCTGTGCTAATACTTGTCACAATTATGAAAGACCTAACTGATGTGGCATACAAGAATATTTTTTATTTTCCAGTTTATTCACCTGATAATAGATACCAATATTGATAGACAGTCGTATAAGGCAGGAACTTATGACCGCAAGAGTATCATGTAAACTATAATATGGTTTGATGTGAACCAAATGTCGTAAACAAACCGAAGTGGGGTGTTTGCTCTCTGAACCGTCTGGTTATCTATAAACGGTTATGATTATGAATTTACGAGAGAGACCATACGTGGTCTTCATTCACACGCGTCATTTATAAATAGACCAAAGCACTGGGAACGTCGAGGGTTTTGTGTATTTGTTATTAAATTAAAAATAATAGAAAAATAATTAAGTTTTAAAAATGGAAATGCTTATTTATGATGGGTCCTAATACATTTCAAACAGTTTCAACAACAATTTCCTATTATTATACCTATTGGTATTTTCTTAATAATACCTGAGTATTCTAATACGGTATATATCTAAATAATACTTAAGTTTATTCCGTGGTTCATACAACAATTACTATTGAAGGTATAGTAAGAATCTGTACATGAAATTATATAAATATCTATCACGACATCATATTATACAGCAAGTGATTAAATAGTTTGAGATTTTTACAACAAGATTCAAGGTCTCAATTAATGTAGTAAGGTTATAATTAATCTTACGTACGACATGCGGTAGAATATTTAATTATTAAAATATGATGTTTAGGTATTGTCGCACTTACATGATGAACTTAAATAATTAATTATTACTATCAATATAAAAGCGCTTATTAGATCTAAGCTTTAATACACACAGAACTTTAAAACGTAGACATTTAAAATTATTACACTAATTTAATCTCAAACCATGGAAACCAATTTCTATACCAACCTAACTTTAATTACAAGGTTTATGTAGGTATAGTTGCCTAACTAAAAACAAATAGGTAAGAAGTAAACACAAAACCGCCACCTAGTAGAAAAAGATAGAACTACTTCTAGTGATTACTAATTTAACTAAAATCTACATCGTGATCCTCTTATAATATACGAGACAGCTATAATCAGTTAGATATTATAAATGGCAAAATGTTATAAATGTAAAATAAAAATGGTGAAATACAGAACTACTAGAAACACAAATTCAATGCCAATGTTAATAGGTGAAATGATTTCTACATGGAACGTAAATAATTCATGTCATTCATATCAGATTATTCAAATGTCATTTTGAATCAACTTTTGTTTCTAATACCTCTGGTGGTCTAGCCAGGTCTATCTTCTGGCGGATTTTTTAATCAATTTATTTTTCAAACTTTAGCGGCTTTTTAATTGCGATTTGGAGGCTATTTTGTTTTCTAAACGGCAACACTGCATCAATATAAGCGAATGTATTATCTGGTAGCGAATTTATTATCTGTCATTTAGACCTCAGGATAATATTTTTCTTTATATCTGTCAAATAAATTCCCTTCAGATCATTGTTTTATTATGATGAGTTTCTCAGTCATTATATAAACTAGTATAACCTGACCGAAGATGAATTTATGCAACAAAATAAGGTTTCCTTTTATAGTGTTTCGTACATTAAGAAAACAGTTAACTGAAAGAAATTTGCATAACTTTTTCAATAAAAGTATAAACATAACCCCAACCTTAACGAATTTACAACCAGAAATTAGTAGACTTTATATATCACGTTCAAAATCGAAAAAGGTAATTTTAATAACAAAGCTGCTTGTAGTGCTATATCATTTAATATCGAAACTTAAATACGTTTTTATATTCAACAGTTGGAAATGATTAATAGTCAAAAATTAAATATTAGATCACAACTTTGTATGACTAAAGTATATCGTATATTAAGAAACTATACCTAACTAGTCTATTTGCAAATTTCATAAGGTATGGAAATCATTATGTTTTTTACTTAGAATAGTAAATAAGATATATATATATATACACTGAGATATCAAATTAATTGTGTATGATAAATTTTCTATAAAAAAAGTACAACATTTATGTTACATAAGTAAAACTACATTGAAATTCAAATAAAATAGATTCATTTTATTCCATTTGCTTGACTGCAGATGTTTTCATAAGAAAAACTTATCTTGTGAAATATTTATTTGAGGACTATTGACAAGATTATTGGTATCATCAGAGTTTTAATGGCCCTCATTTCTGCAACTTGTGACAATTTTCACATATTTTGCATGATAGTGACTGACTTTAATCCTGCCAGTTCAACTTCTCCAAGACATTCTCAGATTGTAACCTAACCTGAAAAAAACTCAGTGTACCAATGAATTCATATAGGAATTTGGATCAGCTTTGCTACTTTAATAGTCCATGTTTGACTGTTATTCTCTTCCCTTATTATATTCCCTCAGTACACAGGAGGTATTTTGCAATACCAAAATTAAAATGAAATGTAGAGTAAATAAAAACATACATATTTTAATAAAAATGTTCATTACTTCCCTGATAAATGGTTTATAGTAAATGTCCCTTTTTTAATATTTCAGGCTCAGCATGACTCTGATGATGAAGATGAGATATTTGTAAGAGATGATTCTTCACTATCAAAAGACTCAAAGGTTGTTAAGTTTAACACAACATCTATGAGGGCCGATGTTATCCTAAAATCTGGTTTAGGTGTTGCAAGAAAGTGAGTACCGTAAAAAGGTATTTTTTTATATAACTATATAGGTTTGAAATACATGTTTTGTTATTTATATTTTTTTTCATTTCATTGTTTAGTATAAATCAATGCTGTCAATCAACTGGTTTGACAGTTTGAAAGTCAAATCGATATCTGCATGTCTAAACTGAGGCATGTACTATAACATTTTTTTTCGTAATTTACGTAAGTGATAATTTCTAACTGTCACATTGGCTGACAGCGCAGAAAGGGATTTATTTTTTAATACTTTTTCATAAGTGTTGTGAGGGTACCTGAATCTTAAACATGTTTTTGTCGTACCACTGTATATGGGAAAATGTAGAACTGTGGATGTCTCACTAGTTTGAAATCTCCCATACATTTTGGGCTTGCAGTAGGCCTCTTATAGGCTCATGTTATGTTATTTTAATACTGGAGATATCTTTCATCTGTATATGATCATAATACAGTGTTTATTGTCATTACTAGGATTTATTAAGAGTTATAAAGGTTAACACAATATATTTTAGATAAAAAAATTGGAGTGGATTTTAAAAAGATTTAATGAAGTCTGCGAAATAAATTCAATATTATATAATAATCATATTTATTAAATTGATATTATTATAAATGATTTTCCTTAATTTCAGCAAAATAGAACAGATATTTTATGAAAGTAAAATTAGAATAAATGGTAAGAAAATTACTAAGAAGAGTGCTGCAGTAAGTATAGTTGTAGTACATTTATTAATCTTTAACTAATTGAGATTTATCAATATCAACTCCTGAGAATTATATTTGTATAATTCTAAAATGTACTCTGTTACTTTTTTTTTCGAACTAACTACACTGTTGACCTGGGAGGGCCTCTACAATTTCACCGGACTACTAAAGGAGTGCTTAAGGCACTCACTCGATTTTATATAGACAACCAGCACAAGGGAGCACGGCATGTTTCACGAACTTACACATGTTTCTTGAATCTTAGTTAATTAGTAATAAAAAAACTAAGTTAATCTAAGCAAACTCCGTTCGAAAAAGAAGTGAAATACCAAACCCAACCACTATGTGTACCAACATGAATATATGCATGTGTGTAGGATGATCCGTATTGTGTTGTAAAAACTAGTGTTTGAAAATTTATTCAGTTTCACTGTATTCGTGCAAGCAAAGTGCTCGAAGGCTCCATTCAGGGAGATCGAACACTATTGTTACAGCTATACATATATAGTACTTATACCACAATATTTTTAAAACCCATATAGATACATTCTTTTTTTCTTTATAGATAGATAGCATAGGATTGCAAAAGATTACTTGCAATACCTATGTAACAAGTACATTACATGTTCACCAATCTACTCATTTCAATATAGACTACAAATTGTTTTTTTCCAGGTTAGAGTTGGTGATGAAATAGATATTATAAAAATGGTTAGTCCGAATAATTCTAATCATTTATATGTTTCACGGGTTGAAGTATTGAATGTAACTCCCAAAGAAGAAAATATAACTATTACAGCGAGAAGATTTAAAAATCTACTTATAGAAAATTATGAAGGGGAACCATACAAATCTAGTAATACTCAAGAAAATGAAGCTTAGTTGTATGACTCCATTGTGCAGTGTAAATATCTCAATGGTAAATCAACTATAAATTAGTTATCAAATGCAAAATTATAGGACAGAAAAGATTTAATCAGTCTTAATAATATTTTTATTTGTAAATAAATAAGAGAAATGTAAACAAAATAAGGCACTTGATTGTTTATTATTATCAACCATGATCAAATATCCAAATCGATTTCACAATCAGAACTTTCAAATATAGATATTTGCGAACTTTGTGCAGATTTTTGGCTACTGGTTGCATTCCATTTGATGTCATTATTATGCTGTGATTTAACATTAGACACTTGACATTTCACTACAGGCACTTGATGAGGTATTTCATCATATTTTTTAAAATCATGTTTTTCTTCAAACTGAAATTGTTTTAATTTGTTTGCAGTTTTTGATGTATTTCCATCTTTCTTTTTTACTTCGCTACTGCTGGATTTTTGCTTAACATTTTCACATTTGTTCTTATTATTTATTTCTGTAGAATAAGAATTATTGAAAGTATTGTCGCTAGTTTCGTTCGGTTCTTCTTTGATACATATGTTTTCAGCTATGTTATTTATTTTGTCATAAATATTAATTGTCAATTCATCACGAAGACCGTCTTCAAATTTGAAATCAACACCTAAATCCATAAAAGCGTCATTCACACTTGGCACAGCATTTAAAATATTTGCTCCATTGATTTCTTCACTATCAGAGATGTTATTATTACCATTTTGTGGATTTGATTTTTTGCTCCTTTTAGCCATTTTATTTCTAATTGTGGTTGAATTGATAGTGTTCTCTTTTCTTTTTTTCTTGCCTTTCTTTTGTGTTACCACAGGATTTTTTTCACACTTGTTAAGATTTGCATGTTTCTTTAAAGTCGAAGCTAAATTTTTATTAACACTACTACCTCTTTCACTAAGATCTGGAATTGTACCTGGTTTCTGAGCATTTTCTTTTTCAGAATCGATGCCTAAACTGTTATCATCTGTATGTTTATTTTTATTGAAATATGAGCTTGTGACTAATGATGACGACAAATGTATATTATCATCAGATATATCATCACACTTCGCAAACAATCTCGTGATTCCTTTATCGATATCATTTTCCAACGTTTTATGATCAACCTGAAGTAATTTGCCATAATACAATAATTCATTATACCATATCTCGTCCAAATTCAGTTTGTGCAACAACTTTTTTGCCATACACAGGTACTCAAAATCAGGATAATTCTGAAATGTTGAGTGTAAAGCATCTACTGTATCGGACAAAGTACAATCCTGCATTGATAAATCGACAAGAGATACAGCTATTATAGCGTCCATTGGTAAAATTACGTTGCGATACATTAATCTACAATGAGCTTGTGATAATCTGAAATATAGTTAACAGTTTATTTTTAAAGGTGGCATATGTAGAATGAACCATCGAAGGTTCAGTGTAGCGTATAACGACACCTCGTCGATCGATGTAAGTTCGAAAACAATTCTATCAATTAGGTTGAGTTTCTGAAGAAGGAAAACATCGTGATGAAATCACAGTGTTAGGTTAGGGTTTTTATCAAATTCCCCAGGACAGTTAACATCTTTAAAAATCTGATACTAAGCAAATCAAAAATACTTTATCCAGTTTAGGCCCTGAAAAGGTGTTTATGAACGTCAAAGTTACCACTGGTTCAGAAAACAAATCAGTCATCGAGAGGAACCCGCCAGAAACTCGATTTGGTTTCATAATTTAACACATATGTTTAAGAACATTTCTATAGTTACAGACATAGAACTCTAGGTGTGTACCGGCAACTGGACTTGAGAGCCAGTTCTGTCTAGGTTTAGTGTTACCAATTTTGAGCCCCATCATCACATAATGAGACGTGATTGTGGTAACACGCTAAAACCTATATATAATAAAAGAAAATAAACACATAAATTATCAAAAAAAAAAAATATCTGTGTCAATTCTTAGTCACTGTTTAACAGATGTATTTGAGTTTTTGGCGGGATCTTGGAATGTCATGTAGTGGATTTTATATTTTATTAATAATCTTGTATTATTTGGCTCTATAGTTTGTAATATTGGTGGGGTTTTACATAATATAGTTTAGTTATTGTGCATGTATTCCGACTCGCCACAAAAACTTACTGGAGAGTTCTAACAAGACGGCCGCCATCTTGTTAGTTCATTGAAATGATTGCAAGAAACTTGTAATATAACTACCTACTCGACAGTGACAGAAATAATCTTTGGTTGCCAAAAATAAACAGAGCTAACTAATTATCATTCCTTGGAACTCTTCATTGCCATACTGAATAGAACAGCACGTATTAATCTTTCACTCTATGAGTTGTCATCTCAGTATTCACACATTTTATATAAATCTCCAATAAAATACCAAAGAAACATTAGACATAATATACTAACTAATACTCACGGTTTCGCACGCCTTAATGTAGATTTGACTTATCATCTAGGCGAACAGTACTTTTTTTGTGAATTAACGTGTATGCATAATTTCATGATAATAACAACTAGTTAACGCGTGAAAGCAAACAAAATCATATTTATATTTCTAATATTAGTTAAGGTATAGAAATGTTTCTAACCTCACTAAACTGTCCAGCATTCTAACAGTTGTACGTGAAGCATCCCTGCACGCAGATTTCCTTTGAGTCATGTAATAAGACTGTAAAATTATATTCGCAGATTTCGTCATTTTAGTACCCGTCGGTCCAACTAAACTTATATACATCTGAAATTGACACTTTTAATGTCATTACTTACACTAATCCAAATTTTAATATACAACAATAAAATAATAATGATTTTTAAAACAAATACATCTACTGCTAAGTACATAGTATTCGTCAAGTTCTAATATACAAAACAAATTACATCTAAACTGTCTTTAAAACCGTGCGACATTGAAAAAGAAATATAATTTTATGGTAATGAGAATGTAGTTGGCGATAGAAATAAATAAGTTGATAGCATAAATAACAAACATTTAAGACAAATAGCCAACAATATAATACGAAAATTAGCGGATAGATGGCGTTTAAAACTTATCTCACCTTTGTGTGAACGAGGAATATATTTAATCGCAACAGTGACATTATATGTTTCCAACGTATTTTAAAATACAGTAAAAACACCCATTTAGAAATAATACTATTTTATTTATTTATTTTCCCAACATTCAAACCATGTACAATAATAAGTTCGTTCAGTATTATACAAAGTGAACATTTGATAATTAATACATTATTTTCACAAAAAAAACTATTTTTGCCCAAAATTAAATAAAAATGCCTATTATAACTATTTAAATGTAAAGGTAAATATTTACCTGTAATTTTTCAAGACTCCACAGTTTCTTAGATTCCTGCAAATTTGATCCCCCGAAAAGAATGTAAGATGATACGAGCTTATCCCATGATTTATTTTTTGAATCCAATAAAATAAATATTAAATCGAATCTTAAAATAAAATGTCTAATTAATTTTAATATTTTTTTAAACATTTTCAATAGGTATAACAGGTAACACCTGATCATGCAGATAAATGTTTTATGGAGTGTTCATAAACTATATGTGTTTTTTTTTTCTTTTATTTCGCAACATGATAAATCCACGCAACGACTAAAATATGGTACCCTACAATCTCACCCTCAGTCCTGTATTCTTATTTTTCAACCATAGTTTTCTTCCTACGTATTTTTTCAAGTAAGTCTCATATTTGATTATCTGTATGACTAACTACATTAGCTGTCAGTATAATTGTCTATGCGGTTTGAAATTAGGTTTATTGTAACCGTATGCTGGAAATTACAATGCGCAAGCCCAAACTTAGGGCTATGTTCAGAACGGCCAAAAAAGACGAGAACTGTAAAAATTATAATATACCGTGCGAAAATGAAAAATGATAGATAATGCGAAAATAGATGTAAAACATGTGTATCTTACCTACTCAATAATGGAGTCCCTAGAGATACGTTTACACTGAGCGATTGGTCCGTGTCGTAATGCCCTTTAGGATTACACGCGGCAATGATCGCACAACGCGTGTTTAACTTACAAACAATACCAGCCTGCAATTTTATTATAATTATTGATATCAAAATTTTGAAAATTTACTTCAATAATGGCCCACATTTAATTCGAAGAGGTTATTAGGACATTCAGTACTTTGTAACAAACTTTGTATATGTATGTTCCTTCGTTCTTTTGGGTTTGATGAAGAAGGAGTCTGCCATCAGATCATTTGATGATTTTGTGATGCATTTAGTGATTCATTACAAGGCATTTAACGGACTTTCAAATTACTCTAATTCTCTTATTTGCTTCTAAATCATGACATAAATAACCTTTGTGATTTTATGATAACATGGTCATGCAATGCGTCAAGGGGTATCAGATTACAGCCACCCTTTTCTTCCAATATATCGTTATTTCTGAATGCGAATTTATGCGAAAGAAAATTGAAAACAAAAAACATTAAATTGTATCTATCGATAGTCATGTTGATTATTTTACTCTCACCTTCGGGTGAACTAAACCCCTCGGGTGATTTTTTAAGACCAAAATTTCAAAATAGCGGATTATGTTTTAATTTTTCTTTATTTCAAGACATCGTACATTTTAAATTTTATGGCTAATTTAAAAATATATTTTACATAAAAATTATAATTTTACAATACATAATTTGTTCATTTTCAAAATTTTGTAATAAATCGGGTATTTTATGAAGCTTATGCTGCCAACAGGCTATTGACTTGTACCTCATGATGCCTACACTCGTTTGTATGGAACTTAAACCTTTATGGTTTTGGACAGTCCAGGGGTTATAATAACAGTCGATAAGATTAATAAGCAATGAATTAATGAATAAAAACACTGAATTGTTTCACATTTTTATCTCATTTTTACTTGGATACTTTTCCTAGCACCTCCCTCTTTTACTACTTCATGAATTGGAGGCAACTTTATTTTTTACAATTCATTTACTCTTAATATTCACATCCTACATGGTAAAAGGTGTTCAAAGCATGGATTACTACCCAAACAATTCGATCTTAAATCGACGTTTACACCTGCTGGTTACACTTGGTCCTTTTGAAATTTGCATTTTTTTTTTTTTTTTTTTTTTAATTGGTTCACAAACCAGACATGACACTAATGATAATACATTACACAAACATTCAATATACACGTCAGTGTGTGTCTTAAAATAGTGAACACGACATGCTTTTAAGGAGGAACCTGATTATAAGCAAGCACTGAGTCAAAAACTAGTCAATCACAAAAATATCTACTACAATATTGTGTTACCTTAACTATTTTAAATATGTCTCCTTAATATACTATAAAATTTGACTAAATAAGCTTATATTCATGTATCTCTAAAATAATATTATTTGTAAACAAAAAAAAAAATTGTATGAACTATACCTTAGCTATAGAAATAGTTTGCTGTTCCATAGCTTCGTGAATAGCGGTGCGATCGTGTTCCCTTAGTTGCGAGATCTCATCGATACAACACACACCACCGTCGGATAAAACGAGTGCTCCGGCTTCCAATTGCCATTCACCTTCTTCCTTTAATGTGAAAATTGCCTTTTTCTTACGCTGGTCGCAGAACCACTTCGAGAACTTGTGTCATAAAGTTTTATCTATGGTCGCAATAATTGAAGTGTGGGAAGACATTACCGTCATGCATTACGAACTATTAGGCTGTGTGACGATAGACAGAACACGATAACTGGACCCTCGTTTTTTACATACATCAAAGGAACTTGGAAACGCTAAGTTTAACTTATTATCGGAATTACAAAAAGTGTGCAAACGTTTCTCTGTGCTTTGCGTATACTAAAATATCCCATGTACTAAAAGCTTTCTAGTAGAAAAATAACAGAGCGATAAACAATTGCCACCATTCATTGTGTAACATTTCGAATTACGTCGCAAATAATGTTAAAATCTGATTCAAATCTAAAATTCTTCAATTACCAATAAGTTATCTAAATACATAAAATAGTACAACTTCAACGTTGTATTTATAGTATGAATGAGCCAACGGAAACCCTAAGTTTTTCGTAAAAAATTACAAGTGTGAACAAGACTTGTATTATCAGTGATTTCATTTGTAAAATATACGTGTAGTTTTCTTAAACGCATTCTTGTAAAAATACACTAATTTACAAGAGAAAACATTTGATAATGTTTGATAAACTGGGCACAGGGCTAAACCACAATTATAGATTATGATAACTAAAGAATGTTAAAGGTACACAGAATAACAACTGTCGGAATTTATCCAATGGTCTTTTAAAATGATGTCCTTCAAGCCTTTATTACATTATTCATGTTGTATGTTAATTTAAATAAATATGAAGTTATTGATAACAAATCTATTGGGATTACTTCTTTTATACATTAATTTTCATTTGCAATATTTTTTTTTATTTTAGAACAAAATTGACATATTAGTGTGAATGTCTAAATACTTAATGTTAACTATTATTGAGAATGGAATCGAGAAGAGGTTATCATTTTTATAGTAAATATACAGGGGCATTACCCGTAGAGCAGCACAAGTGAGCCCAGCTCGAGTGCTTCCAGCGCCAGTTGTAAACACAGACCGTACAGTCAACTCGGCACTTGCACGAAGTAATTGTGATTTACCAGTACCTGGAAATACCACAAAAGTAAGTTTTAAATAAGCAATACTTTCTGTAAGTGATAACTTCTACTTAATAAAACATTTTGACACAGGAATTCCTTATATAACTATACTATATGAGTACTATGGATGAATGGACGGACTATGTATGGATTAAAAATAAAACACCCCCTAAAAGAATTATATGACGGGGTTAAAACACTGAGATGTTGCCAATGAGAAATACAATTGGTCAAACAGCATCATCTTCTTACCCTTGTCCTTCCTAAGTAGGGTCTGCACAATATGTTTTCCTTTTCCACTCTCCCCTTTCAGATTTTATCTCAGTATTTACACCTTTTATACACATATCATTTTTCACACAATCCATCCTCACCTTCTTTGGTTTTCCTCTACTTCAATATCCGTCCACCTTCATACTTAATATTTTTCCAGTTACAAAGCTTTCATCTCTCCTCATGACATGCCCATACCATGTTAATCTATTACTCCTCAACTTATCTGTCACTGGTGCTATTTACAAACTTCCTCTTATATACACACATACATCTTAAAAGTCGCATCTCTGCCACGTTTAATTTTCTCTTATTCGTCTCTTTCATAGCCCAGCTTTTATACACCTTTTCCATGAGTTTCAAGGGCATTCGTGGGGCACAAGCTACCCCGAACATCTTTCGCTATTTTATCCACCCTGCGTTTATCGTATTTCTCACGTCCTAGTCTACGCCGCTGTCATTTTGGGACAATGAACCGAGATACCGGAAATGGCAACAGGCTGATAAAGATACACCACCAAAGTCGCAAAACAAATGTACTTTAAAAAAAATTACAATATATTATATTATAAAATTCATTTTCTACCGAGAATTCCCAAAATAATTATTACATTAAAGTGTACCTGGATCACCAACCAACAATAAATGACACTGCCCCCTTACTCTTGTTGAATGTTTGTCATCATAACATGATGTTTTGTCTCTTTCCTCTTGATTATTATTTGATCCAGTGATGACTGTTAGTAAAACAGCCAGCTTAACTACATGTAATCCGTACACCTGTTAAATTAATACAACAACAAATACAATACCTATTATTGTAATGTTTATATAAATATTAGAAAACAAAGTCACTTTCTCCTGTTGTCTATGTCAACTTAGTGCCTCTAAACTGCACACAGGTTTTGATACGGTTCTCACTGTTATTTAGAGAATTTCTTCCTAAAGATTTAATATAGAACACATATTTTATGGCATATATAGCTTTACTATATATAATTTTTCTATATGTATGTGACACCTAAATGGCTGGATTTTGATGAAATTTTTTGT
The DNA here is from genome assembly GCA_035772565.1 of Antheraea assamensis. Taxonomy (NCBI): domain Eukaryota; kingdom Metazoa; phylum Arthropoda; class Insecta; order Lepidoptera; family Saturniidae; genus Antheraea; species Antheraea assamensis. The sequence goes on along the minus strand of JAQQSE010000022.1, from coordinate 1,679,967 downwards.
ATGTGTTCAGATCGATTCAAGAATGGTTGAGATTCATAATTGGATACAGCAGATGGCGCTTTGATGAGATTCCAGGAATTTTTATTATTTTCAGGGCAGTACAATGTACTGAACCCGCTAGTAATATTTATATAAAAGTTTATATACTCTAACGAAATTGTAAGGAGTTTTCGGTTGCTTACACTGGTAATGCTGACTAAACCTTATGAGATCTATAATAATAATGTACTACTGAATTCCATATCATAAAAATGCTAACAAAAAAGTGTCCAATGACATTTTACTGTTCCTTAACTACAACATACAGTACTGATTTTTGTCTTTTACATAATATTTTAAAAATAATTGTTTATTTAAAAGACAATGTTTGTGTGAAAACTCTTCTATGATTTTGTTGAAGTATTGTGAATATCAAAGTACCAAAAAAATGGATATGATTCGTTTAGACCTTTACGACGTCATGTTAACTGTAAAACACAAGAGAAAAGACTATAAAATAAGACCTTACCTGCGGACATACAGACTTCAATATATGATCTCTCCCTTTTAATGGGCAAGACTCGTACTTTGCCCAGTATTCATTGAAGCATTCCTTGACATCTGGGGCAGTTGCAATCACTTCAGATCTTTGTGCATTGCATACTTCTATATAGTTTGCTTGTAGCACTAATTCCACTTCTGACTTTCTGTTTTGAACCGACGGACGCCAACGACGACGAACAGTGCCACTGTTTTAAAATAAAACACCTGCTTGAAGGATTTAATTAAATATGATTATTCTTTATACTATATAGGTTTGGAGGAAGCATTTGATCACAATCTGAGCTGGCTCTCTAGTGCAGGTGCCGAATCACACCTATAAGTGCTTAGCACGTTTTTCAACTTAGGCAATCGGGCTTAGAAAAAGCCTTACCACCATTTAAAAAAATGATGAAAGCTAAAGAACACTAGTAGAAATCTTGATAATAAACAGAATAGGAATACTTTCTTCATCTTTTCTATTTCAGCCTTCAGTATTACTTTATTTCTGATTATTAAACAGATAAATGATTAGACAGGCAATCCTCTCTTGTCATTACAATAATGGTAATTAACTGTACAATTATTCCCGTCTACATACAGAATAAAAATTGACTGCACATATCTGCCATCATAAAAACAAGAGATGTAACTAACTAAAACACATATTGGAAAAAGTCGAAAATTCTGTAAGATGTGTCTTTAGTTAATTATGCCTAACTCGTTAGATTAAATATAATATCAGAACAAAGGCTAACTAATGAGCAGAAACTTACTAATATGTACTTCTTTTTTCTGGATTCAGAATATATTCAAAACTCAATATAACAAAAGATGGTAAATAACCCACTCTATATTTAACATTGTGAAATATACATTCACCTTGAAACTGGTACTGTGCTGAGTTCAAATCCCACACAGAATTATTGATATGATACACAAATTATTGTTTTGAATCTGGATGTAAATATGTGTCCATCAATTAATTATAAGTGTACAAAATATCTTAAAAAAAAAATATATATATAAGTATATATAACTATAGCAGAATAACAAGCTATGTACCATATAATGACATCATCACCAGGTTTACAGCAATCCACCAGATCATCCTCCAAAACCACCCAAATGGAGCCGGGTATTGTGCCAACAGATAATTTGTTTACTTGTTCCTTAAATATTAAAGTAATTTGTTTATGTCAAATAATACTGTTCCCAAGCGATAGGTCAAATCTACTTTAGCATGAGCAAAGCTGTGGGCAAAACCTTGGTATAAAAATAAGCTCACATATAAAACTTAAAAAATATTTATGGTTATGCATTAGTTTATACATCAATGTCTAATTAACTTCTTGATTACATGTAGTTCTGCAGGATTTGTATTGAATAATAATTTGGATGATTAAAGTTTGAGAAATTTAGATAGCCCTAAAAAAAAATCATGTTCATAATTAAGGAAAGAAGTCTAAGTAAAAAAAATAAAAATGATTGAATAATCTTTACATAAATACCTGTATTTTTATTTCCTGATAATCTCTACAATGTTCTCTAGAGACAAGGTTGACCTGTGTAAATGTAGAACATCTGCATTTGGGGTTATCATTACCGCACTTAGTTGGAGTTTTCAAAATATATCTGTTCTCAAATTCAGCTTCAACGCAATTTTCAAACTTACACTTGACACAGACATATTTCCTTTGATATTCCAACATTTTCGATTGGGTCACCCTAACCACAGTACCTGATAGGATTTTATGACACTACACTTTTTAATGTTATTCATGACTAAAAGTACAATTAAATCACCTGATGTTGAGAGGAGATTACATATATTTCAAACTATTAGTAACCAAAGTAATAAAAGTAACTCAATATTAACAGATCATTCAATAATTGCTATTCTTGTGGATGCATTTGGAATGCTTTGCATAACAATATCTATAGTTGATAAAGACAACAGTATGAAGGCTGTTGCCATTTAGTAGAATTTGGTATTATTCTGACACTTTTGCAATGAAACTTTGTACCAGCACTACCATTCTCACACTCTTCAAGAGAAAAAACCAAACTTAGTTAAAATTACTAGATCCTTATTACTATAAATATAATAATTTAATTTAATAAAATATTATATGTGCTTCATCGTTTAAGTACTTAACTTTCTATAGAACCATTTTTGAATAAAATACTTATTATACTTTTTCTTTTTTATTACTGACTTGTAGAATCATATTCTAATCATACAAATACTTTATATGCCCTCAAAATCACAGATGTCTTTAAAGTATACAGTAAAATTATGCCTTTGCTTCAATTATGCAGACCTATAAACTAAAATCTTATAGTACTCAATTGTAACAAAAACAAAACATTTAATATAATGACATTTTGAAACAGTTACCTGTGACTTTCAAGAAACATCCCAAATCAATATTTTTGGGGAAAACTGTCCTGTGTAGTTCGGGGCATACAGGTAATCCAAAGAATCTAGCAAAAACATTATTTTTTAAGTAGAAATAACTCAGCTTCGCTAAAATCTCCTTGTATTCATTATTTTCTAAGATTATTTTCTGTGCCTTAACAATATCCCTGTGGCAAAGAGGAAGGCTCTCTATAGGGCTACATAAAACTTTGTCTCCTACATCTGGATATGTTTCAAACAGTTTCAAAAAGCTGTGAATAAAATTGAATTAGTCAATAATACAACTTATTTAATAGAGTACATAATAATAGTCCATTGCCTTACTCAATTTTAATACTAAAGTAACCAAGATTATCACTTTTTGACAATATGTTGAGACAGTCTTGCAAATGAAACTTTAGGATATAATCTAAAATCATTTTTTAATTTCAACTTCACGATACTTCATACATGATGTAAAAAGAACAAATCAACAATAAACATTTGTAAGTAGCGTAAATAAACAGATTTACAACGTCAGTATACTGACATGATAACAACCATAGATTAGAATAGTATACTGGAGATGATAACAACATATCAGTGTGGCTAACTATACCACAAGAAAATTTCGTTAGGCTCGAGATTGAAAATCTTCTTCTTTATTTATTTGGCTCCGTCACGGCTTGTGCACTAGCCAGCGTCAAGTAACAAGATTTTGCCAAGTGTCTTGTGATAATTATAATGTTCTAGCAAGATAGTGGTTTCCTTGTTAGAACTTTCCATGGAGTTTTGGTGGCATCTCAGAATGCATGCTCCGTGGTATTATTCTCCATTGACTTCACTTGTGCATAATAACCGAACTATATTACGTAAAACACCACCAATATTACGAAATATAGAGTCTAATAACACAAGATTATGAATAAAATATAAAACCACTACATGACAGACTAAGATCCCGCTAAAAACTCAGATTGAAAGTAGCTATTAGTATTTATTTTATATTTTTTTAAACTGATATGTATCATAGAAACCAATAATATATATATTAATTGATTTAGTTTTGAAATATTTTTATTAATAAATAAAACATTTTTGTACTGTATTTATTTTTTAGTACATGTTCCATGAATATATAACAGACGTATGAATTTGTGCTGAATAATTTTTACAGATATTTTGGATTCATAATATCATATGAAATCTGATGCTTAAAATCATATGATAAGGTATTTGTCATACAAAATGAAATATAGCAAACACCAAGGAATTTAATAAATTCATAGTGACCATATGAAATATTTTTTAAATCGATTATCACATAAATATAAAAGTTTAACTACATATAATAATTTACTATAAATTGTTATTTCTAGTTTGTATATAAATAGTTTACTTGGATTTGTAAACTAATTCAATATTTTAGACTCTACTTTACCACATGTAGGTATTACAAAAGTATGCGTTGGTGATATTTTGTATGAATTAATTTAACTTTCATTATTATTTATTTTCAGTTCCTTACCAATACTAAATTTGGCCAGAAACCATAACTATGGTTAAAAAAAATCGTCTTACCAGAAAAAAACTATTTGACTAACAGAAAGTCTGAAAGACGTGGAAATGTGATTTATAATACGTAAAAACTAGTTAAGAACATCCTCAATATCCATAAACCCTAACCCTACCAGAAAATGCACTTAGATTATATAGTGTTATGAAAGATTATCTATATTGTAGTCCGGTGAAACTGTAGCGGCGAACAAGCCAACAGTGTAGTCAGTTCGAAAAAAAAAATCTACATAAGGCACAGACCATAAGGTTAATTATATCTCCCTAATCTGTCTGGTAACGTATTTTTTATTAGTCCGGTGAAACTGCAGAGGCGTCAGGGTCAACACGGTACAGTTCGAAAAACAAAAGTATTTTTTATTGTTTAGTAACTATTGACGAGCTTTAGTGTTAACCATACATTTTTTACAAAATACTATTTAATTTCAAACTCGTTTCAAACTTGAAAAATTAATTAATGATTGTCGAATTTCGACCCCTAGAATTTTAGATTATTTAAACAATATATATAAATAGAGATTAAATAATTAAAATATAATAAAATATTTATTTATTTAATAATACATTTTTATTCTCTAGTAGTACTGTACTCTACACATCTTGATGGATCTGTAGGAAAATATTCCTGACATTTCGTCATCAACCTTTTCAGAGCTTGAATATATTTTCTTTGAGTTTCATCATTCATTACGTGAGCTACATTTTTAGAGAAAATCTTTTCTCTTCCTGTCCGAGCATGGATACCGACCATAGTAACACCGATAGGCCACGGAGCATTGCCAATTGCCATTTGCAGATAGGAATCGCTGGCCTGAAAATAAAATTATTTTAGACAACTTCTTTAATATATTTTTTAATATAACATTAAGTAATTGTAACAATAACAAATCGAGAATTATATATTACATGTAGCAATATTCTAATTGCAATTATTAAAATATGTCTATGTTATTTGAAGTTTTACAGAATGCTTTTAGTTTTTCTCCTTTTGACTATAGATTCACATATTTTTACATACTACATAGTACTACATATTTTATAAAAGTTAATGTTATTATATGTCTTCTTTCAACCACCTCAGACATTGTCTGTGTTAAATTACTATACAAATCATAATAACCATAAAATACAGCCTCACGTAATCTAGTTATGAGTTATCATTAAATAGGTAGTGTAAAGATCACAATGAAAAACATGTGTGTCAATTTTCAAGGCAATCAGTGAAATGGTGTTGGTGTTTACTAATCTCAGATACCAACAAACATTTTTTTGTATGTCATATACATTCTATATGTTTAAGTAAAGAATTTAAAAACTATACAAACATCTCACCATTATGTAATTTCTATCCAACAAGTGTTTTGTGATTTCCGTGAGACTATCACAAATATCTTCAGGCAAGTTTTTCTTCTTTAACTTTCTCGTCAATGGTTTGAGATAAACCTGTGTCTGTGTGTATGTTGCTCGCGTCATTTTGTGTTTGATTGACGTTTTTTCAGCAGCAGTAGCTGAATTCAGTTGTTGACCCCAGAGTTTCAATAAAAACTAGAAATATATTATGAATGACAATTTTATCATGATGTACATTCAAATATAGGCAGTTGTTTGGAAAACTTTAAACATGAGAAGAGTTTAATAATTGCTTAATTATTCATTTTCTATAAGTATGTTTTCTTTCTAATGACTTGTAAGTATTTTTTTGTCATAGATATAAGATCTTTAATTAAAGATTAAGATGCATAATATAGATGATGAATAGCATAATTAAATGAAGAGCCAATGAGCCTTTGCAGTTTAATTAATTAATCTTTCCACTGTCAGTTCAACATTACGATGTTTCATCAAAGTATTGTGTTCTTAGTGTAACAATTGCATATTTATTATAACAAGTGTTCATCCAGCCATTGAAGTTTGACCATATTAAGAGCAGCTACAATTTTTTATCCACAAAATTAATATATTTCGTAAATAATATATAGTTTTAGAATCTATATTATGTTGTATAAAAAACAAAAGTACCCTCTAAGTATTGTAATGGATACTGAAAACTGCAGCTCTTAGTTTTAATATTAAGGGGTGCCTTAATGCAATTTTCCATATCCCATATGATTAATACGGATTTTTGTTTCAACCTATGGAATTTTCTAGTCTTACTAATATTATAAACGTAAATTTATTTGTTTGGCAGAATTTCACCAATTAAAATTAATTATACATATGCATTGTTAGGGATAGAGAACAGGATATATGGATAAATCCCCATCCAGAAAAAATGTACTGTTCCCAAGGGATAGATCAATTCTATATGAAGGTAAGTAAAGCCCCAGGAAAAAGTTAGTACAGTGATACCCCAACATAGGTGTTACGCGTTTTTCAAATCGTCTTTTGTTTGATTATTACACAAATTAAGAGCGTATTTTTCAACAAACAAGCAATAAAAATTATTAGACTTCTACAGAAATTTTCCGCCTAAAAAAATTTTTTTTAATGGACAGACTAGCCTATTACATCTTAATATAAACCTTCTATAGGACAATAATTTCAGTTTGTGAATATGTTTTGTGTTAAGACTTTAATAAATATTTATTATTTCTAAGTTAGTATTTTCTTTCGTCTCTGGTCACACCTAAAAATAATTTACATGTATTTATATGAAAATTATACCCCAACTTATGAAAATTCGACTTACACGCTCATAGCTCTCCCACTTATTATATAAGTTTGTGGTATCACTGTGTATCTTAACAGAAAGTAATAATAACTAACACCTGTAGATTTGCAGACACAGCTAATAAGACAGAAGAGTAAAACTCACTTGCAACAGAGTCATTATAACATCCATATCATGGTTCCTGTCGCCTTGGCCCATGGTTTTTGCCATTTCTTGTATAAATTCATATGTAACAGAATCATCAAAAGCATCTTCATGCAAAGTGTGATCATTTTCATTCTGTAAATTATAATTACTATCTGTTATAAATTAAAAACTCAACATCATTTTATTTCTTTGTAAATTTGTTCCATAGATATTTTATAATAGTTTCAAATAGTTTATTATCCAGTCACTACACAATATTACACATTTATAATAGTAATTTGGCAACTTTATGAATAACGGTGCTGTCTGGTATTAACACTTAAATTTTCTATGCTCTGTGCATCTAGTATTGTACAATTGTATTGGTAATGTATTATAAATATAAGTATCTTAAAAAAACCCAATCATGTTTCTAGCTGGTTCTACTCAAAGACTGGGTTATATTCCGAACCCTTGATTAGTTCTGATGTTCATAAATTCATTCGTAGAGCCTGAATTGAATAGAATAATTTTGATTTTCCTTTGCTTGGAATCTTTGGTTTAAAAATCATCATACCTGTGTCCCCAGTGCTAATATTTCATTCAAATAAGCTTCATCGACTTTCTCCATCGCCTCTTGGAAGTCATTTCTGAAACCCTGTAAAACATGTTATTTGTGATTTTATTATTATTATAAGCTGACTTTAAAAAATAATGTATCCAAGTGTTAATATGTATTAACTTTTTTTTTGAAACTACACAACCAGTCTTTATTGTTTATGGTAATCTATATACTTACGAAAATTGTTTTATGCATAAAATTGTTCTACAAAATTATAATTGTAATATTATTAATATTTTGCAAAAAGCTGTCCTTTTTTACTTTTTATATCACATTTTTAGACAATAAAATGACTTAAACCAAAATATTTTTAAATTACATAATAGTTTTCTTATTATGATTCCTTCATTGTCTTCACATTACAGAATACTCAGAATATAGTTGAATAATACAACTAATCACAAATATTTAATAATTAATATACAAACCAATAATGAAAAGACATTAAACATTAAATTATATAATTAAAAACATATAACACAAGTTAGATTTAATACATTAATAAAAGAAAATTCAATTAAACTGTTAAAATAATATACATGATTCATCTGGACTCCATATGTCCTCAACAAGAATGTTATAAGGTTGTTATTATTTTATTAGCTGCTTACTATAGAAAAGAAGAATTAACTAGTGATATTAAATTAGACTTTTCTTATAGAGTACTAATTCAAATTTGGAAATTGTTAAAAAAAATATTTATGTTTTATTATAATAAATGTTTACCCTGTTAGCCTCAGGTTCCTGTATTTCTATTCTTCTTAGTCTTCTAAATGCTTGTAACTCAGTTTCACCATATAGCAGAATCGGGTGGCCTCTCTCACGTAATCTTTTTATAACCTCTGCTCTTGGTAATGCTACAGCCTCCGAGTGCTCAGTTTCATTCTTCTCTTGTTTCAGAGCTTAAAAAATTAATGAAGTTTTTTATTAAATGGAAATAACATAACATTTCAGAGTATCATTTAACTTAATCATTAAAAAAAGAAACTGGGTATATCCACAAATATCATGTTTATAAAAATTATTCCCTACAATCTTAATTATTAATTTATCTACAGGTTTAACTATTGGATGTCCTATTCAATCATCTATAACATAACTCTTCCCAGTAAGATCTGTCAATTTACTATATTTTTATAACACATACAAACAAATATAAGATCACCTAGCATGTTAAAAATTTAGAATGAAATGACTCCTGGCATTGGGATAGGAATAATAAATAAGCGAGATGTAAAGGATTTTTAATTACTATGATAGTAATTTTTTTATGAAAGTCAAACCTGATTCATCTTTTTTTTCATCAATATTATCTTCGTGATCCTTTTTGTGAGGTCCATATTTTTGTAAATATTCTTCTCTTTCTTTAGCCAATAAGTCGCCTCGTTTGAAGTACTTTCTGTTGTTGGTAGGAACCTAATAATTAGATAAAAAATTAGTATTGAAAAGATTTTTTTCTCCTCGATATCGAATGCGTGTGGCTATAGCAAATCAAATACTGAAATTGAATTAAAATGTGTAGTTCTAATAAACCATTATACGTATCAACTTACCAATACATTTTTTTCTTCTAAAAGCTTTCGTTTTCTAGCAATTTCTGCTTTTAAAATATCCATTCTCTACATTTGTTATTATAAAACATTCATATTTACATTGCTTTACAAAAATACATTCTGTGATTATATAGCATACCACAGATAACACTTGTAGCCGTCGTCAGCACAGACTATTAGTAGTACAGGTCGTCGTCAGATACAAATATAAATTTGCGTCTTTAACCTGTATCTGACTTGCATATCGTACACTGTGGTGAAAATCACAGATAATAGAATCCTACCAAAGTAGCCTACGAAATTTTGTGGCCTACGAAATTCATATTTTTTGTGTATTCAATTTTTATTTAATAGACAATGCAAGCATTATTGGATAGCGGGTAGATTTATTTAGGAACAGGAAAGTATGTTAGGACCTTAATCTGTTGTGTAGTCGCTTTTATTTTATATACAAGAGTCGAAGAGCATCTCCAAATATTGTTGGCAAAGCTAGTAGCAGAGTGTTACAGATAGCCCACAACCAGCATGACCGATATTTTTGAATTTACTATGTTTCAATAATTTGCTTGCGTCATATTCCTTTGTTTGGCCCTTAAAACTAAGCTAATTGCTGCCGTTCTTATGGAGCCGCTTCATTTTTGATTTCACAAAAGTTAACATAGGTTCAAATCCTTTGAGAGAGAGGCCTTTTCTCTCTCTCGAGATGAGGGTCCCCGGTTTAACACCTTCGGGCGACCCAAGCGCGTGACCAGGGTAGTGGCGTATGCTCACCGTGAACCCGCATCCTGGTCCACATACGCGCTGAGCGGCAGAGGGCTTTTAGTCAGTAGGAATCTGACATAACCCTCATACTGTCCCCTGGCAGTGTGAGGGTATCTATGAAGGAATTCTCCTCTTAAAAAAAAAAGGTTCAAATCCTTTGAAAATTTCTTTAAAAATACGGTTAGAACTTTGTTTAGAAAAACAAGCACCGTCACCCAAAGATAAAAAATGTATTAGCGTTACGTCTAGTGTAGTTTAGTTTAAAAACAAAAAAGAAAATTACAGATATTTTGGACTATTCTTTTTATGTTATTGACTATTATATGTGATTGCACGTTTCGTAGCAATATGTCAGCAACAACCAGCGGCGCTAAATTAAAATTCTCAAGCATATAATATTTACCTTATCAATCCTTAACTGATTGTGAAAAGATAGCCAGATTAAGTTTTAGATCAATTCATACTGATTATAAATAAACATTAGTAGTGAGCGCAACACTTCATTGATGTTTCGGAGTCTGAACAGTTCTACTTTGCAATTTTTTTTATCCATTCGTTCTTTCGCAAGTTGTTAATTCTATCCGTGTTGAAAATGTGCAAGTTCATTCGTCATTTACTTCTTGTAATATGTCTTCTACTGTTTCAAACAGAAACATATTTAGGTATGTAAATTGTAGTACTCGCGAATAACGCATATGTTACTCAGAGATTTGAATCGATGTTGGTTTGGTGCGTTCGGACGGTTAGCAGCCACAACCGACAACCTTGGTTTAAACAATCACATAAGCATGTGTTTTAGTGTTGATAGGTAATTTTTAGTGCTCTATTTATTCGAGTAAAACAAAGTGATTGCTCTGTGCATTATACTAAGAATGGTGCTACCCAAAAACAAGGGCGGCCACAAAGAGATTTCCTATATAAGACTAGGCGCCCTATCATACCGTCTTGCAGAATATACACTGGTAGATTATTAAACGTGGCAAACAAAAAAAAAGAGAGTCAATGTTATTGGTTTATTATCATGCTCATCGTGAAAGCAACCCAGTCCAGTAAAGGAATATTTCCATTTTGTTTCATTGCTGGTTAATTCTAGAACGCAACGTATGCAACATGCTATTATGGTAGCTGTTACATTATACCTGTTGTACCACTCGCTAATTACTCTTCCTCAAGTCAAAATTCGTGGTGATCGAGTGGTTTGGCCGGTGGAATATCAATTCCATATCCTCAGGATCGAACACCGTGATGTAACGAATCTTTCGGAATTTCCGTACATTTACTAATGTAAATGTAATGTAAAATATTTCCCAGAATGCAAAATCGCCAGTATGTCGTGGGGATTATGCCCATATCTTCCTTTCGGAAGAGGTCTATGATCTTCCAAGCGAGTCTTTTACAAAGTTATGTGAGGAAGTTAAAATTCTGTTATCAAGTATCAGTTTCTTTGTTTCAACAGTCATACTTGGAGTTGGCCGTCATTTTGGGCTTAGATTACATTAATTTAAAAAAATGGAAGTAAGGAGTAAGGAAGTATGTGTCAATATAAGCCTATATTAGTTTCAGGTAGTTTAACACGGATAATCGGAGGTCATGAAGCACCTGAACAATTTGGCCGGTTTCACGCATCCCTTCAGAATTTAACAGGGCACCATGTATGTGGCGGTGCTGTTGTTTCTAATTGGCATGTAGTAACTGCTGCTCATTGTTTAAAAGGGTGTGTATGACTTCTTTTTATATTTATTTCATTATTAAGGAAAACAACACTTGTTGATTTTAATGTACATAAGCAATTATTAATGCAGTAGCTTTTGTTCCCTGCTTCGGTGACATTAATGAATATTTGACCTAGACCGCTGAAACGGTATGGTACTTTTTTTGATCAAAGGTTTCCTATACTTTTTCTATAGCCCTGACAATGTGTAGGCAACATTTTGTGATTATCGCTTGTATAGTTAAGACATGAAAGTGTAACAAATAAATAGTCAATTCACATTCGCATTCATCGACTTCTTTGCGAAATTTCAATAGAATCCGTTCGGCCTTACATTCAAATTTATTATATATATTTTAACATTTTATGATGGTAGTATTGATTCTATTATTATTTGTTACCTTTTTTCAGTGCAAATCCCCGGTATATCAAAATAGTCGTGGGAACTACTAATCTCGATCGCGGGGGATTCAGATATGACGCAGCTGCAATTACAATGTATAAGGAATTTAATTTTACTAAAAAAAGTAATGACATAGCACTTTTAACTATTAAAGGGCAATTTGACTTGAAACATGTCGATATTGTGAAATTAAGTGAAAAGGAACTAGTTGAAGAAGATCTGATCGTTTTAACTGGTTTTGGAGCACATGAGGTATGTACGCCGCATTTATAGTAGATGGAATGCTCCAGAAATGAAACAATAGAAGTACCTATATACTTATTGAATTCTTTGAATCCCGTTTAACTTCGACTTTTGTATTTATAAACGGATTTAAAAAAAGGAACTTACGTTTTTATGCGCACAATTTTTTTTAGATATGACACGATATATTTTTTTTAAATTCTTTTATTGGGGCTATCGGTATATACGGGAATTTTTCACTATATAAACTATTAATTACAATCAGTTTACTTATTACGTAGTAATTATTTTCATTTTATCTTCAATTTTGGAATTACATGGATTTTCCGTTCATATATATTAGTTTCGTAAAAACCGCTCAAGCTGTTTTTGGGTTAAATGCAGACTTATAAACATCCGGAGAGACAAAAAAATGTTCACGTCATATTTTTGATATCATCAAAATATGGAAAATAACTAAATGTACAGATAATAACGATTGTAGATTAATTAAATAATAGATGTGATTGTTCTTTATTCTTGAATGAAAATGATTTGTTTTTCTATTGTATTTTTTGTTTTTCAAATCCAGCGATTATTATTTACTGACTTTTTTAGCCGAACGGTGAAACTAGTCGTCAAATGTATTCATTATACGTGCCGGTTTTCAACCAAGAAACCTGCAGATTTGCAATGCGGTACTCGAGAGAAGTTACTGACCAAATGTTTTGTACATTCACTGAAATTGGTCAAGGAACATGTCATGTGAGTACTATCCTGATATTATTCTATACAAGCTTTTATCCGAGGGTATGTTCGTGTAATTTTAGATTTGATCTATCCCTCGAGAACAGTATTTTTCTGGATGAAAGTCACCCTATGTCCTTTTTTGTATCTCTGACAACGTGTATATAAAATTTCATGACAGTCGGTCGAGTGGTTAGGACATGAAAGCGTAACAAACAGACATACATTTTTATAACATTAGTTAGGATTAACCTTGGATAACGTTTTTGTTAGCGATGAGGGCTCAGGTAGTGTGTTCAGACACAGTGTCGAAGGACGTAGGTTCGAATCCTAGCAACTGAGTCGGAGCTTTCGGTGAAGGAAAACATCGTGGTGAAACTATAGCATGGTGGGTAGAGATTTTTTTAAGTCAGCCTGGCTAACTACCAGCCTCAAATTGAAAATATATCGCCAAGCACCTGTTGGTGTGTTCCGACAGCTGCACTTTAGAGCCAGTCCCCTCTAGATTTGACTACCATCTTAGACCACAACATCAGATGAGATTGAGTTCAAACGTTAACCTATAAAGTATAAATATATATATAAATGGATGCTGATATATTTCAGATCAATAAAAGCGAAACACAGTTTTATGCTAAATATCTTGTCATAACTCATCGCTAGATAGCACTAGACTACATTTTACTATCATGTTTTATATCACAATCAAACGTGGGAAAAGTCGCGGACAATTATTAAATTATAACATAGCTTTTTTCCAATTAAAAATGAGTAATTTTTCAATGGAATGACTTCAAACCTGTAACCGGATGATTATTGATGACGTGGCAATTACTCACGACCAATTTCCATTAATTTATTCCGAAATTTATTCACTTATCAACGTTTATACCACTACCCCACTGGGTGGTACAATATGACGATATTATCCGACTTGTTCGCGACTACCACACACCGGGTTAACAACCGCTGTATGGGTATACTTAGACGTCTTGCGTTCTGGTATCAGACGGTCTATATCTAGTCACCGATCGGGGGTCGTATTGAACATTACCCGATTGGGTTGCGGCCGTTATGAACATGGTGAAATAATCGGTCACAGTGACTCATTTTTATTTTGTTGCGATTCGGTACTTTTTTTATATTATAGGGGCAAACGAACAGGTGGGTCACGTGATGGTAAGTGATCACCGCCGTCCATAGACACTAACAACACCAGGGGAGTCGCAAGTGCGTTGCCGGCCTTTAAATATGTGCGCCTCCGGCGTTCTCACTGATCGAACGAAACGCAACAGTGCAACCACTGTTACTTCACGTCGGTTTTCTGTGAGAGGGTGGTACTACCCCGGGCGAGCCGACCCATTCATGCTGAAGCCAGTGATAGCTTCAGCGTAGCTCTACCACCTACAAAAATCTTCTACTTCACAGTTCTCGGTGATTACCGTTACTTTTAGATTCTATTGAGCTTACTAAAAATACAATTATTATAAAAGACACTGTTTGTTTGTACGGGGTAATATTTCCGGAACTATTAATCGGAACGATCGTAGAATCACACACATATATTGTTGTATTTTTACAAATTCGCAAACTTGTGCTAGTTAGTCTTCTTATAAAGTAAGCGTAATAATTAAATATTCTGTAACTTATAATAAAAAAAAAACATTTTAATTTATATGGAATCAATTATATTAATTATACTAGGAAATAGAATAAAACAAAAACGTTAGATACAATCGTCAGCCCGAATATAGATTTATATGAATGATAATTTTTTTTAATTGAATCAGTAGTCTCAGTATTTAAGTTTCTATAAGTATAGGTATTCACGAACTATAATACCTTGTTTATATCTGTTATATATCTATACTTTATTTTTATAATAGGGTGATTCCGGTAGCCCCTTGACGAGGGACGACGAACTTGTTGGATTGGTATCGTGGGGTATTCCGTGCGCAGCAGGATTTCCTGACGTTCATACAAGAGTGACTCCGTATATTGACTGGATTCGAAGAGTAATCAGAAATCACACTTGTAAATTAAAGCTACACTCAGTGGTTCACAAGTCACAACTAATGAATCATTTACTACCGGCAAGGGTTAGTACGTAACTTGGTGTTCGTTGAACGTTATTAATAATTCCATGTATAGATAGAGTCATATAATGATGCTGACTCGATTAGTGATGATAGCAAGTATACTTTCGAAGTATTTCCGTTGTATTACTTATAATGTTTATTGTTATATTTATTATGAATAAGTGGTACAAATAAATGCATTTTAAAAGAAATTACTTTAATTTCATATTATAACAGTGTTTTTTCCTTACATCACTTTACTAATTTGTAACAGTTTTCGTTAAAGGCAATGTCTTGATTTGAACTCTCTCACTTTTGTCAAATTAACCTGCAAAAATATATATTAATGATGTGCGCCTATGTATAAATATTTACTAGATATTATATAGAAAGAACCTTATGTGAGAACTCTATTGAAATAAATAAATATATTTAATAACATGGGTGCGAACTCGATACAAATAAACAAAGAATATCGATCATGAAAACGCAATATAAAGCAATATAAAGGTATTCTAAAAATAGCCCGGTTCAAACTTTGTCGATTCGTTCGAGAAATGACGTCCGCCTTCTAGAGTTTTCAAGGGAGCGAATACTAAAGGAAGCGATCTTCAAGAGGATCATGGCTACAACATTATAATGTGTGAGTGTGATTGTAATGTATGGTAGTTATTATTAAATTTTTGTACGAATTTTTGTTTATACGAATACATAATAAATTTCTTGTAACACAAACGTCATTTGATTTATATAAGGGCTTAACAAGTAATTTATTTTATGATTGCATTGTAACTGATGGTAACTTGCTCTCATGCCGGCCTGCAAGACTCACGCTGCTGCTACACTGATCTTCAAAAGCGACTAACTAAAAAGATTCTTAGTGACGAATTTATCACTATGTATGTAGAGGGCATGAGCCCCAGTCTGGTCCATATCTCTATCACCCTACTTGATTACTGGATATACACCGAATGATCCCTGGTGTATCGTAGTCGAGATATAGTTGCAGGCAAATTGTAAAAACAATTTGACACAAAACTTATACGATCGATTACATTATATTATTGTTAATCAGAGCTTTATTCTATTGACTTTCAACATTTTTATTAGGTACTACTTTGGAATTCGTAAAATTGATACAAGAACAGATTTTGCCAAAAAAAACTGTTTTTCGCTTTTTTTTTCTTTTAAAATGGCAATCTGTGTCCGCGTACAATTTCGCCAATAACACGTAGATAGGCGTTTTAGTACTTCTCGACACAAATTAGAAGGATTGTAGTGTAATTAGGCAATTGTTTATGTTACCTTATAATCTTGTTCTTCACTTTTTATATCCATTATAACAGCCATAACGGGCCTTCCGTGAGCACACTGAAACGGTGTTTTACAACCTGAAAGGTCCGTTATTAACTTCATGCAGTCATTCTTTGTCAGCTTATCACCGAACTTTATAGCGTACCTGCAAGCCTAAAGTTACGTATTTATGTGGTTCCTAATATATGAATATATGTTCCTATATCTAAGAAGATTGTTAGCTCAATATTATATTGGTTTTCCTGCTTTTGAGTTACATGCTCAATGATTTTTTCACATTCAAGACTTTTATATACTATTTACATATGATAATATAATTTTATCATGTGTTCCTTTTTGTTTAGAAATATAATAACAATCCTAGTTTTTTTTCTTTCTAATATTTTTGACGTGATAATGACTTGTAAATCCATGAATGTCGGCTGCACGTACGAAAAAGCATGACTCATTGTCACGTTCCGCCTGAGCCGAGCGCGCTAGCGTTCTGTCTATCTCTCTCCCACTCCATCGGTAATTTAGTGACAATAATTCAATTCATAAAAGTATGCAATTTTCAACACTGTTTTCTTATGACGTTATAACGTTTAATGAATCAACGCTGTATTATAGTTCAACTAGGCGACTATTGTTTCGGTTCAGATTTTTAGTAAGTAGTACATAGTTATAATTATTTTAATTCACGAAATAATAATTTCAAAGTAATATAGTGTTGATTGACGTTGAAGCGTACAATACGTTAAGATTTATTATTTTATCAATGATTCGGGGTATTTGTTATCTTACCTCACTGAACACTAAATCCATTATTGATTTTGGATACATAGAAATACATCCACCTTGTGTTTTTATGACATTTATTTCTTCAACAATTAATTTTCTCACAGCTTTCATTACTTTATCGACCTGAATTAATTTCAATATTTGTGTGCAGACTATAAATATTAACAAATACATTTAAAAAAAAAAACATTTTTTGTGAGAGTTAAACCGATGTTGTTAGGACTTTCATTAGCATATAAAAGAGCTTAGTCGTAAAACTGTATAAAATAAATATCAACTTTGAAATACCATCAATTCAATAGTTTTTGTTTATTTACAAATATGTAATGCATGTCAGATGAGATTGTGGTCAGACGCTAACCTATAAAGTATATAAAAAATTTAATATATTTTTTTTATTAAGGAATAGTTATAATTAAGTAGTATAGTTATGTAGGACGCGGGAGCGGCGTCGCGTCACCACTTTAGCGGAAGTGGTAGTGTGATTACCACTATGCTAATATCAGAAGGTTGATATAAAATAACTGACTCCGTTTGTGCAGACTAGTAATCGCTTTGGCAGCTAGATTACGAATCTCCTATTTATTGAGTTGAGTGCATATTTATAACAACCACAACATGTGCAAAGACTTAGGGATAAAGTGAACCGACAATACAAAAAATCTTATAAAATAAAAGGAGTTATAAAACAAAATAAATCTAAGAACTAATATCTGGGCAGTAAAATAATTAAACAATAAGCTATAATAACAATTCATCGCATTATTTGCGGTTTGTTGGTAAGGTTATAATTGCACCCAGGTAACAACATGTGGTCGCCACCTGGGCGGCAAGTCATAATTAATCGCGTTGTTAAGCCAACTAATTTCGGACTTTGTAGTGCCGCTGGTTTTTCGCCTGCATTGTTGTAGTACACACATACCACGTTTGATGTAGGTATGTGTGTCGCTACAGTTAGAATATAAGTATATAATATTAGTATAGAATAGTTGCTTATTGTATTCGTTTGTGACAAACACAATCTTACCTCACGAACAGTTTTACCAAGTACTGCTGCTGGTACAGCATTAATTGCGATTTCTTCAGAACTAAGTATAGTAAATTCTAAACCCAAATCAGTGAATTTATTTCTATAATTATGTAAATATACAATCTCGTCCACAGACAAGGCCATATTAATTTCTTCTAGTTTAACACTCACCCATCGGTTATTATTAATGTAATCTGTGGAAGCAGTAATAAAAAAATTATCAGTGCAACTAATAAAAACATATAAAACGTACATTTGAAGGATTTAGAAAGAACCATAAATACACCTGAAAGGTTTTGTTCCGTTCTAATTCTTTCGTGTACAGCATGTTGATCGAATAATACTAAGAATTGTAACGTATCTTCATCTGGATTGTTTTTGCTTTCCATGATACCAGCTATAAACTTTTCATCAACTTGACCAATGACCTATACAACAAGAAAGAAGAAACACTTAACTAACTGACCTCGGTTGTTTTTAAAACATTGTATATTTATGCTACATACTTACTATCGTATCTTTCAAAGATCTATCGTCAAATTTTAGTGCAGTATCTTTATATATCCTAGTTTGCAGTTTTTCATTGCCTTTTGCACCAAGTTCATTTATATTTGCTAACATTGGGTTAAATATTTCAGAATTTATATGTACTTCATTTATGAAATTATTGTAAAGACTCTAAAATAGAAATTTAATTGCATTATGACGAGTCTTAAGAAACATTGACAACATTAGAAAATTTCATACTTTCTCATAATAATCTTCGTCAAGATAGTAATCGCATGCGTATTTTGTATTACAGTTGTGGAATATAGGCGACATTCCTAGAAGAAATAATAATAAAAAAGAGGTTGTAATCAATTATCAATTAGAAATAAATCAATAATTAAATTATACATACAAATCAGTTTACCTTTAGGTATAAATCGTAATCTGTTTTTTAAACTGAAATGTCTCAAATCAGTACTTATGTCATTTTTATAACAATCTTTATCAGTAAATTTATTTGTATTCAGATTATCATGCACGGGATCAGTGATTTGGTCTGTTTTATCTATATTTAAATTCAGTGCGTCGTCGTATCGTGTTATTGTTTTGTTTACTTTGTCTACTTCTCCTGTTTTATTGGATTTGTCAATATTTGTAAAATAATGTGAAATATTTACGTTATCATCTAGTAAACATTTAAAATTTAAATTACTCTCATTAGAATTTACTGTAATTTCAGATTCAAATATGTCTTCACTAGGTACAAAAGTTTCACAAATATATGCAGGTTCAATTATAAATTCATGTTGCTCTGAAAATTGAAAATTGGCGCCATTAATCGACTTTCTGTAGTTTACTTCTTCATGTACATATTCTTCTGCGTTTTTATTCTCAACTTTAGAATTGTCTAGTAAGGTTATCGATTCCTCAAAATTGTCGGCCATTTCTGTACATTTGTAATATTGAGCTTGTATCGTCGTATTATTATCTATAATTTCGAAGTTACGTTTTTCTTGTCCGATATCAGTAATTTCGGATTCTATTTTGTTTGTATTGGATGATGTACTATCAATATTATGCTTAGATTTATTCTGCACTTCTTTGAAATAATCATATTTTGTCGAATACTTATTTTGGTTGTTTTTAGACAAATTTGTGGAATACGAAATTTGTGCAGCTTTGCTTTTCATTGAAAGTTCTGCAGTTAAACCAAATTTTTTTATATTATTGTCAAATCTTGTGCTTTTTATCTTTGGGGTCAGTTTTTTTAGTTGACAATTGTTTTCTGACATATGATAATTCACTTTACATAAATTGTTAATAAGTCTTGTTTGTTCATTTCTATTGTATATTGTTTTCGGTTTGGTTATTTTGCGTTTATCATATCTATGACTTTCGAAGGTTACTCTAGATTTAATTTGCGTATTTTCTTTATTTGTAGGATTAACTTCAATGTCATCAACATGTTTATTGCGCTTATGGTGAGAATTATTTTCTTTTTGGTAGTTAATCGTGACACTTTTTATTAAATCGTAGGTCGTTTTCAATGGAAAAAACGAATTTGTGGTATCTTGAGGACGCTGTAAATTATTATTTGAAACCATTCCATTGCGTTTGTATCTTTCCTCTGTATTTGGTGTAAAATGTACACCGTAGTTCCTAATAGTGTCTTCACATTTTCTGTAAATATTCTTCGTTGTATTCTCGAATTCTAGTACTTCTTTTATACTCATTATCTTTTTTTTAGAATGAAGCATTTCTTGAACTGTTTGTGCAAGCGCATCACATTTTCTTTTAACGCTATCGCTTGGGTTTATGAATTTGCTTAACACAGGATCTTCAAAAAATATCAATTTCTTCTGATTTATGGGTATTTTTCTTTTACATGAATTGACTTTTGCTGGTATCTTATTTTCTATTTCAAAATTTTCTTTCATTTTTTCATTACAAGTATTTACCTCCATATCGTTGTTATTGTCGCTTTTTTTATTTAATACTGTTTTGCAAACCTTTTTATCATTAGGTACATTACTGTCTTTAGGGTTTATTGGTGAAATCCGAATATTTTGATTATTCGTGTTTTCATTACCATTAATAACTGTAGTAGTAGTTAGTTTTTTTGTATTTGAGAGAGCAAATTTATTATCTTTTTTCTTCTGTCTGCGTTTCTTACGTTTCCTCAGTTTACCTAAGAATCAAATGACTATATTTATCAATCATTATTTACAATACTCATACATTGTAAGCTGATAATTTTGTATACCTTTTACACCATTTTGTATTTGTAATCCTCCTGCTTTCGCTGGATTGTTATTTAATATTTTTAGCATTATTTCGTTGATTTGATCTCTTGAATTAGGATATTGATTCAAATTTACTGACTTAACCTCTTTTAGAGGAACGTCTCCAACATAGAATTTAATCAACTTTTCTAAGAGCGTGGTGATTTGATTCCAGTTTTTAAATTCTAAACTTGTGAGACTCGCAATGTAATCAATGTAAGGGCATTCAATAAACATAATGTAAAATCTGAAATAATTATTGAATATGCATTTTTCGAAATCGTTGATCTTGTCCTGAAAGAATTTAATAAATAGCTAATTAACTAAGTAGCTAATCTTTACATTTATTTCTTTATTTATAAAGTTCTCTTAATAATTTCTTTTATTGTTACATTACAATGAGAGAAGTAGGTACCTTGGTTTTTAATACTTTATTTCGGAACTTCAAATTTCTATTCAGGTTATCAATAATGATATTATGCAGTCGACTATGGGTGTACAATAATTTTCTGTTCAAGAAAATACAATCCATTTTAATATCTGTACTAGTTATACCAATGTACGCTTCCACTTTATATTGATTTTTTTCAACTTTCAGTTCTTTAACCTCACTTTTATCAATTTTGAATATGTTCCATAATGTTTGATAAATATCTCGTTTCTTATGAAGTTGGAGAATAATAGAATTTTTAGAATCATCTCTTAAACTTAATGATATATTACTGTGAAGTAAAGAAATTTGTTCCAGAAAGGTCTTTATTTCCTGTAATTCATTTAGTTCATTGATGGTGTTTCTTTGTATATGTCGATTATAAAGAAAACCTTTAATTGTAACCTAAAAAATACAATGTTTATATTGGAATACATAGGTGTCAGTAGCAGAACATTTTATACGTAGTCGAATAGCTATAACAGCAGGGTTATTCGTCGTGGAGAGAACAGGTAGAAAATGTTATTTTTTACAATTATATTAATATTTGATTTAGTGTTCTAATTTTACAAAGTTTGATATTCAAAAATGGATATATATTTTTTTTTAAGTAATTTTTGTCGTAATCCTAAAAATACAATTAATGATCTCATTTAAATGAAGTATAAATTACACCGTTTCATTTATTTTATTGTAGCTTTTTAAAACTCGGTAATTGGATTTGAAGTTGAGCATATCTGGTGGTTGGTAAAAACTTTAAAATCAAATACAGATATTTGAGAGACATTTATATCTATGATATAATATCCAACATTGTTAAGGTCGGCAAAATCAACAATTTTACCTTATAGTTCAATGTGGATTGTCCCACCAGTTATATCTAAATATAATTATATAACAGGCTAATTTCTAATAAAAGCTTTATAGGGATGACAATATTTTGAATTACATATTTCAAAAATGTAAAAGGTACAAAAAATCCTATGTATATACTATTAAACAGTATTTTTTTGTGCACCCCATATATTTGAGTTCTGAGGATATAAGCTACTAGCTGATACCCGTGGCTTCGCACCCGTTTTTTTTAATTGTGTTAAAGTAATATAATGGTGAGAAGTGGTAGAATTACAGAAATGCTCTTTTAAAACATTTGTAGGTATGAGATGACACGCATGCCACCTACTGTTATATATAACGTGTACAGTAAATATGTAAATACTAACAGTGTGCTGGATGGGATTTAGCAACAACAGCATATTTGGAGCTTTAATTTGAACTTTAATCCCTTCAGTATTCATTTACACAGTATAAGAAAGTAATGAAAATTTCAAGATATACAATTTCTTTTAAAAATGTTGTTATATAGATATTATTAACATAATTAAGTTTTTGCGATAATACAAAAAGTAATCACTTCTCTATTCCGCAAGAAATTCTATAATGGAACTGTTAAGGTAATACGTGTCCGATGTAATATTGAAAAAAAAGCGTCTTCTATTTTCAAAACACCTATTAATTATATAAAATTAAAAAAAATACAAAATGAGCAAACGTGGGCAAATGAAATACTTCAAGAATCCACCTTGAAGGAATGACTATGTTGGGGGGTTACATGAAATGTAAAAATTGGGGGCTAACTTCCCGAAGCTATGGTTAATGAGTTATGTAGACGCGATCACGGTAAATAAAAACAAAATGGCTGCCAATTTGACCAAAATACAAATAAAGCAAATTACATACATTCATATATTCATTACAATTATATTATTTCTTGGAGTCCAGTACAGTGCACACCTCAAACACATGCTTACAGTGAACAACATACTTTTGCTAAATTTCACACGGAAGAAGTCGTGGGTGACAGCTAGTCTAAAATAAAATAACCTAAGTTAGTTCTTATAACTTCAGTTACCTGCTAGTGAAAGTCATGTGAAAATTGGTCCAATCGTTTCAAATATTCTACACTGATGAAATCGCGAGTAACAGCTAGTAAATAATAAAATAGCTCAAGTTATTTCGCATTACTTTAGTCACATGTGAAGTGACATGTGAAAGTCTCGTTAAAATTTGGTGTATCGTTTTGGAAATTTCTTATTGGACAGGAAAAAGTCGCGAGTAACAGCTAGTCTAAGATAAAATTGCCTAAATTACTCTTTATAAGATCAGCTACGTGCCTGTAAAATTCATGTGGACCTTATTAGTTCTATCTGTTTTGAAGAATACACTGTGGGCACAGCTACAGATAACAGCTAGTTTAAAATAAGTTAACCTAAGTCAGTTATATGCCAGTAAAAGTCCCGTGAAGATCAATCAAACCGTTTTGGAGATGTCACTGCGGACGAAGGCGCAGGTAACAGGTACTTAAAAAAAATAGCTTAAATTACTTCTTATGGGGTCAGCTATCTACCAGTGAAAGTCCCGTAAAAATCGGTTATGCCGTTTCGGGTATTCCGCTACGGGCAAAGTTACGAATAACGGCTAGTCTTAAATAATATAGCCTGTAAATTCAGCTCTCTGCCAGTAAAATTTCTGTCAAAGTCGGTCCAGCCATTTCGAAGATTACCCGGAACATACAGACTGACAGACAAAAATTTTAAAATTTGATTTTTACTATAAGTAGCTTATACGCTTCCATATCCAGTCAGTAAAAAGTAGGTATTTGATAATATATATAGACACTTCATTTTTATTATATCTATAGATTGCAAGTCAAAAATTCGAAATAATACTGACCTAAAATGACATTTTTGAATGAAAACTTACTAATTCAATGAACATAAAATAATTAGTGGCGTGCGACTGTTCGAATTAATTGATAACGAATCGATTCGAAATGCGAATTGAACATACGAATAATTTGAACCATTCGGAGTAGTCAAATAATTTAATTTATGCGTCAAATAAGCATTAACTATAAAATGCTACGAACTAACCAGTAATGCCATCACAGTCGACACCAGCCATTAAGAGCATTGAAAAATACTGTATTTCTATTTTTAGCCAAAAAGTGGCGGGAAGAAGAGAATATAACAAATTTAAAAAATTAAATGTCATTCATTCTTATTTGAATATGTTTTTTTTTCAACGGCACTGACAATTTTCTTTATGAACTATAATCGATTTCTTTATTTATAAATAACCATACAAAATAATCCAATATAGTAGAAGCTATACGTTTGTACCTTATTAGTTGTTAACGAATTTTATACAAAAATATTGAAATTTCTTTGCTATGCAGCTATTTCTGTTAAAAAATTGTCAACATTGAAATGCTATAAAATAATTTAGATTTCACTAAGAAAGTGTATTTTTAATAAATATTTTCACTAATATGAATTTATTATTGTAGAATTGAATTACATAGTAAATTGTTTTTAAAGGCATTTCAGTCTTGATGTTTAGGTAACAGTTTTTTTGACGTTAATGTGTTTTTAAATTTGAATTATTAAAATAGTGAAAAATGTTGTAACTTTATAACTATTAGTTTAATAATTGTACCTTATTTAAAAAAAATAGGAAAAGTTTGAATTTTCTATTCAAAATTCGGATAGAATAACATACGATTCGTTTCGGTTCAAGGATTATTCACACATCCCTAAAAATAAACATGTTACCATGGCAACGGTTATAATATTATTGGTTACTATAACAACGGTTGTCTAATGTCAGGGACTATCGATGTCTGTAGGAGAATATTTAATTCTAACTGAAAAATGTATTTCGGATAGGTTTTAAGCAAAATCCGTTCTTAGTGAGCGTCTACGTTTCAAAAGGAATAACTATGGTGAATTTCAAGTCAATCGGACATACAGTTTCGGAGAAATCGTGATGAGTCAGTCAGTGGTATTCCGCTTATATATATATAGATGTTATTTTCAGTATACAGTAAGACAATTAAAGTTAAAAATCATCATCAAAATAATTAATCTAGAATGTTACAAGTATATATCATTTTCAGATTTATGCCGTTGTCACGATTGTGTAGTGTTATTAGCTTTTGTCATCGGCTTTCCTCACATTAATGTAAATTTGACAACGGTATAATTTTTAGGGATGAATGTACCCTTTGCGATTTTCTTTACCTTTGACAACTTGTATGCAAAATTTCATA
Organism: Antheraea assamensis; assembly: GCA_035772565.1. Taxonomy (NCBI): domain Eukaryota; kingdom Metazoa; phylum Arthropoda; class Insecta; order Lepidoptera; family Saturniidae; genus Antheraea; species Antheraea assamensis. The sequence goes on along the minus strand of JAQQSE010000022.1, from coordinate 1,654,141 downwards.
ATTATCGATTGAGCGGTAAAAGCGTGAAAGTGTAACAAACTCACATTCGCATTTATAATATTAGTAAAATTTTGTAGTGTATCTGTTTTTAACAGTTTGACCGCCTTTTATGAAATTCTGTACATGAGAAATATATTCTACAAAATTGTTAAAAATGAAATAAAAAGGCATGTGGAGCTAAAGGTACAGCTAGTTATATTTTTCTAATAATTAAGTTTATACTAACAGTGGTTCCAATTGAAGGTCTCTTCGTCGTCTCCTTTATTTTGTGACTTTTACCTTTATCGAAAGTTTTTATCCAAGTTTCCTCTTTATCATTGTACCTTGATATTATACTCACGAACTGCGATACCTCAATAATATTTGATAGAGATTCACCACGTATACCGTATTTCTTAGGAATATAATTTAAAGCGGATAAGCTTATGAACTTGCTTGTCATGTACCTCTGCCCGACAACATTCATGTCAACCTCTTTAATACCCTGCCCGTTATCTATTACCTGTAGTGAGTTCTCCTCGATGTGAATTCGTATCGCAATACATGTGGATTCTGCGTCCAATGAGTTATAAACCTGAAAATAGAATAATACTTCTAAAGGAAACTGTAATATCAGGAGTATTACTGTTATTTGTCGATTTAAAAAAGCTTATTTAAATCCCTTTTTGAATAACCCCATTGCATTGTCCTGGAGGAAAACTCTGCCGCGTAACCCGTTCCATAGCCCTATAGTAATAATGTGGAAGATTCTAGAGGACCGCGGAGTTATTATGATTTTATTAGACTTTAATGTAAAGGGTACCTAAAAATAATACATATCTGGTCGCATCTTACGCTCATCCTCATTTTTTCATTCAGTAATGTAAGCGAACCTAATTGAACAATATATAAGTTTTTAATTCACACTCGAATTACATAGAAATTAATTTCTTTTACGTAACATACCAATTCTTCTACAGCGGTTCTATAGTTATTGATTTTCACCGAGGCACATAACATAGAATGCATATCGTCAGGTAACTGTTTCACAAACATTTTGTTTAATAATTAAACACACGATATGACAAAAGTGCACAAGCTTAGTAAAACAATTCAGATCTAGTATAAATCTTTGACAGAAGAGTCGATTTCCAATTGTTTTTTAACATTGTTAGACAAATGTTCTAAATTAATATAATTTTCAAATATCGAAACTTATAGAAATTTCTTCTATACTAGCTAAAGACCTCCTTTAAAAATATTGTCGATTTACATTCGTCCTCAATCTTTTTGGCCGCTCTCTACATATTCGTAAGATCAGGCTTGCGCGTAACGCAGTCTAGAGTTTAATACGGAACAAAGATAAAATATTATTATAGGAATTTAAAATTGCCATTTATTTATCCTTAATTCGTCTCTATGTTATACATATAATATAATACGAGTTTATAGCTTAAATTTGTGTTCTACGCAACTATCTTCAAAGCGGTCAAAAAGTTTGGCGCGGACTGTAAAAATGAATTGATTCATTAAATAAGATAATATTTATGAATAAGGAGATATATACACTTTTGAACTTTACATATTTGATGTTTGCCCATAATCGCACCTGATGTTAATTGATTACGAAGGCCGAGATGGTAACACCTAAGCTTATAAAGATTGGTTCTCGAGTGCTGTTTCCAGAATACATCTATTATAGGTGCTTGGTGAGAGGTATCTGCTTGAGAATATCAATTAACAAGGCGAATGTTAGAAAAATTTGTCACGGAAAACCCAATTTTGTATTATTCCAATTTAAAATATTCTACGTTATTTTATTTTATTTTTTATTTATTTATTTATTTGGAGGACTAACAGCTATAACATACAATAATTAGTAATTAAAATAAAAACAATTAAGCCATTTACTAATCCTCGCCGATATACGTGAAAACTGTACGACAAAATCATAATCGAAGGAAAGTATTTCTTTTTTGTATTTTATCAAAGCATTTCACGAATCAATTGTAACGGTAACACGTATTAATCGATTTTGGCTTAACCCTGAAATTTCATGTGTTTGTAACACCACGGAATTCGAAGTGGCGTTCAGTGAGTTATAGACATAACGGCTGTATGAATGACCGTGTAAAGCAACCCTTAACTAAATACTTTTTCAAATATATTCTATCACGTAAGCAACTGCTATTTAAGTACGGAATTAAAAATAATCTTTCCGACTGTGAGTGCTCGCGTATTAATAATGGTGATCTTCTTGTGATATATACACATATAATTAAAGTAAGAAAATATAACTTTACTATACACGAGTATAAAATAAGTGATGTGGTAAAGTATACATAAAGTATAAGTGTAGACGTGTGACGTGTACAATGTTTTATTTCGAATTTCTATGAAGTTCGTTAAGAGTTTATCGGAAATGAGTGATTGTTTGCAACAGGAGATAATATTGTTCTGGGAATATGTGAAACGGTGAGTGCACACTTTTGAATTCTATGAGTATGTGTCATCGCAGGAAAGGAATTACAAACGATTTACTAAAATTGTGCATGTTTATAATTATGGCATACTAGTTGTGCCCGTGGCTTTGGATACATTTGTTATTATTTATCGTAAAAACCATATGCATAACATACCAATGTCGATAGTGTTCGGTTGAACAGTACAGAAGTGGATGTGTGTCACCTAATGGCAAGTTATAGTAAAACTAACTTTTGCTCGCGGTTTCGTTCGCATTAATGTAGATTGGAACTATTCCTCGGGAACATAACATTTTTTCTGAATGAAACCTGTACCGTTGACAACGTGTATACAAAATTGCATAATGATGGTTGAGTAGTTAAGGAATGAACGTAGATGGAGTCACGGGCCGTCAGCCTCTTTTGCGTGCTTCATGCCTTATGAAGTGGTGCAGAATCCTACTGGAATATTCAGTGTCTATTTTCGAATATTGTTTGAGAAAAAGGTTCCACTATGTTTGTTAGGACGGTATTTGGTACACAACAGTACTAGTTTTTCACAGAAAAATACGTCAGTTAAGCCTGAATATAAAACTCCAAGCCAAAATATTAATGATGATAGGTAATGTCCTCGTTGGACTTCGTCACTACTGTGGGCATACTTTAGTAACTTTTTTTGATGTTAAAAATTTGGCGGTTTTTTTTTCCACGTACCGCCGCAACAAAGTTCGGGGACTTATCCAACCTGATTTTTTTCAAACGCTCGTTCAAATAATGTATGCTATATTTACAATAAGCTCGTAGGTCTTCAGTTAACACACTTTTGATTGTAGTTTTGCTTAGCCATATTTAAAGAGTTAAATTTGTTGCATACAAACGGGATTTCGTTGAATTCGCGTCTGCACTGCTTTCATGGACGCTGATGTCCTAACTGCGATGTTAGCCCTTTCTCTTACGATTTTCGAATGTTGAATCTTCAATGTATATCTTGACAGTGCGATAAGCAAACTGTAGTGTTATTTTCAACATTTGAAGAATGTTGAACATCTCTGTTGGCGCGTAATCACAGCGGTAATCAATGCGATAATCGTGACTCTATCTTCCTTTTGTGACCGCTCCATATTTAAAAATTATTTTTATTTTTATTTTTGAACGTTCTATTTTTAAAAGTGCATCTGGAAATTTTAAAATAATACGGTTGTGACAGAACTTATTACTTTTAAATAAAATATAATGTTAAAGATCTACTGTTGTGCGCGCATCACGCAAAAACCACGGAATAGGTTTAGATTTTTTTTTTATATTTTACTTCTTAGACACTTGACCCTTATGCAAAAATATATTCTTCTGTCTATACATATAACAGAAATTAATAAGCACAATTTGAATTGTTAAAATATGGATAACTGCTAACAGATGCATATAGAGTTTTATTATCTTGATTTATATAAATGCAAAATGTATATACTCTTTCTGTAGCTTTAATTAGAAAAATAATTATCAACTCATTCTTTACAATTCAACATTATAATTGATAGTAATTTTAAAGATATAATAGGTCTTTCTAGTAAGATATTAAACGACAAATGTATTATTACTTTATGAGTTCCATGATATAATTTCTTGCGGAACAGACAAGGGATATGTTTTTTATGGTCGTAAGTAAGTACTTAACTCTAACTTAAAAATGAATAAATAACTTTTCCTTGGTAATTTGTTCTCTGTTGTAGTATTTTAAATTCATTTAATAGCAAAATAATTAGCATAAATATAAGATAAGATTATGTAGGTGGTAGAGCTACGCTGAAGCTATTACTGGTTTCAGCATGAATGGGTCGGCTCGTCCGGGGTAGTACCACCCTCTCACAGAAAACCGACGTGAAGTAACAGTGCTTGTACTGTTGCGTTTCGTTCGGTCAGTGAGAGCGCCGGAGGCCCACTTATTTAAAAGGCCGGCAACGCACTTGCGACTCCCCTGGTGTTGCTTGTGTCTATGGACGGCGGTGATCACTTACCATCAGGTGACCCACCTGTTCGGTTGCCCCTTATAACATAAAAAAAAAGATAAATAATGGGTTAAAATGATAGAATTAACCATCGCTAAACCATCTAGGAAATAAGCAAAAAAGGAATTGATTATTGTCTTCGGCTGTATTCGTATACTAGCTTTCACATACATCATTTATACCTCATATCGACCAGAAGCCCCTTTCCTAGACCTATTTACTTGGTGAATAAGTTATAATCATCGATCCTGTCCATCGAAACGTTTTAGGGTTCCTTATATTTTTGTGATAAATAATGGTATTTGTAATACCAACTTTGGTATATTCAATAGGCAGCTCAACAAAATATTGTGGTGATCAAGCAAGTGAGACACAAAATACTAGCTGCCCGTCCCGGCTTCGCACGAAGAAAATGAGACCAAATCTCCACTCACAGTACGATCATGTAATTAAATAAGGGCAATTGAACGTTAATCTATAAATTCTGTCAATATTATTAAAGATCTACCTATTGTCTACTATCTCACTCACTGACTCACTTTTCTATATTGACATTTTTAAACCCGATTTTTTCCCTTGTCCTTACGATTTAAAAAAATATTTCTTTCATATAAACTTTGTTCTGACAATTAAAAACACTCTAATTAGTGTATGAGTTCATAAATGTCGATAAATGATGGGAATACATTTTTTGGCGCTCTGACATTTACAGTTCATCAATGTCAAAGAAACGTGGTGTCTTAAAAACATTTTTTTTTGTTGTATGTAATTGTAAATATATGACATTTTGCGAGATATTTATTGAAATAATATATTCTAAAGAGCAGTTCTCTATCTTTCTTTTTCATTATTGGCAACTCAGTCCTCTTCGAAGGTTATTACTGGCATTTCGCGTACTAAATTAATCTCTTATGCTTTATGCGTTTTTTTTTTTCATTACGAAAATATGTTCTACGTTTTTAATAAAATTCTAACAAATTAGTGGCTCCCTTGATACAAATTTCCATGGTTTTTAAGTGGCATCTTAGAATTCATGCTTCGTGGTATTCTTCGAACTATTATACGTACTACATTGAATGCTCAAAGTAAATAAAATACTTAATTGGATATAGATTCAAAACAGCGTGTCGTATAATCCATTATTCTTTAACAATATGTACAAGGTAAAAGTAGGTACTAAGGGCTATCTTTAGGAGACATAACATCAAGGACTTCTCAGTAGGCATCCTGAGTTTATAATATACGTAGCACATTATTTTGATGTATCTCATAAGATTTGGAATAGAGGCGAATTAAGTTAGCATTCATCTTGTTCGTTAAGATTTTCAATATTTCAAATGAGAAACCAAACCAGTTTTCGCCTTGATATAAATTAATAGATTATAAGGGCAGTTGACAATTGGCATCTGCTGATTATTTCGATTTTTCACTTTTATCTCCGTTTATTATATATGTATAGTAGCTTAATATTATGTGAAAATTATTCACTGTATATTCACAAAGCATTGGAATGAGATTTAAACAATACTAATATAATTAAGTAAATTATCACAAAAATAAATATTAATAAAAGCGCCTATAAATCTATGTGTTTTTCTTTATGACGTCTCTGGAATTGTTACTATGTTTTTTACTTTTATTCTTGAATAAAGTTGACTTTAAAATTAACATAAAACGTGGATCGCGAACTTCAAAGTAGAAGTTGAATTAAATCATTGTATTTATAGCATAATATTTTAAAACAATTTAAACTTATTTTATCATGTATTTTTTGTACCCTGTAAATTCCAATACTTTGACAAATCATTATCGGCAACTGGCTTGAGGGTTATGCCATTATTGCGAAACAATACCGTGGAGATAACTTAAAATTTTGGGATGACTTGTCATAGAAACCTTTCCTAAAGTATTTAAAGTCTAAATGCACAAAGATTTCATACCAGTTCTTTTGAGGAACAAGTGAAGGAAGGACGCAATTTGTAAGGTAAGTTTCTTTATGAATTATTTTCACCCAAACATTTTGAAACATATTTATGATATCCTTTTTTATGTTATGAAAACGGAAGCAAGCATATACTCCACCAAATTTTAAGTAGTTGCAATAATATATAACATTTGCATGTTCCTAGGGTCTTTACCAAGTCCACCTGACTAGCTACCACCCTTAAGTTGAAAATCTGTCGCCAAGCATTTGCTGGTGTGTTCCGGCAGCTGCACTTGAGAGCCCGTCTCCCTCTAGGTTTAGCGTGACTAACATAATAGAGCACATCATCATTTAACACTAGATTAGATAGTGGTCAAATGCTATAAACGTAAAAAAAACATATTACCAAACTCAAAATACGGCAGATATAAAGGCAGCCATAATAGGTAATAAGAGGTTGCTACTCCTGCGGATTAGGTTGGAACGCCTCATGTACTGATCTATGTTATCAGTTACACGCTTCTAACAGGAAACATTCAGGAAACCAGTGTGTTCATATTACAAAGGGTATGCAAGTGTAATTAAGTTATATGCTAGTTTAGTACTACTTCTTACACAGAAAAAAAAATTAAAAAATTGCTGGAAAAAGTCTAAAAACAACATTTTTCTATACTCGCATACAAAGGATTCGTAATAATACTGAAAAGTCAATTTGAACTTTAATGCCATACCGTAAAGTTTAAGTTTTAGTGGAGAGATTCCGGGAAGGCAAAACAATTGAATGACGTTAGTATCGTATAAATATTAATGTCAATATTTGTCAACATTTAACATTATATAGCGTCCCGAATAGCAAAATAAGTATTTTAAAAAAATGATTAAAGAATTCACTGTTAGGCGGTACGAAGTTCGCTAGGTCAGCTAGTACTCAATAAAAAAATCTTAATCTCTACCGTCAGTAGGGGAAATAACATTTATTTGATTTTCATCCACTCCTCGTCTACGTATCTTCGTCGATTTTAAACAGATTTCAATGATTTTTATTTTGTCCATAATGCAAAACTTGCATTGTATTAAACCTCCTATTTCTAGAAGAATTATTGAATTTCTATTATCACTATTATATTATTAAAAAAATTAAATTATACAATTATGCTCATTAGACTATAGTATGTTTTCAGAAGTGTATCGAGAAACTGCAGTTCTCGTACTACTGTTTTCAATCTAACTTAAGAATATTTAGTTGAAACTGTAAACTTTGTGATTATTTCTCAGATGTTTAAGATCGTCGTAGTAACCCTCGCTGTAGCATCACTAGGGTTTACAGCGGAGCTACCATCAAATTTCGTCACTCTTGAAAAACATACTTTTAAGCCTGATATAATCAACGAGGGTCTAACATCGCATGCTGTGCATAAAAAAGAACCTAAACCAGAACCAGAAAGTCCAGTATACAGAGGTGAAGAACATATAAACAAAGGACGAGCACATATAGCGCCTGTGAAACCCCATGGACCAGTTATACGACACGAAGGAATGCTAGCTGATCAGCCTGCTAGTTCCACTGAAGTTAATAGAATTGTGAGTAGCTATAGTATATAACGTGACGAAAGAAGGGGTATTTTAATTCAGTTGAATTTTACAAACAAGGTGATTGAGAGACGTTAAATTTTCCGTGTGGCAAATGTTAATATGTGTAAGCAATTTTTATTGGTTATAATAATAAGTCGTAGTGCTAGAGTAGTTTCACTGGTGGAATATCGATTCCATATCCGTGGGTTTAAAACCCTGGCATGTACCAATTCATTTTTCGAAATTCACGTATATTTACTAATTGGAAACGTTAACACTATTGACTGAAGGTAGAGGATAACACCGTGCCGAAACGTGAACCTGATGAATGTGAGGGACAATATAGAACCGTGGATTTCTCGGAGTTTGAAATCGCCACTACGTCATAGGCTAGTATGGTGATTATGCCCATATCTTCCTTTGAAATGCTCTGCAGTGGTTTGGTCTTCTACAGGCTGATATCATGATGTCATGATAATACTGAAAAAGTATAAACATAACATAGAACTTTATGGAGTATATTTGTATGTTCATTATAAATGACTTGGTGCTGACTGGAAAAAGAAATACTAATTAATAGATACACAAATATTTGTCGTATTGGCTCATGATTCTTTCATAATATATTTGCAGGATAATCTAGCGGTTTCCAACTATGGCTACGACCAAAATCCATCTGAAGTCAATTACCCTGACATCCCATACGCTCCTGGTTATGCGTACGATAAGAGTTACGCATCTTCTAACAAGTAAATACCTTTATTAAGTCATACATATTTTGCTATTTTTTGATCTTGATTATTTTACTATTGATAAGCGCTGATTAGTTTGAAAACATTGTCGACCGCCGAGTGATAAGGACCTATAGACAATTGGATTCAAACAGCAAATGCTAATGTAATTGATTATAACTGCCTTGTTTACGAAAACTAATAAGACTCTATAACAACTATAGAAGTTCTCAGTGGAACTAATTTGGTTTTAGACTAGACAAACCCGCAATATCGTACGCGTAGATTATTACGACACCACTTACTTCTACGCGGCAAGAACATACATCACTGAACGTTTATTGCCTATAAATATAGCATTTTCTTCAAATATGAATAACTTCATATAGAATGAATCTGTAGTAATATTTTTTTAAAAAGAGCAGTCTATATGATGCGTGCCACAGCAGACCTCTTTACCTTTATTTATATACATATATTTTCATTCTTCTTGATCGACACAGTAAAAGTTTGGTTGAGATTGTGTCTTCTATATTATTCAACGTTTCTTACACTATCGAGAATATTGGATTTTATATAAATAGATCTGTGACTATTTTATATTCTGGTCTTACAGTTACGATTTGTATGACAACGATTATCTAATGGAGCCCGATACCTCTACCTTAAGTTTACTCTGGAGTCAAGTACCAGATGCACGAGTAAGTGTATTCCGTTTGTGTTCATTTATGAATTTTGATTAGATATCATTTTAAATTCGCTAATAATAATTAGAACTATTAATTGTAAATATATTGATTGCAATTGTATATGTATGTAATGGAATAATAAAGCAAGATATATAAGATAGCTGCTTGATGTAATGTTAGCTCACTTAACAGTCGAGAGATCAAATCAAAATCAAAATATACTTTATTTAATTTAGGCCCTAAGAAGGCGCCTATGAACATCAAAATTACCACCGGTTTGGAAAACAACCCAGTCATCGAGAAGAACCGGCAAGAAACTCGATCGAGTTTATCTTTTAACATAAATAGATGCATAATTCAAATAAATTACACGTTTCAATCGTTATTAGTGAATGCACAGAGAAGAGTCAATTCCAGACATCACCATCGTCCACATATTGATCCACTTTATAATAGCCCTTTGACACCAAAACCCGCTTGACATGGCTCTTAAATTTATAGTCCTGCAAATCGGTAACATGCTTTGGGACTTTATTATAAAATCTGACACTATTACCTAAGAAACTGTTACTGGTTTTACTGAGTCTGAAACATGGGACAACCAGTTTGTCACCGTTTCTAGTATTTAGATAATGCCGGTCTTTTATGAACTCAAGCTTTTCAAGGTTTTTACGAACATACATTAAATTATCAAGAAAGTATTGGGATGGTAATGGGGATCGTAATGATCGCGGGTCGATTCCGCATAGGATTAATTGTATAATGAACAGATGTTAGTCGTGTATTTGGATTTCAATATAGTTTGATTAGTGATCACAATGCAAGCTTATTATACAACTTAAGATACCAAATTTAATTTGTGTTAAATAATTATAGTTTTTTTGTTCATTCAAGATTATTTTGTTTCAGACGATCGTGAGCTTTGTTGGGAATACAATAACGAATATATTCAGTAACGTGTTTTTGTTATTACTCGGTTCTTTGCTTACTGTTGGCGTTTGTTCTTATACGAATTTATGCACTTTCGTTTTCCACGGTGTAGGACCTATACACGAAGAAATGAGATCTCTGATATCACCGGAACGTTTAGATAAAATAAGTACCGCTGCTGATTTCGTCAAGAACGCTATAGACAAGTATCAAAAGATACAGAAGATTACCGATGCTGATAATAAAAGAAACCGACGTGCTAATAAAACGCCGTTAGGTGCTAGAGGAAAATAATTTCATCATTTATATTCCTTCAGTAACTAAAAAAAAAGTATTATTATATTAATATTTCGAATAAAATTACATAGAATTAATACAGATAAAAATAAATGTATTTAATAATAATTTTTTTTTTTTATTTTCACAAATATTATAGATCTTAAATTAATCTGTCATTTTATTACGCAGTTTAAATATGTCATATCGATTTACGCAATTATTTTTTTCCGTTCTCTCTGTTTCGTTTCCCAAACGTATTTAAATACTTAAGATGTCTTTAAGGACACTTCATTTCTTAAAATCCATAAAGCTACAGAGCTTGCTAAGTAAATAGTCTCATATTCGAAAAATATTACCTTCCTTCTGGGTAGTCGGGTAGGAAAAATGTTTTTTTTTTATATTATAGAGGGCAAACGAACAGGTGGGTCACCTGATGGTAAGTGATCACCGCCGTCCATAGACACTAGCAACACCAGGGGAGTCGCAAGTGCTTTGCCGGCCTTTTAATATATTCTATTACAATTGGTAATTAATAACGTACAGTGTCTTACTTGAAAACAGTGCAACTTCTGCGCGGTTAATGCGGTGGTAACTTTATCTGACCGCAGTGTTCCACATAAGAATAACAGATCTTAATGTATTTATTTATATGATGACATTTGCTATGTTTTTATAAATATAGATATACGAATATATCCTAAACACCAATTAAGTTAATAAACGAGATGAAATAAGTTTCTTGCAATATTAAGAGTAATTTTTTTTATTGAAAAATCGTTTTTAATTTTAGCGTTTTATTCTATTAGAATAGTGTATAGAACACAAATTTAAATAGTGACGCATTACAAAAATGATTAAAGCCAGATTTAAAATGGTTGATATTTATTCAGATATTAGATTATGTTCGAAATTTAAACGATACGTCTGTTAACGAATTATTTGACGTTTGCAAAGAATCCCTATTCTTTGTTTAAAAACTCCTTACTTGTAAAATAACATTAACTTTGTTAAGAATTAAGAATATGAGTTTTTGGGCCGGATCTTAGTCTCTTATGTAGTGAATTCTATATTTTAATGATAATATTGTTTTATTTGACTCTATATTATGTACTATTGATGATGTTTTGCGTAATATAGTTCGTTTATTGTGCGTGCACACGTGAAGCAATGAAGCATGAATTCTGAGATACCCATAAACACTCCATGGAAAGTTCTAACAATGGTGCACCCCCATCTTGTTTGGACACTGAAATTATTACAAGACACTGGTAATAATATTACATATTCGACAATGGCAATGACAATCTAGAAGATAGGTCGCCAAAAAAAAAAATAACAAAAATTGAAAATATAGTAACTCAAACTAGAAAGATCTGACAATGATTAATTATGACCATAAATCAGTGATTTTGTACAAAATATTTTAAATACAATGATTCCATATTTTATGTCAAATAATTCATGAGTATATTTCGCCTACACTATCGTTATTTATTATAAGTATTAAACACAAAAACGATTAAATAAAAAATATTGCGACGATGGATCTGTTTGTGAGTGTTCGGAAACCGCTTTGATCGACGTAGATTCAAACCTTTGCGACCGAATCGTAGCTTTCGGTGAAGGAAAGAAGCAGTGTAATGAAATTATAGCATAGTGATAGAGCTTTTCCAAAGTCCTCCTGGCTAACTACCACCCTTGACTTGAAAATCTGTCACCCAGCACCTATAGGTGTATTTTGAGAGGTGTACTTGAAAGCCAGACGCCTCTAGTTTTGGTGGATTTACTGTCTTAGACTTTTTTTTTCGAACTGACTATACGGTGTTGAACTGATGGGCCTTCGTAGCTTCACCAGGCTTATAGCGCTCGGCTGCTTGGCAACAAGCTCAAGAATGGCAAAGTGGCCGAACCTTGGCTTGGGCTGTTGCCTTGTATAAAGCAACGTGAATCTTACTAAACTAAACTAAGCTAGCTAAGCTAATCATACATATACGAATTATTGAAGCACATATATGTACCAGCATATTTGCCTTACGAACTCAAACATATAATTTACTAGCGGCCCACGGGCGGGGCCGCCTTCGCACGGGTATAAAATATATAGCCTATGCCATTTACTGAAAAAATGATTAAAATCGATCCAGTAGTTTTGATTTATTCATTACTGCCCGTGGCCAGCACGCATTAAATTTGGAGAAACCTCAAAAATAACAGTATTTCTCCACTATTTAATTTATATTATTATACAATTATTATACCATCCTCTTCAATCACTCTATCTATTAAAAAGAACCGCATCAAAATCCGTTGCGTAGTTTTAAAGATTTAAGCATACATAGGGATATAGGGGCAGAGAAAGCGACTTTGTTTTATACTATGTAGTGATGTTTGTCAACACGGCTAAAGTCAACTAACCAAGTACGAAAAACCAGAGAGCAAAAATAAAACCCTTCCACTATATGTGCAACTCTCTGTATGTCTTGGACTACATCGTTATTTAATATAAAATGAGTTGTTGATATGTTTAAACGCTAAAACTTATAAAGTATATAAAAAAATAAAAAACAAATTTTTTTATATTAACAGTATTCATAAACGACGTATATATTAAGAATTATAATACATGAGAGCGTTATTTATTAGGTACATATTACATCAGTGACACGAGAACCCCGAGGACTGTGATAGGCGGTATCACCTGACTTCTTGTAACTAGACGTAGGTCAGGTACTGAGATATGGTATAACAAATTAACATTCTCTATAATTTTCGTGATAAAAGAGTAGATAAAAGGTTGTTTGTTTTAATAATGCCAGTAATGTTTATCTACTGTCGGTCATATAGGACAAATCGGCTATCTGAAGTTCATTTAATAACATAGTAGAAATCGCATACCTAGGTTAAACTTTTTGGACATCTATATAAACAGAACTCTGCTGCGGAATGGTATCACTTTTTAGCTATTTTTTTTTTGTGTATATGTGATTGTCAGAACGAGATTTGTATGAAAGAGAATGTTTAAACAATTGTATGGAAAGTGGAAAAAAGGGATTAATAAATCTCCATACAAAAAAGTGAATGAGACAAAAGACAGCAAGGGGATTTTCGAAAGTACTGACAGAATTGATGCTCATTTGTTAAGTAGTTTGGTGAAACTGTACAGGCCTTACCAGTACTCATACTACCAGTACTCATCGATGCAGTCAGTTCGAAAAAAAAAACTTTTTGTCAGCCGCCATTTTATTTAATGACGTGTTCGTATCCATCATTCTTATTTTCGTCGTTAGTAACCCCACGTGAAGCCGGGGCGTCTAGCTAGTAAATATTATAAAACACAGTAGACTTTCATGTATATTTATGTATTCCCTTAGTTCTTTATAAACTACATAACGTATTTTGATATAGTTCTGTACTTTCGGGTGAGTACTTTAAGCGCTCCCCTTAGTAGTCCGGTGAAACTGTAGAGGCCTTGCCAGGTCAACAGTGAAGTCAGTTTGAAAAAAAAAATCAGTTCTATATGTTATTCTATCATATTTTTAGAAAATTGGATGTATTGTATCGCAATCGTAGAACATTGATTGCTGACTCTGGCCAAACCTTATCGTGATGCACCAAAATAATATGTCGCAGACTTGAATATTTTTAAAAACCTATAAAAAGTTCACGATGTAATATATGTTAATCCCTTAAGAATAAAAAAATAAATAAACAAAGATAGTCGCACTGCTCGAGCTGTTTGGTTGGTGAGATATTAATCCGATATTCGCAAGTTTGAACCCCGATATGTAGCAATGAATTTTTCGGAATTCGCGTACATTTTGTGATTTAAATTGTTAACACTATCGGCTGACGGTGAAGGAAAACATCGTGAGGAAACCTGAACTTGAGAAATGTTCTTATAGTACTAACGTATGTGAGAAAAAATTGAATTGTGTGTGTGTGGTGATTATGCCCATACCTTTGGGAAGAAGCCTGTGGCCCTGCAATGGGTCTGTTGCAGGCTGATGAAGATGATAAATCATTTACCTTTTACGCATAAAAAATGGGTTATTTGCAAAGCCGCTGTAACTAATTTGATATTAATTCTTACACACATTGGGCGTTTAATATAAAATTTCCTTTACTGCATTTAATCTCAACAGATGTCTTTCTAGATAGAACAGATTAAAAATGAAGCGCAAAACAAATGAAATTTATTAGTATGACGATATTTATGAAGCTTCTTTAATTTGATGAACTGTCAATGTCATGGCGCCAATGACGTATATTAAATAGTACGTTGCCCTCTTGAGAAGCCGAGGCGGTTTTTTGGGACGCATATAATTAAAAATATTAATTTTCATTATTATTTAATTTTTAATACATATAAAACCAGAATATCAGAAACTATTTAAATATCCTCATTCTTATGAGTTTAAAAGTTGTATAGATAATACAAAAACGTATTACATAGCACAAGAAAGAACAACGTCGAATTGTATAATTTACGAAGTACAAACGAATTTAGATAAAATGTCATCCATATATAAGAGAGGTTTTATTTACTAAGGCCTTTTTTATTTGTAATTCTTGTCGGCCTGTCATCGAACGAGAAACAATTATCTTTCGTTTCTCTAATAATTCTATTGTTCGTACACTATCTTATCTAAAGCTTTATCTGTTTGAAATATTGTTTAAAGTAACTAATGAACATAGATTGAATCTTTCGGGTGCAAAAATTCTGTGTAGATTAGTAGCAAACAGTTCTTGGTAACCATTTAAGTGACGTCACCGACTGCTTCGCTGCTCATATAGCTATGACCTAACCTGCGTTACAATTGACATTAGCAAGTGTGCGATACATTTTTAACCACTGATTATGCGTCGATGACTTGACCTCAGAATAAATAGGTATATTATATATTAATATTACAGAAATATCTAGTGATAAGCAAATTGAATGAGAATAAATAATAGTTAAATTTACTAGTACTTACTTAGTTTTGTATTAAACGTTTTTTGCCAATAACTAATACGTAGGTAATATAGTTCTTTTTTTAATATTATAGGGGGCAAACGAACAGGTGGGTCACCTGATGGTAAGTGATCACCGCCGTCCATAGACACTAGCTACACCAGGTGAGTCGCAATTGCGTTACCGGCATTTTAATATATGTGGGCCTTCGGCGCTCTCACCGACCGAACGAAACGCAACAGTGCAAGCACTGTTACTTCACGTCGGCTTTCTGTGAGAGGGTTGTACTAACCCGGGCGAGCCGACCCATTCGTTCTGAAACCAGTAATAGTCTCAGCGTAGCTCTACCACCTAGAAGACTTATTTTTTGTATGTCTATAATCTATGGTTTTTGGAGTTTACTTGGTAATATCAGAAGAAAGAACAGACGCTTAAATTTTATCTACATATATAGATTAAAATATCTATTGTTTCTCTTATGCCCGGTTTCTGAAGCATTTTTAACTGTAGTTTATCTGTTCAATAGCGCTATCGGTTCGATAACTTGTCAAATTGGGTTTCTGAACACACAATCATACGCTATATGTCAGTTAACCTCGGTTCAACTTAACTGGCCAAAATTGCGCGTTTATCTATTCGATAAGTTTTATTTGACTTTTCATCTGCCAAAATTGACCTGAAACCCCTTTTTCTTTGTGTCGGTATACTAATTTTAGCACAAATGTTGTTGAAATTATTGTTTATTATGTTCCATAATATGAATAAGGATCCGAAAAGTCATCGTAATTCAGTATAAAAATACTGTAGATAATTTCTAATCTCTGTACTTCAAAATAATTTTATGTTTATTTTTTGTCGACACAAATTCTTTAGCAACTATATAATACTTTTATACCGTTTCCATGCTTCATTATCGTCCATATATTTTTTATCTATTTATAAAATACATACAATTAATGATTTCGACAGGATTGCTGAATATAAAATCCAATTGAAGCAACAAAAATAATACTACTATGCATGGCAATAATACGATTCAAGCAATAACAAAATCAAAGTTTGTGTAATGTTGACATTTTGGGAATGACAGGTCAATTTTCAGTCTTTGAGAAACAGCTGTGTAACAAATAATCATACAAACTTTATAACTAAAATTAAAAAAAAAAGCCACGTATCTAAATTGGCAAAAAAACTGTTACAATAGAACAACAATTAATGACGAATTGATATGATAAAATCAATTTTATATACCACTTTGTAAAAAGGGCCATCTAGTGAACATCAAAGAACTAGTTATTAGATTGATAGTTATTTGACGTCTCGTTGTGTATTCAGAAACGCATTGACAGTTAAACGCCGCTTATCTTATGGATAACTTTATTGAATCAATAGCTATTGATAGTTTAACTGACGGCTTCAGAAACCGGGCATTAGTCAATCTCCAAAATAGTTGAATCGATTTTAAATAAACTTCTATTGGCAGATAGATTACTATTATGATACAGAGGGCTATATAGACCACATAACATTAAGCTTTTCCATAGAGGCTCATTAGTAATGCTAAAGTTTATAAGAAGTAACTTTGTAGCGGTAAAATGGTTGTAGGGGTTAAGAAGTAATGACAGAGTTACAATTAAAATAAGTAAAAGAAAACCTACAATTAATTCAGACAAAAAACACAGTTCCCATGAAAGGACAATTTTATAATCATTACTAACTAACTGTTGCTCGTGGTTTCGCTTGTATTTCCTGGCTACCAAGAGACAGGCTCTGCTCGGTTTGGACGCCATTATGAAAACATGAAAATGTATATATATAGATTAAAAATAAAAATATAGTAGATTAAAAAATAAACTGTCGCTCTCAGCTCCTAAAATTCCTCTCCGCGCCATATGGCTTTTCCGTACTTATTAATTTCTTCTCTTTTAGCATACTTTCTGATTTATATTTTGTACGGCAATTGATCTACTATTAAGAACCTTTCACATTAAATAGACTACATGAGGTAAAAGGAATTTCTCTAATATACACGATAGCTCCACAGAATACCATCTTGAAGCAAAGCAAACACAAACAATATTTTTGTCTTCATAATATTTGTATAGTTGATATAAGCGACACCTTAAGGATTTATCAGCACGTCTCTGCGCAATTGCGAAAAGGAGCGCAATGTACACATTACAGCAAAGGTCATGTTAGGAAAGGTCAAGACAATGTAGTTTTTTTCGACTTTGCCGAATATAGAATGTACTTCAGTATACTATTAACGAAACCGGTTTAAATGAAAAGAATACATATAAAAACTAATATAAAATTTAGGTTTTTCTATATAAGTATAAAAATGAAATTCTTATAAATCTTGTACATCTATAGTACAAAATTATTACAGAAATATTTGGTGCTACATTCTTTGGTTACGTATACTGTTGTTGTCGCTTCACTGATAATAGTCACTCTGAAATCTCTCGTCACTTGTTTTTTATTAAATACAGACGGGACGTTCCACGCCAAATCAGACGATTTGAACTAACTTTTTAATTCCAAAATTTTGTTATGTTTTAGTACCCCACGAAATACCTCTCCTGGTATATTTTGTAATATTTTTTTTTACTCCTTCAAAAGATAAGATTTTTTTGGTATCTTAGACATTTTTACATGACCTTTATAGAGAAAAAAATGAATCATATTTTTTAAGATCTTTGAATTTTAAACTTTATATCGACTTTAAAAAAAATAATGTACCTACTCTTCGATTTTTTTTTTTTTTTTTTTGTATTTTAAACTTCTAGCTATTTCTCAATTTTTAAGTCCTGTTCGATTATGAGAGCTCTGTGACTACTATTTATTTTCGATTTTTTAATATTTGAAATTCTTTACTTTTCAAATGTCTTGTTGATACCAAATTTTTATGAAACGAAATATATTTTAAAATAATAGAAACTAGATAATTTTAAATTCGCATGTACAAAAACGAATTTAAATATAATGTCAGTAGTACAGTACCAGATTTATGTATTTAAATTTCTTTAATTTTTTAAACTCGGTTAAATCTTTCACAATTTTTAAATCACGTCTGATACATTTTATCATTACTGTTTATCCCCTATAAAAAAACGGACTGATATGTACGTGAGATTCTCGTCAAAATTTTTACAGACTATATTTTAGCTTCGCGAACAACCTACACTTCAATTTTATTTCAATTTGTACAGATTAAAAAAATGAATCTTTGAAGTTAACTGTATCAGGAAAATGAAGTTCTCTTATTATTCTATGTTTATTTATATCGATGCCTCTGTATTTATGTAAATGACATCCAGACATCCGGTCAATGTATTCAAGCGAGCGATGTGTCACTGTCGCCTTATCTTACAGCTATAAACCTATATATATATTTATATATGTTAGTACTGTGCAGTCCGGAGTATCTTTTGTATCCACATTTACAAGTGCAGTTTCGCTTTCTCTTTGTTTGGAAGCGGACTTATAACGACCGCGGTTTTGCTATAAAGTATTGAATTAATGTAATAAATTTTCAATAGTAATATTACGATTCACGTGTTGATTTTATGGACGTATGAGTGTGCGAGAGAGTACATAACATATTTAACATGGGCAATATAAAGAGTAGGAAGTTGAAAATCAATCAGAATGAACAAAACGGTGAGGATAATAAAAATGAAAGGATAAATGCAATAAAAACGGACGTGGCTGAAGCGACGATAAAGGACAAAAGCGAAGAACCTGGAAACGATATAGGACAGACTAAAGAGAAGGACAACGATAACGCGAGCAGTGCGTCCACAGTGGAAGTGTTGGATGATAAGTGAATTTAAGTGCTATGTTATTTTTAGTCATAGATATAATTAAGTGGTTATTTTATATTTTTTTATCGTCCGATAATCAAAAGAGTCATTTTTATAAATATATTAATCATTTGCCTCTGATTAATGAACAGAGATTTATACATTAAATGTAAAATACGTTCCTACGTTTTTACAATTTCTAATTTATATTCTTTTTGAATTAATTTTATTTTTTATAAAGATTCTTCGATTTATATACCAGAATGGGTTATGTCGAAACATCATTTACATATTATGTACTTACATCGAATATTTTTTATCTGAAAATTGTTATGCTTGTGTCACTATCTTATCTTGTTTACTTGGAACTTTACAGTAAATAAATAAGAATCTTGTTAAATAGCAATCTTGTATCAATTGATAACCTTGTGAAAATAATTAATAATGGGTATTCACGTTGTAAAAGAACATACCATATGGTGTTCTACAAATAGTGTGTCATCGTAAAATGCAATCTGTACAAACTTCTAAGTAAATATTATGGTGTTCAATATATTATTACTTTTACAATACACAGAACATACAGCAAGTGATATTATTAACAAAGAGAAATTAAATACTCGACTCCAATAATATTGTTTTTTTATTCTTATTTAATTATGTTGATACTTAACTAAGAATTGATAAAATTGGGAATGAGTATATAAGAGGAAGTTATAAAATAGCACCAGTGACATAGAAGTTGAGGAGTAATAGGTTAGCATGGTACGGGCTTGGCATGATGAGATATGAAAGCCATGTAACTAGAAAAGGTTTTAGTGTGAAGGTGAACGGATATAGGAGTAGAGGGAGACCGATGAAGGTGTGGATAGATTGTTTCAAAAATTATATGTGTATAAAAGGTATAAATACTGAGAGGACGTCTGACAGGGGAGAATGGAAAAGAAAACATGTTGTAATGACCCTACTTCGGTGGGATAAGGGTAAGAAGATGCTGTTGGTGATGATTAATACTGAACTAGTTATTCAGTTGTGTATTGGTGAGCACAATATTATTTTTATCTCTTGTGTTTTCTTTATTCACAAAGGTCACACTCAAATATTGTGTATCCTTTGTCATTCCCACAATTAATACGAATCCAGCGACAACTCATATGATACTGTTTAGGTTACAGAGCATTCCAAAAATAGTTATAGATAAACCTGACAAATATAACGCTCTTTCTATGCGGGGGAAAACAAAGATGTTACTTTAATTCTGTTTTGTTTTTAAAACTAGATAAGCATAATAGTGGAATGTGCAAACATTTTATCCTTGAGGATTTGAGATATTCATTTTTATCAATCTTCATGTTCTGTAAATGTTATTGTAAACTTTGCAAGTATCCGAACTCATAAATATGATTTTTTTTTATATTTTATAGGTAAGCGTTTGACCACAATCTCATCTGATGTTAAATGATGATGTGGTCTAAGATGGTAAGTCACGCTTAACATAAAGGTAGACTAGCTCTCAAGTGCAGCTGCCGGATTACTGCTGCTTTTTCTAAGTCCGTCTGGTAGCTAGTCATACCACCATGCTATGGTTTCATCACGATGTTTTCCTTCACCGAAAGCTCAGTTGCTTGGATTCGAACCTACGTCCTTTGACGCTGTGTCCGAACACACTACAAACTGAGCCATCATCGCTTCAATATACGACTTTGTAACCCCTTCACGACTTAACTATTCCACCTACCATCATGTATATTGCATACACTTTGTCACACATACAAAAAAGGACATACGATACTTTTAATTTAGAAAACAGAACTATTCCTAAGGGATAGATGAAATCTATATTACCACGAACGTAGCCGCAGACTAAACCTAGTACTGTATAAACACTAATTAATTGCAATGTATAATCTAAGTGAGCCACTATGACGGTTTATTGTACATATGTTATTACTGTACTAACCACGAAATTCCTACACGACCTGAATAAACAAATATTATAAGGAAAAACAAGCTTTCAAATTTAACTAAAACAATATATATAATAGCTTGACAACCAGTACAAGCCGCTTAATTATAAGTTAGTGGTTATATATCGTAGTTAATTAATGTTTCCATGGTTTAGAATGTTCTAGGTATTCATTATGGAAGCTTATGTGTTGCTGTTCATAACATTACAAATGACATAAAGTATGTTTTATTACCTTTAATTTGTACGTGAATGAAGCTGTATTGAGCACATTGGTATATATTATATGAGATATAATTTTAACATACCTAAGTGTTATTTCTTCGCAAAGGTTTAAAAGATTTAGCTACTCGTTTTAATATAAATCACTACTAGATGGCGCTACAGCACATCAACGTGTATGCCGTCCAATCAAACGCGTGGAAAATTGTATGTGTAGATATTTGACACTTGACAGCTATAATTCAACTGTTTATTCGAACAAACGAGTTTAGAGCTTCGGCAACCGTTGGAATTTATGTCCAACCGAATGTAATCTTTATGTCGTAGAGCATAAAATTGAAGATTTCTCAAGTAAAATCTCAGCAAATACAAAACTTATCGCCTTAATTAAGAAAAGTGTATATGTATATTGAGCCAATTGCCAGATACATCAGTATATCCTTATCTGGAGATCGCTTAGGTACTCATACTTAAGCATTGTGTGGCCTTAGCCCACTGTAGATGGAAAAATGTCGATACTCGTCTGTTTTAAATTAATCTCCTCGTTTTAGGGCTGTCAGATGCACTAATATTCAATTAAAAAGCTACCATATATGCATAGTTAGCGAAGTAAGACTTAACTTGTAGGCTTATTATGGTAGCTGTGACCCTAAAACTAAGTCGTGGGACGGATACTAAGAAATATTTTAACGACTTTGTTTTATGAAATTACAAGTATAAATAAATGTTATGATTGTTAATAATATATCATTAAAATACATTAGTTGTCCGCCTCGGCTTTACGCGGGTTTTAATTTCAAACTGACTATGCAATTCACCGGACAACCAACAGTTTTACCAGACTATTTCGCCGCATGGCAACAAGCTCAAAGGTGACAAAGTGGCCGAACCTCGGCTTGAATTGTTGCCTTCAATGCAAGACCGCGGATCTGTCTACAGCAAACTAAGCTAGTTATTCATATCTGACATGTGTTTCGGCATGCGTGCCTCATGAATTAAAACATATATTTCGTGTGTGAAAACTAGGCTCATCTACACTAACCCAGTTCAAAAATAAGGGAAAATAAATAAAACTCTTACGCCATTACGCCGGTATATTAATGAAGGAAATGAGAACAAAAGATAACAGTACGAACATGTAGTTAAATAAAATGGTACGTGAACAACTGAAGGTCTCCTTCTTGTCTTCTTTCCCACTCAATTACTCGCTGTTCATGTGAAGATTTTATTACTAAACTTTTCACTTTATCGTATGATTTTTCAAATATTTCATTTCATACAAACTGTATCTTGCAAACCCAATAAAATAGAATTCGCCCGATACATGAAGCCGTTCCGAAATAATGCGCTTACATACATTTGGCCATTGGTTTTCCATTTATATAAAACCCTAGCTGCTGCCCGCAGCTCCGCATGCGTTTTTTTAATAATTGTAAATTACTTCTTATAAGATCAGCTATCTGCTAGTGAAAGTTCCGTGAAAAATGGTTAAACGTTTTGGAGATAGTATTGCAAACAAGGCCATGGGTAAAAGCTAGTCCAAAATAAAAAAAAATTAATTACTTTTTACAATGTTAGCTATCTGTCAGTGAAAGTCCCATGAAAATAGGTCCAATCGTTTTGGAGATAGTACTACAGACGAAGCCAGGAATGAGAGCTAGTCTAAAATAAAGTAGCCTATGTCACCCGCTGTAATTTTAACTCCAGCCGTTCGGAGATTACCCGAAACATACAGACAGACAGACAAACAAAAATTTAAAAAATTGTATTTTTGACAGTTTCGTGTATACGTTCATATCCAATCAGTATAAAGTCGTTATTTTGATATTACATACAGACACTTCATTTTTATTATATGTATAGATTAACAACTGTTTTTTTCTCGTCTATTAAAATTGGATTCTTTTTTAAATATTTGTTTTAGTTTTCGTGCAGTGTTAGGATATTTTGTAGTTATAATAATTATTTGAACTTTGTTCCAAAGAGATTTTATATTTGGGGAGTATTTACAAATACATAACCAAGTATAACCTTATCTTTTCAGTTCTAATGCGGTTGTTTAAACACTAAAGATTTTTCTGACGTACAGAATCACACATTGGAAAAGATAAGATATCACACCTAGTTATACATTATACATATAAATATTGTGAAACTAGAGTTATCGTCTGTTTTATTGTTTGGACGCGCTATCGTTGGAACTACCAGTCAGATATCAGAAAATATTTTTGCATTATGCAGTACTTCTATCGAGGAAGCTTTAGGTTAGGCTATATGACATCACCATATATTATCACCATACAAAATATGGTTTCGAAAATACGCGAAGCAAAAATAAATAACAGTATCCGTGGGATATAATAGGTTGTGAGTAATAGTGCGGTTAAGCCGTGTGCTGTGGCGTGAGGTATTGGGACAGCGAGCGGGATAAATGAAACGCGTGTGAAATTGCATGGTACGGCCTTATAAAAGAAGTAGAACAACAAGAAGCAATGTTGTAGGTTAATTAATATTAATGTATAGACACATTTAGAAATGACTAGTAGAAATGAAGTTTCGAACAAACCAAGAGGTATCAATTAGTTCTTAGGTTTGTAACAATATCTACATGATTACAATTATTATTTACTTTTGTAAAATTTCATAGCTATTAATTAACCTAAATATATTTTTTTTATATTATAGGGGGCAAACGAACAGGTGGGTCACCGATGGTAAGTGATCACCGCCGTCCATAGACACTAGCAACACCAGGGGAGTCGCAAGTGCGTTGCCGGTCTTTTAAAAATGTGGGCCTCCGGCGCTCTCACTGGCCGAACGAAACGCAACAGTGCAAGCACTGTTACTTCACGTCGTTTTTCTGTGAGAGGGTGGTACTACCCCGGGCGAGCCGACCCATTCATGCTGAAACAAGTAATAGCTTCAGCGTAGCTCTACCACCTACGGAATAATATGTAAATAATACAAGTTAATGTTTTTTGAGAACTCGCCTTCGACATTTTGTACTATAACGCTTTATTTATTCTCGTAGTTAAAATAATTAGGTGTTCGTTTTAATTAATAAGTATGTAGTTGGGAAGTTGTATAATAATACTGAAGGTTTTGTTGAAATTAGATGGCACTTAAAGTGATTGTGTTACTATTAAAGCGTAGTTGAGTACTAGGTAGTAGGTGCTCACTGGGAGTAGTGTTGCCCAACTGCAAGACCAAGACGAGACTTGGCATAGTCTTGGTCTTGGTCTTGGTCTTGGTATTGCGCCCTCAGTCTTGGTCTTGGTCTTGTAGATCTTGCAATTACATATTATTCTAAAGCTATTTATTAAACTTGTTTGGTTACACTTTAGAATAATGATAGTTACGTTTTGAGCTTATATTTACAAAGACATAGTAAA
Source organism: Antheraea assamensis (assembly GCA_035772565.1). Taxonomy (NCBI): domain Eukaryota; kingdom Metazoa; phylum Arthropoda; class Insecta; order Lepidoptera; family Saturniidae; genus Antheraea; species Antheraea assamensis. Next base: position 1,629,229 of record JAQQSE010000022.1, on the reverse strand, counting down.
GTGCTGTGATCGACTTGTCATACCTTCCGACCGACCGATTGTTAATCAAAATATCGCGTAACGTAAATTGTTACCATACTGAGTCTATTGTATTAGTTGTAAACTTTATTAAATAAACAATAATTAACAAAATACTCTTTGAGACATAATAAATACATTTGTTTGTATAAATATTATAGTTAAAATTGTTTATTGTTAGATGGAAAGAATCGTGATTTTTATACCGATATTAGAAAACGTCGGTTAGTATTAGTATTAAAATCAAATACTCGATAATCTTCGAAACCTAGCATGACTAAAGTGCAAGACCTTAAGAGTATTGCAGGCTCAGTCTTGTCTTGTCCAAATCTTGCAAGGGACGGTCTCGGTCTTGGTCTTGCAAAAATGCGAGAACAAGACCAAGACTGCAAGACCATGACCGATTTTGGGCAACACTAATTGTGAGTTAGCATTTCCGTGTGGTACCGCCTACCGTTGTCATAGCGTTTATATCCATAACAGATGCTTTTAGAATCACATAACAGTTAATATAAATAGATACGTCCACTACGTTGCATTGTTTATATTTGTAGTTCTGTGTCTATAGAATATATTTCTCTGCTTCCGATCAAAGGTGGCAGATATTATTGTTCCTTAGTGCTTCCACACTTTTAAATAGGTACGATGTGAATTGTTTAATGAAATTCTAAACTGAGACAACGTAAGATGGATAATAACCTGAGATTTAAATAAAAATAATATTTATTTACTGAAATCTGATAATTTAATTCTAAGCGTATAAACTTTGTCTTAATCGTTCCATTTGATTCGATATACAAATAAAATTGAATTTAAAATATTGATTCATAATGGGTTTATCATCAACATAAGTGTTAATCCAATTTTTTTTTTTTATATAGTGTTTTACAGTGTGTTTTAAAATGTCATTTTAATTATTACCTTGATTAGTATAAGAAGTTTTGATTTAATTTTTAATAATAATAAATGTTATATTTTTAGGAAGTTCTACGTAAATTAGAAAACTTAAATATTGTTTTCAAAAATTAATAAAATTTCTGCTGTTTTCTATAATATCTTCTATTGGGGGTCTTGTTCGGATATCATTTTGTACCGATAATAATGAAGAGCTATATACAGCAAATTGCTATAATTCTTTTGTTAATTTCTACAGGGTGAGTCAAATAAGTACAAGCACTGGTTATGGAATATTATCTATTAAATTACAGATATGGTGTATTTACTAACATAACGAAGACATATATTTTTTTATTTCATTCGTTTCCAACATATATAACTTGTTATTTAACCCAATAACACTTTGAGTTGGTACCGAGTTCTGTCGGTTTTAATCTTAACAAACTGTTCGAGTCTTCACATGGAATTAATATATTATATTCATTGCTGAATTTATAACGTAAATTTAATGTTATGTTATGGAAATTTTAATTTTAATTTTATAAAATTATTTGTCAACAAAGTAACACCCCAGAATCTAAACATTTCAAGTTTCTTACAGGAGGATATCACGTAATATGGCCACTAGTTTTTTTTTATTGCGGATTTTTTTTACATACAAATTTTTTTTTCGACGTTTCTACACCGTTGACCTGGCAAGGTGTCTAAAGTTTCACTGGACTACTAAGGGCAGCGCTTAAGGCACTCACACGATTTTTACATAGAATAATTAGATATGTGTTTGTAATTTACTAAAATCTAGCTGGTACCTGGGAATTTGTGAAAACGGTTTTGACACTCTATGATAACTATGTTTTATTTCTGGGTTAAATGAAGGTTACCTTTTATTTTATACTGCAACACTATTATTACTATTTACTTAACTAACCAAACCTTGTAATATTTTTATCGATTTAAAGTGACCTCTGTTGATTTTTAGCATTATTGTTATACTATTACGAAAAAAAACACAATAAATACGAGCTTAGATAATACCCTAAAAAGATCTATTTCTCGCTATAAAATTACAGTAAAAATCAGGTTTTCCCTTTTGGAGGTTAGGCCACAAAACAACCGATTCATCAGTTTAATATATAGAATATATAGAATAGCCGTGAAGAATATTTTAAGCCTACGGTATCTAGTTTTTTATTGATTTTAATCGAGTGTAAAGAAATAATTGAAGTTTTGTGGCAAAATGATTGTATCCATGGAAAAATTGATAACCACTACAAAGGAGCGATTGAGTAATTAATAATCGATACGACATATATCGACAGTTTCTACTATTAGTCGTATGACAATCGCTGTTATTGAGTGACGTCTTACGTAATACCGCCATATTGTTTAGTCTCCAGTCCGTTTCTTGTTTATTCAAACGCCTGTTGGTTTTTTTATAGCAACGCGGCAGCTGGATCGAAAAATAAGAAAATGCCTGTCGAAACGATAAAGTTGTACTTCGTACCGCCGTCTCCGCCATGTCGTTCTGTTATGATGACGGCCGAAGTTCTGGGTATTCAACTAGACCTAATATCTACAAACCTCATGAACGGGGATCACTTGACACCGGAGTATCTGAAAGTATGACCTTCATAATTATTTTTCAATATTTTGTTGTTTACGTGAAACGCACTCTGCGAGTAATTTAAGGAATAGTTTTAACAGGAACTTTTCTCGAACTATGAAATACAACGCGAGAGAGACAACTGCAAGTTGGACAGATGTTACCAGTACAAAATAGATGAAAACATGGTTTTGTAATCCCCACTTTTCTCCTTCGAAACTGAACCAATTTTAATTATTTTTTCAAAATTAATTTAAGAAGGGTTTTTTTGGTTGTGAATGCATGTTTTGTTTTATTTCTAATTTGTCTATCGGATGTCTGAAAATGACGATATAATTAGCTAATTTTAATACTTTTAGAAGGTTCCTAGATTTTACAACATTTGCAGAGAAAAAACATATTTTTTTACTATGCGATTGGCGGGTCACCTGGTGGTAAGTAATCACCGCGCCCGTGGACACCTGCGTTACAGATGCGATGTTGGCCTTTGAAGAAGCAGTAAACTCGTTATCTTAAAGTTTCTAGGTTATATTCGTCCGGAAACGCTGCCGCCAGGAGTCAATTCCAGAGAACCGACGTACGTTAAAAAAACGTACGCGAAAACCGTACAGACGACGACTTCTAATCATCGAGATGACATGGATTGAATTTTATTATAATATTTTATCTAATTCCATTATCCAGAGATGTAACAGAGGAATAAGTTTGTATAGAATAAACGCTAACCGCGTTTCCTTGTAAACCTTTTTGTAACACAATTTTATCGTCTTCAGATGAATCCTCAACATACTGTACCGACGATTGATGATAATGGATTCATTCTATGGGAAAGGTATGGTTTTAGTTTTTTTTTTACAGTAACTTGTGTAAATTGGAAGAGCATTGACTGCAGAATCATTTTTGCTCGAGCGTCCGTTTACTGTCTTCCAATTTTGTGGGTAACACACAAGAGCGTACAAGGTGCTTAATCCTCAAGCGTAGTTACAATCATTATCAATTGACTCAAGTTATCTAAAAGTAACATTTTAAAATATAGATAAATAGAAGAGAATTTAAAATATTTTTTTTCGTTTACAGTCGTGCAATAATGGCTTATCTAGTAAACGCTTATGGTAAAGATGACTCGTTGTACCCAAAGAATCCACGTCTACGAGCTATTGTCGATCAGCGACTTAACTTCGATCTCGGTACATTTTTCTCTAGATTCCACAGTCTATATGTGAGTATCTTTTATTTTAAATATCTAATCTAGGTGACTGCCTATTATATTAATTTATATATATACGTAACATGTCTAAAAGTTAATTAGGCGCATTTTTCGTTAATTCCAAACAGTGTGCAACTGAACCTTGGCGTTCGGGTCGGTGATGCACTGAATCGTCTATATTCGGCTCCAATCGTCATCAACCTCGTGTTTTCACTACTATAATGTCGTCATTTTTTTATATTCATTTATATTTTTTATAATAAATATATATTAATATTTTATTAATCATATAGACGACGCAGCCGTAGTGAAATTATGCAGTTTAAATACATTTAGCGATTTGTTTTTATTTGTGTACGCTTAAGAATGTTACCAGATATTTAGGACTCGGAACAAAAGAGTGCTAGATAATATGTAACAAAAATTATGTTTTCGTTTTTTTTTTGTATTATTTTGTGTTGACGTTTGCTTTGTTACTACAATTAATTAATAATTGTTGTACATCCATGTTATCAAAATGTATACAAATTTTAAAGATTATGGTCATCAGTGTTTTTTTTTTTATATTATAGGGGCAAACGAACAGGTAGGTCACCTGATGGTAAGTGATCACCGCCGTCCATAGACACTAGCAACACCAGGGGAGTCGCAAGTGCGTTGCCGGCCTTTTAATATATGTGGGCCTCCGGCGCTCTCACTGACCGAGCGAAACGCAACAGTGCAACCACTGTTATTTCACGTCGGTTTTCTGTGAGAGGGTGGTACTACCCCGGGCGAGCCGACCCATTCATGCTGAAACCAGTAATCGCTTCAGCGTAGCTCTACCACCTACGAAAGTGTAATCACTAACCCCTGATGTAATATTTATGAGTACCTCGATGATCGAGTTACGCTCGGTTGGGTAACACATTACTTGCATAGTTACTATTGAACGTAAGACGAACGTATTCGTATTCGGTTAGTATCATATTGCGCTGTCACAAAAATTCGTCATACCTACCAGTAGATTATTATCTATTGCTAATAAATACCACAATGAAAAATGCAAGTACCACAAATATCTACAAAATAACGCTATATGATACAGGCTCTAATAATTAGTTATAAGTAAATATTTTGTTTGTGGAAAATCGCGTTTTTTTTTTTCAGAGAAAACACATATATACATAAATGTAGAAATCAAAATCTTACCTAATTACAAAGTTTGACCCAAATCGTTAGAGTCATTTCCGAGATAATAGAAATAAATTTATTTATAAATCTATACTTATTTATGTATATATAACAATTTTCTGTTTGAAGTCGTTTCATTATTTTATTCTTCATAGTATTCATGCATCTATGTGCTAATTGCTTAATATTGAAAGGCACCGATGTTATTCCGTGGCGAGTCATATGATGAAACGAAGGCGGAGAAGTTGAACGAAGCGTTGGGATGGTTGAACACTTTTCTCGACGGTCGAGCCTTTATCGCTGGTGAAAATCTTACAATAGCTGATATTTCTATAATTGTTACCGTAACCAATTTAGGGGTATTTCGCTTTTATACTATATCTTTATTGTTAATAATATGTATTTCGTTTTTTATTTGATCACGTAGAAATTAAATTGTAATGAAGTCCAAAGAAAGAATGGCGTATCTGCCGTTTTTAGCGATAGTGAGGTTTATATTTATTCGTACTCAGGAAAAAAGGAAGTATCTAATAATATTTTAGTTGGATAATGGCATATACTATAGATATTTATACTTTTCTTCGATTAATTAATTGGTGGCTGTATAATATAATATCAATGTTGATAGTTCTTCAGTTTCTACATATTCTTTTACCAAACTTTCACTCTAAATTCTATATTATCTACAGTCAAAATAAAAAAACACACTTTATTTGATCTGTATTATTCTTGCCGATTTTTTTAATATTTTATGGTGCTACTTTTTGTCAAATGTACTTCAGAAATATCTTTTATTTTATTGTTGGATAAAATAGCTATTGTTATTGTGTATCTAATGAGTTTTATTTTAATACTATTATTTTCAGACTTTCGGCTACGATTATAGTGCTCATGAAAATGTGAAGAATTGGTTCGAAAGAACGAAGAAAGCTCTCGAACCGTACGGCTACGAGGAAATCGATCAGGCCGGCGCTGACATTTTAGCTTCGTTTTTGAAAAAAGAATAATTTGTTTAAAAAAAAAAGGATTTATATTTGCACGAAAGTTAATTGAGAAGTTTAGCATTGCACAAATATTGTTCGTTCAACAAGTATTGCTTCGCGGTATTAAAACTAAATGTATCGTTTTTCTTTTGCTGCAACTGTACCAGGTTTATATTATTTATGAGACATCTACTAATAAAAAGAGGGAATAAAAACCACAACTTTACTTTACATTTTTGGCTCCATTTGACTTTTCAGCGTGTAAATAATGTTAATGCATTGAATCTTCACTGTTACTTCTCCAAGAAAGACGTAAAATAACACATTAAAAATTTTTTTTAAGGAAAAAGAAACAGATTTAACACTCCTACTATTAATATAATTTCATTTGTCCATTTTTCAATTCCATTATATAAAACATATATACCGATCAACATAATTTCAAATATAAATAAGTACCACTCGTTTTGTCGTCCATACTCATAAACGTCCTTGATTTATCATCATTCTTCCTGTTCCATATCATCTCTATCACTCACACTCTTGGCTCGTTTACAATGTCATCTCTTTCACATCATCGTTCATACCAATAAAGAATATACCATAGATAATTTTCTTATTTAGAACAAGCAAAGGTCATCCTTTCATACATCCTACATATAAAACGTACTTAACAAATATCGACGATAAAACGTCATATAAATATAAGTGAATTGAAAACCTTGCGAACATTTAATTCGATACAAGTTAAGACTATACATTTCATTCGGATTATATTATAGGTGTACAGGTTTAATTAGACGATAACAAGGCAGTATAATGCGTTGTTAGGCCGTCCCAAGCGGCGTCCGGTCGCACGAGAACACAACATAATATACCTATTGAATTGAGGTAAGTATTTCCATGTGCTGTAGTAACAATGAGCAGAAGCACGCGGTCCGGCCGGCGCGGCGCTGCCAACAACGGTTCCACGTTTTCAAAACAATTACCACCAAGGCGATTGTTCCAATTTGAAAAATCCAGTACATAACGATGAAACATATAGCTTTATTCGTAAACAACGGGCGGTAAATGAAACGGCTAGAGTAGTCATCGCCTTGTCGCGTTCAACAGCTCGTTCGTGAAACACGATCGGTATAAAGAACGTTGTTATTTAATTAAAAAAAAAAAATGTGCTGGATATTGTTGTGCATCGATTTATGTGTAATATAATAAAGGTATTTGACACAAGAGTGAAAGAATTGGATCACGATGTACATCGCTGTTGGTATTTTTTAATTTTCTAATACTTAACTATTCGTTTTTAACAATTTATTAAGCTACCTACCCTGTAAATTTTATAGTATTTTCATTTCATATAGGTCAGTGTAGAATAAGACCTATTAAAATTAGCCGTATATGTTCATACACGTATGAACTATTAGCCATTCTATTTGTTCAGCTTTATGTCATTTGCAGAGAACAATAATATTTACTAACATTTTCTCGTTTAACAGAAAAAAAATTATACTTATTTAAATAATTTTCTAAATAAAATTATAGCACGTATGTATAAATGATGTATACAATTGAATGATCCAATAGTCTCACAATGGGTACACAGAGGATGTATTCATTATTCAACTATATAAACACCTACCTCCAACGGCATATAGACTAATGTTGTATTGTAGTCACAAGGTGGTCCTATTTAAAACATAAAGCGTTGTCCTTATTATAAATCCAATCAATACAGATATATAACAATTATAATAGTAAATACTTATATTATAATTACTATAATTAAGTATCGATTTTTTTCCTCTGTAGCATTACTTATATGTCTATATAAACGTAATATTTTCGTACCTAGCCTCTTCAAAAATATCAGTGCCTGTTGATTTAAAAAAAAAGAAATGTCTGCGGCTACAATATATGTCTTGAATTAACCTGTTTATTGACTAAATAGATTTGGTTTTGTAGCATCATCTAAACAATAATTCATCTTGTTCTAAAATAATACATAAGAAAATATATGATATCATCATCGTCTCCTTTTTTATTTAACGTGGGGAGATCTATCATGGACATGCCACCCTCCCGGGTGAGAGGGTGGGTAGTGTGAGACTCCTACTCACTAAAACCCCACGGTGTATATCCGCCGCTTTTGTTGGGGCGACACGAAACCTCTTCAGCATTCATCGTCTCCTTACCCTTACTCCACCTAAGTAAGATCGGCACAAAATATCTGTCTGTTGTGATGTATGATTTGACTTAAATTTTATGATCGGCCGCGCGCGCCTCTCATCTACCCTCCTTGGGATTATTTTGTAGTACCATGGTTTCTGTTCTACGTTGTCGACTGTAACAACATAATTTACCTGTGCGGCTCCACGATTTTGTATCATATAAATCGGTGTATATTTACTCAATATAATAAAGTTGATATCTTTCGGAGTGTTCACAGATACAAATTCATACAGTATAAACCATTACAATAATAGAAAACAGAATATATAAGGTATGTTAATTATAATAAAATAAATTTATTATTTTCAGCAATTAGCAACATTTGCAGTTGTTATCTCGATAACAGTAGCAGTCCAATTTCAAACAAATCCTACATCAGATATATCGGCCGATGATAAAAATATATCGAAAGGGAATAAAACAACGATCGATCCATCTGAAGAAAGCGGCCACGAGATAGAAACTGACATAGACGAAATCAAAGCGAAAAACTTTCTGGACGAGGCAATGAAGGCGGTGTTAGATCCGAACACGCTAATAGTTACAACTAAGGAAGTTGTCGACAACTTTAAATTTCAGCTCGAGGAAATTGGTAAATCTAATACAAGTTTAAATATTTTCATGGATGAAATGGATAAACTGAGTTTAGATATCTGTAAAACGTCACAAGAAGCTTTATGGTCTTTTATAACAGACATAAATAACGAAGCCAAAAAGGACAAAATGGTAAGTTGAACACTTAGACCGATCTCGATTTACGAATGTCGAAATTGCGGCCTTCGTGTTGAAATTAGCTTCTAGAACTGTAACATAACTCATGGCGTCATTAGCCGAACTATGTTAATTGAATTTTTAGGAGAGAATTGCAGCGCAGGAAAATGAAATCAAGATACAGTATTGGAATATTTTTAAGAAAAAATATTTAAATAACAGCACTCTGATCGATGACCCAAAGATTATGAGAAAAATACGAATAATTAGAGAAAGAGGTACCAATGTTCAAATGCGGCAAAGTAAGGTAAATTTTATTTTTTATTTTAACTCTGTAAAATTATTGCAAATAGGTCGAAAATCCAAAAATACCGGTGCGAGCAGGAGAAGTGTTGGCACCGATATTCACGACGACATGATAAACAGTTCATAAATTGTTAATTATAAAGTTAATTTTGCAGCAAAGAGAAGAAATTGACACAATGCAACGTATTTGGAGTAGAGTTAACGTCTGTGCTTATAATTCTACATGCATCGGTGAAGAATCTACGAGAACAATGAGTGGTAAGTTTGAATTTACAAAATAATACCAAAGTATATAATACGTTGTGATGCGTTTTATTATGCATCCTATGGATAAATGGATGTTCGTCGTATTCATTAAATAAATTTTCGAGTAGCGATACACCAACTACATCTTTTAGGTATTCTAAGGTACTGTTAAGTACTCTCTCTAGATATATTTCTTATACAGAAATGTTCGACGGAATGAGCTGGTTGCTATAACGAGAACAATATTTATAAATATTGGAAAGTACTACGCTATCCACGCTTTAATTACAGGGTTTAAGGGTTGCATGGAAAATTAAAAATATTTATACAAACAGTATAAAAATTTCTAATTCAAATCGTTCGTGAGACGCTGCCATTAGGAAATCTTACCGGCTACAGCGACTTGTCTAGACAATTTTTTTTTATACCTTATAGCCAGTATTCACTCATATTCTCACTAAATATTAAATGTCGATGTGGTCTAAGATGGTAAACACGCCAAACCTAGAGGGGCACTGACTCCAAGTGAAGATGACGGAACACACCTATAGGAGCTTGACGACAGATTTTCAACATGAGAGTGGTAGCTCTATCCAGGCGAGCTTAGAAAATCCTTACCAACTATGATTTCATAACGATGTTTTCACTCCAGCTCGTTTGACACGCTAACCATTGAGCCATCATCGTATTCATATGCCTTATATGTTAATTGAAATAATTAAATTGTATATATATATTTTTTTAAAGCTTCATGTACTAACATCAACATACCTAATTCTTCAACTTTAAACCTAGAAAACATAGCTACACATCAAATATAACTGCCAAATAGAATGGCAGATGCTTTGCGTTACGGTACTAAAACTGTTAATGTATTTAGCCAGATGACAACTCTTACAAATGCTTCTACCACATCGACTACGTTCCTTACTCGCGGACTTAATATCGCGTTCTAGTAACCTTTTTAGAGCAATAAAATTATAAAAGTTGTACAGATTTACCCGTTAAAGTTGAAAAAAAAGTGAAAAGCTTTTGATCTTTTTTTTCCAGATATTATATCTATATTTAAAACCAGTAATGATAGCGAAGAATTAGCTTACTATTGGAAAGTTTATCGAGATTTAACTGGGAAGAAGATTCGTCCTATATTCAATGGTTATGTTGTTCGAATGAATAACATAGCTGAATCAGAAAACTTTACTGATGCTGGTGATATGTGGCGGTATGCTTTTGAAGACAATGATTTCGTTCGAACAGTTGACAACATCTGGAAAGATATTAAACCTTTGTATGATTTACTTCACGATTATGTTAGAGCCAAATTAAAAATACTCTATGAAAATGAATTGAAGAGTAATGATAATTTGATACCAGGCCATATATTGGGTAAGTTCAAAAATATAACCAAACACGCTACTGTAACGCCTGATCATGTTATGACTGCAAAAGTATAGTGACATTTGTTATTTTCCGTTCAGGTGTTGTTACCTCTTTCTAGAATAAAAGGTTGAGATTTGAGGTTTTTCAGAGTTGTTCCAAAATATATAATATGCATTTGATTCTGAACATTTTGGATTCTTGCGTAAAATGTATACATAATTCTCTAATGCGTTTGCAATCTGCCTGTGTAGTCACGATTTTGTCCGTGCGGTTAAAGAAAAAAGGTCAATTAGAAAACAATATATGTACGATTAGTTTTCTGGCAACAATGGTCTGTTATATAATGTAACAATATTTATCACGTGTGCCATAATTTTTTTTACCTAAAATATTACTTTTAGGTAGTTTATGGGCTCAGGAGTGGCAATCAATTTATTTTAAAGTGGTAGCCAATCCACGTTCTATGACGCCCAAACTCCTTAGCGGTCAGGAAATAGATTCCAAAGATCTGTTTGACGCGGTCGACGTATTCCATCAGTCACTGGGATTCGAGTCAGCTAAGGATTCGTATCAAGATATAAGAGAAACCATGCCAACGGCTTATTGTCAACCTTCAAGTCTCGACATGTGTGACGGAGTTCATTACAAGTATTTTTTTTTAAATTTATCTTTTAGTTATGACTTAGCGCATCAATTTGTAACAGTGGTAGGTTATAGCGGTGTATAAGATATATGAAAAAGACCATAGGTTGTTACTTCTGATGATTGATTTGGGACGTCTCGCGTGCCATTGCATGTAACGCTATCTCATACCGTTCACAACAGAATGTTATTGCTATTTTGTGACAGAAATAGATATTTGATACATTAGACAAATTGTTTCGCACTTTTACAGTGGATATCCAGTAGGCACCTTACCAAAATTGTCTAGACCGCAAACAATCACACTTCATTACGAGAAGGTTACTATTTTAAATTCATATCAATGCCGCAATCAAGATAATAGATTTAAATTAATATAATTTAGATTTATTATCAGCTATGCAATTCTATTTACGTTTTTAGTAAAGAAGATTTGGAAATTTCCAAATGTCAAGCCAATAAATTTCGTATTTCGTAACAGAATAAAAATCTTTACTTATGTTATAAATATGTTAGTTTGTCTATTATTACGCTTTCACCTAATCAACCGATTATAATGAAATTTTGCATACACGTTGTCAGACGTACCGAAAAGAACATGGTACCCTATGTTCATCCAGAGATATATATACTATTTCCGAGGAACAGGTTAAATCTCCAAGACGCGGGAAAAAGCGAGTTTATAATAAATGAAATACATTATTACCAAATCTTTATATTTATTTAATTTACTCTTTATTAAAACATGATAGAACGGTGAATGAATTCTCATGATGATGTGTGTTATTTAGAGCCTCATTTTAGCTCGTGATATTTCATCGAAACTGTTATGCATAAGGTTTCAGTTCGAAATTTCTTGTGAAGTATTTATTTGAATCTTGAATCATTCAAGCGTAAGGAATACTTAAAGTTAAGTTTCCTACTTTGTATTTCAGTATTCGTATCAGTACATTCAAATCAGTATGTAACTATCATATGGTTTTTAATTTATATGTTAAGCCAGTAATTCTCAAAATTGATTCGGCCGCGACTCACCTAAGAGAAACTTTCAAATTCGGAACTCGCCACTTGGTTTTGATGAAGAGAAAAGGGATACAATTATTATATGAAAGAAAGTGTGTTGGAACAAGAAAAAAAATTCGTTAGCTGCGACGTTGGTATAGTCCTATTTTTCATTGCCCACCCAATATTCAATTACGGGCCACCAGTGAGTCGCGACTCATACTTTAGGAAATGATGTCTTAAGGAATTAGTTACTGAATAATGTCAATTTTGAAAGTAACCTGAACAAATCAAAGTAGTCTCCAAGTTTTAAATACTATTTTGTATATTGTTTAACTAGCTGTGAGCTACGGCTTCATTCTTGTTAAATTTGGATTATACCTACTTGTGTCACATACCTTTTGCTATTCCTGTTCGCTGTACTTGCCTGCAATTTTCTACGTTGGTTGACTTTTATAGTTACTAATCCACGCTTTTAGGGTTTAGGGTTGTAGCTCGCAATAATATAACTTAGAACCTGCCTTAATAAAAAGGTTATCTAATATAAAACATTTATTTGTTATCGACTGGTAGTTGTTGATAGTACTGTAATAAATCTTCATCAACAAATTGTCCAGATCTATTATACTAATTTTCGTAATAGTATATGCATGTTGATTATGTTTCAGAACTTTGGAAATTTTTGCAGCCGTGATACTTTCCAAATTCTGATATTTTTGTACATTATATTTTTAGAATAAGATGGTGTGGTAAAAAGGCGAATGACGTAGTAGTCGATTTATCTCGAGCTGCAAGATTACTGGGACATGTACAATATTATAAACACTATAGGAATCTTCCCCCTTTATATCGAGATGGACCAAATCCAGGTAAGTTTTTAATTTAATATATAATATACCTTATATTTTTATAGTTTAACGGTCTAAGCTCCGAGGACTGGTTCCTAAATGTAGATTCGAATTCTTATGGATAAGCCAGTGCTTTCGGTGAAGGAAACATATAATAGAGATGAAACCATAGGGCTCTTTTCTAAATATACCTAGTTAGCTATCACCCTCAAAAATATATGGCCAAGTATTTATATGTGTACTAGTGTGTTCCAGCAGCTGTACTTGTGAGCCAGTCAATGCCTTTGTTTTATCATTTAATATCAGGCGAGATTGTGGTCTAACACTAAAATGTGTAAGGTATAAAAAAAGATAGATGCTTGGCGACAGATTTTCAACCTGAAAGTGATATTTAGCGCGATTATTAGAAAAACTGCTATCACGTTTATGTTTATACTAGTTATTGTACGATTGGTGCAATAATTTAAGCAGTTGCGTCGCTGTTGCTATTACATTAAGTGTTATGTGTTTAAGTCCCATACAGATCAATGATTTGTGCGATCCACAAATTATTGTTCCAAGTTTGGGTGTACACTGTGACCGTAACTTTCTGAATGCCTCAACGACACAGTGCTAGATGCGGGAGTTAATAATACGGAAGTAGTCTTTTAAAGAGAAATAAATTCTTAGCTTAGTTTGATTGTCAGTCTTTTCTGCGAAAAAAAAGTGTTTGTGTACTTATGTACACGCTTTAGAAGTTATACTTCTTTGGCGTAACAAGATAAAAATATTTTCAATAATTTGTAGAAAAAACGACATTAACAATAGAAAAAAGGTACTAAATACACAAATACTTTTTTGACTAAAATGTTGACTATAGCTAACTTCAGGGTGTCGGTTTTTCGTGACGGTGTGCGCGCGCATCGTAAAAATTTACTCTCATCATTTTTCCCTAACGCGCGAAAAGAAATATAACTTCAAAAAGAATATTCTCACTATGTACTTAAATCTAAGATTCTGCCGTTTATATAAGTGTAGTGTGATTGAAGCTATGTAATGACTATCCGCTTCCTCCTAGTTCAGTTGCAACACCACAATTACTTATAATTTTAATTCAGGACCATCCAACGATAAATGAACTACATTAATCGACTTTTAAAATTGCAATAAATTCTAGGTTACTTTGATATTTACACTTACAATTTGTTCGTTACTGACATACTTATAAACGGTCTTATGTTTAAACTACTCATTTGAAAGAATATGCATGTAACTGGTATGCACGCTTTTAAGCTTCATTTTAATCGTCATATTTGAATACAAAGTAAATCTTGCTCTGGAAAATTGGAAAGGTATTATAGATTATAGATTATAAACGACTTTCACGGTATTGTGTCAGTTTCAAAGGATTTGCTGAACATAATGTAAATCTATACATATAATAAAAATGTAGTGTCTATACGTAATATCCTAATAACAACTTTTTACTGATTGGATATGATAGTGTATAAGCTAATTATAACAAAAAACTAATTTAAAAAAAAATTCGGTCTGTCTGCATGACTATTTGTTTCGGGTTATCTCCGAAAAAGGTGATTTCCGAAATTAGGTTATTTTATTTTAGACTAGCTGTTATCGGCAACGTCATCCACAATGGAATATTCAAAACAGTTTATCTAATTTTCACAAGACTTTCACGGGCACATAACTGACATTATAACGAGTAACTTAGGCTATTTTATTTTAGAGTAGCTGTTAATCACGACTTTATCCAACGTGGTATCTCCAAAATAGTTGGACCAAATTAGACGCAACTTTCACTCGCAGATGTCTCAAGTTATAAGGACTAACTTCGGGTACTTCATTTTAGAACAGCTGTTACCCGTGACTTTTTCCAACGTAGAATCTCCAAAACGATTCAACCAATTTTAGCAGGACTTTTACTGACATATAACTAAAGTAATGAGAACTAACTTGACCTATTTTTTTTCTAGCTATTACTCATAACTTCATTCGTGGGGTATATCCAAAACGATTGTACTGATTTTCATAAAACTTTCACTAGCAGATAACTGAAATCATGAGTACTAACTTAGGCTATTTTATTAAGGACTTCGTCCGCGTGACATTTAGCTAATATATGTTGTTTATTGTAAACATAAGCGTGTTACATGTTTCTTTGTACAACACTTCATAAAAATTTAAACAAAGGGTTTTGAGTTAAATCCAAAAATACAAACGGAGTGTCAATAAAATGTTAACGTCAAATTTTTGATTCTTTATAATAGTCGTCTATCACCAAATATAAAAAAAAATACTATCAAAACTACAGGTTTATGAATATATACATACACTAATTTAGAATATCTTATTTATTTATTTTCACTTTCCACCTTTCTTTTTAATATTTTGGATTCGACATCTAGTTTTTAACGAATTCAGGTCAATAGGTCATCCACCGATCATATACCTGGCAAAGAAAACAACTTTGACCCGAGTTAACATACCTCTATAAATAATTGATTTATTGATTCGTAATATAGTAAGTCTATAGAAAAAACTTGAATCAGGCTAAGACGCCTGCGAAGTTTATTAAATCTATCAAGTTTGATTTTTGCTGTATATATTCTAACTGTGTCTTCGGCTTGGCACGCGTTAATTATTATTTTGAAGTATTATTATTTATTTGTAATTAATAGTTAGCAATATGTCTTTTTCTTTTATTATTAACAAATTCAATAGTACGTCTTGTGTCAGCTACAACTATATGTATCGTTATTTGAAGTGAATACCTCTTTCGGCGCATTTTGTCTTCTTTTCAAACAGTGAATGAAAATAAACCGTCGCGCTCGGGTCGCTGATACTGAATCGGCTTTACTCGACTTCACTCGACATCAACCGCACTCGGACCGGTGCATAGAACCGTGGCCACTTGGCTCCAGTTGTCAACAACCACATATTTTCACTTGTTTTCGCTTAGCTATACGCACAAACCCATTTTCTTGAAGTTGTATTTGGCGCGTTATGAGAAATCGTTGAGAGTGAAATATTTAACTTAAAATGGAAGTTGCGCGTGCCGACGTAACATACTCTGAAGTTAGTTGATAAACGGGTTCTTTTGATCTATTATAGAGATCATTCATTGTGAATATATATATTATTTTCTATAATATATACGTTTATATATGTTATTTGTTCAAACTTCTTCCTTCACAGTTTTGCTTATAACGGTTAAAATGTATGAAAAGATTTTTCTTTCACACTCTCTTTCTTTAGGTGTAGGACACTATTGGTTTGGTATTCAGACTGGTTTTTACGTAGTAGGTTGCCTATGATACATTTTGATATCATAACCATTCCTTCAGTCCTATATTACCTAACGTAACGAAATACATACTGAAATCAGATCCTAAACAAAAAACAGAAAAAGAAAATAAACTAAATTTAAACAACGTTAACTGAATGTGTGGACCTTGCATTATACGCATACAGAAACAGACAGACAAAGTGATATTGTATTTTACGATGCGTACGATTAATTATAATTATTTTAGCAAAATCGTGATGACGTGGCGCATTCCCTGAAATCTAACCAAAAAGTAATGCACGTTTTCTTATTGATATTTTCAGCCTTCCACAATGCTATCGCAGATATAATTGCCATTCAATTGATCAGACCTGAGCATCTAACAAAGTTAAACTTGGTGAAAGTGGAAACAGGGTCTGAAGTGACACTAAATCATCTTCTATGGTTGGCTCTTGAGAAGTTTCCTTTGATGGCATATGCCTATGTTCTTGATAAGTGGAGATGGGATGTCTTTGGTAATAGAAGCATGGAGAAATGGAACGAACACTGGTGGAATTTGAGGTAATACTTTCATCCACGTGCTATTACATATCGGTATCTGGTTCAATTATATTTATGTTCTATAGAGTCCGGGAATTAAAATGAAGTGAACCAGGGTAAAAAGTATCTATTTTCTTTTATCAGTATCACCACGTTTCAACGCAATTCTCCCCTAAAGGATTTCATTGATAAAGGTATAAAAAAATGTATCCATTAATGGGCTATTAAAAGACTCGTTATATATGCACTGCAATACGAAAAGCGAAACTTCTTTAAGAAGGAAGTGGCTTTTCTTGTTAAATAAAACTGTACATGAAATTAAGAATAAGTATAATTACGAATAAGTGTATAAGAGGAAGTTTGAAAATAGCACCACTAACAGAGAAATTAGTATGCAGGTTAGCATGGTATGGGCGTGTCATGAGGAGAGATGAAAGTCATGAAACTAGAAAAGTTGTAAGTATGAAGGTGGACGAATATAGGAGTAAAGGCAGACCGAACATGCTATGGATAGATTTTGTGAAAAAATATATTTGTAGAAAAGGTGTGAATGCTGAGATGACATCTCACAGGAGAGAGTGATAAGGAAAACATGTTGTGCCCAGCCTACTTGAAAAAGATGATGATGTACCTGAATAATGCACTGTACATAAAAAATCGATTTCATACTATACTTAGCAGAATAAAACATTTATTTGTTATATTAAAACTAAAGCTACTATCATAAATAAAAAGACTTTTAAAGAAAAGGGCTAATTCGATAATGGCTCAGAGAATAGTGTGTTCGTACACCGCGTCATTCGACCTAGGTTCCAATCCTTACTTATAAATCAAAGCTTTTGTGATGAAACTACAGCATATTGGTAGGTCTTTTTCTAACATCGCTTGGGTATCTACAATGGTCATGTAAAAAATCTGTCACCAAGTACCTGTTGGTGTACTCTGACAGCTGTCTGTGAGAGCTAGTCCCACTTTAGGTTTAGCGAGCTTGCCATCTTGAACCACATCGCCATTTAAAATTTGGTGAGATTGTGGTCATATGATAAAACCTGTAAAGTATAAAAAAAATATACACATTTAAATTGGGTTGCAGCAAGCCTTAATATTTTGTCCTCAAGGCTGATTCTTTAAGAGATTCTTCAAAAGAATATATAAACAAGTTATGGATTGTAAACGTGATTGAAAAGCGTCGTCATCGGGGGCTTTGACCGCTGATCTATTCGGCTATGACATATTAGAGCATTGATAATATTAATGTACACGAGAATACACAGAAATGTATATGTACATTATAACATTGATTATAAAAATCACTTCTAATTACATTAGTACCTAACTTCTATCACTCGTATATTCACAAGAATATTTGTAGAATTTACAGGTATTTTTTCAAGGTAATTTTAGCTTGGAAAACGTTTTCGCAAATCTTTGATAACCGATTAAATGTTACCAATAGCTTCATTATATATTCCTTTTTATTGCAGGGAAAAAACTTCGATTATTATTGACAACTTGTTTTCTTTTTATTGTCCACCAAATCTTTCCTTGATCTATTACTCCCTTGAACTTTAGTGCGAGGAAGGTCTAAACAAGGTAAATCTGTACCGCATGCACGGTCACCTTGTAATCGTGCGTTGAGTGCTTAGGTTACATACACTTCTACCTGTGTATTCAACCAATGCCATAGTTACAGTTTGTATACCTGTTGAATTGAAAGCTATATTAATTAAGTCTTTATGGTTTTGAGTTTACTGTAACTCAAAACAAATGTATGATTAAAATTTTGAGTTACTTCGTTTGTCTCTTTAATTACTTACTTTGATTGTGAGTTGCTTCAAGTTTTCGGTGAGGGACAATATCTTTATGAAATTGTGCTAGAGTATTGTAGTCATAACCTTTCCAGCTGCCTTAAGTAGAAAATTTTATTCAAAAATTAGCTAAACACTTAAAAAAAATCTTCACTCTCATTATCATTTAATATCAGTAAATGCAAGTATATATCACGATAAAATAATTTTAAATTTTACTAATACAATCGTATTTAAATTGATGTTTTTATTAAGCAAATATATGAATATATCGAACTTTCTAGAATGCTGATAAAAGCTATTTGTATTTTAGGATAAAAGAGACGGGTTTATCGCCACCAGTGCCAAGAAATGAAAGTGACCTGGATCCAGCTTCTAAGTACCATGTTGTTTCTCATGTACAGTACATCACGTAAGTTGTGCAATGGTCACTATTACGATGTAGTTCCCTTTTCATTAATATGTAAGTAAAAGAAATGCAGTCCATTCAGCCCTCTGTACCATGTTCTAATCGTTTATAAATACTATATAGAAACTAAAAAAAGGATTAAAGATACAAAATGGTCTTAATAACCTATTTAACAGTACTCATTAATATGTACAATGTTTTGTAATTCAGTGCTAATAAGTAATGCTAAATAACTATGCATTTGCAAACACACACCCAAATTACCCATCTAGCTATAAATTGTACGAATCATTCCTAATTCTGATAATAATCAGTGTTTTGTAATTCTCTATAAATAAATCACTATACATTTGCAGAGATACACCCAAAGCTAGATATTAGCTAGCTAGTTATTATATTGTGAGAATGATTTCTAATTCTGATGATAATAAAGTCATCAGTATAAAACCTTTTCTATAGTCTATTATAATTAACTCCTAATTGATACTACCTTCTTACCAGACGGTGATAGAAATTCATAGTATACAAATTTCACAGCCTATTTGTTATTCTATTAATTTGTTTAACAGGTATCTAGTTTCGCAAGTATTGGAATTTCAAATACTTCTATCTCTATGTCAAAAAGCTAATCACACGGGACCTTTACACGAATGTTCTTTATACGGAGTAAAGGAAGCAGGAAGATTACTGAGGTATGAATACTAAGTAAGATACACGGGATAAATTATAACAGGAAATCAACTTCATTACAAAACGTTCCACTTAAGATGTTCTAAAATACCAATTTCATTTAACAAACAATAGTTTAAAAGCATAAAGTAATAAATATGAATGTAAAAATTTAATTTGCCTTTTCTAGTATTTACTTTGACATTTTTTACATTTTTAGCCACGGTATGGCACTTGGTGCTAGTGAAGATTGGAGAACAGTTCTTAAAACCATTACTGGTGAAACAGAATTATCAACCAAAGGCATTTTAGAATATTTTTCAGTGCTTGAAGACTTTCTAAGAAAAGAAAATATTCGATTGGCCATGGTCACTGAAGAAGATATGGACAAAAGTGCACCTATAGTAGTTGGCGCTATAGTAATTGTTCTAACAATACTCATTGTCGTACTTTATTTAGCTAAAAAATATGATCTTGGACGTAAAATGTGTTCTTTGTGTGGTCTCCTCAGTAGAAATGGTTCGTTAGATATTGTAACCAATGAAGTACCACAACATAAAGTGAAAGATAATGAAGGAATAAGCGAAGAAAAAGTGTAAAATAATGAAAGGATAGTTCATAAATTCTGATCTTAATTTAATATGCTTTATGATTATTATATAATTAGGATATCAATTATTGATTGACGTTTAACTAAATATAACAATTGCTATTTGTTTATGAGTTACAATATGTTAAAGCTGATTACTATTGATTGTTTTTTTAAGCTGTGATTGAATTCTAGAATTAATGATAATAAAATAAAAATGTATTTCTGATACGCCAGAATTATTTTGTCTATGATTTCAAACGATTTTTCTTATTGTTTGCTATAGAGGGAACGGTCATGCATTGATTGGTTTTAGTAAGCAAAAAAGAAATAAATATTTGGTCGATTTCGTTAACATCAGTGGAGTTAGAATTGTGTACTAGAATATTCGGTTTTCATATACGACATTCTCATATCACCAAGATACTGCGTAATTTTGATTTATGCTTATTGTTATGGTTGTTTTCACAAACACCACTAGAAGAATATTTAAGAAATGTAAAGCAAAGTAACTTCTAAGTATATTAATAGATTGCACAACAAAATATAACCTTCGTAAATATTTCCTTAGATTATCAGGAAGATACATATTCCTTACACTAAATGTAGATCTTTTGAGATTATGACGACTAAAACAAACAATAAGACTTGATGGGGCTGATGGAACCGTGTAAATAGGTCCCACCAGGAAAGGTGCGGTAAAAATAAAAGGGTATAAAAATGCGTGAAATGAAAAGAAAGAGCGTAGAGCGGTAGGTGGTCTTGCCTATAAATAAATATAATAACAAAACCCCAAATAAAAAGCGTGCACTAACCTGCAAACTCAGCACCTAGTACGGAGCAGCGGCGTCTCAGGATCTCACTCTTAAGATATCTGTAGAAGCGGTGCAATGATAATAGCGGATTTTCTTGCGAAAGCGTTTCGACGTCCACTGCGTATTAAACACTGATGTTGCAGTTGTTAGGAGTATAATTTTCTCCTTTAAATTTGCGTTGCCCAAAGCGAAATATATATCTATATACGGTATATAGCTGCGGTGTCAATTTATATTAATTTAATATTAATGCGGTTATGTGGTTGCGGTGACAAGAAAATTTTTATAGTGACATATTCTGCATTTTCTTCTTTTACTCGTCGAAATGACAGCATTACAAAAGCGTCTGCATGCTCCGTACTCGATCAATGAGATGCAGGCCAGAAACACATCTCATTATCTGGAGCGCAGTCATTATATTTATTTAAGGGCGATCCAAGACTATTTATTAGATGCAGCTGTAAAATATCCACACGAAATTTATCTCAATTTCTCATCAAAAATATAAAATATTGATTTAGAGAACAAAAAATTGCGTGTCTGACTTTAAAATCTCACGTTGCGTTATGAGCTGTGGTATTAAAAATAGTCAATTCTTAACATTTATTTTCCTTTATTTCATGGAACAATTACGTGCATAGTTTTTGAAAGAGCAATCAAAACTCTTGTAAGCCTCTCTCAATTTATTATGGCAATAACAAGTTACGAATTGTTGCTTCATAGAAATGTCGCTATTAAAGTCTTGTAATAGAAGTATTCATACCTAGATTTTTCAAATATTTCTTTTCTATTTCAACGCAATACATTTCGCAGGCTACCTTATATAATACCGTTTATATCAGTCTTCGACTGGTCGATTGTTTTTGGCACGGTTTTTGTTTGCACAAGGAAGTTTATACATTCGTAAATATAATATAAACCAAAGGATTCCAGACTGTTTTTCTAATATACCAAATTTTCAAATAAACTTTTAAATTTTCGTGGACCACACTTACGAATTGTGAACTCCCATTTTTTTTTGTCACGCCAACCTAGATCCCCGTCGAGCCTCCCGTGGACCTCTGGGAAACCAAATTAGACCACTTTGGGTACTAAGGATATAAACAAAAAAAGATAGTTGCAAGCAGTGTATTATTAACAATTTTGCGAGGTTTTGCAAAATCCTATTATATTACATAAATGACTTATTTTTAGTATTTGTTTAACAAAAAATAAGCGCATCGCTTCAGAACGTCTGCACCGATTTTGCTTATTATTTTTGGTTCTGTTTGTTATTATCATAAAGTTGAAAGTAAATATCTAAAAACCGGACGGAATAATAAAATATTTGATAAAAAACCATCATATATAAAAGTGAATGAATGAGACGGCAAACAGTAGGGACATCTTCCTAAATATTGACAGAATTAACAACGGATTGTCGTTCAGTTATTCAGTTGGCATTTAATTTAATTACTTGGTCATTCATATAGGAAAGGGAAAATTTAGTTTCATTTTCTTCATTGGTTAATCCATGCGAAGCCGATTCGGGTAGTCTAGTTAGTATATAATAATGGTCATATGTTACGAAATTAGTATACCGCTGATAGTAGTCACTTCTTTTCTTCGATGCTTTCACCGTCATGTTTTTATAGTAGTTCGAGTCTGGCATGAGAATGGTAATCATTGCATACTCTTATCTTGGCAGTAACCGTTCTTCATATAGTCTTGTAGTCAAGTTAACAAAAACTATCGTTAAATTCTTAAATTTCTCTCAAGTTTTTATAAAGAAGTTAGTTTACGGCGGTACATTATTGTACATTTGTTACCAGTACATTTTATCTTTGAAATACTTCAGTATCCTAGCTGAGAGTATTTTCTTATTGACAATTTTTTTTATACTACATCATTTATCAAATTCTGCTAAAAACAAAAGTTTGTGCAATTTTAATTTATGATACGTGTTTTATCTCACTCCTGAGTTTTGTTATCATATCCTTTGTACTTCTGTCGTGTATGTCACAAATTAATGCACATAACCGATGATTAATCGTGTTATCAAAACCTAAATTAAGAAGGCATTAAAACAAAAAGAATAATCGAGGTTAATTATATTCGAACCATCTTTTAGTAATATGCGTCATCTGAATTAAGAAACCAAAAGTATAAATGGTATTTCAGTTCAGAATTAGGTACGCGCGATATAAACAAAAGACGACCTTAACTCATTTATAAGCTTTATTGGATGTCAAAGACACAATAGGAAAGAACAAATACACTTAGATCCTGAAAATAAATGCTGAATTCTAATCGCTTTCTTTGATTAGTTTATGTTATTTCCATAACAGCACGAACATTCCGGTACTTGTTGCACTAATGCTACTCCCACATCTGCGTGACGAAGCTTCGACTATTTGTCGCGTTAAAATTAACGTCGAAAATCATTCCGATAAACGCACACAATTCTCGTTCCAACACCTGTGTCTTTCCAATAACTTGAAATTAGCGTCCGATAAATTCCTTTGATGTACGCAAAAACCGCCGGCCCAGTTATCGTGCTGCGTGTATCGGCACATAATAGTTCGTAACGCATAACTATAATATCTTCCCATATCTAAATTTAGTCTGACCATAGACAAAACTTCGTGCCAATACACGCAGGTATGGGAGTAGCATAAGACTAACCTCAAAAGTAATTCGGATAATCACACAGAAAAAACGTTGCACACGTTTGTCATTCCAATAATTACCCGAAACCCGTTTCCGAGTTCCTTTGATGCATGCAAAAATCGCGGGTCCAGTTATCGTGTTGCGTCTATCGTCACGCAACTCGATAGTTCGTAGCGCATGATGACATGTGTTCTCACACCTGCATTTATTGCGACCATAAACAAAATGTCGCGGCGATACATGCAGGTATTGGAGTAGCATTATAGAGTTATGTTTGACATAAATCACACTTGTGATAACTGTCGGTACGATTACAAATAACTTGTTAACAATATACTTGACTACATATTCTCAACTTAAAGTAGAAAACGCCCTGAAACTTTGCCATCATGACGATGCTTACTTTTACAAAAAACCTACGGTCGTGGTGAATTTTGAGAGAGCCTGTGGAAATCTTAACTGCGAAAGCAACCATCGCTACACCTATTTCGAAAGAATATGATGGCATATGTACATACATATGAAGTGTTCCAACTTAGTCCTCTGGAGTAACAATCTATTATAACTAGACTGTGATCCTATTGAAGTATGTACATAATAATAGGCTGGTGTACTGTCTGCTAATACTTGTTATAAAAGTAATATTTGATGTCAAAAGCCCATAGAGTTATTAATACATTAATATTCTATTTGAGAATTGCTTATTGTTGCAATGTGGATTTCTGATAGTTTTGATTACTCCTAACTAATATTATAAATGCGAAAATGAGTCTGTTTATTTGCTACGCTTTCAGGGCTTAACTAATCAGACGATCCTCATGCAATTTTGCATACAAATCATCACCACGGGTACATAAAAGGAGCATGACTTTAAAGGATACCTTTCATCCAGAGTAATAATAGTGTTCTCGAGGGATAGGTGACAATTCAAATGAACACGAGCAAAAGCACCAATAATTGTGACTATCATTATTAATTTGTTCAGATTCGAAAATAAATAGTTTGAGGTATACGACAAAATGAAAGTAGTTTTATTTATATGAGATGTTACGATAGCCAGCTCTTTAATACAATTATGACCAGAAATTTCAAATGGCTAGTAAGTTATGATTTTAGATGGTCTATTAAGTTGGGAGGTATTTGATCCTGGTTGTCGACATAATATTTAAATAGTTTTTTATTTAAGTTTTTATTTGTAATTAAATCAGGGTATAGAAACAGACACGAACCTTTTTTTGAAGTCACGCTTCTGAACAGTATCCTTTATAATAGGCATCTACCATAAATTTTAATATACAGACAGAACTGCAGATTTATTCATAGATACGAATAGATTTATTATCAGTCATATGTAAACAAAATGTTAGAAATTGATATGTAAAAGAAAAATTAACATATTGGTATTTCCCTAATGATAATTTTAAGATGTTAACAGTTCGAGTTTTTGTATTTGATTCGTTTTCCTTTTAGGAGCCAGTTTAATTCGTAGTTCTATTAGAAGAGTGTAGAGATATATTCCCATTTGTAACAGTATACGCAAATCACAGCGGAGTGTTGCTGCTGAGAACTTTTTTCAAGTTTACTCCTTAAGACTCGATTGTGATATAGGGCGCCCTATCACAAGATGATGGATTGAGATTAACACAATTTTTAAAATACGAACTTAATTTAGATATTGTTTCTTATAGAACACCGGCGACGAGGTATGGTTATACTTATGCAAAATGATTGATATATCATATTTTGGCGAGTATTCATAAAAAATATAAATGAACAAAAATATATACATTCTTTCAGTATTTTTATGAGCTTGTTTATTTACCCTTCGATATGATATGTTTTAGTCTAGTAAGTTTTTTTTGTACCTGTTCAAAAACAATCCTTCTTAAGGAGTAAACTCCAGTCATGACACACATAACTTTTTTTTAACATGGGAAAATTCCCATGGAGACACCGCCATCCCGCGGGAGAGAGTGGATAGTGTCGAACTCTTATCGACTAAAGTCTCACGGTGTACATCCGCCGCTTTAATACAGCGGCACGAGATTTCTACAGTATTCATCGTGCCGAAGAATGGCAGAGAACATGCGCCAACGACCCAACTCACTCTACCTGCTAGATCAGTTACATCTTCTTTATATTTGTATAGTATAGCTTTTTCATTTTACAGTTTAGCTGAGTAATAACTCCGATTATCTTCACTATAAAAAAATTAGGAAACCTACTATGATATACTTAAACACTTATATTGGGTATTATTTTTAAAATCTCAAACAAAATCGCTTACAAAGTGTTCAATGAATTGGTATAAGGTCTGATAGTCTCAATATGGGAAAAACGTCCATATATGGACATAATATAGAAACGTTCAATTTAGGTTAAAACGTTTGGAGAAAAGAAAATTTAGCAACAGTCTGGCTTTAAAAAAAATCTATATGTGAAATGAGATTTAAGGCATGAAAGTTATTCAAACAACGGAATGATGATTGTACCGGTCGTTTCCTTGTCAGTTTGATAAAAAGAAGTATTATTCGTAGATGATGGTCTAGGACCAATTATGAATAGAAATACCAATTATTGAAAGATACATTATATTTCTTTATTTGCACGATTTAGCCATCGAGGTAAAATAAATTTTTGTAAATCACAATTACTATGCGCACCGTTTCATATGATCATGACAATTATGATTGATCTAGGTATAGCGTGACTACCTACCAGCAGTTCATGGTCCACTGCTCACTAAATATTCAGGCAGCCGACAGCTACAAAAGCCTAAGCATGACCTATTATAACTACGTCAAAATAAGATACGGTATCGATTTTCAAATGTTTTTATCTGGGTCTAGGTAATTTAAACGAACTGTTTCGGGGTACACTTCTTTAAACAGGTTTTTTTATCGACGTGACTAAATAAATATAGAGATACAATTATCCTGGTTATATTTACAACTCTTTCTTACGTTCGGACGCATTTTAAAATAATTTATTCCTAGTTATTAACATATTTATTATACTACATTAAAAAATATTTAACACTGCATAGTGACGTGTATAGATACGCACTGTTCCAAGTCTACATATTTTGTTTACATTTTTTTGTTTATTATGTACACTATAAAATATAGACTTTAAAAGATGGCATAGTACAAATTTAAAATGTTACATTATTCTTATGTGACTTACCATCCAAGAACATATATATCTTACCCATAATGTTTAGTCGCCAAAAAAATCCGGCCCTACCGCCGTCATAATTTCATACGAACACTGGCACCTTGCACAACCACTAGGGAACCTTTACATTCTTCAAAATAACTGTGCTTGTACCAATAATGTTCTAACTATGAATACAGTGACTGTGAATGCAAGTATATATTGCGAGATTACAAGCGCTGAAAACCGACTATCGTATATTTTTTGTTCATTAATGGTAGTTTTTGCAGAACCCTGAGGTTTGACTATAAAATGAAAATATGGAAATAACATAAAAATTACAATAATTTCACTAAATTATTTTCTTTAATATACCGTGACAAAGATATTTTAATATTTATTTCGGAAATTTAAACTATAACGTAACTAATCACCAAACAAAAGAAGTTATATTTTAAGCGTGTTTGGTCTCAAACGGTATCAAAATAGGAGCTATGCGTCAAAAATCGCAACCTATTAACGTATAAAAATGTTAAATTACAATTTATATTATTGTAGAATAAAGTAAATTATAATTAAGACATTAGACCATATCATCATTTTACATCAGATGAGATTGTGAAAAAAAAGTATTAAATAAAAAATTGCATTGTTACAATTTATAAGCAATAATATAAAGAAACAGTCTCCGCAATAGATAAAACGTCTGTGTTAGCATTACATAATAAATAATTTAAAAAAAATATCATATATTTTTGTGGCGACTGACTCTTCTGCTAAAGTTTGAATTCAAGAACATTGACGAATTAAAAAGAATCTCTAGTAAACCTTCTAACACCATGCTATAATTTTCTTCATAAAGTTCAAAAAATATTTCGCAACATTCGATTCTGTCCTGTTTGATGCGAAGTCTCAAAGCTATAAATACTACCGAATTTTCATTATTTATGATACTTAAAACAAAAAATTAAGAAACAAATTGTATCATCATCATCTTCTACCCTTATTTCACCTAAGTACGGTGGCCATAACATATTTGCTCTTACACTGTCTCGAGCATTAAGTTTTTAATCCATTCATAAAAGGCGTTTATGAACGTAAAAATTACCACCGGCTCGGAAAACAACTCAGTCATCGAGAAGAACCGGCAAGAAACTCGATCGGGTTTATCTTTTTAACATATATACCTATAGATGTATATTTAAAATACATTACATGTTACAATCGATTTTAGTGGATGCACAGAGAGGAATCAATTCCAGACATCACCATCGTTCCCATATTGATCTGCTCTATAATAGCCATTTGACACAAAGCCCGTAGCTTCTGTGACCTTCGTCTACACTTCATTTACGACTCTTTTAATTACATGACTTTCAAGTCTCGTCCTACATATCTGTGATTTAATTGATTATTTAATAAATCGTATTGTTATGTGAATACAGACTTTTAAATTAAAATACACATTTTCTACATTAATTAAGTTACAATTGTCAGTGTTTGTTACAATTTCGTAATATAAATTAATAAAAGTCTACAAATCATACATGCATTGTATATATGAATCTGCTATGTCGTTAAGGAGTCTGGCTTCGCATTATAGTCTACCTGAAAACTTGTAGTTATATCCGTATTACGTTATGTGAAGGCTTCTAAGCACGTAGAGTTTAAAGCTTCCTTACAAAATAAATATATTTAGAAATTGTAATAGCTTTCGTACTTACATTGATATTTAGAAAATGTTAACATTGCGTTAAACTTTGAATTATTTTTTTGACGTTAACGCCGACGTCAGCATTGTGTGTCCTTCTAAAGGCAGATCCTCAGGCTCGGGTCCCATTAGTAACTGTATTAGTAAGAGGAAACTGCTCACTGACAATCTATTTAAGTTATGTTATCTTAATTATTGGAGACATCATTGTGTTTAGAATATTATTAAGCACTATTCAGTTGGGACTGACTACATAAGTAAGGGTTTGTTAAATTGGAAAGGTCTAATTTTAGTAAGGGTTGGGAAGCTGGTTTTTTAGGGTGCCTTCATTTTTCTATCGTTAGAATGTCTTTCTTTCTACTACTTGAGTTGTTGGCGTATTCCTCTTACATAAATGGCTGAGGTGCTCTACTCTTAAAAGGACTTGCTAAATACAAACATGCTAAAAAGTATTTTACCACACCAGTTCTATTTCTTATGCTAAACACTTTAGTTTATTGTGAAGATGGGAAGTTCCACAAATTAGATTAGAATCTAATAAAATAAACAATAATAAATAAGTTTGTCGAAATGTCAATGAATTTAGTAAGTTTTAATTCTTGAGTTTATATACATATAATTACTTTGCAATACTTGTGTTTCCATCCGTTTGTAAATATATGTATTAGAAATGAATGCGTCTTGCGAAGAAATGTCTTTTTAGTGGTTTTACAAAGCAAGTATTTACCGCAAACGCTTTTCGACGACAATATTTCTCAAGTGGATGTGTAGGATTATTAAAACCGCTTGGAGAGTTATTTTCTATCCGAGCTGGTAGCCGGTCTGGCGAGCATTAGACCTTGCCTCAACACAATTCTATGGCTTTAGTCACGACGTTTTCCTTCATAGGAAGCTCAAGATCATTGTAATCACGCGGATCACAGTTTAAACATATAATAACAAAGATACAACTAGTGTATACATTTAAAAAAAAGTGTATGTGTACTTATGTACACGATTTAGAAGTTATACTTCTTTGGAGTTACAGGATAAAAATCTTTTCAAAAATATTATCTTTCGCCTTATACTATGTTTGTAGAAAAAACGACAGTAACAATAGAATAAAAGGTATTTAATACATACATACTTTTTTGAACAAAATGTTGACTATAGCTAACTTCAGGGTGTCGGTTTTTCGTAACGGTGTGCGCGCGCATCGTAAAAATTTACTTTCATCATTTTTCCCTAACGCGCCAAAAGAAGTATAACTTCAAAAATATATAAAATTAAGTTCTATTGGTAATTACATACCATCTCGTTTAACAATTACAATTAATGTTATGATAATACAGGTTGTGAGAACTTCAATCGTTTCCCCTTATTGTTTTGATTAAGTAGTCTATTATAGTTTTTCCTAACACATCGGAAACAAAAAAAAAAGTTTTATTATTTCTGTCATGAATTATCAATATTAGTATCGAATTAAGAATACCTAAATGACTGATACAAAGCACAGTTTGTTGTACAAACATGATCGAACAATCGATAGTTACCGGTTGTTCATTTACAAGCAATGATGTACGTACGATACGACATAACCAGCAATGGTCGCGGTAGACATCCGCTACCAGGCGACCTGTCGAAATAGTTAAGAATGGTAAGCCAGTGCGAACTAAATGCAATCACCTTACCGTTACCGCTTGTGACCGACGCGTGCGCACCTCCAGCACCGCGACAGACGCGATAGATCGCACCGAATTTGCATATTCCCGATACGAATAAAAAGCCGAGTATAGAAATCAAACTAACGGTTTTTATATATAATGAAATAATGTTATAGTACTACAAATGAACTCGGAGATAATATATTTATCGGTTTAAATTAAAATTTAAATGAATGAAACCGAAGTGAAGTGATGAATTTTTATGGTGAATAATTTTATTTTCAGGATAAAGAGGTAAGAATTTATTGACGAGGAATTTTATTTGAAAATGTACACACGAATTTATTTTTAATCGTAAATAACATTTTCCGATATAAATTATTAGTACAAATCTTGATAATTTTTACCGTCTTCGAATTAAAATCTTAAAGCTGAAAAATACATTTATTACTAGCTCGTGGACGCAAATTCGTTCTCGTGTAATTTATTTCGTTATATCATGGTCTGTCTTTTGTCATTACTTCGTAAGGCCTACAACCATTTTATCGGTTCCAAGTTATCTTTAATGGATTTTATCATTACTATTTAATCCCTATGGGAAAACGTAATTATATATACCCTAGACAATACTCTGAAAAATTCTCCATCTGCCAGTAAAAGTGTCATCGGAATCGGTTCAGTCTTCAGGCGGAGATAAGTTCGAACCAATAACAAGCATTGTATATACGTATAAGTAATAAGTTTGAACACTTAATTACTCATAATTCCTTACTCATAACAAAACACTACTAAAACTCAAATCGTATCGCCTGAATAAATAAGCTGTTATTACAGCTGTTTTTTAATCCATAAAACCTATATAATTCATTCAAACTGATATTTTCTACATTTATTTTCATTATTAGAACTAATGATACCCAAAAAAGTAACATTACGTTTGTTTTGAAAATTAACAAAGAAATTTAGATTATTTTATTTCATAGGAAATGAAATTTGGATAAGTAAATCGGTGGTAAAATAAATGTTTAAAATTATTTTTCTTTATATTTCCAAAAATACAACAAAATAAAAAATAAAAATAGAATTTAAAATTATCGGCACTATAAAGAATCACTGATCCCAAAACTCGATGTAGTTTGAACTAAAAAAAACTTTTATTTGAATTATTATTATTATTATTTTTTTATATATTATAGGCGGCAAACGAACAGGTGGGTCACCTGATGGTAAGTGATCACCACCGTCCATAGACACTAGCAACACCAGGGAAGTTGCAAGTGCGTTGCCGGCCTTTTAAATATGTGGGCCTCCGGCGCTCTCACTGACCGAGCGAAACGCAACAGTGCAAGCACTATTACTTCACGTCGGTTTTCTGTGAGAGGGTGGTACTACCCCGGGCGAGCCGACCCATTCATGCTGAAACCAGTAATAGCTTCAGCGTAGCTCTACCACCTATAAATTTATTCCATCAGAATGATATATTGTTTTATGAGCGACGGCATAAATATTAAACAAATGAATGAACACGACCGACTGACATTCGTGATTTCAATAACGAAAAGTGTTTATTTGCATTAAAAATTCATGTTTCCTAATCCAGGATGTAATGGTTGTCACCGCTCGTGAAAATTACTCCTAATAGTAAACGCAAATTACTTGTAAATTATACAGTAAGTAGTAGTCTTGTATGTCGATAATGATAAAATACATTATGAAGAACTGTAATTTTTCCATGGCAAACATTAAACAAGCAGTATATTTATAAATAGGGAAAGTGGGGGCGACGTACAATTTAGCAATAAAAAAAAATGATTATTGAATTTTAATTTTATCCACAGATAATTACTGTGGATGTTTTCGTTTATTACGTTTATATAATCTTTGGGTGATTTTGACAGAATTATTATCGAAATTCGACCACAATTGTCACTGAATTTTGTTCCCAAAGATTAATATTGTAGATAACTAATTGTAAGGAGCGTGAAGTATGACTAATATAGGCTTCGACTTGTCGATTGTACGGAAAACATCGAAGCGTTTCCAAAACAAAAAAGAAATATAGAAAATCGATTGACAGGCAAAGGAGGAATAGTTACTTAACTAATTCGTCTTCGCCTATTTATTTACTATAACTATTTCATATGTTATTTGTATTGTAATTTTTTTTTTTTTGAGGGAATATATATTTGGCAATGGTATTGTTCAAGCTGCATTAAATATATTTAGATGATAAAATATTACAAAGGTTATTTTATAGCTGTGGTCAGGCACTGTTAAAAATCTCCTTGTATTTTGGTGTGACAAACTTCTTTGTGTTTTCGTATTATATTATTTTTCTATTTAAAAATGTATATTTAAAATTGTACATATTCTATATCACTGATACGAAAAAAGGCGATGAAAGTAAACGCATATAAAATCTGCAAATCTAGTATTTTAATTTAATCTTAAATCTAGTAGGCTGATTGCAATCACGAACCTGAAATTAACAGGCGTGCATCTAGCTCTCAAAAAAAGTTGTAGTCATAGGCACTTGAAAATGTGTCAAGTGCGAGTCGGTGTATGAACTTTTTTATGATCGGTATAGTGCATTCCTATACAAAGGAGATGTATATAAAATATATGACGGCCTGACCAAGATTTTATATAGTATATAGTATCACGTGGGCAAATCCGTGGAACAAGCACTAGTAATTAAACGTGTAAAACGTTACGTTTGTTCACTCACGAATATTACTCAAGTAAATAGGTTATTGTTTGCACGTTACAATGCCACAATTGGATTCTAAAACTGTTGAACCGGTTTTGATGATTTTTTTACTACTTCAAAGGATAGCAAAGTAAGTGCAACGCTCGTATGTATCCATTTTACATTTTGTTTACGCTACTTTTCTTAATGTTTTTTTTTTAAGTTATTGGATATAATATTATCAGCTTATCGTTCTCAACAGACTGTGAAAGTGTGACGTCACAAGTCTATTAGAGCTGTGGTCATACCCATCGTGCCCAGAACGTGACAATGGATCCGCGCTTGATTGTGATAAATAAACTTGGTAGCTTCAGAAAGGTTCTCATGGAAACACTGTCTAACTAAATAGAACTATTAGTTAGTGGTATTTAGTATGTTGAAAAATGATTTCCGTACTTGGTATTAAAACCTTATTGTAGTGGACTTTACAAATATATGATAAACAATTATTTGTCGATCATACAAATAATTATCCTGTGTAACAAGCACCCACGATACACAACACTGAACGTGCTAAATTTAACATAATGAGCTACATCACTCACATTAAAAACAATGATAGTATGAAATAATCAAGAAAAATGTAAAAAATCTATATTCCATTATATATTCTATATAAATAAAATAAAACTTTATAACATTGTTATAAATTGTTTTCGTTTTGCGTTCCATGTAATCTGTGTAAAAAAAATTCAATATCTAATAATTCCCTATGATATTTAACATAATCCTTACTAATTCTTATAATATTATTATAAGGATTATGATATAATATAACATTACATTACATTACATTACATTGCATTAATATTAAATGACGATGTGGTTTAGGATGCAAACGCGCTAAGCCTAAAGGGAGAATAGCTCTCAAATTCAGCTACCGGAACACAAGAACAGGTGCTTGTCGTCAGATCATCAACTTGTGGGTGGTAGTTAGCCAGCTGAACTTAGAAAATTCCCATTCAGTTCACTGGACACTCTATAAACTAAACCATCATCGGTTACACCAGTGTTTCTCAACCTTTTTTGAGGCCATGCCCCACCTTAACATTTCTAAAATTTTTATTCCCTCATACATAATTTTTAGCCTTTAAAGATTGTTTTGTTCCCTTAATAAATATAAATGATAAGTTTTAGGATGAAATCACTATGAAAATGTTATCAAAACTAAATTTAAAATTTCAAAACATAATGAAAACTGAAATTCAAAATAATTTAAACTAAAACCCAAAGCGAAAGGGTTAAAGTCGTGCCGAATCCATTTTTAAATTGCTCCCCTTAACTGTCAAATTGCCCCCGTGTAGGGGTCGTGGGTCCCACGTTGGGAAACACTGGGTTACACAAAACAGTCACGAAACGGTGCTTAGTAGCACGTGGACTCAAATGTTAAAGAGCTTTTAGTAAAAAGAAATATCGCAGTACAATCGTAATATGCTAACGAAGCAATTTTAGAACTCGTCTGGCTATTAATTTCATTTGGGCACAAAAACCAATCATAAAACATCTATCGGTCTGTCCCGTTAGTTACATTTGAAAGCGAATCCTCATTCTTGTCTCTAAATGCCAGTTTTAAATGCTAGACTAACAGTAAAAATTTAAATGTAAAAAATCTCTGTACATTTTATCTAAATGTTTTGTACTTATAATATTCTATTGTAATAATATAAACGACGGAGATGATTTTCTTCTATTTATATACTGATTCTTATTCTATTTATTCTACGAGCTAATATCCGTCCGCTTGTGCATTAAATAAATTTGTAATTAATAAAAATGACAAAGGGTAAATGGTATAAAAAAAAACGAACCCAGAATCAGATATCGAAAATATTTTGAATCGAGTATAGTATAGTCATATGTCGACACGTTTAGTAGTTTTCTCGTGATTAAACTTCTTAGGAACTATATTTACATTGTATACATGTAAATTACAAATTTCAATGTATATATCAAAGTAAACGTAGTACCTATAATATTATCTTTCTTAATATATTATTGGAAATTAATTCAGTGTATTTCCTACGTTTTTATTGATTTTTGACGGGTTTTCCATATGTGCAAATAAATGAAATATAACGGCACAACTCGTTCTCACTCGTACGACGGCTCATTCATAATAATGGTGTTATGATAGTAAACGGTATTTTGTATTGTCGTACATACAAAGTTTCCTATTTGTTAGTCTTAAACGGGTTACATGTCAACTGTCACAAAAAAATATACAGAAATTGACAATCACTTTTTTTCTTTTTCAAAATCAGTTTTTGCTCAAAACTTTGCTCAAAATGCTACACATTAAGTTAAATAACCTTGAAACTTTCCATAAAAACGATTATGGAACAAAAATATATTATTTCCAATCAAAACAAGTTCTGAGTTAAGCGCGCATAACTTCATTAGAGATATATATATATATAATTTTTGATCGAGTAATATTAAAATACAGTAGGTACTAAGCATACAATAGTATGTTCTTTGATGATCCACTATATGCCAACGTTACTGAAGATCAATTTGTTCTTTCTGGATTCAGTTTAACCGATGGTCATGTAAATAGTATAACGCTCGGACTCCACCACGAACAGATATGCATTTAAATATTAACAAGATTTGAACCTGCAACAGTAATAATTTCAGTAGAAAACCCTGACCGCTGGTAAGAAAACCGTTTCGTTCTTTACATATCATTAAAAAACATCCACCAGATAAATTATTACTAAATCATTTACAATTAATTTAACAGCTATTACGAAAACAATGCGACATACGTCATGGGAGAATATCCGGTTATACATTTAATTGTGGTTCACATGATTATCATCAAATAACAATGAGTTACAAATAACACGGGTAAAGATATTTGTTTTTTCAATTTTACAATCGCGTTAGTATAACAAGGAATTTCTATTGTTATACAAATCTTCGAATGAGAAACTAACTTTTGTTATTACTATCCACAAATAATTCTAGCCATGTTGAATATAAATTGTCATATTATTAGTGGACGGATATAGGAGTAGAGGGAGACCGAAAAAGGTGTGGATGGATTGTGTGAAATGTGTATAAAAAATGTGAGTACTGAGATGACATCTGACAGAGGAGAGTGGAAAAGGAAAACATGTTGTGCCAACCCTACTTAGGTGGAATAAGGGTAAGATGATGATGATTATTAAAATAATGCCCGAAGCAATTTTACAAAGTGCTGTGTAGCCTTCTACATTGAACATTGCAATGGGAAATCCCTATTGGAAAAGGGAACCACATGGAATAGCATAAACGTTA
This sequence comes from Antheraea assamensis, assembly GCA_035772565.1. Lineage (NCBI taxonomy): Eukaryota > Metazoa > Arthropoda > Insecta > Lepidoptera > Saturniidae > Antheraea > Antheraea assamensis. The sequence goes on along the minus strand of JAQQSE010000022.1, from coordinate 1,592,678 downwards.
ACACTAGAACAAAGTTAAAGGTACCACTATGTAGTAAGCATTAAAGACCTAAGATTTTAATTTAAATCACGATGTAATGTACGTTACATGACCATTTAAATTGTGGCTGATGGCCTTTAAGATGAAGTATAAATGGCTCTCGTTGTTATTCAGTCTAAAACTACATTCGTGTCAAAGACATTGAGCAACTATGTCAGACGAGATAAGATGGAAAAATTGTAACGCACGTCCAGTAGCTAATTAGCAACTATTGACGCATCATCCTCAATCAATCGTAAACTACTGATTCTCTCTCAAGGCTCGCTACTGTATTCGATCATCGGCTTCACGCATCAATTTACTTTGAGGTAAACTGAAACCGTTCATCCATCTAACTTAAGAGTATCTCTCATTATAGTTATACTCTAGAATTTTCTACTTCAACGTTTGTCAGTTCTTCGATATATGTGTATATTACCATACATACTTACTCTTTCAGTTATATTCCCAACGTTCCTTCTATTTGTATCATTCAATAGCTCTTTCTAAAGCTCGCTTAGTGTCTTTTAATTTGTGGGCTGACCTTATAGCCATTGTTCATGTATCGGCACTGTGAATCATGAGCTATTGAATACATTGATTGAGAATTTAAGCTTTCGAGGATTATGGTAATGGCAACTAAATAGTTGATATAATTTTGCACTAACTGCTCAGCTAAATCAAATTCGTCTATCGACTTTTCTTCAAGTAGATATATCCGATAGTCCGTAATATGTTTAACTGAGATCTAGAGAGACCTGTAAGTCACTAAGCCTATAATTAACTAGTGTTAGCCCGCAGCTTCGCTGGCATTAATAACATTTGACCTATCCCTCGTAATCAGTCGATTTTCACAAAGGCACCGTATGTCCTTTTTTATAACTCTGACTGTACGGGCTAACCAAGTAGGTACTAAACTCATTAATTGTAACTTAAGATACTTAGAAATACGAGAACAAAAATTGTTAAGTAATTTTTAGTTGTTGCCGTTCCACCTTACAAAAACAAATGAACATTAAATCTCTATGAAAAACCTTCTGTAGGTTATTTATAGTCTCTCCTAAACAATTTGGGCTTTAATAAAGGTTGTCATTAGCTCACATTGAACAGTTTTTTTGCCTTTATCACATTATTTAAACAATAGGCGAGACAAGTAATTTATCTTATTTTTTTAACCCTAAAACGCAAGACGGAGTTGCACGAAGTCTTGAATGTCAAATAGAATTGCCCAATACACATGACCTATCACATACGTTCGCCTTGATATATTCGCATGCTATTACAATAGTTTAATAGATTTAACCGATTATTTCAAGTTGAATTCTGGATATGATTCTTTTTATTACAAGTATAATAGTATACAGCAATGGTCCACAATTTTTTTTGTCTCGTAGACCCCTTAACGATATTTACTGTATTAGTTTGACCCCCTATCTTTTTTCTTCTAAATGTGTTTTTGACAAGTGAAATTGTTCTTGACTTGACTTTAATAGGTTTTACTAAAGTGACTATCCAATTAAAATAGCCCATTTGTGACAGTTGCGCGTTTACGTTTCTTTATATGCATAACGTTACTTAAAACACTTCTTTTGTATTCGCATCTTCATCAAAATTATATTTTGTTAATATAGATATTTGCAGAAAGTTAGGCTTTTCGTCACGATTTGCTTAAATGGAATTCACTATTATCGATCCCCATTTGCAGCTCACCGACCTACAGATTGTGTTTTTGCTAGCATGTGCCCTTCAAGTTCGAAATCTACCCTTAGAGGTCCATATGAAACATGGATCGTAAGACCAAAAATGCAACACGGTGGCGTGTCCTGGTCGAGGTCAAAGTTGAGTAGTAGAAATAGTAACATGAACTGAAATGAATGCTGAATGAGTCAATACAAGATGGTATATTGTGTAATGGTATTAATAGTTCACAGTAAAACCATTGTGACTTCATGTTGTAATACCCTTGTGGCTAAATAACGTTTGATGCATTAATGAATCCGCTAAAACTTCTAGAAGCATTCATGTCAAATAATACCTAATTTTTCAACATTAGGTTGTGAAATGAAAACGATAAGTTATTACGTCACAATATGGCGGTAATATTAAATTGAATTTAATGTAATCAAACGAATTTCTAATTAAGCTAAAAAGGAAGCGAAGTTCAGAAACCTATGTTAAAAATTGTATCTTAAGTACAAAACTTTTGGTTGGAATTTTTGTGAGAACCCTTGTCGAAGTATTCACGATATTTTTGAAATCAATTTCTATAACATCTATTTGAAACCTGTTGATAATGCTGTAGTTACCTAAAAGAAGGTAGAAGACATTTAGTTCATGATTTATGTAATTCTATTTAATATTATTTATTGACGCTACATAATTTACATAGACGTTATATTACTAAAGAATGAACACAAAATCATGTTACGGATCGAATCTTCTATGAAATATTATATTTATTGTGCATACATCCAATTAAGTCTTCATAAGGTTATATATTAATCACCATTAAGCAAAAGTCACAATAAAAAGGTGTAATATACTGCCGAAAAAATATGCCATTTAAGAATAGTGTAGAAGACAAAAAAATTCACCGAGTGTACATAAAAACACTACGAACATACAAAGCAATAGCAGTAGATATACTGTCGTGTGGTTTTAAGCGTATACGTCACGGAAAATGGAATAATAAATGTGCCTCTAAGACTTTAAAAAGATTTAGCGATTGTTAACACCGTGGTAGCATGTTCGGACACCGCGTTCCCCTTAGTAGTCCGGTGAAACTGTAGATGCCTTGCCAGGTCAACAGAGTAGACAGTTCTGTTATACGGAGTCTCGAAAACCCCTTTTTAAAAAAGGGGTTTTAATGACACAAAAGTTTATTTAGATTTTCCTATCATAGAGACACAAAAGACTTAACTGGTAGACACTTGGAAGTATAAATACACCGCGAGTTTAGTTGTAAGACTACGTGAGAAGTCCGCACCCCTTTAGTATTTATAAAGACAAAAGTAAATAACATTTCAGGTATAATATAAGAGTTCGGAAAAAAATGTAGATCAGTACCGCGTCAATAGATATAAATTGCAATTCTAAAAGAAAACCGATTTTGTGACAAAGAATAATATTGATATAAATCATAACATGGAATGTGGTTAACCTGTATGGAGAATACAAGACGTTGCAAATTTACCGATGTCTATACCGCTTCCAAACGTTTGTGTAGTAACAATTTAAACTAACAGTATTACAACTTTCACTTTTACACTTTGACATGGTTCTAGTGTTTGTACACGTTTAAAATCAAATATTGCTTTATCTGTGTGTTTGCTCTTTTCGCTTGCAAGACATTGGTATTTTGAGTATCAACGTGTCAATTACTTCGGTTCGTTTCCTCAAACATTTTTCACAGGTTTCTTTTAACTGCAGTAGAATATAAAATAATATTATGGAAAATTCCTTGCAAACCATGTTATTAAAACATAATTAAATTATTAAAATAACGTTAACCATAAAAATAACTATTATTAAAATAAATTTAATTATAAAATCAATTATTATTAAAATAAAAGTAATTATATGGATAATTACTATGAAAATAAAATTAATTATAACAATAATGATTATTAAATTAAAATAAATTACAGAAATAATTTTTATTTAATTATTGGTACAATAAAATTATTATATTAAAGAAATAAATAGAAATTCTGTTAATACTTATTTAATTCAGAATGAACTGGATTTTTATAAGAACTCGTTATAGCGTAGCACATAACCTGACCAATGCAAATAAATAAAATTGAATTGAATTTCTGTAATTATTAAATAGAGACTCATTGATTATTTGCACGTTACCACAGTACAAATATGTTTTTCTTTATTGTTCACTGTATGAATTTTTATGATGTAATCTTCAAAAATCGTCTTAATTTCAAACGGGATTTTCATGGACAGACTAAGAATTTGTTTTTATAGAGTAATCTAATATAATTTTACGTCTTTCCATACAACCTGTGCGGAAAAAAATAAAATTGCAATTGTTTAAATTTTTAATTGTTTAAGTTTTAGTTACCCAAGTTCCTCGTAATCACATGAACGAAGTCGCAGGCATCGTCAGTTAGTTGCAAATAAATTACCGAGAATAAGACCATTAACGTCCACGAACCAGCATATAAACATTGTGATAAAAGCTTTGTGGTTGCTTGACATACCTTGATTGTCCAAATACAGGGTACTAAGATATGTTACATTTTTACTACATTTGGTGATCGCTTTTTGAGACGTACACATGGTTATTTTATAATGCAATCACTTGGCAACACTTATATTTATTTAAATTGTTACAGCTTGATCGAAAGACTGCACACGTCGCAGAATGTACCTTTATCATTTTTATAACAATACAAGAATAAAATAGATGATGTAGCTCGCTGGGTTTAAAGTTAATTAATTAATAGCCACAACAAGGAAATAAACTGTATTTAATTGTTGAAATGTTTATAGTAGTACAATTGACGTGAGCAGTTTTTAGGTCAAGCTGTGACAATTTAATGACAATTAAGTGTTGCCAGCAGACATAATTATAAAATACCTATATCCGTCTTTTACAATCGCGTCAAGTTGGTACACCACAGTCTATGTTGATATTAAGAGGCTATATAATTGGAGATACGCTAAGAAATAGAACTATTTACAGAATGTAATAATCCTTAGAATACCATAAAAAGTGGACGAGGTTTAATAAACTAATAAGGAAAAACAGTATTATATTTCTTTTTATAGATGTCGTATTGTAATATTCAAACTTACAAATTTCGAGTAAAGTAGTTAATGTTAAAAATAAATAGTTAATAGCAGTCGATATAATTATAACAATAAAAAAATACTGGATTGTTCGGACGCTTTCGGAAAAAATCGACTGCGTTGAAAAATAACACATGTAAGAAAAAAGTTACTGTATTTACATTAATAGCAATGATAATTTATCTATATGAATGTTCAATTAAACGCATCAACCGTACAACATAAGCGCATGATCCTTTTGTATACACGACTAACTGCATAATAATTACGTGATGATGGTCTCCAGTTGGGCAACAATAGAATGACACATTGCACAAGGTCGCATAGGCACCATTACAGAAGATACCATCAGCTACACCACATAACCTTATTACAGTCATCGCTACGCTGTCATTAAATTCTTATTTCCTGGCGAGTACATCAAATTGTTGGTTTAATTTGATAATAGAATTTGTATTGTACGTTCGCTAATTGCTATTTATGTCGGAAAACAAGTGATTTGTGAAGGAAGATATTGTGCTCCTAGGTAGAGCAGAAGAAGGAAGGCTATATAAATTGTTAGTTTTACTAAAATAAGTGAACTGTCGTTAGAGCTTACACTCCTATTACTAATAGGTATTAACTCTGTCTTTGTATAAACTTATCTACTCTGTATCTAGAAACCTTTTTATGTATATTTTTTTTTGGCATCCAATCTTCTTGTAGATTATTACTGCCATTGTCAAATAGGTAATGATATTTCAAGTTTCTTGCGATCATTTCAATGAACTAACAAGATGGTGGCCGTCTTCTTAGAACTTTCCAGAGAGTTTTTGCGGCAAGTCAGAATCCGTGTTCCATAGCGTTATTTCCAATCTTCTTGTAGATTATTACTGCCATTGTCAAATAGGTAATGATATTTCAAGTTTCTTGCGATCATTTCAATGAACTAACAAGATGGTGGCCGTCTTCTTAGAACTTTCCAGAGAGTTTTTGCGGCAAGTCAGAATCCGTGTTCCGTAGCGTTATTTCCCATCCACTTCACTTGTGCACAATAAACAAACTATATTACATAAAACGCCACCAATATTACAAAATATAGAGTCAAATAACACAAGATTATGAATAAAATATAAAATTCACTAAATGGCATTCCAGTGGCCATTCGTAAGCTTTAGTGTTAAGAATAAAACCAATTGGAATTTTTTTGTTACCATCAATGAGTCGAAGCATTTATTTATAAATCTTTATTCGTCATACCTCTTTCTCCCTTCGTCTACAAACTAAAACATTTTTACAATACTCAATACAATTTTACCATTAAGAGATAAAAACAAGAAAAAACATAGATAATATCTATATATTAATCCACCGATGCCGTTTTTCGTATTCGACCACAATTTCATTTGACATTAATTCGTGGCGGTCGACTGGTTGTCGTTAGATTTACCAATCCGATGTCCAAAGGTTCGAACCCGGAATTCGATTACATTTACGGAGATGAGTAAGAGTGAGTAACACTAACGGCTGACAGGAAAGGAAGACATCGTGACGAAACCTGAACCTGAAAAACATTCTTGTAGTACCACTGAATGTGGGAAAATATAGACTGCGTTTCTCACCGTTACATATAACAAATATGACGTGGGTTCCCTTGTTGAGACTATGTCCATACGATGCCTCGGGAAAAGCCTATGGGCTCTGCAATGAGTTTCGTATAGGCTGATGATGGTGATGATTTTATCTAAGGGCTTCTGCAAAGTGCACAGTTAACCCTAATAAATAATCATACAAATTTTGTAGTGTAGTCTATAAAAAAGGAGGAAACAGAGGAGCATACAAGGAAATTGACAATTTTCTGTTTCCGAAGTTGTTTAAAAACAATTAACAGCGAACAGAATAACTATGGTTATTTTATAATTGTTTTTGGTTAGAAACTAAAATTGTAATATAACGTTCCAGTTAATCAAGTATTTAAGAGTGTTTTTTAATGAACATCAGTCGACCTTGTCAGCTTTTATAGCGTCACTGAAGGATTTGTTATACTTTAACAAACTATATAGTATTTAATGTACAACAGTAAACTAGACTTATTTATATTTTATTCGCATTCAAATCTCTATATTTAAATAGATTAAGACAAATCAGTTCAATACTTTTTCTTCTTTTCTTTCTCAACGCATTTTTTTTTTTTGTTTAATAGTTATTGATGATATTTAGTGTTGCCATACCATCGACTATGCGAAGCCTTTATTTTTGAGTCTCTACTCCTCATACTTCACGCTCCTTACATCTATTACAAATAATAATATTTATACATTAACACGGGAAGGAATAAGTTTATACCCTTTATTAAGGTCGAATTTCGGCCACTAGGTGATCACTAATATTATGACTTTATTGTTTTTTGTAACTAAGATATGTTACAACGTCGCGTTTTTTTATCAGACTAAAATGAAAATATGCAGAACGTAACAAATTTTAATTCTTTGAACGATCTTCAAAGCTGATTTTAATCAGGCTCATTACATACAAAGGGAGATTTAGTTTCGCCTGTATCATAGACTTTTACCAATATGGCGGCTTTTTCTTTACGATAGTAACATGATATATCCCGGAGCTTCACTTGCATTTAAGACCTATTTACAATTACTATCAACGTAGTCGGAAACGATTCAACAAATTCCGTTTAAAGTACGACCGTTGCATAAAGAGCTGATAACGCTACTGAACTGCGTCGCGTAGTACCTTGACGACGTGAGCGGTTGCAGTTCGGTTTTTCTCGTTAATGTTCGGTTCACATCAGGCGACTAACCGGGCCTCGGTTGCCGATACCGCACACCGTGCCACACGACCCGTTCATAATATATTATCATAATTGCTATCGTAAAATATTAATTTAAACACATTACTAATTATATATTCAATATTGTAACGATACAATTAAACAATGTCGTAACTCATATGTCAAAATTACGTTTTTCGATTGTTAATCCTAATTTTTGATGTCCATATGATGTAGGCAATATTTATTCTCTGTCATCATATAGTCCATAGAAAAATCGATAATAAATATAATATGTTCGTCCTTGACCGGTTTGTTTTGCTAACACTTCTTCGTAAGCGTTTTCAGTGTTCTGTCAATTTATTTGCTAAATTTTTTGTATCGAACTGCGAATCCACTCGAGTAAACATTCATTAAAGTACTTGGTCAACATGACGTACATCTTTGTGGTTACTTTTTTTAACGTTTTGATTATAATGAACTATTCTAGGAACTCAAATGGCGATAAAAATTTAAACAAATGGTACTGAGATTTATAGTAAGGGTTATTTTTTAATCTGTGTATTCATTTTTTTGACATAATTATATGGAAAACACAAGAGACAACAGTTACAAAAGGAAAAATATATTAATCTGATACCTAACAATGTGTTTACACATAGAGTAAGCATACACTAGTTATCGAGATTATTAAGGAACCAGCGGCCTGCTCCGGCTTCGCACGGGTATTAAATATATAGCCTATATCATTCACTGAAAAAATGGTTAAAATCGATCCAGTAGTTTTGATTTATTAATTACTGCCTGAGGCCCGCACGCGTTAAATTTGGAGTAACCTCAAAAATAGCAGTATTTCTCCACTACTTAATTTATGTTATTATACATATAAACCTTCCTCTTTAATCACTTTATCTATTAAAAAAACCGCATCAAAATCCGTTGCGTAGTTTCAAAGATTTAAGCATACATAGGGATATAGGGACAGAGAAAGCGACTTTGTTTTATACTATGTAGTAATGAAGCAATTCAAAGTTATATATTAAAAATTTATAAAAAAATAATTAAACTAGAAATATACTAATAGTTATCACAGAATGAGAGGGGAAAAAGAAGGAATCAGACAATAAAAACAGACAATAAAATTAGAACCAAACAGTTTGAAAGAATAGAAAATGTTAAAAATAATTAATAGAACCTTTTATTAAAATTTATTACATGTACCAAAAGAAGCTCTAAAATTGGAGGATACGGGCGGTTAAATACCCTTTATATGATCAAGTACTCAAATATGTATTTTAATTTTTATAATTATTTTGAAACATATTTTTATGTATGCACTAGCTTTAGCCCGCGGCTTCGCTCGCGAGTATGTACATTTGGCATATCACTCGAGAACAGTACTCTTTTCCGGATGAAAGGTACGTTACAGATTACATACGGTATTACGGGACGGACCCACAGAATACATGATGTTAGGACACCCTATTTATATTCTCTGTATCTGTCTATATCTGTATCTTAATATGAATAATGATATGTCAATAAATACTTATTTAAACTTAATTATTTATCAAATTTAATATCCTGTTAATTAGTCAGTGATTTTGATTGTGCGTTGGATTGGTTAGGTAATGTTAGTGAAGAAAGTTATGTTATTGATAAGAGATTTAGTTGTTTTAAAAATGTTTAAAATTGTTTTGCTGAAAACGTTTAAAATAATCGGCCGCTAATGATACATTGTGCGCTTAAATTTTTGGGTCACTCGTGGTTGGTTACACACTGAAGTTATACCTATATATTGCTATCGTAATAAAATGTAAAAGTACATGCAGTGCACAATTAGTATGTCATACCGGAAGGGCAATTCGGTTGTGTAACTGTTACATATCCCTCGGGGACAATGTCTTTTTTTTCAAGATAAAATTACTGAAATGTAATGATGATTGGTTTAGTACTTAAGGTGTAAAACCAAACAAATTCTCATTGGTACTTATAATTTTCGTTAGGGTTAGACAACTGTTATGCCTTTTTTGAGTTTGGGTGTAAGTCAAAGGCGGACGACAACCGTGAATTTACATGGGATAAACCACTGATCTCACTTTACAGCCACTACGAATACTTGTTTTTAAATATATATCCTACTCGTAATTTATTAACAAAAAGCGGGGAAACACTTTTGTTACTAGTGTCGATATGTTTACTTTTAAATAAGCGCATGTAAATTTGTATAACAAATAATCGTTATTTCCTTACGTCATTATTTGATAGAATTAGAGACATTTACTTTAAAATATTACTTGGTAGTTGCTACTCAAACATAAGTAGCTTTGTTCGCCTAACAATCTTTATGTGTTCAACTATTGACAGTCGAAGTGTAAAACAATACAGTGTGTTTGTAAAACAAAGACGAAGAGAATCTTGTGATGTTATCAAACAACAATTTGTTATAATTATTCTTCGACTGAATACGTGCGTATGTATTCTAATTTTCAACAATTAATATATTTTTTTTAATACTTTATACATTTTAGCGTTTGACTACAATCTCATCTGATGTTAGTTAAATGCCGAGGTGGTAAATAGCAGTGCCGTAGGTGATGAGGTGATCCCGTATCAAAATATCTTGGGGGCTATGTGACTTATTACCTTTGAATTTATCGTGTATTTCACGATATGTGACTTAGGAATCATCAGGATCAGCAAACACTTTCTCTTCATATTTTAATTATTTGTTTATTCAGAGTATATTGTTGAAATTGTGAGGAACATTTATGACTTTTTATATTAATCAGGCCGTCTGTAGCTCGGGGGTCCGTATCACTGATACGGCTGGTATAACGCGGTGGTAGCTACGTCTCTGGCAAAGACGATAAGCATAGAGAGGAACTATCTCTCAAACGCCAGGGCGCCCCTATAGGTGCTTTATGACGGACTTCAATTTCAGGATGGTAGCTAAATAGAAAAACTTATAAAAGGACAATTATTTAAATCCTTGAATTGTATCATCTTTTGGTAAATTTATAGATTTGATTTTTGATTTTGTATACGTGTTTTTTTGGTAAATTCAATGTCGGTTTGACGGTTTAATCTTAGACGGTGTTACTTGTCCTTTACAATACCATGTATTAAAGTTTATTTACAAAGTTATTAGCATCAGAAGTATAAACAGTTTAACAGAAATAACTCTGTCTTCTTTTTTCTGTAACGACTATTTTACAAACTCTCCAGTTAATGTTTTAATTTTTATAACAATATTTTTTTGTCAATTTCTTCATATTCGACTTTACTATTACGGTGTTAATGTACTTATAACAAAGAGTTTTAAACGTTTGCTAATTCTAATAATAAACAAATATATCATAATAAAACCAAATACATAGACTTGCAACAGCGCATATAAAATAAAGAGAGAGAAACGATTACATTTATCATTCAATTGTTACATTTTACTGTAAAAAAATTCTACTGTCATAAATATGATTTCGAATAAGCGCGATAACTATATTACACGTAACTCTATACTTCTTTAAACCGCACTTCCCAATTAATACCATAATGGGAACCCTATTAAATAAAAAAAAGTGGTGGATATTTGCAATAGTATATGAACGGTTCTATTTGATTGGTGTCGTCGTCATCATCATCAGCCTGTAAGAGACCCACTGTAGGACCATAAGCTTCTTCCCGAAGGGAGGTATGGGCATAATCGCCACGTCAGGCTACGACGTATTGGCGATTTTAAAGTTTTAAAAGTTTTAAATTTTAAAATCCACAGTTCTATTATTTTTCCCACATACGGTAGTACTACACAAGAACATTTCCCTAGTTCAGGTTTCCTCACGATGTTTTCCTTCACCGTCAGCCGATAGTGCTATCAATTTAAACTAGTAAATGTACGCCAATTCCTAAAAATTCGTTGGAACATGCCGGTGTTTGAACCTGCGGACATCGGTTTGATATTCTACCGATCAAACCACTTACTGTGTACTTAATGTTATTGAATCATACCTTGTCAGAGTTCATGGAACGATATTTTCCTATCAACCAATGAAACTGATAAGTGATGTTACGTTTTCAAGTAAAATACGTACTTTTGAATTTGAAAACTGCTCTATGGTTTCACAATCAGATCCGGAGCCATGAAGCTATCATTTATTAAAACTAACGTCAACCTCGACATTTACGACTACGAAAGGCATATCTGATAGTTAGTCTTCAATTACAAGTTATAAATGTTTTATCATGGTCAAAAATATAATCAAAAATTGTACTCCAAAATATATTCTACCTGTTCTCTTTGTTTAATTATTTTGATAATATATACATTACCAGTACTGTCGTGTTTATAGCGACAAAATACCCTTAAAATCCAACTAAAACATTATTAGAAATATGGCCAACTTTGGACTACTTCAAAGGATGTCGAGATTATTTAGTTTTCATACTTTATATAATTTAATGTACGACTACAATCTCATTCTGATATTATATATTGAAACCTAAGGCAACACTTTAAATCTAGACAAGTACATACTAACTTTCAAGTGCAACTGTCGGACCACTCCGACAGGACCTTGACGATAAATTTTTGCAAGTACAACTGTCGGTGCCCTTCGACAGGACTTTGAGGACAAATTTTTAAGATTATTCTAGTAACTAACCGGGCAATTATTAAAAAAAAACCTGCCAACATGCTATAATTGCATCACGATGTTTTCCGTCACTAAATACTCCGGCTCATAGCTGGATTAAATCCTACGTCAAACGAAGTACTGTCCGAATACGCTGCTACTGAGTTATCTTGTTGTAAGTTCCTGAATATAATATGCAAATTTTTTGTTTATCGTCAACATAGACGGTAACTTCAGACGCTATTATAAGATTATTTTGCAGCAATTACGTATTCATTACAAGGTTAAAATATGTTTTGACCGTTCGATAGCCACTTTAAAGAAACGAGTGAATGGATACAGGTATCTTTGCATTCACTTCATGGAGCTATATTTGGCGGACTGTTAGTACTTTTAGTTTAGTAACTGTTTATTTGCTACATTGCTACGTAAATAGCTTCTTTATTTTGGGCATTGAACGTTTTGTTGTTAGACTTTTCAAGGGCAGATTAGGGGGGGAACGGGGCTGGGGTGGCGCACAAGAACACGTATGTGAGATCCCCACCCCCTCCCTCAGTTAGTTCAAATAAATTAAGGAGCTGAAAGACGTTAACACCTGTTATACAGATTCCTTATTGAGTACATAATACTATTCAAAGTAGCACATTGCAAAATATCACGCCTAACAATAGAGAAACTATCTACCTACTAGTTGCTACCTTTTTAAAGCGGTGATGATATAGAGGATAATTTGTAAGGTGCTGAAAGTTACCAAGAGGATCTACCTTACTTTATAATTATGAAGGGAGATTTACGAATTTGGCAACACATGAGAGGAAATGTACCTGAGAAATTGTTACGATACTGCTAAATATAGCAATCCTGTGTAATTTTGCACACTTCCTATAACAATCAGCGTTTGGTAATCGATTTTTCTCTGTGTTATGCCGATGGAAGACATATCTTCCTTTAGTCCGGTAAAACTGTGAAGGCCCACAAGGTCAATAGAGTATAGTCAGCTGGAAAAAAAATCTTCCCAGCAGGATTACGTCTAAGTAGACTGGCCTTAATAAATGTCTGTTACGACATTACTTTAATGATGAACCCTGAAAAAGTACTAGATATCTTCAGCAGTAAACATTAATTTATGTGTGATTTATTTTATTATCCTTTTATACAAGATTTGCAATTATTTTTATAGTTATTGTTGTATATCATTAATAAATAATGACTCCGAGAGACATCTTTTTTTTTCGAACTGACTACACTGTTGGCTTCTTAAGGCCGTTACAGTTTCACCGGACTACAATCCGGGAGACTAAAGGAGACACTCCATACTTAACTTGGTTTATAAGACCTTGGTTCTTTCTCATTTTTTATATCAGTTTCGTTAATATATAACTAGCTGATACCTACGACTTCATCTGCGTTGTTTATTAATATGAACAATATATTTTATGTAGAGAGAAAAAAAAACATAAGCACATCACTGCTTACCCCACATCTCCTCGGTAAGGAAACGTAGTGCTTATAAAAATTGTAGTTTCTTAAAAATAAAACACGTCACGTAAGATTTTACCGTTTTAGACAATCAACTTTTTCCTGTGCCCCCCCCCCTCCCCCTTTCCTATCAATATTGTGTTAAAAATTATAGATCCCCCGTGCATGTAATGTACAAATCGAAATCAAAAAATAATGTATGTTATGAACTTCCCCTATGAAAAACCTTTAAGGACTAAAACATTGCATTAATACTTGAATCTATATCTGCTTCGATTGGCGACGCCTCACGCTACGCTTAACTCTATTCAGCGTTCGCCTTACCCTGTTTCAGTTTGAAGGTTGAAATTGACAATTCAGACCTGTCAAAGTAGAATTTATAATCTAGTTAGCTATTTAACAGTGACCTCAGGTGCTATTTATGTTTATTTTTTTATGACTATAGATGGTTATTGGCTGCGATAACCAATAATAACTTCTTAATATATACGTGTTTGCTACTTCGGTTGAATAAAATTTAATAATCTACTCTAATTAAGTGTATTTAATCGCAATGGTATACAATATTTATGACGTTAGGGAAATTAGCCATACTACGTGAACCGTTCAATGGGGAGGGAGGTCTTCAAAATACCACGCTTGGTCACAGGGAAGAGAGGGAAAACCGTGTTTATTGAATAACTACATGAAAACTATAGGGGAGGGGTCTTCTCATATACTACGGATGGTTACCAAGGGGAGGGAACGGGATGAAAAGTGTCAAACACGGGTCACGTAGTATGGGTAAATACCCTTATATTTTTATATGGTTAAGTATTCAAGGTTTTTATCACGTAGTGCTAGAAATTTTGTAATGTAAACGACAAATAACAAAACCAACTAGAATATTATGAAGTTAGCTAGAATATTAAAATATTCTATAAATTGAACTACGCTCTTGTATTTACCAACTGTAAGAAATGTGATTGTAAATTTAAGGTATACGAATGATTTCAGCAAAACAAATATCAATCTTAACCAATAATACCAATATAATTATTGCAAAGTGTTTGTTAGCTTTGACGCCTTTACTACTGCACCGATCATCACATAATTTTGCATACAGAATACAGAAAAGGATATAAAGTTGTTTTAATTTAGAAAAAAAGTACTGTTCCCGTGGGATAGGTAAAATAAATTAACACGAACGTGCTGCCAGCAAAAGCTAGTATCAAATATCTTAAATTAATTTAAAAAAATTGTTACATAGTTTTGCGAATTGTTCTTAAAATAAATACCGCATATTTATCTTCAAGGTTTTACTTTTAGACCTTTAACTACTCGTACGTTCTTCAATTTCGATAGTAGATTCTACAAGTGAATGTTTGAGTGTTGTAAACATATTCGATTTGTGAAACACTGTGTACTTACATATATATAAGTGGTTGGTTAAAAGCTTGCACATGTATTGTTCTAAAATTAATAGCTATTGTTATTAACGCATAAACTGTGTACTCTTTAGTTTTAGTACTTAAGATCGTATAATGCAGCTTTGATAATTTCTTATATATTACGCTATGTGTCATACGGTCAAATTGAATATAAACGATGGTCACACATTCTTTGAGCTTAAATAAGTAAATTATACATACTAAGGTACTAAACATACGATTTCGAAACATTATTAAATTGCAATTTAATTAGTTTATCGAGCTACTAAATTTAGAACTGTGTTTTGTTTTGGAGTCGTATTTTTATCGCATTGGCCATCTACATAATATAATATAGGCTGGATAGCTGTTTGTATAAAAAAATATTTCTTACTAATATAATGGCTTCATTTTACAGCTTATGTTTAAATGTTTAAACTTTGGGATTGATTACTAATATCATATTCTTCCGCATTACATTGTAAACTTAACAACACTATGAAACTTCTTGGAAATATATTTATTATCTAAAATCCCTTATAGAGCACTTTAACTATAGTCCCAAACTAAGCAGTGCTTGCATAGTCCCCGATTTTACTAACTTTATTGTATACGTGTGGACTTAGGGATCTAAGTATTCTTGTGGTCCGGTGAAACTGTGGATGCCTTGCCAGGTTGACAGTGTAGTCAGTTCGAAAAAAAAAAAAACTAAGTATTCTGCAAAGGATGATTTAGCAGATGGAACGGGGATGTTCAAATATTTTTGATATTCTTGAATGGAATATTAGTAGCATAAAAATAACTTTATTTTAATATAAAGCAAGTTAGTAGTTAAAATGATGAAGTTCATTACCCAATATAACACATTATTTCTTATTTTTGAAGTTATACTTTTTTTGGCGCGTTAGGGAAAAATGATGAGAGTAAAATTTTACGATGCGCGCGCGCACCGTCACGAAAAACCGACACCCTGAAGTTAGCTATAGTCAACATTTGATTCACATAAACGTATGTATGTATTAAATAACTTTTTTTTATTGTTAGAGTCGTTTTTTCTACAAACGTAGAATAAGGCGCAAGATAACATTTTGGGAAAGATTTTTATCTTGTTACGCTAAAGAAGTATAACTTCTAACGCGTGTACATAAGTGTAATAAGTACACACTACTTTTTTTTAATATCTAGCGCACGGCTTTGTACGCATTTATTACGCAGTAACAATTATTGTTTAGTAATTTTAATTTACCCAATCGCTATTTTATGATTACTAAATTTATTATTGGTAATTATTATAGGCCTTCAATTTTAAAATAAAATCTACTGCCGGCATCTAAAAAAAAATATTAAGATCTATTGGAAATAAATACACACATATTTATGATTTCTAAAATTATAATTGAAGTTTTATAGTACTAGTTTCAGAACGGAATACATCCCGTAAACAGAATTACATCAAAATTGGTCAGGAATACAAGAAAAACTAGCTTTTTGGAAATATTTTTAACGATTTACAAAGCACAGTGACATTTCTGTCTTGTATACAACAGTTTGTAACTCAATATACATGATAATACAAAAAAAAAACCTGTATTGGACACAGGTCGCTGTTATTTTATTTTATTTTCATATGTACAGTCATAAGTCATAAATTAATAGTACATAAATCAGCAAAAAAAGGCAATCTAAATATTATATATGTGAATTTGTATTTATTAATAGTAATCGAAATATTAAATGTACACAAGTAAAACGTTCACTCATCGACAACAATAAATGAAATATTTTTTTCAATGTGCATTGATTTTTTTGCACGAACTGGCTTCCTTGTAAACTAAATTTATTTGCAACCATAATAATTCTGATTATTCCAAATACGTGTGCATTTTGTATTGTCTATCCGATTTTATATTAAAGGTTCGTTGTTTCTTACAATCTGGTCACGTTTAATGAAAAAAAATTATCGTTACTTGTATTTTATGTGCCATTTACTAGAATAACAAGTTTATGGACACCACTTGTTAATAATGAAAAAAAAAAAAACATAACATTATGTACTATTAACGAGTTTTCTATACAAATGAATAAAAGGGAAGTGTCTGTTTGTAATGTCAAAATAACAGCTATTTAATAACTGGATATTAAAGTATATAATATGGAACTTATAACAAAAAAACAGTTTTTAATATTTTTGTGGTCCCGTTTGTTTGTTTCGCATAGTCTTTGAAACGGTTGAATCAAATTCACGGGACTTTCACTGGCAAGCAGCGGATTTTGCAGGGAGTAACTTAGGTTACTCTCATTTTGGGAAAAATAAAGTGTTTCACTCAAATACAATCCTATATAACAATAAAAACGCAATCGATGTCGCGGACGGATGCTAGTTTATAATTAAAAATTATATAAATTAATACAAGCCTTGAATTGTTAAGTACCTATCAATTTTACTATTTTATCGGTACGTACTTTAATGCGTAGATTGTATCTGGATTCATTATTATAGTCACTGTTTAAGAGATCGGTATGAAAATAGTCTGAACAATTTACCTAAATAAAATAATTATCAAAAACCTTAGTAGACTTTACTTTTTAATCCTTTGTAGGTTTTGTCGTTTGACAACGTTCTATCTTGATAGTAAATGGCTATCGGGTCTAAAGGTCTAATTCGGTAAATCTACTTGAGAACTGCCTCTCAAACGCACCCGCCGGAATAGACTGTAAGTGCTTGGCGATAGTAACTTAAGGATGATGGTTAACCGGGAAAATGCCCTATTTTTTTTCATTTTTGGTTATAATAGAGCTCTTTTATTAAATCAGTAAACATTAGTAGACGATATGCAGAAATAGTACCTGCCACCACTTTGTCCAACAATACGAATGTTCCATGAATGTGCCGCGAGACCCGTCAAAATCATTTTCAGATTTCCTTATCGCTGTTTTTATAACCAATTGTAGGTGATAAGTAATTCTATGTAATAGTTTTTTTCTTAAATCTAATTTAGAGAAATCACTTATATGACGCGGGTTACGTTTGATGCTGGTATAAAATGTCTTTTAATTATGTAAATTCGGAGTGATTTTAAAATTTAGTCTGCATCTGTAATCAATATATACGAATATATTGTGGTAATGGGCAAGTTGCATGTTAAACCAGGGTAATTAGTTTAATATATTAACTAATGCTAATAGCCTCAATGAGACTGAGTGGAACATTTCAGTGAACGGAAACATCGTGATGAAACCATAGCATGATGCTGTTTCTAATGTCCACTTGTCCACATTTGACTCTCGAGTATAAAACTTCTCGTTAAATGACTTGTAAATCTGTTCCGGTAGCTACACTTCAGTATTAGTTATGTCTCACAAGACGTTAACTTGGGCAACAGGAGATGAGATTTTACTTAAATGGTAATCTAAATTTATAAGCCTTAATAATTAAATCTAACTAATATTGGTAACCTGAGCTCGATTATTTATTTGTTTGCTTAGCTTTTGCGCCTTAACTAACTGCCCTTTCATACATGAACTTTTCGATACACATTCTTAAAGGCAGAGAAAAGTACAAAGGGTATCTTTCATAAAGAACTACTGTTTTACCGGTGAAATCTACACTAACGCGAACGGAACCGCGGGCAGGAGCTAGTGTCATAGGAAATGAAATTATTAATGTTAATTCCACCGTTGAATACAGTCAGATGATTTTTTTTTCTTTTCTATACCCTACCGGCTGTGACCGCGGCCTCCACCGTTATTTTTTATTCGTTGTTGTTATTATGAATTATTGCAAAAAGTATTTCAGTTACGTATATTGCGATTTGTCAATTTTTATTGTCGTCAGACGAAAGGCACAATGCTATTATACAAGTGGTGTTTTGTAGCAAAATAACGGCATAAAAATTCATTCGTGTAAAACGATTTATATAGTTTGTGTCGAAAGGTGTTGGAGTTTGTTGATTTTAGCTTATATATCCATGCTGGCATACATTTATGTTTGTTTATATAGATTTCCTTTGATACTCTTTAATACATTACGTATAAAATTCGTCTCGTGTTCGATTTTTGAAAATGTTATTATTCTAATCGATTATTGAAAACGAGATCCAACTTTCTGATAACGTATTAATGATTTGTTATATTTTAAATTCAATAATCGAATCAAATCAAATATCGATTTATAAGTTTTCGATTTATAAATTTCAGACCTAATTTATGATACAAAAAATATTAAATTTATTAAAAGTAGCAATGACCGGTGCTACGCTATTGTTTCGTTCTTCTTAATATATATAGCTATTTGATGGGCAGCACATTTTGCGGGGCCTTGATCGGTAGGTAACACGGAATTATCGGAACAAGGCCAGTGCGATGACACTGCGTTATTTACTTTTTATTATTTTCCTCTGGCGTTCATGTAATAAAAACTAATATCAACTAGTGTCGGTCCCCGTCAGTTTTTTTGGCCGCTCTGAATATGAACGTAAGTACGGACTTGCGCATAATAGTACCGTCAAGAGTTTAAGACAAAACATTAATATATTATGAAAGGAATTTAAAATTGTCATTTGTTTATCCTTATGTCGTCTCGATGTTATACAAATATATTACGAGCAGGACCGGCGGTTGTTGTCCTGCCTACATAATAAATAAATATATACTTATATACATGAAACGCTTAAGGTGGTTCGAGTTTTTCAAATTCTTTCAATTTTAAACATTCCCAGTGAATTACTATATCTATTGGTGAAGTCCGCATTACAATCAGTTCAGTAGTTTTTGATTTTATTCCGAACATCCAGGCAGACAGACAGACGCGGCGGACGATTTTGTTTAATAATATGTAGTGATAATACGCTTTTATACTTAAATTTGTGTTCTTCGAATCTATGTTCAGGGCGATCAAAAAGTTTGTAAACGGGATACAAAAAAAAATCACATGATTGTTATTTGTTTAAAGAGAAAAGGTTAAAAAATAATGGTTGTAAGGTGATCATTGAATCCAACTTATTATATGAACTTTTTAAAGTTTTACAACAAATTTGTTCAAAGATATATTCTTCTAATAATACCTTGAGAGCCAGTCTCCCTATAGGTTTAGCGTGATTACCATCTTACACTATCATTTAACATCAGATGAGATTGTGGTCAAACGCTAACCTATAAAGTATAAATAACAACTCTAACACGGCTTCGACGTAGTCCGGTGAATCTGTAGATGCCTAATAGAGCCATCAGGGTATGTCAAATACACTTTTGACTTTTCGCAACTATGATTTACCTAACTGACCAACATTGTCGGAACTATGCTTGACCTCAGAATTATAATGCATAATTAACGACGCGATAGGAAGTTATCTTGTAACATTTCTAGTCCTACACTGTTTTTCATAATAATAATGTTTAAATAGACCGGAAAACGCAAACTAATGGGAAAATCACAATAATATAATAAAGAAAAAAAAATTCCTCCTTTTGTAATAAAACATACAGGAATTAAGCCAAATAGGTTCCTTAATATTTATATTTTATAGGTATAATTGTTACAAAATACAACAACTTGCAATCACTTTCTTACCCTTATACTGACGTCTACCAAACTATAAATGAATATGGCTTCCTCCGATATTAGGCGTGACAATATATAAGTTAATAGTTAATACATTAAAAGTGTATAGTTATTTTTCAATATACATATTAGATATCGCCGTTATGTCACAGATTTATTTACTACCCTGTTGTCATAACAGGCATACATAACTCTATGTGTTAAATATTTGCAACTGATTGAATTTTGGTTTTACAAAGCCGGAAAACCTATTTCCTTAATACAATCAATTGTTACACCAAACCGTTAAATTAAATTCCATTGTGAGAATTTTAACTTGGAAACGTCATAAAGTCCGTGTTGTATCGCTGTTGATGGTGTATGTCACGTGTATTAAGATATACCAGTGCTACGCTGCCAGATTGTTTATGTCTAGAGACGTGCCTGTTCCGCGACTAGTTGCGAACAACGGCTCTGGTTTGCGATAATCCATTGTGTCTGGGTAAAGTTAATTCTGTCCGACAGCGACAATTACGTTAAGTACGTCGGCAATCATGAAATGATTACGACGTCCGGTGCTTGTACATTTACCAATTCAAAGGTAGAAAAGTTACATAGTTAAATTGTAGACACGAGTATATTTTCATTTATTAAATTCACAATCTATTTTCGTAACTAATCGAGGTTATACATAGCGAATGTAAAATAATAATGAAGGTTTTCGTTTCAGATACGTTTGCCGCTATCATGGCTACCGATAGCAAAAATGCGGAGAGTAATAAAACTTTCGATAACACTCTAACTAATGGCGACTTAGTTAAAGCTAATATAACAAGAACGAGCTTAAGAAATGCTAAAGATAATGATAATAAAATAGAGAAACAGGATACAGACAATTGGGAAGGTATGGGTATTTTTGAAAAAACCAGGAAAATGATATCTCTGATCACTGTGGAGCCCATTCTGGCATGTTATGTTATGCCATCGGTATTGTCAGCGCTGGCTACTCAGAATCTTTATTTGGAGAAAGCTTGTCGAGTGAACCTCGGATTCGATCATCATATTTGTGATGCTTTGACGCGACGAGAAACAGCTAATTATACTCTCGAAGAAGAAGCTGTTCAGACGCTCGTGGCTTCGGTCACTGGCTGGAAAACAGTATTACAATCGTTTTTACCTTGTGGAATTCTGATATTCCTCGGAGCGTATAGTGACAGAGTCGGCCAAAGGAAGTTCTGTATGTTATTGCCAATAATCGGTGAATTCTTGACGAGCATCGGTTTGATTGTGAATACTTACTTTTTCTACGAACTACCAGTGGAAGCGGCTGCAGTTACTGAAGCAATATTCCCCGCTTTAACCGGCGGTTGGTTCACAATGTTCATGGGAGTGTTTAGTTACATAGCGGACGTTACAACAGAAGAACAGAGGACGTTAAGAATAGGAATTGTGAATTTATTCCATTCAGTGGGTGTGCCAGTGGGAGCGGCTCTGAGCGGAATTTTAGTGAGAAAAATCGGTTTATATGGTGTGTTTTCTGTTAGTGCGACTTTATATATTCTAAGTTTCCTATACGGATTCTTTAGGATCAAGGAAGTGAAGAAGGCAGATCCGTCAGTTGTGAGTATAAATCATTTATACTTCATTGATTAACATAATCGTGCTTTAAGTGACTAATTAATGGTTTATGGTGAATGAACGGTGTTATATAAACGCATGTCACTATAATCATAAATATTGTAGATCCAAACGTGATATAGCGGAGGTCTTATGATTAAACGGTTCATTGGACGAAACAAGAGTCTTCGTGTTATTGAATCGATAAGCCTGACATTTACGGTCCAATTCATTTTCGGATATAATTAATTATATGTTATAACTGGGATACATTTTCAAGTGAACGATTGTATTAGTGACATATTATTTACTAGAATAATGAATGTATTCATTAATAATGCAATTATCTTAAGTTATTTTTGTAACATATATTTTATAGACTACTAGCTAATCCGGCGAACTCCGTACCGCCTAACAGTTAATGAATGGCATTTTAATTTATAGCTAAGCTTAATTTATGATTTTATTAACGTAATAAAACGATTACTAAAAGCTTACAAGTTAAATAATTCATTACGACAATAGATATAGAAATTATACAACATTTTTATGAAATCACAAAACCATATATTTCAATGGCGTATTAGCGAGACATATGATTTGTTGATGCTGTGTATTCTGCTGCATGGGTCACTTTCGGGTTTATTGTCTTCAGTGTATCATCTTGTGATGTATTACATTTTTTGTTTTGTTACCAAGTGCAAGAACAATTAGGACATTCGTTTGCCGTTACATGTACATGCCACTTACATTTTACCATGCGAAGGACATTAGCTTTCTAAATTTAGATTACAAATACTCAGAGATTGACCTTGTGATTTATTAATCCTCATGTCAAATGCAGGATGAATTGCAAATTTAATAGCATATTGGTTGGGATCATCGGAATGAGAACTTCTTCACCTTTGAATTCCCCTTTAAGTGCCATCTCATGAATCACATGTGTCATCAGTTTTCATATCAACAAACGAGTTCCATTGGATAGTTCTAGTTGGTCCAGATTTTGAAGCACGACGACTACATTTGTAAATTTTGCTTTGATATGTTAGACACATCCTAATAGTTTAAGCATTCAGTTGTACAGCTTGTGGTTTCTCCTCTGTTTGTTACACAGCCATTAAATTTGGATGATCCAAATCCTTCATCTTAGGCGCCAAAATTGCTTGCTGACTTAACCACTTGTTATTTTTGTGGCTTGTAGTGATCTTCGGAAATATTTTCTTGATGAGTTCATCTTTCGATGACACAAAATAACAAACATTCTGAAGAAATTAAATCAATTCCATTGATTCGTTTATAGGAAACTGACCATTACCGATGGTCAGCAAATCCTCGGTAAAATCTTCAGCAGATTGATCGTTTAGTACTACAATTTGTAATAATTACTCATCGCTGTAAGCTGAAATTTCTTTACTTAGTTAGCGCCACAGATTTAATGATTGAGGCAAGCGTTTATTTCATCGCCAACAGCTGATTCTGGAATGTCTGGAAATGTTTTCGATAGCAAGATCATTACACCTCCAAAACATTTTTTTTTATATTATAGGGGGCAAACGAACAGGTGGGTCACCTGATGGTAAGTGATCACCGCCGTCCATAGACACTAGCAACACCAGGGGAGTCGCAAGTGCGTTGCCGGCCTTTTAAATATGTGGGCCTCCGGCACTCTCACTGACCGAACGAAACGCAAAAGTGCAACCACTGTTACTTCACGTTGGTTTTCTGTGAGAGGGTAGTACTACCCCGGGCGAGCCGACCCATTCATGCTGAAACCAGTAATAGCTACAGCGTAGCTCTACCACCTACCAATCATTGTGACGAAATTCTAATGTTCGGTTAAGTGCTTCCAATGCCAGTTTATGCGCTATTGTGTATTCGTCCCAGATTATGATTTTAGATGCAACTTAAACTTTGATCATCGTAAAGCGTTATATGACTGCTTTGTAGTAGTTTGAATGTTCAAACGTACTATTCCAGAAGAAGCAATTGCATTTGGGCTTCTTTGGAAAATATTAGATTTTATTTTTTTATTAATTTTGGTCTTGGCATTGTTAATAATAATACTTGCGAAATAAGATTTATTCATAATACTTGCACAAAATAAACAAATAAGTCGGTAACCCTTCAAAGCCTTTATACATTGCTACTAATCCCACATGTTGCCGTTTAACTATTAACCTAATTGAAAAAAAAATATATTGGCCTTGATTGTAGGAACATATATAATATCCTTGTCGATTGTGTGAGGTTAAGTTTACTTTTTTTTTTCTTTGTTTTGGTCACAATGAAAGCCATAAGCTTGCATCAAATAAACTATCAATTTAAAAAAACAGCTTAGTTCGAAATCGGATTTATGAAATAATTAATGTTTTTTTATATGAATTTATCGATACTTTCATAGTTATTCTGCTATTCATTGTGAAAACAAATCCAAAAAGCTAAAGATTATGAAAATCGCTCAAGCCGTTCTTGAGTTAAAGTGTAATCGGATATAAACAAACCCGATTTTGTTTTATACAGGAGAACATGAGATAAAATGTGATAAACAATTGGAAACAAGTATTCGTGTAAGGTAATATTACGCAGACAGTAGGTAACTTTTTTTTCTGTATTTCATAAATTACCCTGGAGAACCTTAATAACCAGACTTTCAGTTTAGAGCATATATTTAGTATACTTAGAATCGATATAGCGTCGGTCAACTGCGTGAGCTAAGTGGTCATTTAAGCTTGAAACTGTTTATACTAAAAAACGTATTAAATCCTAATATATATTATAAATGTCAATGCGTTTGTTTGTTTATTACCATTTCACGACTTAACTACTATACCCACTACTACTCCAGAAAAAGTACTACATCGGAGGGATAATCTTTATAGGCCTTATGAACGTCAAAGTTACCACTAGTTCGGAAAACAACCCAGTCAAAATCCAGTCATCGAGAAGAACCGGCAAGAAACTCGATCTGGTTTATCTTTTCAGCAAACATAATATATAACACACATTTTTAAGAACATTTTTATACTTATAGACATAGATAATTAATTACATTCGCTTTTGGTGGATGCACCGAGATGGGCGACATTTCCTGACGTCAAAAGTCATGGTCAAAAACTAGTATTACAGTGGATTTCGATTATAACAACGTTGGAGGAACCACTTTAATGTCGTCACTGTATCCGGAACTCGCTATATACAAAATAGCAGAAAGTCATGTACTTCTATACGTTTATATTTATTTATTTATCGAACTATGTTGCACACCGTTGTTATTTTAAAAATGTGTTATAGTGCATTATTTAAGTTTGGTTTTTATTCAATATTTAAATAATTGTTACCTTTCTTCAATTTTTTACACATGCTAAATAGTCCTACCTACTAACGAGGGAAGCATATCTGACCATGACCATGTTTAAATGCAAACAAATTATAAGAAAACTTAATAGTTTTATGAATGAGTATTTGTGCTTTTTCGACTCAGTCGCAATTTCATTTCAAATTGGATTTCTAGGAATTTGTCACAAATGGTCCATAACAACAAGTCGCTATACCCGAAAACGACGCTATAACCGAAGTTGCTATTACCGAATGAATTTGATACGAAAGTATGCTTTAAATTCAAGGAACGTAAATCTAACGTCACTATAACCGAAATTTCGTTACAACCGAGGTCGTTATTAATGAAATCCACTGTAATAAGAAAAAAAGAATTAAATACTAACACTACATATAACTAGCAGATATTTTAATTATAACACATATTATTTACCTCTAAAGTAATCAATTGTAGATTTTAAGACCGTTTTGCATGGTGGTAGGGCTTTTTCTAAGTCCGTCTGGCTAGCTACCACCCTCAAGATGAAAATCTGTCGCCAAGCACCTGTTGGTGTGTTCCGGCAGCTGCACTTGAAAGCCAGTCTCCCTCTAGGTTAAGCGTGACTTACCATCTTAGACCACATCATTATTGAATATCAGATGAGATTGAGGTCAAAACGTTTACCTATAAAGTATATTAAAAAAAATCATTCGGTGTATCAGTACCATTAGCCATTTTGACATATGTCTGTGTTACGTGTTATTAACCTGTTACCATCACACTACATTAATATTTATTAAATTCCAGCTTAAATCTCAATTAACTTGAAGTGATTATATTCCTCTAATATAACCACAAAAATTCACTACATTTTCAAAAATAATTTTACATTGATTTTATGCTAACCCTATATGAAATCTTTTTAAATCTACTCTCGAATAGTAATATAAATGCAATAGGTTTCAAGTCATTGAAACGATTGCATAATATGTTACATGAGAAGAGATTGTAAAATCCATGACCGATCAACAAGATTTATTGGTATGAATATGTCTATACAACTTGCAATGACAATATGAAGTAGTGCGATTTATTTTTATTTAAGCACGTTCATATTTCTCGTACCCGTGTAAAAAGGTCTGCAAACATAGCAATTTCAGCTTAAATACAGCCATATGACTCATTTTTTTTTTACGTACAACATCAAAAAACATTGAAATTATCAAATAACGGACGGACATTTTGTTCTATGGCCATGAATTATTATTAATTATGTAACAGGTAGCAAGTTCATGACTAAAATAGATTATTCGTGCGTAACAATACAAAAAGTCCGTCAACTTGACCTAAATTGGTGTCACACTCTGCTGCAAGAAAGGGTCTTCTGTTCTAGTAATTTCTATCACGTATACAACAAACTATATTCAAAACAAACAGCAATTGTTCATCATTTCGTATATATTTATTGTAATAATTAACAATAAAAAGAAATAACTGAAATAATTTAGTCGCAGATATCCAAATATATTAACTAAGTTTATCTCTTTATAATATTGAGATAGTTAGAAATGTGTTAAAAAGTGTTGCGAGATGTCATTTATTTAACAACCTCAACGAATACCAATGTCTATTACATTTGAAACTTATAAAAAAAAAACTGTGAAAAATTATCACTCTTTTACATTTTAACGATTTAAGAACGTAGGGAACGTACTTCCTTATTTCGACTACTTCATTTTTATTTGTTCTGTTTAAATTGTATTAATTAAAATCCGATATAATTTATTTACAGTTTAGGATTTTTATCTGCCAATAATAGGTACACTGTATTGATTGAGGATATTCAATTTTCTCCTTAATTTAATATTTCAACATGCACTATTAAATAAAATCGCTCTTTCATATGTTACTGTTACAGTTTACTAACGCGTTATAAGGTTATTTAGAACAATGTTTTGATAATAATGGCCGTCGTGATTACTTATATATTTCAAATGGTGTACTTTCAGAAAACAAATCATTCTTTAATTATAGACAGCGATAGGAAATAAAGCTATTTATATTAAATCTCGTACAACCAAAAACATTAACAAAACAATAGAAATATTTTTGTGACGCGATGAGTGTTGCGTTAATTGTATCTTTGTTGAGTGCATATTTTTATTATAGTATATAGGACAGATATGACATGTAGCGACCTGATGTACGTACCTATTTGTTTTTAATTTATACAAGACTAACCGTCCCTGCGGCACCGCATGCATTTTTTATTTTTTGATGTAATAAATAGTTGACCTGATATACTTTAGATTCAGCTCGCGGCAAGTTATTGTAAAATGGATAAAAGAAAAATCTTCTTCGTGAAAAAACACTAACGTGCGCCAATTTCCACATACCAAATCCGTCAAACGGTTTTGAAGTTTATTGTTATTATATATTGTATATTAACAGTTTCTATAACTAGATATACCTATATATAGTATATATAATGAAAATACACTTCTTTGGGGCTCAATCGTGTCATACTACATACAGAACATACTGTACTTAGTCCGGCCATAAGTTCTGTTACAAATGATAATGCATTTTTTTAATGAAGTAATGTGATATTATGAAAATTGATACCTACATATTTATTAGTCTCAGAAAAATATTAAAAAAAATATTCTAATCGAAATGGCCACCTTTGGCTTTTATACAGGCCTTTAATGTGTTTGGCCACGAATCTATGGATTTACGCACTGTTTCCAAGGGATATTTCGCCACTGCTTGCTCCAAAGTTTTTTTAAGAGACTCAATGTCGCTGAAGATTTATCCAATTTTAACAAATAAACGCGTAGGGTAAATTACCTTCACTTTACATCATAAGGAACGGTTTTAGCCTTGTCAGTTTCCTTATTACCCATTTCAAAAATAACATGACATTTGGGATATTTCATAAAACACGTTTTATCTGCATATCACCGCTTTTATTGAACCGTTAATTACGATATAAAATTTAAATGTAATTAATTTTTAAATTAACCATATTTACTTTAATAAAAGTACAAAGAGTGTTCACATTTTCTAATGTAACCTCAAAATATCACATCACATTAATTCATTGGAATAATTTAATCCAAATAAAAAAGCATGTAATCGCGTAAGTCAATAGAATATTTAAATCCAGTCGAACTAAAAAATAAAACACAGTGAATTAAATCGATTCATCTTATCGATTACCGAAGTAAATACAAAAAATGACATGCTATACACCCATATCATATTTTTATACATTTTTTTTTATTATATTAACGTAGATGCCCTTCTTTATCACGTTACTTCTAAGAAAAGACGATTATGTCACTAAAACTGAACATCATCATCATCATCTTACCCTTATCCCATCTAAGTAGGGTCGTCACAACATGTTTTCCTTTTCCACTCTCCCCTGACAGATGACATCTGCATCTCAGTATTTACACTTTTTATACACATATCATTTATCACACAATCCATCCACACCTTTTTCGGTCTTCCTCTACTCCTATATCCGTCTACTGTCACTAAAACTGAACGTGGATTTAAGAATAAAAACTGAATAAGACGATAGAGATCTGACGTAGCGTGCGCAACACGCAAAACTACTTGATAGGTGTCAATAATTGATTTTTTACTATTTTTTGTTCTTTGACACACTTGGTCCTTATGAAAAAGGAAAGATATCACGATAACTTCATCTTCTATAAAGTTATTTATTTTAAGAAACTAAAATTTTTTACAAGCACTAAACGTGCAACGATATGTGTTTACTTGTCGTGGAGGAGTGGGCAAGCTGTGTAATGCCTATACGCAGGAGAGGGGAAGCAAACAAATAACATTGTTTACAAAGAAATTTTGTAAGCGAACTTTATTTTTGCTTTCAATTTTCTTTTTTGTGTTTTTTCTCTTCTATTTAGAATATATTAAGATAATTAACAGCGCAGACGAAGTCGCGGGTATTAGCTAGTTTACAAATAAATAAGTAGAATTTTAGAATGTAACAAACAATACTGAAATTTAATACAAATTACAGGTACCAGCAAAGAACTGCTGCGAATGGTTGAGGAACTTCTTCGATACTCGATATGTGAAGGAGACGCTGAGGGTCGCTTACAAACGCGGACCCAACAACCGACGACTGAGGGTTATTATGCTTGTCGTAGTACTCTGTGTTATTATCGGTCCTATATATGGTAAGCATTTAAATGTACTTATCCAGTAGTCATCTATGCATTTATCAAGGAAGCTAACCGTTACGATTGTACTATGAGGTCAAAAGATTCAAATGAATGAAGAAAAAATTGATTGAAGCAAAAATCAATACCAACACACCAGAATAATAATAAATGCCTATTCATTTAAGTAAGAGCCTGCAGTAGTATACGAGTATAGTTTTTACGTTTTTAGGTATACGTAATATTCTGATCTCCGTATTTATAAAATTCTTAATTATAAATGACTTGATTTACCAGACCCAGATACTTTTATCATATATTATTATTTATTTTGCATTAATATATTTTGAATAAACAAGAAGTTGGGAGAGAGAGAGGTAACTGCGTTCCGATATGAGTCACCTCCCTTCCCGTTAATGCGTCGCATAAAATTGTTAGAATATGTGACATAAATATTAGTTGTATCATCATCATCAGAGCCTGTTAGAAGCCCACTGTAGGGCCATAGGCCTCTTTCCGAAAGAAGTTATGGCCATGATATGACCACGCCAGATGACAAAGTATTCGCGATTTCAAACTCTAATAAATACACAGTTCTATATTTTTTCCACATAAAGTGGTAGGTACTACGTGAACATTTCTTAGATTCACGTTTCCTCACGATGTCTTACTTCACCGTCAGCCGGTAGTGTTACCAATTTAGATTAATAAATATACGCGAATTCCGAAAAATTCGTTGGTACATACCGGGGCTTGAGCCTGCGTACATCAGGTTGATATTCCACCGATTAAACCACTAGATCACCATTCTATGATAATTTATAAATAGTTACAATGAAGTCATAGTAATTTCAATATCTGTCGAACGTCTTGAGAATGATATTACTATATGCCTTGTAAAATCATCAAGGAATTTGCTGGTCAATTCCTAAATCAGATACTACAATTTCCACAAGTAATTAATCAGAAGAACGTATGTATATAGAGGATATCTTGAATATAAAAATTGACTTTTGTAATTGTCACTTGAAATTATAATGATGTCTTCCTTGATGTATTCATCAACGGCGAACAATGTTATTTTCGGAAAGGAGAGTGAATGTTGATGGCGGAACTACATTTTGTTTTGAAGATACGGTTACAAGGTGCACAGTGTCACTGACCAAAAGAATTTATTGTGTAAACATAGGAAGAGATAAGCGTAGGCGCCTTTTTGAAAAGGCGTTTTGTATCGAGGTCTTTTAGTTGATTATTTTCGTATGCTTCTACTGCTTTTTTAATGTCATGTGATGTCATTTTGATCTCTGCTGCGCAAGCTCTTCTCACATATCTGGAGGAATATTACATGCCATAAGATGGCTCATAATCATATCTTTGTAACGAAGATATTGACCATCAGGTTTACGCTTTCTATGCTTCAGCTGTGAATAAAACATAAACTTAGTAAGCAATTATGGCTAGCGTAACCGGACAGAGTCCATTTACGTAGCTTCAAATCCTTGAGAATGAGAGGGAACTTTTGGTGAAGACAAACATCGTGATGAAAGTACAGCATGGTGGTAGGGCTTTTTTAAACTCGCCTGGCTAGCTATCACCTTAAAGTTGAAAATGTATCGCAAAGCGACTATGGATGTATTCCGGCAACTACACTTCAGAGCCAGTTCCTTTAGTTTTAGTGAGTAATCATCTTGTATTTAAGTATAAAAAAGGTAGAGTAATTCGTACGTATAGTATGTCCGCACTATTCCAATTGACTTGCAGTAAGTGTCGATTAATAATCCATAATGAATAAACCACTGGGCCATAGAATTTCTGAGTTATAAATATGGTCCTGCCATTTCACACGATGAATCAATTCTAAGCATTTAACCAACGATGCTTCCATACTTGACACGCTTCCTCATATTAAGTATATATAATTGTACTAGAGAATATCCCAATTGAATGCAACTTGCTAACTAGGAAAGGACCGATATCCTTGAATAATTAATTACCTTTACTTTTCTCAACCTTATTCAGAAATAACCTTCACGTCGTTTTTAACGTTTAGAGAGTTCATAATAGTCCTTTTGAAACGAATTATATAATTTTTAAATTGTTTAGTAATGATTTAATAACGTGACATAAAAAATCATTTATCACGTTAAATTTTTATGAAAAAGTACATGTTATTCTGTCATATGAGGTTGAGAAAGTGAGTTTATTGTAAACTTTTTATATCGTAAAATATAAGGAGGACGATATAAAACTATTACTGCGACATACGCATAGTTGCATTGTATTCTGAATGGTGGCTCCTGTTTAAGCGGAAATTTCTGTAAAATGACCTATAAGAAACTGTAGGTAGGTTTTTGCGTAAAGGTTGATACTATTTGAGTGAGTATTATTTCCTTTAAAATAACATACTTATTATACATATATGTCATTTACAATTTGCTTATTCCCAATGGCTCACTGAAGCACGAATTGCTTATTACTAATTACTAGTTAAATATAGTTATTTGATAAAAAAAATGTAGTCCCTGAAATTTAAGGTTTTTCTAAATTTTGTATCTATGGATAAACTTTAACACTGTTTAACCCTTCATCACAATTGTTAGCACACCTATGTATTTATAATAGACAAGGTTTTATGCGAACTGCATTTTGGTAGTAACCAGCCACCGACCGGCACTGTAGCACATCGACTACTGTGCCATTTAATAATTCTTCATGAAATGGATCCTTTTCATAGTATGGGTAGACATATGAATACAAAAGTTTGAATTATTTATTACAAGAAATAATTACAACAAAACAAATAAGTACAGCTAGTACAGTGTTACAGTTTATATTTTTCTATTTGCAAACGGTAAACCAGATAATAACCAAACAGTGTTTTTTTTATTTAATTGGTTGTTTGATTTTGTAGCCAAATAAATTTCGGATTTAATCCATAGCGAATAAAATCCAACAAACCGTGAACTTGCTACACATCAAACAGATTTTCAGCGGTTACAAATTTTTCAAGCGCCAGATGTCGCGTCAGCGCACACATCGGTGACTTAATTTAACATAAATATTTTACTTAGAAACAATCAACTGTGGAAAGATTAATAAATTTAAATTGTTTATATCCTCGTAATTTCTCTACATACTACCACCATTCCTCACAAAATCCTCAATGGAATTGGATCTCAAAGATTCACATGATTTGATGACAAACCAATACTTGATCAAACTCTATAAACGGTACCAATTGACACGTTTTAAACGTACACGGATGCACGTATTGCACTACATATATGCACTACATTAGTGTCAACCTAGTCGAAGTGTCGGCCTCTTCACCTAAACGAAAACTAGGCTCGAAACTAGGATTTTGCCCGAAGCCGAGAGTTCGGTCGGTCACTACTTGTAACCAATTATAAATATCCTTCTACCGTAAGGTTATCGGACAGAAAGATAATGTAATAAAAGTTCAATGGAAATCATTGGCCATGATGTTGTTTGAGGTTTTGAGCAAACAATAACAAATTAATTTATTGACTCAATAAAATTTGAAACATATAATCCAAATATTTATATATTGTCAAATTTTTATTATTTATTTTACACTCTTATTGTTAATTAGTTTATTATTATTTATTATGAATTTGGTGCTTACTATTAATTTTTGTTTTTTTTTTTTTTAATTACTAATCGTATCCAAATGGTAAAGGTATATTTGTAAAGGTCCGATTTCGTGGATATTAACGAGTCTGAATATAAAATGTATCACTTACATAAATCACTGTCCTCGCCCTCTGCTTTTTGCTTGGTTTTGACTGCAGTTTATTATCTATATGAAGAATAACCAATTGCTGTATGTATGTGAGCGCATCACTTCAGGACGTCCGCTCCGATTTGGTAAATTATTTTTTGTTGTGTTTACAATTGTCATGACAAGGTTTGTATGAAAGAAAATGTTACTGGCTTAAAAAAATCTCCATGTAAACAAGTGTGTGAGACAAAAAGCAGTAAGGAAGACCTCCAAAACTATTGACAGAATTGATATGCAGTTGCCATTTTATTTCATTACCTGGTCATACTGTAAAGAGGAGATTTGCTCTGACCTTTCTTAGTAAACGCGTGCGAAGCCGGGGCGAGAAGCTAGTAATTTATATATTACGAAATCACTTTCGCTAAGTTTCACTATCTCGATATTCAACCTTTTAAGTACCTACCTAGTTAAATTGACAACTCGTTAAACTGCATCAGAGAGCAGCAGAAATAAATACCTGTCTCTGACTGGGTTTACTTCATTAAAATATTTTCTTATATATAAACTAACTGGTACCAGCCTGTTCTTGTGATATTCTTGTTTCATATGGATGAATTGTGGCCTTTTTCACTCGAATCTTTTTATTACTAATTTATAATTTTCATGCGACTTTTACTGCCAGACAGCTGATGTTATAAGGAATAACTTAGGCTACTTTTATTTAAAAAAAAAAAGGTTTCTCGCAAATATACTTCTTTATAAAGATACAGACGAAGGCGAAGTCGCAAGCGGTTGCTAGAAAACAATACAAAAGTGATGCTCTGTGACTGATTAGCTTTTTATTGTACTTCGTAAGTTAGTTTTTTTTTTCTATAATTAAATCATAAGAAGTAGAAACAAAATCTTTTGACAACGAAATTTACGCTGTGTTTAAAAAAATATCGTTTATTTAATTATGTCTCCGATACGAAAAAAAATGCATTACCTACCGTTAACGTTACTTAACGTAAATGATTAAAAAAAAAACAAAACTAAAACTTTGCATACCAGAACAATAGCAAAACAGACAAAAACGCGTTTACATAAATCGTTCTACTGTTTATTGACGGATTTCATTTGCTACACTTCGTTACATGACTCGTATTTGGGTCGATCGCGTCAAATTATAATTTTCGCCACAAACGGTTTTTATGTCCTGTAGATTGGTTATGTAATTCTGGTGTTTGAGAGTTACAAAATGTATCTATATTATTGAGGTGAAAACTTTTTTGGATGCTTCAAACATTGAAACAAAGTAAGCCGTCACGTTCGACTTGGTGACGCTGAATCGGTCTTACTCGGCTTGGCCCGACATCAAGCGCGCATGGGTCGGTGACGCACTGAATCTTATACGGGCTTCAGTCGTTTACCACGTTTACTGTTTGCCAATCAGTGTATCGTTCTTATAATAACGTTCTCAATATTACATGATATAATAATAGAATAATATTGTGTATGTTTTTGTAAAAATTACGTAGTTGGCCGTCAGAAGGAGGTTTTAAAAAAAGGCAATTTTTGTCCTTAAAATCTTTACTTACAATAACTAATTTCTTACATTATATTACTTATATTTAATTAAACCTAAATGATTAACCTATGTGCTCCGGCGATCGAGCAAGAATGATTCCTTTTTTAACGTTCGATTTTCCCACGATAGATTGTTTTCTATGGTCAGCACTTTACACAATTATTCTCACGGGGCCCTTCATAATAGCTGAACTAGCAGTTTGGTTTGCGTTTTGTATTATATTGTTATATTTAGGTATGCTGTGTATGTAGGTAACATATATAATCAGTGTAGTATTATTTCAAGTGAACATTTCCATAATATTGTTATTAGTTTACATATAAATATTCAGAAATATGTATGTAGGTTATAAAACGTTATTTTTTTAAGTACGATAAATAGTTTTCCAGAATAAAACAAGAAGCGAAATATAAATATGTTACTGGTAGAAAGATCGCAATTGTGTGATTCTCCGTATGTTCTGTTGTTGTATATAAATATAAAAATATAAATTAATGATAGTCGGTGAGAGACTAGCAACACCAGAGAACGTGACAAATTTATTGAGTGATATGTGGTGATTCATAATAAAGATATTTAAATAATAAAATATAATTATTTATAACACCTGCATCTTGAACATGCTTATATAATAAGTTAATATTTTAAACTGAAATTTACTATATTGTGACGTCATAAAATGTATTGCTATACTGTCGTAGTTATGGAATATCATTTTTGCGAAAGGGTTTCGACTTAATGCATTTTGTATGTAAAGTATGAAGAGTATTCCCACCTGCCGATATCAATCGGGTGAGTGCCATAAGCACTCCTCTTAGTAGTCGGGTGAATCTGTAGAGGCCAAAGTGCCAACAGGGTATGTCAGTTCGAAAAAAAAAAACTGCCGATATCAAAATTCGATGTGAATGTATCTGTTTTAACCTGTAATACTTTTTTATGTGTAATTTAGGAGTAGTCATATAAATATATATCTTTCCGAATAATCCTAACTTTAAAGTCTTTTAAAAGATAATTAATTGTTGTCGCTTACTACACCATAACTGGCATTTAATCAATTTATTTAATTTGAAAATTGTCAAATAATTCATGGGTCCGTCTAATTATTTTATCGTTTTCTATCACGTATTAGTTTACAACTGAGTAATAGAAAAAAGAAATGTTTGTCTGTAAAGACTGTTTATGGAAGATAATTTTATATGATAACGTCATAAGAAAATATTGATGAAAAATTGCATACTTTTTCCCGCAATTGTTGTTGTAATAAACAATGGAAACCATATTAACTTTTCACTTCACTTTATAAACAGTTGACAAAACAGTATTCACGTGTAGGTTGTGATGCGTCACAAGCCGAACGCTTAGGCCGATCGCGCCTCTCTGTCGCTTGCACTCTCGGCTCAGACGGAACGTGACAAAGAGTCACGTTTTTTCAAGTGTGCAAGCAGCGTTCATAGATTTATAAGACGTTATCACGTCAAAAAACGGTTGTGTCGCAGCTGTGGTTAAATAAAAGAATAAGAATAGTCCTGTGTCGATTGTAACTTACTGCTTTTAATTTCAGGTGAGATGTCTGTTATGTATCTGTTCACGAGATTCCGGTTTAATTGGAACGAAGTTGATTTCAGCATGTTCTCTACGTATGCGATGTGCACATCATTAGTAGGTAACGTCTATCATTTAATTCATGAGGTTGAGTTTGACTTAATTTCAATTCGTAACCTATCGTTCATGTATTACGAGTGTATTTCAAGTGGTGACTGCCTAAATAAAAGACATTTTGTTTTTAAACTATATTAAAAATTACAATATCTGATACTGATAATGTTTACATAAATAACATGCAAACATAATAAATCGTGTGCATCAACAACATAAACAATCTTTCCTACTTATCTACATTTCAATACTATGAAATATATATTAGTGCGTCTTGGCAGTAACACCGATCTGTATGCCGTCACGACTAACGGTATGACGTTCTCTTAGGCCGACATGCCTCTTCTTCGCCCCTGTTCTTAAATCCTTTGTGTGTACGAGCATATAATTATAATCTTCGTTGCGTTTCTGTGTGATATGTTGGATATAACACTGGCTGATTCCAAAGCACGAAATGTTGATACTCGTATATGATAGTCGTAACCTTGTCAAATATAGATCACTATAAAGCTGAAAAAAGAAACGAAATAAGAATAAAGAGAACTAAAATACTCTAATTTAAATATTTCAGGAACCCTATTTTCCGTGGGCATATTCAGTCATCTCCTTAAATTCGACGACGCAATAATAGGAGTCATATCGTGCACGAGCAAGATCTTGGCTGGATTCATGTACGCTTTCTCTACGAAAACATGGGAAATATATATAGGTTAGTGTGTTACAAGTTATTTATAACATTTTTTGAAAGCAGTGTTTTTAATATTTATTTGTTTTTATAGCGCCGTTGATTGAAATATTCAACGGGACTTCGTTTATAGCGATGAGGTCAATGGTGTCCAAATTAGTCGAGAAAGATGAATTGGGTATGTCTCGCAACTTACAATCAATATTTATGTATTTTATTTCAAACGTATACACATGTTACTGTTATATCCGTAGATTTCATTGATTTATTAATTTGATTGATGGATGCAATCAAAATCTTAGTAATGTATTCGGCGAATTTTGTTACATACGATATTAGCTTTAGTTTACATTGAAATTACCTGTATATATTTATTATATACACTTGAATAAGGTACTCTCGGAAATAATAGCATCAAAAAATAGTGTGGATGTTACATCGCACTTCCGCTTAAAATCAAATAAACGAACAGTATTAAGCGGAAGTACGAAGTAACGTACACACTAATTTTTAATGGTGGAAAATAAACACTTTCACCAATCAAATATAATAATAATAGAATTACAAATACTATATGATAATTTTTCTTAACTTTTAATTTAAAAAAATAACTCCAATTCTAGATTTGATATTTATTGTAGTAAGATATTTCAAGGTCCAAATTTGATATCCATAATTATATATTTGTGAAAAAGGTTAAACTATGTATATTAAATAGATAAAAAAAATCCAAACACAATAAGCTATATAGAATGTTATCTGTGAAATTTATGGCGAACTATTTTATTTTCTAAACCCTCTAAAACACGGCTATCTATCTATGTTCAAGCTTTATTAAAGTTATTTTTCTTCTCAGTTATATTAATATCCTACAGAAACAGTTTTAGGTATTTTTGTAGGGATAAGTAGTAATAGTTGTTTTTTTTTTGTTGTAAATAATACATTTTAGAACATTGGCTATTAAAAAAGTTGACCTTAGAGATGCCACATTTCATAAAATTAGCTATAGTAACATTGGGTTCCTATAAGTATTTTTCGACCTAAGGAAAAAAATACATTTACAAGCTACATTGTAAATTACGTCAATTAATCGATGCAATAAAAATTAAAAAAAAAAAACACCTTACCTTGAACCTATAAATTCATACAATTTAATTTATGAACAGGCAAAGTGAATTCGTTTTTTGGTGTCGCGGAAGCCATGATGCCGTTGATATACGCTCCGATGTATACGACCGTCTACACTGCAACTATAAAAACTTTCCCCGGCGCTTTCTTTCTACTTGGAGGTGGTCTCACTTTACCAGCTGTTCTCATATTTCTGTACGTATTTCTTTCCACATACATATTGTCTTAGATCTTTATACATTGTGCATTTACACAAGAAAGTGCTACACCATTGGAATACACTTTTACTCTTTAATATAATTATTATTCAAGTCTAGGTAATGTACGTGTCGTATATTTATATACTAGCAGGCCCGGCGAACGTTATTCTGCCCTGATAATAAAAAATATATACTTATGTGCATGAAACGCTTAAAGCGGTTTGTCTTTTTCCGATTCTTTCAACAATTACCATTATATTTCAACCAATTTACAAAAAAAAGCCAAAACAAATTATATACCTAAACCTTCCCCGTGAATTACTCTACCTATTAGTAAAGATCGCATTACAATCCGTTCCGTAGTTTTTGAGTTTATCGCGAACATTCAGACAGACAGACAGACGCAGCGGACGACTTTGTTTTATAATATGTAGTGATGAAATTCTTTTCATCTTATAAAATGGTCGATTGTTGAATAGTTTAGTGA
This sequence comes from Antheraea assamensis, assembly GCA_035772565.1. Taxonomy (NCBI): domain Eukaryota; kingdom Metazoa; phylum Arthropoda; class Insecta; order Lepidoptera; family Saturniidae; genus Antheraea; species Antheraea assamensis. The sequence continues at coordinate 1,553,438 of JAQQSE010000022.1, read as the reverse complement.
TTGCCACTTGAATTTTGATATTGGATTGGATTTGGATATTGGATTTTGTTGATCTTAATTTGAGGGATTCATGAAATCACTTTTTCGATGTTGTTATAAACCACGTATTAGAAAACAAAATGAAAAGAATTTTAACTTAATATTTTGTCCTCAATAATCTTCGTTCATGTGCCTTAGTAAATATATGCGTATATACGCTAAAGTTATTCTATAGGTACTTAAGAAACGTACCCATCTACATAACCCCTAGTTGGCCAGTTTTCCCCCCTGTCGCTCCTTGGTGACCATCCGGAGTACATGAGAAGTCTCCCCCCTCTCTAGTTTTCACATACTAATTAATTAATAAATTTTTTGTCGTATTTCATTCATTTGTTTCTTTTTTGTATTACCTGCATTGACAAGGAATCCTTGAAACATTTAATGAGCGCATTGTACAGTTCTACGTACAACGACATCATTGTATCGGCACAAACTCTGTCGATTCGCGTGACAACTGCCTTGTACTACAAACTGTTAGTTTTGAATCAGCTGATGTCCCGGTATATGTACGTCAGTGTTGCCACCTGTGAGTTTTAAAAGCGTTAAACGCTGCGCGCTATATATTTGAATACAGTTCGAAAACGTGTGAGATTTCCTTCGGAGGATATTGATTACGTTACGATGACCTAAACCTTACCCCTCCTCTTTGTGACCAAGCATAGTACTTTTTCAGATCCCCTCTCCCGAACAGGTCACGTAGTATGGGTACGTTCCCTTATTTACTGTTCTTTGTAACAAAATGTACACAATTAATCTATTAACACGTCTTTTATTTTTAAGGGTTTAGACCAGTGATATAGATATATATATATACATATAATAAAAAGCTAAGAGGACGAAATATGTACATTAAATATATTTAAGAAAAAATACTCTTGCGGGTACGAGAATCAATGACAGAACACATTTCTATTGTTTTTAGAATTTTTGTATGTCTGTCGGTCATCTGTGTGTCGTTTGTACGTACATCACGCAAAATGTACTGGACGGATTTTAACGAAATTTGGTATGGTGGTAGATCATACAGCATTATAACATATAGGCCATGTTTTACATATATATAGCATACGTATATATGTTTATCTTACTCATAAGAAAACACAAAAGAGAAGCAATTTACGCAAAAGCTGCTGGACAGATTGACTGATTGTTGTTTAGAGTGCCATACCGTCTATTGAAAGTCAGAAATATACGTTCATAATATGGATAACGACTACACATTGTAGTCGCAATGTCGAGTTTTGATACTCTTTTTTATCTATGATTTTATCAATCACTGTGTTTTAGAATTGAAATTCCACGCGGACGTAGTCGCGGGCACAGCTAGTATACTTTATAAATTTCTTTAAAGTTTCTTAACGTCCGTATTTGTTACGCACAGAAGCCTATAATATACACGTTATGGAATAAACGATAATTAATATTCTGTACCGATGAGTAGAGTAGAATCAAATTATATACGCGAAGTACGTGTTGATGCGATACGGTACCACCCAATAATTGAATTTGAAAATTCAACAACGTTCCACAGATCTCGTAATGTTTAAACATTACAAACACACCAAAGTTTGTATGGAAAAATACTTTTCAATGTTTATTTATAGCGTAACGTCTCGCCGGCGATGTTTACCTTTCTCTTTCGTTTAAGGTGAACTCAAATGATGTATGGATTTGCGTTTTATTTTCGTATAATGAAGCTTAAGTATTTAATTTACAGCTGGCTATACTTAGCGAATAAGAAGCATAGCGTTGAGAATTTAAAGAGTAAAGTTTGTAACAATGACATCGTTGAGAAATCCGGTGCTGATAACAAGGCGTACGAGGCTGATGAAGAATCGAGGACAACGAAACAACCTCAGAACATTCAAAACTCGGTTTTACCATCCATTAAGGAGGACAATGTGAACCAATCGCAGATAGAAATGGGTTTCACGGAGAGTATGGTTTGTAATAGTAAGTTACAAACTTAATACACGAATTGTAAATGTGTGAAAAATAATTGTATACCTTTTATTTGTGTGTATATAACGGGTGATACTTTACGACACTGTTACGATTCTCCAGTGATATTAAATATTAGTTCCTTATAGTTTATGACTATGAATTTATGTAGTATTATTTTTGGAAGTATATAAATCAATTTTAATATGGAATTTTATAATTTGCGAAACTTCATTCATTCCTTGTGAAATTATTTAAAATTTGTATAAAATTTATGATTAGTGTAATGTAATGTTTGAATTTATACTACTTTTTTCAAAATGCCTCTTAAAATTTTCAAAACAGAATTCCGAAACCATGACTACTTTTAACAAAATAACGTTCGATTTTTGATTTCATGTTTTTATTGTAATTTAATTAAGATGATAATTAATTGATGTGATAAGAAAAATCTTAAAGTTACCGCAACTTAATTTTTATTACGGTTAGAATTTATTCGATTTTATTGTAGTTTGTGTAATTTTTTTATTTATCATTTTGTAAAGCAGATATTATTGTAAATATATATTTTAATATATTTTATACACATGACAATTATATGACGAGAAACAGTGATGACACTTTTTAATATAATTAACATAGTTATACTTAAGGTATTTTAATATATTCGAAAGTGGGCTGAATGTGATCGTTAATTTTTCATAGACTAGTTTTCGTTAATAATGACAAGACAAGAAATTAAATTTATATCGTTTGCACTGGATTTTTTATTATAAAACTGTTTATTCCCGCGACGACTTCATAAAATGTTTAAAATATTCTAATTAAGGATACAAACAAAGACCTTACTTGCTTCGATAACTCTAGACAGGGACACATAGGGCTCTTCATACAAAAAGCCCCTAGACAGTAAGGGAAGTGCCAGCAACCCGCAGCATCTACTATTCAAGTAATGTAGCGCCATCTTTTGACTTTTCTACGGACTATGCTAACCTGAGCAGACTTCAAAAACTTTATTGCGATACAATATTTGTTTTCTTTTAGTCAGACGATTTTGATGAAACTAAGCCCATGAAGTTAGTTTAATAGTTTTGAAGATTAAAGCTTTCAAATAGACAGACAGACAAAGTTTTATTGTATTCTGTTATATTCCTTATATCAGATGTATCAGTTTCTCGCAAATAATATCAATGCACACATACGACGATACTATAGTTTTCAATTTGTAAATAAGGACTAAGCGAATGTTAACAATGTCCAGTTTATTATTTACACATATATTTTATATGTAAGTATATCTTTTTACCTTATATATAATTTAGTAACCTAAAGTCTAAACACAATCCCAAACGAATTTAATTAACGTAAACACAACCTTAGACGATTGATATAATTGTTGATTCGTCTTAAAAAAATTGTTTAAGGAAGTGGCAGTTTTCGTAATTACTACTTTAGAAAAGTGACAGCCTTTCGATGTGTTTTTCTATATAGTGACGCTCGCTTGGAGAGACATAACAGCTGTATTAAAGTATCTATTTATAAATAGCCCGCGATGAATGCTATTACACGAATCTCCGTCTCCATTGCAGCTTATATAGGTTTATAATTATGTACTTACTACAATCTGATATTATAATGTTGGTTATGCTAATCATTTTTAGATAAAAAGCTAACCATCTTAACAACAAAAATTAGGGTGTACCTACTCATTCATTACTATCCATTTATGATACGGCAGTATACAAAAATATATTCTATAACATATATAAATATATTTATGGGCATACTTATTATTTACTTAAAAACTCACTTCGCATACAGATACCACGTATTACCGAAATAATTAATTACCAGAGTACTGTGGTTTTATAAATGCGTAGTGACGGGGAACCCGTTAGTAACGATGATATGATTGTTGTTCATACTTGCATATTTTCGTCACGTAAGTAAAAAGCGTTATGCTCCCATCGTACGGCTTATTATTTTATTACCCATCATAGTTTTAATACAAATAGCGTAAAGTTAATTTAATATTCTAGGAAAAATAGGTAATCATTTATTAAAAATTTGAGATACAGGTAGCGGCGAACGATGGTCGAATTTAGATACTCGTATGCAATAGAAAGTCCCGTGGAGAAGACATAACACTTTTTCCTTACGATTCTTGACGATTTCTACCAGTCAACTTCTATACCGAGACGCTTTAAGGAACTTCGTTCAAATCATTTAGACACTCACCAGTATTAGGCTACGAGCAGTATCTCACACACATCTCGGTCCATATGAACTACAAATGGCCGATATGAAACGTTAATTCAACTCGCCACCAGGTAGATTTTTTTTTTTATGAACTGACTACGCTGTTGGCTTGTTAAGGCCGCTACAGTTTCACCGGACTACCAGGGAGATAACGTTTTTTTCTTTCTAGTAGTAAATAACTAAAGCGCAAATGGTCTTGGGTCTAGAGTTTATTACATTTTTTTTAACATTAAACTGTCAATATGAGTTATTTTGGTACTTGAATGGATAAATACTTTATTGTCATTTTTATTTCAGACACTGACGAAATTCATATCACAGACATTTTCTCTCAGCTAACAAGCGATATTGTGGTGAAAATAAGACGTATTAATAAAAGATATACGTAATTACTAATAACGACAACAGCGCCATCTAGCGACGATAGCTATGAATCATTTCGGAATGAAAACAATATTTCGTGAATACGATCTCAATAATATATTTAATTCATTTACAAGTTACTCGATCGTTAATTATTGTAATATAATATTATTAATAAAACTTCGGTACATAATCCGTGTAATTAGAGCTTAAAATCCATATCGTCTGAATTCAAGAGGTGTCTGTCGAGATATTTTGTTTGTACTAAGCGAGATAAAATAAAATGCTCGTGTGAATTATTTCAACACGTTATCTCATGGAAATTTGTTATAGTGGAGATAAAATAAAAAGAACATTTAATTACACTGTTTATTACATATAAATAACAAATGCTATTTTTATTCCTTAACAAGAATCTTACAGAAAAAACGGCTCTATTATCTAATCATACAAAAATACAAAAAAAAAAATATTCAATTACAATATTTGAGACTCTTAAATATAAATACTTTTAAAAATATCAAACTTTTTAAATTTTTTATTAAACACCATAGAACACCTTTCTAAAATTACATACATAGAACAATATTACAATATAAAAATTATGTTATATAAGGATTTATAAAAACGTAATAACATATCAAGAAATCTAAATGCATTTTATCAAAATTTTAATAAAAAAAAATAATAATCAAACTGTACAAAGAACTTCATACATTTGATGAGGTATCTCTTGTCCGCCGAATGAAATGTACACCACTTTGTGACTTGGATGCACCTGAAACGATGAAATATTTGGTAAAATGCCGAGTTTAATTAAAAAAAAATAATAAAAAAATTATTGTGTGGTTTTATGAAACCACGATGCGAGTGAATTTTTTTTGCGGATCGTAGCCATTTAACTCTGCATTTTCGGAAAAATATTCGATTTATGGTAATAAAATAGCGTTTTTATTCTAAATGTATTCTTTAATTACATTTTCATTTGCACGAACTATTTTGTACTAAACCATGTAATTTAAAATGTACGATGTCGTGAAATTAAAAAAAATAAATAAAAACATAATCCACCATTTGGAGATCTGTTTCTTAAAAAATCAGCCAGGGTTAATGTACATTTCACCAATCCCTCGAGAACAGCGACGTTTTTCAACAATAGTACCCTATGTCTTCTTTTGTATCTTTGAGTAGTTAAAGGGGTGAATATCTAACAAACAACTCACTTTAGCTTTTATTATAATACTAGCAGGCCTGGCTGATAATAACAAAAAACATATACTTATTTGAATGAAATACTTAAATTAATTAATGTATTTAATTGGATAAGGATTAATACTGTATCTGTCTAAACAGCCTTCCAATTGTTTGCATATTTTCGTCACGTAAGCAAAAGTCGTTATGCTCCCATCGTACGGCTTATTATTTTATTTTCTATCACGGTTTTAATGCAAATAGCGTGAAGTTCATTTAATATTCTAGAAAAAATAGAGGATAAGGATTCTGGATAAGGATTAATACTGTATCTGTCTAAATAGCCTTCCAATTATCTCATTGTGTGTGACCATTCTAGAAGATATATTTGTATAGTAAGCTATCCCTAAAAGACAGGTATACGCCATTGAAAATTTTTTTAGATCTATAAAAGAGGAATATCTTACTATGCATCGTTTTGTTATATCTCAAAAGAATTAGGCAACGTTTTCGACTTTTTCCAACATTTCCAACAACAATCGTCATATTTCGACCAATTTACACAGAACCTTGACAAATTATATACCTAAACGTTTCTCATGTATTACTGCATCTATTGGTGAAGACCGCATTACAGTATTTTTGACACTTCAGTAGTTTTTGAGTTCATCGCGAACAGACAGACAGACAAACAGACGCGGCGGACGACTTCGTTTCATATGTAGTGATTAGTAAGCATTTCAACCGAAATTGGAAGTGTCACCGCATATTCCATTACGGTATCAGTTACCACAGAATACTAATATTTTTTCACATGACTGTATGATTCTTAATATGGATTTTTTTAATATCTTAAGCTATGTTTCACTCACCTTCCCTGGTGTCAGTGATCCTTGCTCCTTAGCCCTTCCGATGTACAATGTTTCACCGGAACTAGTGTTACCTGCCACTATAGCGTTGGTCGGGAGGACACCGTGTTGAGTACTGACCCATCTTATTTTCTCAGGACGAGCACAGCACACCTTTAATATAAACCGTACAGGTATTTACATATTCATTTCATTAAAGTGCGATTCCGGACACCATTATATCATAGACTCACATTGAATGTTTGATTTTAAATAAGATCTCAAGTATTACTGAACATAAAAAAAAATACACTAATAGTAAAAAGAAACATATTTTTAAGAATATACACATATATTATGTGTACACATACATAAATAATAATTATTTCCTTTTCCATTTTAAATTACCTTAAGTTAGTAATAAGTATAGTTAAGTGCCTTCTTTCTCATAACTTGTAGTTCAGTTTTAATACTTGTAATCTATAAATTTCAGCATGACCTTTTTAGGTATAATTTTAAATATTTTGTTATTAACCTAGCATATTTAATTGTAAATATTATTAACATAGATAAAGTCTGTCTGTTGACAGGGGATATACTTATTGCTAAATAAAAATATCTGTATCACTGAAGACTTTACAATCATACAATTAATGGGTACAAATTAAACCTAGACTCCGGACAATGATTTGTGAATGAAGTCAACGGGTTGCCAGACTGAAAGCTTGGCTTCGGAAAATTTAACATGATAAGATGGGACTGATAGATATAATACCAAAAAAAAAAAACAAAAATGTAATGTGTATGACTATGATAACCTTAAATACAGACTTTTTTTTTAGATAAACTTTATTTCTGCATATTACCATTTTAAGGAATTATGTTCTACCACCATTGCATTTACTTTTTATAATTTTATATGCATATATATGTACCTTTCTAGTTTCTGGTGGTTAGTCACAATTTCATTTAAAATTCAATGACGATGTGGTCTAAGATGGTAATAGGCTAAATCTAGAGGGTTTTGTTACCATCATGTGCATCGCCAGAAACACCTAATTAGGTACTTGACGTTTTTCTTCACCGAATCATCATTGTCACCCTGTAAGAGATACACCGCAGGGCCATAGGCCTCTTCCCGAAGGAAGCTATGAGCATAATCACCACGTATTGGCAATTTCAAACTTCGAGAAATTCACTATTCTAATTCTATATTTTTCCACCATTACCATTTATTTTACCTATTTAAATTAGTAAATGAATGCGATTTTCGATAAATTCGTTGATACATGCCGAGGTTCGAACCATACGATATCAGATTGATACTCCACCAGTCAAACCACTCGACCACCATGACTTTTTTTTTTCCGAATACTCAGACTTATTGCAGGATTAGAACCTACGCCGATCGACGCGGTGTCCGAACACACTATCGCTTTTAAAATGAACCCTATGAATAAAATATAAATTTATAATAACCTCTATTTGATGCACAGCGTTCTCTTTACCGCCCCAGGGTACGTAAGCGGCGTGGTGCTTCACGGCGAGTTTACCCGGAATCAAGTCTCCTTCAAATCTAGCACGTATTACCCAAAGCGGACTCCCGTCATACCCTTCGTACCCCCCGACCACGGCACGATCAGCTAGAGTATACTGCGCGTCCCTGGGATTTGATGGAACCCATTCAATGACAGCTGGAAATTAAAATTTAGGTTTTTTTATCACTGGACAGAACTACATGAGCCTGTAGTCCTCTCCATAGATCGCTTCTATTGCCCTAGGGTGACAAAAGAAGTGATAAAAATTAAAAAGCACAACACTTTTTATTGAGATGACGGACTAAAACTACCATCGATATGGTATCCAATGCTAGAAAAATTCAATCCTCGTATTCAGTTGACACATTGAAGTCGGTACAGTGTAGTATGACGGAACATCTCTAGTGACATGGGCAAAAAGTGATAACTCCTGCAAAGATTCGACTGTGAATAACCATCAATACACCTATTTCTTTCTCGAAGTAGCAGAGTTTCTTTTACACTACAGTGTTGCGATTTGAAAGCTGAAATTCGATTAATAATTCTCACTTGCAAATGTTTTTCAAGTCAGTCTCCAAAGCTACCAAACTAATCAGCATTATATTTCATCTTGTTATTGACGGTATATTTGAAATCGATAAACTCCTGCACAATTTCACTGGTCAGCATGAAAGTTAGGTTATTTTTTATTCAGACAATTTATACTATATCCATTAAGTGGTCACTAGGTGGCGCTAGGCTATATTCTATTGATATTACATTTTATATTGTAATTTAACAAAAACGAAGTATATATATATAAACAAAATGATGAAGATCACTGTCATTCACGCATTTACTTCTTAGACACTTTGTCCTTGTTTAAAAAAGAGTTACGATATCTTTATTTAGTCTTCAGCAATGTGTAAATTGGGACAAGCGGTGTGGTGCGCGTAGGCTGGAAAGGGGAAGTAATCGTATAACAGTGCTTAAAAAATACATACAAAGTATATTTTTGATTTGAATGTCATTTTCATCCGTACACAAAATATATTCTTACGATAATGAACATCTCAGACGAAATAGAGGGTATCAGTTATCTTATATAAAGTATTGAGTTACTTACGTGTAAATGCAGGAGTCGGTGATACGTTAGGAAAACCAAATCCTACACCGGGATTGGGCTGTGCAGGGTTTATGTTGGGATATTGCATCGCCGGTGGCTGTTGCCCGTACGCAAACCCAGGCTGATAGTATTGAGGATTTTGTCCAGGAACCGGGTAGCTAAGTTGACTGGGCGGCGGAGCTTGTCCGGGCGGTGGTGCGTTTACTTGATTATACATTTGCGGATATATTAAGCCTTGTGGCGGCGGGTACTGAGGGTTGCCGCCGTACGGATCTGAAACAATGTTTTTTTTTTCTTTAATATCTAATATTCCCAGTGTCATTACTTTAGCAAACTGGTATTCATTTGGCATTTTCCCAGATTACCACCATAGTACGTTTCTCGCAATTCCATTACCTTTGATGGTATTAAAGAAAATAACCTACAAAGACTTTTGACAGACTTTTTGAAATCTCTAACAACACTAATCAAGACATTATTAGTTACTACTTTCAACTGGTATTTACGAAATTCATTATTTTTATTTAACCATCGGCTGATTTTTTAAGACCCAGACATCTTGTACAATTTCATGGGGTAGTAAAAATAAGGTTGTATAAATTAAAAGAATAATTTAGAAATACATTTTACATAAAAATAATAAGTTTATACCATATAAATTTGCTATTTTTCAAAGTTTTGTTATAAATCTGGTATTTTTTAAACTTATGCTGCCAACAGCCTGTTGACCTGTGCCTACATTCCTTCGTATGGAACTTAAACATTTATGGTTTTGGACAGTCCAAGGGTTAACTTGGAATATTATTGAGAATTTGCCAAAGGATATTATACCTCTGATAATCGCTTCAAAGAATTTTCTTTTTTATTTTGTTCTATTAAATCAGCTGCGACAAATACATACGTTATTACGATTTTTTTTTATTATAGTTTATTTAGTAATTATATGTCATTTCTTTATTGGTAGTCCTTACTCAGAGCAACTACTTAATTGGCAGACTTATTTGGGTTTGATTTTTTTTGTGTTTAACATTCAGTAATATGACCGTAAACAATTCATGTTTCATTTTAGTACCTATAATAGTATAGTAGCATCTTACTAGCAAGCCCAGCGGACATTGTCCTGCCCTGCTAATAGAAAATATGTACATATGATAATGAAATGCGAAAGGTAACTAATGTAGTCAATTTGATATGGATTAATACTTTATCCGTCTAAATAGCCTTCGAATTACCTCATTATATGTGACCATGTTTTTAGAAGATAGTATAGTTTAGTACGTATAGTAAGCTATCCTTAAGCGATAGGTACATGCTATCGCAGACTTTTTTGTAGATCTATAAAAGAGAAATATCTCACTATGTATTGTTTTGTTGTATCTCAAAAGAATTGGGCAGCGTTTTCGATGAAAGCTCCCAAGCAGCTTGACTTTTTCCAACACTTCCGACAAATTATATACGCAAACATTCCTCGTGTCTCTACTCTATCTATTGATGAAGACCGCTTTACAATCCGATCAGTAATTTTCGAGTTTATCGCGAACATACAGACAGACACGGCGGACGACTTTTGTTTTATAATATGTAGTGATATACATACTTGTAAGAGATATTATACATAAATGTCATCTTTTGACACTCTTTCTCTATACAAACTTTGACTATCCCAAATTTCACAGTCAATAACTTAAAGCGATACAAAGTTTTACTGCTAGTATTAATATAATAGATGACAATAACCTTTTTTTTTTTTATATATTATAGGGGGCAAACGAACAGGCGGGTCACCTCATGGTAAGTGATCACCGCCGTCCATAGACACTAGCAACACCAGGGGAATCGCAAGTGCGTTGCCGGCCTTTTAATATATGTGGGCCTCCGGCGCTCTCACTGACCGAACTCAACGCAACAGTGCAAGCACTGTTACTTCACGTCGGTTTTCTGCGAGAGGGTGGTACTACCCCGGGCGAGCCGACCCATTCATGCTGAAACCAGTAATAGCTTCAGCGTAGCTCTACCACCTATATAATCAATCAATACTATCTTTATAGATTTAACGTTACGTTTAAGAAAGAAATGGGCTTATTTGATAAATAATATTAATTGTCAGTAATTATTTCTTCAACATTGTTACTTATATAACGCACAAAATTAATTAAATAAATACAAGATTGTAATGTTAAACTATCTTAATGACATTTACTTTAAGCCTATTAAGTAATTCATAATTATACAATGTCTAATGATAATATTTTGTTCTTAGACAAGTTTAATGTACGCACTATGACTGTATTTATAATATGGAATTATTAATGGTGAAGAGTGAACACCATAGGTATTAAAATCGATCCAAAAAGGATAGTCGGTAAATGTAGCTAATTATCGCAATGACCTTTTCACATAGGAATCTAATTTTATTTGAGATGCTTTCTTATGAGAACTCGTCATGAAAATTGCACTCATGTAACGACAAAAAAACAATTCAATTGTTGGTATATATCTTGTTAATATTTAGCATTATTATCATACTTTACGTACGTGCATTACGTTCATGACCAAACGTACAGCTATGTTCAGAGCGGCCAAGAAGATTGGATAAAACTAATTAAGATAAACTAATTGTATGATGTACAAAGAGTATGGAGATATCTCTACTTAGCGTATATACCTACATACATGAAGGAGTCATGCACGGAGCGGAATCCTTGACAACATAGGCAAAACAAGAAGGCGGATTGAACACTTTTCACTTGCGAAGTCTTCGAAGCATGGTTTCTCGAGGTGTTTTGGAGTTTCATCACCGCTGTCGCAATATCTACTACTCTGGACACCCATGTTATATAGGTGTTTCTTTAGGCGATAGTGTCCAGTAAGTGCTCGCACTAAAACCCGTATCTAATTCCTACTGAGCATCAGGGTTTCTTCCGCACTACGCTGGTTGAATGCCCTGATAAGTTCTTTGGACTGTTTTTGACCTGGTAAATTATACCCGTGCCTTTTGGCTTATTGGTTGTAATGGTTCCTAAGGATTAAGTGAACCAGGCTTGGGTATTCCACGGAGTCTTTATTTTAGTATTCTTCGACAGCATTTCACGATAATTCGAAGAATAAAAGACAACGTATATCTTTGGTACATCTATGTATATTATATATATAGCATCGAGATAATTTAGGGATACCTATGATACGTTTTGTTTTCTATAATAACATTTTAATTTTGTTTTGTATCAAGCACTTGACGATAATATGCGCAAGTCAGAACTTACGGCGATATTCAGAGCGGCCACAAAGTTTGACGGTGACTGTACCTATTATACTTTCGTTTGTTTGTTACGAGCGTCATCTTCGTCTTCCTTATTTTTTGGCTCCGTCACGGTTTGTGCACTAGCCAGCGTCAAGTAACAAGATTTTGCCAAGTAAGTGTCTTGTGATAATTATAATGTTCTAACAAGATGGTGGTTTCCTTGTTAGAACTTTTCATGGCGTTTTGGTGGCATCTCAGAATGCATGCTCCGTGATATTATTTCCCATCCACTTCACTTGTGCATAATAACCGGACTATATTACGTAAAACACCACCAATATTACGAAATATAGAGTCTAATAACACAAGATTATGAATAAAATATAAAAACCACTACATGACAGACTAAGATCCCGCCAATAAAACCGAGCGTCATCTTAAAAGAGGCATTTCCTATCCTGAATACTAATATTATAAACGCGAAAGCGTGTTTATTTGTTTGTTACGCTTTCACGTTTTAACTATCCAACCGACAATCATAAAATTTGCATAAAAAAAACAGGGTACTCTTCATCTAGAAAAAATGTTTTGCTCCCGATGGGCAGGTAAAATTTACATTAACGCGAGTGAAGCGGCAAGCAAAAATCAGTATGATTATAAAATCGATATCAACGTTCCCGAATAAAATAATCAAAAACAGTACAAATATTACACTTCTATTGTTCATTCTCATATGTTATCAAAATAATAATAACAATTGTACGTTGTTGTATTATACTGATAAAGTGAAATAACCGTTTAATTTAGAAATTTTAGGAATATTTTCACATTTCACCTGGCAGTACTGATGACGATGGTACGTAAGACATGGCGTTTTTGGTGTGATATTGGTTTGTCTTGGTTTATTTACATTTTATTAAAAGATAGAGGTTTTGCATAACAAAATTTGGTTATTGCACACATAAGAACAAGATACGTGCATTCAGGATTGTCACAAATAATCCCTAGTTTTAAAAAGGGAACCACCATCTTGTTGAAACGTTTGAAAATAAAAAAAAGTGTCCAAGTCAGACCTTAGAAATGTAGATTTCAGTGGGCGTAATATACTATAAAGCATAATATATACGATTGTAAGAATATAAAAAAACGATTTTGGGCAAATATATTACATACCTATCTAAAACAAAATCGCGATAAATCAAAAGTTGAGGCCAAACTTTTATTTGCCAAAGACCGCTTTTAGTTATTACTTAAAGATATCGAATATTTTCATCCATAATAATAATGTACTCTCCTGGATTGTGTTTTCTATATCACATTAATCCCCATTAATTGTGCTTTAATGATACAAAACATAATAAACATATTGTATTAAATGGTTCTACTTACATCCAGACATTGTTTTTTTATTATAGATTACACAACACGCACGTAACTAACGACGCTGTTTAGTGTTTTCTGACACTTGTCAATATAAACTATTAGATCGTCGAATAAAATATAAATGGAATGAATGCGATAGCAGAACAGTACTCTATGAACAGAATAGGCTTCGGCAGTGTTGCAAGCTCCTAAAAATGCGAGTCCCTAAACTCAATGTTAAAAGTCGCTAAAACTGGTTCTACCATGAGTGGACTCGAGATTTGTTCTAGGTAACGTACAAAAGGCTAGTAGCGCAGGCGGTATAGTTATTTATATACTTATGAAATACAAATGCTTAATTAAAATATTACCATCATTGCAACAGTCAAATAAATTGTTGGTTTTACCAAAATTTGCCAGAAATTCTAAAAACATTTAATGCTACTAGATGTATTTGAAACAAAAAGAATTTCAGTTAGATTAAGAAATATCGATATACGTAACAAATATTGTTCTTCGTCACTTAATAATTCAAGAAGCCAATGTCATAATGTGCTCCCAGGCCGTCACCCACCCAGGTACAGCCTGCGTCCGACATTGCTTAACTTCGTTGATCGGAACCGGAGAGGTGTTTTCAAGACTCTACTCGATAGTGCTTACTATTACCACTTTTCAAGAAGTATCTCTTCAATAATCCTTCTGTCTCACGAAATAAAAGCTGATGTTGCAGTTCAACGTTTTTTGTTTTAAAAGAATAACTTTTGCATTTTCGATATATATATATATATTATATATAAATATCTTGGCATTGTATAATCCTGTATCGAGTTAACAAAATATGTATCTATTACTGACCCTAAAACTGGTTCGATTTGTGCTCAAGAAATGTAAGATAAATCGCTAATCCATTTTTGCCCTTCAATCTTTTTTGTCGTTAATACTTAAACAAAAGTTGTTATTTCTAGCGAAGAAGTCGCTAACTTAGCAACACTGCTCCAATGCGCCGCGTCGCTTCGCCCCCTTTACATATCTCTCGTTGTTCAGTGTAGTGACGTGCCATTTGCGACGTTGCCATACTTAACCACGTATATGATGCAATGAGATGTTGCTGTTTGTTTTGGAAATCACGCCGAATGGTAAGTATAGGGCCAATGAGAATCAGATGAAAAGGGGATGATGATACCAACATAGATAATACTTACCACAATCTAAAATCAGTGGTAGCAGATTGTGAACATATAACATTTTAATTATTTTCACGTATGGCCAGTTTGAACGATACAAAAATAATGTACTTTTAATAAAATGCAAATATATATTTGTTTTGAAAATAAAAAATAGTTTTACCCGGATCATTTAAGTAACTATTTATTGTAATATAAAATCAAACTTTTATTATTATAATAGTATTGTTATTTATGTTATTATTATTATAGCATTGTTATAGTATCTTATGTCTCTAGATTAGTGTGATATAAAAAAATAAACCTAAGAAAATGATAATGAATGACAAATGGTAAATGCATGTGGGATCATTTAGGTTGCCAAATTTTTTACGCGACAGATTATAGATTTAGTGTTCGAAAATAAATAGAGCTCATACATACCCAGTCTCGACGCTTGTAAGTGTTTCTTGATATCAGTACTAAATTTTGTAAGATTTTTTTTTATGTGATTGAAATCTCTTAATAGGGCTGATAGATTATCTTACATGCATGTATATATTATATTAAAATGATACATCATTTTAAACACTTGTGTTTTTACGGAATTGTAATTCATTTCTATTGTTTATCTGCCTTTTGAAACAGTTATAGATTCGTTGTTCGATCACTTTTTTTTATCTCTTCGGGCTGCGATAATAGTGTTCAGGCTAATAAACATTATAAGTACTTTACTCTTATAACATTATTAGTCCAGTCCATGTCATGGAAACAATGAAATAGGTGTGTGTCTAAATGTATATCAGCGACACAGCGGGATGTGCTAATAACAGCTTTTAGTAATTATTACAAGGAGAAATAAAAACTATCGAAATATTTAAAATATCACTACTGAATGTGTTAGTAATTTCAGAGAAAAATATTCACACCTCGTAAAGTTCACTGTGTCTGCAGTTAAAAGTGATTTGATTGGTCTTGATTGGCCGATCGATTAAAATTGTTAATATGACGTCAACGAAGAATGACGTCATACTTTTATAAGTGCCTCTAAACGTTACCCGTGGTTTTAATGTAGTAAAGAAATTTCAGTTTGATTTTATTTATTTAGCGTTTATATTATAAAATTTATAAAAAATCAATTTTGAGGATAATAATAATATTCTGTCTTTTGGGTGTTAGAGGTCCGAATCGTCGCTTAACTATATTAAAATAATTATACGAGTAAAACAAGTACAAGGTGCAATATCCTGTTTAATTGAATAACGTGTAAATGTGTAGACGTTTACAATGCATAGCGTCATTAACAATTATCACTACATAGTATAAAACAAAGTCGCTTTCTCTGTCCCTATATCCTTATGTATGCTAAAATCTTTAAAACTACGCAACGGATTTTGATGCGGTTTTTTTAATAGATAGAGTGATGAAAGAGGAAGGTTTATGTGTATAATAACATAAATTAAATAGTCGAGAAATACTGTTATTTTTGAGGTTACTCCAAATTTAACGCGTGCGGGCCACGGGCAGTAATGAATAAATCAAAACTACTGGATCGATTTTAATCATTTTTTCAGTGAATGGCATAGGCTATATATTGTATACCCGTGCGAAGCCTAAGCGGGTCGCTAGTTATGAATAAGTCTCAAACACACATTAACAATAATGTCATTGTAAGATAGAATTTCTGAATCACTTACACTCATAAAACTAGGAAAGATTATAATAATGCAAAACGGTAACGAAATTATGACATATTGCCGTATTTGCTTCTATATCACTCCTATAATTTATTTATCGCCTGATTATTTTCATTCCAACACAAATCATCTACTGACTGTCAATTGTTTTCAAACTTTACCTGAACCTCAACCGTTTATTGCACGTTTAATTAAATGAAAAATCAACAATTATTATATATCTCAGCGAACTCAGGATTAAGCATCAACGAATAAAAAAAATAGTAGATAGATCATATTATATTATAATGATTTAATAAAAGTACGATTGTCAAGCACTCAAGCGTATACGTACTTGTATATTTTCTTTTATGGCAATGAGTCAGTTAATATACTTACTCGAATGCGTCACTGTTACTGGCTAATGAGTAATTTAAATTTTTATTTGTAATCTCCAAACAACAGTATAATTTGTACCCATCCATGAATCATCGCTTCGATAAGATTACGTACGTATGTACTTTTATACTGCATGTAACATAACCAAGCCTGGTATCGCACGAGTGCAATATACTTGTTAATATGTCATACACTATTTAGACATCTGGTTTATCCAATCCCTTTTCTTCGAATTCGAATTTTGAATTTTATATCTGTAATAATATCTTCCCTGGTATTAATTAAGTTCATGTGCTGTAAAGGGTCGCAAATAATACACATTTTTTAAGGGTATTTAAATGTTTAACCTTTTTGCAAGTGGCGTGTTTCGATATCTGCAATCAAGAGCCAGTCCTTAAAAATAAAACTATGTTATTATATAATTTAAGATGAGACAAAGGACAAATGCAAGATAATATTAATCGAATCAATTCACATCTTAATTATTTTAATTGTGGTCATATGTATATATTGGTTTTCGAATATCTACGTAGGCAATGAATAAACGGAAACAATTCTTATAACGAATAGGTACCTAGGTACATAATAACGAGTTACTAAAAATAAATTTCAAGGCAATTTTTTGTGTACATTGTTTCATTAATATCTAGGCAGCCGAGCTTTGCTCGATCTCTTGCAGATATTAATATAACACCTATCTCGGTATAGGTAATTGGCAAGTAAACATATTTAAATAGAAAAAGTCATGCAAATCGTTAGAACTCTTTAGAGAGATTAATTTTATACACAATATAAGAATACTTCTTATTTTCTTTAACTTTGTAATCGATCCTATTTATTGTAGGTTATTATTACTCCCGTTATCGAATGAGTGAATATTACAACGTGCTCCATGATGAGTTTATTGTTTTAAGAAGTTGGCATACTTGTTAGAATTTTTCAAATAATTTTGTGACATCTCAGAATTTATGTCTCTTGTCTGTTTGTCTGTCTGGATGTTCGCGATAAACTCAAAAACTACTGGACAGTTTGTAAGGCGTTCTTCACCGATAGATACAGTAATTCACGGGGAAGGTTTAGGTATATAAGTTGTTAAGTTTTTTTTTGTAAATTTGTTGAAATATATTTATAATTGTTGAAAGAATCGGAAAAAGGCAAGCCGCCAGGAATTTTTCGTCAAAAACGCTGCTTAATTCCTTTGAGTTATAACAAAACAATGGATACTGAGATATTCCTCTTTTGTAGATCTACAAAAATGTCTACTATGGCATGTACATATCTTTTTAGGATAGCTTACTATACCCATCTATCTTCTAAAAATGGTCATATATAATGAGGTAATTAGAAGGCTATTTAGACGGATACAGTATTCATCCTTATCAAATAAAATATATTAGTTACCTATATATAGCATTTCATGCATATAAGTATATAATTTTTATTATCTGGTCAGTACAATATCCGACGGGCCTGCTAGTTATTATATATATTCCACTTAACATTTTAGACATTATAGGATCAAATAATAGAAGATTATGAATAAAAACCTAAGAACCCACTAAAATTCAATATCGGATTTGCTCACTGAATAGTATTAGATTGAAATTTGGAATAAATGATAGTTTTGGTTTTATTAAATTTCATTTCAAAAAAATTGTCCAACAGCCCATTTCTAAAACTCTCCAGAGGTATCGTACGGTTACAGTACCTAAGTAATCCATTCTCGAGATGCTTCCTGTTTCTCGTCTACTCTCTAGATAACTGATCTCCAGTAAACATATATCCGCGGCTTAATTATATTATAAGGAACATATAGGTATATATACTTTAGGTTCTCCACGCATTATTCATCTCGGTGTACAAAGTAAGGCCAATTTACCACCACCTTATTTACGATTTTAAATTCAACAAATCTTTTCGGTAAATATATTTTTTCTTGTATTGTACAGGACATAAGTAAAAAAAATGTATGTATGTATTATGCTGCGTCGTACTCTAATTTGCAGATGTTACACGGTATTATTAACAGCATTGTCGACGTCAGTTGTCCAAATTGCCCAAAAATCCAAGATATGTTCGGCAGATTGGGAAAAATAATGTGTGCTTAGTCTACATTCATTGTCATTCGACAGCAAAGAGTGTCGACAAACATCAACATTATTTAATAAAGTGATTTCTAATCCCATTAAATATTATCTGCATAATAACCAAAATATTTGATACGAACAATTATAACAATTATAACAAATATTCATCGTAACAATATGATTGATTTCCATTATATTGGATTTTATTTAAGAGTTTTGCAGTAAAAATATTTATTATTAAATACGATATTATTAAATACACATGACAATTATTTGATGAGAATCCCAAAGAAAGTAATAACATAGAACGGTAATACACCATTATTTAGTGGCATAACAAAATGGCGGCCCAACGTCATTTCGTATTACTAATCTATTGTCACAAAAATATAATCACTTGCTAACAATTTTCAACATGTTACAAAGATGGTAACGAGATATCTTCTTATTTCTTTGTTATAGTATCTACTTTAATAGAATTTGTTATTTTTGATACTAGAACGAGCAATACGGTATAGGGTATGTATTTATTTTATTGTACGTAGTTATTTGACATAATTGTAGTATTTTTTTTAAACATATTATTACTAACAAATTAGAATCCAATTGCTTCAAAGTATAAGTCTTGTAACTTCAGGTGACCTTGAAACAACGCAGCACGCATCTAAAAATATATTGGTTTCTTTTAAAGATTAAAAGCGATTATCTACTATTATAGGTTATTGTACGATAACGTTATACAATAAATATGAATAACATTTTGATAGAGAAGTGATTAGAAAGAAAAAAAAAATTATCTAAGCAAATTTTTCGGTTTTAGTCTTTTTTTACAAATGTACATTAGTTGTTCGATCATGAAGTATCAGCGCAACACATTCTTTCAGAAGCTACACCTTAAAAATAGGTCTTAAAATATTTTCGAACTGACCTACACTATTAGCCAGGGCAAGACCTCTACAGTTCCACCGGACTACCTACAGTTCCACCTACGAAAGAAAGCTTCATTCTTTATTCCGTGGTTCCACCGGACTACGATGCTTCTATTTCAGTTACCTATAGTTTAGTGTGTACGCACATGCAACGGTTTATAATGGGTGTGCGCTTCTGGAAGGGTGTTTCTGGCAATACACACTGGCTGGCACACGAGGCATACCAACTTTCTATGACAGGCCTGACCGCCTAATCCAAAAAGTATACTAATTATACAGAGAAACCTATTATGTCTGACCTCTTAACATCAGGCGCTTTGCAAACCTATTAGCTGTTGCAAAAAATTTGACTGAACTGTAATGGTAAGATTATTGTGGTCAATCGACATAAGAGAATATTAGTTCTAAAAAATAGTTTCATAATAAATTTAAAATTACACTTTATTTCGAGGAGATTGTGATGATGTTATGATTGGACAATAATGTTATGAAAAAACTGGATAGTGATCGCCCGCTATTCTAGGTGTTTCTTTTCTAAATCATTATCAAATATATCCCAATTCCTTTGCAACATCTCTGGGAACATCTTTATTAAATTTTATAATATTATATTATTTAATATTACGATCGGTGTAACGGTAATAAACAAACAGATTATTACTTAGTAACTTAGTAGAGCCTGGAAGCGTGTTATCGTGAAATGGATTATAGCAGAGGACATGAAACTACTTCCATGTGTAAAACAATTTATTTTGTCGCCCTCTGTTGTAATTACACTGTAACTTTATTTTCAACCTACAAAATGACTTCTAATATGGAGGTATTTAGTCGTATTCTGTGCCAATAGATGGCAGCAAAAACTAAACTGATATTTCCTTCTTTTATGATGTTATTTGTTATTGTCAATATTATAATTTTTTCAGGCTACTTTCTTCGAACTAACAAATTTAGGAGTAAATAATAATTCACCAAGAAAAATGTGTAATATAGGTTTATTAAATAGTTTTAGGTTTTGTTAAACAATGGGTACAAATACGATTTGTGTTTTTAACTGACTACAAACTGTCAAGTGACGAGATTTTAGATTGTAAGGGCTATTATTAAAATTAGGCGTTTTCATCATGTCGGTAGGTCTCTTTCTAAGTTCGCCTAGCTAGTCACCATCCGTAAGTTGGAAATCTCTCTCGTCAAGAACCTGTAGGTGTGTTCAGTCAGCTGCACTCGAGAGCCGGTCTCCTATTGGTTTAGCGTGTTTACTATCTTAAATCATATCGTCGTTTAAGATCAGGTGAGATTGCAGTCAAACACTAAAATCTATAATTAATAAAAAAAAATATAGTAGTGTGGATGAGGATTTGCCTTTTTTGTTTTTTAAATATAATGCTTTATTTCGCTATTTTTTTTAATGCTTTATAGGTAAACGTTTTGACCACAATCTCATCTGATGATGTTAAATGATGATGTGGTCTATGATGGTAAGTCACGCTTAACCTAGAAGGAGTTTGGCTCTCAAATGCAGCTGCCGGAACACACCAACAGGTCCTTGGCGACAGATTTTCAACTTGAGGGTGGTAGCTAGCCAGACGGACTTAGAAAAAGCCCTACACCATGCTATGGTTTCATCACGATGTTTTCCTTCACCGAAAGCTCCGACTCAGTGGCTTGGATTCGAACCTACTACTATCTATTATAGAACAGTCATTTCCTCCGAGAATGATTGTTAAGGTATTCGTACAAACAATAGTTTGTTATATGTGGTATCTATTCTTCAATTATTTATATTTCATTTACTGAAGTACAAAAAACTGCAAATGTGTGGAGACTCGAATGTCATATACAACACACACAGCTAACCGAGAGAGAAGTTCATATTTTTGTTCGGGGTTTCGTATTGCCCACAGGAAATACAGAAGCACGCCGGCACACTTTCGTTTCAACATAAATTTAAATACGAATGAAATTGTCACATTTTCGAGATTAAAATTATTTATTGTATTGTGACTGTGAAGGCAGTAGAGACATAAGTTTACACTTCGTTAGAATTATCTTGTAAAAATCTGTTCTTTGCTTAGATTTTTTGTGTACTTTGCACACACCGAGACTTTTTTAGAATGTATGAATGGAGTGGTTATAAATATAAGAAAGTCGAGTCAGTCGAAAATATTTCAAACTTTACATACAATAAACTAGCTTTTGTTCGCGGCTTCGCTCGTGTTAATGTACATTTGGTTTAACGTACGGAAATCCTCCCGGATACGCAACCCTTCGGAGGGACAGATGGGTAGTGCGTGACTCGTACTCCCTAATATCCCACGGTGTACCATCTACCGCTTTAAGGGGGCGATACGGCATTGATAATTGTATACTACCATGCCGACCCGTTGAAAGACGCCACCGCGACCCGTCATAATAGGAAGGAAATTATGTACACACAAGCTGCCTTCCTTTATTAGTCGAACCTGTGCATTGGGGAGATGAGCCATAGAACGTAACGCACTATCGCATAAAATACGATACAACACCTATCCAAAATCACAAAAACAATATTATAATTAAATATGTTAATAGGACGATTTATAAATATAATAACAACACACCAAGAAATCTCAATGCAATTTATTAAAATAAATTGTTTTGCAAATCAAACCGGACAAAGAACTTCATAATATCTAAAAAGTATCTCTCTCCCACCGTACGGAATGTACATCGCTTTCAGGCTTGGCTGTATCTGAAATGGCAAAATATATAGTAAAGAAAAAACGAAACAGAATACAAACATGTAAAACAAACACTATGGAAAAAGTAATAGAGCGTGACCTTGTCCTGCCTAAAAACATAATAAACCTAATAAAATCTGTACAGGGATATTGGAAGGCTGAAAATTTGTAATCATATAATTTTTGGCTAAATTGGCCAGAAATTAAAAAACAAATTGACTAGTAAATATAGCGTAAGTTACTAGAAATAAAATGGGCTTGATTATCGATCAAGCTGTTTAAAACCAAAATAATAAGAACACGCGTACATTAGAATTGAATATATACGAGTATATATATGTGGGAATAATGATGCCACAATGGAATCTATAATAATCACTTTATTTTAGTATCGTAGCAAATCATACAAATCTTTTTCAACTCTCACTTAACAATTCCTTCAAGAAAACAAAAGTCATTCTTCATTGTTTTTTTTTTTAATAAATCTGGATATGAGTACTTTGAGCCATCCTAAGCTTATCCATCCCCACATATATATGGTATATAGAGTTATAAATAAAGACTTTCACTTGTCAATGGTATGGAAATAGACTATTTCCAATTTTTTACATTATTTAAAACTTGTCAATGCTGGTATTGTAAAAATAATAGTGAAATTCGATTGATTTTACTTGCAGCTTCGTTAATGTGGATTTGATTTTTACCTCGGAAACAGAGTACTTTAGTTTCTGAATGAAATATATACCCCATGTTCTTTTCTATATATACCCATGATAACGAGTGTACAAAATTTACAATGATCG
This sequence comes from Antheraea assamensis, assembly GCA_035772565.1. Taxonomy (NCBI): domain Eukaryota; kingdom Metazoa; phylum Arthropoda; class Insecta; order Lepidoptera; family Saturniidae; genus Antheraea; species Antheraea assamensis. The sequence continues at coordinate 1,529,777 of JAQQSE010000022.1, read as the reverse complement.
GCTTAGTATTAAAGGCGTGTAAGCGGAACAAAGAAACAAAGTTACGAAATTATAATGTTATAAAGGTTTTCAGCTGTAATTGGAAATGTAATCGGATATTCCATTACGATTTCGGTTACAATACAATAGTATTAGTACTGATTAATAGCTGAATGCTCATAAATAGATCTATTCACATGATAAATAAGTATATAAAGTAAGTGTATATAAAATAATAATATATTTTTTTAATTTAATAATTTACTTGGAAGCTATACACCGTGGAAATAGAATATTTCAACTTGTAACTACCAAATTAAGTTGCAGGTTGCCCTGTATCTTGGACCTTTACCTCCGAAGGAATACTACAGGTTTGTCGTTCCCATTGTTATTAGTATGTGGAACGGGGAAACGGAACATAATATAAGTTAAGTACTCCTTAAATATAAAGATTAGTTGGAGAAAATAAATAAATAAATGTGTAATAATTATAAAATTAATAAAGTAATAACTAACCTCTGAAGTGTGTGTAGTATGTTTATGAGGAATTTTGTATACGAGTAATTATTCGAATAGTTCGAATTATTACAATTATTCGGATTATTGAAATAGTTTCAATTTTGCAAATAATTCAACCTATTTTAATGATTTTAACTAATTAGATATTTATCAAATACTTACTAATTTTTTTTTCATTGAATTACTAAAACAGTGAAAAATGTACTCTTCTTATTAAAACTTGTTACAAAAAAATGATACTTATGTCGCTTGTATAACTAATTTGAGTAAATAGTATTCATGCTTCTTTCAAAAGATTGCATAAGCTTACAGTTGATCTGATGACGACAATTTTTGAACAGTCATACCTCTTAAAAGGATTCTTCCATTTATCAACCAGTAATATTTATAACCATTATACAATTTGCAAATACCCGAGCTTCATAGAACTGTGTTTAATTTACCTTTCCTGGTGTCATTGAGCGTTCCTCCGCAGCCCTTCCGACGTACAAATTTTCTCCAGTACGAGTGTGACCTCCCACTATAGCGTTGGACGGGATTTCTTCGTATGCCGCTTTAACCCATTTTACTTTGTCAGCTGGAGCACAGCATACCTATAATTAGAAACTGTTAAAGTATTATAAATATCATAAAATGGATAAGAATTATACATTAATGTCATTTAACGTTCCTTTTTTTTTTGAACTGACTATACACTGTTGGCTTAGGGGAATTCACAGCTACATCGGACTAATGGGGCGAGCGCTTGTAGCGCTCGGCCACTTGGCAATAAACTCAAGGGTGCCAAAGTAGCCGAACCTCGGCTTGGGCCGTTGCTTCGGATACAAAAAGGCGATTCAATTTAAGTTAACTTAGCTAAGTTAATCATAGAATAAACTAAAATTATGTACTAAAATGATTAGCAGCTGTGATTCTCCAATAAACTCAGTGTTGTTTTAAAATATCGTTCCGCACAGAATGTGACTATAATATAAACATTAAAATAATTTGTAATAATATTCAACATAAACACGAAATCAAATTGTACGTAATTGTTTCCACAATTTAAAGAATAATTATTTATACAAGTTATAAGAGTTTGGATTCACATAAAAATGTTAAAAAAATATAAAATTCAATATGCAATCAATACAACACAAATGTAAGGTAATATTGGTAACTTTAACATAATAATGGGACCGATACAAAAACTGAAAGTATAATTATGGTTACATCAACAAAATGACATATTTATTATATAAACTTTGTTACTGTGTTCTACCATTTTAAGGAATTATGCTGTAGTAATATGATTGTACTGACTTATTGCTTTTCATAATTTTACATATTATGTATATATTTTTTCAATTCTTTACAGGTCTTAAGTGTTTAACCATAATCGAATTTGATGTAAAATGACAATGTCATATAAAATGGTATTGCGGTAAACTATCATACTATTACGCGTATTCACATGTGCGTTGCCAGGAACACCTAATTTGGTATTTGTCGTATCGTTGGCATATACGTCGACTGACAAGGCGGCCGAAATAGAAGCCAACGAGCAATCATCGCTTCAAAAATGAATCCTATAGATAAAGTATAAAATATGGTAACCTCAATTCGTTGAACAGAGTGTTCTTTCCCGCCCCAGGATACGTAAGCGGCGTGGCGTTTCACGGCGAGTTTACCCGGGATCAGGTCTCCTTCACATTCAGCTCGAATTACCCAAAGCGGATCACCTTCATCTTCGTGGCCCCCGACTAAGGCACGATCACCTAGAGTGTGCGGCGCATCATACGGATTTGTGGGAACCCATTCAACTACAGCTGCAAATTCAAATACAGGGTTGTTTATCATCGTCTAAATAGAGAAATCAGTTTTAAGATACTACAAAGTAACTCCACATAATATTATGTTAGTAGTCACATTGTTAAATCTAGAGGTCGTGTGTGTTGAATTCTTGAGGAAGACGTAATTTCATGTGATGGACATTATTAGTTTTAGATACAAATATAAAATTAGTTTGATATGACACAGCGTAGCACTTGAAATATATCATATTAGCTGATACACATCGCTTAACGCGAACATCTTATAAAAATCCTACTTTCTTATAATTTTATATTAAATGAACTGACGTGATTATTTTTTTTTAACGACCAAGTGTCTAAGAGGTACAGCAACAAAAAATAGTCGATATATTTATATAGCGAAATACCACTGATGATGAGTCATCACAATGTCCGATTTACTTGAATTTCACCATAGTTATTCCTTTTGCAACGTAGACGCTGACTAAGAACGGGTTTTGGTTAAAACCTATCCTAAATACATTTTTCAGTTACAATTACATATTCTCCTACAGGCACCGACAGTCCCTGACATTAGGCAATCGTTACAACATTTTTCACTGTCTTAATAAATCTTATTAAAAGAAAATTTAACATCCAAAATACTATTATTTAAACATCAAGATTGAAATGCCTTTAATTTACTATGTGATTCAATTCTACAATAATAAATTCCTATTAGTGAAAATATTTATTAAAAATATACTTTCTCCCTTAAATGTAAACAATTTTATAGTATTTGAATTTTAACAAAATGTTGATTGAAATAGCCGAATTATTGTATTTCCAAGAAATTTCAATATTTTTATAATTTCATATTTTAACAGGTTTTTAGAATTTTGTGCTCTTATTTTTTAACACGTACATAAAAAATAAATTTAAATTTTAGCGCTCAAAATTCGTTAACAAGCAATAAGATATAAACGTATAGTTTTTACTATATTGGAACATTTTGTGTGGTCATTTATAAATTAAGAAATCGATTATAGTTCATAAAGAAAATTGTCAGTACCGTTGAAAAAAAAAACGATATTTACAGGACTATCGCTGGCAGATAGCTGACCTCATAAGGAGTAACTTAGGTTATTTTATTTTAGACTACCTGTTACTCACGAGTTTGACTACTGTGAAATATTCGAAACGATTGGACCGATTTTCACGTGAATTTCACTAGCAGATATCTGAAGTTATAAGAACTAACTTAGGTTATTTTATTTTAAACTAGCTGTCACCTACGACTTCTTCCGCGTGAAATTTATCCAAAGTATGCTGTTCACTATAAACATGTGCGTGGGTTGATTTCAGGCAGGCGGCCGATCGTAATAATTAAGCCAAATCATAAATCTCAACAAGGGAAACATATTATACCGACTCTACATAGGTGGGATAAGGGTAAGAAGAAGAAAAAGTGAAAAATTTGCCAATATTTGCCAATGTGACCAAACATTGAAAACAATTTTAAAATAAAGTTTCAGTTTTAAGTAGATTTAATAATGGTATAATTCATAATTTTATCCAATGTAAATAATACATTATTGTTATTAATATCAGAAAAGGAGAAAATTTGGCTAAATAACAAAATATTTTAATTAGGGAATATTATTACATTAAATTGTACCCGACCATTGAAGTTTATTAAAAATCATCACTAGATATTAAAAATGAATAAAATTTATTTATTTCAACCTCGCACGACACTTTAAATAAGAATCAATTGCACCTATTCCAAGTCACACTCTCCAATCAAGATATTATGATTCACGATTGCGTTATTGTGTAGCAATTGCTAACAAAGATTGAGGAAGGACCCACACTTTATTAATAAAAATTTCTAGAGCGATGAGTTATCACTCAAAAGAGATGACTGTTTTACTGTGTACAATTTGCATAGTTGGCAACTGGAAAATCCACATCTTATGCCTGAGAATAGGTCACTAAACCAATTTAAAATAAATTATTGGACTGGAATATTGAATGGGAAAATAATAGGCCCATTTCAATTACAGGGAAATATAACTGGCCAAAGCTATTTGGAGTTTCTACTGAATGATCTTCATAGTTTACTAGAAGAGATCCCCGAGGAGTTGAGGAAATCTTATTAGTTAAAATATGACGGCAGCCCATCGCATTATGATGTACCTGTTTGTGCTTATTTAAATAGTACACACTTAAACGGATAGATCGGGCGTCTGGGGCCAATTTTGTAGTGTCCACGGTCACCATATCCAAATCCACTGGATTGTTTTATAGGGGCTTTCTCAAAGAATAAGTGTATCGTAAGCCGATCAGGTCTTACGAAGGCTTACGTAGCCGTGTCTGAGCAGCCTCATCAAGAATAAGTGATCGACGCTATACAAGATGGTCAAAAGAGCATTGATTCATATATGCAGCCCGCGTGAGAATAAATGAGGTCACAGGAAATAGGTCTTCACACATTCACAGGATGGATTAAATACTGTGATGCAATAGTTAAATCGAAACTTATTAACTTTAAACATTAATAAAATGAAATATATAGCTTTTACTTCATTAAACTATAAAAATCCTCCTCACAATAATTTTTCTTTATCTGCGCATTCCTGTCTACTTCAAAATATTTCTGTTTGTTCATGTGTTCAATTACAGCGCGTTGTTACTATAAAATATTTAGGTATAATAATTGACAGATCTCTTTTCAGTCTTATATTGAATTTCTTACGTCTAGAGTTCGAAAAATTATTTACATATTTAAAAATTTACGACACATTGGAGATTAAAAAAGAAATGAAATCTGTATATTTTGCTATCTGTCAGTCGATTATTACATATTGCATCACATCCTGGGGCTGAGCCGCTAAAATTACCTTTATAACATTAGAACGTGCTCAAAGAGCAGTTTTAAAAGTAAACTCGTTTCAGCCGTTTAGATTCCCTAATGAGAAACTTAAGTATAACTTATCAAATGTTCTTAATGTAAGGCAAGTTTTTCTCCTAAAAACTATTCTTTACCATACACTGTCGATTAATGTATGACCCTAATATTCTCTACGGTAAAAGACAATAGCATCGTGTATGTGAAACGATTTCAGTCCATCTACAATTTACACAAAAAAAAATCTGCTTCCTTGGTGCTCATATATATAATCAAATTAACTCTATTCTTGAAATTTATGAATTACCTAAACAAAGAGCTAAACGCATTATTTATAATTGGTTACTAACACTTTCATTCAGTAACACTTAAAGTCTATTATCTATAGTTTCATAAGAACTTTGTTGTTACAAATATTGTTTTCTTATACATACAATGATAAGAACTTAGTTTAATTCTTAAACGAGGAACTGGAAATCTGTCGTTCAGGTCTCTGTACCTCTTTCAGACTCCAGATTTCACATTGAATTTTTACGTTATCTTTACTTTTTATAAAATGTATACTTTTCCTTTTGTTCATTAAAATATTGTATAGCATTAAGAATGTAAATCTAAATGTGAGGTTAAATAAATGGATTATTATTATTATAAAATGTATAATGACAAACAATTCGAACATTTATTATGAATTAATGCTAAATAAAATACCATTCATGTGAAATGTTGTTCTTTATTAAGCCCCAGATGGTCAGATGCAGTTGAATGCGAAAAATGTACCGATATTAAATATTTTCTTATTTAGTCAAATTATCTCGTTTTCTACTTTAAAAGCAATAATTCACTATTTATATAAGATAGAATAATGAATTATATAATTATAAAATCTATTTTAAATCAAGTTTTCATACCTTTTTTATACCACCTTTGGTAAACTTTGAGAATGTTTCGCGTGAAACTTTATTCAATTCTATTCTCTTAAGCACAATAGCTAGTCATACTAGTTAGTGCTTATCTATTGTGATAGTTAGTGTATAATAATAGAACAACAAAAAACCGATGGAATTCAGTAATTTATGGTTGTAGTGTACAAGAGGTAAAAATTTGTAGTATTAAAAAAAATATTTTAGGAACTAGCTACGATATATTTGTTTTGCATTTTTTCTAAACGGCTGTAACTTCTGCTATAAGTCAATTGTGTTTTATATGATACAAAAATAGTAAGTAGGTATATCGTATTAAATTGTTCAATACTTACATCCAGACATCGTATTTGTATAGATCACACGACACTGACGTTTATTTAGCACACAAGCTATGAGCTTGATAACTTACTTTGAAATACAAAAAATTGCGATAGCGAATTGCAATTATAGTCAACGCTGAACTGCACGCCGCACCTCGCCGCGTCGTTCCCCTCTCCAAATTCATTGTTCAGGAGTGATGACGTATTGTTTGATATATTGCACGGTGGGTCGTCTTTAGTCGAACTAGGCATTGCGCCGAGCCTAGCATCAACGTTTTTTTTTTATTTCGAACTGATTACGGTGTTGTCCTGGCAAGGACTCTACAGTAGAAAGACTAAATAAAAAAATATCGAGAATTAAAAAAAAAAGTTGGTACTTGTCCTAATACTGATTGTATTTTTTAACCAATTTCGAAAAAGGAGGAGGTTGCTACGCTCGGCTGTATATATTTTTTGATATAAGTTAATCGATATCTTCGTCAATTGTGAACCGATTATAATGTTTTTTTTTTGTTTGGATTGGTTATTATACTCAGGGATGGCCCAATTTAAATTTAAAAAAATTATTCAACCTCCAAAGAAGTGAAATACCGGTTATATGTTTTTTATCCACTTCTCGTTTACGTATTTGTGTGTACTTTAAACTGATTACAATAATTTTATTTGAATTACTGATACTTGTGGGGATGGTGTCATTCAAATTTGAAAAAAAAAATCCAATCCTATAGCTGGTAAATAAGGTGATGAACAGAAGCTCTGTTCATGTTGCTTGAATAAGTGAACTTCCCATGAGCAAATTTTAATAAAAACTTGACACAATCTGTAATTGCAATAAAAATAAAATATAAGATGCCTCATCCTGATTTGATCATGGAAATAGAAACAGTGGAATCGAACTCCTCAGCGGCTAACAGCAGCTATCTTGGGTTTGGGCTCTTATGACTCGATTTGATGACCTACATTTGGGGCTTTGACTGTTGGGACACTTCATCTGCAGCGGACAGCGACAAAAGATGAAGATTTCAAATTCGTTGATACTCAGCATAATTTTTTTTTTTGTCATGTTTAATTGTGGAGTTATTATTTTATATTACTATTTCTAATGTTACCTGGAACTAAAACCTCTCTCTATACATCTGTCGAAAACGGATGGAACTATCATGTATTTCAAATACATACGATGTACTTATAAAAATATATATGATGAAAAGATAAACGAGATTTTTACCAGTTTTCTTCCATCACAGGGTTGTTTACTGAATCGCTGTCAGTTTTGACCTTCATGAGCACCTTCTCAGGGGCTACATTTAATAAAGCATTTGAACTTTTTTTTTTCGAACTGTCTACACTGGTGACCTGGCAAGGTCTATACAGGTTTACTCGACTACCAAGGGGAGCGCTTAAGGCACTCACTCGATTTTACATAGGGTTTTGAAGACATTACAAGGAAGAATATAGATAATAAATAATTTATTTCTTGGTTTCACTAATATGTCTTGATTCTAATGTCTCAGTTACGATTTCTGTTTATGTTTACACTCCAATGGTATTGTAGTGAACAAAATAATAATAATAATATGAGCTCAGCACTCAAGTACAATTAAAGCACAGATTGTTCATTAAAAGTATTTTAATATCATTTTTACAGTTGCTCAATTTGAGTATTAAAACAAAATATTTGATTCATGGTGATATGATTCATGGGTTGATGATTATTGCAACTATTTATGTACAAGGATTGCAACACCTTAATATGACTCTGATGTATCTTTTCTATAGACATTACATCCATTAATCTTTACCGTTATATGAATAATCAGCCAACTTTCGATATTACAGCTACGTGTATTTCTTCTGGTATTAAAAGCTCGCCAAAATACCCTAACTTAGGTTCATCTCATCAAGACTGCTTTCTGTCAAACATATTATGTTAATTTGGGTTAAAATTTTTGTAAATTCAAAACGATTTTCTTTGCTAGCATTATTTTATCGGTGGTAGAGCTACGCTGAAGCTATTACTGGTTTCAGCATGAATGGGTCGGCTCGCCCGGGGTAGTACCACCCTCTCACAGAAAGCCGACGTGAAGTAACAGTGCTTGCACTGTTGCGTTTAGTTCGGCCAGTGAGAGCGCCGAAGGCCCACATATTTAAAAGGTCGGCAACGCACTTGCGACTCCCCTGGTGTTGCTAGTGTCTATGGATGGCGGTGATCACTTACCATCAGGTGACCCACCAGTTCGTTTGCCCCCTATAATATAAAAAAAAAAATAAAAAAAAATTGTGATTTTGTTTATCTTTTTTTTCCTTTCGATTATTTACTACTTGTTGATGTATAACTGAGACATATTCTTCGCTATTGTTAACCTTTTCTTGAGACTTTTTTCAATTTTGATTACCTTTTGATTTTCAATGGGTGTTACTTCAGTTACCTCCTCATCAAGTTCTATGCTATTGTTGACATTTAAGTTTTCGTCCTCAATTGTTTGTTGATATTCTATAATATTTACTGAGGCTTAATGATTCTTATCATGGTTGGAGGGAGTACGTTATATAATATTACTAGCAGGGCCGGCAGACGTTGTCTTGTCTTGATAATAAAACTTATGTTCATAAAATGCTTAAGGTGGCTAATGTATTTAATTTGATAAGGATTAATTCTCTATCCGTCTAAATAGCTTTTCAATTAGCTCATTTTGTATGACATTTTTTTAGAAGATAGATGGTATAGTAAAATATCCTTGAAAGATATGCCAACGCTGCCTTTTTTGTAGATCTATAAAAGAGGAATATTCGACTATGCATTGTTTTGTTATATCTCAAAAGAATTAGGCAGCGTTTTCGATGATAGTTCCCAAGCGGCTTGACGTTTTCAACACCAACTACAATTATCGTCATATTTCAACCTATTTAGACAGAATATTGACAAATTATATACCTAAACATTCCTCATGTATTACTTTATCTATAGTTGAAGAAGGCATGTAGAAGGCATTACAACCCGTCGGGTAGTTTTCGAGTTTATCGTGAACATACAGACAGACAGACAAACGCGGCGGACGATTTTGTTTTACAGTATGCAGTGATAGTAGTAATAGACTTAGAAAATGGCTGTTGAACGCCATCTATTGGCACTAAATACATTAATACATATGAATTCATAATCATGAACTTCTTATAGTGTTAATATTTATTTATTTGTGTAAAAAAAAAATATGAACTATTTTTCTTTCATTATATATCTTAGCAATGCAATACTGTAATAATGTTTATTTATGTTATTAAAAACCCTTGTTTTTGGATGAGGCTAAAGTCCATTTACCTTATCTACTTTTCCCTCGTATTTAAGTCGCTTAAAATTATAATAATTTTTGATAGAGAGAACCGATGTTAATGAAACAAACACTAGATGTTATTCGGTATTCGAAATACCGCAAATTATATTTATGTTGTGCTATTCCTAGACACTTGCAACAATTGTTTTCACAGAAATCTAAAAGTACAGACACGTTTCATTTACATTCTTATTATATGTATAGAAGATAGATTGTTACAGTTTCTGTGAATGTCGCTCTGGTGCAACACGACACATTAAAACTTCTCATTTTTATATATTAGTTTTCCTCGTAACCTATTACAATGTGCAGAATGAGTCTGTCAACAATGGCACGAAGATTTTTTTTTAACCGAATAATTCAAGCGTTGTTTGTTCAGAGCATTTTTGCACGGAGTTATGTATGCCACTGCAAAAGGCATAAAACGTCTTCTTAAAACGGCTGTTCCTAGAGTATTTATTACAGAATATGGCATCACAGGACCTCAAGTTTGTAAGTAACTGCGATAAAAAACGGACGGAACCCTATTGCCGCTGTATCATAAATTATTATTTGGTATACTAGAAGATACTTATAATTTTGGTGGTGAAACTGATGCCTGTACAACGAGTTGAATGCTTGATATAGAAAATAAAAAGAAATTTATATCTCCTTCTACTTCTGTAAGCAAAGGCTCAATTCTCTTGCCGGTTTTTCAAGATATCTGGGTTGTTTTCGGAACCGGTGGTAACTTTTACGTATATAAGCACCTTCTAAGGGCCTAAATTAAATTAAGTATTTTTTTTATTTTGATTTTATCTGTTTTAATATACCTTTGAAACAAAAATTTTAATACACGATTTTACCAGTTACATACATATTTACGCTCAGACAAAATTATAATTACGTGTTTAGAATACAATTTATGAAATTATTAAAATCCTAGGTCAATGTCTTATAAAAAAAAGTTTAATAATATTCCTCTCCACTCAATTCCTTGTCCTACGGCAACTCCGGTCGTAAAATTTTATTGCTTTTTTTTATACTGCTTTGTAAAAACAACTTTAAATAATTCGAGTAAGGTTGCTTTTGCAAAAACATATGTTTATAGCATGTTAGTGTGTGTGTGTAGACAGTTTCGAGCGTTACTTTTAGCATCTTGGGTTTTTTTGTATATCAATGATTGAAGCGTATAAAAACGAGATGTTATTCATATAGGTCAAATCACTTCTGGATTTTTGCGTGACTAACGTACGGCAATTGATTTTTATGTACTTACTAACTGACCCGGCGAACTTCATACCGCTTAACAGTTAATGAATGTCGCGTTAATTTTTACCTAAACTTAATTTATGATTTTATTATCGTACTAAAACGATTACTAAAAGTTTACAAAATTAAATAGTTTATTACGATAATATATACATATATAACGTAAGCAAAAATGTAATAAAACTACAAAACCAAGTATTTCAATGGCGTCTCGGCAAGACATATGTTTTGTTGGTGTTGTGTATTTTGCTGCATGCGTCACTTTCGGGTTTGTGATACATGACATTTTGATATTTATTCTATGCTATTCGGGGGGAAGATAAATTCAAAAAGTCAAATATTATGAAAATCGGGTACAGTCGTTGTTGAGTTTTAAATGTTTGAGAAAACCTGACTTTGTTTTATATATATACATATAGATAGGAGATAAATTACATATATTATAGTTAACCCTTAAACGCCAATAAATAAGGAGATAGATAATATCATAATGTAACTCTTTATAAAAAGAATGATTACTAATTACCGAGTGAATACTTGTTTACTTTGTGATACATTAATGACTCAGTTAATATACTTATTCAGACGCGTGACCGGTAATGAGTCTTTTTTATTTGGCATAAGTGATACTCGCGAATTCGTCTCCGTTGTCATCCAGTTCTCCGCGGTACGAGAATTAACATCGCAGAACGGGCAGTGCTTATAAAAACCTTTTAGCTTCATAAAACTTTAATAAATTTATATTACTAAAAAATTGGGATAACAACAACAAACTATTTAAAAGTTTAAACAATAAAAAAAAAATGATGGATTGTTTTTGTGTGAATACCTCAGGGTATACACCCTGGTTTTTGAATGACACTGAGATACTATCCACTCTTATCTCTTACTTAACGCACGCCTTCATTCAAATTGAAATAGCTTTTGATAGAGTGAACCAATTTGAATAAAACTAAGATTATTTGACGTACTAACTAGTAACTAACGTAGTACTATAGCAGGGAGAAGTGCACAAACAACAGATAGACAAACAGACATTACTAGTAGTGAACGAAATGTATTTATTTAGTTATTCTTAGTCATATGCAATAATGTATTTCACAAAAATGTGAAAATTAGAGACACGGTAAATTCACATTCTCATTATACGAGTACATGCAGATATCCGAACAGCACTATTACTTGTAATTTTGCATGAATCATTACTTAAATATAATATGTACGTATGTCCTTGCACACCACCTGTAACATCGTTCTGTTTGTTAAATATTGATGTTATCTACAGTTCTCGCTAAACTTTTTGTTCGCTTTGAATATAAATGCGCAGAAAACAAATAAATGACAATTTGAAATTCCCATAAAAATACGTTAATTTTGTTTTGTATTAAACTGTTGACATAGGGTGGTCCTCGAAAAAATCGAGGTCCTAATACTCCTGAGGTCTCGTGCCACGGGCCACCTCATGGTGCCCATATAGTTATGGAAAAAGTCCGTGTCAAGGTGTGGGTCTAGATAAAATATTTGATCTGATCACGTATAGTCAGCGCGGCGGCGGCACTCGGCCGGCTGTTCCCTAACACAGGGGTCCAAATGCCAGCTGGCGCCATTATACATGAGAGTGGTCCGGTCGATAGCCGATGTACCGTTATCGATAGACACACAACAAGCGTGTCAGCAGCGTGGGCAGCGTATTGTGGCGTTGTGGTCGATACGGTGATACCACATGGTGTCCTCGGTGGAGGTCTTCGTGCTCGTCGGCTCCTTATCCTTAGAGCTGAATGCGGAAGGTCTTGCCACCGTATACAATTATTTCGGTTGCTACCTGTACGAAACGGATATCGCGTAACACACTTTACCTTAGTGTGTTACTTGGGAGGAACAGCGCCACACTCTGACTGCGGTAGGAACGGATATGTCGCTGCCGAGCGTGGTGGGAGCCATGCTGTATTACATATTCCTAAGAGATAAGTACTTTCTGAATCTACTGATTTGGAACTTCTGACCTTTCCCTGATTTATATAAAGTTTGCCGTTGCTTAGTATTGGCAATTTCATTTTGAAAGAAAATTTCAGAAATCGAAGTCATACGAAACTTAAAAATAGTATGAATATGCTGGTGATACACGATGCTCAATACCAAGTTCAAGAAACCAATAATTGTATTATCTGGTTTGCGTTGCCGTCTATTCATTAGTTACAAATTTGACTAAATATATTCACTACAAGAATGTTATTGTAGATTTAAAATAAGGTTACAGTGAAGTTACAACGGAGCGCGATAATATACATTTGGTGGTAGAGCTACGCTGAAACTATTACTGGTTTCAGAATGAATGGGTCGGCTCGCCCGGGGTAGTACCACCCTCTCACAGAAAGCCGACGTGAAGTAACAGTGTTTGCACTGTTGCGTTTCGTTCGGTTAGTGAGAGCGCCGGAGGCCCACATATATTAAAAGGCCGGCAACGCACTTGCGACTCCCCTGGTGTTGCTAGTGTATATGGACGGCGGTGACCACATACTATCAGATGACCCACTTGTTCGTTTGCCCCCTATAATATAAATAAAAAAAATTTACATGTTAACCTTCTTTTTTATGTGAAAATAGTAAAGTTCTTATTAACAGACGATGGATGGATAGTGTCACTGACTAAATACTCTAATTATGGAAGTAATTTTATGGGTTCGAGTAAACATTTAACGAATGTACAGAATATTTTGTGCAATAATCAGATAAGAGATGATATAATAATACCGGGTTGTACGAATAGCAAAAACATGTGAAAATTTAACGTTTAACATTCCTAGTCCACCTTATATGGGTGGTCTATGGGAAACTGGTATTAAATTTACAAAATAACATATCATTCGCAGTACATGTAAACATATCTTTAACATTTGAATAATTTTTCACATTTTTTTTGTAAAGTTGTAGCCATTTTGAATTCTCGTCTCTTGTGTCCCTTACTAGCTTGTGATAATCTAAAGAACTTTTGGCATTCTGACTGCAGGACACTTTTTAATTGATATTAGCTTAACAGTCATGACTATGTGGCAGTAAAAGTTCCATGACAATCGATCTACCGTTCAGAAGCGAATAACATGTAGTTTAAAATAAAATACACTAAGTTAGTTTTCACTAATTTAGTTATCTGCTAGTGAAAGTCTCGTGAAAATCGGTGGAAGTATTTCGAATATTTCATTGTAGACAAGGTTGCAGGTGACAGTTAGTCTAAAATGAAATAGTGGAAGTTATTCCTTATAAGGTTAACTGTCTGTCATGAAAGTCCTGAAAAGATCGATCTAACCGTTTTGGAAATTGTTCTGCGAATGAAGTCGCGGGTAACTAGTCTATATCTATACATATTATAAAAATGAAATGTCTGTATGTAATATCAAAATAACAACTTATTACTTATTTGATACTAACTGTAGCCGGGAGCTCAACACGCGTATTTTTAAATTGTATTAAAGACATGTAAAATTGTGAGAAGAATAGACTTACAAAAGTGGTCTTTCAAAAATATTTGTAAGTATGGCACGCATTTATATATATTTATTTTCGGAGTCCAGTATACTGCATGCTTCAAGCACATGTTTTCAGTGAACAACATATTTTAGGACGACGCCGGGAAGACGTTGGAAAGGATTATCGCTTCTCGGGTCGTCCAACACCTGGACGGAGTGGGGCCGAACATCGCAGGTGCGCAGTTCGGCTTCCGGACAGGGCGTTCCACGGTGGACGCCCTGTGCCTCTTAAAGTCGCTGTCGACTGAGGCGACCTCCTGCGGGGAGAGGGTTTTGGCGGTGTCCCTCGACATCGCCAACGCCTTCAACAGCCTGCCTCACGGAGTCATACGGGAGGCGCTCCGGTTTTTCGGAGTGCCCCCGTACCTGCGGCGGCTGTTGGAGGCGTACCTGGAGGATAGGGAGGTCATCTACGTCAACGGCGACGGGAGGATGGTCCGCCGGACAACCAGGCGGGGGGTTCCACAGGGGTCGGCGCTGGGTCCACTTCTGTGGAACATGGGCTACGATTGGGTGCTCCGCGGCGCGCTCCCATCTGGAGCGCGCCTCATATGCTACGCGGACGACACCCTAGTCGTAGCCCAGGGGGGTGGGGACTGGGAGGGTTTGGTGCGTCTGGCCACGGCGGCCACAACCGTCGTGGTCGGGCGCATCCGGCGGTTGGGCCTCGGGGTGGCCCTCGAAAAGACCGAGGCCATATTGTTCCATGGGCCTTGGCGAGGGCCACCTCCAGGGGCCCATTTAATGGTGGATGGCGCCCGTATCAGGGTGGGGACCCAAATGAGGTATCTGGGCCTCACCCTAGATGGGCGCTGGCGGTTTGAGCCCCATTTCACGGGGCTCAGACCGCGAAAAACAGGGGCGGCGGCGGCGCTCGGCCGGTTACTCCCCAACATTGGGGGGCCGAGTGCCGGGTGCCGTCGACTCTACATGGGAGTCGTGCGGGCGATGGCTGTCTACGGGGCACCGGTGTGGGCCGACGCCCTCAGTGTTGCCAATGTGCGGACGCTACACGCTGCGCAGCGCATTGTAGCACAGAGGGCGATACGGGGATACCGCACCGTGTCCTCGGCGGCGGCCTTCACGCTCGCCGGCTCCCTGCCCTGGGAGCTGGAGGCGGGAGTGCTTGCCACCGTGTATGAGTTCACGGAGGCAAGGAAACGGTTGGGGGAGCCTCTGGCTCCCAGGGAAGTTGAGACCAGAAGGAGGGACGGCCGGGATGTGGCAGTGGAAAGGTGGCGGCAGGACCTGGCGGACGCGCGGTATGGGCGTTATACTGTGGACACCGTCCGCCCGGTCCTGTCGGAGTGGATTGGGACACATTCCGCCGGGCTGACCGCTGGGGCGGCATGGTGATAGCCAAAGCTCGGTCCCATGCCACACCGACTTAAAGCGGTGGCCGGTACACCGTGGGGTTTTAGTCCGTGCGAGTCGGACAAAACTCATTCTCTCCCCCGGGAGGATGAGTATCCATAAGGGATTTCCCCACGTAAAAAAAAAAAAACTCTTCGTAAGGTCAGCTATGGGCCAGTAAAGGTTCCGTGAAAATATGTCCAACTGTTTTGGAGATCCCATTATGAACAAAGTCACGGGTAACAGCTAATCTAAACTAAAATAGCCTGTGTAACCCGCTATATGCCAGTAAAATTCCCGTCAAAATCGATAAAGCCGTTTGGAAGATTACCTGGAACGCCACCGGACTCTGTCCTAATAGGGAGGTAACTGTGTACACACCAGCTGCCTCCCGTTGTCAGCCGAAGCTGTGCAGCGGGAAAATGGGAAATAAAACATAACACACTATAACATAAAACACGATAGAACACCTTTCTAAAATTACAAAAACAAAATTATGATAAAATATGTTAATATGACGATTTACAAATATAATAATAACACATCTAGAAATCTCAATGCAATTTATTAAATTAAATTGTTTTTTAAATCAAACTGTACAAAGAATTTCATAAAATCTGAAAAGTATCTCTTCCCCACCGTACGGAATGTACATCGCTTTCAGACTTGGATGTACCTGAAATGACAAAAAAATATAGTAAAAAAAAAACGAAACAGAATACATGTAAAAAAAAAACTATGAAAAAATAGTAGAGTGAGAGACCTTAACCTGCCTAAAAACTTAATAAGCCTAACAAACTCTGTACAGAGATATTGGAAGGCTGAAAATTTGGAAATAATAAGAATACGCATACATCCGGATTTGATATATATAAAGGCTTCTACTTGTTAATGGTTTTTTTTTCTCTTTATTTAATTTAGGGGCTTTTATCATTACTGATATGTCAGTCCCATTGTAACTTATATCTACTTACAACTAAAATCCCTAAGTCTAAATATTAATAAATAAAAAAAGGAAACCAATTGTCTAAACAGAAAATTTAAATGTATTACACAGCCTTTTCGAACAATCCGATGTCGGTTCTGCTAGAACGCCGTTATCAGCACCCACATTCTTTAGATTAATATTAAAATCTTTAACAAACCGCATCCTTTCAGTATGATTTTTTTTGCATTCTAATATGGAAAAATATAATTTGCAATTTTTTTACATCATTATTAACACTAAAACTTGTCAATGCTAGTATAGTAAAAATAATAGTGAAAATCTGTTGACAAAAGGAAGATAAAAAAATAGTGAACTATTTTATTTTCGCGTATTTATTTACACGATTTTACTTGCCGCTTCGGTAATGTAGATTTGATGTATCCCTCGGGAACAGTACTTTATTATCTGAATAAAACATATGCTATTTTCTTTTCTATACCCCTGATAACGATTGTACAAAATTTTACAATTATCGGTTTAGTTGTAAAGGCGTGTAAGCAGAACAAAGAAACGAACTTGCGCAATATATAAGAGTTTCGGCTGAAATTGGATGTGTAACCGGATATTTTGCCACGATTTCGGTTACAATAGAATACTATTAATACTGATAAATATATATCTTCAAATGATTGTTAAATATTTTTTTACTTAAAACTAATAATAATATGATAAGCCCCTTATGCTCCCTGATGGCCGGATCTCCACCATGGGACCTGGAGGCAATAGGCCCACGCATCCCTTTATCAAAAATGCGTGGAGACGCTGGAAATGGGACGAAGACTCGAACCTCGGGAGGTTGAGGCACTGAGATCCCATCTCCTCCAGGTCCTGGTAGTCCAGGAATGGACACGACGAATGGAGCAACTGAGCTCAGGCGTGGCGATAATAGAAGCCATTCGGCAGGTCTTGGCTGAGGTTGTACTCGCGAAAGAGGCGGTGAAGAGGGAGAGAGAGCAGACCACCCAATTCCTCACCCACTGTCGATGGACACGGCAGTGATGGATCGGAGATGACCTAAGGCCGCTGTAAAAAGCGCCTGCGGGCGATGGATGCGGGCACATCCGTCGCCTGGCATTCATACAAGCCTTTGTGGTGGAGGCGGGATATGCCGCGTGACTCCAATAGTCCGTCGGGAGGAGACATTTAATCCCCCTCCTGAGGTGTCTACCATCTTAACCCCTTAGAAGGGGCCGACGCCTGCTGTGGAAGCAGACGCAGTGCCGTAGGCAGTTCCTGCTCCCCTCGGCTCAAAATGTGTAAGGAGGCAACATGAGGCTTTAGTCCGTGCGAGTCGGACATAACCCACCCTTGCTGCCCGGCGGGTGGGTATCCATAAGGAATTTCCCCACGGAATAAAAAATAAAACAAAATGGATTCAACAGTATCAGTGTGTTGAAGAATATAACAAGTGTGGTAAGCGTTGAAATTGTTACAGGTACCTATGAGCAATTAATGAGTGAGTGTCCTTATTTACACTGCAGACAGTGAGTATGTGTGTATAAGAAAAAAGGCATGTGGTATTATTAATGTCATTATACATATCAAGGTTTATTTGATTAACTTATACATACAGGGGCATCGAGTTCACTTTGATGTTTAAAAAGTAAAACGCAAAATAAAACTCATGTCGTTCGTATAACTAATTAGTGTAAAAAGTAGTAATGCTTCTTTCAAAGCGTTGTATTAATTTACAGTTGATTTGATGACGAAAATTTATAAGCCCTCACATTTCTTTAAATGGATTTTTTCCCATTTATTGAACAGCAATATTTATAACTATTACACTTAGCAAATACCTGAGCCTCATAGAACTGTGTTTAATTTACCTTTCCTGGTACCAGTGAGTCTTGCTCCTTAGCCCTTCCGACGTACAAGGTTTCTCCAGTATGAGTGTGACCTCCCACTACAGCGTTGGACGGGATGTGTGCGTATTCAGCTTTAACCCATTTTATTTTCTCAGGCGAAGCACAGCATACCTTTAATTAGAAACTGTTGAAGTATTAAAAATATCATAAAATGGGTAAGAATTATACATTAATTTCATTAAAAAGGAGTTCCGTACGTAAAGTATAAAATATGGTAACCTCAATTCGTTGAACAGTGTGTTCTTTGCCACCCCAGCAGACGTAAGCGGTGTGGCTATTCACAGAGAGTTTACCCGGGATCAGGTCTCCTTCAAATTCAGCTCGTATTACCCAAAGCGGACTCCCTCCTGCTTCGTACCCCCCGACCACGGCACGACCGCCTAGACTGTGCGGCGCATCAAACGGATTTGTGGGAACCCATTCAACTACAGCTGCAAATAATTCAAATACAGGGTTTTTTATCATCAACTGGAAAGAAATATCATTTTTTAAGACACGGCAAAGTAACTCCACGTAATACTATGTTAGTAATCTCTTTATTGAATCTAGAGGTCGTGTGTGTTGAATTCTTGAGGAAGACGTGTAATTTCATGTGATAGACAGTATCTATTTTAGATACAAAGATATAATTAGTTTGATATGATATAGCGTAGCACTTGAAATATATGTATTATATTAACGGATATATAGATCGCGTAGTTCCTATAAAAATCGTACTTTCTTATAACTTTATATTAAATGGACTGAAGTGATTACTTTTTTATAAGGACCTAGTGTTTAAGAGGTAAAATAAGCCGCAGAAAACACGATAAGAATACGTTGAACTCAGCGGATTATGTGAGTGTGTATTCAGGGGTGCGACAAACGGTGGGGAGAGGCAATGCAGTAGGACATTCGAGCGAAGTAAGACAGGCATAGCGCGTACGAGTTTTTCGCGAATTAAAGTTACAAGATGCGAATGGTCACACACCGACGAGGTACACTGGGGCGTTAACGACATCGACAATGACAATGAACGCTTGTAACATTTGTGGGCGACAGCATTACTCAGCGCAATGTAAATTTAAATGCTGTATTTGCAGAGCTTGTATCGTACAAGGTCATCTCTAGAATATGTGTCCGATGATACAAAAATGTATACCGACTTACAGCAATATGAATGACGAAATGGGGGAGCTATCGAGTAACGATAGTCGAAAGTATAACAAGGTAAATTCGCTATTAAATATTGACAATATTAGTTTGTGTAAGTCAAAATCAAAATCAAAAATCAAAATCAAAAATACTTTATTCAGTTTAGGCCCTGAGAAGGCGCTTATGAACGTCAAAGTTACCACCGGTTCGGAAAACAACCCAGTCATCGATAAGAACCGGCAAGAAACTCGATCTGGTTTATCTTTTCATTAACATATTATAACTCACATTTTTAAAACATAGTTATAAATAATTACATTCGGTTTTGGTGGATGCACAGAGAGGGCGTCATTTCCAGACGTCACCGTCGTTCACATATTGATCCACCCTGTAATAGCCTTTAGATATTAAAACCTGCTTGACATGGTGCTTGAAATTAGTATCCGGCAGATCGGTAACGTGCTTTGGAATTTTATTATAAAACCTAACACTATTACCTAAAAAACTGTTACCGGTCCTAGTGAGCCTAAAACATGGAATGACCAATCCGTTTTTATTTCTTGTATTTAGATTATGTCGGTCCTTTACGAAATCTAGCTTATCTAAGTTTTTGCGGACGTACATTAGATTTTCTAGTATGTATTGGGAGGGCAGAGTTAGGATACCGAACTCCTGGAACTTATCTTTTAATGATTCGCGAGGTCCCATATCATAAATTGCTCGAACTGCCCGTTTTTGTAGTAAAAATATGGTGTCTACCTCAGCTGCTGTCCCCCACAGCAAAATACCATAAGACATTAAGCTATGAAAGTAAGTGAAGTAGACCAACCTAGCAGTGGCAATATCTGTTAGTTGGCGAATCTTTCGAACTGCAAATGCAGCAGAACTTAATCTTCCTGCCAATTTTTTAATATGAGGACCCCATTGTAATTTAGAATCAATTGTGATACCCAAGAACACGGTACTGTCTACCAACCCAACTAGATTTCCTTCGATCTCTATTCTAGTATCAATACATGAAACATTAGGTAAGGTAAACCTTATGCATTTTGTTTTGTCTGCATTTAGCAATAAATTATTTAATGCAAACCAATTTGAAATTTTATTTAAGGTATTATTTAGATGTCTAGACTCGGAGTCTATTCTTTTTACTTTAAATATAAGCGAAGTGTCATCCGCGAAAAGAACAATGTCTGCACAGTTTTCAACCACTAGCGGCAGATCATTTATATATACCAAGAACAGAAACGGCCCTAAAATGGAACCCTGTGGAACGCCAATTTGTGTCGACGATCCCACAGACGTTACCTCGTCTATACTAACTTTGAGACAGCGATCTTTTAAATAGGAGACCAGAAGGCCGAGAGAAGCTCCACAAACACCATAGTGTTTTAATTTCAAAATAAGTGTACTATGGTCAACGCAATCAAAGGCCTTAGACAGATCACAAAACACACCAATTGCATCCTGCGATCCCTCCCAGGCCTGTAATATATGACTTAATAGCGTTGCACCAGCGTCAGTAGTTGATTTTAATTTTGTGAAACCAAACTGTCGACCATCTAGAATCTCTTGCGTTTTAAAATATTCTAACAATTGCTTAAGCATAATCTTCTCAAAAATCTTGCTTAAAGACGGAAGTACAGAAATTGGTCTATAGTTTCCAAGACTACTCCTACAACCTGATTTAAATAAAGGAACCACTTTACTTATTTTCATTAAATTGGCGAAGGTTCCTTTTGCTATACACTGGTTAAATATGTTTGCCAAATATGGTGAAATATTAATAATTAAGGATTGAACTACCATTACCGACATTCCCCATATGTCTTCGGTATGTTTCAAATTTAATAGTTTAAAAGTCCTTATTATTTCACCTGCATCAATAGATGTGAAATTCAATTTTGAATTTACAGGTGCACAATGATTTTTTAAAAATGATACGGCACCATGGGCTGATGATGTAATATTTTTTGTTACCTGTAAAGGCATGTTTGTGAAATAGTCTTGGAAAACAGTAGCTACCTCTGAGCTATTTGAAATATGTACTCCGTCAACATTCAAATTATGCGAAGTATCATTTATTTTATTTTTACCTAATTCTTTATTTACAATATGCCAGACAGTCTTGGTCTTATTACTAGACTCAATAACTTTATTTCGTAAAAAATTTGCCTTAGCAGCTACACAAACGCGCTTGAAAATTTTTGAATAATTTCTGACATAAGCATGAAAAGATTCATTGCTAGTCAATGATCTCCTATGATACAAATCGTAAAGTCGGTCTCTACTTTTTTTAATTCCTGTGGTAGCCCACTCACTAAAATGATTTTTTTTTTTACACTAATAACTTTTCTTGGGCAATGTTTATTAAATTTAGTCCTGATAATATTAAACAAGTTATCGTAATCCTGATTTGGATCTTGATTAATAACTACATTTTCAGATAATTTTTGTAAAACATTGTAATTTAAACTATCTAATCTACTTTTTGATACACGTCTAGCTGTTTTCTTACAGTCAGTACTAGGTTTGTCACAATTTATATTAACGAGTAATCCTTTATGATCAGACCGTATCCCAGTAATAATACTACCGCCCATGGTTTTAAAATTAGTAAATATATGTCTATGCAAGATGCAGTCTGAGACGTGATCCTAGTTGGCTCATTAAAGAGAGGATCTAGTCTATTGTAATTACAGTTTTTATCGAAGGAAAATCATGTATTAGTACAAGTTTATATTATAAATCGTTTTACAATATACCTTTAAAGAAAACAGATGTTTTGATGAGTTTATTACACAGGAGAAAAGAGTATATAACTCGCGGGAAGGTAATATTAACAGTTCAATTCAAAAACATATGTAAATTATTAGATGTGTATGCGGTAGATAACGGTCGTATGGTACATTGTCACGATATTGACAAAAAATACAGTATTTGAATTCTCAGAATCTACTCTCATATCACCATCTCTACGCGGCGGACAAGGAAACGCTATTGTTTGAGTTGTATTCCTATACCGAACCTGATCTAGTTGCGAGCTGGAAGTAACGTTTCAGGCGTATTTAATGGCCTACAGAAATACAATTCATAGCACTACGGGACAGACACCGGCCATGATATTACAAAAACCCTCCTTAACTTCAAGATTAGATTTATTATGGCCAGGAGCAGAATTAGAAATGAAAGGAAAATTAGCACAACAAAAACAAATCGAAAATGCAGGTGGTGTTGGCAGCTTAATGTAGGTGATCCAGTTTGGATAAGAGAATATGGTAGAAGGAATAAATGGGAAAAGGGAAAGATAGAGGATGTTCAAGGTACAGGAAATGTCATAATTAGTAAGGGTGACGGTCAACCAGGACATACTAAAAGACATATAGATCAGTTTAGGCATAGGAATAAAACTCAAACAATGGCGTCTTTTTGTCCGATGCGTAGTAGTGGTGAGATGAGAGTAAACGCTGAGAATTCAAATACTGAACCTCCCTCGTTACTCAATCGACTCCTAGAACAATTAAGCCTATCGTTCGATATTACCTTATTATGTATTAGTAATTAAGTGTTTCAACTTATATAATTAAGGTTAATATTGTTACTACATTTTTTATACTTACAATAAAATCAGTGATTTATTTTTTTATTTTGTATAATTAAGTGTCGGAGTGTAATAATGTATGTAATTTATGTTATAACGGTAACCTGCTGATGTGGATAGTTCATGTAAAATCAGTGTGAATAAACTTGTCAACGAATATACCGCATTTATTATTTCTGTCGTTAGTATATTAGGGAAGCTACAAAATATTAAGAAATACGTCAGCAACGATGATTGTAAAAACTCATTAAATAAATAAAAATAAAACCAATTAAAATATAAAATAGTAACTTCACAAACTGAACTAATTGTACTTCGAGCTAAATACGACTTTGAAGTAGTTTTTTACATTTAAATACCAAATATTTGCATCCACGAGGTGTATATACTCTTCGTAGAATGACTTTCGATTCCATAGTAATATCAATTTTCATTAATTGTGTTTTAAATGATACAAAAATATTAATTAGGTATATATCGTATTGAACTGTTCAATACTTACATCCAGACATCGTTTTAGTATAGATTACACGACACTGACGTTTATTTAGGAATTGCTGATACTAGCCCACACAACCTATGAGGTCGTCAAAATACTTTGAAATGAAAGTACATGCGATAACCGAATTGCAATTATAGTCAGCGCTGAATTGCACGCGGCACCTCCTCGCGTCGCTCCCCTCCAAATTCGTTGTTCAGGAGTGGTGACGTATTGTTTGCGATATTGGACGGTGGTTCGTCTTAATATTAGTAGAGGTTGAACTAGACATTACGCCTATGGGGCAGGATGGAAGCACGTTCAGGAAGCAGATGTCATGCGGTGTCCCACAGGGGTCGGTTCTTGGGCCGCTCCTGTGGAACATCGGCTATGACTGGGTTTTGCGCGGTGCCCTCCTGCCCGGTGCATCAGTTACGTGTTACGCCGACGATACCCTCGTCACGGCGCGTGGCAAGACGCTGAGGGACGCCCTCCTGCTGGCGACGGCGAGTATGGCGCAAGTTGTGCACCGAATACGGTCTCTGGGGCTGGAAGTGGCTCTTAATAAAACAGAGGCCATCGTGTTCCACGGCCCGCGCAGAGCGCCACCTGCCGGAACCCACTTAATAGTAGGCGGAGTGCGCATCGAGGTAGGAGCCACCCTCAAGTATTTGGGTCTGGTGCTCGATAACCGATGGTCCTTCGGCGTGCATTTCGGACAATTGGCCCCCAGGGTCACGAGATGCGCGTCGGCTCTGGCGGGTCTCTTGCCGAATGTTGGCGGAGCCGGGACTGGCTGCCGATCCTTATACTTGGGGGTGATAAGGTCAATGGTCATGTATGGGGCGCCGGTTTGGCACGAGGCCCTGACGGCCACAGGTTCTGCAACTCTGCGGAAACTCCACAGAGTCATGGCCGTCAGGGTCGTACGCGGTTACCGTACGATTGCGTACGAGGCGGCGTGCCTACTGGCGGCCTCCCCACCATGGGACCTCTTGGCCCACGCGTACGCTGCGGCTTATAGGTGGCGACGTGACAGGCTGGCACGGGGCGAGGTCATCGTGCCAAGAGAAGAGGACGCCCACAAAGCACACCTACATCAGGTGGTGCTGGCAATGTGGAAGGACAGGTTGTTCTCGCCCAGTGCTGGTCTGCGCACTGTGGAGGCCATCCGTCCTGTTCTGGCGCAGTGGGTGGACAGGACTCGTGGAGCCCTCACCTTCCGATTGGTGCAGGTGCTTACCGGGCACGGCTGCTTTGGTAAGTATCTGCACCAGACGGCCAGGAGAGAGGCGACTCCGCGTTGTCACCACTGCGTCGGATGTGACGTGGATTCAGCCGAACACACGGTGGAGGAGTGTCCAGCATGGACTTTGGAGCGTAATGAGCTCGTGACGGAAGTGGGCCATGATCTGTCACTGCCGGCCTTGGTTAAGTCCATGACCGACAGTGAGAGGTCATGGACCGCTGTGCTCGCCTTTTGCGAGACAGTCCTCTCTCGGAAGGAGGATGCTGAGAGGGAGAGGGAGAGGGCTGCCGATGCTCCCGTTAATAGACGGTTGAGAACCGGCCGCAGGTCAAGGCGAAGGGGAGGCAGCTTTCATCTCATGCCTCCCTAGCCTATCTCTAGGCGACAGACGCGGGGGCGTTTGTTGCCACTACCAGAGGTCCCGCGAGGCTTAAGCACGGCATGCCGCAGCTTTGTAAGAGGCAGGAGAGAGGGGAATTTACCTCTCTCTCGAGACGGGGGTCCCCGCACGAACATCCGCGGGCGACCCAGGCGCGTGGTCGGTATTTAGAGGAGAATGCTCGCGTGAACCCTCAATACCGGTCCACATACGCGCACCACGCGGAAGAGGGGTTTTTAGTGAGTAGGAGTCTCACATAACCCTCACGCTGTCCCCCGGCAGCGTGAGGGTATCCATGATGGATTTTCCCCTGTATAAAAAAAAAAAAAAAAAAAAAAGAAAAAAAAAAAGACATTACGCCTAACCCAACTTTTTGTAGGTGGTAGAGCTACGCTGAATCTATTACTGGTTTCAGTATGAATGGGTCGCCTCGCCCGGGATAGTACCACCCTCTCACAGAATACCGAGGTGAAGTAACAGTGCTTGCACTGTTGCGTTTCGTTCGGTCAGTGAGAGCGCCGGAAGCCCACATATTTAAAAGGCCGGCAACCCACTAGCGACTCCCCTGGTGTTGCTAGTGTTTATAGACGGTGGTGATCACTTACCATCAGGTGACCCACCTGTTCGTTTGCCCAAAATAGTATAAAAAAAAAAAATGGACTGTAGCGGGATGGCCCCTTTTAAGATCGGCGTAGGTGAAATATTGTATACCTTTAAAACACTAATTGTTTTAATGAAATATTCATAATTTTCCTCTCTAAGTGTCTCTTGAATGATGGTCATGTATCCGCCCGCTGGCACCGGAAGAGTTAACATCGATCTGAAGATGCCCCGTAAAGGAGCGAAACACCTAATAGATTGTAGTCGTGACATGTCAATTTGCGACATTCATTGTTTTGTTTTTGTCATTTTATATACATACTAGCTGACCCCGGCGAACTTCGTAACGCCAACAGTCGATTTTTTAATACTTATTCTGCTATTCGGGACCATCGTATAAATATTGACATTCATATTTTGACGATACTAACGTCACTGAATTGTTTTGCCTTCCCGGAATCTCTCCATTAACACTTAAACTTTATAGTATGGTATTAAAGTTCAAATTGACTTTAAAGTATTATTACGAGTCATTTGTATGGGAGTACAGAAAAGTGTCGTTTTAAGACTTTTACAGGTATTTTTTTTTAATTTTTCTCTCCGTAAGATCCATCCTCGTACTTCAAGGAATATTCTAAAAAAAGAATTAGCGAAATCGGTTCAACTGTTCTCGAGTTTTGCGCTTAGCAACACATTTAGCGATTCATTTTTATATTATAGATAGGTATTTTATTCTTATATTTTACAGAAAAATATCAACAGTTCAGGTTTGATTATTCGTCAACATCAAGTTCGATTGCCGACCGACGTCACCTTTTAGTTACTTTTGGTTGTTTCCCAACAGTATGCTGTTGCAGTAAGTCGCGACATTTTGGCAATTCGTAACCGCTAGGGATCACGTCGCTTGTCAACGGAGGAGGGAAATAAAGACAGCGAAGGTGTTTCACCGACTGAGGTTTTAATACGTTACACTGTGAGGTTATAATATCTACTTCGTTTTTGTTCGAGAGTCTCTACGCGTCCGGCCAGAGAGAGACAGTTTTCTGGATTGAACTTGGGTTTACATTTATTAAGGCATTGAACACAAGTGCTTTAAGCGCCTCTCTTCAGTGACGGCAAATGTTGTCGGCCTTAGATTATATGTCTAAATCTTAAGACTTGTTGCAAACAGGTGGTAGTTACAAAAGTACATAAGAAATGCGGAACACCACAACATCATCATCATTATAATCATCAGCCTGTAAGAGACCCACTGCAGGATCATAGGCCTCTTCCCGGAAGAAGGTATAACACCACTCCAGCCCACGACCTATTGGCGATTTCGAACTCTAAGAAATACACAATGCTATGTTTGCCCACATATATCAGTATTACAAGAACATTTCTAAAGATCAGGTTTCCTGGCAATCTCTGCCTTCAGCGCTAGTCAATAATATTGCCAATTCAAATTAGTAAATTTACGCGAATTCCGATAAATTCGATGGTATATGTCTGGGTTCGAACCTGCGGACACCGCATTGATATTCCACCGGTCAAAGTACTCGACCACCGCGACCCGTAAGACGTGTCGCAGTCAAACAATTTCTTCATTAACAATTCTTTATTAACGCGAGTATAGCCACGAGGAAAACTTTAGTTGAAATAATGGTTTACACCAAACTTTGGCTCCTTTGCCTTCCATTCTGTAAAATTCTATAATGAAAATAAAAATCAATAAGACCACAGATTCGGTTAACAAATATTCTATTTATATCCCTTATATTCTATGTATACTTTTTCTTATTATAAGTCTTAAAATTTGAATTGTAATATGACATGTCGCCGATAACCTTTTCCCAACTTCGATAATTATTATCGGAACAGGCTAGGTCGTGTTATTTAGCCTGATAAATAAAATAATAATTCTTGAACAAAACAGATCGTTCTTTAATGACAACAGCGGACTTTCAGAGAAATAGGTAGTGCGTTTTATAAAATGTGATAGGTAAACGACTTAAAGGTCATTCAAGAACTATATGCTATAGCAGACCGATTTTCGTAATGCCTTAGATATACGATTTTATTAAGATATCACTTATTTCAATATAATGAAGGATTTTTTTTTGTTTTAATAAGATAATAAGTCTTCTTATACGAGTATATAACTAGAAAATCAATTACTGAATGAGTGTAAGCTTATCTTTTCAGAACGGTTTACACCAATTTATTTACTTTTAAAATTCGTTAGCAAACGAATTATTTATTAGGTTAAATAGATATTTCCGACGATTTGCATGTCGATTAAATAAAAATAAGCACGTGTTGAGGCAAGGCTGTCGGTTGTTTTGAGTATCACGCCGTGTCCAGAGAGCCAGAATTATAGTAGTCTGGTGTAACTGTAGAGGCTCCGCCAGGCCAACAGTGTAGGCTAGTTCGAATAAATAAAAAAAAGAGTCAGAATTACACATTCGCGATATGAGCAACGACTGGATGCTGTTGCGTCACGTTGCGTCTCCGAGAACAAAATCGTTCAAAATCAAAATCGGTGATGAGGTCAGTTACAACGTTGACATCGAATTACATTTGATACACCTATTTACCTGTGATCTTATTTATCACTGCACTTTAGTCTTGTGACGGATAATCACGGCCAGAAAAAGCCACAGGGCACTATTCATCCCGCAAAAATCTACTGTTCCCTAGGGACTACTAATTCTTTATTAAAGCTAGTAAAGCCGCGTACAAAATTTTAGTTGAAATATAATGGATTAACGCCAAACTTTAGCTCCTTTGACTTTAAAATTCTATAATGATAATAAAAGCCAATAAGACCACAGATTCGGTTAACAAATATTCTATGTATATATATCCTTTATATTCTATGTATATATACGCATATGTACCACGCCGTGACAAGAGAGTCAGAATTATACAACGACTATAATAGTTGTATAAGTTGTCTCAAGTTGCCTCTCGGAAAACAAAATCGTTCACTAAGGGTGAAGGGGTCAGTTGAAACGTTGATATCGTGTTTTGGTACACGTATTTACCTGTGATTTTATTAAGCACTGTAATTTACTTATACTTTTGAAATTCCACGCGAACGTAATTGCGCACACAGATAGTCTATACATATAATAAAAATGAAGTGTCTGTCTGTAATATCAAAATAACGGCTTTTTATTGATTGGATATGAACGTATAGACTATACTGATAACAAAAATATAATTTTTAAAATTTTTGTCTGTCTGTCTGTATGTTTCGGGTAATCTCCGAAATGGTTGGACCGATTTTGACAAAAATTCCATTGACGGATAGTTAAAATAACAGCGGGTGACATAGGCTACTTTATTTTAGACTAGCTGTCATCTGTGGTTTTGTCTGTAGTACTATCTCCAAAATGATTGGACCTATTTTCATGGGACTTTCACTGGCAGATAGCTAACGTTATAAAAAGTAATTAAAGCTTTTTATTTTGGACTAGTTTCTACCCATGGCTTTGTTTGCAGTGCTATCTCCAAAACGTTTGAACTATTTTTCACGGAACTTTCACTAACAGATAGCTGATCTTATAAGAAGTAATTTACAATTACAAAAAAAAATCGCATGCCGAGCTGCGGGCAACAGCTAGTAAATAATAAAATACGTTACATTGTTATGAAAATTTAATATAATCTTAAGAATCCAGATAATTTAAATGGTATTTATTATAATATATGAAAGATAAATGTTGTATTGATAGAACAATGTTCATATGAATGTTACAGTATACTCTATCTCCGGACTACTATACAAATAAGAGTGTTATACCTAGATATATGATAATGAACGATATACTCGTATAGCTAGTGCATGTCGGATGAAGTTGCCAAATTTTTTTATGCCCGAGAAAATAGATTTCAAATAATGTTCAATAATAAATGGTATTCATTTATAGCGTCCACGAAATCTGTGAATCTTGATGCCCTATACTAAAATGCGAGGTGATTTTGTATGCATTTAAAATTTCTTGATCGAGCTTATAAAATATACCTATACAACAACATATATAATTCGAAATACAAATTTGACGATTGTATGATACAGGAGAAATGGACTATCGTAATTGTTTTTCTTTTAAGAAATGAATTTTAATAATAACATTCCTCTTTTGCTTATGAATATAATGGGTTTATAGCTAATGTATATATATAGAGAAAATCATTACCTACTTCTATTGTTTGTCTGATTTTTTAACACATTCTTAGGAATATCGAGTATCAATCGATCTGCTTTCTTATTTCTTTGGTGGTGATAACATTGTCCATCCATTGACTGAAAGTTTTTGTAATAGTGGTGTATTGAAAATGTATGGTTAACGGCACCGCAGAACGTGCGGGTAAAAGCTTCTAGTGATTAATGCAAAGATTAATAAAAACTATTGCAATATTAAAAATGTTAGTAATTTCAGAAGATAAAACAAACAAAAATTCGCTAGGTGTCGTCGATAAATCAAAAAATAAGCGAGTACTTAGTATAATATGTCTTTGTAGTGACAATGGCTCAGTAGTGTGTCACTCGAATATTTCGCGTCAATCGACGTGAGTTCAAATCCAACAGCATTCTATATTGGTGTATTCTGTCAGCTATATTTAGTAGCCAGTCCTGTTTCTAGGCCTAGTGTGGTCCACTTTTCACAGGAATGACAACTTGGCTAAAGCGGGATTGGTAAAATCTGACATGTATAAAAAATGCGAATGTAAGTTTTTTTTGTCCGTTTGTTATGCTTACACCCATTAACTACTTAGCCGATCGTCATGACAGTTTTGTTTTGTTTTAATTTTGTTTACACAAACAATTTCTAAATTATTATTGTCATAATCGAGTAAGTAATAATAATACTACAGATGACTTCTGATAATTTGAATATTATGACAAGATAGTGGCCTCCTTGTTAAAACTTGCCAGGGAGATATTGTTTCACCTTAGAACTCATGCTCCGTGGTATTATCATAGCTCATCCACTTCACTTGTGCACAATAACCGAACTATGCTACGTAAAATAGCCAAATAACACAAGATTATGCATTAAAAATAAAAACCACTACATGACAAACTAAAATCCCGTCAAAAACTGTCTCATGGAACGTTGTATACAGTTCCTACGGACACAGTAAATGCTACATGGGTAGATTTTCCAGAGAGTTATACTTTTTCCGAGGGATAGCTCAAATCAATTTTAAAGCGAGTGACGCCTGAGAAGAAGCTAGTAATATATATGACAAATCTGCGCTCTAGATTTTATATCTGATTTTAATGTATTAACAATTTGATTAATACGAGACTTTGAGGATATTAATAATATCCAGTTCTTCTTTATTACCATTTAGCTACATTAAAATTATTATAGGTCACAAGCAAAAGGTACAATATCCGCTTTCATTAGATAAGGTGTAGGCGTTATTCACAACTTCCTGTTCCGGCTGAGCGCGAGTGTACTAATGAAAACATGTGACCAGATCTTCCATTCACAGTACCATCATGTAACGAATAAAATGAAAATGGTGTTGAGTACACGTCAATATGTCGATGCTTCTAAAAATCTCCCTACAGTATTCTGTCACAGTTTTTATGTGAAACATCTATAGCGGCTAGTCAGACCGACTGTCGGTGTGGCGACACGTCGCCACGACATGCGTCGCAATACTATTTGATGTAAAACATCTATAGCGGTGGGTCACACCGACTATCGGTGTGGCGTCGTGTCGCCACGACCTGCTTCGCAACGCTATTTGATGGGAAACATTTTCGAATGTTACTTCAACCATGTAACCGTAATGTGTTGCTGTTACTAGTTAAGACAATAAACATATTGCTATTAGCTTGGCACGCGTTAGAAAATTGATAGATTTTGTGTGATGCGTGCATTACGGCAGGTAGAACTCTGTCATTTTATTTATGTAGACACCATGGTTTTCGAATAACACTGAGATTTATTTACTTACTTACTCTTCTACTTGGTTATTTCTAAAAGAGTTATCAACTTATTTTTTACAATTCAACATTATAATTAATTGTCAGTTTGAAGATAGAAGAGGTCTTTCAAATAAAGTATTAAATAATAAAAGTATTACCTTAATAATTCCATAATACAACTGCTTACGGATTACAAGCGATTACTCTTATGCTACTCCCATATCTGCGTGACGAAGCTTCGACTACTTGTCGCGTTAAAATTAAAGCCAAAAATCATTCCGATAAAGGCACAGAATCCCCGTTTCAACACCTGTGTCTTTCTAATAACTTGAAATTAGCGTCCGATAAATTCCTTTGATGTGCGCAAAAATCGCCGGCCCAGTTATCGTGCTGCGTGTATCGCGTCACGCAATCCGATAGCTCGTAACGCATAATGATAATACCTTCCCACATCTGCATTTAGTCTGACCATAGACAAAACTTCGTGCCGATACACGCAGGTATGGGAGCAGCATTAGTATGATTGCAAAAAATTATATTTACAACTAGCTGTGCCCGCGACTACGTCCGCGTGGAGCTTAATGCAAAAAAAACTGTAATCGATACAACCATATGAATGTATATCTGTTTATATTGTACATTTGTAATCCAACTTTCCAGATACATATGGTATACAAAACAACAGTTAGCCGTTCTTCAGACACCTGCTTATATTTATATGATCTACATGCAGGCTCTCGAAACTATCAAATGAAACTTATAAATGGGTAAAATGTAAAACACAGAAATAATCTTGTTGTTATCTATACTCTACATTGCAATAATATTCTTAACGGTAGTAAGCCAATAAAACCATACATTTAGCGACATCTGTTGTAAATCTGTTGTGAATGACATCTGTTCTGATTATCAAGCGATTTGTTTTCTTGTCTCTTCGGGCTGCGATAAGAGTATGTTCACACTGCCGGTCAGTCACACTCGGACTCCTAGCGACTAAAACCCCTCTGCCGCTTGACAGAGCTAAGTTTTACAGACCTTAAGGGCCCCAGTGCAACCAGATCGTTGGTCCGTCCATCACCGTAGGGGAAACAGCTCCAGGTATGACGAGAAGCCGTACCGATTGCGTAGCTCAAAGTACACCGTTGTTAAGACAGTAAGATTTAATATATCTCTCAGGGGCGCTTCGGTAAACTGAAATGAATGAATTATTAGTTAAGATAGCTCACCCCGTGTCAGATGCGATCCACTGATATATCAAATAATACACGTTGACGAAACTATGAACATCACAAATTTAAAATTGTTCTGTTACAGCCACAAAACTATTCAACTTATTCCTCTCAGTCTCAGTAAACGCTCCTCGTTTGTGTACTTTTTTCCGCCTTACCCTCTCTTAATTTCGAAATCAGTACCTGCCACAAATGTGTCAACTAGTGACATCTATCGGTGTCATACCTTAATCGGTCATCATTACACAGGCTACAGAATGACGTTTAGCAAATCTCCGCTATCCTGGCCACGAGCTTGGGTCACCAGCGGATGGTGGGACGGGGAAGATAGATATCTCTCCCCACGCTTCTCTTGTGAAGCGGCGGCAAAAACGTGCCCCCCCTCCGCGTCTGCCACATGGCGGTTTATCATGAAGGCATTTGGTGCTGGACCTTCAGCACCACCTTCACCTCCACTCCTCCTTCGGCGCCCCGCTCTCCCACGACATATCGCAGGGGCCTCAGGGTTACTGTCCATTAACCTTTCCAGGTCCTCTTTCTGCCGAAATACATTTTCACAAAATGTGAGAATAGTAGTCCAAGACTGCTCGCTGCCAACTATGGATATCGAACTACAGTCGCTAGAGAGATATCGTGCCCCACAACAGCCTCCAGAGTATTACGTTCGTTAGTCCAAGCAGGACACTCCCTTAGAGTGTGATCCGCCCTGTCGAGATCACTGTCACAGTGGCGATAGCAAGTGGTCAACTCCCTTCGAGCGATCTGGTGTAGATACTTGCCAAAGCAACTGTGATCCGACAGTATCTGCACTGGCCGGAAAGTGACTCAATCGTTACTCGATCATTGACTATCACTACATAGTATAAAACAAAATCGCTTTCTCTGTCCCTATATCCCTATGTATGCTTAAATCTTTAAAACTACGCAACGGACTTTGATGCGGGCTTTTTGAATAGATAGAGTGATTTAAGAGAAAGGTTTATATGTATAATAACATAAATTAAATAGTGGAGAAATACTGTTATTTTTGAAATTTAACGCGTACGGGCCACGGGCCGTAATGAATAAATCAAAACTACTGGATCGGTTTTAATCATTTTTTCAGTGAATGACATATGCTATATATTTTATACCCGTGCGAAGCCGAAGCGGGCCGCTAGTTAAATATATATATATTATAAAACAAAGTCGTCCGCCGCGTCTGTCTGTCTATCTGGATGTTCGCGAGAAACTCAAAAACTACTTAACGAATTGTAACGCGGTCTTCACCAATAGATAGGGTAATTCACGGGAAAGGTTTAGGTATATAATTTGTCAAAGTTTATTTTGTAAATTGTTTAAAATATAATGGTAATTGTTGTAAGAATCGGAAAAAGTCAAGCCGCCTTAAGCGTTTCATGTACTTAAGTCTTTTTTTTTTTATTATCAAGGCAGAACAACGTCCGCCGTGTCTGCTAGTTTATTATAAAATAAATGTGTCACGTCATCGATGTAAACAGGGCATTAGATTGTAGAGTCTAACTTTAACCGTCTGTCCAGATATATTGTGTCTATTAGCATATAATAAATTACACATTATGTAATTTATGTTGTTTTATGTAGAAACAATAAACAATAGTAAAATTCACTATTAATACATTAAATACCAAACGCCACTTTTATTTTACACAACATGAGTCTTTTAAAAAAGCGGCTATATTACCTAATTATAGATGATACAAAAATATTTTATATTCAATAAAAATACTTGGGATTATTAAAATATCAAATTTTATGAATTTTAATTTAAAATTACATAATTAACATTATAATAAAAACATCTTAATATGTCAATTTATAAATATAATAACATGAAACCTCAATACAATTTATTAAAACAAACTGTTTTTTAAATCATATCAAACCGTACAAAGAATTTGATAGTATTTAAAAAGTAACTCTTCCCCGCCGTACGGAATGTACATCGCTTTCAGACTTGGTTGTACCTGAAACGACAAAACATATAATAATAAAAAAACACGTAAATATAATACATGTAAAAACAACTATTGAAAAGTAGTACAGTATGTATTGATTGGTAAAGTGTATAATAAATGGTTTTAGCAGTTTACATTCTGAAACAAGTGTAAGATATTTGAAAATATAAATCAGTTTACGTACGCGAGGAGTTAACGTTTCGATTTGAGTATGAAATGAGAGGTATTGTGCACGTGTGTGTGCGTATGCGCGCGCGCTCGTGTGTATGTGTGTGTATAAGAAAAATAAACATGTGGTATTACTATTGGACTTTTACATAACGTTAATTTGTACAACCTATACGTACAGAAGCATCGAATAAAATGTGATAATAAGTTAAACGAAAAATAATACTTCTGTTGTTTGTATAACTGATTGTATTTATTTATAGACAGGAATAAAAAATAGAGTAAAAACCTGTTATGTTTCTTTCAAAAGTTTGTATAAACAATCAGTTTTTAGTACTGTGAAGCTGTGAATGCCCCTCAAAATAACAGCATATAGTCAGTTCGAAAAACTTTTAGTTGATCTGATGACGGCTACTTTTTAATCCCACATGTCTTTAAAAGGACTTTCCTATTTATTGACCAGCAACTGCACTTGGCAAATACCTTTTTTTTTTTTTTTTTTTTTTTTTTTTTACGTGGGGAAAATCCGTAACGGATACCCACCCCGTCGGGCAGCGGGGGGTGGGTTATGTCCGATTCCCACGGACTAAAAACCCCACGGTGCCTCTCACACCTATTGGGCCGGGGAGCAGGAACTGCCAATGGCATTACTTCTGCTCCCCGACAGGTGTCGGCCCCTCATCAGGGGCCCCTTCTGCGGTCTGAGGGGTCAAGGTGGTAGACCCCTCCGGAGGGGGCGGGTGTTAGACCCCCCCGACGAACTGTGGGAGTCGCTCGGCACAAGCGCCTCCACCACGCGGGCCTGTGCAGTTTGACGCTGCTCAGGGTGACGGACGTGCCCGTCCGTCCCGTCGCCCACAGGCCCTTTTTACGGCGGCATGAGGTCGTCGCCGACCCGTCGCCGCCGTGTTCGTCGACCGCGGGAGGGGAGCCTGGTGGTCTGCTCCCTCTCCCTCTCCGCCGCCTCCTTCGCGAGCATGACTGCCTCGCAGTATGAGGCGACGGAGATCCACCCGGTCTCGCTCTCGACCATCTTGACAATGACGGTCGAGAGCGAGAGATCCGGGCCTATGGCCGCGACGAGCTCGCGGCGTGGCTCGTCCCAGGCGGGACACTCCTCCAGTGTGTGCTGCGCATTATCGGCTGCGCAGCCACAGTGGTGGCACCCTGGCGTTGGCTCCCGGCCAATGCGACACAGGTAACTCCCGAAGCAACCATGCCCCGAGAGCACCTGTGTCAGCCGGAAGCTCAGGGTGCCATGCCGCCTGGTGAGCCATTCGGCCATGACCGGCCGAACGGCTTCTATGGTAGCCACGCCCCAGCTCGGTCGCTCAAGTCGTCGTTCCCATTCTTCAATGACTAGGACCTGGTGGAGCTGGGACCGGAGCACCTCGATTTCCCGAGGTGCGAGTCTCCGGCCCTGCTCCAACGCCTCCACGCGTCGTTGGTACAGGGACGCGTGGGCTCTCGCTTCCAGGTCCCAGGGTGGGGATCCGGCTAGAAGGGAGGCCGCCTCGAAGGAGATCGTGCGGTATCCGCGGATGGCTCTGACGGCCATCACTCTCTGCGTTTTACGCAGCTGAGCGTTGCTGATGGCCGTCAGGCCATACGCCCATACGGGGGCCCCGTAAAGGGCCATCGACCGCACGACCCCCAGGTACAACTTCCGGCAGACGGAGTTGGGCCCCCCCAAGTTGGGAAGCAAACGGGCTAATGCGCCCGCTACTCCCATTAAACGGGGGGCCAGCTGCCGGAAGTGTTCCTTGAACGTCCATCGGCTGTCGAGGAGGAGGCCGAGATACCTCATACTCGACCCGACACCGATGGACTCGCCTCCCACGACGATCTGGGACCCTGCGGGTGGCGCATTCCGAGGCCCGTGGAAAAACAGGGCCTCGGTTTTACTGAGCGCCACCTCTAGTCCCAGACGCCGGATCCTACCGACGACTTGAGCGACTCCTGCAGTTGCCAGGATCGCGGCCGCGCGGTGCGTCTTCCCCCGGGATAACACCAAAGTGTCGTCAGCATAACAGACAATGCTGACGCCCCGGAGGAGCGCACCACGCAACACCCAATTGTATCCGATGTTCCACAAGAGAGGGCCCAGGACAGACCCCTGCGGAACACCGGATACCACGTCTCGCCGACTTATCCTCCCTCCCTGACCCGGGAAGGTGACGTACCTCTCGCAGAGGTACGCCCCGACTACACGGCGGAGGTAGCGAGGCACTCCATGATACCGGAGTGCCTCTTCAATACAGGCCCAGGGCAAGGTGTTAAAAGCGTTGACGATGTCAAGGGACACCGCCAAAATCACCTCGCCCCGGGCAAATGCTTCCTCCGCCTGGATCTTAACTGACATTACCGCATCAACGGTGGAGCGCCCCTGGCGGAAACCGAACTGGTTTTCCGCCAGGTCCGGCCCTACTCCTGTTAGGTGCCGGACGAGGCGGCCTGCGATTATTCGCTCGCAGAGCTTTGCCGCCTCGTCCAACAGCACTATGGGCCGGTAGGCGGACGGACTGTCCGCCGGGCGCCCCTCCTTCTTCAGCAGGACCAAACGGCCGGTTTTCCAGATGGTCGGAAACCGGCCCTGCTGAAGCGATGCGGTGACGATCCGCAGTAGTCGGGGCTCGAGGGCCTCGTAAGCCAGGACCCAGATACGGCCAGGTATGCCGTCGGGTCCTGGGGCGGTGTTTTTCGCCTGGAGGCGTTTCACCGCCGCCCTCGACTCTTCCCGGGTCACCTCGGGGACCACGTCGTCCTCGCCGCAGCCAGCCGCGTTGGGCATGGGCGGAGCCATCCTGGGAGGCGTATGCTCTGTCCTGGAAGGGAACAGAGCAGCCAGAATCTCGTGGAGGAGATCTGGCTCGAGACTCTGGGTTACCGGGGGGCCGCCCTGACGTAGTTTCCCGCGTACTACGCGGTACGGGCGCCCCCACGGATCCCGGCTGAGGGTCTCGAGCATCTCCTCCCGAGCAAGGGCCTTCCCCTGCTCGATAGCTCTACGGAGCGCCAATCTGGCTGCTCTGTACCCTTCGTAAAGCTCTGCCTCCCTTGCGGACGCGACCTGCGAGTGGCCCCGCCTGCGTCGCTGACGGGTGTACTGGCGACGGACCGCCGTGCACGCTACGCGCAACTGCGCGATTTCGGCGGTCCACCAGTACACCTGACGCTTGGCGGGGATCGGCCCCCTAACCCGGGGCATCGCCGCATCGCAGATTTTCGTCACGTCCGCTCGGAGTGACTCCGCCTCCAGGTCGACGTCGGCAGGCCTGTCCGGTAACTCTCCTGTCACCCAGGCCTGCACGACGACGGCCTCCTGAAGCGCCTCGATGTTTAGGCGCTTCAGTGCCCAACGCGGTCCTTCCGCCACGGGGGTCCTACGGGCTGGTCCGTCCGAGGTCTGGGTGAAGACGTCGAACCGTATGTAACGATGGTCCGACAACGTCTCCACCCCCTCAAGGACTCTCCAGCCCCGAACACGCCGTGCTAGAGCAGGGCTAGCGAACGTTAGGTCCACTATCGACCCGCCCTGCTGTCGCACGCACGTGTTAACGGACCCCCTGTTCAGGAGGAGTAGGCCCGATGTTATGGCCCACTCTTCCAGCACCCTACCCCTGACGTTCGTGGCCCGGGAACCCCAAGCCGTAGACTTGGCATTGAAGTCCCCGAGCACTAGGACGGGGCGAGGGTGGCTGCGGCCTACGACGCTTTGTAGGTCCCCGAGGAATCCCTCGAAGTCGGCGAGACTCATGCTTGGGGGTGCGTACACCCCCACTACCACTACGCCGCTGTGATGCGCCGCTACGTATCCCCGGCCCCTCAAGATGTTAGAGAGGGGGGGGGAGCCGGCGGCGGCCTGGGACACTAAGGCCACCGAGCCGTTGAGGTCACCCGCCCAGTTATCCCCGGGCGGGATGAAGTACGGCTCGGCCATCACAGCGACGTGGATCAACCACTGCACCAT
Organism: Antheraea assamensis; assembly: GCA_035772565.1. Classification (NCBI taxonomy): domain Eukaryota; kingdom Metazoa; phylum Arthropoda; class Insecta; order Lepidoptera; family Saturniidae; genus Antheraea; species Antheraea assamensis. The sequence goes on along the minus strand of JAQQSE010000022.1, from coordinate 1,490,321 downwards.
GCTTTGAAATAGAAGATCCTGGGCCCTGGCGCAGTGGTTGAGGTTCCCCTGGAGGAAGCGGAGTGCCGCCATTAGGGACACTCAACTTCCTCCAGCAGTGCCGTCCTGGCCCCAACGGCCCCTGACGGCTCCGGGGGATCTTGGGGCTTTTTCCCCCTCCTCCCCCTCCTTTTTTTCGCCTGCCTCGCAGGCGGCGCAGGCCTCCCACAGGCCCTGCTCCCCATTCTGTGGCCGGCGGATTTCCCAGATGCTGCGCAGACTGCGCAGTGTTGCTGGGACGTACACCCGCCGGCCTTGTGCCCCGGCTGACTGCACCGGAAACAAAGGTCGGTGCAGTCAACTGCGGAAGAGCATGATCCCCCCAGGTGACCTTCCCTCAAGCACCTGAAGCACCTGAGGGGACGGGGGGGCAGGACCTGCGCCTGCGCCGACACCCAGCCAACCAAAATTCGTCGGCCATCGCCCAGTCGCTTAGCCACTGCCACCGGACACGTGACTACCGACGCCCACAGCCCCCTCAAACCGGGGCGGACGCCGTTCGTCTTGATCTGTTCCGGTGGACAGTCTCCAGCTCTGGCGACTGCGGCGATGACCTCTTCCTCTGTAACGGCCTCGTCCAGGCCCGAAATCCGCACGTTAGCACAGCGGATGGGCCTGGACACTGCGACCCCTTCGGGGACCGCCTCCCGGACCTTGGCGGCGAGGGCATCCGCTTTGGCGCCACTGGTGGCCCCGGGCACCTCAAACAGGTACCCACCATTGGCGGCCTTGCGCCACCGAATGCCTTCGATGCCAAGGTCCGTGACCTTGACTTCCGCCTTTACTCGCTGCAGGACCTCCAGGTAGGACAGTCCCGCCTCCCGCGCCCCGGACTTAAGCGTTATCGTCACTGCTGACGTCTTCGGGGCGCGGAGATTCGGGATATTGTCCCTCCTGGAGGCCTGCTCCTTCTTCGGTTTGGCCGGTTTTGCCGGCTTCCCCCCTTTTCCTACCCGGACCCATCCCTGGGCCACTGGTCCGGGTTCTGGGGCTTGCCTGCTGCCGGGGGTAGGCTTGCTTTTTTGGGGCCCTTCCTTCTTCTTCCTCTTCTTTGGCCGCTTCCGCTTCGGCCTCTCTGGCCTTATGGCGGGTTCCCGTGGGCTCACCCTGGGGGCCACCTTTGGCTCGGCTGCTCTCGCGGCTGTCCCCGCAGCCACCCTGTCCGAGGCTAGAGGCGGTCGCAGGCGCCTCTCAGGCAGCAGCCTTTCCTCTAAGGCTTCGAGGCGCGCGCTCAACATATCGCCCACCTGTGTCATTATGGAGCGCGCCAACACCTCAAACTTCGCCTCGAAGTCAAAAGGAGGAGGCCCTTCAGCCCGCGGTCTCCCCTGGCGCCGCTGCGGGAGAGGAGGAAGGTCCTCCAGCCTTTCTGGAGACGGGGTCGGCGGCGGCTCCAGCGGGGCGACCCGTGCGGCCACAGGTTGCGCGCTGCGCCTTTCGAGCTCCGCCTCCAACCGCGCGACTTCCCTGCGGACTCCGGCGAGCTCGCTCTCCTGCCTCTGGTGCGCCTCTTCCAGCTTGAGGTAAGCCGCCTGCAACTTCTTGACCTCGTCGTTTGCCTTCCGGGCACACATTTCGTCGACTGCATCCTTTATGGATGCAGCCGCCTCGTTTAATGCCCGTATAAAGGGGCCCTGCAAATGGCCCGACTTTTTGCCGACGTTGATGACCACGTCGACATCGGCCATAATCCTCTTTTGCAGGTCCACCGTCGGCTGGTCCCCTGTGTTGTCCGGGACCACGATCGGCTTTTTTACGGTCCGCTCCTTCCGGGTGCGCGCCGCCTGCGCCTCCAGTTCGGCCTCCGCCTGGAGTCGGAGCTCTTCCTTCTTCAGGCGTTCTTCGAGCTCCTTCGCGTGGGCCAACCCGACGAACTGGCCTGTTGTTGCCGGCCTGCCTCGCCCCTTCTTTTTGGGTTTGGCGACGGGAGTACAACGCCCCGCAACCTGTTCCTCAGCGCCCGGGCTCCCTGCGGAACGCGACCTCCGTCGCGCAGGGTCTGGCTTGGTGCTGGCGGGTGGTGCTTCCTCCCCCTCGCTTGCCGTGTGCATCTCACCTGGGCTCGCCTCGTTACCCTCCAAGAGGGTTTCCAGTGCTGGCTGGAGTTCCACCTGATCGCTAGGCAAATCGGTAGTCCTTGAGTGCGTAGCCGTGGTCTTCGTGTTATCAGCAGTCTCGGTAGTCCTTTGTGCTGCTCGGGTCCTTGTCAATATCGGTCGCGAAATTTTGCCCCCCCCAGAGAACGAGGGGCTGCCCAGGCCAGAAGGCCTGGGGAGGGATTCTCCTCCCGCGGAGCGGGAGGTACCCTCCTGGGGTAGTAACTTTTTAAATTTCGCCTTCATCCTTCACACCTTCACACGTCTAGTTTGCAGTACACCCGCCGGGACCAGTGTTAAAACACCAGCCCCGCCGGGTGCTGTCCGGGACTGGGCCGTTGGGGCTCAAATTGAGCCCTCATCCGCCCCAGCCCGGTACTGGATGCGCTGCGCACGTACCACATCCAGGTCAGGAGTCAGCCGCCGGTCAACAGGACCGACGTTGCCCGGGGTGCACCACGAGGAGGTCCCTGACATTGCACCCCCTTGGCAAATACCTAAGCTTCTGAGAAATGTGCTTAACTTACCTTTCCCGGTATCAGTGAGTTGTACTCCTTAACCCTTCCGACGTACAATTTTTCTCCAGTAGCAGTGTGACCTCCCACTACAGCCCTGATCGGGATGTTACCAAATGAAGTTTCAAGCCATTTTATTTTCTCAGGTGAAGCACAGCATACCTATAATTATAATCCGTAGAAGTATTATAAATATCATAAAATGGATCGGAATTTAAGTACACAATGATAATATAGACTCAACTTTAAATGTTTGTCATGGTTTTTAATTTGTATAAAGACCTCACGTGTTTATGACCAAATTCTATTGCTCAAGAGTTTACAAACATACAGTTAATTGACATAGTTTGTGAATCACACTAAGTATTTGGATAACTTCGCTTTGTTGTTAACACGATAACTGCATTATTGTTATTGGATGTAAGTTGAATGTGTTCGTATTCATATAACATCCTACATATAGCGTCATCTCACAAAATTTTGAAGTACCAGTAGATTATCATCTATTGGAAACTATGTAAGTACCACAAAAAATTACGAGATGGAGCTATATGACATAGACTCTAATAATTACTTATTAAAAGATGACTTTCATTCTTTTGCTTTTAAAATCGCATTTTTTCTGGAAATATAACTAACTATATAGATAAACTTAAACAACAAAAGCTTATCTAAACACAAAAGTTGGTCCAAATCATCAGAATCGTATTCGAGACACGATATAGATATACAAGAGTCACTCGATTAAATTTATTATAAAAAAGTTGTCATATATGTGATTCGAACCCATAAAATTCCACGCAGTGAGTGCACTCAGCCTACACAGATGTACAAAAAAGAGTGGGGAACAAACTAAAATTAGGTACTAAAATTGTTAGCAGCTGTGATTCTCCAATAACCTCAGTGTACTTTTAACGTAACGTTCCGCACAGAATGTGACTATAATATAAACATTAAAATAATTTGTAATAATATTCAACATAAACACGAAATCAAATTGTACGTAATTGTTTCCACAATTTAAAGAATGATTATTTATACATGTTATAAGAGTCTAGATTCATATAAAAGTAATATTGGTAAGTTTAACATAATAATGGGACTAATACCAAAACTACAAAAACTGAATTTATAATTATTGTCACCTAAAAAAATGACATATTTATTATCGAAACTTTGGTACTTACTTATTGCTTTTCATAATTTTACATATTATGTATATATTTTTTCAATTCTTTACAGGTCTTAGTGTTTAACCATAATCGAATTTGATGTAAAATGACAATGTCATATAAAATGGTATTGCGGTAAACTATCATACTATTACGCGTATTCACATGTGCGTTGCCAGCAACACCTAATTTGGTATTTGTCGTATCGTTGGCATATACGTCGACTGACAAGGCGGCCGAAATAGCTGCCAACGAGCAATCATCGCTACCAAAAAGAATTCTATAGATAAAATATAATAACCTCAATTTCTAAAACAGTGTGTTCTTTTCCTTCGTAGCATACGTAAGCGGTGTGGCGTTTTACAGCAAGTTTACCCGGCATCAGGTCTCCCATAAATTTAGCTCGTATTACCCAAAGCGGTTCCCCTCCATCTTCGTACCCCCCGACCACAGCACGACCACCTAGACTGTGCGGTGCATCAATCGGATTTGTGGGAACCCATTCAACTATAGCTAGAAATTCAAATACAAGTTTTATTATCATCATCTAGATTGTGACATCATTTTTTAAGACACGGAAAACTACTCCACATAATACTATGAGGAAACTAGAGGTCGTATGTGTTGATTTCTTGAGGAAGACGTCTAATTTCATGTGATGGACGGTATGGGTTTTAGATACAAAGATATAATTAGTTTGATATGATATAGCATAGCACTTGAAATCTATATTATATATATATAAGCGGAATACCACTGACTGACTCATCACGATTTCTCCAAAACTGTATGTTCGATTGACTTGAAATTAATCATAGTTATTCCTTTTGCAACGTAGACGCTCACTAAGAACGGATTTCAGTTAAAACCTATCCTAAATACATTTTTCTATTATATATATATATAAGCGGAATACCACTGACTGACTCATCACGATTTCTCCAAAACTGTATGTTCGATTGACTTGAAATTAATCATAGTTATTCCTTTTGCAACGTAGACGCTCACTAAGAACGGATTTCAGTTAAAACCTATCCTAAATACATTTTTCAGTTAAAATTAAATATTCTCCTACAGACATCGATAGTCTCTAACATTAGACAACCGTTGTTATAGTAACCAATAATATTATAACCGTTGCCATGGTAACACGTTTATTTTTAGGGATGTGCGAATAATCCTTGAACCGAAGCGAATCGTATGTTGTTCTATCCGAATTTTGAATAGAAAATTCAAACTTTTCCAATTTTTTTAAAATAAAGTAGAATTATTAAACTAATAGTTATATGAAAAGTTACAACATGTTTCACTATTTTAATAATTCAAATTTAAAAACGTCAAAAAAATTATAATCTAAACATCAATACTGAAATTCCTTTGAAAAACAATTTACTATGTAATTCAATTCTACAATAATAAATTCATATTAGTGAAAATATTTATTAAAAATATACTTTCTCAGTGAAATCTAAATAATTTTATAGTATTTCAATTTTGACAATTTTTAACAGAAATAGCTGAATTATTTTGTTCCAAAGAAATTTCAATATTTTGATATAATATCATATTTTAACAGGTTTCTAGAATTTTGTGCTCTAATTTTTTTTAACATACATTAAAAGGACCGTTTTAAATTTTAGCTCTCAAAATTCGTTAACAACTAATAAAGTACAAATGTATAGCTTTTACTATATTGGAATATTTTGTATGGTTATTTATAAATAAAGAAATCGATTATAGCCCATAAAGAAAATTGTCAGTGCCGTTGAAAAAAAACATATTCAAATAAGAATGAAAGACATTTAATTTCTTAAATTTGTAATATTCACTTTTCCCCCCATTTTTTGGCTAAAAATAGAAATACAGTAGTTTTGAATGCTCTTAATGGCTGGTGTCGACTGTGATGGCGTTACTGGTTAGTTCGTAGCATTTTATAGTTAATGCTTATTTGACGAATAAATTAAATTATTTGACTAATCCGAATAGTTCGAAATATTCGTATGTTCAATTAGCATTTCGAATCGTATTATTCGGTTTGATTCGTTATCAATTAATTCGAATAGTCACACGACACTATTTATTTTATGTTCATAGAATTAGTAAGTTTTCATTCAAAAATGTAATTTTAGGTCAGTATTATTTCGAATTTTTGACTTGCAATCTATAGATATAATAAAAATAAAGTGTCTATATATATTATCAAAACACCTACTTTTTACTGACTGGATATGAAAGCGTATAAGCTACTTATAGTAAAAATCTAATTTTAAAATTTTTGTCTGTCAGTCTGTATGTTCCGGGTAATCTTCGAAATGGCTGGACCGACTTTGACAGTAATTTTACTGGCAGAGAGCTGAATTTACAGGTTATATTATTTTAGACTAGCTGTTATTCGCAACTTTGCCCGTAGCAGAATATTCGAAACAGCAAAACCGATTTTTACGGGACTTTCACTGGTAGATAGCTGACCACATAAAAAGTAATTTAAGCTATTTTTTTAAAGTACCTGTTACCTGCGCCTTCGTCCGCAGTGACATCTCTAAAACGATTTGATTGATCTTCACGGGACTTTTACTGGCATATAACTGTACTACTGACTTAGTTTAATTTATTTTAAACTAGCTGTTATCTGTAACTGTGCCCACATTGTATTCTCCAAAAAACAGATAGAACTATGTCCACATGAATTTTACAGGCACGTAGCTGATCTTATAAAGAGTAATTTAGGCTATTTTATCTTAGAATACCAGTTACCCGCAAGTTTTTCCTGTCCAATAAGGAATATCCAAAACGATACACCAAATTTTAACGAGACTCTCACTTACATATAACTAAAGTAATGAGAAATAACTTGAGCTATTTTATTATTTACTAGCTGTTACTCGCGATTTCATCAGTGTGGAATATCTGAAACGAGTGGACCAATTTTCACATGACTTTAACTAGCAGATAACTGAAGTTATAAGAAGTAACTTAGGTTATTTTATTTTAGACTAGCCGTCACCCACGACTTCTTCCGCGTGAAATTTAGCAGAAGTATATTGTTCACTATAAGCATGTGCTCAAGCACTGTATTGGACTCCAAGAATTAATATAATTGTAATAAATATATTAAAGTATGTAATTTGCTTAATTTGTATTTTGGTCAAATTGGCAGCCATTTTGTTTTTATTTACCGTGATCGCTTCTACATAACTCATTAACCATAGCTTCGGAAAGTTGGCTCCCCATTTTTCGCGTAACGATTTGACAAAGGCGTAGAGGGCTTGCCCATCGATTTCCCCTTTTTGCTCACGATTTAATTTTTTTGCCCACCTCTATAAAAAAATTTAAATAAATATAATTTAAATTGCGTGAGCCAGGGTCCGAAAACCTTTAAAAAATTGAAAATGTCAAGGTGGATTCTTGAAGTATGTCATTTGCCCACGTTTGCCCATTTTTTAATTTATTGTATAATTAATACGTATTTTGAAAATAGAAGACGTTTTTTTTTCAATATTAAACCAGACATGTATTATTACCTTAACAGTTCCATTATAGAATTTCTTGCGGAATAGAGAAGTGATTACTTTTTGTATGATCGCAAAAACTTAATTATGTTATTAATATCTATATAACAACATTTTTAAGAGAAATTGTATATCTTGAAATTTTCATTACTTTTTTTTATATTATAAGGGGCAAACGAACAGGTGGGTCACCTGATGGTAAGTGATCACCGCCGTCCATAGACACTATCAACACCAGGGGAGTCGCAAGTGCGTTGCCGGCCTTTTAAATATGTGGGCCTCCGGCGCTCTCACTGACCGAACGAAACGCAACAGTGCAAGCACTGTTACTTCACGTCGGCTTTCTGTGAGAGAGTGTTACTACCCCGAGCGAGCCGACCCATTTATGCTGAAACCAGTAATAGCTTCAGCGTAGCTCTACCACCTACCTCTTATACTGTGTAAACGAGCACTGAAAGGATTATATAGCAAATTAAAGCTCCAAATATGTTGTTGTTGCTAAATCCCATCCAGCACACTGTTAGTATTTACATATTTACTGTACACGTTATATATAACAGTAGGTGACATGTGTGTCATACCTACAAATGTTTTAAAAGAGCATTTCTGTAATTCTACCACTTCTCACCATTATATTACTTTAATACAATTTAAAAAAAAACGGGTGCGAAGCCGCGGGTATCAGCTAGTATATCATATTAGCTGATATATAGATACACATCGCTGAACGCGTAGTTTGTATAAAAATCGTAATTCGTTATAACTTTGTATTAAATGAACTGACGTGATTACTTATTTATAAGTTCCAAGTGTCTAAGAGATAAAACAACAAAAACATTGGTCGAAATCTATTATATATTTATATATATAGGTACAGGGTTTCCGGTAATTAAATGGACAGTTTGTGTGTAAATATGTACAATTTATATATCTGGTAACTGGAAAATCCGCATCTTATGCCTGAGAATAGGTCACAATACCAATTTAAAATAAATTACTGGATTGGAATATTCAATGGGAAAATAATAATACAGGGGAATGTAAGTGGGCAAAGCTATTTGGAGTTTCTACTGAATGGTCTTCATAATTTACTAGAAGAGGTGCCCGAGGAGCTGAGGAAATCTTGATGGTTCTAAAATGACAGCTGTCCTGCGCATTATGATGCACCTGTTTGTGCGTATTTAAATAATACACACTTAAATGCATGGATCGGGCGTATGGGAACAATTTTGTATTCTCCACGTTCACCACATCCAAACCTACTGGATTTTTTGTAGGGCCCGTCTCAAAGAATAGTTGTACCGTAAGCCGATCAGGACTTTAGACGACTTTCTTGGTCGTGTCTGAACAGACACATCGCAAGTAACTGATCAACGCTATAAAACTTAAAATAATAATTTCCTAAACTGAACTAATCACAGTCGAAATGTTGATTTGCGAAGCTCAACATTGAAGTAGTTTTTTTACATTTAAATATCAAATATTTGCATCCACCAGATGTACTCTTCTCGAATGATTTTCGATTCCAAAGTAATATCAATTTACACTAATTATGTTTTAAATTATACAAAATAGAAAGTAGGTATATCGTATTGAACTGTTCAATACTTACATTCAGCCATCGTATTTGTATAGATCACACGACACTGACGTTTATTTAGCACACAAGCTATGAGCTTGATAACTTACTTTGAAATACAAAAAATTGCGATAGCGAATTGCAATTATAGTCAACGCTGAACTGCACGCCGCACCTCGCCGCGTCGCTCCCCTCTCCAAACTCATTGATCAGGTGTTGTAGTGTTTGCGATAACGCACGGTGATTCATCTTCATATTTGTAGAAGTGAAGAAAGGCGGATCACCAGAATATCATCATCATTATCATCAGCTTGTAAGAGGCCTATTGCAGAGTCATAGGTATCTTCCTAGAGGAAGGAATGAGCATAACACGACGCCAGCTCACGACGTATTGGCGATTTCAAACTCTGAGAAATACACAGTGCTATGTTTTTTCACATACATTGGTACTACAAGAACATTTCTCTGTTCCCTGTTCAGGTGTCCTGATGAATTTCCCTTCACCGCTAGCCGATAGTATTATCAATTTAATTAATGGTTTCGTTGGTACATGCCGTGATTCGAACCTGCGGACACCGTATTGATATTCCACCGGCCAAAGCGCTCGACCACCGCGACCCGTAGGACGTGTCGCAGTCAAACAATTTCAAGCGGTAGTACAAAGTAACGTCCACCCTAACTTTTAATCCTCAATATTATTTCTTTCATTTTTTATATCTATGATTATAGCATGGCAATTATTAATCAAGCTTCAAAAAAGTCTACAAAATACTTATAAAAAATCTGTAGTTGGCGCAAGTTGTTGTGTATGTAATATTTTTTGTGGTTTGATAAAATGTCGTCCCTTAATTTTGGACTCCAGACCAATTTCCCAGTAGCCCAAAATAGAGAGGCGCGGCGTTACATAAAACGAATGAATTATTTTTTATTTGACGCTGTTAGACGACTTCATGAAATCACATCGGAAGTGTGATTAAATTAGTGTTGTTAGTCAAGTAGTAACATCCATAAAATAGTGTTTATGGAAGAATTAAATAAAAAATATCGATAAATTAAAAAAAATGGCACTTGTCCTAATACTGATTGTATTTTTTAAGCAACTTTGAAAAAGGAGGAGGTTGCTACGCTCGGCTGTATGTATTTTTTGATGTAAGTTAATTGATATCTTCATCAATTTGAATAAACCGATTTTAATGTTTTTTTTTGTTTGAATTGCTTATACTCAGGAATGACCCAATTTAAATTTAAAGAAAATATTCAACCTCCAAAGGAGTGGCATTTCGTTTATTTGTTTTTCAGCCTTTTGTCTACTTTAAACTGATTACAATGATATTATTTGATTTACTGATACTTGGGGATGGTGTCATTCAAATTTGAAAAAAAAACAAACTATTCCAACCCTATAGTTGTAAAATAAAGGTATGAACAAAGCTTATGTGAATAAGTGAATTTCCCATGAGCAAATTTTAATAAAAACTTGACACAACCTGTAGTTGCAATAAAAATAAAATATATATGATGCCTCATCCTGATTTGATCATGGAAATAGAGCAGTGGAATCGAACTCCTCAGCGGCTTACAGCAGTAATCTTGGGTTTGGGCTCATATGACTCGATTTGATGATGACCGACATTTGGGGTTTTGACTGTTGGGGCATTTCACGTGATGCGGACAGCGAAAACAGATAAGGTTTTGAAATTTGTTGATATTCAGCATAATTGGACTTCTAGTAGGTATCAATGTAAATACACATATTTTATTCTATCATGTTTATTTGTCAAGTTATTATTTTATAACACTATTTCTAATGATATCTGAAACTAAAACCTCTCTCTGTACATTCGTCAAAAACGAATGTAACTATCATATGTTTCAAATACATACGATGAACTATAAAAATATATACGATGGAAAGATAAACGAGATTTTGTACCAGTTTTCCTCGATGACTGGGTTGTTTTCTGAATCGGTGGCTGTTTTGACGTTCATGAACGCCTTCTCAGGGGTTACATTTAATAAAGCATTTGTGATTTTGAAGACATTACAATAAAGAATATAGATAATAATAAATTTATTTCTTGGTTTCATTAATATTGCTTGATTCTAATGTCTCAGTTACGATTTCTGTTTATGTTTTCATTCAATTTGCCAGTGGTCTATATAGTTAGTCAATCATTGAGTAATACAATAAAATGAAGATTATTGCAACTATTCCTGTACCCGGATTCAAATTATTAACATGATAAATCTGTTTACTTACAGATTTATGTACTGGGATTGTAACACATTCATATAACTCTGATGTATCTTTACTATATACTCGTACATTATATCCATTAACCTTTACTGGTACGTGAGTATGCAGCCAAGTTTCGATAATTAAAACTATGTGCTTTTTTCTTGCATTCAAATCTCACCAAAACACCTTAGCTTAGATTTAAGGCTTTGAGAATTCCACTGAATTATATAAATAATTTTATTATATATTTTTCCTTATTACTAATCTTAAAATTTGCATTATACTATCACATGTCGCCGATTGACTTTTCTCCAAATTCGAGAAATATTATCGTGTCTTAGCCTGCTCATATCTGATAAATAAAGTAATAATTTTTAAACAAAACAACTCGTTCTCTGATGATAACAGAATACGTTTGGAGAGATAGGTACTGCATTTTATAAAATAATGTAGATAAACGACTTACAGGTCATTCTAGATCTATATGCCGTCGCAGACCAATTTTCGAAATACTTAGCTATTCCATGATTTGTTTACGATACCACTGAGTTCAACATAATGAAGGATTTATTTAATTTTTTTTTAAATAATGCAATAAGGTTTCTTTAATGACTAAAAATAATTTATTGATTGTATGTAAGCGTATCTCTTCGGAACGATTGCACGTATTTGGATTGTTCTTTTTTTATTGTATTTCTAATTGTCACGACAAGGTTTGTATGAAAGAAAATGTTTGAAAATTCGTACGGAAAAAAAAAATTGGTTGAAATATCTGCATTTGTTTGTGAATGAATGAGATAGAAGACAGTAGGGAGACCTTGAATAATATTAGCAGAATTGACAGTTGTCAAACTACTAGTTGTCCAGATGCTATTTTATTTAATCATATGGTTGTACTTTGAAGGGAAGATTTGGTCCAATTTTCTTCGCAGAACCGATACAAGCAACTAGTCAAGAATAATTAGAAATGTCTGAAAGTTTCGAATACTTACTGCAAAGTATATATACTTTGTGTTATTCCTAAACACGTGCAACATTTTATATAGACGTAACCTTTTTTTTTTTTGTTTCGAACTGACCTACACTGCTAGCCTGGCAAGGCCTATACAGTTCCACCGGACTACTAAGGGGAGCGCTTAAGGCACTCACCCGATTTGTTTAGGCGAACAGCGCAAGGGCACTCGGTGTGCCTCGGGTTGAACTGTCGCCGAATTTCCGCGGACACCGTATTGATATTCCACCGGATATTCAAGCGGTAGTGCAAAGTAACGTCCACCCTAACTTTTAATCCTCAATATTATTTCTTTCATTTTTTATATCTATGAAGAAGCATGGCAATTATTAATCAAGCTTCAAAATAGTCTACAAAATAATTATAAAACATCTGTAGTTGGAGAAAGTTGTTGTTTATATATTCTTTGTGGTTTGATAAAATGTCGGCCCTTAAATTTGGACCCCAGACCAATTTCCCAGTAGCGCAAAATAGAGAGGCGCGGCGTTACATAAAATGAATGAATTATTTTTTAGTTGACGCTGTTAGACGACTTCATGAAATCACATCGGAAATGTGATTAAATTAGTGTTGTTAGTCAAGTAGTAACACCCATAAAATAGTGTTCATGGAAGAATTAAATAAAAAATATCGATAAATAAAAAAAATGGCACTTGTCCTAATACTGATTGTATTTTTTAAGCAACTTCGAAAAAGGAGGAGGTTCCTACGCTCGGCTGTATGTATTTTTTGACGTTAGTTAATTGATATCTTCGTCAATTTGAATGAACCGATTTTAATGTTTTTTTTTTGTTTGAATTGCTTATACTCAGGAATGACCCAATTTAAATTTAAAGAAAATATTCAACCTCCAAAGGAGTGACATTCCGTTTATTTGTTTTTCAGCCTTTCTCGGCTTTTTGTCTACTTTAAACTGATTACAATGATATTATTTGAATTACTGATACTTGGGGATAGTATCATTCAAATTTGAAAAAAAAAAACAAACTATTCCAACCCTATAGTTGTAAAATAAAGGTATGAACAAAGCTTATGTGAATAAGTGAATTTCCCATGAGCAAATTTTAATAAAAACTTGACACAACCTGTAGTTGCAATAAAAATAAAATATATATGATGCCTCATCCTGATTTGATCATGGAAATAGAGCAGTGGAATCGAACTCCTCCGCGGCTTACAGCAGTAATCTTGGGTTTGGGCTCATATGACTCGATTTGATGCTGACCTACATTTGGGGTTTTGACTGTTTGGGGCATTTCACGTGATGCGGACAGCGAAAACAGATAAGGTTTTGAAATTTGTTGATATTCAGTATAATTGGACTTCTAGTAGGTATCAATGTAAATACACATATTTTATTCTATCGTGTTTATTTGTCAAGTTATTATTTTATAACACTATTTCTAATGATATCTGAAACTAAAACCTCTCTCTGTACATTCGTCAAAAACGAATGTAACTATCATATGTTTCAAATACATACGATGTACTATAAAAATATATACGATGGAAATATAAACGAGATTTTGTACCAGTTTTCCTCGAAGACTGGGTTGTTTTCTGAATCGGTGGTAGTTTTCACGTTCATGAACGCTCTCTCAGGGGTTACATTTAATAAAGCATTTGTGATTTTTAAGACATTACAAGAAAGAATATAGATAATAATAAATTTATTTCTTGGTTTCGTTAATATTGCTTGATTCTAATGTCTCAGTTACGATTTTTGTTTATGTTTTCATTCAATTTGCCAGTGATATATATAGTTGTTCAATCATTGAGTAATACAATAAAACGAAGATTATTGCAACTATTTCTGTACCCGGATACAAATTATTAACATGATAAATCTGTTTAATTACAGATTTATGTGCTGGGATTATAACACTTTCATACAACTCTGATGTATCTTTTCTGTATACATTATATCCATTAAACTTTACTGGTACGTGAGTATGCAGCCAAGTTTCGATAATTAAAGCTATGTGCTTTTTTCTTGCATTCAAAACTCACCAAAACACCTTAGCTTAGATTTAAGGCTTTGAAACTTCCACTGCATTATATAAATAATTTTATTATATATTTTTCCTTATTACTAATCTTAAAATTTGCATTGTACTACCACATGTCGGCGATTAACTTTTCCCCAATTTCGAGAAATATTATCGTGTCTTAGCCTGCTCATATCTGATAAATAAAATAACAATTTTCAAACAAAACGAGACGTTCTCTGATGATAACAGAAGACGTTTGGAGAGATAGGTACTGCATTTTATAAAATAATGTAGATAAACGACTTACAGGTCATTCTAGATCTATATGCCGTCGCAGACCAATTTTCGAAATGCTTAACTATTTCACGATTTTTTTACGATACAACTTATTTCAATATAATGAAAGATTTATTTAATTTATTTGTTTTAATAAGGCAATAAGTCATCTTAAATGACTAAAATTAATTTATTTACTGAATGTATATAAGCGTACCTATCTCTTCAGAACGCATACACCTATTTGGATTGTTCTGTTTCTAATTGTCACGACAAGGTTTGAATGAAAGAAAATGATTCAAAATTCGTACGGAAAAGTAAAAGAATTGGTTGAAATATCTGCATTTAAAGTAAATGAATGAGACAGAATACAGTAGGGAGACCTTGAATAATATTAACCGAATCGACAGTGTGACATGTAGTTGTCCAGATCTGTTTTATTTCATTACGCGGTTATACTTTGAAGGGAAGATTTGGTCTAATTTTCTTCGCAAAACCGATACGAGCAACTAGTCAAGAGTAATTAGAAATGTTTGAAAGTTTCTAATACCTACAGCAAAGGATATATACTGTGTGGTATTCTTAGACAACTACAAAAATTTTGTTAGACATAGCTTATAAATAATTAAATTGTAAATAATTTTACTTATTGGTATATATAAAATTGGCCCAGTCTATGTAATAAAAACAATGGAATGGGTGGTTATCTAAAATTTACGAATAGTGGCTCTGCGGAAGATGCGGATAATAATAGCTTTTAGTCATTTATACAAGGAAAAATAAAAAAGTATTGAAAGATTTAAAATGTCAGTATCGAATATATTAGTAATTTCTGAAGAATAGATAATCACAAATGCACTAGAATTTGTTAGATAAGATAGGAGTATTGTATAATAATTATTTTGAAGTGTCAGTGACTTAGTAGCGAATCACTCGAAAATCGAACACGTAACCTCAATCGACTTAGGTTCAAATTTAACAGTGAACATAGGTTCGGTGATGGAGAAGTATAGTATAGTAGCAGGAGATTTATATCTATCAAGACTATTGATGTATTTTTGGCAACCGTACTTAGTAGCTATTCCTGTTTCCAGGATTAACGTGTTGCAGTGTATTACCATTTTGACAACAATAACATTGTGATTAAGCCAGAGTTCGTAAATTCCAAAATTTATAATAAGTTTTAATTATATCAGACTAGAGGGCCCGGAGGACGTTGTCCTGCCATGATAATAAAAAATATATAAGTATCTTAATCAACTACTTAAGGTAACTAATGTACTCGTATTTAATTTGATAAAAATTAATACTGTCTCCGTCTAAATAGCCTTCCAATTATCTAATTTTATGTGACCATTTTTAGAAGATAGATGGGTATAGTAAGCTATCCTTAAAAGATAGGTATATGCCATCGCAGAATTTTTTGTAGATCTATAAAAGAGGAACATCTCATTATGCTGTGTTTTGATATATCTCAAAAGAATTTGGCAGCGGTTTCGTTTGAAAGCTCCTAAGCGGCTTGACTTTTTCCAACACTGCCAACAGTTATCGTTGTATTTCAACCAATTCACATAAAACCGTGACAAATTATGTACTTAAACTTTTCTCATGTATTATTATATCTATTGGAGAAGTTCGCATTACAATTTGCATTACATTGCAATTTCAATTTGCATGGTGGTAGGGTTTTTTCTAAGTTCGCCTGGTTAGCTACCACCCTCAATTTAAAAATCTGTCGCTAAGCACTTGTTGATGTGTCCCGGCAGCTGCACTTGAGAGTCATTCTCCCTCTATGTTTAGCGTTACCACCATCTTAGACCACATCATCATTTAACATCAGATGAGATTGTGGTCAAACGCTAACCTATAAAGTAAAAAAAAATCCGTTCAGTAGTTTTTGAGTTTATCGCGAACCGACAGCCAAGCAGTGAGACGCGGCGGACGACTTTGTTTTATAATATGTAGTGATATATTATATATAACCATAATATATACATTGATACTTGATTGGTTTTGATTGACTGTCTTGATTAAATTATTAAGACAACGTCAACATAGAATGACATCATACTTTTATAACTGCCCCTAAACTATAATAGCCCTACATTTATAATATTGTGGTCTGGACTTTTAAGTGATTTTAATGTGTAAACATTTTTTAAGAGTTGGTATTATTTTATTTAGTATATCATAAATATAATAATTAATATTGTTTACTCACAAAATAAATACAATTTAAACAGAATTTTCTGTTTTGACTTCTCAGTTGCCATATATAGTAACATCCATTTTTTTAACACGCTTATATTAATTTCATCTGTATGTATGAATATAACGGGATCTTTGAAAGTGATTTTTGCCTCACATTGAAACATCAAATTTCGAAAAAATGGGTCGAAAAGCCATGACAATGCAATAATTCCATCAAAATATCCGATTATCCTTATTAGATTCGCCAGGATTCATAAATTGCTTTTCGTATTCTTTGCATGAGAGTAAGAGAGATAGAGCTAGTGCGCGAACTACGCATACGATTGAAATCTTTGGATATGTTTTCGAAATCAAGATGCAATTGTTAACACATCAGTACATATTACAGTCTACAGACAGTTGTTTTAAAGTAAATTGAACTAATAAACGACAAAATAAGTTATAGTTAAAACAACCGAAAAGCACGCTTTTAGCGATAATCAAACAAGAAATTATTCTTAGCATAAGGATAAATTATCGTTAAAAGCGTGTTTTTTTTTTGGCTATAATTTTTAAACATATAGAAGAAACCTAGCAACTGCACTTATACTATATTAGTAAATTATCAACTAGTTACCTATTTTACAATATAAGTTTAAGAAATTAGAACATAACCTTCAGCATTAAGAAACGAGTTATAGTGAAATAGATAGCTGAAAAACATCTTCATGAATGTTCTGTGTCCATTTTCATTATGATTGGTTATTGTGTTATGTAATAAATCTCATAGGAATGGTTATTAAAACTTTATAAATTACAACACGTATAATTTTTGACATGGATGCCTTATGTCAATAAGAACTTCACTATTCTGGCCTCGGAAACAAGGTTTTTTGTAGATTCAAACGTAATTCAACTGAAATAATTTATGTTGTCGCCATCTATTGTAAAGCATTTGTAACTTTATTTTTTATTAAATATAGATATTTTCAGTGTAAACATAGTGTAACAAGTCACCGACAGATGGCAGAAAACCAAATGAATATTGCCTCATTATCGGCTACTTCAATCTTGGTATTATTAATACTCCCGTAACACGTAATCAACAATAATGATACGAACGAACAGATTTAAAACGAATGTACATAGTTCTGCGTTTTGTTCAACAATAGGTACAAATATGATGCGTATTGATTGTTTTATTTTTGTATTCCTAGTGTTTTAATTAACCACAAATTGTTAAGCGACAACGAGTTAAACTGTAATTATTAACTTTTCATTATGTGTTTTTCCTTAATTTAAAGCTAATTTCAAAACAAATGAACGCTAACTAGTTATTACTGGTCATCTTTTTGTCTGAATTTGGGTCTCCAGTAGCCATGTCAGTACATTCTAAAAGAACTATTATTGTTGCAATTTGAATTGTACGTACTATTTTGATTCAAATATTGTAAATCGGTCTGATTCGAGAGGTTCACGGATGTATTCATTGAATTGATTCAGTCTTTCAAATCGATCCAAACAATTAATTTTTTCAATCAAAACGACCATTTCATCGATCGATATTAATCACCGATTTTTTAACCCGAAATCGCATTTCATAAGTTAACCATTACCCACATTCATCTGAACTGACACCGTGAAACTCTTTTTTGTTAGGAAAACAATTTGTTCCAATGAAGGGTATGCGTTATGCTGATGCTCTAGCCATCCAAAAGGCGTGTACCAATATTCTACCAACTACGGCCAACGACTTAAAATCGTCATTTGAAATGATATTAAGTCGTGCTGCAAATCAGTGTTTTGACTATTATGAATAAAATAAACCAACCAAAACATGTTCGGTGTTATTATAAAAACACAAATGAATACGCGTTTAACACTAAACTTTACTAAACAGTGTGACTAAAATTATAAACCTTGTTAAGCACATGTTTAAAATGCTTTATTACAAAGGAGTGTCTAAGCGGTCTTTAGCTAAATACACTATTTATTACATTAAATACCAAACGTTATTTTTACTTTACACAACACGAATCTTATAGAAAAAACGGCTATATTACCTAATTATACAAAATACAAAAGGGTTTTATATCCAATTAAAATATTTGAGGCTATAATGCTGCTCCCATACCTGCGTGTATCGGCACGAAGTTTTGTTTATGGTCAAACTAAGCGCAGATGTGGAGAGACATTATTTTTATGCGTTACGAACTATCAGATTGCGTGACTATACACGCAGCATGATAACTGGGCCGGCGGTTTTTGCGTACATCAAAGGAATTTATCGAACGCTAATTTCAAGTTATTGGAAAGACACAGGTGTTGGAACGGGATTTCTATACCTTTATCCGAATGATTTTTGACGTTAATTTTAACACGACAAGCAGTCGAAGCTTCGTCACGCAGATAGGGAAATAGTCTTAGAATCTTGAACTTTATAAATTTTAATTAAACACGATAGCACACTTTTCTTAAATGACATAATCAATATTATAATATAAATATGTTAATAAGACGATTTATAAATATAATATAAATACATCAAGAAATCTCAAAGCAATTTATTAAAACGAATTGTTTATTAAATCATATCAAGCCGTACAAAGAATTTGATAGAATCTAAAAAGTAACTCTTCCCCGCCGTACGGAATGTACATCGCTTTCAGGCTAGGTTGTACCTGAAACGACAAAATATATAATAATAAATGTAAATATAATACATGTAAAAACAACTATTGAAAAGCAGTACAGTATGTATTTATTGATTGAAAATGTGTATAATAAAAGGTTTTAGCAGTTTACACTCTGCAACAAGTGTAAGATTTTTGAAAATATAAATCAGTTTACGTACGTGAGAAGTTAACGTTTCTATTTGAGTATGAAATGAGAGGTATTGTGCGTGTGAGTGTGCGTGTGCGTGTGCGTGTACAAGAACAATAAACATGGGGTATTCTTATTAAAATTATACATAACGTTAATTTATACAACTTATACAAACAGGGGCATCGAATAAAATTTAATATATAATACGTTAAACGAAAAATAATACTTATGTTGTTTGTATAACTGATTGTATTTATTTATAGATGGGAATAAAAAATTGAGTAAAAACCTGTTATGCTTCTTTCAAAAGGTTGTATAAATAATCAGTTTTTAGTACTGCGAATGCCCCTCAAAATAACAGCGTATAGTCAGTTCGAAAAAAAAACAAAAAACTTTTAGTTGATCTGATGACGGCTACTTCTTAATTCCACATGTCTTTAAAAGGAGTTTCCTATTTATTGACCAGCAACTGCATTTGGCAAATAACCGAGCTTCTGAGAGCTGTGCTTAACTTACCTTTCCTGGTGTCAGTGAGTCTTGCTCTTTAACCCTTCCGACGTACAATTTTTCTCCAGTAGCAGTGTGACCTCCCACTACAGCGTCCGACGGGATATGAGCATATGAAGTTTCAACCCATTTTATTTTCTCTGGTGAAGCACAGCATACCTTTAATTAGAAACAGTAGAAGTATTATAAATATCATAAAATAGCTAGGAATTTTATAAAAATGGGGTTCCGTACACAATGATAATATAAATACGACTGCGAACGTTTGTGATGATTTTTAATTAATATATAGACCTCACGTGTTTATGACCCAATTCTATTGCTGAAGAGTTTACAAACATACAGTTAATTGACATAGTTTGTTAATTACACCAAGTATTTGGACAACTTCGCTCTGTTGTTAACAAAATAACTACATTATTGCTATTTGATGTACGTTGAATGTGTTCTTATTCATATAACAACACCCTACATATAGCGTTATCTCATAAACTTTAGAAGTACTAGTAGATTATCATTTATTGGTAACAATGTAAGTACCACAAAAATTTACGAGATGGAGCTATATGACATAGACTCTAATAATTACTTCTAAAAAGATGACTTGTATTCTATTGTTTTTAAAATCGCATTTTTTCTGGAAATAAAACTAACTATATAGAAAAATTGCAAAAACAAAACCTTGTCTAAGTACAAAAGTTGGTTCAAATCAACAGATTCGTATTCGGGACACGAAATAAATATAGAAGAGTTACTCTATTAAATTTATTTAGAATTATAAAGTGTATATATGTGATTCGAACCCATAAAATTCAATGTAGTGAGTGTACTCGGCCTACACAGATGTACAAAAGAAAGTGGGGACCAAACTAAAATTAATTACTAAAATAATTAGCAGCTGTGATTCACCAATAAACTCAGTGTACTTTTAACGTAACGTTCCGCACAGAATGTGACTATAAATATAAACATTAAAATAATTTGTAATCAGAGTCTGGAGTCATATAAATAAATTACCAAAATTAAAAGTCAATGGGCTGTCGATACAACACAAATATAAGCTAATATTTGGGAAGTTTGACATAATAATGGGATGGGAATGATACCAAAACTTCAAACACTGAATGATAATTATGACTATTTCAAAAAGTGACATCTTTATTAGCTAAATTTTCTTACTGCATTTTAAGGAATTTACGATTCATAAAGAAATTATGCTGTAGTACTAACATTGCACTTACTTATCGCTCTGTATAATTTAACATATGTATATATTTTTTTCAGTTCTTTGCAGGTCTTAGTGTTTAAGTATATTTGAATTTGATGTAAATGACAATGTGATATAAAAGGCCCACTTGTTCAGAAGCTCTACTGAGGCTATCGAGCATCGTGCCAAGGTCTTCCAGAGTTTCCGCCATGATCACGATATCGTCGGCAAACCGAAGGTGGGTGATGTACTCACCATTTATGTTGATGCCAAGTTCATCCCAATCCAAAAGCTTGAAGACATCTTCCAACGCAGTTATAAACAGTTTCGGAGATATGATATCTCCCTGTCTCACACCTTTCTGCAGTTGAATTGGTTTCGAGCTCTGATCCGGGAGTCGAACTGACATGGTGGCGTTTTCATACAAACACCTTAATACCTCAATGTACCGATGGTCGATTTGGCATCTCTGAAGAGCTTGCAGCACCGCCCATGTTTCAACTGAATCAAAGGCTTTCTCATAGTCCACAAACGCTAAGCAAAGGGGCTGATTATACTCCTCGGTTTTCTGTATAACCTGCCGCAGCGTATGTATGTGATCTATGGTACTATAGCCTTTCCGGAAACCGGCTTGTTCGGGTGGCTGGAAGTCATCGAGCTTAGTAGAGCTTCTGAACAAGTGGGCCTCAGAATGAACATGGAGAAGACAAAAGTCATGTCGAATAGCCATGTAGTGCCCACCCCAATAATTGTTGGGAATTCTACACTCGAAGTTGTTGACGAGTATGTATACCTAGGACAAACTGTCCGACTAGGTCGGTCCAATTTCGAGAAAGAGGTAAATCGCCGAATCCAACTAGGTTGGGCAGCGTTCGGGAAACTCAGCACTGTTTTCTCTTCCTCAATACCCCAATGCTTGAAGACGAAAGTCTTCAACCAATGCGTGTTGCCAGTGATGACTTACGGCACAGAGACGTGGCCGCTAACTATGGGCCTCATTAGAAAGCTCAAGGTCACCCAGCGAGCGATGGAAAGAGCTATGCTTGGGGTTTCCCTACGTGATCGAATCAGAAAAGAGGAGATCCGTATGAGAACTAAAGTTGCCGATATAGCCCGCCGAATATCACAGCTGAAGTGGCAATGGGCGGGGCACATAGCTCGAGCGACTGATGGCCGATGGGGCAGAAAAGTCCTAGAGTGGCGACCACGTATAGGAAAGCGCAGCGTGGGACGGCCCCCCACTAGATGGACCGATGACATAATTAAGGTTGCGGGGAGCCGTTGGTTACAGGCGGCACAGAGCCGTACGCTGTGGAGATCGTGTGGTGAGGCCTATGTCCAGCAGTGGACTTCTGTAGGCTGAGATGATGATATAAAAGGGTAATACAGTAAGTTATCATGCTAATATGCTTAGTAACATGTGCGTTGCCAGGAACACCTAATTAGATATTTGGCGTTCTTCTTCACCGAATACTTCGCCTCGTTGCTGTATCCGAATATACGTCGCTCGACGTGGTGACCGAAATAGCAGCCAATGAGCAATCATCGCTTCAAAAATGAATCATATAGGTAAAGTATAAAATATAGTAACCTCAATTCGTTGAACAGAGTGTTCTTTCCCGCCGTAGCATACGTAAGCGGCGTGACGTTTCACAGCGAGTTTACCGGGGATCAGTTCTCCTTCAAATTCAGCTCGTATTACCCAAAGCGGATCCCCTCCATCTTCGTACCCCCCGACCACAGCACGACCACCTAGACTGTGCGGTGCATCAAACGGATTTGTGGGAACCCATTCAACTACAGCTGGAAATTCAAATACAAGTTTTATTATCATCATCTAGATTGTGACATCATTTTTTAAGACACGGAAAACTACTCCACATAGTACTATGAGGAAACTAGAGGTCGTATGTGTTGATTTCTTGAGGAAGACGTGTAATTTCATGTGATGGACGGTATGAGTTTTAGATACAAAGATATAATTTGTTTGATATGATATAGCGTTATAGTTTTATAAAAATCGTAATTCGTTATAACTTTGTATTAAATGAACTGACGTGATTACTTATTTATAAGTTCCAAGTGTCTAAGAGATAAAACAACAAAAACATTGGTCGAAATCTATTATATATTTATATATATATGTACAGGGTTTCCGGTAATTAACCGATAACCTGAAAATAGAAATGAACAGTTTGTGTGTAAATATGTACAATTTATATATCTGGTAACTGGAAAATCCGCATCTTATGCCTGAGAATAGGTCACAATACCAATTTAAAATAAATTATTGGATTGGAATATTCAATGGGAAAATAATAATTCCATTACAATTACAGGGGAATGTAAGTGGGCAAAGCTATTTGGAGTTTCTACTGAATGGTCTTCATAATTTACTAGAAGAGGTGCCCGAGGAGCTGAGGAAATCTTGATGGTTCTAAAATGACAGCTGTCCTGCGCATTATGATGCACCTGTTTTTGCGTATTTAAATAATACAGACTTAAATGCATGGATGGATCGTATGGTATATATGTATTGTCTACGTTCACCACATCCAAACCTACTGGATTTTTTATAGGAACTGTCTCAAAGAATAGTTGTACTGTAAGCCGATCAGGACTTTAGACGACTTTCTTGGTCGTGTCTGAACAGACACATCGCAAGTAACTGATCAACGCTATAAAACTTAAAATAATAAGTTCCTAAAATGAACTAATCAAAGTCGAAATGTTGATTTGCGAAGCACGACTTTGAAGTAGTTTTTTACATTTAAATATCAAATATTTGCATCCACAAGATATACTCTTCTCGAATGATTTTCGATTCCAAAGTAATATCAATTTACACTAATTATGTTTTAAATTATACAAAAATAGAAAGTAGGTATATCGTATTGAACTGTTCAATACTTACATTCAGCCATCGTATTTGTATAGATCACACGACACTGACGTTTATTTAGCACACAAGCTATGAGCTTGATAACTTACTTTGAAATACAAAAAAATTCGATAGCGAATTGCAATTATAGTCAACGCTGAACTGCACACCGCACCTCGCCGCGTCGCTCCCCTCTCCAAACTCATTGATCGGGTGTAGTGTTTGCGATAACGCACGGTGATTCATCTTCATATTTGTAGAAGTGCAGAAAGGCGGATCACCAGAATATCATCATCATAATCATCAGCCTGTAAGAGGCCTATTGCAGAGTCATAGGCATCTTCCTAGAGGAAGGTATGGGTATAACACCACGCCAGCTCACGACGTATTGGCGATTTCAAACTCTGAGAAATACACAGTGCTATGTTTTTCCACATACATTGGTACTACAAGAACATTTCTCTGTTCTCTGTTCAGGTGTCCTGATGAATTTTCCTTCACCGCTAGCCGATAGTATTATCAATTTAATTAATGGTTTCGTTGGTACATGCCGGGATTCGAACCTGCGGACACCGGATTGATATTCCACCGGTCAGAGCACTCAACCACCGCGACCCGTAAGACGTGTCGTAGTCGAACAATTTCAAGGGATAGTGCGAAGTAACGTCCACCCTAATTTTTAATCCTCAATATTATTTCTATCATTTTTTATATCTATGAAGAAGCATGGCAATTATTAATCAAGCTTCAAAACAGTCTACAAAATAATTATAAAACATCTGTAGTTGGAGAAAGTTGTTGTTTATGTATTTTTTGTGGTTTGATAAAATGTCGGCCCTTAAATTTGGACCCCAGACCAATTTCCCATTAGCCCAAAATAGAGAGGCGCGGCGTTAATTTATTTTTTATTTGACGCTGTTAGAAGACTTCATGAAATCACATCGGAAGTGTGATTAAATTAGTGTTGTTAGTCAAGTAGTAACATCCATAAAATAGTGTTTATGGAAGAAATAAATAAAAAATATCGATAAATTAAAAAAAATGGCACTCGTCCTAATACTGATTGTATTTTTTAAGCAACTTCGAAAAAGTAAGAGGTTCCTACGCTCGGCTGTATGTATTTTTTGACGTAAGTTAATTGATATCTTCATCAATTTAAATAAACCGATATTAATGTTTTTTTTTTGTTTGAATTGCTTATACTCAGGAATGACCCAATTTAAATTTAAAGAAAATATTCAACCTCCAAAGGAGTGACATTCCGTTTATTTGTTTTTCAGCCTTTCTCGGCTTTTTGTCTACTTTAAACTGATTACATTGATATTATTTGAATTACTGATACTTGGGGATAGTGTCATTCAAATTTGAAAAAAAAAACAAACTATTCCAACCCTATAGTTGTAAAATAAAGGTATGAACAAAGCTAATGTGAATAAGTGAATTTCCCATGAGCAAATTTTAATAAAAACTTGACACAACCTGTAGTTGCAATAAAAATAAAATATATATGATGCCTCATCCTTATTTGATCATGGAAATAGAGCAGTGGAATCGAACTCCTCAGCGGCTTACAGCAGTAATCTTGGGTTTGGGCTCATATGACTCGATTTGATGATGACCGACATTTGGGGTTTTGACTGTTGGGGCATTTCACGTGAAGCGGACAGCGACAACAGATAAGGTTTTGAAATTTGTTGATATTCAGCATAATTGGACTTCTAGTAGGTATCAATGTGAATACACATAATTTATTCTATCATGTTTATTTGTCTAATTATTATTTTATAACACTATTTCTAATGATATCTGAAACTAAAACCTCTCTCTGTACATTCGTCAAAAACGAATGTAACTATCATATGTTTCAAATACATACGATGTACTATAAAAATATATACGATGGAAATATAAACGAGATTTTGTACCAGTTTTCCTCGATGACTGGGTTGTTTTCTGAATCGGTGGTAGTTTTCACGTTCATGAACGCTCTCTCAGGGGTTACATTTAATAAAGCATTTGTGATTTTTAAGACATTACAAGAAAGAATATAGATAATAATAAATTTATTTCTTGGTTTCGTTAATATTGCTTAATTCTAATGTCTCAGTTACAATTTCTGTTTATGTTTTCATTCAATTTGCCAGTGATATATATAGTTGGTCAATCATTGAGTAATACAATAAAATAAAGATTATTGCAACTATTTCTGTACCCGGATACAAATTATTAACATGATAAATCTGTTTATATACAGATTTATGTACTGGGATTATAACACCTTCATATAACTCTGATGTATCTTTTCTGTATACATTATATCCGTTAACCTTTACTGGTATGTGAGTATGCAGCCAAGTTTCGATAATTAAAGCTATGTGTTTTTTTCTTCCATTCAAAACTCACCAAAACACCTTAGTTTAGATGTAAGGCTTTGAGAATTCCACTGAATTATATAAATAATTTTATTATATATTTTTCCTTATTACTAATCTTAAAATTTGCATTGTACTACCACATGTCGGCGATTAACTTTTCCCCAAATTCGAGAAATATTATCGTGTCTTAGCCTGCTCATATCTGATAAATAAAATAACAATTTTCAAACAAAACGAGACGTTCTCTGATGATAACAGAAGACGTTTGGAGAGATAGGTACTGCATTTTATAAAATAATGTAGATAAACGACTTACAGGTCATTCTAGATCTATATGCCGTCGCAGACCAATTTTCGAAATGCTTAACTATTTCACGATTTTTTTACGATACAACTTATTTCAATATGATGAAAGATTTATTTAATTTATTTGTTTTAATAAGGCAATAAGTCATCTTAAATGACTAAAATTAATTTATTTACTGAATGTATATAAGCGTACCTATCTCTTCAGAACGCATGCACCTATTTGGATTGTTCTGTTTCTAATTGTCACGACAAGGTTTGAATGAAAGAAAATGATTCAAAATTCGTACGGAAAAGTAAAAGAATTGGTTGAAATATCTGCATTTAAAGTAAATGAATGAGACAGGAGACATTAGGGAGACCTTGAATAATATTAACAGAATCGACAGTGTGACATGTAGTTGTCCAGATCTATTTTATTTCATTACGTGGTTATACTTTGAAGGGAAGATTTGGTCTAATTTTCTTCGCAAAACCGATACGAGCAACTAGTCAAGAGTAATTAGAAATGTTTGAAAGTTTCTAATACCTACAGCAAAGGATAAATACTGTGTGGTATTCTTAGACAACTACATAAATTTTGTTAGACATAGCTTATAAATAATTAAATTGTAAATAATTTTACTTATTGGTATATATAAAATTGGCCCAGTGTATGTCATAAAAACAATGGAATGGGTGGTTATCTATAATTTACGAATAGTGGCTCTGCGGAAGATGCGGATAATAATAGCTTTTAGTCATTTATACAAGGAAAAATAAAAAAGTATTGAAAGATTTAAAATGTCAGTATCGAATATATTAGTAATTTCTGAAGAATAGATAATCACAAATGCACTAGAATTTGTTAGATAAGATAGGAGTATTGTATAATAATTATTTTGAAGTGTCAGTGACTTAGTAGCGAATCACTCGAAAATCGAACACGTAACCTCAATCGACTTAGGTTCAAATCTAACAGTGAACATAGGTTCGGTGATGGAGAATATGGTATATAGTAGTAGGAGATTTATATCTATCAAGACTATTGGTGTATTTTTGGCAACCGTACTTAGTAGCTATTCCTGTTTCCAGGATTAACGTGTTGCAGTGTATTACAATTTTGACAACAATAACAATGTGATTAAGCCAGAGTTCGTAAATTCCAAAATTTATAATAAGTTTTAATTATATCAGACTAGAGGGCCCGGAGGACGTTGTCCTGCCCTGATAATAAAAAATATATAAGTATCTGCATCAACTGCTTAAGGTAGCTAATGTATTTAATTTGATAAAAATTAATACTGTCTCCGTCTAAATAGCCTTCCAATTATCTAATTTTATGTGACCATTTTTTAGAAGATAGATGGGTAGGTATAGTAAGCTATCCTTAAAAGATAGGTATATGCCATCGCAGACTTTTTTGTAGATCTATAAAAAAGGAACATCTCACTATGCTGTGTTTTGTTACATCTCAAAAGAATTACGCAGCGTATTCGATGAAAGCTCCCAGGCGGATTGACTCTTTCCAACACTGCCAACAGTTATCGTTGTATTTCAACCAATTCACATAAAACTGTGACAAATTATACCTAAACCTTCCTCATGTATTATTATATCTATTGGAGAAGTTCGCATTACAATTTGCATTGTATTGCAATTTCAATTTGCATGGTGGTAGGGTTTTTTCTAAGTCCGCCTGGCTAACTACCACTCTCAATTTGAAAATTTGTCGCTAAGCACGTGTTGGTGTGTCCCGGCAGCTGCACTTGAGAGCCATTCTCCCTTTCTCCCTCTATTTTTAGGGTTACCACCATCTTAGACCACATCATCATTTAACATCAGATGAGAGATTGTGGCCAAACGCTAACCTATAAGGTAAAAAAAAACCGTTTAGTAGTTTTTGAGTTTATCGCGAAAGGCAGTGAGACGCGGCGGACGACTTTGTTTTATAATATGTAGTGATATACTATATATAACCATAATATATACATTGATACTTGATTGGTTTTGATTGACTGACTGACTCGGTAAAATTATTAAGATAACGTCAACATAGAATGACATCATACTTTTATAACTGCCCCTAAACTATAATAGCCCTACATCTATAATAATGTGGTCTGGACTTTTAAGTGATTTTAATGTGTAAATTTTTTTTAAGAGTTGGTATTATTTGCATGCGATAGAAATCTTTGGATATGTTTTCGAAATCAAGATGTAACTGTTAACACATCTGTATATATTACAGACAGTTGTTTTAAAGTAAATCGAAATAAAAACCGAAAAATAAGTTATAGTTAAAAAAAAATTGGCACACAACATTCATGAAGAAGTTTTTCAGCTATCCATTTCACTATAATTCGTTTCTAAATGCAGAAGGTTATGCTCTAATTTATTAAACTTGTATTGTAATTGGCTATAATTTTTAAATATATAGAAGAAAACTAGCAACTACAGTAATACTATATTAGTAAATTAGCAACTAGTTACCTACTTTGCAATATAAGTTTAATAAATTAGAACATAACCTACAACGTTTAGAAACGAGTTATAGTGAAATGGATAGCTGAAAAACTTCTTCATGAATGTTGTGTGCCAATTTTCACTATGATTGGTTGTCGTGTTATGAAATCACTCTCATAGGAATTGTCATATCGTTATAAACAACAACATTTATAATTTTTGTTATGGATACCTTATGCCGATAAGAAGTTCACTATTCTGGCCTCGGAAACAAGATTTTTTGTAGATTCAAATATAATTCAACTGAAATAATAACAAAGGCCTACAACATACATGCATCTGTAAAATAACTTATATTGTCGCCATCTATTGTAATTTTATTTATAATATACTAAAAATGTTTTCAGTGTAAACATAGTCTAACTTGTAACCAATAGATGGCAGAAAACCAAATGAATATGGCCTCATTATCGGCTACTTCAATCTTGATATTATTAATACTCACGTAATACGATATCAACAGTAATGATACGAACGAATAAATTTAAAACTAAATAAGTAATTTCATCGGTATACTTAACCTTACTATGAATATTTAGATTTTTTTAAAATGATTGTCTGCAAAGTGTCATGTTTTTCAGGATTTTTTAGAATCCTATCAGACGTTCCTGAGATTATCTCCTACGACCGTGTAGTACAGATTTATTAATGTAGTTCTACGTTTTGTTCAACAATAGGTACAAATATGAGTCGTATTATTTATATTATTTTTGTATTCCTAGTGCTTTAATTAACCACAAATTGTTAAACGACAACGTGTTAAACTGTAAAGGCTATAATTATTAACGTTTCATTACGTATTTTTCCTTAATTTAAACCTTGTTAAACACATGTTTAACATACTTTATTACAAAGGAGTGTTCAAGCGGTCTCTAGCTAAATACACTGTTTATTACATTAAATATCAAACGTTATTTTTACTTTACACAACACGAATGTTATAGAAAAAACGGCTATATTACCTAATTATACAAAACACAAAAGGGTTTTATATCCAATTAAAATATTTGAGACTATAATGCTGCTCCCATACCTGCGTGTATCGGCACGAAGTTTTGTTTATGGTCAAACTAAGCGCAGATGTGGAGAGACATTATTGTTATGCGTTACGAACTATCAGATTGCGTGACTATAGACGCAGCATGATAACTGGGCCGGCGGTTTTTGCGTACATCAAAGGAATTTATCGAACGCTAATTTCAAGTTATTGGAAAGACACAGGTGTTGGAACGGGATTTCTATACCTTTATCCGAATGATTTTTGACGTGAATTTTAACACGACAAGCAGTCGAAGCTTTGTCACGCAGATATGGGAGTAGCATTAGAATATCGAACTTTATCGATTTTAACTAAATACGATAGCACACCTTTCTTAAATGACATAATCAATATTATAATAAAAATATGTTAATAAGACGATTTATAAATATAATATAAACACATCAAGAAATCTCAAAGCAATTTATTAAAACGAATTGTTTATTAAATCATATCAAGCCGTACAAAGAATTTGATAGAATCTAAAAAGTAACTCTTCCCCGCCGTACGGAATGTACATCGCTTTCAGGCTAGGTTGTACCTGAAACGACAAAATATATAATAATAAACGTAAATATAATACATGTAAAAACAACTATTGAAAAGTAGTACAGTATGTAATTATTGACTGGCAAAGTGTATAATAAATGGTTTTAGCAGTTTACACTCTGCAACAAGTGTAAGATTTTTGAAAATATAAATCAGTTTACGTACGTGAGAAGTTAACGTTTCTATTTGAGTATGAAATGAGAGGTATTGTGCGTGTGCGTGTGAGTGTGCGTGTGCGTGTGCGTGTACAAGAACAATAAACATGGGGTATTCTTATTAAAATTATACATAACGTTAATTTATACAACTTATACAAACAGGGGCATCGAATAAAATTTAATATATAATACGTTAAACGAAAAATAATACTTATGTTGTTTGTATAACTGATTTTATTTATTTATTGGAATAAAAAAATTGAGTAAAATCCTGTTATGCTTCTTTCAAAAGGTTGTATAAACTATCAGTTTTTAGTATGGTAAAGCTGTGAAAGCCCCTCAAATCAACAGCGTACAGTCAGTTCGAAAAAAAAAACTTTTAGGTGATCTGATGACGGCTACTTTTTAATCCCACATGTCTTTAAAAGGAGTTTCCTATTTATTGACCAGCAACTGCATTTGGCAAATAACCGAGCTTCTGAGAGCTGTGTTTAACTTACCTTTCCTGGTGTCAGTGAGTCTTGCTCCTTAACCCTTCCGACGTACAATTTTTCTCCAGTAGCAGTGTGACCTCCCACTACAGCGTCCGACGGGATATGAGCATATGAAGTTTCAACCCATTTTATTTTCTCTGGTGAAGCACAGCATACCTTTAATTAGAAACAGTAGAAGTATTATAAATATCATAAAATAGCTAGGAATTTTATAAAAATGGGGTTCCGTACACAATGATAATATAAATACGACTGCGAACGTTTGTGATGATTTTTAATTAATATATAGACCTCACGTGTTTATGACCCAATTCTATTGCTGAAGAGTTTACGAACATACAGTTAATTGACATAGTTTGTTAATTACACCAAGTATTTGGACAACTTCGCTCTGTTGTTAACAAAATAACTACATTATTGCTATTTGATGTACGTTGAATGTGTTCGTATTCATAGAACACCCTACATATAGCGTTATCTCATAAACTTTAGAAGTACTAGTAGATTATCATTTATTGGTAACAATGTAAGTACCACAAAAATTTACGAGATGGAGCTATATGACATAGACTCTAATAATTACTTCTAAAAAGATGACTTGTATTCTATTGTTTTTAAAATCGCATTTTTTCTGGAAATAAAACTAACTATATAGAAAAATTGCAAAAACAAAACCTTGTCTAAGTACAAAAGTTGGTTCAAATCAACAGATTCGTATTCGGGACACGAAATAAATATAGAAGAGTTACTCTATTAAATTTATTTAGAATTATAAAGTGTATATATGTGATTCGAACCCATAAAATTCAATGTAGTGAGTGTACTCAGCCTACACAGATGTACAAAAGAAAGTGGGGACCAAACTAAAATTAATTACTAAAATAATTAGCGGCTGTGATTCACCAATAAACTCAGTGTACTTTTAACGTAACGTTCCGCACAGAATGTGACTATAAATATAAACATTAAAATAATTTGTAATCAGAGTCTGGAGTCATATAAATAAATTAACAAAATTAAAAGTCAATGGGCTGTCGATACAACACAAATATAAGCTAATATTTGGGAAGTTTGACATAATAATGGGATGGGAATGATACCAAAACTTCAAACACTGAATGATAATTATGACTATTTCAAAAAATGACATCTTTATTAGCTAAATTTTCTTACTGCATTTTAAGGAATTTACGATTCATAAAGAAATTATGCTGTAGTACTAACATTGCACTTACTTATCGCTCTGTATAATTTAACATATGTATATATTTTTTTCAGTTCTTTGCAGGTCTTAGTGTTTAAGTATATTTGAATTTGATGTAAATGACAATGTGATATAAAAGGGTAATACAGTAAATTATCATGCTAATATGCTTAGTAACATGTGCGTTGCCAGGAACACCTAATTAGATATTTGGCGTTCTTCTTCACCGAATACTTCGGCTCGTTGCTGTATCCGAATATACGTCGCTCGACGAGGGGACCGAAATAGCAGCCAATGAGCAATCATCGCTTCAAAAATGAATCATATAGGTAAAGTATAAAATATAGTAACCTCAATTCGTTGAACAGAGTGTTCTTTCCCGCCGTAGCATACGTAAGCGGCGTGACGTTTCACAGCGAGTTTACCGGGGATCAGTTCTCCTTCAAATTCAGCTCGTATTACCCAAAGCGGATCCCCTCCATCTTCGTACCCCCCGACCACAGCACGACCACCTAGACTGTGCGGTGCATCAAACGGATTTGTGGGAACCCATTCAACTACAGCTGGAAATTCAAATACAAGTTTTATTATCATCATCTAGATTGTGACATCATTTTTTAAGACACGGAAAACTACTCCACATAGTACTATGAGGAAACTAGAGGTCGTATGTGTTGATTTCTTGAGGAAGACGTGTAATTTCATGTGATGGACGGTATGAGTTTTAGATACAAAGATATAATTAGTTTGATATGATATAGCGTTATAGTTTTATAAAAATCGTAATTCGTTATAACTTTGTATTAAATGAACTGACGTGATTACTTATTTATAAGTTCCAAGTGTCTAAGAGATAAAACAACAAAAACATTGGTCGAAATCTATTATATATTTATATATATATGTACAGGGTTTCCGGTAATTAACCGATAACCTGAAAATAGAAATGAACAGTTTGTGTGTAAATATGTACAATTTATATATCTGGTAACTGGAAAATCCGCATCTTATGCCTGAGAATAGGTCACAATACCAATTTAAAATAAATTACTGGATTGGAATATTCAATGGGAAAATAATAATACAGGGGAATGTAAGTGGGCAAAGCTATTTGGAATTTCTACTGAATGGTCTTCATAATTTACTAGAAGAGGTGCCCGAGGAGCTGAGGAAATCTTGATGGTTCTAAAATGACAGCTGTCCTGCGCATTATGATACACCTGTTTTTGCGTATTTAAATAATACAGACTTAAATGCATGGATGG
Source organism: Antheraea assamensis (assembly GCA_035772565.1). Taxonomy (NCBI): domain Eukaryota; kingdom Metazoa; phylum Arthropoda; class Insecta; order Lepidoptera; family Saturniidae; genus Antheraea; species Antheraea assamensis. The sequence continues at coordinate 1,456,387 of JAQQSE010000022.1, read as the reverse complement.
ATCGTATGGTATATATGTATTGTCTACGTTTACCACATCCAAACCTACTGGATTTTTTATAGGAACTGTCTCAAAGAATAGTTGTACCGTAAGCCGATCAGGACTTTAGACGACTTTCTTGGTCGTGTCTGAACAGACACATCGCAAGTAACTGATCAACGCTATAAAACTTAAAATAATAAGTTCCTAAAATGAACTAATCACAGTCGAAATGTTGATTTGCGAAGCACGACTTTGAAGTAGTTTTTTACATTTAAATATCAAATATTTGCATCCACAAGATATACTCTTCTCGAATGATTTTCGATTCCAAAGTAATATCAATTTACACTAATTATGTTTTAAATTATACAAAAATAGAAAGTAGGTATATCGTATTCAACTGTTCAATACTTACATTCAGCCATCGTATTTGTATAGATCACACGACACTGACGTTTATTTAGCACACAAGCTATGAGCTTGATAACTTACTTTGAAATACAAAAAAATTCGATAGCGAATTGCAATTATAGTCAACGCTGAACTGCACACCGCACCTCGCCGCGTCGCTCCCCTCTCCAAACTCATTGATCGGGTGTAGTATTTGCGATAACGCACGGTGATTCATCTTCATATTTGTAGAAGTGAAGAAAGGCGGATAACCAGAATATCATCATCATAATCATCAGCCTGTAAGAGGCCTATTGCAGAGTCATAGGTATCTTCCTAGAGGAAGGAATGGGCATAACACGACGCCAGCTCACGACGTATTGGCGATTTCAAACTCTGAGAAATACACAGTGCTATGTTTTTCCACATACATTGGTACTACAAGAACATTTCTCTGTTCCCTGTTCAGGTGTCCTGATGAATTTCCCTTCACCGCTAGCCGATAGTATTATCAATTTAATTAATGGTTTCGTTGGTACATGCCGGGATTCGAACCTGCGGACACCGGATTGATATTCCACCGGTCAGAGCACTCAACCACCGCGACCCGTAAGACGTGTCGCAGTCAAACAATTTCAAGGGATAGTGCGAAGTAACGTCCACCCTAATTTTTAATCCTCAATATTATTTCTATCATTTTTTATATCTATGAAGAAGCATGGCAATTATTAATCAAGCTTCAAAACAGTCTACAAAATAATTATAAAACATCTGTAGTTGGAGAAAATTGTTGTTTATGTATTTTTTGTGGTTTGATAAAATGTCGGCCCTTAAATTTGGACCCCAGACCAATTTCCCAGTAGCGCAAAATAGAGAGGCGCGGCGTTACATAAAACGAATGAATTATTTTTTATTTGACGCTGTTAGAAGACTTCATGAAATCACATCGGAAGTGTGATTAAATTAGTGTTGTTAGTCAAGTAGTAACATCCATAAAATAGTGTTTATGGAAGAATTAAATAAAAAATATCGATAAATTAAAAAAAATGGCACTTGTCCTAATACTGATTGTATTTTTTAAGCAACTTCGAAAAAGGAGGAGGTTCCTACGCTCGGCTGTATGTATTTTTTGACGTAAGTTAATTGATATCTTCGTCAATTTGAATGAACCGATTTTAATGTTTTTTTTTTGTTTGAATTGCTTATACTCAGGAATGACACAATTTAACTTTAAAGAAAATATGTAACCTCCAAAGGAGTGACATTCCGTTTATTTGTTTTTCAGCCTTTCTCGGCTTTTTGTCTACTTTAAACTGATTACAATGATTTTATTTGAATTACTGATACGTGGGGATAGTGTCATTCAAATTTGAAAAAAAAACAAACTATTCCAACCCTATAGTTGTAAAATAAAGGTATGAACAAAGCTTATGTGAATAAGTGAATTTCCCATGAGCAAATTTTAATAAAAACTTGACACAACCTGTAGTTGCAATAAAAATAAAATATATATGATGCCTCATCCTGATTTGTTCATGGAAATAGAGCAGTGGAATCGAACTCCTCAGCGGCTTACAGCAGTAATCTTGGGTTTGGGCTCATATGGCTCGATTTGATGCTGACCGACATTTGGGGTTTTGACTGTTGGGGCATTTCACGTGATGCGGACAGCGAAAACAGATAAGGTTTTGAAATTTGTTGATATTCCGCATAATTGGACTTCTAGTAGGTATCAATGTAAATACACATATTTTATTCTATCATGTTTATTTGTCAAGTTATTATTTTATAACACTATTTCTAATGATATCTGAAACTAAAACCTCTCTCTGTACATTCGTCAAAAACGAATGTAACTATCATATGTTTCAAATACATACGATGTACTATAAAAATATATACGATGGAAATATAAACGAGATTTTGTACCAGTTTTCCTCGATGACTGGGTTGTTTTCTGAATCGGTGGTAGTTTTCACGTTCATGAACGCTCTCTCAGGGGTTACATTTAATAAAGCATTTGTGATTTTTAAGACATTACAAGAAAGAATATAGATAATAATAAATTTATTTCTTGGTTTCGTTAATGTTGCTTAATTCTAATGTCTCAGTTACAATTTCTGTTTATGTTTTCATTCAATTTGCCAGTGATATATATAGTTGGTCAATCATTGAGTAATACAATAAAATAAAGATTATTGCAACTATTTCTGTACCCGGATACAAATTATTAACATGATAAATCTGTTTATATACAGATTTATGTACTGGGATTATAACACATTCATATAACTCTGATGTATCTTTTCTATGTACATTATATCCATTAACCTTTACTGGTACGTGAGTATGCAGCCAAGTTTCGATAATTAAAGCTATGTGAATTCTTCCTTCTTCCACTGAATTATATAAATAATTTTATTATATATTTTTCCTTATTACTAATCTTAAAATTTGCATTGTACTACCACATGTCGGCGATTAACTTTTCCCCAAATTCGAGAAATATTATCGTGTCTTAGCCTGCTCATATCTGATAAATAAAATAACAATTTTCAAACAAAACGAGACGTTCTCTGATGATAACAGAAGACGTTTGGAGAAATAGTTACTGCATTTTATAAAATAATGTAGATAAACGACTTACAGGTCATTCAAGATATATATGCCGTCGCAGACCAATTTTCGAAATGCTTAACTATTTCACGATTTTTTTACGATACAACTTATTTCAATATAATGAAAGATTTATTTAATTTATTTGTTTTAATAAGGCAGTAAGTCTTCTTAAATGACAAAATTTATTTACTGAATGTATATAAGCGTACCTATCTCTTCAGAACGCAAGCACCTATTTGGATTGTTCTTTTTTTGTTGTGTTTCTAATTGTCACGACAAGGTTTGAATGAAAGAAAATGTTTCAAAATTCGTACGGAAAAGTAAAAAAATTGGTTGAAATATCTGCATTTAAAGTAAATGAATGAGACAGAATACAGTAGGGAGACCTTGAATAATATTAACAGAATCGACAGTGTGACATGTAGTTGTCCAGATCTGTTTTATTTCATTACGTGGTGATACTTTGAAGGGAAGATTTGGTCTAATTTTCTTCGCAAAACCGATACGAGCAACTAGTCAAGAGTAATTAGAAATGTCTGAAAGTTTCTAATACCTACAGCAAAGGATATATACTGTGTGGTATTCTTAGACAACTACAAAAATTTTGTTAGACATAACTTATAAATAATTAAATTGTAAATAATTTTAGTTATTGGTATATATAAAATTGGTCCAGTCTATGTAATAAAAACAATGGAATGGGTGTTTATATAAAATTTATGAATAGCGGCACTGCGGAAGATGCGGATAATAATAGCTTTTAGTCATTTACGAGTATACAAGGAAAACTAAAAAGTAGTGAAAGATCTAAAATGTCAGTATCGAATATATTAGTAATTTCTGAAGAATAGATAATCACAAATGCGCTAAAATTTATTAGATAAGATAGATTAGTATTGTATTATAATTACTTTGAAGTGTCAATGACTTAGTAACGAATCACTCGAAAATCGAACACGTAACCTCAATCGACTTAGGTTCAAATCTAACAGTGAACATAGGTTCGGTGATGGAGAATATGGTATATAGTAGTGGGAGATTTATATCTATCAAGGCTATTGGTGTATTTTTGGCAACAGTACTTAGTTGCTATTCCTGTTTCCAAGATTAGCGTTTTGTAATGTATTAGTAGGTGTTGAGCTACGCTGAAGATAGCATGCAGGCATGAAGATTTCAGCATGAATTGGTTTGCTCGCCCGGGGTAGTACCATCCGCTCACAGAAAACCGACGTGAAGTAACAGTGATTGCACTGTTGCGTTTCGTTCGGTCAGTGAGAGCGCCGGAGGCCCACATATTTAAAAGGCCGGCAACGCACTTGCCACTTCCCTGGTGTTGCTAGTGTCTATGGACGGCGGTAATCACTTACCATCAGGTGACCCACCTGTTCGTTGCCCCCTATAATATAAAAAAAAATTACCATTTTTAAACAGTAACATCGTGATTAAGCCAGGGTTCGTAAATTCCGAAATTTATGATAAGTATCAAAGTATTCGGTGTTTTAATTATATCAGACTAGAAGGCCGGTAGGATGTTGTCCTGCCCTGATAATAAAAAATATATAAGTATCTGCATCAACTGCTTAATGTAACTAATGTATTTAATTTGATAAAGATTAATACTGTATCCGTCTAAATAGCCTTCCAATTAACTAATTTTATGTGAACATTTTTTAGAAGATAGATGCATAGGTATAGTAAGCTATTCTTAAAAGATAGGTATATGCCAACGCAGACTTTTTTTGTAGATCTATAAAAGAGGAATATCTCACTATGCATTGTTTTGTTACATCTCAAAAGAATTACGCAGCGTATTCGATGAAAGCTCCCAGGCGGATTGACTCCTTCCAACACTGCCAACAGTTATCGTTGTATTTCAACCAATTCACATAAAACTGTGACAAATTATACTTAAACCTTCCTCATGTATTATTATATCTATTGGAGAAGTTCGCATTACAATTTGCATTGTATTGCAATTTCAATTTGCATGGTGGTAGGGTTTTTTCTAAGTCCGCCTGGCTAACTACCACTCTCAATTTGAAAATTTGTCGCTAAGCACGTGTTGGTGTGTCCCGGCAGCTGCACTTGAGAGCCATTATCCCTTTCTCCCTCTATTTTTAGGGTTACCACCATCTTAGACCACATCATCATTTAACATCAGATGAGAGATTGTGGCCAAACGCTAACCTATAAGGTAAAAAAAAAACCGTTTAGTAGTTTTTGAGTTTATCGCGAAAGGCAGTGAGACGCGGCGGACGGCTTTGTTTTATAATATGTAGTGATATACTATATATAACCATAATATATACATTGATACTTGATTGGTTTTGATTGACTGACTGACTCGGTATAAATTATTAAGATAACGTCAACATAGAATGACATCATACTTTTATAACTGCCCCTAAACTATAATAGCCCTACATCTATAATAATGTGGTCTGGACTTTAAAGTGATTTTAATGTGTAAAATTTTTTTAAGAGTTGGTATTATTTGCATGCGATAGAAATCTTTGGATATGTTTTCGAAATCAAGATGTAACTGTTAACACATCTGTATATATTACAGACAGTTGTTTTAAAGTAAATCGAAATAAAAACCGAAAAATAAGTTATAGTTAAAAAAAAAATTGGCACACAACATTCATGAAAAAGTTTTTCAGCTATCCATTTCACTATAATTCGTTTCTAAATGCAGAAGGTTATGCTCTAATTTATTAAACTTGTATTGTAATTGGCTATAATTTTTAAATATATAGAAGAAAACTAGCAACTACAGTAATACTATATTAGTAAATTAGCAACTAGTTACCTACTTTACAATATAAGTTTAATAAATTAGAACATAACCTACAACGTTTAGAAACGAGTTATAGTGAAATGGATAGCTGAAAAACTTCTTCATGAATGTTGTGTGCTAATTTTCACTATGCATTGGTTGTTGTGTTATGAAATCACTCATATCGTATGGACACGGAATGGTCATATCGTTATAAACAACAACATTTATAATTTTTGTTATGGATACCTTATGCCGATAAGAAGTTCACTATTCTGGCCTCGGAAACAAGATTTTTTGTAGATTCAAAATTTAATTCAACTGAAATAATAACAAAGGCCTACAACATACATGCATCTGTAAAATAACTTATATTGTCGCCATCTATTGTAATTTTATTTATAATATACTAAAAATGTTTTCAGTGTAAACATAGTCTAACTTGTAACCAATAGATGGCAGAAAACCATATGAATATGGCCTCATTATCGGCTACTTCAATCTTGATATTATTAATACTCACGTAATACCATATCAACAGTAATGATACAAACGAATAAATTTAAAACTAAATAAGTAATTTCATCGGTATACTTAACCTTACTATGAATATTTAGATTTTTTTAAAATGATTGTCTGCAAAGTGTCATGTTTTTCAGGATTTTTTAGAATCCTATCAGACGTTCCTGAGATTATCTCCTACGACCGTGTAGTACAGATTTATTAATGTAGTTCTACGTTTTGTTTAACAATAGCTACGAATATGATTTGTATTAATTATTTTATTTTTGTATTCCTAGTGCTTTAATTAACCACAAATTGTTAAACGACAACGTGTTAAACTGTAAAGGCTATAATTATTAACGTTTCATTACGTATTTTTCCTTAATTTAAACCTTGTTAAACACATGTTTAACATACTTTATTACAAAGGAGTGTTCAAGCGGTCTCTAGCTAAATACACTGTTTATTACATTAAATATCAAACGTTATTTTTACTTTACACAACACGAATGTTATAGAAAAAACGGCTATATTACCTAATTATACAAAACACAAAAGGGTTTTATATCCAATTAAAATATTTGAGACTATAATGCTGCTCCCATACCTGCGTGTATCGGCACGAAGTTTTGTTTATGGTCAAACTAAGCGCAGATGTGGAGAGACATTATTGTTATGCGTTACGAACTATCAGATTGCGTGACTATAGACGCAGCATGATAACTGGGCCGGCGGTTTTTGCGTACATCAAAGGAATTTATCGAACGCTAATTTCAAGTTATTGGAAAGACACAGGTGTTGGAACGGGATTTCTATACCTTTATCCGAATGATTTTTGACGTGAATTTTAACACGACAAGCAGTCGAAGCTTTGTCACGCAGATATGGGAGTAGCATTAGAATATCGAACTTTATCGATTTTAACTAAATACGATAGCACACCTTTCTTAAATGACATAATCAATATTATAATAAAAATATGTTAATAAGACGATTTATAAATATAATATAAACACATCAAGAAATCTCAAAGCAATTTATTAAAACGAATTGTTTATTAAATCATATCAAGCCGTACAAAGAATTTGATAGAATCTAAAAAGTAACTCTTCCCCGCCGTACGGAATGTACATCGCTTTCAGGCTAGGTTGTACCTGAAACGACAAAATATATAATAATAAATGTAAATATAATACATGTAAAAACAACTATTGAAAAGCAGTACAGTATGTATTTATTGATTGAAAATGTGTATAATAAATGGTTTTAGCAGTTTACACTCTGCAACAAGTGTAAGATTTTTGAAAATATAAATCAATTTACGTACGTGAGAAGTTAACGTTTCTTTTTGAGTATGAAATAAGAGAGATTGTGCGTGTGAGTGTGCGTGTGCGTGTGCGTGTACAAGAACAATAAACATGGGGTATTCTTATTAAAATTATACATAACGTTGATTTGTACAACTTATACATACAGGGGCATCGAATAAAATTTAATATATAATACGTTAAACGAAAAATAATACTTATGTTGTTTGTATAACTGATTTTATTTATTTATTGGAATAAAAAAATGGAGTAAAATCCTGTTATGCTTCTTTCAAAAGGTTGTATAAACTATCAGTTTTAAGTATGGTAAAGCTGTGAAAGCCCCTCAAATCAACAGCGTACAGTCAGTTCGAAAAAAAAAACTTTTAGGTGATCTGATGACGGCTACTTTTTAATCCCACATGTCTTTAAAAGCAGTTTCCTATTTATTGACCAGCAACTGCATTTGGCAAATAACCGAGCTTCTGAGAGCTGTGTTTAACTTACCTTTCCTGGTGTCAGTGAGTCTTGCTCCTTAACCCTTCCGACGTAGAGGTTTTCTCCAGTAGCAGTGTGACCTCCCACTACAGCGTCCGACGGGATATGAGCATATGAAGTTTCAACCCATTTTATTTTCTCTGGTGAAGCACAGCATACCTTTAATTAGAAACAGTAGAAGTATTATAAATATCATAAAATAGCTAGGAATTTTATAAAAATGGGGTTCCGTACACAATGATAATATAAATACGACTGCGAACGTTTGTGATGATTTTTAATTAATATATAGACCTCACGTGTTTATGACCGAATTCTATTGCTGAAGAGTTTACAAACATACAGTTAATTGACATAGTTTGTTAATTACACCAAGTATTTGGACAACTTCGCTCTGTTGTTAACAAAATAACTACATTATTGCTATTTGATGTACGTTGAATGTGTTCGTATTCATATAACACCCTACATATGGCGTCATCTCACAAACTTTAGAAGTACTAGTAGACTGTCATCTATTGGTAACAATGTAAGTACCACAAAAATTTACAAGATGGAGCTATATGACATAGACTCTAATAATGACTTATAAAAAGATGACTTGTATTCTATTGTTTTTAAAATCGCATTTTTTCTGGAAATAAAACTAACTATATAGAAAAACTGCAAAAACAAAACCTTATCTAAGTACAAAAGTTGGTTCAAATCACCAGAGTCGTATTCGGGACACGAAATAAATATAGAAGAGTTACTCTATTAAATTTATTTAGAATTATAAAGTGTATATATGTGATTCGAACCCATAAGATTCAATGTAGTGAGTGTACTCGGCCTACACAGATGTACAAAAGAAAGTGGGGACCAAACTAAAATTAGGTGCTAAAATAATTAGCAGCTGTGATTCACCAATAAACTCAGTGTACTTTTAACGTAACGTTCCGCACAGAATGTGACTATAAATATAAACATTAAAATAATTTGTAATCAGAGTCTGGAGTCATATAAATAAATTAACAAAATTAAAAGTCAATGGGCTGTCGATACAACACAAATATAAGCTAATATTTGGGAAGTTTGACATAATAATGGGATGGGAATGATAATAACTTCAAACACTGAATGATAATTATGACTATTTCAAAAAATGACATCTTTATTAGCTAAATTTTCTTACTGCATTTTAAGGAATTTACGATTCATAAAGAAATTATGCTGTAGTACTAACATTGCACTTACTTATCGCTCTGTATAATTTAACATATGTATATATTTTTTTCAGTTCTTTGCAGGTCTTAGTGTTTAAGTATACTTGAATTTGATGTAAATGACAATGTGATATAAAAGGGTAATACAGTAAATTATCATGCTAATATGCTTAGTAACATGTGCGTTGCCAGGAACACCTAATTAGATATTTGGCGTTCTTCTTCACCGAATACTTCGGCTCGTTGCTGTATCCGAATATACGTCGCTCGACGAGGTGACCGAAATAGCAGCCAATGAGCAATCATCGCTTCAAAAATGAATCATATAGGTAAAGTATAAAATATAGTAACCTCAATTCGTTGAACAGAGTGTTCTTTCCCGCCGTAGCATACGTAAGCGGCGTGACGTTTCACAGCGAGTTTACCGGGGATCAGTTCTCCTTCAAATTCAGCTCGTATTACCCAAAGCGGATCCCCTCCATCTTCGTACCCCCCGACCACAGCACGACCACCTAGACTGTGCGGTGCATCAAACGGATTTGTGGGAACCCATTCAACTACAGCTGGAAATTCAAATACAAGTTTTATTATCATCATCTAGATTGTGACATCATTTTTTAAGACACGGAAAACTACTCCACATAGTACTATGAGGAAACTAGAGGTCGTATGTGTTGATTTCTTGAGGAAGACGTGTAATTTCATGTGATGGACGGTATGAGTTTTAGATACAAAGATATAATTAGTTTGATATGATATAGCATAGCACTTGAAATATATCATATTAGCTGATATATAGATACACATCGCTGAACGCGTAGTTTGTATAAAAATCGTAATTTGTTATAACTTTGTATTAAATGAACTGATTATATTTATAAGTTCCAAGTGTCTAAGAGATAAAACAACAAAAACATTGGTCGAAATCTATTATATATTTATATATATAGGTACAGGGTTTCCGGTAATTAAATGGACAGTTTGTGTGTAAATATGTACAATTTATATATCTGGTAACTGGAAAATCCGCATCTTATGCCTGAGAATAGGTCACAATACCAATTTAAAATAAATTACTGGATTGGAATATTCAATGGGAAAATAATAATTTCATTACAATTACAGGGGAATGTAAGTGGGCAAAGCTATTTGGAGTTTCTACTGAATGGTCTTCATAATTTACTAGAAGACGTGCCCGAGGAGCTGAGGAAATCTTGATGGTTCTAAAATGACAGCTGTCCTGCGCATTATGATGCACCTGTTTGTGCGTATTTAAATAATACACACTTAAATGCATGGATCGGGCGTATGGGAACAATTTTGTATTCTCCACGTTCACCACATCCAAACCTACTGGATTTTTTGTAGGGACTGTCTCAAAGAATAGTTGTACCGTAAGCCGATCAGGACTTTAGACGACTTTCTTGGTCGTGTCTGAACAGACACATCGCAAGTAACTGATCAACGCTATAAAACTTAAAATAATAAGTTCCTAAAATGAACTAATCACAGTCGAAATGTTGATTTGCGAAGCACGACTTTGAAGTAGTTTTTTACATTTAAATATCAAATATTTGCATCCACAAGATATACTCTTCTCGAATGATTTTCGATTCCAAAGTAATATCAATTTACACTAATTATGTTTTAAATTATACAAAAATAGAAAGTAGGTATATCGTATTGAACTGTTCAATACTTACATTCAGCCATCGTATTTGTATAGATCACACGACACTGACGTTTATTTAGCACACAAGCTATGAGCTTGATAACTTACTTTGAAATACAAAAAATTGCGATAGCGAATTGCAATTATAGTCAACGCTGAACTGCACACCGCACCTCACCGCGTCGCTCCCCTCTCCAAACTCATTGATCAGGTGTAGTGTTTGCGATAACGCACGGTGATTCATCTTCATATTTATTATTTATTTATTACTTACAGATTTATGTACTGGGATTGTAACACATTCATATAACTCTGATGTATCTTTACTATATACTCGTACATTATATCCATTAACCTTTACTGGTACGTGAGTATGCAGCCAAGTTTCGATAATTAAAACTATGTGCTTTTTTCTTGCATTCAAATCTCACCAAAACACCTTAGCTTAGATTTAAGGCTTTGAGAATTCCACTGAATTATATAAATAATTTTATTATATATTTTTCCTTATTACTAATCTTAAAATTTGCATTATACTATCACATGTCGCCGATTGACATTTCTCCAAATTCGAGAAATATTATCGTGTCTTAGCCTGCTCATATCTGATAAATAAAGTAATAATTTTCAAACAAAACAACTCGTTCTCTGATGATAACAGAAGACGTTTGGAGAGATAGGTACTGCATTTTATAAAATAATGTAGATAAACGACTTACAGGTCATTCTAGATCTATATGCCGTCGCAGACCAATTTTCGAAATACTTAGCTATTCCATGATTTGTTTACGATACCACTGAGTTCAACATAATGAAGGATTTATTTAATTTTTTTTAAATAATGCAATAAGGTTTCCTTAATGACTAAAAATAATTTATTGATTGTATTTAAGTGTATCTCTTCGGAACGCATGCACCTATTTGGATTGTTCTGTTTCTAATTGTCACGACAAGGTTTGAATGAAAGAAAATGATTCAAAATTCGTACGGAAAAGTAAAAGAATTGGTTGAAATATCTGCATTTAAAGTAAATGAATGAGACAGAATACAGTAGGGAGACCTTGAATAATATTAACCGAATCGACAGTGTGACATGTAGTTGTCCAGATCTGTTTTATTTCATTACGCGGTTATACTTTGAAGGGAAGATTTGGTCTAATTTTCTTCGCAAAACCGATACGAGCAACTAGTCAAGAGTAATTAGAAATGTTTGAAAGTTTCTAATACCTACAGCAAAGGATATATACTGTGTGGTATTCTTAGACAACTACAAAAATTTTGTTAGACATAGCTTATAAATAATTAAATTGTAAATAATTTTACTTATTGGTATATATAAAATTGGCCCAGTCTATGTAATAAAAACAATGGAATGGGTGGTTATCTAAAATTTACGAATAGTGGCTCTGCGGAAGATGCGGATAATAATAGCTTTTAGTCATTTATACAAGGAAAAATAAAAAAGTATTGAAAGATTTAAAATGTCAGTATCGAATATATTAGTAATTTCTGAAGAATAGATAATCACAAATGCACTAGAATTTGTTAGATAAGATAGGAGTATTGTATAATAATTATTTTGAAGTGTCAGTGACTTAGTAGCGAATCACTCGAAAATCGAACACGTAACCTCAATCGACTTAGGTTCAAATCTAACAGTGAACATAGGTTCGGTGATGGAGAATATGGTATATAGTAGTAGGAGATTTATATCTATCAAGACTATTGGTGTATTTTTGGCAACCGTACCTAGTAGATATTCCTGTTTCCAGGATTAACGTGTTGCAGTGTATTACAATTTTGACAACAATAACAATGTGATTAAGCCAGAGTTCGTAAATTCCAAAATTTATAATAAGTTTTAATTATATCAGACTAGAGGGCCCGGAGGACGTTGTCCTGCCCTGATAATAAAAAATATATAAGTATCTGCATCAACTGCTTAAGGTAACTAATGTATTTAATTTGATAAAAATTAATACTGTCTCCGTCTAAATAGCCTTCCAATTATCTAATTTTATGTGACCATTTCTTAGAAGATAGATGGGTATAGTAAGCTATCCTTAAAAGATAGGTATATGCCATCGCAGACTTTTTTGTAGATCTATAAAAAAGGAACATCTCACTATGCTGTGTTTTGTTATATCTCAAAAGAATTTGGCAGCATTTTCGTTTGAAAGCTCCCAAGCGGCTTGACTTTTTCCAACACTGCCAACAGTTATCGTTGTATTTCAACCAATTCACATAAAACCGTGACAAATTATGTACTCAAACCTTCCTCATGTATTATTATATATATTGGAGAAGTTCGCATTACAATTTGCATTGATTGCAATTGCAATTTGCATGGTGGTAGGGTTTTTTCTAAGTTCGCCTGGTTAGCTACCACCCTCAATTTGAAAATCTGTCGCTAAGCACGTCTTAGTGTGTCCCGGCTGCTGCACTTGAGAGCCCTTCTCCCTCTATGTTTAGCGTTACCACCATCTTAGACCACATCATCATTTAGCATCAGATGATATTGTGGTCAAACGGTAACCTATAAAGTAAAAAAAAAACCGTTCAGTAGTTTTTGAGTTTATCGCGAACCGACAACCAGACAGACAGACGCGGCGGATGACTTTGTTTTATAATATGTAGTGTTATATTATATATAACCATAATATGTACATTGGTACTTGATTTTTTTATATTGTAAGGGGCAAACGAACAGGTGGGTCACCTGATGGTAAGTGATCACCGCCGTCCATAGACACTAGCAACACCAAGGGAGTCGCAAGTGCGTTGCCGACCTTTTAATATATGTGGGCCTCCGGCGCTCTCACGGGCCGAACGAAAAGCAACAGTGCAACCACTGTTACTTCACGTCGGTTTTCTGTGAGAGGGTGGTTCTATCCCGGGCGAGCCGACCCATTCATGCTGAAACCAGTAATAGCTTCAGCGTAGCTCTACCACCTACAATGTTTTGATTTTTTGAATTGGTTTTGATTGACTGTCTTGATTAAATTATTAAGACAACGTCAACATAGAATGACATCATACTTTTATAACTTCCCCTAAACTATAATAGCCCTACATTTATAATATTGTGGTCTGGACTTTTAAGTGATTTTAATGTGTAAACATTTTTTAAGAGTTGGTATTATTTTATTTAGTACATCATAAATATAATAATTAATATTATTTACTCACAAAATAAATACAATTTAAACAGAATTTTCTGTTTTGACTTCTCAGTTGCCATATATAGTAACATCCATTTTTTTAACACGCTTATATTAATTTCATCTGTATGTATGAATATAACGGGATCTTTGAAAGTGATTTTTGCCTCACATTGAAACATCAAATTTCGAAAAAATGGGTCGAAAAGCCATGACAATGCAATAATTCCATCAAAATATCCGATTATCCTTATTAGATTCGCCAGGATTCATAAATTGCTTTTCGTATTCTTTGCATGAGAGTAAGAGAGATAGAGCTAGTGCGCGAACTACGCATACGATTGAAATCTTTGGATATGTTTTCGAAATCAAGATGCAATTGTTAACACATCAGTACATATTACAGTCTACAGACAGTTGTTTTAAAGTAAATTGAACTAATAAACGACAAAATAAGTTATAGTTAAAACAACCGAAAAGCACGCTTTTAGCGATAATCAAACAAGAAATTATTCTTACCATAAGGATAAATTATCGTTAAAAGCGTGTTTTTTTTTGGCTATAATTTTTAAACATATAGAAGAAACCTAGCAACTGCACTTATACTATATTAGTAAATTATCAACTAATTACCTATTTTACAATATAAGTTTAAGAAATTAGAACATAACCTTCAGCGTTAAGAAACGAGTTATAGTGAAATAGATAGCTGAAAAACATCTTCATGAATGTTCTGTGTCCATTTTCATTATGATTGATTATTGTGTTATGTAATAAATCTTATAGGAATGGTTATTAAACCTTTATAAATTACAACACGTATAATTTTTGACATGGATGCCTTATGTCAATAAGAACTTCACTATTCTGGCCTCGGAAACAAGGTTTTTTGTAGATTCAAACGTAATTCAACTGAAATAATTTATGTTGTCGCCATCTATTCTAAAGCATTTGTAACTTTATTTTTTATTAAATATAGATATTTTCAGTGTAAACATAGTGTAACAAGTCACCAATAGATGGCAGAAAACCAAATGAATATTGCCTCATTATCGGCTACTTCAATCTTGGTATTATTAATACTCACGTAACACGTAATCAACAATAATGATACGAACGAACAGATTTAAAATGAATGTACATAGTTCTACGTTTTGTTCAACAATAGGTACAAATATGATTCGTATTACATATTAAATTTTTGTATTCCTAGTGCTTTAATTAACCACAAATTGTTAAGCGACAACGAGTTAAACTGTAATTATTAACTTTTCATTACGTGTTTTTCCTTAATTTAAAGCTAATTTCAAAACAAATGAACGCTAACTAGTTATTACTGGTCATCTTTTTGTCTGAATTTGGGTCTCCAGTAGCCATGTCAGTACATTCTAAAAGAAATATTATTGTTGCAATTTGAATTGTACGTACTATTTTGATTCAAATATTGTAAATCGGTCTGATTCGAGAGGTTCACGGATGTATTCATTGAATCGATTCAGTCTTTCAAATCGATCCAAACAATTAATTTTTTCAATCAAAACGACCATTTCATCGATCGATATTAATCACCGATTTTTTAACCCGAAATCGCATTTCATAAGTTAACCATTACCCACATTCATCTGAACTGACACCGTGAAACTCTTTTTTGTTAGGAAAACAATTTGTTCCAATGAAGGGTATGCGTTATGCTGATGCTCTAGCCATCCAAAAGGCGTGTACCAATATTCTACCAACTACGGCCAACGACTTAAAATCGTCATTTGAAATGATATTAAGTCGTGCTGCAAATCAGTGTTTTGACTATTATGAATAAAATAAACCAACCAAAACATGTTCGGTGTTATTATAAAAACACAAATGAATACGCGTTTAACACTAAACTTTACTAAACAGTGTGCCTAAAATTATAAACCTTGTTAAGCACATGTTTAAAATGCTTTATTACAAAGGAGTGTCTAAGCGGTCTTTAGCTAAATACACTATTTATTACATTAAATACCAAACGTTATTTTTACTTTACACAACACGAATCTTATAGAAAAAACGGCTATATTACCTAATTATACAAAATACAAAAGGGTTTTATATCCAATTAAAATATTTGAGGCTATAATGCTGCTCCCATACCTGCGTGTATCGGCACGAAGTTTTGTTTATGGTCAAACTAAGCGCAGATGTGGAGAGACATTATTGTTATGCGTTACGAACTATCAGATTGCGTGACTATAGACGCAGCATGATAACTGGGCCGGCGGTTTTTGCGTACATCAAAGGAATTTATCGAACGCTAATTTCAAGTTATTGGAAAGACACAGGTGTTGGAACGGGATTTCTATACCTTTATCCGAATGATTTTTGACGTGAATTTTAACACGACAAGCAGTCGAAGCTTCGTCACGCAGATAGGGGAATAGTCTTAGAATATTGAACTTTATAAATTTTAATTAAACACGATAGCACACTTTTCTTAAATGACATAATCAATATTATAATAAAAATATGTTAATAAGACGATTTATAAATATAATATAAACACATCAAGAAATCTCAAAGCAATTTATTAAAACGAATTGTTTATTAAATCATATCAAGCCGTACAAAGAATTTGATAGAATCTAAAAAGTAACTCTTCCCCGCCGTACGGAATGTACATCGCTTTCAGGCTAGGTTGTACCTGAAACGACAAAATATATAATAATAATAATAAACGTAAATATAATACATGTAAAAACAACTATTGAAAAGCAGTACAGTATGTAATTATTGATTGGAAAAGTGTATAATAAATGGTTTTAGCAGTTTACACTCTGCAACAAGTGTAAAAATATTTTTTTGAAAAAAATTTGAAAATATAAATCAGTTTACGTACGTGAGAAGTTAACGTTTCTATTTGAGTATGAAATGAGAGGTATTGTTCGTTTGAGTGTGCGTGTGCGTGTGCGTGTGCGTGTGCGTGTACAAGAACAATAAACATGGGGTATTCTTATTAAAATTATACATAACGTTAATTTATACAACTTATACAAACAGGGCCATCGAATAAAATTTAATATATAATACGTTAAACGAAAAATAATACTTATGTTGTTTGTATAACTGATTGTATTTATTTATAGATGGGAATAAAAAATTGAGTAAAAACCTGTTATGCTTCTTTCAAAAGGTTGTATAAATAATCAGTTTTTAGTACTGTGAATGCCCCTCAAAATAACAGCGTATAGTCAGTTCGAAAAAAAACATAAAACTTTTAGTTGATCTGATGACGGCTACTTCTTAATTCCACATGTCTTTAAAAGGAGTTTCCTATTTATTGACCAGCAACTGTATTTGGCAAATAACCGAGCTTCTGAGAGCTGTGCTTAACTTACCTTTCCTGGTGTCAGTGAGTCTTGCTCTTTAACCCTTCCGACGTACAATTTTTCTCCAGTAGCAGTGTGACCTCCCACTACAGCGTCCGACGGGATATGAGCATATGAAGTTTCAACCCATTTTATTTTCTCTGGTGAAGCACAGCATACCTTTAATTAGAAACAGTAGAAGTATTATAAATATCATAAAATAGCTAGGAATTTTATAAAAATGGGGTTCCGTACACAATGATAATATAAATACGACTGCGAACGTTTGTGATGATTTTAAATTAATATATAGACCTCACGTGTTTATGACGGAATTCTATTGCTGAAGAGTTTACAAACATACAGTTAATTGACATAGTTTGTTAATTACACCAAGTATTTGGACAACTTCGCTCTGTTGTTAACACAATAACTACATTATTACTATTGGATGTACGTTGAATGTGTTCGTATTCATATAACACCCTACATATAGCGTCATCTCACAAACTTTAGAAGTACTAGTAGATTATCATCTATTGGTAACAATGTAAGTAACACAAAAATTTACGAGATGGAGCTATATGACATAGACTCTAATAATTACTTCTAAAAAGATGACTTGTATTCTATTGTTTTTAAAATCGCATTTTTTCTGGAAATAAAACTAACTATATAGAAAAATTGCAAAAACAAAACCTTGTCTAAGTACAAAAGTTGGTTCAAATCAACAGATTCGTATTCGGGACACGAAATAAATATAGAAGAGTTACTCTATTAAATTTATTTAGAATTATAAAGTGTATATATGTGATTCGAACCCATAAAATTCAATGTAGTGGAGTGTACTCGGCCTACACAGATGTACAAAAGAAAGTGGGGACCAAACTAAAATTAATTACTAAAATAATTAGCAGCTGTGATTCACCAATAAACTCAGTGTACTTTTAACGTAACGTTCCGCACAGAATGTGACTATAAATATAAACATTAAAATAATTTGTAATCAGAGTCTGGAGTCATATAAATAAATTAACAAAATTAAAAGTCAATGGGCTGTCGATACAACACAAATATAAGCTAATATTTGGGAAGTTTGACATAATAATGGGATGGGAATGATACCAAAACTTCAAACACTGAATGATAATTATTTCAAAAAATGACATCTTTATTAGCTAAATTTTCTTACTGCATTTTTTAGGAATTTACGATTCATAAAGAAATTATGCTGTAGTACTAACATTGCACTTACTTATCGCTCTGTATAATTTAACATATGTATATATTTTTTTCAGTTCTTTGCAGGTCTTAGTGTTTAAGTATATTTGAATTTGATGTAAATGACAATGTGATATAAAAGGGTAATACAGTAAATTATCAAGCTAATATGCTTAGTAACATGTGCGTTGCCAGGAACACCTAATTAGATATTTGGCGTTCTTCTTCACCGAATACTTCGGCTCGTTGCTGTATCCGAATATACGTCGCTCGACGAGGTGACCGAAATAGCAGCCAATGAGCAATCATCGCTTCAAAAATGAATCATATAGGTAAAGTATAAAATATAGTAACCTCAATTCGTTGAACAGAGTGTTCTTTCCCGCCGTAGCATACGTAAGCGGCGTGACGTTTCACAGCGAGTTTACCGGGGATCAGTTCTCCTTCAAATTCAGCTCGTATTACCCAAAGCGGATCCCCTCCATCTTCGTACCCCCCGACCACAGCACGACCACCTAGACTGTGCGGTGCATCAAACGGATTTGTGGGAACCCATTCAACTACAGCTGGAAATTCAAATACAAGTTTTATTATCATCATCTAGATTGTGACATCATTTTTTAAGACACGGAAAACTACTCCACATAGTACTATGAGGAAACTAGAGGTCGTATGTGTTGATTTCTTGAGGAAGACGTGTAATTTCATGTGATGGACGGTATGAGTTTTAGATACAAAGATATAATTAGTTTGATATGATATAGCGTTATAGTTTTATAAAAATCGTAATTCGTTATAACTTTGTATTAAATGAACTGACGTGATTACTTATTTATAAGTTCCAAGTGTCTAAGAGATAAAACAACAAAAACATTGGTCGAAATCTATTATATATTTATATATATATGTACAGGGTTTCCGGTAATTAACCGATAACCTGAAAATAGAAATGAACAGTTTGTGTGTAAATATGTACAATTTATATATCTGGTAACTGGAAAATCCGCATCTTATGCCTGAGAATAGGTCACAATACCAATTTAAAATAAATTACTGGATTGGAATATTCAATGGGAAAATAATAATACAGGGGAATGTAAGTGGGCAAAGCTATTTGGAATTTCTACTGAATGGTCTTCATAATTTACTAGAAGAGGTGCCCGAGGAGCTGAGGAAATCTTGATGGTTCTAAAATGACAGCTGTCCTGCGCATTATGATACACCTGTTTTTGCGTATTTAAATAATACAGACTTAAATGCATGGATGGATCGTATGGTATATATGTATTGTCTACGTTTACCACATCCAAACCTACTGGATTTTTTATAGGAACTGTCTCAAAGAATAGTTGTACCGTAAGCCGATCAGGACTTTAGACGACTTTCTTGGTCGTGTCTGAACAGACACATCGCAAGTAACTGATCAACGCTATAAAACTTAAAATAATAAGTTCCTAAAATGAACTAATCACAGTCGAAATGTTGATTTGCGAAGCACGACTTTGAAGTAGTTTTTTACATTTAAATATCAAATATTTGCATCCACAAGATATACTCTTCTCGAATGATTTTCGATTCCAAAGTAATATCAATTTACACTAATTATGTTTTAAATTATACAAAAATAGAAAGTAGGTATATCGTATTCAACTGTTCAATACTTACATTCAGCCATCGTATTTGTATAGATCACACGACACTGACGTTTATTTAGCACACAAGCTATGAGCTTGATAACTTACTTTGAAATACAAAAAAATTCGATAGCGAATTGCAATTATAGTCAACGCTGAACTGCACACCGCACCTCGCCGCGTCGCTCCCCTCTCCAAACTCATTGATCGGGTGTAGTATTTGCGATAACGCACGGTGATTCATCTTCATATTTGTAGAAGTGAAGAAAGGCGGATAACCAGAATATCATCATCATAATCATCAGCCTGTAAGAGGCCTATTGCAGAGTCATAGGTATCTTCCTAGAGGAAGGAATGGGCATAACACGACGCCAGCTCACGACGTATTGGCGATTTCAAACTCTGAGAAATACACAGTGCTATGTTTTTCCACATACATTGGTACTACAAGAACATTTCTCTGTTCCCTGTTCAGGTGTCCTGATGAATTTCCCTTCACCGCTAGCCGATAGTATTATCAATTTAATTAATGGTTTCGTTGGTACATGCCGGGATTCGAACCTGCGGACACCGGATTGATATTCCACCGGTCAGAGCACTCAACCACCGCGACCCGTAAGACGTGTCGCAGTCAAACAATTTCAAGGGATAGTGCGAAGTAACGTCCACCCTAATTTTTAATCCTCAATATTATTTCTATCATTTTTTATATCTATGAAGAAGCATGGCAATTATTAATCAAGCTTCAAAACAGTCTACAAAATAATTATAAAACATCTGTAGTTGGAGAAAGTTGTTGTTTATGTATTTTTTGTGGTTTGATAAAATGTCGGCCCTTAAATTTGGACCCCAGACCAATTTCCCAGTAGCCGAAAATAGAGAGGCGCGGCGTTAATTTATTTTTTATTTGACGCTGCTAGAAGACTTCATGAAATCACATCGGAAGTGTGATTAAATTAGTGTTGTTAGTCAAGTAGTAACATCCATAAAATAGTGTTTATGGAAGAAATAAATAAAAAATATCGATAAATTAAAAAAAATGGCACTTGTCCTAATACTGATTGTATTTTTTAAGCAACTTCGAAAAAGGAGGAGGTTCCTACGCTCGGCTGTATGTATTTTTTGACGTAAGTTAATTGATATCTTCGTCAATTTGAATGAACCGATTTTAATGTTTTTTTTGTTTGAATTGCTTATACTCAGGAATGACACAATTTTACTTTAAAGAAAATATGTAACCTCCAAAGGAGTGACATTCTGTTTATTTGTTTTTCAGCCTTTCTCGGCTTTTTGTCTAATTTAAACTGATTACATTGATATTATTTGAATTACTGATACTTGGGGATAGTGTCATTCAAATTTGAAAAACAAACAAACTATTCCAACCCTATAGTTGTAAAATAAAGGTATGAACAAAGCTAATGTGAATAAGTGAATTTCCCATGAGCAAATTTTAATAAAAACTTGACACAACCTGTAGTTGCAATAAAAATAAAATATATATGATGCCTCATCCTGATTTGATCATGGAAATAGAGCAGTGGAATCGAACTCCTCAGCGGCTTACAGCAGTAATCTTGGGTTTGGGCTCATATGGCTCGATTTGATGCTGACCGACATTTGGGGTTTTGACTGTTGGGGCATTTCACGTGATGCGGACAGCGAAAACAGATAAGGTTTTGAAATTTGTTGATATTCAGCATAATTGGACTTCTAGTAGGTATCAATGTAAATACACATATTTTATTCTATCATGTTTATTTGTCAAGTTATTATTTTATAACACTATTTCTAATGATATCTGAAACTAAAACCTCTCTCTGTACATTCGTCAAAAACGAATGTAACTATCATATGTTTCAAATACATACGATGTACTATAAAAATATATACGATGGAAATATAAACGAGATTTTGTACCAGTTTTCCTCGATGACTGGGTTGTTTTCTGAATCGGTGGTAGTTTTCACGTTCATGAACGCTCTCTCAGGGGTTACATTTAATAAAGCATTTGTGATTTTTAAGACATTACAAGAAAGAATATAGATAATAATAAATTTATTTCTTGGTTTCGTTAATATTGCTTGATTCTAATGTCTCAGTTACGATTTTTGTTTATGTTTTCATTCAATTTGCCAGTGATATATATAGTTGGTCAATCATTGAGTAATACAATAAAATAAAGATTATTGCAACTATTTCTGTACCCGGATACAAATTATTAACATGATAAATCTGTTTATATACAGATTTATGTACTGGGATTATAATACCTTCATATAACTCTGATGTATCTTTTCTGTATACATTATATCCGTTAACCTTTACTGGTATGTGAGTATGCAGCCAAGTTTCGATAATTAAAGCTATGTGCTTTTTTCTTCCATTCAAAACATCTTAGTTTAGATGTAAGGCTTTGAGAATTCCACTGAATTATATAAATAATTTTATTATATATTTTTCCTTATTACTAATCTTAAAATTTGCATTGTACTACCACATGTCGGCGATTAACTTTTCCCCAAATTCGAGAAATATTATCGTGTCTTAGCCTGCTCATATCTGATAAATAAAATAACAATTTTCAAACAAAACGAGACGTTCTCTGATGATAACAGAAGACGTTTGGAGAAATAGTTACTGCATTTTATAAAATAATGTAGATAAACGACTTACAGGTCATTCTAGATCTATATACCGTCGCAGACCAATTTTCGAAATGCTTAACTATTTCACGATTTTTTTACGATACAACTTATTTCAATATAATGAAAGATTTATTTAATTTATTTGTTTTAATAAGGCAATAAGTCATCTTAAATGACTAAAATTAATTTATTTACTGAATGTATATAAGCGTACCTATCTCTTCAGAACGCATGCACCTATTTGGATTGTTCTGTTTCTAATTGTCACGACAAGGTTTGAATGAAAGAAAATGATTCAAAATTCGTACGGAAAAGTAAAAGAATTGGTTGAAATATTTGCATTTAAAGTAAATGAATGATACAGAAGGCAGTAGGGAGACCTTGAATAATATTAACAGAATCGACAGTGTGACATGTAGTTGTCCAGATCTGTTTTATTTCATTACGCGGTTATACTTTGAAGGGAAGATTTGGTCTAATTTTCTTCGCAAAACCGATACGAGCAACTAGTCAAGAGTAATTAGAAATGTTTGAAAGTTTCTAATACCTACAGCAAAGGATATATACTGTGTGGTATTCTTAGACAACTACAAAAATTTTGTTAGACATAACTTATAAATAATTAAATTGTAAATAATTTTAGTTATTGGTATATATAAAATTGGTCCAGTCTATGTAATAAAAACAATGGAATGGGTGTTTATATAAAATTTATGAATAGCGGCACTGCGGAAGATGCGGATAATAATAGCTTTTAGTCATTTACGAGTATACAAGGAAAAATAAAAAGTAGTGAAAGATCTAAAATGTCAGTATCGAATATATTAGTAATTTCTGAAGAATAGATAATCACAAATGCGCTAAAATTTATTAGATAAGATAGATTAGTATTGTATTATAATTACTTTGAAGTGTCAATGACTTAGTAACGAATCACTCGAAAATCGAACACGTAACCTCAATCGACTTAGGTTCAAATCTAACAGTGAACATAGGTTCGGTGATGGAGAATATGGTATATTGTAGTAGGAGATTTATATCTATCAAGGCTATTGGTGTATTTTTGGCAACAGTACTTAGTTGCTATTCCTGTTTCCAAGATTAGCGTTTTGTAATGTATTAGTAGGTGTTGAGCTACGCTGAAGATAGCATGCAGGCATGAAGATTTCAGCATGAATTGGTTTGCTCGCCCGGGGTAGTACCACCCGCTCACAGAAAACCGACGTGAAGTAACAGTGATTGCACTGTTGCGTTTCGTTCGGTCAGTGAGAGCGCCGGAGGCCCACATATTTAAAAGGCCGGCAACGCACTTGCCACTTCCCTGGTGTTGCTAGTGTCTATGGACGGCGGTAATCACTTACCATCAGGTGACCCACCTGTTCGTTGCCCCCTGTAATATAAAAAAAAATTACCATTTTTAAACAGTAACATCGTGATTAAGCCAGGGTTCGTAAATTCCGAAATTTATGATACGTATCAAAGTATTCGGTGTTTTAATTATATCAGACTAGAAGGCCCGGAGGATGTTGTCCTGCCCTGATAATAAAAAATATATAAGTATCTGCATCAACTGCTTAATGTAACTAATGTATTTAATTTGATAAAGATTAATACTGTATCCGTCTAAATAGCCTTCCAATTAACTAATTTTATGTGAACATTTTTTAGAAGATAGATGCATAGGTATAGTAAGCTATTCTTAAAAGATAGGTATATGCCAACGCAGACTTTTTTTGTAGATCTATAAAAGAGGAATATCTCACTATGCATTGTTTTGTTACATCTCAAAAGAATTACGCAGCGTATTCGATGAAAGCTCCCAGGCGGATTGACTCTTTCCAACACTGCCAACAGTTATCGTTGTATTTCAACCAATTCACATAAAACTGTGACAAATTATACTTAAACCTTCCTCATGTATTGGTATATCTATTGGAGAAGTTCGCATTACAATTTGCATTGTATTGCAATTTCAATTTGCATGGTGGTAGGGTTTTTTCTAAGTCCGCCTGGCTAACTACCACTCTCAATTTGAAAATTTGTCGCTAAGCACGTGTTGGTGTGTCCCGGCAGCTGCACTTGAGAGCCATTCTCCCTTTCTCCCTCTATTTTTAGGGTTACCACCATCTTAGACCACATCATCATTTAACATCAGATGAGAGATTGTGGCCAAACGCTAACCTATAAGGTAAAAAAAAAACCGTTTAGTAGTTTTTGAGTTTATCGCGAAAGGCAGTGAGACGCGGCGGACGACTTTGTTTTATAATATGTAGTGATATACTATATATAACCATAATATATACATTGATACTTGATTGGTTTTGATTGACTGACTGACTCGGTAAAATTATTAAGATAACGTCAACATAGAATGACATCATACTTTTATAACTGCCCCTAAACTATAATAGCCCTACATCTATAATAATGTGGTCTGGACTTTTAAGTGATTTTAATGTGTAAAATTTTTTTAAGAGTTGGTATTATTTGCATGCGATAGAAATCTTTGGATATGTTTTCGAAATCAAGATGTAACTGTTAACACATCTGTATATATTACAGACAGTTGTTTTAAAGTAAATCGAAATAAAAACCGAAAAATAAGTTATAGTTAAAAAAAAATTGGCACACAACATTCATGAAGAAGTTTTTCAGCTATCCATTTCACTATAATTCGTTTCTAAATGCAGAAGGTTATGCTCTAATTTATTAAACTTGTATTGTAATTGGCTATAATTTTTAAATATATAGAAGAAAACTAGCAACTACAGTAATACTATATTAGTAAATTAGTAACTAGTTACCTACTTTACAATATAAGTTTAATAAATTAGAACATAACCTACAACGTTTAGAAACGAGTTATAGTGAAATGGATAGCTGAAAAACTTCTTCATGAATGTTGTGTGCTAATTTTCACTATGCATTGGTTGTTGTGTTATGAAATCACTCATATCGTATGGACACGGAATGGTCATATCGTTATAAACAACAACATTTATAATTTTTGTTATGGATACCTTATGCCGATAAGAAGTTCACTATTCTGGCCTCGGAAACAAGATTTTTTGTAGATTCAAATATAATTCAACTGAAATAATAACAAAGGCCTACAACATACATGCATCTGTAAAATAATTTATATTGTCGCCATCTATCATAAATTCATTGTAGTTTTATTTTCAATTGTCTAAAGATGTTTTCAGTGTAAACATAGTCTAACTTGTCACCAATAGATGGCAGAAAACCAAATGAATATGGCCTCATTATCGGCTACTTCAATCTTGATATTATTAATACTCACGTAATACTATATCAAAAGTCATTACTTTAATCATTATACAAACGAATAAATTTAAAACTAAATAAGTAATTTCATCGGTATACTTAACCTTACTATGAATATTTAGATTTTTTTAAAATGATTGTCTGCAAAGTGTCATGTTTTTCAGGATTTTTTAGAATCCTATCAGACGTTCCTGAGATTATCTCCTACGACCGTGTAGTACAGATTTATTAATGTAGTTCTACGTTTTGTTCAACAATAGGTACAAATATGATTCGTGTTAATTATCTTATTTTTGTATTCCTAGTGCTTTAGTTAACCACAAATTGTTAAGCGACAACGGTTAAACTGTAAAGGCTATAATTATTAACGTTTCATTACGTATTTTTCCTTAATTTAAACCTTGTTAAACACATGTTTAACATACTTTATTACAAAGGAGTGTTCAAGCGGTCTCTAGCTAAATACACTGTTTATTACATTAAATATCAAACGTTATTTTTACTTTACACAACACGAATGTTATAGAAAAAACGGCTATATTACCTAATTATACAAAACACAAAAGGGTTTTATATCCAATTAAAATATTTGAGACTATGATGCTGCTCCCATACCTGCGTGTATCGGCACGAAGTTTTGTTTATGGTCAAACTAAGCGCGGATGTGGAGAGACATTATTGTTATGCGTTACGAACTATCAGATTGCGTGACTATAGACGCAGCATGATAACTGGGCCGGCGGTTTTTGCGTACACCAAAGGAATTTATCGAACGCTAATTTCAAGTTATTGGAAAGACACAGGTGTTGGAACGGGATTTCTATACCTTTATCCGAATGATTTTTGACGTGAATTTTAACACGACAAGCAGTCGAAGCTTTGTCACGCAGATATGGGAGTAGCATTAAAATATCGAACTTTATCGATTTTAACTAAATACGATAGCACACCTTTCTTAAATGACATAATCAATATTATAATAAAAATATGTTAATAAGACGATTTATAAATATAATATAAACACATCAAGAAATCTCAAAGCAATTTATTAAAACGAATTGTTTATTAAATCATATCAAGCCGTACAAAGAATTTGATAGAATCTAAAAAGTAACTCTTCCCCGCCGTACGGAATGTACATCGCTTTCAGGCTAGGTTGTACCTGAAACGACAAAATATATAATAATAATAATAAACGTAAATATAATACATGTAAAAACAACTATTGAAAAGCAGTACAGTATGTAATTATTGATTGGAAAAGTGTATAATAAATGGTTTTAGCAGTTTACACTATGCAACAAGTGTAAGATTTTTGAAAATATAAATCAGTTTACGTACGTGAGAAGTTAACGTTTCTTTTTGAGTATGAAATAAGAGGGATTGTGCGTGTGAGTGCGCGTGTGCGTGTACAAGAACAATAAACATGGGGTATTCTTATTAAAATTATACATAACGTTGATTTGTACAACTTATACATACAGGGGCATCGAATAAAATTTAATATATAATACGTTAAACGAAAAATAATACTTATGTTGTTTGTATAACTGATTTTATTTATTTATTGGAATAAAAAAATTGAGTAAAATCCTGTTATGCTTCTTTCAAAAGGTTGTATAAACTATCAGTTTTTAGTATGGTAAAGCTGTGAAAGCCCCTCAAATCAACAGCGTACAGTCAGTTCGAAAAAAAAAACTTTTAGGTGATCTGATGACGGCTACTTTTTAATCCCACATGTCTTTAAAAGGAGTTTCCTATTTATTGACCAGCAACTGCATTTGGCAAATAACCGAGCTTCTGAGAGCTGTGTTTAACTTACCTTTCCTGGTGTCAGTGAGTCTTGCTCCTTAACCCTTCCGACGTAGAGGTTTTCTCCAGTAGCAGTGTGACCTCCCACTACAGCGTCCGACGGGATGTGAGCATATGAAGTTTCAACCCATTTTATTTTCTCTGGTGAAGCACAGCATACCTTTAATTAGAAACAGTAGAAGTATTATAAATATCATAAAATAGCTAGGAATTTTATAAAAATGGGGTTCCGTACACAATGATAATATAAATACGACTGCGAACGTTTGTGATGATTTTTAATTAATATATAGACCTCACGTGTTTATGACCGAATTCTATTGCTGAAGAGTTTACGAACATACAGTTAATTGACATAGTTTGTTAATTACACCAAGTATTTGGACAACTTCGCTCTGTTGTTAACACAATAACTACATTATTACTATTGGATGTACGTTGAATGTGTTCGTATTCATATAACACCCTACATATAGCGTCATCTCACAAACTTTAGAAGTACTAGTAGATTATCATCTATTGGTAACAATGTAAGTACCACAAAAATTTACGAGATGGAGCTATATGACATAGACTCTAATAATGACTTATAAAAAGATGACTTGTATTCTATTGTTTTTAAAATCACATTTTTTCTGGAAATAAAACTAACTATATAGAAAAACTGCAAAAACAAAACCTTATCTAAGTACAAAAGTTGGTTCAAATCATCAGAGTCGTATTCGGAACACGACACAAATATAGAATAGTTACTCTACTAAATTTATTTAGAATTATAAAGTGTATATATGTGATTCGAACCCATAAAATTCAATGTAGTGAGTGTACTCGGCCTACACAGATGTACAAAAGAAAGTGGGGACCAAACTAAAATTAGGTACTAAAATAATTAGCAGCTGTGATTCACCAATAAACTCAGTGTACTTTTAACGTAACGTTCCGCACAGAATGTGACTATAAATATAAACATTAAAATAATTTGTAATCAGAGTCTGGAGTCATATAAATAAATTAACAAAATTAAAAGTCAATGGGCTGTCGATACAACACAAATATAAGCTAATATTTGGGAAGTTTAACATAATAATGGGATGGGAATGATACCAAAACTTCAAACACTGAATGATAATTATTTCAAAAAATGACAACTTTAGTAGCTAAATTTTCTTACTGCATTTTAAGGAATTTACCATTCATAAAAAAATTATGCTGTAGTACTAACATTGCACTTACTTATTGCTCTGTATAATTTAACATATGCATATATTTTTTTCAGTTCCTTGCAGCTCTTAGTGTTTAACAATATTTGAATTTGATGTAAATGACAATGTGATATAAAAGGGTAATACAGTAAATTATCATGCTAATATGCTTAGTAACATGTGCGTTGCCAGGAACACCTAATTAGATATTTGGCGTTCTTTATCACCGAATACTTCGGCTCGTTACTGTATCCGAATTGACGTCGCTCGACGAGGTGACCGAAATAGCAGCCAATGAGCAATCATCGCTTTAAAAATGAATCCTATAGGTAAAGTATAAAATATAGTAACCTCAATTCGTTGAACAGAGTGTTCTTTTCCGCCGTAGCATACGTAAGCGGCGTGGCGTTTCACAGCGAGTTTACCGGGGATCAGTTCTCCTTCAAATTCAGCTCGTATTACCCAAAGCGGATCCCCTCCATCTTCGTACCCCCCGACCACAGCACGACCACCTAGACTGTGCGGTGCATCAAACGGATTTGTGGGAACCCATTCAACTACAGCTGGAAATTCAAATACAAGTTTTATTATCATCATCTAGATTGTGATATCATTTTTTTAAGACACGCCAAAGTAACTCCACATAACACTATGTTAGTATTCTCATTATTGAAACTAGAGGGCGTGTGTGTTGAATTCTCGAGGAAGATGTAATTTCATGTGATGGACACTATCAGGTTTAGATACAAAGATATAATTACTTTGATATGATATAGCGTAGCACTTGAAATGTATTATACTAGATGATAAATATCTACCGCTGAAAGCGAAGTTCTTTTAAAAATCGAAATTTATTAAACTTGTAGTAACTTTTATATTAAATTACCTAACGTGATTATTTTTGTATAAGGACCAAGTGTCTAAGAAGAATAACAAAAAAAAAAGTTCGAAATCTATTATATATATATATATATATACGTATATAAATGTATTTATGTGAGTGATGCGCGTACAACGACAGACCTCTATGATTTTATTTAGGTTACATTTTGATATTTTATATGCACGAGGTCGGTAATATTAAATTACTAACACATTCAATATATATATTTTCAGTATCATAATACTTTTTATATCTCTTTGTATTAATTACTAAAAGGTTTTACCCGCACGTCCCGCCATGACATTAACCATACATTCTCTATACACGCATATTTCGAAAACTTTATAACATTGGATGGGCAATGTTGTCGCCACCAAAGAAATAAGAAAACATATCGATATTACTAAGAAAGTTTCAAAAAACAGACAAAAAATAGAAAAGTAAACAACGATGTTCTAGAAATATGTACATTATTAACTGCGTACCCAGTATATTCATAAGCAAAAGAATTATGTAACCATTAATAAAATATTTAATGTGATTTCTTAAATAAAAAAATGACAAAATACCATTTTTCTTTTAACCTAACTCGTGGCAGCCAGACCTTTCTATATATAAATTTTCCATGCGGGTGTGTGTTACTAGTCTCCTTCTAAATGGCTGAACCGATTTTACAGAATTTTTTGTGTCTATTTCAGAGGATTCGAGAATGGCTAAGTTTCATATTTCGGTCCAATGGATAATGTCTATTTAATTAACTTTTAATTTATAACTTCTCGGTAAAAAGTTTTGGAGTGCCATCTAGCGTGACATAGAGAAACATTTTTTTACGTTATTAAAAACGTTCTATTGAAACGTAGGTTTAACTAATTAGTTCTACATGCCGACTACAGAGGGCAGTTAAAGCTTATAATTAATCATTTGGAATTTTTTAATTTAAGATGTATGTACACTAAGGACGAGTGTCGGGTCCGCTAGTCACTACATTATATAAAACAAAGTCGCTTTCTCTGTCCTTATATCCCTATGTATACTTAAATCTTTAAAACTACGCAACGGATTTTGATGTGGTTTTTTAAATAGATAGAGTGATTGAAGAGGAAGGTTTATTTGTGTAATAACATAAATTAAATAGTGGAGAAATGTTATTTTTGATGTTACTCCAAATTTAACGCGTGCGGGCCACGGGAAGTAATGAATAAATCAAAACTATTGGATCGATTTTAATCATTTTTTCAGTGAATGAGATAGGCTATATATTTTATACCCGTGCGAATCCGGAGCGGGCCGCTAGTATTTTATAAAAGCTGAAAGTTTCTCAACGTATGTCCCTAATACAGTTAGGAATTTTAGCCTATTAAGAAGTTTAGATTATAGTGGTTTTGGCAGGTAGGAAGTAAATAATATATCATCCTAAATTCGTTAAATTATAAAACCCTTTCTTTTAATATTTGCTTCTGGATAGTACTAGAAAACTATCTAACATATTGCCAGGCAAATAGTACGGTTGCAACCCCTTAAACTTACGTTTTAGCATAAAGTCTAATTTTCATATACGTTTTTTTTTGTGGAATTATAAAAATACGTTTCCTCAGTTGCCAGACAGACTTAAATGTGCGAGTGCGTGGAATTACTCATCCATAGGTGCGAGAGAAACAGTGACAAAGCGCTCTTTACTGTACACACCTCGGTACTTCAGTATGTCTTGTGTTATTGCAGGTAATTTAAAATAGCAAATCACTACATATTATAAAACAAAGTCGTCCACCGCGTCTGTCTGTCTGTCTGGATGTTCGCGATAAATTCAGGAACTACTGAACGGATTGTAATTCACGGGCCAATAGATAGAGTAATTCACGGGGAAGGTTGAAATATATAATTTGCCAAGGGTTTTTTTGTAAATTGGTTGAAATATAATGATAATTATTGAAAGAATCGGGAAAAGTCAATCCACCTGGGCTCTTTAGTCGAAAACGCTGCCTAACCCCTTTGAGATTTAACAAAACAATGTATAGTGAGATATTCCTCTTTTATAGATCTACAAAAAAGTCTCCGATAGCATATACCTATTGTGTAAGGATAGCTTATTATACCCATCTATCTTCTAAAAACATGGTCACATACAATGAGGTAATTGGAAGGCTATTTAGACGGATACAGTATTAATTCTTATCAAATAAAATACATTAGTTACCTTAAGCATTTCATGTACATAAGTATTTATTTTTTATTACCTATCAGGGCAGGACAACGTCCGCCGGCCCATCTAGTATGTGTATATAATGGACTCCCATTAGAATAATTTCGCCATCATCATCACAACAGCCTGTAGAAGACCCGCTACAAAGCCATAGGGATCTTCCCAAAGTAATGTATGGGGATAAAAATGATGCCAGCCTATCAAGACGTGTTGCTGATTTCAAACTTCGAGAACTCTACAGTTCTATATTTTCTTAATTACGGCTGTACTTTAAGAACATTTCTCAGGTTCGAATTTCCTTACGATGTTTTCCTTTAACATCAGCCGATAGTGACGCTGTTTACATTAATATGACGTCATAAGCAGACGCCATGACACGGGCAAGCGTTTTGGCACGCATTTTAAATTTAAAAATACATTTGCGTTTATTTTGTAAAAAATCTTTGTTTTCTCCAAAAGTATTATGTTTTTTGGAACTTGTATATATTCTAGAGTATTATAGGACAGGAATTGAAAATCAGTCATCATGCCAATTATTTACCTTTATAATTTGATTCCAAATGTTTGATGTATTAAGTTATACTAATAGCTTGGACGATCTGAATGTCGATTAAAATGATATACATTAGATTACTAGCTGTTGCCTGCGGCTTTGCATACGTTTTTTAAATTCTATTAAAGAAATTTAAAATTATGAGAATATATAGAATTATAGAAATGCTCTTTTAAAAATGTTTGTGACGTGCTACAAACATTACCTACTGTAACATATAACGTGTAGGTACATTAGATATGTAAATACTAACATCATGCCGAATAGGATTCACCCTCAGCAGCTTATTTGGAATTTTAACCCATAATATAACACCCTCAGTGCTCATTTCACTATAGAAGTAAGTTTTGAAAATTTCAAGCTATAATACATTATCTGACAACATGTCCTAAAAATGTTATTATATAGATATAAAATGCCCATATTGTCAATATAATTCAGTTTTTACCATCATACAAAAACCGATGGCTTGTCTGTTCTGCAAGAAATTATGTTATGAACTCTTAAGTTATTATTGGCTTATTGTCTGATATCTTACCACGTAACAAGAATAGAATTACTATAAATTATAATTTTGAATCGTAAACAATGACTCGGTAAATATTTTTCTATTTAAAAATACAGAAAGAGTTAAAGTCTTAAAATTTTTCATTGATGTAAATCAAGATATAAAACGTTATATCTATTTGTAAAAAGCTTTTAATATTTAACAAATTAAATAGTGCTCATTCAATTCTTCTTCTTAATTTTTTTGGCTCCGTCACGGCTTGTGCACTAGCCAGCGTCAAGTAACAAGATTTTGCCAAGTAAGTGTCTTGCGATAATTATAATGTTCTAACAAGATGGTGGTTTCCTTGTTAGAACTTTCCATGGAGTTTTGGTGGCATCTCGGAATGCATGCTCCGTGGTATTATTTCCCATCCTTCTTCACTTGTGCATAATAACCGAACTATATTACGTAAAACACCACCAATATTACAAAATATAGAGTCTAATAACACAAGATTATGAATAAAATGTAAAAACCACTACATGACAGACTAAGATCCCGCCAAAAACTCTGCTCATTCGATTGGACACGATATTATTATACGTTGCTATGGTTACCGAGTTACGTAGACGCGAGCGCGGTAAATAAAACAAAACGCCCCTTAAACTGATGCTTTCCTGTCAGTAAAGGGGCTGTACTGGACTCCTAGAATTGATATAATCCAAATGTATATATTTGTGCATATGTATGTCATTTGAATTATATTGTTACAAGTCCTGTCAAAATTGGTCCAATCGTTTTGGAGATTCCACGTTCAACAAAGTCACGGGTAAAAGCTAGTCTAAAATAAGATAATCTAAGTTACTCCTTATAAACTCAGTTATATGCCAATAAAAGTCTCGTGACGATCGATCCACTGTTTAAGACATTATACTGTGGGTGAAGACGCGGGTAACAACTAGTCTAAAATAAAATTCATATGAACTAAGTCAGCTTGGCAGGTAAAAGTCTAAAGTCCCGTAAAATCTGTATAGTGGTTTCAGGTATTCTTCTGAGAGCAAGGTCACGGGCAACAGCTAGTATTACATAAAATAACCTGAATTATTCCTTATAAGATCAGCTATGTGACTGCAAAAGTCGCGTGAAAATCAGCCCCACCGTTTCGGATACCTATTTCACTGCGGTCAAAGTCGCGAGTAACAGATAGTCTCAAATAAAATAGTCTAAGTTAATCCTTATAAGGTCTACTATCTACTTGTCCAAGTTCCGTGAAAATCCGTATAACCGTTTCGCGTTGTCCATTGCGGTGAAAATCGTGGGTAAAATCTAGTATAAAATACACTAATCTAATGTACTCCTTATAAGGTCAGTTATCAGCCAATGAAAGTCCCGTAAAAATCGGTTCAACTGTTTCGGATATTCCACTGCGGAAAAATTGGAGGTAACAGCTAGTCTACATAGGCTATATTATTCCTTGCAATGTCTGCTATCTGGCAGTAAAATTCCCGTCAAAATCCGTATATCCGTTTCGGAGCTAACCCGGAATAAAGACAACAATTTTAAAAACTGTATTTTTGTTATAAGTAGCGTATACACTTTCACATTAAACGAGTAATAAGTTGTTATTTTAATATTACATACAGACAGTTCATTTTTATTATATGCATAGATAAGAAACAGAACTGGATATTATGGACAAATAAAATGGTATTTCATTTAAATTGAAATACAATAATATCTATGGACAAATATCGATACAAAAGAAGTATTCACGACAAATCAAAATTTAACATAATAAATTCAAAAACCGAATTTGATTTGTCAAGTAAAGGGTGAGTTTTTAATCTCGACTATTTGCATTGACCAGATGTACTCTTCGTGGAGGATGTACTTTCGATTCCAAATTCTTATCAATTTACACTGTTTTAAATGATACAAAAATTAGTAGGTAGGTATATCGTATTGAATTGTTTACTACTTACATTCAGACATCGTTAGATTACGCGGCAAATACAGCTAAATAAAGCGTTTGCAGATACTAGTCGACACAAGCTATGAGCCTGTTAAATTACTTTGGAATGACAATTAATGCGATAGACGAATTGCAATTATAGTCAACGTTGAACTACACGCCGCAGCTCGCCATCGCTCCCCTCTCCGAACTCATTGTTCAGGAGTGGTGACGTATTGTCTGTGACGTGCACGGTGGTTCGTTTCCATATTAGAGGTCATAATAGAGGTAGGGCTAGACATGTGCGTTGAGCCCAACAGTGACGGTGGCGGCATGGCTACTTTTAAGGTAGGCGCCGCCGGCGTATGTTAAGTAGTGTTTACTTTAAAAATGCTTGCTTTCTTTTATACACATAACTAGAGGCCCGGTGGGCGCACGTGTCTTGCCATGATAATAGAAAATATATACTTACATGCAAGAAAAGCTTAATGTAACTAATGTATTTCATTTGATAAGGATTAATACTGTATCCGTCTAAATAGCCTTCCAATTACCTCATTGTATGTGACCATGTTTTTAGAAGATAGATGGGTATAATAATCTATCCTTACAAGATTGGTATATGCTGTCGGGAGACTTTTTTGTAGATCTATAAAAAGGAGTATCTCACTTAGTTTTGTTTTTTTATATCTCAAAAGAATTATTAGGCAGCGATTTCGAAGAAAGCTCCTAAGCGGCTTTACTTTTTCCAACACTACCAATAATTATCGTTACATTTCAATCAATTTACACAAAATCTTGACAAATGATACACCTAAACCTTCCTCATGTATTAGTTATAACCGCATTACAATCCGTTCAGTAGTTTTTGAGTTTGTCGCGAACATACAGACAGACAGACAAACGCGGCGGATGACTTTGTTTTATAGGTTTATTTAGAATTATAATTTTCATAAATTTACCGTAATTCCAATGTCTTAATTACGCTTTCAATGAATGGATACTTTTTTGTTCATGGATTAGGGGGCATGGTATTTTCTGCAAGCTAACCAGCGGTATAGTGCGGTAAAGAAACTATAGGCATTGCAAATAAAAGAAAGAATATCATAAAAATAATAATAATAAGAATGAGCTATATGAAATATGTAACAATGAATGAATATATAAGAAATTAGTGGGTATATCTAAAAGGCAAATTATGAAATTAAATTAAATATTAATTGTAATATCGTTTTTACAGTTGTTAAATTAGAATTAGTGTTATGTTACTCCCATATCTGCGTGTATGTTTGCAATAAATTTAGGTGTAGGCAGACATTACCGTCGTGGGCTACGGAACTGTATGACTGTATGACGATAGACGCAGTACGATAGTTAGACTCACGGTTTTTACACACATCAAAGGAACTTGGAAACCCTAATTTTGAGTATTTATTGAAGTGACAATGTTGTGCGAACATTATTAATTTTTAGCGTGACAAGTAGCCGAAGCTTCATCATGCAGGTATGAGACTAGCATTAGAGTGTATGCTCTTAAATGATAGTGTTATAGAAACAAAAATATATACTTTTTAATATTTGTATACACCGTTAAATCCTTTATTTTAGTAGTTTTAATACATTTAATATTCTGGGACATTAAAAGATGAACATAGATAACATTCAATACTAAAAAGTGCTAATTTATTTTTGTTTGTCTTATTTATTTTGATTTAAATCTTTCACGAATTTGACCACGGAACTTTTCTGTTAGTGTTATAAAAGTAAATTACGGTAATAGTATGTGGTTTGAAGTTGTTAAATTATGAACAATGTATCTGATATTAGGCATAAAATTATTATCTCCAATAAACGTGACTGCTCACGACACTCAATGGGTTATCGATTCGACCTTATGTATGAAACTTGAAATTCGCACTAGAACAACTAGAATCTTATTAGGTATTTTTTTTTTTTTTTTTTTTTTTTTACGTGGGGAACATCCGTAACGGATACCCACCCCGTCGGGCAGCGGAGGGTGGGTTATGTCCGAGTCCCACGGACTAAAAACCCCACGGTGCCTCTCACACCTATTTGGCCGGGGAGCAGGAACTGCCAATGGCATTACTTCTGCTCCCCGGCAGGTGTCGGCCCCTCATCAGGGGCCCCGTCTGCGGTCTGAGGGGTCAAGATGGTAGACCCCTCAGGAGGGGGCGGGTGTTAAACTAGGTATTAACATTTCTGAAAAATATCAGTTAATGTGTATAATTATTTTATTTTGTTATTCTTACGACTAATTATGTTGAGAACAAGTTTTACCTTAAATGTTACTAATAAGTTCTGTAATAAGTTCTTCTTCTTCTTCTGTTTTGGCACCGCAGACGCACTTGCCAGTGTCAATGTTTTGTTTCAAGTAAGTGTCTTGTGATAATTATAATGTTCTAACAAGATGGTGGTTTCCTTGTTAGACCTTTCCTTGGAGTTTTGGTGGCATCTCAGAATGCATGCTCCGTGGTATTATTTCCCATCCACTTCACTTGTGCATAATAACCGAAATATATTACGTAAAACGCCACCAATATTTGTAATATAGAGTCTAATAACACAAGATTATGAATAAAATATAAAAACCACTACATGACAGATTAAGATCCCGCCAAAAACTCCCTGTAATAAGTTAAGTGCTATTAACCACAGTTCTTATTTGCATGAAGTTCTACGCGGACGAAGTTTCGGGCACACTTAGTAGGTTTATAGGTTTACAGTTTTATTTGAGTGACGAAGGTTCAAATAGATCTAATCAGACAAGTGACAACTGCAGTATCTGACACCCAGACATTCTAAGGTCTAAAAGTAAATTTGAAGAGT
This sequence comes from Antheraea assamensis, assembly GCA_035772565.1. Taxonomy (NCBI): domain Eukaryota; kingdom Metazoa; phylum Arthropoda; class Insecta; order Lepidoptera; family Saturniidae; genus Antheraea; species Antheraea assamensis. The sequence goes on along the minus strand of JAQQSE010000022.1, from coordinate 1,418,200 downwards.
TTTTCGAAATAATTTCTGCATCCCAAATCGCTATTTGTAAATTGTGCCAATATTAAAAAGTTGAAATAAAAATGAAAGATGAAAATACTATAGACTAAGGGATACATCTATTACTGTTTCACAAGAAGGAGTCGCAGATATTTATTCCTTTAAATTCTTGTTCGCCATGAAGTTAAATGATTCGATTGGACTTTACTATGTCTATGCAAATATAAACTCAAAATGTACCAAACTGTTGCATTTTTCAAGATCTAACCTAAGGTGTTTAATAAATAGCAATAGGCTATTAAGTCATTGCAAGTCTTCAAGACTCTTGATGCAATACCAAAACTAATACAAAGACTGAAAGCGCAATACTAAGACTAAGTGGTTTCGTAGGTGGTAGAGCTACGCTGAAGCTATTACTGGTTTCAGCATGAATGGGTCGGCTCGCCCGGGGTAGTACCACCCTCTCACAGAAAGCCCACGTGAAGTAACAGTGTTTGCTCTGTTGCGTTTCGTTCGGCCAGTGAGAGCGTCGGAGACCCACATATTTAAAACGCCGGCAACGCACTTGCGACTCCCTGATTTGATCAAACACTCGTCTACAACATAACACCGATCACCCCACACACGTGCACACACACTCACTTGTAGGTACACATAGTGGTGGGCTATTTTTGTTTGTTTTTTTGCCCTTTCGAACTGAAATAGTTTAGAACTCAGATAGACAGATACAAAATACGTGTACGGGATCGTGAAACATACATGCTTGGTAACCATGTATATTTCACGAACCCATACAGGTATTTTTTTTTTTTTTTTTTTTTTTTTTAATGTGGGAAGAAATCCTTCATTGGACACCCACAGCCCTGGGGAGCTGTGGGGTGTCAGACTCTTACTGACTAAAAAAACCCACAAGATACCGTCTGCCGCGCTATGGAGTGGCACGGGATCGAACAAGCAAGCACCATGCCACCCCGGCGACAAGGCCCAGCGCGAACGCCCTGACCGCGACGACAGCCCGGTCAAGCTGCCTACCCGTCTACCGAACCAATGTGCAATGGAAAGTCAGGTCCCCAGCCCCTTCCCTCCTTGGTCCGGTTTGGCAGTCAAGGGGTCACCCCCTCCAACCACCACCACCTGTAACTTTTTTACGTGGTTTTCTACCACGGTGACTTTTTAACGAGGTTTTCTCCCTCTCCCTCCGCCCGAAGGCCTCCCCTCTGTCACTTTTTAACGTGGTTTCCTCCCACGGTAACTTTTTCTTGAGGTTTTCTCCCTCTCCCTCCGCCCAAAGGCCGTCCCTCTGTCACTTTTTAGCGTGGTTTCCTCCCACGGTAACTTTTTAACGAGGTTTTCTACCTCCCTCCGCCCGAAAGCCTCCCGTCTGTTTTTTAACGAGGTTGTCTCCTCAACACCCGTAACTTTTTAACGTGGTTTTCTCCCACAGTGACTTTTTACCGAGGTTTCCTCCCTCCCACCGCCCGAAGGCACACCCGTCTGTAACTTTTTAACGTGGTTTTCTCCCACGGTGACTTTTTACCGAGGTATTCTCCCTCTCCCTCCGCCCGAAGGCCACCCCTCTGTCACTTTTTAATGTGGTTTCCTCCCACAGGAACTTTTTAATGAGGTTTTTCTCCCTCTTCCTCCGCCCGAAGGCCTCCCCTCTGTCACTTTTTAACGTGGTTTCCTCCCACGGTAACTTTTTCTTTAGGTTTTCTCCCTCTCCCTCCGCCCAAAGGCCGTCCCTCTGTCACTTTTTAACGTGGTTTCCTCCCACGGTAACTTTTTAACGAGGTTTTCTACCTCCCTCCGCCCGAAGGCCTCCCGTCTGTTTTTTAACGAGGTTGTCTCCTCAACACCCGTAACTTTTTAACGTGGTTTTCTCCCACGGTGACTTTTTACCGAGGTTTCCTCCCTCCCACCGCCCGAAGGCACACCCGTCTGTAACTTTTTAACGTGGTTTTCTCCCACGGTACCCATACAGGTATGATACGGATAGGCTTAGCTTAGTTTAGCTTAGCTAGTTAGATTCGGGTTTTCGACGACAGCCCAAGCCGAGGCGTGCCGTGCGCCCTTGTGCTAGTCGTCTATATAAAATCGGGTGAGTGCCTTAAGCGCTCCCCTTAGTAGTCCGGTGAAACTGTGAAAGCCTAATAAGCTGGCAGTGTAGGTCAGTTCGAAAAAAAAAAAAAAAAAGAAAAACTTGGGACTCCCCTGGTGTTGCTAGTGTCTATGGACGGCGGTGATCACTTATCATCAGGTGACCCACCTGTTCGTTTGCCCCCTATAATATAAAAAAAAAAAAAAAAAAAAAAAAAAAAAAGGCAAGTTTTGTCTTGGTCTTTTAGTTGGCCAACACTAAAGCTTTCTTTAGAGTTTGCGTAAATGTTTCTGTTAGGTAGGTATATACTCGTATATATATATTATGGCAAAAAATATGTTTATTATTAACTAGGTTTTTTAAAGTAATAACTAGTTATTGAGATTCACACATTAAATCCTTTTAATAGACAATTTATATAGTTATTAAAGATAATGATAACATTTTTGTAACATATAGTTCGAGATGACACCGTTATTTAGCAGTACAACAAAACGGTCGTCAAACTCCCATTTGGGCTTGCCAGTTATTTATATATATTTTTTTAACGCGACGTATTTCTGTAGAAATTGTGATTTTTAAAAAGGAAACAGGTATAAAGATTTAGTATAACATAATTCAGTTTACTGTACGTACTTATTTGATATAATTGTAATAACCATTCGTTTTATTGTTTTATTGTATAACGAACTAACAGTTATATAATAATGTTAAATATTACTTTATTGTTCAAAATCAAAATCAAAAATACCTTATTCAGTTTAGGCCCTGAGAAGGCCTTTATGAACGTTAAAGTTACCACCGGTTCGGAAAACAACGCAGTCATCGAGAAGAACCGGCAAGAAACTCGATCTGGTTTTTATCTTTTCATCAAACGTATTATTATAACTCATAATTTTAAAACATAGATAATTATATTAGGTTTCGGTGGATGCACAGAGAGGGCGTCATTGCCGATCGCATCAAAAATAGACTGTTTAGAAGGAATTTACAGGCCTGTGCCACGGAGATCGAAAATAGCGCATACGATATCGCCGGTAATAATTACCGTTAATTTATTTTGAACCTAATTTTAACTTAAGGAAAAAAACATACATCTCATGTATTTTAATAACAACAGTCGTTATAACATATCACTTAATAATTTGTGGTCAATTAAAAACACTAAGTGTAACAAAACAAAATAACACAGATATTACGAACCATATTTATACCTAAAACTTATTTAATACACCTGTATTACATTACATTGGTAGGAGGTAGATGCTGCTTGGAACTACTGATCTGAAACTTTTAACCTTTTACTATATAGTATAAAGCTTCATTTTCTATGAGTAGTCAAAGCAAGTTAATTTTGTAAGAAAATTGCAATAATCCACTACACATGAAAATAAAGATAAAACGATGATGGCTTAGTCGATAGCGTGGTGGGATACAGCGTCGAAGAACGTCGGTTCGAATCTTAGCAACTGAGTCGGAGCTTTCGGTGAAGGAAAACATCGTGGTGAAACCATAGCATAGTGGTAGGGCTTCTGCAAAGTCCGTCTGGCTAGCTACCACACTCAAGTTGAAAATCTATCGCCAAGTCTCCCTCTAGGTTTAGCGTGTTTTCCATCTTAGACCACGGTGTCATTTAACATCAGATGAGATTGTGGTCAAAATGTTAAGATGTACGTGGATTTGAATTTGTTTTTTTTTTCTGATACTTTTTGGGTTATTAACGAAATGTACACGTCTGAGCATATCTGTTAGGTTAATTTTGTAAAATACTTTTTTAAATGTAGTATGTATTCTCCATTAATATTTCATTTACCGAATGACAAAAAAGTACAAATGTGTGGACAATCGAATATCATGTACAAATACGAGTACACACAGCTAGCCGAGAGAGAAGTTTATATTTTGGTTTCGTATTTCCCAAAGGAAATACAGAAGCACGCCGGCACACTTTCGTTTCAACATAAATTTAAATACGAATGAAATTATCACATTTTCGAGATTAAAGTTTTTATTATATTGTAACTGTGAAGGCAGTAGAGACATAAATTTTTACACTTCGTGAGAATTGTCTTTTAAAAATCTTTTCTTATTTAAGATTCCTTTGGATATTTTACGCTACTCTTTGTACTGACACTTTATACGAATGGGCAAGAAGGACTGGTTCTAAATATGATAAAGCCAGATAAAGTCTACAAACAACTTTTAATGTTGGTATACGATAGAGGAAATAGTTTACGTTCAGATGCTGACATTACTACAAATTATAAAACAAAGTCGTCCGCCGCGTCTGTCTGTATATTCGCCATAAACTCAAAAACTACTGAACGGTGAGTAATGTGATCTTCACCAATAGATATATCAATACACGAGGAAGGTTTAGGTATACAATTTGTCAAGGTTTTGTGTAAATTGGTTGAAATATAACGATAATTGTTGGAAGTGTTAGAAAAAGCCAAGCCGCCTGGGCTCTTTAGTCGAAAACGCTGCCTAATCCCTTTGAGATATAACAAAACAATGCATAGTGAGATATTCCTCTTTTATAGATGTACAAAAAAAGTCTACGATGGCATATACCTATATTTTAAGGATAGCTTACTATACCCACCTATCTTCTAAAAACATGGTCACATACAATGAGATAATTGGATGGGTTTTCTTATCAAATTGGATATCTTAGTTACCTTAAGCATTTCATGCATATAAGTATATGTTTATTATTATCACGGCATATAATAAAAGGCAACTTTCTCTGTCTGTCAGTGCGTTAACGTGCCTATAAGATTAAAACCATTGAACTGATTAGCATGATTCCTTTTGTTCTTTTACAAGCTTTTATAAATAAAGCTATATTATTAAAGCTGTAAAATGTGTGTTAAGTTTATTAAGTCAAATCTTGTGAGCAGAATTGGAATCAGTTCCTTGGGACCTTAAGACTTTGCAGTTTTGCAGGTTTGTTCAGTGCTGATCACGATTCACAATACATGTAAGTTAAATAAAAACAAAATGGCGAATTTCAAAATGGCCGTTATACACACTGAAAATAAAAATCAGTGTAAGTTTTTAAGCGTATTTGAATAAGAGCATGGTTTTAATTATCATTTTTTTAATATTGTAACTTAACTAGGTACTTAAACGGTTATAATGCTTATTAATTTGGTGATATAGATTAAAAAAAAATTAATAAGTGTTGAAACTCCATGATTTTTATAGTCTCTCATTATCTCTGTTTCTGTTTGACTGTTAAATAAGGTGAACCCAGTTTTTTTTGTATAGATTTCTTATATCTGAATGCGCATTATTTTTCCTGTGATACTTATTATATGGAAAATAATACATTTCAAAATTACGTTTCCGCGTTCATGTCAGTGTTGAAATAAATTATTATAATAAATTAGATTCTAATGGAGTATTATATTACTGGTGTTCGAAATACGACCGTTAATTTTAAGTTTGAACGATATTGAAGTTTGTTGCAAATATAATGCCTCTTTAATCATTGTTTTTTGTATTTGTTCTATTACCTCATTTGCGAGAATATATAATTATAAATTAATTTTTCATTTATCGTATATATAATTTTTTTAGCGGTAATCTCTACCAAGAACGACTGTTTGGGCATAGACTAATATGTGTTTGACAGATAGCATGAAGTAAACATTTTTTTTTTAATTTTGATGCTTTTTGAACTACACGCACCCGCACGAGCACCCGCCACCCGCCTGCATTCTGAAACAGGCCTGACGCTCCTACGAGCGCGCAATTTGCTTAAAACAGGGTACTTGCAATGTCTTTTCTTCGCGTATAAATTATAGATTAGTTATGTAGAGAAGATAATCCATACATAAGGATATCATTTACCTTTCTATTTAGGTTTCGCATAATTTTAAGGGATGTATTATTTCGAACTATGTTTGTCAACCGTCCTTTGTAATAAAGCATTTTAAATTATTTTGGGAATGTATACTATATATATATCTATTTACGAGTATATCATTTGATTTTTCATACGTTTCATATTGCGTAAGTTATCAAGGAACCAAAAATTTTAATAGTAATTTTGTGTATAACCTATCAGCCTAGAGACAGACCTGAACACTGGAATGTTTAACCAATGCCGATAATAGATTTTAACTATGAATAGGTGTCTATAAAATTATTATGAAATAAAAAGTGTATTTATAATATAATCGACCTAAGTATTAATTTATTTGCGAAATAAATGAAAATATTAGAAATTTAAAACTATCGTTTCCACTAATATCTTATGACTTTTACATAATGTACATTTTCTTCTTTGATTCAGCCACATCTCTTAAAGTCGTCACGGCAATGTGATTACGCTCAGGACATATCCCACCCAAAAAGTTCGCCTTTATGACACGTGAAATGCCATCTCCATTCTGTTAGACTTGCGGGCTTATCGATGATGTACACTAAATCTTAAACGATTGTGTTCTTTTTTTTATGTTATAGGGGGCAAACGAACAGGTGGGTCACCTGATGGTAAGTGATCACCACCGTCCATAGACACTAGTAACACCAGGAGAGTCACAAGTGCGTTGCTGGCCTTTTAAATATGTGGGCCTTCGGCGCTCTCACTGGCCGAACGAAACGCAACAGTGCAACCACTGTTACTTCACGTCGGTTCTCTGTGAGAGAGTGGTACTACCCCGGGCGAGCCGACCCATTCATGCTGAAACCAGTAATAGCTTCAGCGTAGCTCTACCACCTACGAACTACTATTGTTCGAAGGGAAAGTATAATTTCTGGTCTCAATTGTTTATATAACTTCTTGTTATCTGTCCCTATTTTCAAATCTGCTAGGGAATTATATGAAATTAATTTATACAATTGTTAATCTTGTATGTGTATGTCAGTTGCATAGGTGATAGAGTCACGCAAGCGACTAAGCCTTTAATGGTTGAAAAAATGTGTGGTTTTATGAAACCACAATGCAAGTGAAAGTTTTTTTTCGGATCGTAGGCATTTAATTGAAAAGTTTCGAAAAATTATTCGATTTAGTGTATTCAAATCGCGTTATTAATGTCTTCATAAACTGAGAACAATGTTTATTTAAATAATTGAATCATTTGAATTGAGCCATGGGCGCCGTCAAATTAACCTTGGCTGTACTGCCGCGCGCATTTCACTTTACCCCTACTTCACGGCCGGCTGTAATGCGGCATGCGATAGATGGACGACAAAATTTAAAGCGATGTAAAAAGAAAACACTTAGAAATCTTACTATCAATAAATAATATATTTTGTTTAATGAATGAACATATTCCTACTCTATTTAGGCCAGCGATTCATTAAAAATCACTGTTTATATTAGAATGTTTTTTTTTACATATTTGATTCGCACTCTCTTTAGTTTCTGTTAGACAATCTTAATACGCGCAAAAATAACTATTTACAATTTAAATTATTATTATTATTATTCACACTTCGAAACGGTGGATGATATAGACCGAAACTTCCTAAACAAAAAATCGCTTTATCAACGTTAGTTTTGTTCCGCTACAAATAAATACATATAGAAATACTGAATCATAAGAACCGCGTAGGATATCACACGACCAGCGAAGTTCATAACAGTGGGCACATCTATTGTGAAAACATTAGCTGATATCTCCGCTTTTCTCGTCTCTACTAAGTTGATCATAGTTTGGACTTGAACGTAGTAATTGTTATCTGAGAAAAAGAAGCAAAGAACCAATTAAAGACATTTAAGCAATGTAGTACATAACGTGAACAAATAGATGGCGTTTAAAACAATTTGACTGTTACATACAATTACCTAACATCAAGCTAGATGTAATTAGATGTTCAATAGAAATAAAATTGATTAATATTATTGTCTTCTTTCTTAGTAAAAAATGAATACGGCGTAATAAAGTATTTAGGAAAAAGCCTCAAACTAATATGGAACTAACTTTTAATTGGAAGAATATAAAGTTATGCAATGTTTATTACGGTGTAAATCGAGTTGGTCATGAATCGTTCGTTATCGTTTACAGTTAGACATATATAACATAATCCCGTTGAGAATAGAAACAGCTCTAATAAGAAAAAAAAACGTGGATAAGATATAAAAAGAAGTCCTTTTTTAAATACGATCCCATATACACATTGGAAATAATGGTTCTAACATTAAACGAATTATGATATAACATTTATCATCGTATTCAATTTAAAGTTCTAGAAAAAAATATTCACAATCTTACCCAAATCATCGTAAGTTAGTATATTTAAAAGGACATAGCGTGTCCGTTTCTTCTCTCTTAAAAATAGTTCGCACATTATAGCCAAGAATAATGGGCGACTGTTAATGCATATGTAAATAAATATATCGCTAAATATTACTGTAGAATACTGAAAAATAAGAACATTAGTGTAATATGGACAGAAATAAGTTTTTTTGTTCTGATTGCTATGATCATTCCTAGAATTCTTTTTTACATTTAATGTGAAATAAATTTAAGTTTAATAAACATGAACGATTTCATCAATTTAAATTATTATGCATGGAAAATTAAATATGAAAGAGATAAATAATGCAATATATACCTTTACTGTAGGCGACAAAGATCTGCAAATAATTAACAATGTGCACAGCAGCCACGAATGAAACATTATTAAAACCTGGAATTTCAATAAAATGAAACAACTACACTGTGTGAAATAATTCAGCTTTCATAAATTTATTACAATACCTGTCCAGAATAAATACTGTTGAAAATGTGAATACAGTCGGAAATTTTGTCATATATCTGCATCAGTTCAAACCAACAATAGTGGGTTTTAAAGTTTCTTACGAACAACGGTTCCATAGTTGCTTGCTAAAAGAAATAGGAATTCTTTAGTTCATTAAAGCTTTTGATATCCATTATTTTATCCATTAGTAATTAATTCCATAAGTAAATTTGCAAGCAATTTAATAATTATAAAACTTAACTTTGGCTGACTTTATTTTGGAATACGTTGCCACTAGACGAGGTGCACCCAAATGAATGGTGCAATAGCATAATAGTGCCGATCTTTAAGAATAAAGGTGATATAAAGGACTGTAACAATTACCGGGGAATAAAGCTCATGCCACATAGTTTGATTGTCTATGAAAGAGTGATAGCGAGACGAATAAGGGTTGAAATCGGAGTGACTCCGAATCAATTCGGGGTTTTGCATGGACGTGCAAAAGACGCCATTTTCGCACTTCACCAACTGTGTGAAAAATACAAACGTGTCATAAATACTTGTGTATGGTGTTTGTTGATCTGGAGAAGACATGTGATTGAATACCCCGAGATGTTCTGTAATGAGCTCGAACATATAAAAGAGTATCTGGGAAGTACCTACAATTTTTTCGTTGTATGTACAATCAAGCCAAAACACACGTTAAATCCGAGGCTGGAGTTACCCATAATTTCAATGTGGCTGTAGGTTAACAACAGGGTTCAGCTTTGAGCCTTTATTTATTTCTTCTTGTTATGGATGCGTTAACATCAAACATACAGGATGAGGCAACTTGATGTCTGTAATTTGCTGATGATATTGTTCTTGTCGGAGGAAATTATTTCGATGTCCAGAGTAGACTGGGGAAATGGCGAGAAAAACTGGAGAAAGTTGGTTTGAAGGTTAGTAGAACAAACACTAAACAATGGTTTTGCGACTTCGGCGGTCCATCCAGTTTTACTCATATAACCTTAAATAGTGCATCCTTACTAGCCAGCTTCAATTTTCGGTATCTCGGTTTGTTGATGCAAAACGACGGAGGCATAGGCATGCAAAGATGTCTGGGGAAGCTTGTGATCAACAAATACCATTGATACTCAAGGGGTAGGTGAATACAATTTTTATAGGATCTGTCATACTGTATGCATCTGAGTCGTGGGCCACAAAAGAAATGGATAAGAGACGACTGTATATGGCAGAGCTACGAATGTTAAGATGAATATATGGTGTAACTAGAATGAGGATGTAATAGGAAGTTTGAAAATAGCACTAATGACAGGGAAGTGGTGTAGTAATAGGTTAGCATGGTATGGGCATGTCATGAAGATAGGTGAAAGCCATACAACTAGAAAACTTTTAAGTATGAAGGTGGACGGATATAGGAGTAGAGGAAGACTAAAAAAGGTGTGAATAGGTTGTGTCAAAAACTGATATATGTATAAAAGGCGTGAATAATGAGATGACATTTGACAGGGGAGAGTGGAACAGGAAGACATGTCGTGCTGACCCTACTTAGGTAAGATAAGGGTAAGAAGATGTTGACTTACTTTAAAAAGTAGTTCACAAAGCGAATCTTTACAAATGATTTCTTTTTCTATAGATATAATTTTTCTTCCTTTTTTCATTATGAGTTCATTTAAAGACAAATATTTCGTATATATCTGTATCAATAGAAAGCAAAATACAGATCCTTGGAATATTATCAGGAACAATGTTGCATGTGCACTAATATTTTGAACATGAAACTTTCGCAACCAGAATGTGAAAGAGATTAAAATCATTGGATATAACATCAACATCACGGACAGGAAAAGTCTTCTCTTAAAAAGCAACTCCGAAGTACCGAAATGATTTTCTATATCATCCAATTTTTTAAATAATTTCACATAATTGTCACTGTTTCCAAATGATACAATGAATATCGAATAAAATACTTCGGCGTTGTGATGAAGTCCGAATGTTTTCGTTAAAATATTCAATGGAATATCAGCTTTTGTTTCATGCCAACTTGCGGGACGTATAAATGCTATAAGCGCTGCAAGAGCCGATATTAAAATCAGAGAATAAATCTTCTCATAAACATTCACGGGTTTTATACCGTTCTTCGCATATTTAAATAGTCTTGTACCACAAACGGTCGTACAATATATTAGCGGTTTAGCTGCGTTGATGAGCGAATATTTCGATACTTCCATATCATTGTTGTGGTTATTTATTATTACAGAAAACACCCAACGATTAGATTTCGTATATTCCGAAGCTCCAAGCCTAGATATTTCAAAATCGGTAGGATAAAACATCGTGGTTCTCCTGTGAAATTTTTCACAACACTGATTTTTCCTAAAGTAATAAATTGCTTTAAAATGTAGATCAAATCATGACACATTCGTTTCTCATCATTATTATGATGGTATCAAATAGTAATAACATTGATGGAATAAAATTATATTACTAAATAATATTCCAATCCATTAAAACTACTGATTCTAATAAATAACCTAAAAATCGGTTACTGTTATCTGTTGAATCAATCAATTTAATAAATAATTTATCATAGTACGAGTGTTAATTCTAGTTTCAATGTTACTGGTATAACTGAAAGGTGAAATAACATAGGTACATTTACCCATAATGTACATTACTAGCGGTCGTTAAGCGGCTTAAATTCGACCATAATAAAGGCTACGAAGTTTTTCATCACGTGTTAATGTACGTATATTATTATCTGTATTTCTTTTCGATTGTTTTTGTATATGGTAGAAACTGTATTGAGTATTGTAGATTTTAAATGTAATGTTTAATAGTAAGTTTTTTCATGGTAACACTGAAATATGCCAATAGCAACTAGATATAAAAAAAGAAATTTTATTGAGAAACAGAGGGTAAAGAGATACTCAAGTGGTTTATCTTATAGCCTATAAATAGATTTTTGTAATAAACCACTTCAGTGAATCCGGTTTTAACTTGTAAGACTTATTAAAAAATTGCGTTATTCAATTCGCAAAAGGAAACTGGAAAAAAAAAGAAAAAAAATAATAGTCATCTATTATTTACTTTTCAAAGTTACTTCTGAGAATTGTTACCCATGTACCGTCAAAAATCATATGGTTATTGTAGATATTTTTTTGATAAAACATAAAAAAAAAGTATTTCTAAAATTAATGATTCATTACCCAATAAATACCGATACAGTAACTGCCTAACGATAACGAAAAAGCAGGTTCGTCCGCACTTATCTCAACATTGTCATGGATAACATCAGTAAAACTAGGAACTCTGATTAAACTTACGATTATTCTGTGTACTATGTTGATGCGATTAATATAATTCATTTATTTATCTTTACATTACTTTTTTCGTTCTGGATAATAACTAGCTGATACCCGCAACTTCGACTGCGTAATTAATCTAAACAACGTAATTTTTGTATAGAGGAAAAATATAAGCATCACACCGAGCCGCTCGTCACATGTCTCCGCGGCAAGAAACAAATATCGCGTAGTTTCTTAAAGCTTTAAGATCTTTTTTTAAACGGATATATCGTGATAATTCCTTTTTTAAATAAGTACCCAGTGCAGATAAAGGAAATAAAAAAAAAATATCGAAAACTATCATGTAGCTTTTGAGTGATACGCTTACAATGTTTTATAATACCGTATTTATACAGATTAATGCCCCAACTAATGGTATTTTATCGTCGTTACGGCCTTCACGCGTACAAGGTTAAGAGGCTTTTGTCGTTGCCACTTGGCTTATAAATCATTAATTTTGATCAGAGTGTCTATATTGATAGTTCTTTGGAGGAGGCATCATCTATCGTGTGTTACATATAAGAGCTTGTTTTTGAATTGCCTCAATAAAACCCTTGTTTTCTTATACATCAATGTTATTAAATTATTTTTGAAAAATGCATCCTAACATCATGCCATTTCGCATACACGCTGAATGCATACAGAAAAGAACACAGGGTATATTTCATCCAGAACAAAGCATCATTCCCGAGGAATAGCTTAAATCTACATTAAATCTACATGAAAGAAGTCGCTAGCAAAAGCGAGTTTAGACTTTTTTTTATATTATGATTCACAATAATGTAATTATTTGGGCGTACAGATTCGCTGAGTGTCTTGTAAAAAAACTGCCTGTCTCACTGAAGTAAGCTTGGAAAGTCACAGCTTATGTAAACATAAAACTTCATCCAAGTCATCTTTCCGTTCATGAAGAAATATTTTTAAAGTGATATCGTCTTATAAATCGTTGAACGCTGGCTGTACGCACGAAAAAGCATGACTCATTGTCACGTTCGGCCTGAGCCGAGCATGTAAGCGAGAGCGCGGAACAAGCTATAGAGAGGCGCGATCGGCCTAAGCGTTTGGCTTGTGACGCATCAGTTCTCTTCCAGACCCTCGATAATTCAATGATAATAATTCAATTCAATTAATAAAAGTATGCAATTTATCATTAATGTTTTCTTATAACGTTATCACGTAAAATTATCGTCCGTAAAGCAACTTTACAGACAACATTTTTTTTTATTCCTACGATGGGAATACTGTGTACATATGTACTTGATAATAATAACAGTATTTATAAACACAGAGACGACCATTCTGAGATGAGCTCAATAGGAGATAGATGCAAAGTAACAGCAAAAGCGGAGGCACGCCAGTACGTACGCCTTTGAGTTCGTCGCTATACGACTGAGCGTCTTAAACGTACGCCCGAAAAGCTCCGTAAAGCTGTAAAGGCTCATCAGGTTAACAGCGGATAGTCAGGTAAAAAGAAAATATCGATAGATACAGAATCCAGTGCTGGTTGGTAATTGCATGTTAATTTCCAAACTTTTTGTCCACTAGTTATAGAAAAAACTGATCTCGAAGCTCATTAAAATGAAATGGTCTCGTGATGAGCTTGTTACCATGTGTATGGTGCTCGTGACCTACTCGGATATGAAGCCCTGCCGCTTGGGTACTAGATATACTCCTATTGATCCCGTAACACGACAAGCGTAAACATACTTTTATGGCGGGTGTTACACCTGGTGCTTAGTCTTAGTGATGCAGTTGTATACAAGTGTCTTAAGAGCACTTGAAAAATATCATTCTGAAGATATCACATATTTAAAATGTCACGCAGAAAATAAATTGTTTATCTGAAGATTCTTACATAGTTGCAATGTGCTGACTAATTGAAAATATCAAAGAACTAGATACGACTACAAGTTGTTTCGATATCTGTGATTGTACATTAGTACACTGAACCATTCGGGGCTGTCGGGGGTCGCTAGTATTAGATTAGACATTGTTAATGTTTTTTATGTTAAAATTGTATGAAATTATAGCAAAAAAGTTAAAACATAATAATATTTATACTTTTATTTTAACGACATTTTAATATTCGTTTATATAGTGTTTAATATCTATTATATTATTTGTTGGTTGAATGGTTATGTCGATTCGATGTCCGCAGGCTTTGAACCCAGACTCGTACATACACCCCGACATGTCGTGCCGACAATACTTAGGTGGGATAAGGGTAAGATGATGATGGTGACACGTACCAACGAATTAAATTGGTAACACTATCGGCCGAATGCGATGGAAAACATCGCGAAAGAGACCTGATCCTGAGAAATGTTCTCATGTGGATTTCTCAGAATTTGCAATCATCAATACATCGTGAGTTGGTGTGGTGGTTATGCGCATTGCCCACGCCCTCCTTCGGGACAAAGCCTATGGTTCTACAGTGGTATACAGGCTGATATGTGACGATTTAATATTTATTATAAACCCGTTTTCATGATAATTAATACTCTCTAGAGGTACAAAATTGAATTTATCTTATATATCCAGTTAATCCGTAAAGCTGACTGCACTGAACTGAAACGTTAATAAATCTTCTTGTTTCCAGTGAAGTGTAAAATCGATTCTTCCAGACTTACGGACTAGTAGCGTTTGATCTGGAGTAGTAGAAATGTATATAATAATTCATTTAATTATAAAATTGACTTTTTATACGTATTTTTTTATAAAGAGTTGTCAAGTTGTCATTGTTGAACCAGCAAATATCGGACGATGAACAAAATTAAAAAAAAAACCGTCTGTTTTTTATGACTGTTATTGTGAATGTTCAGATTTCAATATGAACGTCGGTTCTTAAAATTATTTATACCACAGTCCATTAACCTTCCTTGTTTATTCCAACTCCAATAGCCATAATAGACTTAATTTTCCTGTCACTCAATTGTGTAATGAAAGATCAGCCAAACCGTTAATCTAAAACTTCAAAGGTTTTACTGAAGTGTTAGTTAGACCTATTCTAATAATGATGTTTTCGTATTATGAAAAATTATAGATTATGAATGATTCGATTACAAAGTATCTTCACCACCGTTACATCTACCCCAACGCAATAAAAATCATCCCGTTTTGTCTATACAATGGACCAAGGCTCTAAAGACATCATGACATCATGCACTGGCATACCACGTATATCAACTCGATTTTTACGATTAATAAGTTCACAGCGACTGATATCAATCGGGTGCAGTCAGAAGAGTCGACAATGAAAGTACCAATTCAAATAATATGATAAAAGAGAAAGTTTGTGGGGATTGATGGATATTTGTTGCCCTCAAAAGTACTTACGGATTTTCAAGAAATTTTATAGTCGTTAAGCCTATATATCATAATAATATATATGTTGCGACTTGTGACCAGGGAACCATGTGTAGATCATTTAGGGGTCAGTTTTTATGTGATGGAATGTTGACGCTGTCTTAAGAGACAAAAATGTATAATATGTTAGGAATAAGTATTGTAAAAGTACGTTAACATCGTTAGAAACGAATGCAAAAAAGAATACGGTTCGCGCCACAGGCGGTGCAGATGAAATATAGCCTATACAAAGGAGTATAGTGTAAGTGGAAGTATTTTGGTCGTTTGTTTAGAAAAAACGTATGCTCAACGAAAAACATTTTTAGAGGTCTCAGTTCGGCCGTTGTGGCACCTGTAGAATGCGCGAACATACATGAGGAACGTGCTCATGGGCGGATCCCAGCCATAAGGCGCGTTGATAAGGAGCGCGAACGGATTCCTAGACACAAAGAAGTCCGGTGCGATTGTGAATGCCCGTCAGACCAATAGCGTAGACTATGCGAAAAACAAAATCATATAAACAATCAGATTATAGAGATCCACAGAAATAGATTGAGAGATACTTCGAGAGGGCAGATCGAAATGGGAGCTGCTAGTCCTCATATACTGGACAAGGCGAGTTTGCCAATTTCATCGTATTAAAAATACTCCGGTTGAAAACTGAAAACAGTACTTACATCAATAACTATAATGTTCCTCTGGCGAATTCAATAATCAAATATAATATTAATATAAGAATCATAATCGTCACAGCCAATACCACCACTTGAAACAGAAGCCCGCAAATACAACTGGAAAATGAAATATAAAAAATAATAAGGAGTTGTTAGGCTTTTAGAATTTATAACTCATGTCCAAATGGTAAATTATATCCTACATTAATTTCATACTTTCATGAGAACATTATATACAACTAAGCTTACTTTATGTCTTTACATAAGATTTTGAGGAAAACCTTATCACCTACAATGCAATAAAGAGTCTTGACACTGTATGAATATGGTATGTCTACCTAATCTTATATACTTATCTGAGATTGTCGGATTCACCACCGTTTGCTATTATTACCATATTACCATATCCTATTCTTTTGTCATGGATTGCTACTAGATGGCGCTGTAGCACAACAACTTTTCTAAAGTTGAACTGGTAGTTATAAAAACTTGTAGCGTGAATTTTCGAACACGGAGAATATTTTAGCAATCCTCGTTTCACTATAACTCACTACTACATGGCACTACATTTTTTTTTTTTTTTTTATTAACGTGGGGAAATCCCTTATGGATACCCACTCTCCCGGGGGAGAGAGTGGGTTATGTCCGACTCGCACGGACTAAAACCCCACGGTGTACCGGCCGCCGCTTTTGGTTGGGGCGGCATGGGACCGTACTGTGCTATCACCATGCCGCCCCAGCGGACAGCCCGGCGGGATGTGGCCGCCGGGCTCCGTCCTTATAGGGAGGTAGGCTGGGTACACCACCAGCTACCTCCCCTCGTCAGCCGGACCTTGTGCAATGAGGAGATGGGCCCCCCGACCCATCCCCTCAGGTCCAGCTACGGAGGTGGGACATGGCACTACAATGCATCAACTTTATTTATACAATATCCATTTTGCTGTAACTTCACTATTAGTCATTACAAGAAATAATAACAAACGCATGCAGAACCAGTTTATAATAAAAATAGGCATGTGAAGCCGTTCAGCTGCTGCAGCATATTTCAGGGTGCATTAGAGAAATTGAACGCTTACCACATCTCTGTATTTTATCAATTCACTTATTATTGTCCTGGATTACTTCTTTCATAAAAATTACCTATAAACAAAACTTCTATATATAACCTACTTCAAAGCAAGTTATTAGGTATTTTAGTAACTTATAAATGCTATTTATAATCTATAAATATAGATTTATCCAAAGTATTTTCATAATAATTATTTGTTCGAAAATATGTAAACACATTGACAGAACGTTTTGACGGAGACAAACAAAAATATCATAGAGTAATAATAGGTATTCTGTCAGAGGCGATATACGAATAAATGAAATGTTACATTATTTTTCAAATTTGTTTATTACAGAAATATACCATAAAATCTTATTTCAATATATAAAACCTATTCAGACATAGTATATTTATACATAATTCTATTGTTTTGTGGATAACAGGTAATCAGCTAATATATTCAAAGGTTTCATTAAGCATTTGAATGTTAAAGCTAGTAAGCCGATTAATGTACGTCAAACATATCGTGTATGTGTGCTGTACACGAACGTTGACTATATGCACTCAACGGCTTAGCATTAATATCCACTCGAAGCTAATGTATTCAACTAACATCATCTAAGTGAAATACACGAGCTGAGTGAAATTACGTGTTATGCTTAATTATGCATTTTTGTTTGATTAGATTAGATGTTATAATATTAATGATTATTTTAAATGGCCTTAATCTAATAAAATATTTCAAATGAAATTGGTATTTTTTTTAGTACACAAGAGATCGGTATAACAGACTTATACATTTCTGACGTCCAAAGAAAGAGGGGCGCATCTGCAGTTTTATTAAGATAACTTAAGAAAGACAAGCTTCTTTTAGCGCGTTTGGGGAAAATGGAGAATTTTTACGATGCGCGCGCACACCGACACCATGAAGTTGGCTGGTAATTAATTGTCTGTCTAGTTTACGGTGAGAATTGATAACTATTTTCAAGGTAGTTATTTTGTAATATGGAGTTTTATGTTGCATCTAACAATATCTTTTTGTTCAAATGTGGGTCTTTGTTAAAATTGTTCTTAATTAAAATTATGTGCTTAGCTAAAGGTGCTTGGTACAGACTTTTCGATTTTTCTCCGTTTTATGTTTTCTTTACAAGCGCTCCTTTTCCTTACCGCAGTAGACTTAAGTATGTACTAACTTCTCCAATACGTACCGTGTTATTTTTTCTCGCATTTATTCATTAGTTTCTGTGCTTTGATACTAATTTTCTTAACAAATTTTATAAGTATATAAAGTTAGTGAATGTAGGCAAACTGATTTAAAAACTATCCGACACATAGTTATATGTATGTTTTATAACTGTTTTTAGAAGAGATTTGACGACATAAAAGAATAATGATAAAAAGAAATGATTTCCTTTTTATCCCGTGAATTATTAAATACAATTCATAATTTTTGCTTAAAGTCCTTTAAAGCGTAAGAGTACATTAAGAGAAATCTTTGAGACACGTTCATCAAATATTATTCTTTCTCTTATAAGGAGACAGTATTTTAAAAGTCTACTAATAATTATAAATTTATAAACATTATGTCTATTCTTGTTTGCAGCTACAATGCGGTGTCTGCATCGTTTTTCCTCATCACTCTGAAAAGATAATAAAAATATTATTAATACACTTGTTTTGAGGTAAAATTTGTAAAATGAAGTCATTTTCTAATTTGATCTTAACAGTTTTATTCATGGTTCAATACATACAAGTATTGAAGCTGACATATATTGACAAAAATTAAAATACAATAAAGAAAATTTTATCTCATATGATCAATTAACATATTATAAAAAATATATTATTAATTTTTTTTGTGTACATATTTTTAAACATTAATATGTTATCTAGAAATGTAAGATATTCGAAACATGCCTCATTTAGAATAAATCTGTATATATACATATGCAATTGAAACTATAGTGACTAATAATATACGGGCCTAATCTCAGAAATAGCTGAAGCAATTTTGAAGAGATTTTTAAATATAGATAAAGGAGTTTTCCGAGTATTACTTAAGAGGTAACTTAAAGAAATTAGAATCTTATAGGAGTTAAGTTGTATTGATGAAGTTACATTAAAAGAATATAAATTTAATGCAGGTAAAATATATTATAAATATCGGCCTGGTAAGAGACCCACTGCAGGGTAATAGACCTTTTCCCGAAGGAAGGTACGGGCATAATCATTGCACCAGCCCACAATGTATTGGCGATTTCAAGCTGTGAGAAATCCTTAGTTCTATATTTTCCCTCATACAAGAACATTGCTCAGGCTTAGGTTTTTGACAATGTTTTCCTTCCCCGTCAACTATTAAGACTACCAATCCAAATGAGTAAATGTACGTGAAATCGGAAAAAATCGTTGCTACAGTTCGAAATTCCAAACATCAATTTCACAGATAAAACCAGTCGACCACTGCTACTCTTGAAATATAAACCTGCCATGAAACATCGAAAGCATTTTCAAGAGATCAAAGTCGCGGACACCAGTTAGGGATTGATAAGAAATGGAAGAAAATAACACAAATGATCCAGTGGTTAAGTCCACGTTGTATTTCGTAGGTATCATTTATTCGTTTAATTTTGGATACTGTATTGAATCCAAAAGTATTGCACGAGTTTGTGGAACCTTATCAGCTTATCAACAGGATGCGTAATCGAAACTATAGTTGAAAACTTTTTTTAAAATATATTTTAACGTTCGATCGCAATATTTCTGATGTGACATGATTATGTGGTTTAAGATGGAACACATGCTAAGGTTTGCAGGACTGGTACTCGAGTGCCGTTGCTTGAACACACTTATAGGTGCTTGGCAACGGATTTTCAACTTGAGGGTGATAGCTAGCCAGGCTTAAAAAAGCCTTATCACCGTGCGCTATGATTTCAGCGAAATCTCCGGCACTTTCGTAAGGATTCCAACCTACGCCGATCGACGCGGTGTCCGAACACGCTAATCATCGATTTAAAGCTTATTAACTATTTGGTACTAGTTGATTCAGCTATAGAAGTCTATAGTAATGTAAGATGAATAAACTGAGAAACTTACATGCAAAAATAACACCAACTCCCCACAATATAAGTAGCACCACGGCTACTATGAACAGAATTGATAATGCTAAGCTGATTAACTTGCACAAGAGGTTACAAACGCAGCCGCAACTGAAATGAAAATTTTAACTTTGTGAATGACTATTGTTAATTATCTTTGTAGTTGCGTAGTTTGTAGTCGATACAACTTTTTTAACTAAATAACAGAAGATTTTTTTTTGTATTCTCAAAAAGTGAAATGATTTAATACTGTGTGATATATTAATTTTGGTGCATGTATGGTTGTCGTGTATTTAAAAAAAAGTGTGTGTGTATGTACTTATGTACACGCATTAGAAGTTATATTTCTTTGGCGTAACAAGATAAAAATCTTTTCAAAAATTTTATCTTTCGCCTTATTCTACTTTTGTAGAAAATACGACACTAGCAATAGAAAAAAGATATTTAATATATATATATATATACTTTCTTTGAATAAAATGTTGACTATAGCTAACTTCAGGGTGTTGGTTTTTCATGACGGTGTGCGCGCGCATCGCAAAAATTTACACTCTACATTTTTCCCTAACGCGCCAAATGATGTATAACTTCAAAAAAACGAGTGTATTTCAATGATTAATATTGTAATTTCAAGAGATTAAATGACAAATTAGAATTAAATGTTACATACAGCGTTTCGTGTTTGGATTGCGCTGTGTTTATGATCACGTACCCAGAACCATTCGTTTTCACGTGGTACAATAAAAATAAATACTCTATATCTATTTATTGTTAGATAAAACATATGTGAAGCGAATATTGGGACTTTTTTATAATTAATCTGATTAATGGTCTTAAAAAAACCCAAAGCAATCGGAAATGTTTGTGAATCATGCGATTAGATAGCAATTATTATTGCTTCTATACAAGGAAACGAAGTGAATTTTAGAACGTGGAAATTAAAAGACCGTGACCTTCTTATTATAAGTTGATTTGATACTATTTATAGTAAATCAAATAGGGTTGTATTTATACAGAGACGTTGTCTATTTTAATTTAATTTTGCAAGATTAAAAAACTTTAAATATTGTAACATTTAGAGTAAAGTATTTTTTTTAATGCTTAAACACCACAGATCAAGTAGTCCGGTGAAACTGTAGAGGCCTTGCCAGGTTAACATTGCGGACGGTTTGAAAAAAAAAACCATAGATAATAGTTACTAAAATCGATAAAATATTTAAACTCTGAACAAATAATACACGCATTGTTATATCATTTGAATTACATGATTAATGAACAAACGTAAATAATATTTTTGAGTATTTATTACATATATGATAGGTATATATATTACTGAGGTTTAATCATTACCTTTTGAAGTTATACTTCTTTTGGCGCGTTAGGAAAAAATGATGAGTGTAAATTTTTACAATGCGCGCGCACACCGTCACGAAAAACCGACATCCTGAAGTTAGCTATAGTCAACAGTTTATTCAACAAAAGTATGTATGTATTAAATACCTTTTTTCTATTGTTAGCGTCGTTTTTTCTACAAACGTAGAATAAGGCGAAAGATTTTTTAAAAGATTTTTATATTGTTACGCCAAAGAAGGGTAACTTCTAAAGCGTGTACATAAGTATACACACACTTTATTTTTACTTAAAAAAAAAGATCCCGGATGTTAGATTTACTCTCCTATTAGTATAGATTACTATCTCAGTTGGGGCAAAGTCCTCTCACTGATGATGGACTTATTGATAAGCAAACCTGTGAATGTCGTGCGATAATGACAGATGCAAATAGCGAGTAATCTATTGTACGGTTTTCCTGTGAAATGGTTAATAATAGAGTACATTTTCAAATAACAATATTTTCTTTAGCCGTCCTCGATAGCGATAGTAATAATTACAAGAAAGTGAGTGCATTGGAGCGATCTTTCGTAAATTTAATACAATAGTACGCTCTAGTGACAGATTAATGAGTTTAATTTAAGAAATTCGTTTTAAATCGCCACGTTCAATTATTAAGTATTGAAGATTGTCAACTAAAAACGCTATGAAAAGACGGCAATGATAGTATACGTCGGCGCTGGTGGGGATTTTTTTGGTTATCTTTATCCATTGACCTACTTTGTCTTTCTGTTAATTCTCACCCCTAGTAAGCACAGGATACTGGAAGATGGTAATAAGCCATATATTTTAGATTTTGTATGCGTTAAATAAGTTTTTTTAACATTACAAAGAGAACAAATCCTTCGTCGTACACTTGGCCTTTATTAACAGACTGTTGACGTGTTAGCAACATTACACGTAAACCTTGCATCAATGGAACGAAATATAACAATTGTTTTTACATCACCATTGTACAAACGAATATGAGCTTTATATATATCGAGTTAAACTGTATTATTGTTAAAAAATACTCACCACATTTTTATATAGTTCGCGGTAAATTACGTTACACTAATACTTGTCAGCCTTTCAGCTACGACTGAATCACAGGTGAAGATCTGTCAGGTTAAAACAACTACAGTGTTTATCTATTCTTATCTTTACCTTATCTGTATAGATCGATAACTATTTCATGGGTAAACGTTATCGACACGCCAAATACTATAAAAAAAAATTTTTTGATACCACGTATCTTTGAAATAAGGTTTAACTTTTATTAGGTTTCATAATAATATTTTATGTTTTGTAATCTGTATCACATAAAGAAAACCGTTGATAGAACGGCTACTTGGAAACTCGTTTTGTTTTCTAGCAACATTTTGTTATTCGAAATAAAAACGGCTTCTCTTCCGTATTGCGTTTTTCATGCTTACCCAAGAAACAGTAACAAAATCGTCTGTTTGAATAGCATTCTTTTACGTACTTATTATATATATTATAATATAATGAAATATTGTTATAACTTATTTAATCGGCAAAGATCATCAGATATGAATCTAGTTTTATATCTGATTATCTTTACCGATAAAACCTAGTTTAAAGGTACGTAACGTAGTAAACGTATTAGTTTTAATTATATTGATGGTTATATTTCTGTTTTTTTTTTTTTATTTTAGCACTAGAAAGTGATGCCGTAATTATTGATGATAAATACAATGCAAAGACCTACCGCCCAACAAAACTTAGGTTTGAATAATTTTTCAGAAAGAATAGATTTAAATATTGTGCTTCCTAATTAGTCATTAAATATTTTTTATAATTTATTTTATCGGTAAAAATAATTATCTACTTTATTTTCTTTTTTAATTTAATATTTAAAGATCTATCTTTGCCGATTAAATAAATGATAAGTATATTTAATGACTAATTAGTGAACACAATATTAAATTTAGTTCTTTCTGAAAAATTAGTCAAAAACTTAGTACACTACTAAATCGCTATAATTTGAAGTAATACGCGCTTAGACGGTTTGCTATTTATTTTAGACAGGCGAGTACATAATACTGTTATTATTACCTCATAGTAAAACATTATACAATTTTTGTATATAAACGTATGGTATAGTGATATTTTAGTATATATATGTCTTGCTTTCTCTTTAATAAAACTATATAGGGGTGAGCAGCGTGGTAACTATTCTACATTATACGACCGCGCCTCCCGTGACGCGCACACACGTTGGTAATAACAGTTCCAATTTTGATAATAATTTTGTTTTCAAATATTCGTCTATGTAATGACGTCATTCGGTCTTATTACCGTAATTTGGTAAAAATAATTAAAGTGCGTTTTCGAAGTTTGAACAACTTCGTCATAACAATATTAACGTATTTCACGCGATGTTATCGTATTATCATAATTATTTATCGCATAAATAAACCTTTATAGCGTTCAATTCCATGAAGTCTGATACTTAATGTATATTGATTCAAATGAGTAATATTTTTTTTATTATCTATTAAATTAACGTAGTGCGTATGTACTTATATATCTCAAATTATCTGCTACCTATTTGAATACCTACGTGTTGTATAAGCGTGACACAACTGTCTTTTGCACTTATGTTGTATCGACGAAGGACGTTTTTTGTACAGTAAGTGTATAAGAATGAATATAATATTGAAATATCTCTTAGAAAATGTATGTTTTTATTACCGTCGAACAATTGTTCTTGAGACGCTTGGATCTAAAATAACTATGTCGAGGTAGATATGACTTAATTACAGTGCTAACGAATTTCTCGTTCGTTTTTCATCATTGTGCAATACATGAAATTCTCCTTATCCGCGATGGATGTGTGACGGATTTAGTTGATTGCAAAGGGCCACGCATGTACCATATGCTTATACACAGATCACCCCACACAAATGCACACATAGTACACATAGGGGTTGGATTATTTTTTACACCTTTTCGGACTGAATTACGTCACACAACTTAGCAATCAGATACACAATACACGTATGCATTCGTGAAACATACATGATTGCTTTTACATGTATTTTTCACGAATTCATAAATGTATAAGATAGATAGCTTAGCTTAGATTATGTCCATTACATATGTTAATTTCTATACCACGTTATATTTACACTGAAATTAAACAAATAGAAGAATAAACAACACACACCAAACCAAATTTTTGTACTTAAAATGGAGAACCTCTAAAATGGATGTTCAGTGTTTAGTGAAACCGATATGACCAGTTTCCTAATAACGTATTTCGCAAGAGTAAAGCAACTGCAGAATTAATTAAATATTAATATCATAATGGCAAATTGAAATACGCTATAATGTAAACTAACATATGACTGTTCTATACAGATTTTGGAAGCATTACCTCCATAACATCCAGGAGATCGAACAGGTTGACATCATTCTTCACGCTCGGCCAAGAAGGCTCAACAAGGTCGGCGGTGCATGGAATATTGTTCACACCTTTGTAATGGTTCCACCGAATACCAGATACTAGCTTAGATTTTTTTTATACTTTATAAGTTGGCGTTTGACCACAATCTCATCTCATGTTAAATGATAATGTGATCTAAGATGCGCTAAACCTAGAAGGAGGCTAGCTCTCAAGTTCAACTGCCGAACACACACCAACAGGGGCTTGGCGATAGATTTTCAACTTGTGGGTGGTAGCTGGCGAGGCGGACTTAGAAAAAGCCCTACCATCATGAAAACAGTGACGGTCTGCTCACATTGTGAATGATGAAGACAACGCTAGCAATCTAGTACTGCTTCCATTTCGAAGGAACACTGCCTCATTGAAGAGAGGTCAGTCTTCTGAAAAGTTATCTAACCTTATTTCCATATTCTTCTTTTCGCTACAAAGCTAAACGGATAGTTATGCATTACTCTAGGTACACGGTAGCAACCATCCCGGTCTGAATAAAGAAATTCGTAAATTCTTATGTATGGCGTATTGTGAAGAAATGGAATGGGCACCTGACCAGCGTGCTACCTTCTCCTTATGACATCATGTCCTTCAAACGTACCATGAAAAGGTACTTCTGCAGACCAGTATGAGAGTGATGTCCACTGACGGAATTTTATGTTACAAAAAACAACCCGTAAGTATTCATAGAATAATTTTGGTATTCTGTAAACAGAAGTAACTCTATCGTGATAGATGAGAGGTTTGACCAGTGATATATCAATCCTATGTTCGCATGTTCGACTCCCGGCATATAACAACGAATTTTACGGCATTCGTGTACATTTACTAAATTAAGTTCGTAATACTATCGGTTGACGGTGGAAAAATACATCGTGAGGAAATTTGAACTTGGGAAATATTCGAGTCGTATGTGGGGAAATATAGAACTGTGGATTTCTCGGAGTTTGAAATCGCTAATATGTCGTGTGCTGGTGTGGTGATTAGGCCCATACCTTTCATCAGGAAGAAGCATATAGCCCTGTAGTGAATCTCTTATAGACTGATGATGGTGAAGTATTACTCTAATTGTTGTGCTAAGGTTTGGTGTGTATTCTAAATTTATCACTTTGAAGTTGATATTTTACCATTTCTATATTGCTATAACTTCGCTCTTGCGCAATACGTAATTATCACCCGGGAGTATTAGGAGGCCGTATAGTTCCTAAGTTGTGAAACCATAAAAATGACTTAAACCCTATACATTTATTTTATTACATTGGGCTTATGTTAGACGCTTGTTCTTTATTAATTTGACAATTTTTTTGTTAGTGTGTGTCTGTGTGTGTGTGTGTAATTCAAAATCCATTTCATCGATTTAACTGTTTTCTTTTTTTAACTTATAATTGTATTATTTGGCTGGGCTTTAAAGCGTGATTTGTTAAATCATAAACGGAATAAGTAATGAGGGTATAAGAAATTAACACCAACAGGGTTTCTTGCATTACGAGTGATTACCGCCTTACTAGTTATAATCATCAAGTTGAAAATATGTCGTAAAGCATCTATAGTTATGTTCCGGCTGTTGTATTTGACAGACTGTTTTTTGTTTATATTTGGCGTGTTAATTTAGGCATACCGTCATCTAACATGAGGTGAATTTGTAGTTAAAGGCAAGAGCAGACCTATAAAGCAGAAATAGTAAGTAATCATGTAAGCACCCCCTCTAACTAACTATACTCTGTTAGCCTGATGGGTCTTCACAGTTTCACCGGACTAAGAATCATGTAAGTAGAAATGGTTTAAATAATATACCAATAGAATCTTCTATGAATATAGATATGAATGACTTCATACTGCAATTATGAATCTAACTTTTATATATAAACTAGCTGTTGCTCGCAGCTCCACATGCGTGTTTTTGTAATTGTAAACTACTTCTTATAAGAACAGCTATCTGTTAGTGAAAGTTCCGTGAAAAATGGTTCAAACGTTTTGGAAATAGTACTGCAAACGAAGCCATGGGTAAAAGCTAGTCCAAAATAAAAAAGCGTTAATTACTTTTTATAATGTTAGCTATCTGTCAGTGACAGTTCCATGAAAATAGGTTCAATCGTTTTGGAGATAGTACTACAGATGAAGCGACAGATGATAGCTAGTCTAAAATAAAATAGCCTATGTTACCCGCCGTAATTGTAACTATCCGTCAGTGAAATTTCTGTCAAAATCGGTCCAGCCGTTTCGGAGATTACCCGGAACAAACAGACAGACAAAAATTAAAAAATATATATTTTTGTTATCAATATCGTGTATACGTTCATATCCAATCAGGAAAAAGTTGTTATTTTGATATTACAAACAGACACTCCAATTTTATTTATATGTATAGATGTATAGATTACAACGATTATTTCAGGTCACACGAGGTATTGTAACAAATATTTAGCTAGAAAAAAATACATTAACGTGTACTTTTTTTAGTTCCTGCATACGGAGACGCAGATATAATTGGTTATAATATGGAATAAAGCCTTCCATACATATCGTTCCTAACAAAACAATTATACGCACTCCTTAATTATAAAGATTCAAAAGTCAAAAAGTTTGTAGTCAAAATTATGAAAGTCAATGTTTAAAGTTAACAACAGTTGTATTGGGATGGTATGCACTCACCTGACCTTCCATTGCGCATTGGTTCGGTAGACGGGTAGGCAGCTTGACGGGGCTGTCGTCTGGGTGGCATGGTTTTTTTTTATACTTTATAGGTAAACGTTTTGACCACAACCTTATCTGATGTTAAATGATGGTGTGGTTTAAGATGGTAAGTCACGCTTAACCTAGAGGGAGACTGGCTCTCAAGTGCAGCTGCCGGAACACACAAACAGGTGCTTGGAGACAGATTTTCAACTTGAGGGTGGTAGCTAGCCAGACGGACTTAGAAAAACCCCTACCATCATGCTATGGTTTCATAACGATGGTTTCTTTCACCGTAAGCTCCGACTCAGTTGCTGGGATTCGAACCTACGTACTTCGACGCTGCGTCCGAACACACTACCAACTGAGCCATCATTGCTTCGGTGGTGCTTGGCTTGTTCGATCCCGTGTCACTCCATAGCGCGGCAGACGATATCTTGTAGGTTTTTTTTTAGTCAGGGATGGTATACATGACTACATGGTATAAATTAAAACCATTACGTTTCCAAATCACAATTATACCGATATTCGTTTTATAAACATCTGTTTATGTGATCATTATTTATACAAATTACTATATATGCGTTGTTTTTTATGTATAGTTAATATCATTTGTATAGGTATGTATTTGTTTTTATACCAGCAAGATCCTGCAATGTGGTCTTTCGTAAAATAGTATTCTTCTTTCGTGGGAACCTCTTATGTCATGTGGATTAATAACAGGTCGTTTTTTAATGGACTTGAATACTGTAATGTTTTAATTGACCCCAGTAATAATTTTACCAATTTTATCTCTGTCAAATGTTATTGTACTTCTTAGATTCTTTGGGAAGTAACAGTGATATATACGGTATATAGTAGTTTGAACGACACGACTTAAATTTTATTTCTGTGTGGAGATTTACATCAATTATAGAAACACATTTGTTTTCACAATGCACTTACAGATAATGCCTTGTAGCATTAAGCTCACTAATGTACGAAGTAAAACGTGCATAAAAAAGTTATCATAATTTTATACATTTCTTATAGCGATAATTTTTCATATATTTATTTCCATTGCTATAAATTGATATAAAAGTCGAAAAATTTTACTTTGATCTTTATTGAAAATGTAATTAAGGTAAACGATAAAATATACAGCGCCTTTGATTATAGTTTACTTCCGCTATCTGCAACACATCTGCTGAAAGTTGAACGGGGCTTTGTTATAAAAAGTTTTGTATGTATTTTTTGTAACTTTTTCCATTAGACCGGATTCCCCCGAGTCAGGCGGTTCGCGTGAGAATGAGCAATTTCCTCTCAACCGCCACGATTTCGATCTGACTTCCTGTCGGGGCAGCGATTTTAAAATTTATAGAATCGCTTTACATAAAATTGAAATAAGAACAGAGCTGCCCCTCAGCGCGCGCTAGAACCAACAATATTTTAAAAACTGCCCGTATATTTTCTTTATAGTTTTCACATCTCGCTTTTCTATACTCAAAGATTAATCCATTAATCATAATTAGTAGGTTTAAATATATTTACGCCCATATGGTTATTTAAATGTGTTTTTAATTGTCTTTGTCTATTTTTAGTAGTAAAAAAACCCTTCTAATCTAAGAAATAATACCAAGTTAATCTAGTGTATTCGAATTATCAAAAAAGGTAAATCTAATAACAGATCTAAAATTCCATTGGGCATAAAAAATACTGTAATAATAAACGTTACAAATAATTAATGGTTCAGCTTTAGCTTAGAATAAAAAAAGTAGAAATATATTAAAAGGAAATACGGCCACTTTCAAAAATTTATTGTTGAGTTTAAGTTCGAACACTAGTATGTCTGACCATAAATTTATGTAATTTAAACGATTATACAAAAGACAATGCCTTTATGCTACACATATAGAAAGGAAGTAATTCTCCAGGATTTGACAAATATGTTTATACTTGAGATTAGCTTGTCAACCGAAATAAATAAAAAAAACATTCACTCTAATATAGTTTAATTGGGATATTAACTTTTCAAGGCATCCTCCTCAGGTTCAAATACATGCTACTTTCTTCGACGTATTGTTTCCACCATCGCTACTTATTTGCATTATTTAATTTTATATATAAGTAAATATAATTGTAACTTGGGAAAACCAAGTTTCCTACATCATTTTTTTATTTCTCTTAAAGATAGAAACAAGAAACAATATACCAATAGAATTACATTTTTACATTAAATTTCTAACTCTAAAATTTCAACGGTCATCTGGCAAGTCAGTCGAGTTCTCAACTCTATAAATCGAGTTGATTGCAGATCGAAAACTGTAGTTTATATTACGCGAACAATGCCTTTGAAATAACGAACTCAATTCTGTTAAGTCAGTTGCACCTGAGCGTTCCTTTCCCGGTAACGGAACACCTTTTCTTAAAGATCTTGGAATTTTCACATTATTTCAAGAACTTGAGAAAATAAAGAGGTAAGAAATGATGTTTTAATATAAATTTTGTTAGTAACAGAAATACATAAGTTTTTTTTTAATATTTTACCTCCGCATAATTCAGAATTTGCCATTCTATTATTTTATATGATTTTGTTTGATTTGTTACAAAACAAGAATGAATAAGAAATTGCATAACTATTCAAATGAGTAAGCAAAATTAGTTTTAGGAGACTTGTTTCCACAATTTGATTTTTATTTTCAATTAGCAGACGTTGTCCTGCCCTAAAAAAACCCTTGACAAATTATATACCTAAACCTTCCCCGTGAATTTATCTATCTATTGGTGAAGACCGCATTATAATCCGTTGGGTAGTTTTTGAGTTTATCTTTTTTTTTAATATTATAAGGGGCAAACGAACAAGTGGGTCACCTGATGGTAAATGATCACCGCCGTCCATAGACACTAGCAACACCAGGGGAGTCGCAAGTGCGTTGCCGGCCTTTTCAATATGTTACTTCACGTTACTTACGCACTGTTACTTCACGTCGGCTTTCTGTGAGAGGGTGGTACTAGCCCAGGCGAGCCGACCCATTCATGCTGAAACCAGTAATAGCTTCAGCGTAGCTCTACCACCTACAACATCATCATCATCAACATCGCGAACATACAGACAGACAGACAGACGCGGCGGACGACTTTGTTTTATAATATGTATTGATTATTGATAAATAACATTTGAATAGCGTATATTTATGGCCAAAAGTCAAGTGTTTTAATAGAACCGAGCTTAAAACGAACGTTTATTGAAAAAGGCACGGCGAAAACAGATTTCACAATTTCCTTTCAAACGCTAACAACACAACAGCAATATTGTTCGTATCGCTAATAGGACAACAGTGAAAAGCGGGTTTTATTGAATTAAAAATATTGTGGGTTCGCTCTTAAAAGAGATTGAATCGACGAATTAATCGTGGCTCCGTAATACAAATATGGTGTTCAATGTCTATAAGGCATAATTATATTATATTTATACTAGCTGTTGCCCGCAGCTCCGTATGCGTTTTTCTTTATGATTGTAAATTACTTCTTATATGATCAGCTATCTGTTAGTGAAACTTGCGTGAAAAATGGTCCAATCGTTTTGGAGATAGTACTACAGACGAAGTTACGGATGACAGCTAGTCTAAAATAAAGTAGCCTATGTCAACCGATGTAATTTTAACTACCCGTCAGTGAAATTTCTGTCAAAATCGGTCCAGCCGCTTCGGAGATTACCTGAAACATACAGACAGACAGACAGACAAAAATTTTAAAAACTGTATTTTTGGTATCAGTATCATGTATACGTTAATATCCAGTCAGTAAAAAAGTTGTAATTTTGATATTACATACAGACACTTCATTTTTACTATATGTATAGATTATATTTATATTACTAGTTATATTATAGATAATTTATTCGAATTAAATATTTTTTGGTTTCCTCGTTCCTTGTCCTTGTCATCTAAGTAAGTGAATTGAAAATTACTTAAGTGCGCCTACATTCATGATGCTTTGGCAGACGGTGTTGGAGTTCATAGACCTCAGATATACCGACGTACATTTCGATACATATAATAGAGAAGAGAAGATGTAAAGCTATAAGCAGGTTTTCTTGCTCGTCTATTAAATGATGAGTTCTGACAGATGACAATAATAATACCCACTTTAAATGGTTTTATTAAGAACTAGCTGACCCCGGCGAACTTCGTAACGCCTAACAGTCGATTTTTAATACTTATTCTGTTATTCGGGACCATCGTATAAATATTGACATTCATATTTTTACGATACTAACGTCACTCAATTGTTTTGCCTTCCCGGAACCTTTCCACTAACACTTAAACCTTATGGTACGGTATTAAAGTTCAAATTGACTTTTAAGTATTATTACGAATCATTTGTATGGGAGTATAGAAAAGTGTCGTTTTAAGACTTTTCCAGGTAATTTTTTTTTATTTTTCTCTCCGTAAGATCCATCCTCGTACTTCAAAGAATATTCTAAAAAAAGAATTAGCGAAATCGGTTCAGATGTTCTCGAGTTTTGCGCTTAGCAACACATTTAGCGATTCATTTTTATATTATAGATTAGCCATAATTATAGACAATATTAAATAATCATTATCGGTAGCTTGGCAAAGGCCCACTCCAGGGCCATAGGTCTCTTCCCGAAGGAAGGTATGAACATAATCACCACGCCAGCCCATGACGTATTGGTGATTTCGAACTCTGAGAAATCTACAGTTCTATATTTTTCCCACATACGGTGGTACCACAAGAACATTTCTCAGGTTCAGGTTTCCTCAAGATATTTTCCTTCACCGGCATCCGATAGTTCTACCAATTTAAATTAGTAAATGTACGCCAATTCCGAAAAGTTGGTAGGTACATGCCGAGGTTCAAACCTGTGGACATCGGATTAACATTCCACCGGTGAAACCACCAGACTACCACTTATACAAATATATGTAATATATTTTAGTATACATTACAAATGAGTTATATATGTTCAGTGTCTACCAAAATTCTTGCAGATGGATAATAAATTGATATTAAACTAGACTATGACCATGCCATTATGTTTTAGACTAATTTCTTTTATAATATACGCATGCAATTACGATTAAAATCATATTTTAATGCATATGTTAGTAGTCTGGTGTAATCAGGGTCAACAGGGTATGCCAGTTCGAAAAAAATATATTTTAATGGCTTTTTATTTTTAATATATATGCTTATTTTGACTAAGTATTGCTTATATGTAAATGAATTATGCGTTGCCAGTACTAGGCTATTTACGTTCCGTTCTAACGGTATTCATAATTTTATCACATAATTTAAAAATATTGATTAAGTGATGGTGGTTATTACAATTTTATTGCAGTATTATAATTATGAAAAACGTACACCATGTATTTTAATGCTTAAACTATAATTATAATCTGTGTCTTGATGCCTTATGAGAGTTGTTTGCGTGAAATGGAATATCTCGGATCTGTCAGAGTTCGTTAACCGGGTGACAGTATATACGAGTATACCGCGTTACAAAAATGAATACAGGTTTTGTTCTCTTGACGTTAGCAAAGATAATATTGTTTCGCGATATTATTAAATTAAAAAAATAAAGCCTAACATAAATGTCTACATATTTAGGTAAAAAAAAATCATTTACGTAGGTATTACTGCAGTAAGTCATAACTGAAATAGATTTTACTTAACTTGAAATTACTGGTAGATATGGCAGTATATAAGATCCCTGTGAAACTTTTGAAATTTCAACGGTCTCGAAAAAGACTCGACCGTTCGCAAGTTGGATTCGTATTGAACTTTGAAACTGCAACTATCGAACATTTCTTGATTGCACTCCCTCTTGGAAATTTTCAGCAAAGACTTTATTAAAGGTAGTGAGTACGATATTGGAAATGAGTTTTTAATCTAAACCTTCTCTTATTGTATTGTACTGATCGATTTATCTTAATAACGAAGTGTGACGTCAGTCAGTCGGACAGTTTTTTTTAAAGTGAAACGTTTTTTTACATTGCCTCATTTTTTTCGTCCATCTATCGCATGTCCCAATACAGCTGGCCGTAGAGTAGGGGTAAAGTGAAAGACGCTCAGAAGAAGAAAAATGATTCAATAATTTAAATAAATCTTATGCTCAGTTTTATAAAATGGAATAATTTTCCGCAATTGTCAGTTAAATGACTACGTACCGAAAAAAGTTTCATTCGCATCATGGTTTCATAAAACCACACGATTTTTAACTTCGTTCAATTGTACTGATAGCTGAAATATCAATTCATATATATTTGAAATTATACTTGAAAATGATGAGAGTAAATTTTTACGATGCGTGCGCAGATCGTCACGAAAATCCGACACCCTGAAGTTAGCTATAGTCAACATTTTATTCAAAAAAAGTATGTATGTATTAAATACCTTTTTTCTGTTGTTAGTGTAGTTTTTTCTACAAACGTAGAACAAGGCGAAAGATAAAAATTTTGAAAAGATTTTTATCTTCTTACGACAAAGAAGTATAACTTCTAACGCGTGTACATAAGTACACACTACTTTTTTTTTGTATCATTTAGATAGTTTATACTAGTGATATAAATAAATCTTTTCTGGTATTAGTCACGAATGTATACTAGTATCGATATTAACCAACAAATGTTACCGCTTTATAGGGTTAAAAAATACTAAATAAAAACAACAAAATTGTCTATGCGGTTCTCGTTGGTATCCACAGAATCCTTCGTTTGCCAGCCTTGTTAAGAGTAGACGAATCGATTCCCTTAATTCTATCAAAAACTTTGAACTGAAGACTGGTTACTTAGATATGGCTGGACTGTTATATTAATCTTTGGTGCGTCAGTTAATGATGTAATATCTGAACAACTGCATTTTAGTCATTCACCTTTATATACAGAGTGTTTTTATTATTGTTACTAATACTAAACTTTAGGTAAATTGTTAATTAAAATGATCGAAATTCTTAAAAAAAAACAACATATTTTATAGAAATTAAGCTTAAAGAATATGTTATGGAACGAAAAGAACATTCTGAGTAAAATATACTTATCTATTTTTAAGCTGTAGGAAATCTACTTGATGTTACGGTTTCTTTGAAAAATATTTAAGAACTGTTTAATAAGTAATTTAATTTATCACACGAGTTTAAAATAATCGTGTGAATAGAGCTTTTCTCCATAAGTGTAGATACCACTTATAATAATAAGAAAAGAGAGTAATAATTTTCGAAAAAAAAAGAGTGCATCTAATACTGTGCATCGATAAGTCATCACGCTGTCTTATTTGTTAATACAAATGTTTGTGAATGATTAATTCTGGATTGTTCTCAATATTTCCTCAGTATTGAAAAATAGTATATTTTTTTAAGTACAGGCCGTAATCATGTAGTTGTAATTATTATTTATATCTTTAATTAAATTATATTTAAATATTAAGAGATACACTTTCATGTGTTTTCAAATATTAAAAATATTATAAAATCATTAACAAAAGGACGGTACAGTTTAACTTGCTTTATTTAACACAATCAGTATTTATCAGATTCTGATTCTAGTATAAATTCACCAAACCATCTGTGACATCATATAATTACACGGTGAAATTCATTAGTAGTTGTGATCCCCGAAAGATAATTCATCTACCTACATACATTTGACGTCGCCACCTACAAACTCCACGGCAATATATTGAATTATTCAATTTAGACGCATCATACAAGTGAGTCACTAAGACTTGATTCTGAGTGATTGTATATCATCCAAGCATGTATTTTCCCTATCAGTTGAGATTATGTTACATTGCAAAGTGACAAAGCGATCGTAAATCTGACAGAAGCTAAGCATCCTGTAGTTATACATTAAACGACGTTTCCTTCGAACTCTCTGTCCCATTAGAGATATGGCGCAATGATAAATGGATAACATAACTGCTTAACCCATATGAGAAAACGCAATGTTTTATAGCCTATAGAGAATTTTTAAGTCGTCTATCTATTTGCCAGTTAAAGTTTGATCATAACAGTTCAGCCATTTAAGAGATTAGTCCAAACAAACAATAGATATAATTTTATTTATATTTACATCTATATATAGTTAATAATATAAAATGCGTACAAACTCAAACTTAATATCATCTGCGTGCAGTATTTATGCTAAATTAACAGGAGCCAAAACTGCTTGAGTCAATTCAATAGCATTTAGTGAAGGTAAATGTAGTGGACGGCGAAACTTAGATAGCATACAAAGTTCTAAATTATCCAGTCACCGGGAGCAGAATGTTATATAAATAAGTTTAAATTCATTGCCTATGCAATAACATTGTGGTTCCAGTTTAACAAACTACTACTAAATACTGCACAGTATCTAATAGTTAGTTTCAGGAGTCGCACTTGAAAGCTAGTCCTAATTTCAGACTGAAGTATCGAAAGCTTGGCAGCGAATGCTACCGGATAATCCATTGTTTCGCGATTCGATTTCGTCCAGTTGAATATAAAGTGTGCACTATTTTATAAGGTTCCTCGTAACAAGATTCTGATACTAAATATACAAAGGCAGTATTATTGTTATTTTGATAAGGACTGTGTACGACAAAATCGTTATCTAAATTTGCTCTTTT
This sequence comes from Antheraea assamensis, assembly GCA_035772565.1. Lineage (NCBI taxonomy): Eukaryota > Metazoa > Arthropoda > Insecta > Lepidoptera > Saturniidae > Antheraea > Antheraea assamensis. The sequence continues at coordinate 1,381,792 of JAQQSE010000022.1, read as the reverse complement.
GCAAAGGGATTATATTCTAGTATGTTGCGGGACGTTCTATATATAAACAAGCAGAGATAAAACAGTTAAGAACATCTCGCTCTTCTGTTTTTCAGTCGATTTTCTTTATTCCTTCTTTTTATGGTAGCTATTGACGAGCTTCAGTGTTATAAACTTGAAATATTAAATAATTATGATCAAATTTCGACTACTGGACGACTACTCGTTTATTATAAAAGCAAGTGGATAGTATCGTACTACCAATCGAACTGCTCTGACTACAGTGAACACCTGCCTGCTAACAAATCTAGTCTTTTTTATGCGATTGGAGGCAAACGAACAGAGGGGTTACCTGATAGTAAGTAATCACCGCCGCCCATAGACTCCTGCGACACGAGAGGTATCACAAATGCGGTGCCGATCTTTGAGGAAGGAGTAGGCTCGTTTCTTGAAGGTCTGTGGGTTGTATTGGTCCGGAAACGCTGCCGCTGGGAGTTCATTCTTGAGGGCCGACGTACGTGGGAAAACGCACGCGAGAACCGCACAGTAGACAACTTCCAACCATCGAGATGACAGTGATGGAATTTCATTTTATGGTGAGTTGTTCGGTAATTGTACTCAGCAGAAGGTATCAATGCGACAAAAGTTTTCGCTAAATTGTAGCGATTTTTCAAATGGTTCATTTTGAAAATATGTACTCAAGGATCTATAGGTTTGTTACACGCACAGCTGCACTTGGGACCGAGACTTCATCTAGATTTACCGTATTAGAATTTAAATCCATATCGTCTTCTAATATCAGTCTGGTTCTATCAATGACGTCATTGTTGTCTAAATTGTAAACAGATCTTCAAATTACGCCAACGTAATCTATATACCTACTGCTTAGTCATTATTATTTCATTTAGTATTATAATTTCTTATCATTAAGCCATCGCAATTTATTTCGATAATGATCAATCTATAAACTTTTAAAATTACACTTAAATTTGTTTATCATTAATTAAACAGATTAGTTCTAGTTATTCAGAATTCCAAGACCCAGTTCTTTTTAATTTAGTGGCTTATTGAGATATAGTACATTAAAATGTTATTTTATCCATGATAAAGAAAAAAAAACATGACACTGTAGAGCCAATTTATTGTATTTTAATGCGTACGATGTGAAATCTATGTAGATGCGGCAACGCGGATGTGATACCTCCGGTGTTGCAAGCGTCCGTATGTTGCGGTGACTGCATACCATCAGGCGGCCTATATGCTTGTTTGTCACTATTGTGGTATAAAAAAATGAAGCGAATATTTTGAAGCGATGATGGCTCAGTTGGTAATGTGTTCGGACACAGCGTCGAAGGACGTAGGTTCCGTTCCAAGCAACTGAGTCGGAGCTTTCGGCGAAGGAAAACATCGTAATGAAACCATAGTATGGTGGTAGGGCTTTTTCTCAGTCCGTCTGGCTAGCTACCATCCTCGAGTTGAGAATCTGTTACCAAGCACCTGTTGGTGTGTTCCGGCAGCTGCACTTGAGAGCCAATCTCCCTCTAGGTTAAGCGTGACTTACCATCTTAGACCACATCATTATTTAATATCAGCTGAGTTTGTGTTCAAAACGTTCACCTATAAAGTATTAAAAAAAAATGTGTTGATATAAGAACAAAAAAAAAATAATTGCACGCCGTTTTAAACACATTGCGCTGACGGAGGGATGTGAGATTTGATATAGTTAAGTTTATATAGAGAAGGAGTGCAGTGGGATATAATTAATTTATAATGTGCGTTGCAAATATCTATAATATAAAAATGAATCGCTAAATGTGTTGCTAAGCGCAAAACTCGAGAACAGCTGAACCGATTTCGCTAATTCTTTTTTAGAATATTCCTTGAAGTACGAGGATGGATCTTACGGAGAGAAAAATTACCTGGAAAAGTCTTAAAACGACACTTTTCTATACTCCCATACAAATGATTCGTAATAATACTTAAAAGTCAATTTGAACTTTAATACCGTAACATAAGGTTTAAGTGTTAGTGGAAAGGTTCCGGGAAGGCAAAACAATTGAGTGACGTTAGTATCGTAAAAATATGAATGTCACTATTTATACGATGGTCCCGAATAGCAGAATAAGTATTAAAAATCGACTGTTACGCGTTACGAAGTTCGCCGGGGTCAGCTAGTATTACATAAAATAAAGGAAAACATTAATTGTTTTCGTTTATACTCAGTTACGAATACATAAAAGCTAAACACGTATTCGTCTGTATTCAAAGAGGAGCAATGCATAGAGGTGTAATCATTGAAGACGTAATAGATGGTAAGATAGATAATAATAGAAGTCTATGTTAATAAAAATCAATTGTTCTATCAATTGTTGCATCAATTGTTACATCAATTGTTGCATCAATATGAGTGCACTTTAAAGCGCCTGGACCTATTGGACTAACTTTTGTTCCGTTTGTTATTATCAGGACAGGGTTTATATGAAAAATCGTAAGGAAAAGTGACATTTTTGGATTAAAAAAATCTTCATTCTAGTGCTAGTGAGTGCTAGTGATATATAAAAATTGTATTCAAAACTGAGTTACGATTGAATACAAACTACTGGACGAATATTATTTACCAATTAATATACGTAATCAGTGTCATACTTAATCTCCCAGTGTAGTGATGGATTGATTGTGTGTGACCAGTGTTCCCATCGGAATTTTTGAAACCAATTACATCGGTGTAATATTCATTGATTTACATTAGAATGTGTAGCATTCTTTTTAATTACTACTGTAACTACGATGAACAGTGTATGCAAGCGGCGTTAGAATTTAATATACAATTAATACAACTGAACTTTAATAATTAATGTACACAGAACACGTTAATATTTCATTGTGCGATCTGTTTGGAATCCGCTTAGGTTGGCACTCCCACTACTCCGCCCCGCGTCGTGTTCAACCCCACCGCGTCCGGCATCCGGCGGAAACGGTCCTCGGGTGGCAGCGGCGGAAGCGTCTGTTTAAGCTGCATCTGATAGCGCCCTCTCGTGAACTGTACGTAATTATCACTTCGGATCACTTTAGTACCGTTCTTGAGATCAAAGATTTTATGAGGCTAGATTCGTATTTTATTTATTTCTTATTTTAAATTCAACTTCAAAATTCCTTATAAATGTTATTATATATGTATACATGATTTATACTTGTGGTTCATAAAACAATCACAGTTATTTACGCTACGGATTTTTGGATTTTTTGTAACTGTCTTTTTTTATATTATACCTGTACACAAGTATATCTTGCAGCAACATATATCACAGCAACTGGCTGCATTTAGATGAGCAAGCATGTTTTTTTTCCTTTGAATGTTGCACTGAAAATACAGTATAAAATTTAATTGTACCTACCATTTCATTTTCTTATCAAGAATAAGTAATACCTTTATACAATATCATACATATTTAGTAAATTCACTGTAAAATTGAATCATCACGAATGCCGTACAATTATTGGCCCGAATACTTATCGGATATAAATCGTGTAGAAGGCAGTTATGTAAGGAACTAATTACTTATCCCGCTCTACTTTTTTATTTGGTCGAATGAATGTTCGCTCGCAAATCATAAGCAAAATTGAGAGGTTTGACAGGAAATTGTGATAAAGGAAATGCTACGGGAATATATCAGTATAGAAAAAATGTTTTGATAGATTCTCGAGCCAACAAATAACAATATTGTGTATGACGTTTGTGTTGATACATACCGTCTCTGTTTACTGCTTATATAAATTGCGTATATGCCGTTGTAAATTTCGATATACCTGTTAATTATTTTTTGTTAAGGAATGCATACAGCAAGCCGATAAAATATGACAGTTAACTTGCATTAACTTTGTTTTTATGCAATACAGAAAAGGACATAAGGATCCTTTAATTCAGAAAAGAATACTGTTCCCGCGGAATATACCAAACTTACATTAACGTAAGCGAAGCCGCGAGTAAAAACTGGTGATGTGTAATCGGGACGCAACTACATCAGGTGTGAATGTTAAAAAACCTACCACAGCAGCATGCTTATGCGTGTCGCGTTCCGTAAACAACGATAGGCATGCTCGCAACCCTAATGGACTTGTGACGTCATACTTTCACAGGCTATTGATGTCGATAGGCTGATACTACTATATATCCAATGCCTTGATAAAAAAATAAATAATAGAGAAACGTGTGGGATTCAGAACATAGTAAATTAAGTAGATACTTTGCTAAGGCCCGAAGCAATGAAAGATGAGTATTACGATGGAAAAGCAAAATGCAGAGTTTATATTCAAGCGATTATTTTGAGAGGCGACATAGTTAGCTAAACAGTTGGATGTTACATTATAATCCCCCCGTATAAACCCAAGGCGAACGAACAGGTCCGATTATCAGGCGATTAGATTAGATTAGATTTAGACGATTAGATTTCATTATTAACGATTTGGGGTAGAGATTGTCTCATGAGGTATTCGACTTCAGTTGGGAGTTTTTCTACCTAAGTCAAATGTTAGAAGAAAGAAGAAGAGAAAAAAGTGGTCCAGATGGGTCCATCACGACCGGTAGGCTACAGTAGTCAATCAATTGTTACAAACGAGTATCGTTTGCATGATGATATGTTAGTTCATCTCATTAAAGTGTACGGGCACATTCCGTGCCTCACCATAGCTTAAGTCAACTAGTATGCATTACGGATTGTAACAGTACGGACGCGCAATAAATATTACTTCCAAGTATCCGTGTATTAATAAAGTCACCTTAGTAAGGTACCTATCTACCTATATACAGTACCCAGCATACTCAACAAAAGTATGCGATCAAGATTTTTAGTTAAATATAAAAAAAAAAGTAGTGTGTACTTATGTACACGCGTTAGAAGTTATACTTCTTTGGCGTAACAAGGTAAATATCTTTTCAAAAATTTTATCTTTCACCTTATTCTACGTTTCTAGAAAAAACGACACTAACAATAGAAAAAAGGTATTTAATACATACATACTTTTTTTGAATAAAATGTTGACTATAGCTAACTTCAGGGTGTCGGTTTTTCGTGACGGTGTGCGCGCGCATCGTAAAAACTTACTCTCATCATTTCTCCCTAACGCGCCAATAGAAGTATAACTTCAATACATATTTTTGTAATCGAAATAGGCAAGGTTATAAGACAAGATACAGAAGTACGAAATACAAATACGAAACGTACTGTATTTAATGTACCCATTACGTACATAATAATAGATGAATAGACGTACTTAATATATCCTTACAACGATTTGTTGTCGGTACGTTCCGTGTAATGCTCGATGTATGTTGCGTACAATAGCCGGCGCTGTATACAATAAACTCCTTACATATGACGCTTGAATGGGGATATGTGAGGTATTATGGGAGAGTACGCATTCGCTACTGATAAACGTCTCAACATATTGCTTACTTATGTATTTACTTATATTGTTTACTCGCTAAAAAGCAAAACCGAAATCATTTCAGTAGGCAAATTTTTTACCGTGTTCTTTTACCAATGTTCTGTACATGTCTTAACTCCTAAGGCAACTGATTAGCATGACAATTATGATCGAAATATATAAAAACTCAGCAGCGCGACCACCGATACAGAAATAGGCAGGGTTTTCATATTCGAAGCATACACAGGCTATTTTATACGCGTAACACAAATACATTGTAGGTGGTAGAGCTACGCTGAAGCTATTACTGGTTTCAGCGTGAATGGGTCGGCTCGCCCGGGGTAGTACCACCTTCTCACAGAAAACCGACGTGAAGTAACAGTGCTTGCACTGTTGCGTTTAGTTCGGTCAGTGAGAGCGCCGGAGGCCCACATATTTTAAAGGCCGGCAACGCACTTGTGACTCCCCTGGTGTTGCTAGTGTCTATGGACGGCGGAGATCACTTGCCATCAGGTGATCCACCTGTTCGTTTGCCCCCTATAATATAAAAAAAACATTCTTAGATATTACGATTATATATATATAAAATCACATAGTTGCAGACATTTGTATGACAATGCACCAATGTTAATAAAGACGCGATACTAAGAGGGATTTATGTTTACGATTCACAGCGTGCGATGACATCAGCCAGTGCTAATAGCCATGGCTCTCTATTCCAGACGTATCCTGATATATTACGTTTGTCATATACAGGCGTTACATGTGATACGGTAACCGCGTAACCGCCATTGTATTTTCAACCCTATTCGTTATTACATAGTATGTGGAATTTTCGCTGCATTAATAGCCCAGTTTTGACATTTGTTTAGTAACATTTTTTTTTGTATACAGAACTATGGTAAAAAATGTTATTCAGTATTTAAATTAAAATTATATTTTTAATTCAAATGAAATTCAACTCAAATTAGTAACTCAAAGTTATTGTTGAAAATTAAACTTACTGTCACATAAGACGAGTTCACTTGATTCAAAATTAAATAATAAAATGTCTAATACGACGTCAAAGAAATTCGTCCATCAAGTAGAATAAATCTTTTAAACTTTAAACTGCGTTCATATAAACTAAGTTGAAACCTAAAGTTTGGATTGAAATTACTTTTACTCCCTTTATATCGTTTTAATTTAAAATTAGAGTTTAGTAAACGCTTTATAATAATAAATATTCTGAGATATAATTTACAACGAATCTGAATTTAATTAAAATTGGTAACTGATACCGAAAACACTTTATTAAAAATAATTTCATGGCCCATTAGTACTTACTGATGTACATCGTTTTTAAAATATATAAAAGTTTTATTGGTTATTGGAAAGTCTTAATTAAATTATAACGACATCAGAGAGGCTGTTATAAAGGATTCATAATAATAATAAGCATGTTTTTATTTTCATCCAAGGTTACTTTTAATACTGTCCACCTTAATTACTTTATTATATTTTATAGGCATATTTCGAGTGGAGACAGATATATACATATATCTTGATAGATAAAAGATTAATAACGTATTGCTAGAAGAAACGGTGTCAGTCAGAATACAGCTGAAAGAAGTTTAGTATACAACGTTGACGTAGGTACACCGCCATAAGTCGATGACTATGTACATATGTACTTTTATAGTAACATATATTATAAATCTCAAGAGACTGAGTTATCATTCTGGCTAAAAAATGTTTTTTAAATTTTATTTTAGAACTGGTTTATAAAGGTTATAAGTTACAAAGTATTACACTATGATATGGGAAATTACCATATAAAGATAGGTTATGCAGTGCCATACGTGAGAACGGAATAGTATTGTGGGTGGATAGGGTACGCAGCACGGGTTATAGAGTCCTAAAGACGGGTTCATTGTCTAAGGGAAATCGATATTTACGGAACTGTGAATGCCTATGCTAGCAGGATATTATGTCACGTGGCTCTGTTACCTGGTCCCCCCCCATCCTCCCCCCACTACACAAGAGTTGTGTTCTATACCTAGTTTGTTTAATAGAGTATACAGTTCTTTTCAATTTTAAAAATGAAATTCGAGTGAAGCTTCAGATGGTATCTAGTAATTGTATATTCAAATCTTCTCTTTTCATACTTTTTTTTTTTTAATGTGGGAAGAAATCTTTCATTGGACACTGGACACTCACAGCCCTGAGGAGCTGTGGGGTGTCAGGCTCTTACTGACTAAAAAAACCCACGAGATACCGTCTGCCGCGCTATGGAGTGGCACAGGATCGAACAAGCAAGCACCATGCCACCCCGGCGACAAGGCCCAGCGCGAACGCCCTGACCGCGACGAAAGCCCGGTCAAGCTGCCTACCCGTCTACCGAACCAATGTGCAATGGAAAGTCAGGTCCCCAGCCCCTTCCCTCCTTGGCCCGGTTTGGCAATCAAGGGGTCACCCCCACCAACCACCACCACCTGTTACTTTTTTACGTGGTTTTCTACCACGCATACTTTTTTTTTTTTTTTTATTAACGTGGGGAAATCCCTTATGGATACACACCCTCTCGGGGGAGAGAGTGTGTTATGTCCGACTCGCACGGACTAAAACCCCACGGTATACCGACCGCCGCTTTGCTTAGGGCGACATGGGACCGTACAAAGCTATCACCATGTCGCCCCTGCGGTCAGCCCGGCGGAAGTTGGCCGCCGGGCTCCGTCCTTATAGGGAGGTAGACTGGGTATACAACCAGCTACCTCCCCTCGTCAGCCAGACTTGTGCAATGAGGAGATGGGCCCCCCGGCCCATCTCCTCTAGTTCGGCTACGGAGGTGGAAGGAGGCGTGCAAACCGCCGCCTCCTTCCACCGGCTCTTCTTTGGCGGAGAGGGCCGCTAAGAGGATCCAGCTCTCGGGCCCTCTCCGCCGCCTCCTTCTGCGAGATGACGTCCTCGCAGAAGGAGACCATCACTTGCCATGCCTCTTCGCTGCCGAGCATGGCCGAAACCACACTCGGCAACGATAAGTCCGGCCCTACCGCCGCAGCCAGAATGCGGCGCTGTCCCTCCCACGCAACACACTCAGACAGAGTGTGCTGCGCGGTATCCTCCTCAGCACCGCATTCATGGCATGCGGCGGTGGGCTCCCTGCGAGCGATCTGGTGCAGGTACCTGCCAAAACAGCCATGGCCGGTGAGTACCTGCACCAGTCGGAACGTCAGGGAGCCCCACTCCCTACTAAGCCATTCCGGCAGGACCGGACGGACGGCGTCAATAGTGTAACGCCCGAACCGCGCGTCCGCCAGGTCCTGCCTCCACCTCTCCATTGCCACCTCCCGGCCCTCCCTCCTCTTAGCCTCAACCTCCCTGGGAGCCGGAGGTTCTCCCAGCCGTTTCCTTGCCGCCGTGAACTCGTACACGGCGGCAAGAACACCTGCCCCAGCTCCCAGGGTAGGGAGCCGGCGAGCGCAAAGGCCGCTGCTGAGGCCACGGTGCGGTACCCTCTGACCACCCTCAGTGCCACAATGCGCTGCGCAGCGCGCAGCGCCCGCACATTAGCGGCACCGAGGGCGTCGGCCCACACCGGAGCCCCATAAACGGCCATCGCCCGCACGACTCCCATATACAGTCGGCGGCACCCGGCACTCGGTCCCCCAATGTTGGGGAGCAACCGGCCGAGTGCCCCCGCCGCTCTTGTGATTCGCGGTCCGAGCCCCGCAAAATGGGGCTCGAACCGCCAGCGCCCGTCCAGGGTGAGGCCCAGATATTTCATCTGGGTCCCCACCCTGATACGGGCACCCTCCACTATTATGTGGGCCCCAGGTGGTGGCCCTCGCCGAGGCCCATGAAACAAGACGGCCTCGGTCTTCTCGAGAGCCACCCTGAGGCCCAACCTCCTTATGCGCCTGACCACGACGCATACTACGTTAACGAATATTATTTCTACATTCCTTTAATGATAAAGCCAGACACAAGCTATATTTTAATTTACAACGAAATACATTTCTGAATAAAATGAATTAAATTTAAACTGAACACTTAAGATAACGGCCATCGGTAGTACCGAGTTTATTGGCACCCAACGGAGTATTTGAAGTTTAGCAGTTTCGTGTTTGTCTTAAACAAGTTGGACAGTGAAGTAACTAGTCAAACAAACCGGTTCTCCGTCGGATAACATAGATTAAGTCCGGTTTAACAACGAAATTAAATGCTTGTACATGTTTTTCATGTACCAAAACGTTTATAGAGCTATATTTTGTATAAAGTGTTTGGTGCAATGTTCTTAATTTGTTATAAGGTCATATAAAGTGTTTTTTTTTCTATAAAAACAATTCATACATTAGGAATCAAACCCGGTATTGATGACAACTTTAGAAACGTACAGGCACAAAGTAAAGACAATGTCCATAGTTGTTTAAATACAACTTTTTATTTCGTCCTTTTTTATTTATTTAGGGCAATAAACAATTGTACTCAGACTATATAACTGATAAACCTATATATTATGTAACTGTATATAGTATGCATATAACTAATATTAAGGAAAAAATATAGAAAAACATAGTTCTTACAGAATACACCGCTCTGCCGCACACGAAGTAAGTATGCAAATATTTTTAGGGCACTTATTACAATTAATAGTTATCTAGTAACGAGTAATATTGATAATAGTAATAATAAGTAAGTCTTGAATTAAATAATATATATATCTGTGGTAAATAAAAATCTTGTATAAAAAATATTGGCCTAATAAGTGATAATTTTTATAGAAACTTTTATCGATTACTAGCAGGCCCGGCGAACGTTGTCCTGCCCTGATAATAAAAAAATATATACTTATGTCCATCAAATGCTTAAGATAAACTAATGTATTTAATTTGATAAGGATTAATACTGTATCCGTCTAAATAGCCTTCCAATAACCTCATTTTGTGTCCGTTTTTTAGAAGATCTCGTTATCGACTGTTTTGTTATATCTCAAAACAATTAGGCAGCGTTTTCGATGAAAGCTCCCAAGCGGCTTAACATTTCCAACACTTCTGACAATTATCGTTATATTTTAACCAATTTACACAAAACCTTGACAAATTATATACCTAAACCTTCCTTATGTATTACTCTATCTATTAGTGAAGACCGCATTATAATGCGTTCAGTTGTTTTTGAGTTTATCGCGAACATACAGACAGACACGGCGAACGACTTTGTTTTATAATATGTAGTGATAATTTTGTTTGTGTAGAATTATTCATAAGTTTAATATTTTATGCCTTTTCTTAATGTAAATATTTTTTTCTTTTTCCGAGCATATAGTTTAATTAAATCACTAGAATGTTCTTTGAAGAAATCATAAAACTACAAGTATCTGTCAAGAATAACTCCGCCGTGGAGTGCTGAAAGTAATATAACAACGCTAAACTAAATACGGGGCTGGCTGTAGACGTTTGAAAGTTTGTCAATGTTGAGTTCATGCGTACAGTAGTAGTAGTAGCTGTGTAACTCATACAAGTTACTGCTGCGAGTATACTATTAAGTCTCCAACTTAAACATCTGAGTAACTAAGCGCAAGTTGAACCCCGGGGACCTTCCAACCTGCTCACAATTTCAATAACTAACTTTGTCATATCATCTCGGGTAAATAGTTGGCGCGAATTATGTCTTTCCTTAAGTCACGCCTTGAAACTCTCCGAAAATAGAACTTGTCTTTTATGTTATCTGTAGGAAAATTCAAATATAGAAAATTATCGATTTTTTAATATCTCTGAGCTACATTTTATCACTGATCTTTGTTTATGTTTCTTTACTTTGCTTATTTGTATCGAAACAAAGATTATTTTGAAGTTTTGTGTGTTATTGCTTAGGTTAATGAATATCCTTCGAGATGGTTACAACAGTTGTGGCTGATAAAATCGCGACCATCATCGATACATCAGGAATAAAAACCTTCATAGTGGACTACCTCTGTAGTTGACTAACCTTATTACGAAATTAGTTTGTGTTTTTTTTACACTATAAAGGATTAAGCGTTTGATTACAGTCTCATCTGATGTTAAATGAAAATATCGTCTAAGTTGGTAAAAACGTTGAGCGTGGAGGGGCATTGGCTCTCAAATGCAGCTGCCGGAACGCACCAACAGCTGCTTTGTGACAGATTTTCAACTTGAAGCTGGTAACTAGCAAGACAAACTTAGAAAAAGTCCTAACACTATTACGATGATTTACTTCCTCAAAACTGCCGATCACGTCTACGTCGATTGATGCGGTGCCCGAATATGCTATCATCAACTAAGCCATTATCGCGTATGCGTTGATTGCTTAGTAACCAAGTTAAGATTTGTGCCCCGCTGGGTTATGACCATAGAAGATAAGATGATAAATCATTAACAGAGAGTCTTTTTTAGTTTGTCGTATTTTAGAATCAGGCAACGTATATCCAGCCGCCGAAATGTTTGCAAGCTGGTATAACATCGACGGACCGAAGATTTCCGATTCTTTTCTGGTCGCAGCTGTATTTGTATAGTACTTAGTGTGTTACGATAAAAAAGGAAGGAGATAATAAGAAAGAAAAGTTACTTTACAGATATCTAATACAAATTTAAGATGCAACGTTTTGCAACGAGTGTGGTAAGAACGACGATATCTATCATTTCTATATTTAATGTTACAGAATTTATAATCAGAGAACGCCATTTGTTGAGAAGTACAAAATTAACGTCTTGGATGTGTAAGCCTTTATCACAGCGTTCTGGCTGAACCGATTCGGGATTCTTCCAGAATATTCTATAGTATAAGTTTCCGATGTAAATACTTTGTCGTTTATTTTATTTTTATGATTTTTAGTTATGAGTAGATTTAAATTACAACGAAACTGATATATCGACTATAATAAAAATCCTGATATAAATTCAAAGAAAAATAAGGTATATGAATTATGCCCCTTCCTAATTTCCAGAAATAAAACCTTACGAAACAATGACACCTATTTAGATATATTCTAGACACAAATATGAATGAAATACATATAAAACAGGGTTTAATGCTTCGTTATGGAAGAATTATCAAAATAAACATTTATGTTGCTGTTCTCCTAAATAAAAAAAACATTAGGCGTAAAAGCAGACTTAATATTAATAACAACACCGATTTAATTACGAATTAGAAAGCGAAGGAGCCGTTTTTATCCCAAGGATTAAGTGTTTCACTGAGAAATAAGTAATGAACGTTTCCGCTGATCTCTTTGTTGGGTGTACGTTCATTAATTTGGAAGCCGCAGGCCGTGTTGTCTTTAAGCCAGCTCTTCGTTTCGATGAAAAACGAATTTATAATTGTGCATAGATGTTGGAACGGGCTTAATTCGAGCACAGCTTGGTATAGGCATTATGTATTCACATTTGTGAGTGAACGAGGATAATATGTTTGAAAGTGCTTCATCAATGTAAAATTATATTAAAATCGTTTCAGAGGAAATCATAGATTTGTTATATTATTTTCATAATAATTTCGATTGCTTCTAAAAGCTATATAATTCCGTTCAACCCTTGATAATGATTTCTATGAAATCATTTTAAACGAAAGTATGTGTGAGGATGGATTTTGAAGCATCCAATCATTTGAAAGTAATCTCCACGTGCGCTGTATAAATTGTTAGAGTTACACGTAGATAATGCATGGCGTCATAATTTATTAAGAAACAAACGAAGACAAGTATAGTCTTACTTCTGACTGTTGAAAAAGGCATGGTGATTGGATAGTTACACAGGCGAAATATCGATTTGATGTCTGCGGGTTCGCAATTCGATGAGTTCCAAGGAATTTTCCAAAATTAATTCAGCAATTGAAATTGGTAACACTAACGTTTGAACGTAAAGAAAAACATCGCAAGGTAATCTGAACCTGAGAAGTATACTTAGTTTCCACGATGTATCGTGGGAAAAATGTAAAATACTGGAATGCTCTGTGTTTGAAAGTGACACAACAATATGAGCTCTGGCATGATGATTATGTAAATACTTTTCCTCGGCTGAAGGTCTTTTGCTCTGCCGTGGAACTCTCACTGGCTGGAATTATTATGTTATTAATACTTCTATCGAATACGTTCGTAACATAGACTTTGTTTTTTTTTTTAGCTTGTAACCAGTGTGATCTGAACTCCTAATTTCCTTTGATTAACAGTTTCGATTTTGAATATTCTTAAAACAACACTGTTCGGAACTACAGTGAAGATTTACAACAATACTTTAACATTTGTAAAGATTTTCTCAAAGTTCGATTTGGCGACCTCGAAGATCTCAAAAGACAGTGTCCAAGTGTGAACTTCTAATATATAACTGCAAAAAGAATGACGAAATTCGCTACTCTGCTGCATTGCGTTCTGAACCACGTACTGGGACCGCGGGAAGAGTTATTACAAAAGTTACTCGGTACAGAAAGCGTTGTTAAACTTTAATGTAAAATTTATAAGGCTTTAATGTTATGTAAAAAGTAAAGGTAAGTGAATAATTTATATGCAGCTAAGCAATTTAGATTTAGTGATTGCCCTACAACCATGATATGGTGGTATTATGATGTTCCGCCATAGTCTTTGTATAAAGTTCAGTACCTTAGTGTTTAGCGTGTTGGGACACCGCATCGACTGACGTGGTTCGAGCCCTTGTGAATGAATAGGAGTTTTCGGTGAAGGAAAACATCGTGGTAAAACCACAACATAGTGGTAGGGTATCTTCTAACACCTAACTGGTTGGTTAATAATCTCAAGCTGAAAATCTGTAATCATAAACTTATAGGTATATACCGATAGTTACACTTCAAAGTCACTTGCTTTACTTCAAGGTTTATAATGGTTGATCTTTTTTTAAGTTTGCCTGGCTAGCTACCACCCTTAAGTTGAAATTCTATCGCCAATTACCTATAGGTGAGTTCTTGCAGTTGCACTTGGTTTAGCTAGTCATTTAGATTCTATAGGTTTAGCATGAACCTCTTAGGGTCATTGTCATTTAACATCAGGTTAAATGTTGGTAAGTACAGTATCAGCTCGCAAGCAAAGCAGCCCAAATTTCAAAACGCAACAAATTGAAAAAGAGCCCCTGTGACGGGTTTATCATAGATGCGACTGGTAGCGACCCAGTCCAGATATAGGTCCTTAGTATTGGTCTCATCACGATCTTATTCTTCCCTGGGAGCTCAGATCTACTATAAAAATTCCAACCCATATCGATAGACGCGGTTGTCTAAATACTCTAACCATTGAGTCATCATTATCTTAAACTTCAACTGAATTTAAATAATCTATTATTTTATTTCAGAAATACTCTGTACGTTACTACATATTAAATGGTTTATTTTAATAACAATCCACAATTTGAATACTCGTATTAATAATCCTTTCAAACGACATCCATTGTGAATGTAAATTGTGGTCCTTTTGTGAAATATTATACTCGTACGTTTAACGTTGTGCAATCGCTGATGTGGACAGATGTTGATAACATTAATATTATACGGGGGTATATTTATCATATTGTTTTAGATATGATAAACGTTTCGAATACTTTATAATTATTTTTAATACTATCTTTTAATTGCGGTCATATATATAGATTTGATCTTTTCCTCGGGAACATTATATTTTTGTAGCTGAAAGGTATCCAATGCCCTTTTCTGTACCCCTGATAACATGCATGTGAAACCTAATAATATATACACTAAGACATGAAATCGTAACATACAAAGAAACAAGCTAACAATCTCATCTAAACAAAGTCGTCCGCCGCGTCTGTCTGTCTGTCTGGATGTTCGCGATAAACTCAAAAACTACTCAACGGATTGTAATGCGGTCTTCACCAATAGTTAGAGTAATTATCGGGGAAGGTTTAGGTATATAATTCGTCAAGATTCTTTTTGAAATATAATGATAATTATTGAAAGAACTGGAAAAAGTCAAGCCACCTGGAAGCTTTCATCGAAAACGCTGCCTAATTCTTTTGAGATATAGCAAAACAATGCAAAGTGAGATATTCCACTTTTATGAATCTACAAAAATGTCTACAATGGCATATACCTATCTTTTTTAGGATAGCTTGCTATACCCATCTGGTAACGCCATGTGTTATGGATTTGCAACATCAAAACTCCCACCCTTTTCCAGTCGTGCATTAATGGCCGCCCCTTCTTGCTCCGTCTCTCGCGCCGACGTGACATGGAATCGCTTACCATTTTTCGCATTCCCGCGCTCCTGCTTTATTAAAGTTCAGGTGAAATAATCGCCGTTACAGGTGTAAAAGGCCTATAATATTCGCTTCCCGCATACCGTTCGGTGGAGTTACGCGAGTTACCGAATTACCGCTACCGCGACCTTGCGAAGGTGACACACAGTGTGCTGCTGGAGGTGCTTCGGGCGGCTGTACGCGCCACGGAAGCTGAATTCTACCGCAGGAGAACCAGGTTAGTGCACGACATCCCGCTTCCCACCTTCACATCTTCCCCTCGTCATTGTGACGACGTACCTACCCCAGGTACTTTGGTTGCTCGCCCCTTTACCGACCATTTATTTGGTCCTTCGATTCGCAGATATTGTTACCAGCGCCCTTATTAGTAACGTCCTCATAAGTGTATTTAAGTAAATTTATCGTTATAAAACATATCTTATATATTTAGTTTATTTCGCCCTACCCGCTCTATTTAAAATCCTCTTAATAGTAATTACATTCCCGCAAGAACTATTTGTGCATAGTTACGTGCAAACTAGTTTTATTTATTATAATCCCGCATATATATTTCACGTTTATAATAATATTTGTAGTATATTTTCCATTATTTCATTATTTAAATCCACCCGCATTCCTTAACGTTTGCATCGCGCGCCTGCGTTCTCGCATCGCCGTTGCATCGCCTCGTATTGTAACAAAGTAACCTCAAAGTCAGGTCATTTGTTACAATAAAATTAAATAGCGCACTTGTAATTAGTTACATATAACAATGGTCGAAATAGAAGGCGACTTTTCCTTGCCAATGCTTGAGGGAAAACGTAATGCCATTTTAGAATGTTTACAATATGTTTACGACTCATCCAAAAATATAGGAGTCGACACAAAGACTAAAGACAGGGACATAGATACGTTTTTAGACGCCAGTAGTAACATCGAATCACTTCGCAGTGAGTTTTTAGCCGTTTTAGACGCTTATAATAAACGGTTATTAACTGTTAAGCCAAAAACATGTCCCGATTATAAGCCCCTGGTAGCGTTTGAACAATTATATAGTCGCGTAAAACGCTTAGTCGGTGAATATACTCGAACTCAAACGCCAAAGAATGATGTACCGCAAAAAAGCAGACCTTCTCTACCGCCTATCGAATTGTTGTCGTTTGATGGCGATATTCAATCATGGCCGTTATTTTACGCTAGCTTTAAATCGACAATACACGATAATCCATCGCTCACAGACGCAGATAAGTTATACTATTTATTGGGCAAGATATCAGGTGCTGCTCAGTCCGCCTGCGCAGGTATTACCCCTTGCTCAGAAAACTACGGATTAATTATTAAAACTTTAGTAGATAAGTCTGCGCTTCAACATTTGAATAATTTACCGCTAGCAGACGATATGTTTGCAACGCCTAACAAGATTGATGTTTTGATAGGAGCTTCCTTATTCCCGCATTTGCTACTCCCGCATGTAGTAAATAGCGACCTGTCATTACCGCCTGCCATCGAGACTGTACTTGGCTACGTAATCATGGGTACTGTACCCGCAACGTACGCGCAGCCCTCACGCTTAACTTCATGTTGTACCACAGCGCTCGAACCTATTGAGGCACTCATGAAAAAGTTCTGGAAACTCGAGGAAGTTCCTGGTCCGCCGATCCAGTGTCCCGAAGACATTGAATGTGAAGAATTTTATCGCGCAACCACTGAGAGAGATACCACCAGTGGCCGATATGTTGTTGCACTACCGTTTCATGGCAACGTTTATTCGCTAGGTGACTCGTACGAATCAGCTCGCAAGCGTTTTATGTGTTTGGAACGTAAACTCGAAGCATCTCCAAGTTTGAGAACCGCTTATGATAATGCTATTAAGGACTTTCTAAATAAAGCTTATTTGTCTCCCGCGCCTCTTGATGACTCAGGGTTACCTTGTTACACAATCCCGCATCACGGAGTTCTCAGACAAGGCAAACCGCTACGCCCTGTTCTTGATGGCAGTTGTAAAACCACTACCAAAGTATCTCTAAATGATATTCTTCACAGTGGCCCAAATCTACAGGGTGATCTTATGAAGATTCTCTTAAATTTCCGTCTGTATTTAATCGCAATGACTGCAGATTGCCGACAAATGTTTTTGCAGATTGTCATGCAACAAGACGATTGCCGGTATCAGCAAATTTACTATCGGTTTAACCCGCGTGACCCGCTATTGCTTTATCGGTTTAACCGTGTTTGTTTCGGCTTGCGATCGAGTCCCTACCACGCGCTTCGCACAGTCAAACAACTGATTGCCGATGATGGCTACAAATACCCACGCGCAAGTCAAATTGCCTCTTCGTCGCTCTATATGGATAACATTGCATTTTCGGTAGCTGAGACAAATCAAGCTAAATTCATCAGTGGAGAACTTATAGACTTGTTCAAGGGAGCCCAATGGGACTTAGTCAAGTGGAACAGTAACTCATGCGACGTTCTTTACACTATACCCCAATCACATACGCTTCATTCGGGAGTAGAATTTGACAAAAATATGCAACATAAAATTTTAGGCCTGTATTGGTCGACTGAGACAGATGAATTTTACTTTAAATTATCGCCTCTAGAAGAGAAATGCACTAAACGTTTTATATTATCCACTATCGCAAGGCTGTGGGATATCATGGGTTTCGTTGCTCCTACTGTCCTATACGCAAAGCTTCTAATAAAGCATCTCTGGCAGTTGAAATTAGACTGGGATGAAATTCCACCTCCAGATATTACTAAACTTTGGTTCTAGTTCTGTGCTGAATTGCCAGCACTGAACGAACTCCGCATCCCTAGACATCTAGGTATTGTTGACAATTGTATCGCCTCTTTGGTTGGCTTCTCGGATGCCAGCGAGCGCGCCTATGGAGGCGTGGTATACCTGCATGTGAGCTCTGCGAATGGGGTAACAGTACAAATAGTTTGCGCTAAATCCAAAGTTGCACCCGCTACACCACAATACCCGCACCCCCTTATGGCTGACTTACCTGACAGCCGCACTAGACCAGTGGTAAAAGCCTTTACACATACGGGTTGCGATTATGCTGGTCCAATTGCATACACTCCAGTGCGGCGAAGAGGTGTCAAGGGAGAAAGGGCTTATATATGCGTCTTTACCTGTTTAACAACCCGCGCTACGCATATTGAGGTAGCCACAGATCTTAGCACTCCCAGTTTCTTGGCTGCTTTAAAAAGATTTCTGTCGCGTCGTGGCCCCATTCAGTGTATGTACTCAGATAACGGAACTAACTTTGTAGGTGCAAATAATTATTTAAAGGAGCTCTATCGTTTTCTTAACGTAGAGTACGACATCGACTCGAAGAGGAACTTACTGAGAACCGCATAAACTGAAAATTTAATTGTCCCGCCTCAGGTCATTTTGGAGGATGCTGGGAAAGCATGGTGAAAGTAAACAAGTCCCACCTATTTAAGGTGATAGGACAACAATTACTTTCATATGAAGAACTCAGTACGGTTCTTGTGCAAATAGAGTGTTTGTTAAATTCGCGTCCTCTCACTAAGCTTAGCTCAGATCCCGCGGAGCCCAGTGCTCTCACACCAGCACACTTTTTACATACCGCGCCTTTATATTCATTACCCGCACCTGAAATAAAATCCGATAATGTATCCTTACTTCACAGACATTCTCTATTAGACAAATTAGTTCAGTCCTTCTGGAAGCGATGGAATATCGAGTATTTGCATAACTTGCAAGTTAGGCAAAAATGGAATACCTCTTCAAGTCCCATCGCTGTCGGAACAGTAGTGGTCATAGTTACCGACAATTCGCCTCCATTAGCTTGGCCGCTAGCTGTCGTTGAAAAGGTACATCCAGCTAAGGATGGCATTGTGCGTGTTGTCACGGTAAGGACGGGAAAGGGGATGACGTATCTACGTCCTGTTGTCCGTCTTTGTCCTCTTCCTACGCAATAACATGCGCAACTAAATTTTGATCATTACGTGTAGTATTTATTTGTTTACTTATTCTGTATATTATATGTATGCTATATATATGTTATTCGCAAACCGCATCTTATCTCCCGCTTATAGATATTTCTCTCTCTTATTACTATGATAGTTTATTAAAGGTGACCCTTTAAGGGCGGCTGGAAATGGTAACGCCATCTGTTATGGATTTGCAACATCCCAACTCCCACCCTTTTCCAGTCGTGCATTAATGGCCGCCCCTTCTTGCTCCGTCTCTCGCACCGACGTGACATGGAATCGCTTACCTTTTTTCGCATTCCCGCGCTCCTGCTTTATTAAAGTTCAGGTGAAATAATCGCCGTTATAGGTGTAAAAGGCCTATAATATTCGCTTCCCGCATACCGTTCGGTGGAGTTACGCGAGTTACCGAATTACCGTTACCGCGACCTTGCGAAGATGACACACAGTGTGCTGCTGGAGGTGCTTCGGGCGGCTGTACGCGCCACGGAAGCTGAATTCTACCGCAGGAGAACCAGGTTAGTGCACGACATCCCGCTTCCCACCTTCACATCTTCCCCTCGTCATTGTGACGACGTACCTACCCCAGGTACTTTGGTTGCTCGCCCCTTTACCGACCACCATCTATCTTATAAAAATGGTCACATATAATGAGGTACCTAATTGGAAGGCTATTTAGACGGATACCGTATTAATCCTTGTGAAATAAAATACATTAGCTACCTTAAGCGTTTCATGCACATAAGTATATATTTTTTATTATCAGGGCAGGACAACGTCGACCAGGCCTGCTAGTCTATAATATTAGGACTATTATGACAACGAAAACGTCATTAAAAAATTACTACATAATGGATCTAGAATTACCTGTTTACTTATGTATAGTAATACCATTAAACTTAGATGTCTGTTAGATTCTGTAGTTTAATAACTTCTGTTGTAGTTTCACTGATGTTGCAAAGAGACAATTCATAGAAGTTATAATAAGACAACTCTTGCACTATGAATCTGCCGATTGTCGGATATTTGAAATATCTATTTTCATTTTGTGATAAAAAAATGTCACTTACTGAAGTTCTTACTGTGTGATAGACTCGTACATACAATTACTACATGCAGTATGAGCTCAACATGGCTGCAAAATTGATGAAAGTATGTTCTTTGCTTTGTTTTTTCAAAACAAAAAAAAGGAAACTGTTTGTGGGAACTTCGTTCGTCAGACCACAACAATGTTGATTCGCTTCGAATTCGATTAGCAATATAGAAATTATTACTTTATTACTTATTCTTACTGATTTTATTAATATATAGGATAAGTGTTTTAACAATACAAGAGTCGCTCGCGGTTCCGTTCGCGTGTACTACAAGATTGTTGTTAAGGTGTCTTTTTATAAAGCTTTTTAACATTAGTAGGTTTAGGAACGGCTGATATAAGTAAATCAGTCTATTGAGATTCATATTTTGCATATTGCCCTTAACATTTTAAATTATTTTGTCTCGTAAAAGCGGTCACTGCAATTTCAATATAAAGTTATCGTTTAAGTAACATTTTATTAAAGTTACCGATTAAGTAATATAATATTACTTCTATTATGAAAAATTGTGTACTACATTACATTGCTTAATATTTACCAGTTTACGTAAAATATAGCGAAAGGATTATACTGAGTCATATTATGTCGATTTAATTTTTACCTCATAACTTGTTCCATATATAATGCAATGCAATAAAATACATATTAGAACCGAAACCAGAGAAAACCTATTTGCAAAAAAATATATATGACAATCTTTTCAGTGGTCATCGAATTACAAGTATAACAATAAGTAGAAAGACGTTGCCTTTTGTAATATGTAAGGAAAGGAAAAGCAACGGCGGGTAGGCATAATTTCACAAGCTGAATAATTTACCCATTATTATATTTCAACCGTATGGCGTCAGTAGGTATATATATGACTTATATGATAAGTTTATATATGTATATATAATGTTAATATACGTGATACCAATATGGCTATGCGTAATGAAATCTAATTCGTATTATGTGAACTGTTTAAAGCAATAATAGCTCGTCTATAGCGTGTTCCAACGTAACCTTGATAGACATATGTTTGAATTCCTGTAACGAGGCAGAACTTTCGGCAAAGGAAAACATTGTCACGAACGCGACGATGTTGAGAGAGAAAGATACAATTAATAGCTATATGTGGGATAAAGAAGGAAGAGTACCTTTGTTTTAAACAACATATGAACAGAGAGAATAAGTCAAGGATGAGCCATAATAATTGTTAGTCATACAAAGAGCAGATAATATGGTAGATCTATTGTAAATACGCTCGGCCGGTGGTAGACTAGGAGAGCTGTAAGGGGAGAGATGGAGGCTGTTCACAAGATGTTTAGGTCTACTCAACAGAGATAATCAATTATAATCCAAGCGGATGACTTTGGAGAGAATCAGTAAACATAGACGTAACTATTCTCAAATATTGAGAATGCAGTAAGCCACGTAAGCTGAATGTATCAATATTGGATTTATTATTGTTATGTATACCTATATAATTATAAATAACGAAATATGTTCTAGCGCCTGTCCTAGTGAAACAGAATTCATGCTTAATTTAATGGCTACGCGAAAAAACATCTTGATGAAACCAAAACATGTCTGTAGGGATTTTTTCAAGCTCCCCTATATCGTTAACACACTCAAGTTAAAAGTCTGTCACTACACTGGGATAATAGTGGTCTAACAACGCGCACAATTACCATCTTAAGCTAAAAATTCATTCTCAAGGATGCCTCACAGTGCGCGAAAAAAGAGGTATATTAAAACAAAACAGATCTCGATAACAGTGCCACCTACAGGACTGAATTATAGCTAATCGCTTACGTACAAAAAAGATCATAAAAATCAGTCAACCCGTTTAGGAGAACAAGAATTACGAACAGACGCACACCGGTATTTTATCTTTATAAACAAATGAGACATCTTCCGACATGGCTATAAACCATGGGTTTTAGTTAGTTTTGTTTGATTATCATAACGGAGAAGAAGATGCCATCAAAAGTCATTTTAACAACATCTTTCATATATTCAATTTCTTCGTTCCGTCAGCAATATTCAAATGGGGTCCGCTGCGGAAATATTGCCCCGTAGCCTATATGTAAATTCTATTTGAGATGCGAAAGTTTTCACAAGAGTCTCGAACCTTCAATCTACAAGGCAAACATTTTCTATAAGATTAGTCGCGGGATGTTCCTCGCGGAGTCAATATTGACTACAAGCGGTCGACTGCCGCAAGCGTCCGACTGATGGACTCGTAACAATCGCTTAAAGCGCTTAACTTTCTAAAATGTTTGCGCTTGTATACGACGTTTTCTAGAAGACTCGTTGTTTACAGCTGGGATATTGCATTCTTTTAGGAAATTAAAAATGTTTCAGTCCAAGTTATTGTGTTTGTTGTGTAGTTTTGTACGCGGTAAACATTTAATATCGTATGAGATATATTGTTTTATACATTGTTGGTCTAATGTTTGACCTAAATCTCACCTGACGTTAAATTATTATGTGGCTTAAAGGGAATATTATACTAAGCTTGAGGTAAAAGGCACTCCTAAAGACTAGCTGTCATCCGTGGCTTCGACTGTAGTACCATCTTTAAAACGATTGGACCTATTTTCATGGGACTTTCACTGACAGATAGCTAACGTAATAAAAAGTAATTTAAGCTTTTTTATTTTGGACTAGCTTTTACCCATGGCTTTGTTTGCAGTCCTATCTTCAAAACGTTTGGACCATTTTTCACGGAACTTTCACTAACAGATAGCTGATCTTATAAGAAGTAATTTACAATTGTAAAAAAAACACATGCGGAGCTGCGGGCAACAGATAGTATATAAATAAAATTATAGAGGTATGTCGTTGTATGCGCATCATGCTAACTCTGTTAGATAGATTTAGGTCATATCTTTTTAGTTTTACTTGTTAGATACTTAGTCCTTATTTAACAAAAAAAAGCGATATCTTCGTTCGATATAAAGTTATTAATAAACTATGATTTTTATAAGTAACAGTCGTTCAGCGATGCGTGAGGTAGGGTAAGCAGTATGGTGCGCATGCGTAGGAGAGGGGAAGTAAACAGATACTAATATTAAGAAAAAAAATATTGTAAGGGAAATATACGAGTATACTCGTATATCAGATTTTTTTTTACGTTATTTTTTATCTCTAAATAAAATATATTGTTAAAATAATAAACAACGCAGACGTAATTACGATTACCAGTTAGTCCATTAATGAAATAACAATTATGGAGCTCTTAATTCTCCTAAGTCTGTATATTTTGTTATAATAGCACAGAAAATTTGCGAGATTGTGCTTGATATTTAGAATCGTTAAACCCAAGATTTGTGTAAGCACCGACAGATCCAGAATCTATTATTGGTTGTCGCTGTTAGCCGGTTTGAAGCCTTCACAGCTGTTGTATATACACCCGGTGATCACATAACGCGACATACCGAACGATAGTCACTATGTCGGATTTATCACCTTGTGCATGGACGTTGTAACACAACCGAAAGGTAGAGATTCAGCTAATGTTGGAATACCACACGCTTAATTGTCCTACTTACTATATCGGGTGAGAAAAGTAATTGGATAATTGTATTCTTTCATTAAAAAAAAGATCAATTTTAAAGCACTAATAGTTTAATAATAAAATTAGTCTATATATGTGTCTTTTGTAATACTAATTTTTGGATTTTAGTACACGACCGTATTTATACCTTCGATGAAGACAGCGTGGGCGAGGAGCCTTCTAGATAAAAGGTGGGCGTCATAGACATGCTGACATTATGTCTCCGGATTGATGTCGCAGAGTCAGTAATACAATGTTTACTAATTTCCAGTCGAAGATCTGACGATCTACGTAGTTGTTTGTAAAAATATTGCGCAGCTATGTTGAAATTTCCGGAACATTCGAGCACACTTGAAATTATGTTTGTCTTGTATTCTGGGCATCAGTATAGACTTCTAGGGCTATATAATCTCCATTTCTGGTACCACATCTTGTGTACGACTCTGTTCGGGCAAAATTATCACATCACGATACCAAATTAATATAAATAGTAGTCGTCCGTTGGTCGAAATTCAACTATATTTATTAGTACAATATTTTTAGGGCTATATTATGGTTACTTTTATCTGTATTTATTTTCGTTTTTTTTTTGTTAAAAAAATGTATGGAGTATTGTATAGATACTGTAGATTTATGTATGTATGACAAATAGAGACGTACAAACAAACAACTCTGATGGTAAGAAACAAAAAGATTGTTCACTCTTTTTTTGATAGCAGAATAGCTCATTAACGCCTACTAAGCAAACAAAGAAAATGGATTGACAAAAGAGAAGACAAAGGTGTTTGGGCACAAATTGATTGGGGCGGGTAGGCAAAATGATTGTATCTTTATATAAGTTAAAAATCGGTGATGATAGGTTACTTGCCCGGAACCCGCTCGCACACTCGGACTCGTTGGTAAACCCTATCGGCTCGGCGGCACGAACTACTGTTTTGTATGTTTGTGAGTGGATTTTTGGCAAGCTGGTGCTCTCAACCATCGGCAACGGTGGCAGAGAAGACTTATAAGGTAAGTGAGCCTTCATCCCGGTTGTAACATTTTAAAGGGGTATCTACCTCCAGCCAATTTAATATACAGTCCACTTTCATAGGTTAGGTACCTCGACTTGCGTGGGTGTGGTGGTTGCCACCCCAAAAGGTGCTTAATCTTTTTAACTTTGCATATTTATATATAGAATTAATTGATTTATAAAGATTCGGCAAAATAAATACGTAACTAATTTTAAATAACGCAACTAATCTCGTAGACGTAAAACCAAAATGGAATTTCGATATGCGTCATAAATGGATTGGTCAAATAAAATTGCGCCATAAAACGTATCATTAATATATCACAATTCTATAACCGAAACAGATTATGTGGTAAATCTTTAGAGAGATAAAATCATGCTTTAGAATAGATTCTACATTATACAATCCAATGGATTACCAGTTTTGAAATACTTTTTTCCCATATACAATCTGTTTGACTGAAGTGAAACAGACAGTGATGCAGTCATAAAATAGAACAAATCAACAATACTCTATTCAATTTGGGCACTTAGAAGGTACTTATGAACGTCTAAGCAACTACCAGTTCGCAAAAAAAACCACTTATCGGGAAGAACTGGTAAGAAACTCGATCGGTCTTATCTTTTTAAGATATATACATTTAAAATACATCACACGGATGGATTTTAGTGGATGCACTAAAAGGAATCGATTCCAGACATCACCATCGTTCACATATTGTTCTACTCTATAATAGCCTTTTGACACCCAAACATGATATGACACTTAACTTACAGTCCGGCAAATCGGTAATATGCTTTGGGACTTTGTTATAAAACCTAACACTATTACATAAAAAAATGTTACTGGTATTACTGAACCTGATACATGGAAGCTCCTAATTTGTCACAGTTTCTAGCATTTAGATCATACCGATCTTTTAGGAAATCAAGCTTTTCAAAGCTTTTGCGAACATTCATTAAATTGACAAGAATGTATTGGGAGGGTAAAGTTGAGATACCAAATTCCTAAAACTTAGCCTTTAATAATTAGTGTGGTCCCACATTGCATATTACTCGAACTGCTCGGTTTTGTAATTAAAATATGGTATCCATGGTGTCCCCCGTGCCTCACAATAATAGACTATCTTTTTCTCACTAATAGCATTGTAGTAAAGAGTAAGCGAAATAAATGTACAAATATTAAGTCAGTTAATTTTCTTCAAAGTGGCAGCTGTTTTGTAATTAAATAATACGAGTTTGATAAAAAATAAATAACATAGTTATCTTGAGGCTTAAATAAAGAATAACATGTTATTTTATGACCATCTGTATTTATGATACATCACTATAAATGGTTCTATTATAATATATATGTATATATAAATATACGAACGCAAAATAGTTCACCACTCTCTTTTCATCTGCTTATGACCCGATTTACTTTTCTCTTCATCTTTAGAAACTATTTATCAGTTTCATTGTTGTTGTGCACTAGAAACAATTTATTTCGATACCACTTACGAGTCCCTACTTTTACTAACAAGTCTCTATTTTTGATATTTTACGGTCATTACATCTACTAATCAACAATATTCGTACAATCTTTCGCAAAACAAAAAACCTGAATAATATTGAAATTTAAAGAGTTATCGAATTATAGTCGAATTCAAATATTACATACGTTCAAATAATATTCAATAAGGTTCAATAAGCGAATATGAATATTGACTAGACTACGAGAGTCTTAAAATGACAAGAGTACACAATTAGCATCGTCCTGCAGCCGCAGTCGGATAACGAAGCACGGCTACACTCCACGTGCAACTTGAATTCTTAGCTTTATTAAAAACGAAATCCAATAAACTTTACAAGTTTATATCAAAATGAACCTTAACACGGTTGATTAACGTGCAACGTTTTGAAAGAAATTATCGTTGTTAAAGCCGAATTTTCTTGTTACAAAATTTTGTATATGTTGCATTTGTGTACCCTCACGATGGATATAGTTGAGGGTTCTTTGCTTTTGAGTGGATTATACTAAGGCTTAGCTTAGGCAATACGTATGTACACTAGCGGTTCGTTCGATGTTTTCTTGTCAATTAATGTTCTATTAGTAACACAATAAATTATTATATATGCATATATAAGTTCATGTGTTTCTGAAGTTATGCTTCTTTTGGCGCGTTAGGGAAAAATGATGAGAGTAAATTTTTACGATGCGCGCGTACACCGTCACGAAAATCCAACACCCTGAAGTTAGCTATAGTCAACATTTTATTCTAAAAAAGTATGTATGTATTAAATACTCTTTTTCTATAATTGTTAATGTCGTTTTTTCTTCAAACGTAGAATAAGGCGAACGATAAAATGTTTGAATAGATTTTTATCTTGTTACGCTAAATAAATATAACTTCTAACGCGTGTACATAAGTGCACACCCTTTTTTTTTTGTGGTCGCAGATAATGCAGTTGAATATTGTCGAACGATATAAATTGAATAATCTATCTCTTATACATCGTATAGTGTAGTAACATTTGTACATATATATATACATACATATCTGAGAACGTAAAACTCACTCACCCATGAATCACAACTAAAATTGGAATGCTTTGATTTCTTTGAAAATAAATTTATGACTTTATAAGTTTTTGAGCTTTTACAATTTCACCATTTTTATATTATAGGGGGCAAACGAACAGGTGGGTCATCTGATGGTAAGTGATCACCGCCGTCCATAGACACTAGCAACACCAGGGGAGTTGCAAATGCGTTGCCGGCCTTTTAAATATGTGGGCCTCCGGCATTCTCACTGACCGAACGAGACGCAACAGTGCAACCACTGTTATGCTGCATTCATGCAGAAACCAGTAATAGCTTCAGCATAGCTCTACCACCTGATTTTAAATGACAATGTGGTCCGAAGTAGTAAGCACACTATACCTAGAAGGAGTGGCTCTGAAGTGCCGCTGCCGGAACACATCTGTAGGTTCTTGGTTACAGAATTTCAATGTAATGGCGGTAGCTATCTAGACGAGTGTTAGTACTAGCCTTACTACCATGCTTTGGTTTCATCACGATGTTTTCTTTCACTGACAACTCAAGTTCTTTGTAGTACTCCGAAACATTACATGTGAGGATTGGTGTTTTGCATCAAAAATAGATGGTTGCATTATATTATACACATATGTACAATTATTGATTTTAAGCCATAGCTTAATTTATAATCTTCCCAATACATAAATAATACCATATCATTATACTCATTTATTATATAAATCCGAAAATTGGTTTTGTTCGTTCGTTTGCTTAGTTGTTTTTTTATTCTTGTGTTTGTTACGCATTCATAACGTAACTACTCAACTGATTATTATGAAATTTTATATACACCTCACCAGGAGCACAGAAAAGGACATAGAGTACTTTTCATTCCGAAAAAAGTACTTTATCCTAAGGTTTAGGTCTAATCGATATTAACGCGAGAAGTCGCTGGTAACAGGTAGTAATCCTTTATTTTACACTATAGCGAGAGAAAGTACATAGTTAGTTTTTACCGAATCATTTCATTAATATATACGTTATTAATTAAAAGGGTTATATTTAAAATGCTATTGTTTTACACACTGTGAACAATGTAATGTAATCTATTTACAAAAGCAAACGACGTGCACGACGAATGCTTCAATGTATGTACAACTTTACAATATAAACGTACATTTTGCAGGATGGTTGAACATTATTCTGAGAGTAGATGATACAATATTTACTATTCAACTCGTACGAGCCAACATTTGTTTCTCATTACTGCCGATTTGGTGATATTTGTGCTCGTAAGTGTGTCGATTATATAACGCTAGTGATATTCATATATAATTTAAATAATTCGCGGAGGAAAATCGTGACTTTAGAAGTCTTTATTCGGATACAGTAGTAACTAAATAATGTAAAATATTAAAATCTTTCGCTCCTTCTTTGAATCTTGAGGATTTTTTCTAGACAAGAAGAGTTCATTAGTCTTCTTGCTTTATGTGTTTATGCCTATAGAGAATACATTTAGTTTAGCATTCTTGAGCCAGTCGCCATTCCAATAAAATACATTCTATGCTCGCCACAAAGTCCAATGGTGCTATTAAGGCCTTTCAAATCCACAGCATCAGTCACTTCGAAAAACAAAATAATACATAAATACTTATAATATTAATATAGAGTTATAAAAGAAATGCAATGTTACCATCGGACAATTACATTATCGGTCGAAAAGGAACAATATTCATCTGCGGCCAGTATATGTAGCAGTCTAACTCTGTATTTAAATCATTTACGTTACCTCCTATAGCTATCTTGTTTAAAATTGATTACAAAGAACCATTAATTGCACTAAATATGTGAAATATAATAATGCATTTAAATATGTTACTTTCTTTATCTTTAATCTCACTTCTTTTTAAGTGATGACGTCATATATTTAATTCCAACAGCTAGTTGTAAGTTTCTAAGTTATAGCAAAAAAAAAAAACGAAAATGAAAATTGCAGTATGAAGTTGTGAGGAATTTTCAAATGAGTCCGTCCTTTATTTTAGTGGGACTTTTTTTAACGTTCTTAAAGTAAATTCACATCCAGCGGAGCACGTCTCGTTTCACCACAAAGGCTACGCTGCAGCAATCCCCTAGCATTCTAATGCAAATTTCATTGAAATGCCCTCCTATTGTTGTCACTTCCAGTCGCCAAGGAAAACTACGTATTCACACATCTGCGTTCCATTCCATTATGTGACTTGGAATCACTACATATCTAATTCAAAAATTAAAATTATACTCAATTCGACTCTAAAGGTAAACGACAATTTTTAGTATACTATTAAATGTTGCTCGTTGCTTCAGTCGCGTTGTTGTTGATTTGTCAAAGATTGTAATCTTTAGATTCAAGTTTTTTTTCTCTATGATGGCAAATACTTTTCTTTCTTTCTTCTTCTTTGACTGATCACTCGTGAACAGTACTTTTTTCTGGGTGAAAGATATCCTTTTTTTCTACCAATATCAACGTATTTTATAATGATCGGTTGAGTAGTTAAGGCGTGAAAGTGTAACAGACAAACAAACTCACCTTTACATTAATGTACCTATAATAACAATTAGGATTCGACTTAACTTTTGATTAATATTAACTGCACAGATGTTTCTGAGAAAAGGAACCCAAAAAACCTCTTTCGATGGTCGAAGTTGTGAAGGCGTACAAAATACATTTCCAAAGTTTCACATTTGAGATACGGAATAGGTACTTATGTGTTATAAGTTCTTATGATGAGTTATTATTTATTAGTTTACAGGCAGACTGGTAGAGGTGCGCCGTCATCAATCAGAATTTGGAGGTGAGAGGAACGCGTATGAATGAATATAGATATTTAAGAGTGTTTCAAATTAGAAGTAACGGTTTTTGAGGCCATTTGTATGTTTATGGTATAGTAATATTTTACACTAGCTTTTGAACGCGTTATTGTAGATTTGATCTATCTCCGGGGACAGTAATATTTTTTCTGGATTAAAGGTACCTTATTTCCTTTTCTGTACGCTGTTGAGTAGGTAAGGCGTGAAAGTGTAACAGACAAATACAGTTTCATATTCATCATATTACTTAGGATATTGTTGCGGATTAAAAGCCATGTGTTGATCATTTAGTCAAATTTGATAGTTGTAAGATTTGTCTGAAATAAGTACATACACGCGTAGTGCGCCCATGTGTCTTACGAGTGGCGCGTACTATAGCCGTTATTTTTCTTTTAAATCTTATTAAATTAATTAATATTTTTAAAGTTGAACATAGTAGTATACTAATAATTATATTATTGTCAGTGATTCCATATTCAGCTTTATTATATAGAAACAAATATCCAAATGATTCTATCGATATTATCGACATTATCAATTTATCGATATAACGTTGCAAGACTATTTACACACGGAAATATACACATTTTTTTTAATTTAGTAGCTTTTACATGAATGCACTAGAAAACATTCTGAATTAATGTGCTTACATACATTTTTGGCAATTGACTAATATGTATATACATAGACTACTCTAACTTCCTTATACATTTAATTTCAGTGTTAAAACGATTTATAGTCCGTTCTAAAAACAGTCAATTAGTAAATAAGTTTCAATTTACTACATACGTATAAGATTTAATTAGTCTGAGAGCAAGTTTATTTCACAGACAGAGTTTCAATCGCAGCAGTTAAGTTCCGAAGAAAATAGTTCCCGGTGCACGTGTACAAAGACTCCGTTATAAGTTACGTGTACACTGTACAGCGAGGCACAAATAAACTCCGAGCTAACAAGTTCATCTCGAGGAACCTTCGTAATTTTCCCTATCTCCTCTTTGATCTTGTTTCGTCTTTGTAAAGTTACTTATATATATTTTTTTAATATGAATTGTGATGCGCAATTTTACAGTAGTGACTATAAGGGTTACATGTATTGTACAATATACTTCCAAATGAGAGAAATATACTTTCCTTAAAGGGACATAAATGACCGTATCAAATGGAAGGTTTGGCTTTTAGGCTTTTATAGTCACAAAGGACTCCTCAATCGTTCGACTGATATATGTCAAATAAAATGAAACATACATTACTGACAATCTGCTTAAAGATGACATTCTCGAGTCGATATTATGTGTCGAGCACAATTATTATATAGTGTGTATATAGTTACCATAATACAAGCTATGCTTCTATTGGGATTACATGATCTTGTGTGAAACTGCGTTCTACCTGTTACAATTTATAAAGATAAGAATCAAGTAAGTTGGACAAAAAATCTAACCACTCGAGTGGTATATCGGCGTGTGTTGTTTAAACCGTCAGGGTTATACGACGATAATGTATGGTGTCATAATTTATTTTTATATAATAACTATTAATAATAGAATATATTTGATTTTTTACTTGTAGTGGAAAAGTTGAAAAGAAACAACGGACTTTAAAAATTCTTTCACATATAGAAAGAAGCTATATGTTCAACAAGTAACAGAGGCTGTATTTTATCTTTAAAATATATATTAACGCATGCGAAGCTGCGAGCAAAAGCTAATTATTTACAAAGATACAAACGTCGCAGGGAGATAAAATAAATAGAGCGACGAAATAAAAATTTGATAAATCTCGATGTATCATTAAACAGACGAATGCTTTTTTTATTTATTTCAGAATTGATTACAGTACAGATAACGAGATATAATCGCGCCGAGGGGAATAGAGACAAACGTCGTATTGGTTACAGATTTACAGCGCGGCGCGAGCCATCTGGCGTACGAATTTATGAGTTTAATCAGAGAGTCGGCGCTGGGTTTCGGTTCGCGCTGCGAATTTGGTGCTGTCGCTGCAATTTAAAGTTCGTGAGTGAGACTGCATTGGTGAATTACTGTATTAATGTAATTGATTACGTTTTATTTGTATAGTTTTTAGTAGATTTAATAAGCATTTTTTAATGCATCGAGACGTGGTAGTAGCTTTAAGTGTTTTACTATTGGACCCACGAGGTTTGAATCTCTTACAAGATTGACTTCTCTATGATGAATATGATTTCCAGTTATGTGTTTTTTTATGTTTGTTTTTAATACATGTTAAGGTGATTCGTTTTGAACGATTTTATTTTCACATCTTGAGAAAAATATTGTTCTATATACTGACAAAAAAAAAATCAGTGATAATTTGAGCCCTTATTTTTAATTGTAATTGATTTTTTGTTTTAAAGTTTTTCCATGTAAAATACATAGGAAATTAAGTTTTTTTTTATTACAATTTCCTCTCACTTCGCGGCGTTTAATGCCACTGTAATGAATCAAATTGCAATTTGTAGACAATAAGAGAATCTATGAAGGTTCTTGCGGTTGATTGTCGTTAAACGTCGACAAAGTAAAATTTGCCTTTTATCAATATTTGATTAATTAATTTTTAAAATTTTGTACATCTTTTCTGCTGGAAATGTTTTTTTTTTCGTACAAATCACTTTTTTGTACAAAATTAAATTTACTTTGAAATGCCTCTCTTCACTTTTCCTGTAATTTTGACTGTTACACCGGGAAATGCCAAAAACAAGACTATTATGTGGAAATTAGACTTTAGGATCGTGTATATACCAAAATGTATGGATTGAAGTCGATCAATTGTAAGGTACTTACTTTAAAAAGAGTCCCTTTTTGTCAACTAATTATGCTTTCGTCCATTATAGTAGCATTAAATGCCGCTAATTTACAGAATTTTGAAAAGAAAAAAAATTTTACATATTTGATGTAGTATAATACCTTTAAAATGGAAAAAAGTTATTAGAATTAAAATTAAGGGCTCAAATTTTCGGGTTATTTTTCATTACAGAACATAACATCTGGCTGGATAAGCGAAAAAAATATTAATTGTTGAAAACGAATCATCCTAATTTGTACGTATGTATGTGTTGTTGTAATATTATGATTTTTGTTCTATACTGAATAAAAAAATCCCGAAAATGTGGGCCCTTAATTTTATTTCTAACTACTATTTTAAATTTAAAGCTTTACTATATAAATTACCAGCAGGCCCTGCAGACGTTGTCCTGCCCTGATAATAAACAAATATATATACTTATATACATCAAACACTTAAAGCGGCTTGACTTTCTCCGATTCTTTCAACAATTACCAATTACATACAAAAAACCTTAAAAATTTATCTACCTAAACCTTCCCCTTTTTTTTTTATTAACGTGGGGAAATCCCTTATGGATACCCATCCTCCCGGGGGAGAGAATGGGTTATGTCCGACTTGCACGGACTAAAACCCCACGGTGTACCGGCCACCGCTTTGAGTTGGGGCGGCATGGGACCGTGCTGAGCTATCACCATGCCGCACCCCTCTAAACCTTCCCCTAACCTAACCTAAACCTTCCCCGTGAAATACTCTATCTATTAGTGAAGACCGCGTTACAATCCGTTCAGTAGTTTTTGAGTTTATCGCGAACATCCAGACAGATAGACAGACGCGGCGGGACGACATTGTTTTATAATATGTAGTGATATATTACAAAATATTATTCATTTAGAATAAATATTATCAAGTTTACGATGGTCACATAAAAAATAATCACATAGACAAGAGTTGAATGGTATTGCTTTTTTAATTACTATATAAATTTCTGATGATGGTACGTCAGTATATTTAATTAGAGTTATACTATCTAGAAACAATTAATACTAATTACACAACACAATAACCAATATATATACCCTAATTGGAAATAGGCCGTCGTGTATGAGCAATTAGTGCCACAAGAGCCCTTAGTCGAAATCGCATATTGGACTATTAATATGAGGGAATATTAAAGGAATGTACGTGATTTAGCCAACGATTATATACACTATACTAGCTGTTACCCGTGACTCTGTCTGCGTTGTTTATTATCTTGTCTATTACCAAGGCAAGGAAACACACACATAGCTGAACATGTAGTATGAAATTTAGGTATGGTGATATTTGATATCGGAGATAACTGAATGGTCCCTGAATCTGCTAGTAAAATGCTAGTCAAAATCAGTTAAGTTGTTACAGAGATTCATCTGGACACATTAAATGACTTTGTATGCGCGGGGCTTAAAAAAAAAGGTAACCTATGTTACTCCTTATAACATCAGCTAAGTATTGCAATTCCTACAGATTCCACCTGTGGCTGATCCCATTACAGGACATTGATGTTTTTCATGTATATACAAATATGTATGTTTTTAAAATATACAACATTTCTCATTTTCGTAAGTTTAAACGTCTGACCGAAATTTTATCTGATGTTAAACGATGATATAGTCTGAAATGGTAAGCACGATAAATGTAAAGAAGGACAGGCTCTCAAATGCGACTAGCAAAACATACCTATACAGTGCTTAGTGACAACTTTTGAGGGTGAGAGGTAGTTAGGCGAATTTAGAAGACAACCGCCATGATATAAAACATATGTTTATTGATGCGGTGTTCGAGCACGTTAGCCGTTATGCCGAAATAATATGCCTAAACGCTTTATCGGTAAAATAATGTTGAGTTCGGAACGTGATGTCAAATGATATATGTATATAAATATATAAAATGTATATTATCCCATTCAGAAAATTTCTCTCTCACTGTTTATTGAATAGGCGATAAACACACAAAGCCTGTTAGGCATAAATATTACTTAAGTTATCGCCTCAAAGATCTATGGAGGTAGGTACGGCCGGTATCGCTCTCCTGACAGTTATTGCGTTTTTTTATGCTCGGATTCCGGGTGAATTTTCTATTTACCGGCAACGCTGTTGACAATGAGATAAAATATTGCAAGATTTGTTAGTAAATATGAATATTTGTGTGTGACAACGTGTTTATTTTGTTTAGGAAATAATGCTGAAGTTGGGATCGATCGGGACTTTTTTTTTTATCTGAGCACGACATAGTGACTGAATTGTATCTGACGGTAGTTTGAGTATTCGATAGCGTGGTTGGAGACCGCGTCAATCGACGTAGGTTGGAGCCCTTGCTACTGAATCGAAGTTTTTGGTGATAGAAAGCCGGTGAACTTCGTTTACTTTACTTTAACTTACATATATTAGTCTAAAATGTAGTTAAAACTTAATACAACATTTTTATTTAAGTTATAAGTGCAACACAGATATGCACTTAATCAATTGAAAGCTTTCTCATGTACTATTCTTATTTCTGAAACAGAACTGTTTTGTGTTCCAACAAAACAGACCAAAGAGATCGGACCCCATACCAAGGCTAAGAAACAGACAAATTTTTGAACGCACCTATAAATATTTGACAACCAAGTGGCAATTTTTTTACTTCTAAAATGACAAAAGACATCAAATGTTTCATAGCTAGGAACATTTTGTATTTGAAAATTAAATTGTCTTTTTTAGTATTTTCCTATACTTATTATTTATATTCTTCACCGTTTAAACCTTCCCTGAACTTCCACAAATATTTCAAGATCAAAATTAGCCAAATCGGTCCAGCCATTCTCGAGTTTTAGCGAGACAAACTAACAGCAATTCATTTTTATATATATACATAGAGCTCTAGTTATTATTTAACAATATATATTAGCTTAAATGCTACAAATAATATGTGATGTTGTACGTATTTCGTAAACTCATAACGGCCATTAAATAACCAAACTTCCGACCCTAATATCGAACTTAACTCGTAAACGTCAGCCAATAGCATTTCATGGGTGTTCATTGTGATCACATGTCTGGCTAATATTCAAATTAGTGACGTCATCGGATCATGGCTCTCGGCCGCTCAATTTCCGTTGATTATTCCGAGCTGCCCTCGGTCATGGATTATTACGGTAAGTAATATAATGTCACCGTGAAATGACGAAAGGCACGCTCGCTACACGTGCATTTTGCCGTAAGGTGTATAAAATAAAAAAGAGAAAATGTCCTGTCGCAACTTTCTGTACGAGTTAAACAGAGAAAAAAAACAGATTCTGATGTTCCGAATAAAGGTAATTTATTAGCAAATGTAAATCTAAATCATTATTTAGTATTGGAAATGTGTTACACATTGTTTTATCAGTTGTTACGATCAATGAAAAGTTTGATGCCGTTGTTGTTATACAAATATTAAAATTCATATAACTTTGTAGACGAACTTTCTAGACGACTAATATTAAAGCCGAAATAGAATCGAAAGTTAGAAATATTTATTATCAGTTCACCATAACTTTATAATATTTATGTTAGATATTTTAAAAATTTATCAAGAAGAATCAGTCTATTGAAATGAATATATTTTTTTCATACTTTATAGGTTAGGGTTTGATCACAACCGCATCTGATGTTAAATTATGTTATTAGTCTAAAATGGTAGTCACGCTAAACCTAGAGGTTATTTATGATTAAATGTATGTTGGCAAAAACCTTGAAAAGTTTGAGTTCGTAAAACACCGGCATTATTTAAATACTGGAAACAGTGACAAACTGGTAGTCTCATGTTTCCGAATCAAAAAAACCAATAATAGTTTCTTAGGTTATAGTGTCAGATTTTATAACAAACTCCCAAAGCATGTTACCGATTTGCCGGACTATAAATTTAAGCGCCATGTCAAGCGGGTTTTGGTGTCAAAGAGCTATTATAGAGTGGATCAATATGTGAACGATGGTGACGTCTGGAATTGAGTCTTCTCTGTGCAGGGACTAATAACGATTGTAACGTGTAATTTATTTGAAATATGCATCTATTTATGTTAAAAGATAAACCCGATCGAGTTTCTTGCCGGTTCTTCTCGATGACTAGGTTGTTTTCCGAATCGGTGGTAATTTTGACGTTCATAATCGCCTTCTTAGGGCCTAAATTTAATTAAGTATATTCTGATTTAGAGGGAGACTGGCTCTCAAGTGCAGCTGCCGGAACACACCGACTGGTGCTTGGCGACAGATTTTCAACTCGAGGGTGGTAGATAGCCATGTGGAATTAGATAAAGCCCTACCACCATGCAATATTGTGACTGTAGTGAAAATCATAGTATCTCATTTCCTTTTGGAAGCTAAAGAAACATTTTATTAGCATACTAAAATTTTTTTAAAAGAGATGCCGACAATATGGAAATTTGTAATGGTATTTAATAAACTTTTATAGTAAATGAAAATGAAATAACCGAAGTATTTTAAGAGGAATAATTGTTCATATAAACAAACCTTTTTGAAGAAAAGAATTTCTCGTCATTTAAAGATGAATTTTAATAATGACAAAATGCTGGAAACAGACGCCGCGCCGCGCGTCGCCGGTCAAAGCTGAATTCAATTTTCTTTTTATCTTTCATATTTTATTCAAATGTATTCTTGACGCCAATCAGTTTAAGAAGAATGAAGAAATTACATTGAAAAGTTAACATTTAAGATTTTCCAATTTTTGATTTACTTTTAAAGGATTTTTAAAATATTTATAAACGATGCAGGCACTAAATAGTATTTTTTTAATAGGTTTCACTGCGTGTACCAATATAAGTAATGCTTGGTGTCAATGCAATAATATTGCAAAAATCAGAAACGCCATCAGGTATATTAACTCTAGTTACAAATATATTCATTATACGTTTGTTTTTTAATCCAATTGTTTATAGACTCTATTGTTTGATCACAATCTATCACAATGTTAAGTAACCTAGGACAGTATTATACTAAGCCTGGAGAGAACTGGCTGTCGAAATACACCTATATATACTTAGCGACAGATTTTTAATTTAAGGGTAATAGTTAAAACGGGAAGAAGAGATGCATTATAATAAGTCTTTTCACCGTGCTATGACTTTATCGAATTTTTTTTCTTCCCGAAAATCTTCGGCTCCTTTTAAGATTTGAATTTACGTATTGAACGTGGAGGTTGAAAACGTTACCACTGACTCGTCATAGCTTCGAATATTGTTGTTCAAAAATCCTAAGGAATATTGTAAATGCGAAAAGGAGTTACTTTATTTGTTCGTCTCTTACGTTTAACTTCTCAACTGATTCTTCGCAATGGAGCAATTAAAAAGCTGTAATAATCAATGAATTGCTAGTCACATTAAATTTATTCTTGTCACTCAGAACCAGTTAGCTGTATTTATGTAAAAAAAAGCAAATCCTTATTAATATCATAAATCACTGTTTTTGAAGGATATGTCAAATTTATGTTAACGTAAGCGAAGTCGCGAACTAAACCTTGTATTTCTATTATGTCACATTTAATTGTATCTCACAAATCTATCTTGAAAATTAGGGAACTGTATAATTCAAGAAAATAATCACATTGTCTGTCCGCTTGTTATTATACAGACCATTATTTTTTACACAAACCTTTCCATTTCAGTTCGAATTAGTGAGATAAAGGTAGCGTCGAATGAGGACCAAATTGAAATGGAAATATCCCTCGGCAGCCATTTTTATTCGTTGCGTAGGACGTCGGGTCGACGGATAGTCGAGAATTTCACCTCGGGCAATTTTCTTGCAGATGAAAAAGTTTGCGGTATCAATTTCAGTTCACAATTCTGTATGCAGTTTTTAATTTCTCCCTCTTTTAGTTTCCATTACTAAAGCGAGACTCTCATTACGTACATTTAGAAAGCAAAAAAGGTAAAAAGCTCGCGAACGAAGGAAACAGTTGTTTCAGAAGAAATTAAATTCATAAATCACTTTGTAGTTAGAATGTAGACGGCGCCATTCGGTATATTCGAGCTTATGCATGCCACAGTACGCTAACATGTGAGATTTATGGGAATGTCAACTAACTATTTAAAGTGTATTTCGAACTGTAACACTATTTGTAAAAAACAGTTGTTCGTATCTAATCAAAATATTATAACAGCTTTATAGTAGCTAGCGAGAATCCGTGGTATTTTTACTCAATTGCAATTTTATTTAGGGTAATAAAACAACAAAAAAGCTACCACCATGCTAGGGTTTCATCACGATGTTTTCCTTCACCGATAGCTCTAACTCAGTTGTAAGGTTTTGAAGTTACGTCGATCGACTCGTTGTCTGACACGCTATCAACTAAGCCATCATCGCTTCACACATACACGTTTTCAGGTGTACAGGATACTTGTCATCTAAAAAATATTTAGACCACTACCGTTTTCATGGTCACAATTGATTTTAAAATTCAAAAAAGAACACAATTATTCCATTGTTTTGAGTTTTCACTTCTGTCGGTAGTCCTTACGACTGCTTCGACTATTTTTTTTTAATTACAATTTTATCTAAAGTGCAGTGAAGCGAATGTATAGTATGTGGTATTCTATTCTGTTAATAATGTAAACAAAGTTGCAGGCGGTTATTAGTGTTATATAATCATTAATATTTCCTTAGTATCTATTATATGATTTGTCATACTATTATTTGCAATAAGATTTGGTCCATTTATATAAGTTTTTCTTTTTGTAGATCGTTAAAATAATCGAAGACCAACTTATACGAAGTTTTACTAAATGGAATATTATTATATGTTGGATTAAAATAAGTTTTGCACATCAAATTCGCAAATCGAGATCGACGTACGTTAGAACTAACAAGTTTTGTAGATGTTTCGGCTTATTGGGTGTTCAAATATGACGTAGAAAAGACAGAGGCCTGTCTGTCCCTTGTCAGATTTGAACACTAAGGGCCCGTTCCCACTAGTTTAATATGAAATTCTATTGATTCTAGAGCTAATTTCAGTACCTACTCTTTAGTCCGTAGTTTTAAAGTATAGAAGATTTTATTCTAATCGTACAGAAGATTGTGTTCTATTTTGTGTGTTTAAGGTAATCCCGATGGGAAGATTTTATTGTAGAAAGGCATTAAACACAGTGGCACAAGTCTACTGGCATAAGTTTCGAGCGATCATAAACAATAAAAAATACTAAACTTTTCGGTGTTGGCAAATCAATTGACAATTTTTTTTCGGAGCCGATATAAAATCTGTGTCGAATAAATACGAACAGTTTCATACAAAATATCCTGCCACTAAACTTCCCGACATCTTGCCAAGTCCGACACTCGACAAGTGGGAACGAATCCTAACTCTCAAGAATTATTGATACACTCAGCACTTATTTATTGAAGAGTAAGAACTGTTTGAATTGAAAGTTCGTGGATAATAATGTTTGAACAGTCGAAAATGGATTTATTCGTTTTACAAAGGTTTATTGCATTTATGTACACTCTACATGTGCGTAATAAGATTGAAGAAAAAAAAAAGTAATTTGATAGATGGATTCAATGTTTATATAATTACTACGACTGCTATCAAATTTATAGCGAATAAAATTGTCAATAATTGATAATCGTTTCAATTGATTACACATAATTGTTACCAGATTAATAACGGAACAAAAAAATCTATAAATCGATATATCTAGACCAAGAAATATTTATTATTATGACAATCTATTTATTTCTCCACTGCCTAACTAATAAACGTATCTGTTAATCATCATCTCCAATAGTGGAATCGATTCCGATGAGACTTTACTGGCGGATAGACGAATTTTCGGAGCATTATCTAGGCTGCCTTATCATTACACTTTTACCATAGGAGGTAAGTAGTTATAATAATATTAAGTACTTTAAAAAAGGCAGCTACACCATGGCTATCTCCTTTGCGGTACACCAAAACTCTTACTCACGTGGATCTGCGGTCTTCACCTATTTTCATAATATGGTGTCACTCAGTAATTATCTCTAATATTCATACCTAAACAACTGGCATTGTTAAAAGAAATTTAGAGTACTCATTGATGTCTATATATGCATATATATAACACATTTTTTTACAGATTTCTTGTCAAATTATGTTGATCAATAAACTTGATAATGTATAGACAAGGCTACCACTAAATACTAGCAACACCGTTATATCGCCTCCCTTTACAATACATAATCAATTATAAGGATTCATCCGCATACTATGTTTTCGCCATATGTTAACTGCGAGCATGCTATTGCAAGTGTAAACAAATGGAAGTAATATAATAATCTTTTATATTATATAATATTATAAATGCGATAGGGAGTTTGTTTGTTCTGAGTTTACACATTAACCACTTATCATTGTGAAATTTTGCATACATATTAATATTATCTGGGGTATAGAAAAGAACACAAGGTATTTTTTATCACGAAAAAATAGGGTTACCGAGGACTAGTATTTCTTTTTAGATAATTAGTCCCTCTAAAAAAAAAAAAAAACTTAACTACGCGTTCAGTGATGTAGGTTTTTTGCCTTGAAGAAGTGAGGCAAATAGTATATATGGTGTGCATGCGCAAAAGATAGGAAGTAAATGGACAATGCAAACGAAGTACGAAGAAGAACGGACGAAGTATCAGGTAGTTATATATATATAACATTCATTTTGGCTAGGTGGTAGAGCTACGCTGAAGCTATTACTGGTTTCAGCATGAATGGGTCGGCTCGCCCGGGGTAGTACCACCCTCTCACAGAAACCCTACGAGAAGTAACAGTGGTTGCACTGATGCGTTTCGTTCGGCTACTGAGAGCGCCGGTGGCCCACAATTTAAAAGGCCGGCAACGCACTTGCGACTCCCCTGGTATTGCTAGTGTCTATGGACGGCGGTGATCACTTACCATCAGCTGACCCACCTGTTCGTTTGCCCCCTATAATATAAAAAAAATAAATTCAATAACAAATAATTGATAAGACGAATACTTTAACTGGTTATAAATGTTGTTGAAATGAGAGGACGGCTAAAAGTAACCTATATGAAATGACAATACATTACAGTTAAATGTCGTGGAATGTGGTTCAGGATAAAACAATTTATTTAAAAAAAAAAATCTTTTTGAAAAGTTGTATACCTTTAATTCATTGACATCAGAACTCGAATATAAAGCAAATCAAGCCACAATTTTCTTAATATAAGCCTTGGGATACGCAATAGTATATGTCTTTTACAATGAAAGTTTTGATTAGTGTTTTATTAGTCTCTTTATACGGGACCTCAGTGATATCTAGCGTTGTTTATTCAGAGAATATACCGATTGCCCCATATTCGTATTCTCCATGGAAATTTTTCGATGGGCAGTGTGTTTACTCCAGAGATGTGATACAGGATTACCGACGCGCAGTTTATGAGTTCGCTAAACATATTTTTAAACGAATTGCGAATGAAAGTGGAAACCATTTCGTTTTTTCAGCACTGTCGCCCTGGCTGTCCCTTGCAGCGCTCGCGGAAGGTACCGATGGTACGACTCGGCAAGAACTGTTCGTTTTGCTCAATCTCCCGGAGGATCTCTGTCTTCGCCAACAATATTATATGACAGCAGCTGGACGTGAATACTCAGGGGATGATGTCACTCTATCAAGAACACGTCTGTTTATAATCGATGACAATTTAATATTAAATAATGTGTGGGAAAGCTTTGTATGTAGCAATAAGCTGATAGGTGTAATAAGAGCACCATTGAAACGTGATCCATTAAGATCTCTTCATTTGATGCAAAATTTGTTTTCGGTACAAACTCCTAACCTCGATATGAGTGGCAACTCTATTATATTAGACACGCTTGACTACAGTGGTTTTTGGACCACAGCCTTCTCAGGAGGAATTATTGAGCGCGTACCGTTTCACAACGATTTAGGTGAAATCATAGGCTCAGTAAATATGATGAGGATGAGAAAACGTGTCAAACTATCATACTCGCCAGAAATTAATCTCAAGGTTCTAGAACTGCCAGTAGGTTACAATAGTAGATATAGTATATTGGTTGGTCTGTCCGTAGGAAATGGTAGCATATCGAGAGCAATAGAAATGTTTAATAGCGAGCAAATGTTTAAAATTATTCAGAATTTGCGAGTTAGTCGTATACCATTCGATATCAGGATACCGCAGTTAACGGCAACGTCAGAAATTGATATGAGAAAGATTATGGAACGGCTTGGAGTGAAGTCTTTGTGGTCCGATCCTTATGCAACAAGGTGAGAATTGTTATTCACTTAATTTATTATAGATAATGTTATTATAATAATATTGTAACTTATATTTTGTTATATAATTGGACTGAGCTATATAATTGGAAGTAAGCTATCAAGAATGTAAAATGTTTCATACAAACAATATTGAATTTAATGATTTCTTACAACAAGCAAAATCTACGATCTTCACAGAAATATATCAATACCGTCTGCCTTACCCAGTGGTTTTGTACAACGTATTACGATGACGCTCGACCAGCCTGGTATACTACTACATCCTGAAGACTCTGAACCAGAAATTGATGAACACCAAGACACTGGACTTGACGTAGAAATTGGCAGAGACTTCATAGCTGACAAACCA
Organism: Antheraea assamensis; assembly: GCA_035772565.1. Lineage (NCBI taxonomy): Eukaryota > Metazoa > Arthropoda > Insecta > Lepidoptera > Saturniidae > Antheraea > Antheraea assamensis. The sequence continues at coordinate 1,337,767 of JAQQSE010000022.1, read as the reverse complement.
TTTATGTTAGGATTCTTTGATAAGGAGACATACTCGCCCCTCTTTACGGCAAGTTTTTCTAAACCATTTGCATAATTTGATATATATTAAAATACTGTAATTACATAAGTAATAAAAAATTTACGAATTAAAATAATTGAATTCTTATTCTTTATTTCTATGGATTAATATATATTAATTATTACCTATGATATTGTTTTTCTCAACAAGCAAACCTTTGTTACATCCAAATTAGTTTAATAAGAGAGATTATGGTCAATTAATGATGCATGGATCTAACGTATACACAAATAAATCTTAAATTTGTGAAATAAACCAACCATTTCTCGCTAAAGTTCTAGAACGTCTTGTTTACGTTCAGTTAAACTCTTTTCTATGCAAAAATAATCTTCTGAATCCTTTTCAGTCAGGTTTTTGACCTGGTCACAGTACCGCAACAGCACTGACACATATAACCGATGACATTCGGTCAGGTATGGCGCTCGGTAAATTAACGGTTCTTGCTTTGCTCGATTTCAGTAATGCATTCAATACCGTAGACTTTGACATACTACTTGGTGTGCTTCAGTCTCTTAATGTATCTTCACTGGCTAATGACTGGTTTCGCAGTTATTTAACTGGTCGTCGTCAATGTATTTGTGTCGATGAAATATTTTCTTCTTGGTCAGTGACTTCTATTGGCGTACCACAAGGTGGAGTATTGTCTCCGTTACTTTTCGGAATTTTCATAAACACTATATCCAACAATTTACTTTCCTCTTACCATTTATATGCTGATGACTTGCAAATATATTCACAAGCTTCCATTGATAACCTGCCACATGCTATTGATATTATTAACAGTGATCTGACACGCATTAGTGCCTGGAGTAAAGCATATGGCCTTAGAGTGAGTCCTAATAAAACCCAAATCATCATTATTGGCAGCCCTAGGATGACTGCAAAGATCGATAAAACACAACTCCCACCCATCGGCTTTGATGGCACTATTCTTCCTATATGTGACAAAGTCAAAAATTTAGGAGTTTATATTGACAAAAATTTATCTTGGGGCCCTCAGCTTCATGAAGTAAGCAGAAAAATATTTGCGTCTTCCGGTTGCCTAAGAAGACTCCGGAATTTTCTTCCTATTACCACTAAAATTTCGCTTGCACAAACCCTTCTCCTTCCGATTCTTGATTATGCTGATACTTGCTATCTAGATCTTACCGAAGCTCAACTTGATAAACTGGAACGACTACAAAATTTATGTATTAGGTTCATATTTGGTCTACGTAAATTTGATCGCATATCAGAATCTCGAACTAAGCTGAAATGGCTCCCTGTGAGGCTTCGTCGAAATGCTCGCATTCTTTTTCTATTATATAGTACTCTTTTTAATCCCGTCGTCCTTTTTACCTAAAAAATCGTTTCAAGTTCTTATGTGATACGCATACTCGAGATTTAAGATCAGCAGATAATATTACATTAGAAGTACCGGCTCATTCTACTAATTTTCGTGCAAAGTCCTTCACAGTTCAGGCTGCCCAATTATGGAATGCCCTACCTGTTTCTATGAGACTGGCGCAGACGATGGGCATATTTAAAAACTCGGTCAAAAAGTATTATTTGTCAATTTAATATTTCGCTTTTGTGTATATATGTATAACTATATTTTGTAATGTTTAATATCTATGTATTATTAAGATTATGTAGTCTATTATATATTATTGTATTACATATTTATATATGCATGTTACAGTGTATGTACGGCTAATTATGTGGTATTTACTGGTTTTGTTTATTTGTACACCCTAAATACCCCCTATTCCACTCCATGAAACATATCCATCCAAAGGTTGCCTGGAAGAGATTGCTATTAGCAATAAGGCCGCCCTTTGTACTAATCACATAAGTGTAATGTTTTATAGTGTTTATTTGAAATGGTGTACAATAAAGATTAAATAAATAAATAAACTCAGCGTTAAATGAGAAACCCATTGCATAAAAATACTTCATGGAATGATTTGTGTTTGTAGCATCAAATAGACAAGTTGCCCGAAACAGCACCTCAAGCAATTCTCTTGCAGGGGTAAAACTGGAATAAATTTCAATTCCGCATTTTATATCCAGCTACGATTTTACCTCCGACTTTTTATTTTAATACGACGAGTCGGTTGTGTAAGAAATTATTATTATAATTATTGCACCAAGTATGTAAATTAAAGTGAATTTAATAACCTTTATACTTTTTGCAGAAATCTTATAAAAACTCGTTTATATTTAAAAGATATGCGTTTTGGTTAATTCATACGTTGTGGTGATAAAATATAATGAATAGTGCAAATTTTATTATAAAATTTATCATTGTTTACAATGATGCACGACATTTTGGTTTAATGGGAGCGTATGCAAGTTAGTGCGAAATTCACAGTGCATATATTTTGGGCGAGAAAATTAAGGCTTTCTTTTTACTCGCCTGGTAAATTACCGGTAACAAGTTGAAGTTTGTTATAGCTACACTTGAAACTTAACAGACCCCTTAAACCTAGTATCTACGTCTGTCTGCGCATCGGCCTTCAAAATGTGAATGGAAATTCCAACTCTTTCTCTATAAACTTAAATTTATCTCCAACTAGATGACCCAGTGAACTTCGTATCATTTACATATATTTGTGTATAATGTAGTCAAAACTTAATATAACATTATTATTTACGTTATAAATGCAACACAGTTATGCACTTAATTGATTTAAAGCTTTCTCGTGTACTATTTTTATGTCTGAAAGAGAACTGTTTTGTATTCCTACAAAACAGACCAAAAGGATCGGACCTAATACCACAGCTAAAGAACAGACACAATTCTGAACGCACCTATAAATATTTGACAAACGAATGTCTATTTTTTTAAGTCTAAAATGACAGAAGACTTCAAATGTTTCATAGCTAGGAATATTTTGCATTTGAAAATTAAATTGTTTTTTTTTAGTATTTTTCTGTACTTATTATTTATGTTTCTCGCCGTTTAAACCATCCCTATACTTCCACAAATATTTCAAGATCAAAATTAGCCAAATCGGTCCAGCCATTCTCGAGTTTTAGCGACACAAACGAACAGCAATTAATTTATATGTGTGTAGATAATAAAAAAACGTCGTAATTTATGTTTAATCTTGTTTTTGCAGAAGCATGACATTTCATAACTTTTCCAAATAACTTTTTCGCAAGCTTCACCTTCAATACAAATCGATCTGCAGTTAATATTATAAAATAAATCAAAACCAATGTCCTAGAAATCGAAACTGCAGCAAAAACCAATGTATTTACGTCTTGATTTAAAATGCCAGAGATTTAAATAAAGAACATAATGTATACGTTGACATTATTCGAGACAGAAACTTACTGTTGTGATATTAAACATTTCTTCAAACTTGTTGCTTTACAAAAAAACTGTATTCTTTCATCTTTAGTTTTTTTTTGTTTCATTTATTTTGTATGTGATACTAAAATGAAAATTTATACATTCTCGTTCACATAATTAGTTTTAATTAATATGCACAGTATTTTATTTACCTTATTGCAATGTTTTATTGAATATGACGCATATTTGAATCTAGTTTACTTATGTTCGGAACACACCAACAAATACTCGGCGACAGATTTTCAACTTGAGGGTGGTAGCTAGTTAGACGGACTTAGAAAAAGCTCTACCACCATGTTATGGTTTCATCACGATGTTTTCCATCACCGAAAACTCCGACTCGGTTGCTTGGTTTCGAAACGACGTCCTTCGACGCTGTGTCCGAATACACAACCCACTGAGCCATCATCGCTTCGATTCGGTTTGATGACATCCTTTATTTTTTTTTTTTTATAATATTTGAAATTATTTTGGAGTATGCATCTATACATACTATTTTACTCAGAAATAATTTCACGCCGTGTTATGTTTGTCGTAGAAATTTAATTAAAACAAAGTTCATATGTGGCCTACTAATGTATTTATTATAATTTGGTTCGCAATTCAAATTTTTCGATTAAGCCTTTCTCGGTTGATGTGAATGTTTTGATATTGAAAGGATATTTTCATTTGTTTTTTTTCTTTTTTATACGATTGGAGGCGAACGAATAAACGGGTTACCTGATGGTAAGTAATCACCGCTGCCCATGAACACCTGCGACAGGAGAGGCATCACAGATGGGTTGCCAGCTTTTGAGGAAGGACTAGGCTCGTTTCTTGAAGAAGTTGAATTGAAAGCAATAATTGACATACATTATGGAACAATCAGTATTTGTTTGTATGTAAAAAGTATTCTAAGAAAATATTAAGTGGATTCTAAAAATTATTTTACTAATAGGAAACTATATTATTTCCAAGTAATTTAGACTATATATTATATCTACATATAATATTAAATTATTAAAAACTTGAGTTTAGATATAGAATAGACTACTAATACTAACTATCAGAAAGGGTAGAATAGCTCCTAAAAGCATCGTGTATATTTTTAAAAAATTTACTGAATTAAAAAAAGTAGGTCGGTCACTTACTGAACGTGTAAAGCATAGCTAATGCAATTATTATTCAATTCATGTCAATAGGCAGTGATTTTGTAGACATTGCCTATATTGGGGCTATTTAGATGCTTGAATAATCACCAAGTGCAACCCCTATGACAACACGTCACTATTGTGCAGCCGTCAACACTGAGGAGAGTCGTCACAGAACAACACAGGCGGTTACACAATGCAATGATTCATGTCCTACCTGTCTGATTGTTAATGAGTTTGCTTTGTCAACACTTCCTATAATACACATCAAACATTCCGAACATTTGTATATAGATAATACGAATGATCTGACGTTAGAGGTCCATTCTATAATTTGTTATCTGTGTGCAAACTCATTGTTACGAATAAACAACTAATGAATCATTCAAGAGCGTGGAACCCAATAATAATGTGAGCCTTCTAGAGTTTTCCACCCTCTTTCGATGAGAGATATATAAGCGCGCCACAGTATAGCCGAGTAGAGTTCTAATCTAGACATCGGAACAATTACGAAGAGAAATAAAGGAAGGGATCTTCCAGCGGACTGCGACTGTAATATTTTAAGCAAAGAGAAACAAAACAAGGAATCTTCTTGTAGGCTGATCACTAGTATAAATATGTGATAATGAGTATATATAATTTTTGTCTGTACAAAGACCAAATATTTCTTTCGACGCTAACGGCATTTGACTTAACTACGAGCGTTACAATATTGAGTTTAAAAGTATCAGTTATTAGCTTTTATTCAGCACCTTGTTCCTATTAACTTCAAAATGAAACGTTTTGCCGGGCACATATTTTGTAATAGTTACACCAATGTAAAAACAATCACGAGCGTACGCACAATAATTAATCTCAGTTGGACAATTTACAAATAAATGTATACAGTAAAAACAAACAATAATTTAGTTTATAGAAATGGAAAAAAATGTACAAACAAGACGTTAAAACAATTACAACGTTTGATATAATCACAACTTCGCAGTATTAAATCCAAGTCTCCTCGGAGCGTATAACATAGTTCAAGCTTTATCAAAGCACTTCGCAAGATATATGAGTGGAAGGCCCGCCTACTGGCTGTGCAATGAACTTTAAATCCCCTTTACACCTGAGTCCGCCCACCGAATACAGTTGTTGTGGAATAAATGCGATAACATCGTGCTTCATACGACATGCAAGGCTAAGCTTTTGCTTCCGAGTAAATTATCATTTTAACAAAGCCTATTTTATGATATTCCACTTTTTTAAATTTCCCTATAAAGTTATTTTATGCCGTTCAACTTAGAAATTATGATATAATTTTATTTATACATCTATAAATAAAAAATAATAGCATATATTTACAGTGAAGTTATCCCCGCTAGATATCTAAATTCATTGATTTAGTTCCAAAAGAGCGTTCAGCGTGGAGCCGAAATGAATGCAGATTGCATTTTCGTAAACCGAAGCATTATTCGTTTAGATGAAGCGACGATCAAAATAAGAAAGCTGGAATCAATTCGTCGTGGACGGCTCAGGTGCACACCAAGTGGCACAAATTGAGAAAGATGTATATCAAGTATTGGATTGGACAGCTGATGAGGATTGTAGTGAAAGTTGACTATTTGATTGATACCTCTTATGAAAGTTATATGGTAACATTATAAACTGGTTTCATATTAGCAACACAAGTGATGATGATTATGACGGACATCATAATCGGCCTCATCTTTAGTCGTACATTTACAATTCGTCGAGTAACAAATATAGCAACTGTGACATTTTATATACAACTCTATCAATAATCGGTACGTTAATGTATAATTCTCCGCGTGCCTCGTTCACTCAGTGAAGAATCAATATTCTACAAGCTTTCGTAAATGTATTTGCAGCGTCGATAGAAGTGAATCTTTACTCTTTAAGCGATAATAACATTTCTTTAACAACACTAACGGATATGTTTAGAACAGCGTACTAAAAAAAGGGGTAACTTATTATGAAAACAGATTTGTAGAATATAAACTTTAAAAAATCGTCGACTAGTATCAATTAACTGAATTACCTGCCTACCATTTTTTAAACACACAATCATTCGACTATAAGAAAATTAACGACATTATGGGCAGTTAGCTCAGAATTTTAATTGAAAACAATTTTGATTTCAAATTCCAGTCACTTATTTCTCAATATAACCTTTTTCAATTTTAGTTACTGCTTTAGACACCTGAGCAATGCTGAGATCCGGTATTATTGCTCGATGTTATCAAATGAAGTTGTCTTCACTCGATAATAACAATAAAAACTAAAAACGATATATAATAAATTTGTTAAAAATAATAAAAAACCTTCAGAATTTCATACACTACATTAAATTAACAGACACCCAAAAAAACAACCGAAGGTCGCAACTAAACTTCTATCAAAAACCTACTTTTTTCAAATTTCTTAAGACTGGTATATATATGTATATGGCCATTATAAATGTTTTCCGTTATTCTAACTTGTTATGCATTCATCTAAATATGTTTTTGCGTGTATAAGGTCCCACTAAATAAGTAAAAGAATACTATCAGATTGCTTCGAGTTGTTGCGTCAGACGCGTGGGAGAATATTTAAAGAAGCGCATCAGGTCAAACACATTAATAACGTTACAAGCAATTTTAGACTGACATGCATGCTTTACAATTTTTCTAATAATTGGGCAATGTATTTAGATGCCTGCTTATTCTAATTTGTATGCGTTCATATTTTATTTTGTCTGCTATGGGTTCATTATATATTCAATTGTCATTTATAATATATCACTATAATCTACTCAACTATTTTTAATCTATGTATATGCATATGTTAAGTTAGACAACCATTCATAAAACCGGACCGCGCGGTTTTTTGTCTACTTTTGTATATTTTATATAGAATTATGCATTATATAGAAGTATCTCTACTATGTTTTGTTTGGAAGTGCATTAAGTTTATAGTGTGTTACCAAAAGATTTGTTGTGAAGAGTTGTGCAACTCATTTTTTTTTTATTAAAATGGAGCAAGTGGAGAGTAAAATTTAGAACCGAGTAGTTAGAGAATCGAAATTAATGAATGACAAAGAATCGAATGAAGATTAAAAGCGATGATGGATAGTTGATAGCGTATTCGAACACAGCATCGAAGGACGTAGGGTCGAATCCTAGCAACGGAGTCGGAGTTTTCACTGAAGGAAAACATCGTGATAAAATCATAGCATGGTTGTACATCTATTTCTAAGTCCGTCTGACTGGCTACCACCCTCAAGTAGAAAATCTGTCGCCAAGTACGTGTTGGTGTATACCGGCAGCTGCACTTGAGAGCTGGTCTCCCTCTAGGTTTAGCGTAACTTTAGTTTTAGACCACATCACCGTATGAAAAAAAAATTGCATACAGAAATAAAATAAGATACACCGAAAGCAAGTACAATCATTGGTCCATTAACAGTTCTCCTTTTGTATAAAAATAGTCCCTATATTCCTTAACAAAATTGGTGCTAGGTATTTACATTTGTATAAGGAAATGTATTAACATATTCTGCTGATAGCGTCGTTTGCAAGAGTTAGAGTCAGAGGCGACTGGCGCGGGAAGGGAATGCTTCCGTTACATTTAAAAGTCGGAACAACCGTTTCCGCCGCACAAATCACTGTGTCACTTCAGTTTTGTATTATTACAAATATACTGTATTTAAACAATCATTAAAATGCCCTACGAGGAAGATTTATGATATTGTCCTGAGGGATATTAATAACATTTTGATTGATGAAGGTGTTACTTTGCGGTGATTCAGTATTAACAATTAGGGAGGACATTACTTCGCACTTCCGTTTGGAAAACAGTTCCCAGCGTAAGTGATCTTTTTGAGGAATATTAAAAATGTTTTTATTGACGAAGGTGTACGGAAATGTATCATTAAAAATTAGAGTGGACATTACTTCGCACTTCCGTTTGGAATCCGCTTCCGAGCGGACGTGCGAAGTAACGTCCACTCTATTTTTTTGAGTATCAAAAACTACAAGTATACAAAAAAAACTAATGAAATATGTATATAGCGATAATTTATATTCTTGATTAATAAATTTATCAAAATAAATAGTCACTAGTTATTGAGATTCCTCAACCAAGTAGTATAAGAAATATATTAATTAATGTAAAACAGTTATACTTTATATAGGAAGTTTTATTTATTAGTTATAGATTATTATATCACATATAATTTTTAATGATATTGGATATTACAAATAATTACATTTAAATCATAGTAGGTTATTGTTTTTTACAAGTCTTATTAGTCTTTACAAGAAGTACTTGTTGAATTATTAAATTACACCAATTGGCGTTTTATTTTAAATGCTCTTCCGTATAATTATATATACGCTCATTTTATTCACAAAAATAACTGAGATACTAATCCTTCCTATCTTATTCGTAATAAGGTGAAATATACATTTATTTCTGCAATGAGCTACGTCAAGCTATATTATAATTTATTTTACCATTTTGACTATAAATCTATTTTTGATAAATCACTATTTTATACAAATTAATAATTACAAAAAAAAAAATGTTATAACGTCGAACATCAAATATGAATTATTAGTCTCTATCTCTCGTTCAGACGAATAAATAAAACAACGAATCTTGTAATATCACCCAATAAGGATAGAATTATATTTATGTACAAAACAAAGACTGACCTTTATTTTGTAGGTAAGCTTTTAAAACTATGGAAATGTCGATAACCTTAACTGTTGTGTAAATTATTAATAATAACCTTGACTATTAGAAAGAGAGAGGATTCAAGCAGCCACAGAAAATAATAACAACCAGTTTTAAAAATTATGAAACTCGTGTTACTAATATAGGAATGCCAATATAAACTGATTATGCTTAAAACGATTTTAGTGTTTATCATTTTTTAGCCGTGAAACCAATGTAACGTTTTAAGATGAGACCTTGTGAGTATGTGAGTGTTCTTTTCATAATATGCTTAAATGCAAATATCGTGTTGTCAACTGAATATTGGGGTGGTACGAGTAGAAATTTAGTACGTTTACCTCTCGTGGATCGCGATGAAGAATGTACTTATAACGTTGATATAATATCAGAATTTCGTTATGCACTTTCCGATTTTACTACCAATATTTTCAAACTTGCTGCGGCTGAGAGCGACAATCATTTCATTTTATCTCCGCTTTCTATATGGTTATCCCTTGCTGCAATCGCTGAAGGCAGCACAGGAGACGCAAGACAAGAACTATTTGAACTACTAAAGCTCCCCGAAGACAAGTGTATACGCCAGCAATTCTATGCTATAGCAATTAGTCGTGAATATCCAAACAATTATTATGCTGTGTCAAGAAAACGGTTGCTTGTAGTAGATGAAAATATTTCTCTGAACAGACAATGGCAATACTTCGTACACAAAAATAGCCTTACTAATATAATTGCACTACCATTGACTAGAAATCCCAAAGAGTCAATCGATGACATTAAACGTTTCACGAATACGCGACTACCAAACATCGATTTAAATGGAAACTCTTTACTACTGGATACTCTTGATTATAAATTTATTATTAATGCAATTTTGCCAGCAGCGAAAATGGTGCGAGAACCATTTTATAATGATCTCGGTGAAGAAATTGGAACGGTGAACTTGATAAAAATGAAGAGACGTGTCAAAATAGCATACCTACCTGATCTTAAACTTAAAGTTCTTCAACTTTTAGACGGTGACAATAGCCGGTATCGTTTGATCTATGCCATTTCCAATGGAAACGATAGCAGCATAGAGGACTCAATTAACACTCTTAAAAATGATTTCGTACTGAAAGTATTAAAGAAATTGCGCCTCAGTAGAATACCAGTCGAAGTAGGTATTCCACAGTATTCTGCAACTACCGAAACCGATGTAAGAGTTATTTTAGAAAAGCTTGGAGTTGAAACGTTATGGACTGACATTTGGGCGACCAGGTATATTCTGCAACAGATTAATATTTATGCATGCCATTTATAACTATCCTTTTATGATAATGAGTAACATGTACCAAACTTATAAAGATTGCAAATTTTAGTTTGTAGCTAAATTCACATCAACTCTTCTGAAGTGTATAAAAACCTTATAATCCTAGCGTAACAAAAAGTAGACAGGCCTATATTTGTCATAGCTGAAACAAATAATAGTTTCATTTTTCGAACTGACTATACGCCTGATGACTAAAAACAATAGCTTTTCACTATAATTCAATAGCATTGTAATCCTAAAAAATCCAAAAAAATTGAATCTTATAAAACTGTAAATTCCTCTAAATCTGATGCAATTGAAGCCAGCATAATATTTTAAGTCTCATTATAAATAACATTGAAATATTATAAGAAAGACTTATAGTTAAAAAAGGTAAAGTTCCTTCGTCAATCTTGCGATTATTCATGTGGATTCTTCGCAGTCGAGGAGAATTCATAATTATCAATAAATTCAACACGTGGATCTTTTCATGTTAATAATTCTTATACGAGTGTTATTTGACATTTAACTAATTACTTTTACAGAAATATATCAAACCCACCAGTATTCCCGAGCAGTTTTGTACAACGTGCCACCTTGACATTTGAACGACCCGATGTCCAACATTTAGTTCAAGAAACAAGTAACTTTGTACCGGCTATCGATACTCGTAGTAATGAAGATACGGGCTTGGACGATGAGATCGGTCGAGATTTTATTGTAAATAAACCGTTCATATTAGCATTATTAGATGCTGAGACGTATACGTGTCTATTTTGTTCTACGTTTTCTAAATTAAGTGCTAAATAAATATACCAAAATAAATTATTCTGTTAACAATAAAATTATGGAAAATCAATTTATAATTTTTCATTTTTACCATATTGTGATGTTAAAAATCGAAAATAGATAAGTAATCACACGCGGCAGGTATTTGCATTGGTTTTAAACATTTGTACTATCTGATCCATGTTATCTTAGGTTATTGGTCGACCAGTGTGTATGAGTTCACGGCGGCTAAAAAGCGAATAGGCGAGTCTCTGCCTCCCACAGAGGTGGAAGGTAAGAGAAGGAAGGAGAGGGAGGTGATAATGGAGAGCTGGCGGCAGGACCTGGTGCACACGCGGTATGACACATATACCGTAGACGCTGTCCGCCCGGTCCTGTCGGAGTAGGTTAACAGGTATTGGCGCTCCCTGATGTCCCGTCTGGTGCAGGTACTCACCGGCCATTTGGCTGGTACCTGCACGGGATCGCACGCAGGGAGCCCACCGCTGCATGTCATGAATGCGGTGCTATGGAGGATACCTCGCAGCACGCTCTGTCTGAGTGTGTTACGTGGGAGGGACTGCGCCGTATTATGGCTGTGACGGTTCGAGGAACCGGAGATTTGTCGCTGCTGAACGTGGTTGCGGCCATGCTCGGCAGCGAACAGGCGTGGAATGCGGTGACCTCGTTTTACGAGGAGGCCATTTGGCCTGGCGCTTGGCCCGCCTCCTCCCACCTCCGTAGCTGGAGCTAAGGAGATGGGTTGGGGGGCCCATCACCTCATTGCACAGGTCCGGCTGACGAGGGGAGGAAGCTGCTTGTGTACCCAGTCTACCTCCCTATAAGGACGGAGCTCGGCGACCACAATCCATCGGACTGACCGCTGGGGCAGCATGGTGTTAGTCACAACACGGTCCCATGCCGCCCCAACCGAAAGCGGCGGTTGGTACACCGTGGGTTTTTAGTCCGTGCGAGTTGGACATAACACACTCTCTCCCCCCGGGAGAGTGGGTATCCATAAGGGATTTCCCCACGTTAGTAAAAAAAACGGGTATAGTCTATCACAATATATATAGCCGTATATGTCGACTAGTTTCGCCGGTGGTATGTCTTATCATTGTCTTGTATTGTACTAACGATTTTTTTTTGGAATTCACAAATATTTTCTCATTGGAAACTATTGGTGAAAATAAACATTACAAGGAAACCTAAACCTGATAAATGAACTATGAATATCTTGGCATTTGGACTCATTTGTAAATCGTGGACTCGCATGGTATTAGGGTCGTACCTCCTCTCAGGAAAAGGCCTTTGACTTCTTCCAAATTGAATTTTAAGTGAATAGTTCAACAAATTGCTGGTATAGTTATAATTATATATTATATCCTGTGGATGTTTACAATTTTGAGGTAAACATATTTTTAATGATTGACTAATTATCTTGGTTTATTAATTAAGTAACAAACAGCAGGGAATTTACTAACCTCGTGAATAAAGTCGAACTGAGGATTATTGTTAAATTGTTCATTTAAAAAAGGCGAATCAATACCCTCTTAGGCTTGACTCAGTAATCATTTTCAAAGGGTTCAGAAAAGACAAATTAAACAATATCAAATTGTCCCTCCCAAGGTTTGATAAAGACGAATCTTGATCGTACTGCGAGATGCGATCCCAAAGGAATAGAGTAATAAAATTTGGTCCCTGTTCAGTGCAACCACTAAATCAGCGTGTACTGACATATATAAGGAGCTAACTTGTGAATTCACGTAGTCCTAGCTTTTATCTCAAACTACGAGATAATGAAAAGAAAAGGTCTTGTGGTTTTTTTTAGTCAGTAAGGTCTGAAACCCCCCACATCTCCCCAGTCCAATGAAGGATTTCTTCCCACATTAAAAAAAAAAGGGTCAGTATTTGGATGGGTAAACTCCTGGAAACACCACGTGACGTTGGCTTTTGCTTTATTATAACGAAGTTCTCATTTATTTTGTGTAACGGAAAATACGCATATACATATTTTTACAAATAAAAAAGGTAAAATCAATTTGAGAAACAGGTTTAAGTCATTGTACAACTGTTAAATACTTTCACTATACGTACATAAATGTTATTTATTTTATTTCAACATTACGTGTACTTTGGATAGTTAATTTAATTTATGTTGAAAGTCTGTGAGGTGGGATGGGATGAGGTTGAGCCAGACAGCGATTTCGTTCGGTTACGTCAATCGCCGCAAAGTGATCGTTTCTCGTTTGTAACACGGCGTCGAATTAACGCGTTCTGACAAGCCGTACATGAAATGTTACATTAATTGCAATTTGGACAATTCGACAAGGATATTCAGCTTTTGTTCGCTGTTCGTTGCAATAATTCGTCAGTGACTTTTTTCATTGTTTTTATGTTATAAGGAAAACATAAAAAGAAAAATAGATATATATATATAAATAAAATGTGAGATGTCTGTTGTTGTGTGTGCGTCACTCAACTACTGGATATATTTTTATCATTTTTGAAGTGAATACTTCTTTAGGAGCGTTGAGCATTTTTTTGGTTGAACAAAAGTCATGGAACTCGTTTCATCGTCACCGAACGCATTCAATGAGCTATATGTATACTGTATATATTTGTACATAGTTTTGAGTTTTCACTTCTGTCGTCAGTCCTTATAGACTACTTCAACTATTTTTTTAATAGTTTCACTTCTTAAACACTTGCTCATTATCTAAAAAAAAACATAATCACGATAGCATCACTTAATATACGGTTATTAAAATTTTTACTAACTAGAATTTTTATAAGCACTTCATGTTCATCGATATGTATTTTCTTGCTGTGAAAAAGTGGGGCAAGCGGTGTGGTGCTTATGTTTTTCCTGTGTACATAAAATATATTGTTAATATAATAAATCACACAGATGAAGTCGCGGGTATCAGCTAATTTATAAATATTATAGAATAATAATTGTTAAGGGAAATTAAAAATTATGGACTTTTAGAATTATACCTAACGCTAAACCACTGTACTGATTTATACTACCAACACCTGGTACATGGGGATGATTTATCGCGTGTCTTGTGTTCGATTGGACACAGTAACTGTCTTTTGGTTTGTAATATTTCGAGATTTGCCAGAACATGTTCAGTTACAAAGAGATCATATAAATGATCGTCATGACAAATATTACTGTCGTTAGATGTTAAATTTCACAGTGGTCGTTGTTTTTAGATCTGACTATACTTAATATTAACTACAATCATGAAACTCTATTGTATTAGAATACACATCTGTAAAGTCTGCTTACGGACGATAATTTTACGTGATAATGTCATAAGAAAACATTGGTGAAAAATTGCATACTTTTATGAATTAAATTGAATTATTATCACTGAATTACCGATGGAGTGGAAGAGAGATAGATGCGTCACAAGCCGAACGCTTACTCCGATCGCATCACTGTATCACTTTTTCTGCGCACTCGCTTGCACGCTCGGCTCAGGCGGAACGTGACAATGAGTCAAGCTTTTTCGTGCGTGCTGCCGGCGTTCATCGATTTATAAGGAGTAACCACGTCTAAAAAGTTTACTTTTCCTTGCTAAATATTCAATTGTGTGTAAGTATGTATAAAATTTGTTGGAAATAATATTTACAAGGAAATACGGTACATAATAATTAATGAAATTAAGAAAAAGGTTACATGATATGAATTAATGATAGTACATCATTTTAATATTGAGTAGTGGACAAATAATTACCAGGTTATTGAGTCAATTGCCTTTTTTGTCGTAAATGAAAAACATTAAAATTATCATATGTTACAAGTAACTATAGTGATCAGGTTTAATAAATATGTTATTGGTCTCATATTTTTTTTTAATATTTAGTATAATTTTAGATACTAGTATTAACACATAAAACTGAGTATGAGCAGAATTTTCGTAATTTTCTATGAGCGAAACCTATGATAAACATGTTTTTGTTCACGGCTTCGTTCGCGTTAATGCTACTGTGTGTTACTTTTTTCTGGATTAAGAGTAGCCTTCGTTTCCTTTCTGTACCCTAGACAATGTGTGTGCAAAATTTCAAAAGTATGGGTTGAGTAATTAAGCTGTGAAAGCGTACCAAGAAAACTGGGATTCCCATTCATAATATTGGTAAGAAAGGATTATATTACTAAATGGTAACAATACAATTTACAAAGTTATAAAAAGGAAAGAAACAAAATTCGAGAACAATAGACATACCTAAGTACAATTATATCACCATCAGCATCATTTTACCCTTATCCCGGCTAAGTAGGGTCGGCACAACATGTTTTCCTTTTCCACTCTCCCCTGTCAGATGTCGTCTCAGTATTCACACTTTTTATACACATATCATTTTTCACACAATCCATCTACATTTTTTTTGGTCTTCCTCTACTCCTCAATCCGTCCAATTTCAAACTCAAAACTTTTCTTGTTACATGACTTTCATCTCTTCTCATAATATGCTCGTATCATGCTACCCTATTACTCCTCAACTTATCTGTCACTGGGTGCTATTTTCACACTCCCTCTGATATACCTATTCTTAATTGTATATTTTCTGGTTACACCACACATCCATCTTAACATTCGCATTTCTGCCACATGTAAGAACCCCGGTTAGAACCCCGGCATGTACCATCGAGTTTCTTGAAATTCGCGTACATAAATTGGTAAGACTAACGGCTGACGGTGAAGAAAAATATCGTGAGGAAACCTGAACCTGAGAAATGTTTCCTGTAGTACCACATATATGAAAGAATTTGAAATAGTAGATTTTTCAGAGTTTGAAATCGCCAATATGTCGTGGGCTGACGTGGTGATTATGCCCATACCTTCCTTCGGGAAGAGGCCTATGGCCCTGCAGTGGGTGTCTAATAGGTTGTTGATGATGATGAATTCATATCAGTGATTTAGACTTTGTACGTATTTGTGTGTGGCGGCGTAAAGGTACTCCCACTATCATATGAGCCTTCGTGTCAACATAATATCCTTTATATTTTCCATTATTGATGCACAAATAATATATGTAAAGTATAAGTAAAAAGGAAAAGTTTTTACGTTATGAACTAATAAAAGCGTTTTTTATTATTTTGTAAAGGTTACAACACTAGAGAGCGCGCTCTCTCTTGGAGCCCTCGACCCTTCATACGGAATAATAAAATTTGTGCTGAATTTCCTCGTACTGTCTCTACGCATGTATGGTGCTTTAATTTCATATTTTATTTGAATCGTTTGTAAGGGGAACGTCTTCATATTTTATAAGATGGCTTCGTTTGAACATTGAAGAGCACTCTTCAAAACTCCCACTAAGCGCCAAGATTTGTTTGAATATTTTAATACTGAATTTGTTTTAATATAAACAGCAAATGGATGCAGAAATTAATTCTGTATCTATATATATATATATATATATAATGGATGTTAGTATATATATATGAGATTTATAAACTCTATCATCGTTTGACAGAGTACCGTGAGAATTGGTTTATGTTTTTAAATATTATAGGTATTTTAGCGGTTGACCACAGTCTCATCTGTTGTTAATTGACAATGTGGCCAAGACGGTAAACACACTAAGCCCAGAGGAAATGACTCTCAAGTACAATTGCTGGAATACACTTACCAATTTTTCGCGACGAATTTTCTATTTGAAAGTGATAGATAGACTAGCCAGGCGGGTTTAGGAAAAGTTCTATCACCATACTATGGTTTCACTACGATGCTTACCTTCACCAAAAGTCTTGGTTCATTCGTAAGGACCCAAACCTACGGCCATCGAACACGCTAACCGTATCTCTTTCAGGTTTCATTTATAACAATTCAACTATAAGCAGCCATATCAATGTCTGCATCGTTCAACTGATCGGCATAAAAATAATTAACTTAGGTATATGAACACGGGTGATATACACACAATATCCATTTTACTGTAACAGAACTATTGATTACAATAAGTAGAATAACACCTACTGCAGAGGTTGTTACATTGCTATTTAAAATGAGTGAAGGAAGATTTTGTAAAAGAAAACGTTTTAACGGTAGTATAATTAATTAGGTTATCATGGTGCTGATAGGACCAGTGTTGAAAGTCCCTAAATAAAAAAAAAATTTAGAAGAAAGAAAAACAAATACATAATGATTTTCTATATAAATAACATGATAGAAAGGTGCCGTTTTACTAAAAAACTACTCAACGCATTTTAATCTTTTTTACATTTACTTTTTGAACACGTGGTTTAAATAAAAAAAAAACATATAACATTATTAACATTTTGAAATTCTACAATTTTTATAACAACTACCTTTTCAGCGATGTGTGAAGTGGACAAGCGCTGTGGTGCGCATGCATAGGAGACAGGAAGTAAAGGGATAACAATTTTTACAAAGAAAGTATAGTTTTGCCTCACGTCCTCATTTTTTTTTTAATGTGCATATGATATATATTGTTAAGATAATGAACAACGAAGATGACGGTGCGGGTATTAGCTAGTATTAATTATTAACAAAAACATACGAAGTCGCGGGTAGAATTAGTTATTTTAAATGACGAATTTTGTTAGAAGGTTTTAAGAAGGGACAGCACGATTTTGAAATTTTGGAGACGATTCCTTAAATTGTGACTAGTAGATAAACAAGCGTAGAGAAAGTATCGACTTCCTGACCGATATTAGTGTGAAAATTGCGACAAATAATACTTAGTGATTTATACATTTTTCCCAAAACAATATGAATAATTCAATACTTTTATTCGACTCGGCGCTGTTGCAGCCTCGTAGCCTCTTCTCGTTATTATACTTAGTTTCACGCTTCGACCACGATTCCACCAACAAAGCAACGTCGAGAGTGCTTCCGCGCGCTGTCTAGATCATCGCGGCGGAATAATGGTGCCGCTTGTACCAGGAATTATTCTTAACGTACCTCCTCTATTTTTATTCTTTAATTGTATTCAATAAGATATATTTTATATAGGAAGAAAATTCTAATTTCGAATGTTGGCATTTAGAAACAAAACAATAATACTTTAAAGAAATCACGATTCTAAACTAGAGTTAGCGTTTTTTTATTTCATATTGTGAGCGCTGGATTCTGATAGATTTTATTTCGGATTATTAGATAGGACAAAAACGGACTCACCACAATGCTGCGCTAGCGTCACGTAGGAGGCCTCCTCTTCTTGCACGACACACAATAACATGCACAAACAGTTTAAAAGTCACCTGTATTCTAAAAGTTTGGCACACAACACAAATTATAATCAACGTGTAGTTCAATCGCCGATCGTCCGCTAATGAGAGCGTTTAAAGAATGCAATTGTCAAGGCGCCGGGTGATTAGGGATGGGGGAAAGTAGTGCAAATAGATATGTGGGACAAGGATGGGTTGTCGCCGTGCAAATCTGGCCTAAACACATATAATATAAATTTTATGGACATACGCGCTTTATCAAAATTGCCAAATCTTAAACTGCAATTTGTCTCTGATTAAGTGTAAGTTGGGAACATGTCTGGATCGATATCAGTTGATATTTGACGTTAGATTCTATGTTTATTTACCAGGAACTGCTCAGCGTTATGGTATATTGATAAATAAATGAATACTTTACTGGACATTTTTAGTTCTTGTACTGGTAAACTTAATACCATAAGGTATTTTCTTAAACTATCGAACGGTATTTTGGAGAAAAAAATATGTAGGTTGTGCAAATACGAAGATAAAAATAAAGTAACATATAATATAAATTAAAAATAAATAATGTACTAAACAGACAAAACATACAGCAAACTATATATATATATATATATATATACAATACACACGATAAAATGTCTAAATACAATATGTAAAAATTATGGACACTCTGGTTTCCGGCTTGTTGAACAGTTACCGGTGTTTTTGAGATTTTCATTATCACCCAAATCAATTTATTTCAAAAATTGAAGATAGCTAAATAGAATTCTGAATAAATTAATAGAATATATTGTCCGTTACCTAAAAATCTCTGGAGTGGTCCTCAATGAGCATTTACTTAAATATCTCTAATTTCCAACTTTTAGGGCTTAGGCCAAATGACAGGTTTCATAGATGGCCAAAATATTGTTTCTTTTTATACGTCTCTAAAAACATCTCTGAGAGATGCTCAATGGTAGAAACGTAACGCATACTCAACCCACTGAACAACATTTGCACAGAAGAAGCAAATATACTAGCGCATTCGAGGCCGCACTTACTTGTTTATCTACACACGTGCTTGTGAATTGTTTAATCGGTGCGGAACCGGCGGCAATAAAACCTACGAACCTACTTTTAGTTTTATAGCGTTTCTGTTTTACAACACTCTTGCACGTTCCTTCACCGTGGATAACGAATAACCTGAACGATATAAGAGTTAGCGCGCACAGCGGTGTGGTACGGTGGTACGGTTTTTAAATGGCCGCGGAAAAGTACAGCAACAGATTTCGTATATGCACTGTGGTTTGAACTGACGTGAATTTTACTATTCGTATCGCAACCTTCATAGAAGAAGCACTGTCATTAACTCCAAAATTAAAGTTAGAATATATGTTTCTTTATTTTTAAAATTCTTAATAAATGTGTACACAAACAGTATTGGGGTTAAACCTAACAAAAGCTCTGTTTAAGTACGATATGTAGGAATATAACTGATTTTTGAATACTATAGAATAATAATGAAAACATTTGACAATTTAATTTTAAATATTAACCCTGTCACTTAACAATATCGTTGTTATTAGAAACATGTAGCTACGACATATCTTCGCTGTAGTTCGAGCACTAATGCAGCTATTGGCGAATTTTTTACCGTATTACCTATTTACCAGGATATGTTACCAGATTTCAATCATATGAAAAAATTCCGTGCGGTAATACACCGTAATAAATCTGTAATAATTCACAAAATTTAAATCCAGTGGGAATGTTTACCAGCAGCATGTGACGTGCGCAGTGCGAAATTCCATAGAGTATAAATTTTGCGAAAAAGGATCGCACCGAAATATACTACAGTGCACGCTAACTCTTAGATTCAGCATCGTGGCCGCGCCACTAGAACTAAAAATACCATTGAATAAATCTGTGACTTGGTAACCTTGGGTAATATAAGATTGGTATAACTAGTGCTATAGATATTGTATTGTAATATACATTATTAGTGCTTTTATACTAAGTGACATAATCCTGCACTATGGTAATTTTGCTCCCTCCGTTATCTAGCTGATTACAATCTGCATATAAAGTCGAAGCATGATAATTTCACAATTTATTGTTAAGCGTAATATTTATTAGCAAAACAAAATTGGATCAAACTGTATTTATGATACCGACATTATTGAATCAGATTAAGATTGTTTTGTTTTTGTGCTTAATGTTTATAAATTGTCTTGGAATAAAAACGGTTTGTCTAATTGGAATCCAAAAAAAATATATCACCTTATATTATAAACATATGTGTACTGCAGTATATTGATAAATATTTAATGGTGTGTGTAAAATATAGCAAATAAATGTACTAGCAGTCGTATTGTGTCTACTTCATATATTTATAACCCCATACCCCTTCTGTATATTATTTAAAATCGTATGTACTAGTCGAGTGGTTTTCGAGTTAGAAGCACACAAACAGAAAAGCAGCATAGTGACGTCGCCGCTTGTAATATGTTTGAAGACATTACAACAAAAAAAAAACGTGACGTAGCAGATTACGTCATCGTCAATTTATTCGAAATTAACATTTTCCATAAGATATTCAAATATCGCTGTAGCAGTAAAGCATAAAGAAATAATATTTTTTACTCTGAAATAATTTCCTTGAATTCTTGCAAAATTTGAGTGACATAAATTAATTAAGGACTCCCTTTCATCCGGAGATAATGTAATTTACGTAATAAGGGAAGGCTCTTTATGCAATTCCAACTCGCCGACTTTATTTATAAAATTCTTTTACATTTCAACTATAAATTCAGCGTTCAGTAAAAATTTATTTATCTATACAACAGACATATTTTTTTACATTTGTAGAAGTGCTTCAATAATGTCCTTTTATAAAAATAAAAAACAATTCCCGCCAGATTCGTTTGGCATTAAAAATGTTAAAGAGTCAATCGAATCCAAATAATACTTCTAAAACCGTATACAAAAAGTTGCTTATCGAATGGTCTCGTCTATCCTATGCCGATATGTTTAGTAGTTATAATGTGAGTCAACTCCAAAGGAACCGTATTTTCAACATATATCTAGATATTTGTTATTATATATAATTACCCGCAACTTAGTTCACGCTAAATTATAATATAATACTAAATAATAGTAAAATTTAGCTCAACGACACCTAGTGGCGAGTTAAAGTGAAATGTTTAGTATAAAAAACTTCTCCATGATAAAAATACTAAACAAAACTTCACAATGAGATATCAAACGGTGTCGGAGTTTTGATGTATTTCATAAGTACAGTGTAAAAAATCTTCATAACGATGCTTAAGGGATCTAACATTTTCTTTCATTTTAGCGCGATACAGTGACACCGAACTTTCAATCATGGTGGAAGTGTAATTTATTTTTTATCTCCTTTATTCGAACTGAGTTAATTTAGTTCAGCTTAATTATTAGATCCGAAATACATGTTTCAGTTCCTGAGGTACACATGCTTATTACATATGTATATTACATGAATTTCTATATTTATGAATAGTTAGCTTAGTTTAGCTTAGTCAGATTCGCGATTCGAGCCAATAGTCCAAGCCGAGGCGCACTGTGCGCCCTTGATATGGTTGCTAATAAAGTCAAGTGAGTGCCTTAAGCGCTCCACTTAGTAGTCCAGTCAAGTATCAAGCAAACTTTTCCGTCAACACATAACTCTTTTCATACACTGGATATGATAACAGTTTCAAACTTAGTTTATGACTAATAAGTTACGTGTCTTGTGTGCTTAGTGAATAAGACCAAATGTTTCCTAGAAACACTGCAATCCGAAGGAAATGGTGTATTAGCAATTGATAAAAACAAAAGAAAGGTGGCTGTTTAGAACCTCTGGTGTCTTTTTTAGAACTTTTCGGCACTTTAAGGATTTAATCGGAGCCCTTTGTGAACTGATAACATAAACAATAATATTGATGACACTTTTAATATTTAGTGACGTATTAATTATATACGTCGCAATAGATACTCGAATATTCATCTCAACATGTTAATTTTACTCTAGATAACTTTATTAATAATAATAGTATATTGTAGTACTACCGAAGAAAAATGTAACTGAGTTTCTCCATGTTTAAAATACATTGTGCAATGGCATGACTCATTATGTTCATACAATTCATACAAGCCCGAGCAATGGGACTCTTACAGGTTCTCACTATTATTCTTATATCGAGATATAATAATATATAACCGACCGCCCTATATTCCCAGGAATATAACAACAAGAATTGTTATGCTGACGATATGTCACCGCTCGACCACACAACGGCCATCGAATGATGTATGACGAAATAGCATAGCCTACAATTAATCGATAGAATGTAAGAAAGTTAATCTTTTGTTAGTCGCCCATGTAATCAGTCCAATTAAAATTCAGTTCATGATTTCATTTTGTATTTTTTAAAAACGCTACGGCGGTTTCCCCTAGTTTGACTACATATTTTATAATTGTGGTACTACAAAATAAT
Organism: Antheraea assamensis; assembly: GCA_035772565.1. Taxonomy (NCBI): domain Eukaryota; kingdom Metazoa; phylum Arthropoda; class Insecta; order Lepidoptera; family Saturniidae; genus Antheraea; species Antheraea assamensis. The sequence continues at coordinate 1,314,762 of JAQQSE010000022.1, read as the reverse complement.
ACCAAGGAGAGTTGATATAAGGCAAGCGGCCGATAGAAAAAACTAAGCCAAATCATGCATCACAATATGACTTTTTTTTCGATCTTACTACACTGTTGATCTGGCAAGGCCTCTACAGTTTCACCGGACCACTAAGGAGAGCGCTTAAGGCACTCACCCGATTTTATATAGGCAACCAGCACAAGGTTGCACGGTGCACCTCGGCTTGTACTGTCGCCGAGTATCCCGAGTCTAACTAGCTATTCAAAACTAAGCTAACTATTACTTCATACATATATGAATTCGTGAAACATACACGTGTACCAAGCATGTATGTTTTTCGAACTTGTGCATGTATTTTGAATCTGACTACCGAGTTAATTTAAACTAACTCCGTTCGGAAAAAGGATTAAAAAACAAAAACCAATATGACAAATATGTTGTATCGACCCTATGGGTTTTGAGGTAAAGTAACTAAATAGAGGTGATTTCTACTTTATAGGAAGTTTTTCGTTTTAACGAACGTTATTATAAGTATATATATGCTGTATTTATCAACATCCATTTATAAATATGACGGAAAGTACGGGCGTACCTAAAAAGAACATTAGTGAAAAATTGAAATGAGTGAATTAACATAAATATCGAATAATTCTTTCTCGAATGAAACTAAACAAGTAGTAAAAATATTATGAGAAGTTGTCATGTTTCTACATAGTTTATTTGTACACGAGATTCTATAAAAATATGCTTATACGATAAATAATAGACAATTTAGTAGTTAATTTTTAAATTAAATTAGCATACTAATTATTTTAAACAAGGTAAGTTATTAATGAAGAAAAACATTAAACATTAGATATAATCTAACAGCTTATATTTTTTTATACGAACTGAATAAAACATCCCCGGACTAATGGGGCGAGAGCTTATGATACTCAGCCGCTTGGTAACAAGTTCAAGTGTGCCAAAGTGGTCGAACCTCATCTTGGGCTATTATTGCCTTGGATGCAACAATACGAATCTTATTAAGCTTTATTAGTTGAAACTAATCACACATATAATAATTAGTTACATACTAACAAAATGTCTTATGTTGTAGTATTCCATTAAACTACAGAATGTGCTAGAGAAATAGACTTGTTATATTCGAACATTTTTATTCTAATTCTGCGTTATCGATTAACATTCTAACAAATATAGGAATACAAATTATTATCATGCAAGTTACTGCGTAATTCAACCTTTCTTTTAATAATAAGTGAAACCGAAGACATAAATTTTATATATGTTTATCGTTACTCAACAGATCATCATGACCATTACCAGGGGTACAGGAAAAAATAGAGAACCTTTTCTGCAACATACTGTTCCCGAAGAATAAATCAAATCCAAACAAACGCGAGCGAGGACACAGACAGAAGCTAGGTATCTATAATTATCAGCAGTAATTTAATGTAACGTTATTTTGAAGAGATCCGATGCGCTACACACTCAAGTGTTGAACATATTTACATAATATTTCACATGAGTAATTCATGCGTAAAATGTACGGAGCTGAAATATATTTTACTATAGAAAACGTTGAACGATAAATATGCGTGGACCGTACGCGAGACTGGAAGAGTGGAAGTTAAAAATTAATTAGAGGGATTTTTAGCTTTTTACCCGCAGTAATAACAGCTTAAATACTCATGACGCGGTTTATAATAATTAGTTTTTATTGTACAGTACAACTAATGTACAGTTCCCGTTGAAGTTTTTCAACGCTCTGCAGACAGTTGCGCAGCACACAAATGTATCTATAAATATGTATTATTATATATGTATAACATCGAAACAACTATAGTATAGTTAAATATCAATTTTACGAAATTTCCGAACTTTAGGCTATTATATATAGGCGGACAAAAACATTGAGACGAATACTGTTCGTCCAGTTCTATCTTATGCCTAGAATTTTCATCGTATATTGGATGTAGAATGAATAAGGTCGATGTAGTGAATTAAAGAGATATCAATATGGCGATATAACGGGTCTTTATATTTCAAGTAATCTAACCAATACTGAATAATAATCAATTCTTATTAATTCCGTCTATTTAAGACTGTCGGTAACTGATTAATTAATCGTGACAACATAAATTAATTATCACGAGTCTAGGATAAGCTACTAGCACAATACAACAAGTGTACCGTGCAACGCCTGAGCCAAGACTGCACCGTGTTCCTTTTATACTGAAACGACAAGAGTAGTAGGGAGAGTGAGGGTATTTGAATAACGCGCTCTGTGGGGTTGGAGGTGCACGTGTTGCTTACAGATTCATTGCTAGGTGCATATGACGGCACCTATGCCGACATACAAAGACGGAGACAAGCTTCTTAGCATTCCATGGATTCACCGTGCGGGTGCCGGGTCTATCGTGTGGCAGAGGGAGAAACTCAGAGCAGTTCCGAGGACTTGCGACCTAGGTGTAGGTTTAAGGAGGCCCCCTTTGAGATACGCATCAACGCTCACCTTCACTGCTCGAGTTTCCCGCCCTGCCTAGCCAAATTTGGTAGGAACCTGTTAGTGCAGCCTTTGATACTCGTTCTATAATAGAACTTACTGCAGTTCTCGATGGGCCAAGGTCCTTCAGAAGGTTATAGAGAGATTTATAGATACGATTAAAATGATTGTAAATAATGAGATAATAGCGTTCGTAATCATCTACGGTTATAGGAAAGGTTGCCTAACCATCCGACAGAAGTTTCATTATTTTATTAGCAATAATATACGATATCTGAAGAACTTTTCATTAATAAAAAAAATTATAATAACTGTAATCAAAATAAATAAGAAATAGTTTCACAATATTACATGTGACGGTATTTTATTATGGAGCAGCTGAGGTCGACATCGTATACGCTATAAAAAAGGATAATTCGACAAAACGATATTATCTGACCTCTTCAATGACTACAGAAAAAATTTAAAAAATACAGTATCTCAATTTTACCCACCTTATACATGCTTGATAGGTTAATGTATATATGAATATGTATACTTTGTGAACGATGGTGATGTATAGAAAATATCACCGTCCGTGTTATAATGATAAAATAGTAATTATATTTGTATAAAATATTTATAATTAATAAAAGAAAATATTTTTCAATATATACAAAAATATAATCCGATCGTGGTTCTTGTCGGTTTATCTCGATAACTTCGACATTTATCGAACCGATGGTACGATCGTAACGTTCATAATAGCCGCCTTAGGGCATCAATTGTATAAAATATTTTTGATTTTGATGATCATTGAAAACATTATTTGTAACTTAAATAAAAACTTTCCTCGAGTCATTATTCATAAAGAGCACTGGCCGGTATACATTTATATAATTAAAAAATTTGCAAATAAATTAGTTAATATCCATTTCCTTTTACTTAAGAAGCGTTTCACTACTCATAAAAACTTTAAATTAAACGAGAATCCAGCCGGTTGTAACTTTAACACGGAACTGAATATAAAAAGAACATAAAAAAAAAAACTTTAACGTGTTCGCGAAATGGGAACAGACTGTTTGAAATAACGAAAAGTTATTGCCACGATTGCACCCTTATATATATCATAATATATACTGGTGATTTGGGCGTAAATCTTCGACAAAGAAATTCCATGTTCGCTCAATAATGTCGGAAAGTTTTTAGTAAAAAAATTACAGAAATAATTTTAGTCGAACTCGGAACGTCTTTGCGAGTCTCTTTGTAATTATATCCCTTGCTGAACTTGTGTTTCCCACGATCGTTTCCTTAATTGCTTTGTAAGTAACTTATTTTAATCACTCCAATCATATTAAAGTGGTCTTGGATGTCTAATTTAGAATACTAATTAAGAACCTTATATTCTTTAGTCACACAAATTTGATGTAATTACATTATTTGAAAAAAGAATGTTGTTAAAATCAGAAGTAATATGTTTATACAACTACGATCGATATTTGTATAGTTATTTCGGCCAAATATTGTAATTATTGTCGACAGTTTATTATTGTCGTATAATATCATATTCGGCTCACAACAACCTATTATGACGTTGAACTATGTTTCCGCATGCAGAGTGTCTTTGGTTTCATTCAAATTTCTATGGACAATTAGTATTACCGTCCAGGCTTAGGATAATTCGTAGAAATTTCATACCATGAAACAATCAACATTTAATATCTCGAGAATTTTCAATCTTAGCGTTTCGCGTCAAAGAACCTTCTTCTGTGATATAACGTCATGAAAATAAGAGTTTTATATAACAATTAGCTTTAGTTACCTGTACAATTTCACAGGTGTAGATTACAGTTATGTCGCAAGATATTTTATAGAGTGCTTAATTCTCAGTCAATTGCAGTTTTGCGCAATATATTAGCATAAAATACCGCAGAGTTATAGGAATTAGCAAAAAACTAAGTTCTACTTTTATTCAGCACGTTACTATGTATATAATATGTAGCTCATAAACGAACACCCCGCGCCACGCGCCGTACAGCGATGCACAATATTGTATATATTTAAAATGTATGTAAAAAGGTTACGCAAGAACAACAGTTTTCCAACGTAGTAAGTTGCGAACTTGTAATTTACATGTATTGCCAACATTCCGGCAAGCATTAGTTATACATAGAGGGAATTGGTCGAGACAATATTTATTATTTTTATTAGGTTGTTAGCAGCACTCTTGATATCCTATGTCCCCAAACTGTCGGGGCAGAGGGCAGACACGATGCTTTTCCATTTCGTTCTGTCGATGGCTTCATGTTTCACTTCACTCCAATTAAGTCCAATTTTAGCAGACTGTGCGAGAACAGATCTTCGCCAGGTCTGTCTAGGTCGAACACATCTTCGCCTACCCTGGGGATTCCAGTCCAATGCCTACTTAGGAATATGGCTGTTGTCCCTTCGTAAAGTATGGCCGATCCAAGTCCATTTTCGACGTCGCACTTGGTGTTCTATGGGATCTTCGTGGCACATTTTCCACAACTCTGCATTGTCTCTTAGCAGCACAATAAACATAATTTGTTCGCATCGGTTGGAGACGAGAGCTGTTGTACTTGTGATTGGTGATAGAGAATCCGACATTGATACTAGTCCAAGTATTACTATGAACTATATAAAAATAAAGTAATTCTAATATTCGTTAATTCAAATGAATTAATGAGTAACCACAGATCATGCCGCTGTGGCCTAGCGGTAAATTTCGCTGCCACACACTCGACGTGGCCCCCATCGGCAGCGGCTCAAGCCTAAGTTCAATCCTCCGGAGTAGAGCCCTCAAGCACACTGCTAACTAATACAGTGACACTGAAAATTTCAATCACTACACACATGCACAAACATACAATTAGGTACATATATGGTGCAAGGGTTATATTAAATTGAAATACTAAAAAGTTCAACTTCAAATAGAGTTTTCTATTTTCTTAATATAATTAATACTTTCAGAAATTACCAAGACCTTATTAAATAACCAAAAAAAGAAATTGAATCGCTTTCTTTTTTTGGTTTTGTCATATTCTTGATATCAATTTAGTTTATTGAATATCTAAATTTGCATATCTGAAATAACAAAATAATATTTCGCAATGCAAATTCAAAAGGATAATGTATTTATAGAGGAAGGACTTCAACAAATTCGTTTTATAAAAATCTTTAAACTTTTTCATTCATTCAAAAAATAATAAAAACAAATGAACGACATTTTACAAACTTTCCCCATGATAATTTACTTCGGGAGGCGGAAAAATATTTAACACAAGAAACAAAGGACGAAACAACAGCATTCAACATAATTTACTTTTTGACGATACTGAAACAACAGTCGTTTAACTTTTCATATTGGATATCTGATTCACGCCGCAGATTCTTTTCTGAATACGCACATACTGTTTTGAATGTCTTTTTATAGTGGAGACATACGGACAATATTTTAGAATATGATTCTGATACTGTTTGACCGATAACTCGTAAAGGTTGTTTTTTAACACTAAAGGTTTTTATACTAACCGTTTTATTATCACTACATATTATAAAACAAAGTCGCCTGTCGCGTCTGTCTGTCTGTCTGTTTGAGATAAACTCAAAAACTACTAAACGAATCGAACTACGATCTTCACTAATAGAGTAATACATGAGAAAGGTTTTGGTATATTATTTGTTAAGGATTTGTGTAAATTGGTTGAAATATTGGCGATAGTTGTTGCAAGTGTTGAAAAAAGTCAAGCCGCCTGAGAGCTTTTATCGAAAACGGTGCCTAATTCTTTTGAGATATAACAAAACAATGCATACTGAGATATCTCTTTTTATAGATCTACAAAAAGTCTGAGATGGCCTATACCTATCTTTTAAGGATAGCTTACTATACCCATCTATCTTTTAAAAAATGGTCACATAAAAAGAGGTGAGGCTATTTAGACGGATACAGTATTAATCCTTATCAAATTAAATACATTAGTTACATTTGATGCATACAAGAATATATTTTTTTATTTTCTGGACAGTATAACATCCACCGGGCCTGCTAGTTCACCTTTATAGCGGTGAATCGATTGCCATAAACATCGGTATTTAAATATATTTGGATATGGAGAATAGTTACACAATATCCGTTTTGATATAAGTCAACTCTTTATTCCAACAAATAGTAAATAAAACCAATAATTAATGCAAAAATCACCTCTGAAGTAGTGGACATAGCTAGTCTTAACTAATATTATATATGAGATTATTTGTCTGTTACTCTCTCACGCCTTTACTACTGCGAACATTATGAAATTTTGCATACACATTGACAGGGATACAGGAAAGAATATACGATACCTTCCATCTAGAGAAAAGTAATGTTCTAGAGGGATAAATCCGAACGAAACCACAGGCAGAAGCTAGTATTATACAAAATACTATTCGTGTGAACTCTGCTAGGCAGTAAACGATTTATTCAAATACACGTATACCTACCTACCTTTCTACTAAATTCTTCAATTTCCGCATTCATTTTTCATTGCAAAGTATGTGGATGACGTGGTATTTATTTTGTTGCAGGCGTCTTTTACTATACCCTCACATAAAATATGATGGAAGCTTGATTAAGAAATTTACAAAATATAACATTCCTTTCTCGTTCTCATTGTAAAAATATATTCCCATGAAAATTAGTACAAAGTTTATGTAATCATGAAGTACCGATATAAAGCCAGAGCGCCCACAAAGCACAATGAACTGTTAGAGCTACTTTGTTGAAAAATAAGTTACTGCAGAACTGGTAGATGCATTGTATGATCTAACAAATGGAGATCTCTTCTGCTAGTCCCTTGTTTTCTGAAGAGAAGTTATCGAGAAATACATTATTATTCTTTTTTCTTTTAAATGGTGGAATAGTTTACTTGCAAGATTAAGCCACTAAAAGATCACCTAGGTAGCTTTGACAAATGCCTTGAAGTTCTCCTCGTCCGTATATGTTTAAACAAGGATTTGAAGGACATACTAAGAGCAGTATTATAGTAAGGATAGGCTCAGAATATTTCAAAATGACCACGGTTTTCGTCGTGTGCGCTGAGCTCTTCTGAGGGTGTAATAGGGCGGAGAAGGTAGTGTAGTCTACCACAGTTTACTTCGGGTCTCCTTTGGATTATCCTGCAAAATCAATGTGTATTTCTCATTTCAACTACTATCAATAAAATATACTTATATGTAGTTATGTGAATAACACTTCTCTTATTTACAATATTTATATATTTAAATTCTTCAGAATATCTATGTTGCCTCCTATTTTTATTATTTTCACCCACAGCTTGATAAAATTGGGAGTATTAGTGGCAGGTAACTAACTACTAAAATGTTCGCATCTCAAATTGAGTTCCTGTAAGCCGATTATAAACTGAAGTGGTTATTAAAGCAATCCCATTGTTAGATTTGATATATCCAAAGTTGATGATAGACAAGAATCAATAAATTAATTCATATGTGCAATATAATAATAACTGGAGACCATTCATGACATTTTTATAGTAACAAAGCGCCTAAAAAATAAAAAGATAATAAATTGTAAATACCTGTTGAAATTGCCCTTTTACACCCAAAAAATCATTCTTTGTTTATATATTTCATTAGGAAAAGTATTAGCCATTATTGTCTACGCACTTTTTCTTTTTGAATAGAATGATTGATGGCTCTGCTATAAAAATGCCCGATTGGACTCGAAACGATAAACTCTTTAAGCTGTTATCCCCATAGGATCTGAAATATTTTCTCCCATAAGCTGTTCAAACTCTTAAATAAATGGAAAGCAATTAGAGAAAGTACTAAACACTGTGGTTAATGGAGAGTTTCCTTGCACATTTCCAATGGTTTTAAGACGTTGTCTTCAAAAGGAAGTGGAGTAGAAGAATTGACAGATCTCAATAGATGGACTTGTGAGATTAATCTATATATCCAATCGGTGTGACAGATATTCGGGATTATTAAACAGGACCCACTTTTCGTTACAAGTGTCAATCCGATTCAGGAAACCTTCATTTGTATGCCTATTCAATAAATTAACGCTGGCTTTGATGTGCTTTTGTTGTAGTTATTGAGTTTATACGGTACTAACTTTCCAAGTATTTTCACTGAAGGCTGCTGCTAATTTTGACGTTGTTGGAGCGGAATCTGCACTGAGCATAGTTTACATTTCATTGTTATTATCTTTCGTCTTTGGTCGGCAACGGAGCTAATTGTAGAGATCGAACATTCCAGAAATTAAACGATTAAACAAAAGACTTATCGTGCGCTCACTTGCTATATATGTCATATACGTTGTTGATATAGTGTGCTATTTGTACTTCGTTAGTGCTATGATAAAGCTTATATTCCAAAAGAACGTACAATTTCGATTTTTACATAGTTACAGAAACAGCGATACCAAAGAAAAATCAAGAAACTGGAAAATAAATTAAAAATAGATTTTTTTTTAAATAAATGTCTTCATCTATGTTATAAAATTGATTTGGATTTTATATGCGAAATAGAATATAAGATATTAATTTTTATATTGACTAATATAAAAAATCGTTTATTTCATAGATAAGGACCTAATATGTTATTGCATCTGATTAGTCAAATTATTGCGCTGAAATATTTTCACAGACCGGACGAGCATTAAATGTCCAAAGAATTTTGTTTGAAAAATACGTTCAATTACAGATAATTTATTACATCGTAATTCGGAATATTGATTTTAGAAAAGGGAACATATAAATAAAATAGATAGAACTATACAATTACGTTACAAAGACATTAAATACAAAGTCATAACAACCGAATAACAAATGAGCGCACATATACTAAACTATAGTATTATTTATCGTGTGGTTCCAAACCAATTCCTTATTTCTAATAAATAATACAAAATATATACAATCACTGCATAACTTTTAAGTTGTGAAACCATAATGATGTCTTCAGGGAGAAATTCCAGATAGCGTGAATAATCTTAATACCGCGCGAACTTTCTAATAACTTGCGCTCTTGATATTCATTGCACCTTGCAGAAAAATTTCAAAACTTTACCTTTCCACGGTTAAGAGCTGTTTGTGAAAACTTTAGCGCGACGTCAATAGGTACCCGTAATTTGTTGATCGATTCGGAAATTTAACTTTGGTTTCTTAGAGACGCTATTAACGGTATAGACGGTATTGTGGCTGATGGTAATGCAAAAATAGATGACTAACTAAATATAAGTAATCTGTTGCTAGTCGTTGAGCTAATGCCGGCTTAAAAGTTCCTCCGTTGGTAGATATATAGTGGCTGACATCAAATACGATGAATTATATAAAAAATGCGCGACTATCATGAAACATTCGGCTGGCACGATGTTCCTTGCGTATATATTAATATTGATAACCGTATTACATTATTGATTAACAAATAGAAATAAATGAGTTACTATCTTCTGAGAGCAATTAAATTGAACGCAGAAATAAATAATGAATTCAAGGAATTATAGTAATTATAAACTTCATCAGATAACACAATACGCTACGAAACAGGTGACGCGTATGCAGTGTATAAACTATAACTGCGCAGGCGCGAGCCCGTGCGAATTTATTGACAGTCTTTGAACCAATAAGCACGCAGAAAGGGTCGTAACGGAAAAACCTTACACTATTTTTCGCCTAGACCCCATCCGTACTGTACGATAAGGAACTTCATTCCAATAAAAAAGTTTTAACAAATTACACAACCGATTTAAAAAAAAATACTGTAAAAATAAACTAAAACGTCCTTGACCAAAGCTAGGTACCTACCTAGTCTTGGATAATCATAAATCTAATAATGTCTCAACCACTATAAAATTTCCGTTCGATCTTGAGTTATCTGGTGTATCTTTGTGATTCAAGGGCTAATGAAATTAATAAAATATATGAATCCCTTGAAAATATCCCCTTTCCAATAAAAAATAGAATAAATAAAAAAAACTAAATCGGTTTATAAATGACGAAGTAATAGTGTAACAAACATTTAAAAAAAAATACCTGAACTGAGAATCTCCTTCTATTTGAAGTCGGTTAAAAATAGAATCAGTATGACGTCATTATAACCAATAAACAAATTCGCAGCGTAACCGATTTGAATTAATTCTCACAAATAAGTAAACCGACCGTAAAGAGGCATTCTATAAATTCAACTTACTTTGCTACTATGTAACGATTTAGAACTAACTCGTGGATATAAATTTTCGGATACGTTACCGAAAATAGCTGTGCGGCGAAGGTCTGGTGTGCAGCCAAACAGATGAAATGTAGCCCCGTCGCGTCGTTGCTCCATTTGAAATTAATGGGCCGATTCGAGAAATGCCATCTTCCGGTAAATACTAACCATAATTCATTTCATACTCAACCGCAAAGTTTGGTTTTGGGCATTTCCGGACAAAAACATGGACCGTTAACTTACGAGCTATTAATCAGTTAACTATTCGTTGTCATTTACAGTTTTCAAGAAGTTCCTACACGAACTATAGTTATGTTAATATTTCCGTACCTTAGTAATCCACAAATGCCTTTGAAGCTAAACTGAAAGTTTATAATTCCATTAAAAGACCTATCGTGTTGTATGTATGTGTTGTTGTATGGTATCGTGGGCTACAAAAGTGGAGCATAAAATACACTTATACGTAAAACGCACTAAAAGTTTTTGGAATTGGTCACAGACGCTAATAATATTTAAAAACTTATTACATTTGAAAATAGAACTTTTTAGCCTTTAGGCTTTTTAGTCTGCTTCATCTATTTGTCATCAGCTTTTACATTTTGGCGCCATTTTAAATATTGCGTGATACGTTACCATGGACTTCAATCGTGAACATTTTCGTAGTATCACTTCTATGAGTTTAAGTGTAGTTTGACACCTTAGCAGCGTGTAATTCGTTTTCAAACTACTTTTGAAAATAAAGGATCATGATAGTCCACTATTTATAGCTGTTATGCAGAATTCCAACGCAGTCGTGTTAATCTTAGTGACGAATTTCTTGATGTTCGTCCGTCTACCGTTGTGAACATCAAATATATTGATGTTTCCGTTGTTAATGTTCATGTAATGATCGAAACGAACCGGTATGTGATGTGACCTACCATGAGATTTAGGCATCCTTAAATATAGGTATGAGTCAGATACAATCAATCATACAAAAACATTTCGGTGTGAATAAACTTTGTTCCTGATGAATCCCAACAATTTAACTAAGGCTCAAAAACGAATCAGCCAAGGGACGTCAAATTTGGTATGTGATACAGTGACACAAGACGATCCATGAATTTACAGCTACCAACCCAAAGCAAAGCAGCAATCGAATATTTGGGTTTTCTCAGATGAGCCGAAACCAACCAAAGTGCCAACCAAGATTTACAAAAGCAAAGAAGGGAGGAAGAGGGAAAGAGGAAGATCGTGGGTTCGTGAGCGAATATTGGGTAGCTTCTGAAAAATAGGATGATACGATCCCCTTGATAAGAAACGAACGACTACTGACCAACGTTGCTGTTGCTGACAATTACTATACTTCTCTGTTTGATGAAGCCATGGAATATATGAGGTATTATTTTCGACTATGGTCAATATTAAAACTAAATACGAAAATAAATCGGATGTATTCCATTTGATGTACTCATTGAGATTAAAAGTTACTAAAATTGGAGTTGGTGCTTTAGCTTTAATTACAAAATACAATCGGCGATATAGGCGTCCTTTTCATAAAAAATTAGCTTGTATTTATGTATTAAAGTTGTCGATCGGAAATGAATGTACTTTTTTCTTGTTTCTACAGACTTTTATCTCCATGAAAACTAATAGGTGAGTCCCAAATATGAAAGGTATTGTTAGGTAAATCGCAGCCTAGTCAACTTTGAAGACCACTCACTGACCCTACGTATATGTATCTATAGATGTCATTTGAATAAATTAATGTTTGACACGCACTAACCAATTTCATAAACCACATTTTAATTATAGCTTTAATATATCACGTCCAATAACTAGCGTAATATTAGTCGAGCATATCAAGCAATATGTATTAATGTGCAGATATTAACAGAAAGCTAATATGGCGTCTGTTTGCATCAAGAATGATTAATAGCGGATACATTTATATGGATATGTACATATTATTATTAGACAACTATATCTTCATAAATTGAAGATCGGATTCATTATATATTATACTAGAGGCCTTACTATAATTGATGTATTGTATTCAATTACTATAATAATCCAGAAAGATTTAAAATACAATAATATTAGTAACTGGGAAAAAATTAGCACATGTTAAAATTGTACATACTTTAGTATTCAGATTTTTACAATATCAGAGAGTCCTCTATGATATCGAAGTTATTAACTTCAAAGTGTATAATTACTTATATTGCGTATTACCTTTATACCGCAACTTGTTTAATATGCAAATGTTGATGGTTACAATTTGATTTGGTATCATGGTTAGTGCCTTTTTTAAATATCTTTAACTTTACTTTTAACTTTACGCTGAAGCTATTACTGGTTTCAGCATGAATGGGTCGGCTCGCACGGGGTAGTACCACCCTCTCACAAAAAACCGACGTGAAGTAACAGTGCTTGCACTGTTGCGTTTCGTTCGGTCAGTGAGAGCGCCGGAGGCCCACATATTTAAAAGACCGGCAACGCACTTGCAACTGGGGAGTTGCTAGAAGGGGTGCAAGGGGTGGTGTTGCTAGTGTCTATGGACGGCGGTGATCACTTACCATCAGGTGACCCACCTGTTCGTTTACCCCCTATAATATAGAAAAAAAAAAAAACTAAAACCAATCAAACATTACTACACTTTGCATTACTGCTCTCTCAAAGGCCGACAACGCACCGGTGGTGCCTCTCGTGTCACAGGTGTTTATGGGTGGCGCTGATTACTTACCATCGGGTGACCCGTGTGGTCGTTTGCCTTCCAACGTATAAAAAAATGTACACAGAATTAAGCAGATAATGTTAATTTATATACAATGAGGTATATCGTTGTGCGCATATCACGCAAAAGCTACGAGATTGACTTTTATCAATATTGTTTAGTTCAACTTCTTAGATACTTGGTCCTTATCTAAAACAAAATGTATCAGGATATCATCATCTAATATAAGGTTTACTTACTATATTGGTAAGAAATTATCACTTTTATTACTACTAAAGACTAAAAAAAAATTATAAAGGTTAATACAGGATCCATGTTAGTCTCACAATTAAGACAAATCTTACAACACCTAATGCGTTAAAATAGTTAACAATACAGTGCAATTTAAATAAAATTAATAAATATTATCCCTCATCCGCGCCATCAGGTAATAAAATCAAATATCCCAATAATAGAGATAGTAAAAATAAACTTTGCAAAATTCGACTGCGGGCGCATCCATTTTCAGTCTGTATTCAATCAATGTTTGCGCTGTTGTACTCTCTAGTCTGAGCGGTGAAATTGAAAATACGTAGCGGTATACGAATTGTTTAAACTTAGTTCTCAAATAGAACAGGTTACCTGCGATTAAGCCTTAGATACTCTGTAATCCTGATTACGGTGTAAGGTACTTTTTACTTAACTAATATATGAAATTTCTATACTTATACAGAAACCGATAATAGACGTTCCTATAATATAAAGTGGGTTGAAAACTTCAGTGAAATGGTACGGTTGAAACATTTATGCGTCAGTGAGTGATCGGCTTTTAGTCTATGATGAGTTGCCGTATGTCAACGACCGCACTCTGGTATCGATTTCACGGATTATTTTGCACTGCGCAATGTATCAAATGTCCATGTTTGTTTTATATAACTTACCAGCTGCCCGCTTCGACTTTGTACATGTGTACTAAGAAAATGAGACGAAATCATCCCATTACAAAACGACCATGTAGTGAAATAAAATGGCAGCTGAACACGTGAATCCTGTTAATATTTTCGAAGATCTATCTACTCTCTTCTATCTCATTCAGTCACTTACGTTTTTATATTGTGATTTTTTAACCTACAATTTTCACTTTTCCGTACGATTTTTGAAACATTTTATTTCATAAAAACCTTGGCTTGAGAATTACAATCTCAACAAAAAAATATTTGACCAAATAGGTGTTATAAAGGGATGCACTTATTCGGCAATTTATTTATGGCAGTTATTAATATAAATTTGCTGCCTAGATATATTTTACTTACATTAATAGTTGTAGGCTATCGTGTGGTACAATATAGTAAACTTGGCTATTGAGCCGAAATATCATAGGTTTGAACTTTATATGCCTGTGAAAGTCTTGTCAAATTCGGTTCTGCGGTTTCGGAAACTAACCCGGACAAACAATTAGCATACCAATATTATTTATATGTGTAAAATAATGGTATATAAAAACTTATTGCGTATAAATACTCCCTGTAATGTCTCAAATGAATTTTATTTGATAAGGCATTCTGTACGCGTATTACCAGTACGTGAACCGACAACCGTTAGAACAGTCGCCCAAATAGTATGACACTAAAATGTCAATAAAGCCATACAATCTAATTAATATAATTAAACCAACAATTTCTATCACTATATATAGTTGCTTATTATATATTTATACTATTTATATAATACGAAGACAAATTACATAACTCAACTTCAAGTATACACCTATCGTAATTCATATTATAAATACGAATGTGAGTATTGTTTTTTTTCTATACTTTCACGTCTTAAATACTCAATCGATGACTATGAAATTTTGCATGCACGTTGTCTGTGGTACAGAAATAGGAGAGGTAATTTTCATCCAGGAAAAAGTACTGTTCCCAAGGGATAGTTTAACGCAAAGGAAACTGCAAGCAAAAGGCAATATTATACAATTAACTCCCATGCGAAATGACGTCACTTATACCGTTTTTATAAGATTGTTATATAGCTATTTAACAAGAAAAATGTTGTGAGAGTTGTATTAAATGAAAAAAAAAAGTAAAGGACGTATAACATGCATTAAGTATGGCAATTATAAAAGAAATTGTAGCACGGTCATTGAAAATACAATAGGTTTTTATTATTTTTAATAGCTTTAATTAAAATTTGAAATTACACCGTTCACACGGATTATATTAGGCCAGGGAAAAAATAATATTCCTTTAGCGCCACGAAAAGTTTTTGTCCTCGACGACAAAAACATAATTGTAAAACTTGGGCCAAGTGAGAGCCAAATCGCCTGTTTTAATTAAAAAACCGTGCGCCAAGGGCGTCGTGGGAGATAACAAGTAATGGCGATATTCAAAGGACTCTTTTATGGCTGATCTGGGCTTGAACATTCATAATGAGTTAGCCGTTTTCTTGCCTACGATATTATGAAATATATAATTTATTTTGGATGTCAAACTAATATATTTTTATTTATAAATAAACAAAATGATAGAGGTCTGCTGTTGTGCGCGCATAACTCAAAAACTACTGGATTGATTTTGGACATTTTTTTTATTATACTTCTTAGACACTTGTCCTTATTTAAAAAATATATCATGATAGCTTTTTTTTGACATACAGTTACTAAAGTTGTAAGACATTATTACTATTTTCATAAATAATATATATACGTTCAGTGACGTGTAAAGTGGAGTAAGTGGCATCGGGCGAATGTGCAGGAGAGAGGATATACACGGACGGACAACATTGTTTACGAAGAAGTTTTATGAATAAAGTAAACGTTGGCTTTCTATGTCTTCATGTTAAGATAATAAACAATGTAGGCGAAGTCGCGGGTATCGGTTATTTAATTGAAAATTGAAAGTCATGTCAGTAATCAGCTCGTCATTATTTTCATTTCTAGGGTTTTCATGGAAACCATAAACTACTGCATTCAAACTGTTTTAGGATTTTTTCTCCTTGAAACTCATTGAAACCGCGGGAAATTTTCAAAATGTATATTTTTTATTTGAGAGCCTACCAAGATTCCATCTTTAATTTATATCACTACAAGCTTTGGAAAAAACTCTTCAAATATTTGAAAGCTTCGGATTCATGATTGAGAGCCTTACAAGTCGTTTAATAAGACCCAATTTATATGAAATGGCGATAGTCATATAGTTTTATGATCGACAATTATTGCTTCTTTCAAATCATGACAAAAATAGAGTCCATTTTCCTTGCTAAAGAAACAAGAAGATTCTTCATGTCGTTTTCTTTGATGCCATATTTGAACATCAGAGCCAAGTGAATTCTATTGTTTAAATCGCGACGCCAATAAATCTGCTTTATGTTTTAGCAGATTGTTCTTATTAAGTCATTGAGATCTTCAAAGTTGATGAGGTCTGGTATATTTGGTTCAAATTCAATTCCGAAGTCGGAATGTATGAATGCAGATGAACTCTGTGATGAATGACTACTTTGAGAGAGTAGTTGATTTCCCAATACAGCAGGAGCAGACGCAAGATTTTTTTCTGTATGGGATATTGGAGCAGATTTCGATGGTAGATCAGGATAAGATGCTTTCTTTGAATTTTTACCTTTATGTGATTTTACAATGCAAAAATAATAATCTATGTGATGGTCACTTGTTTTGCTCCAAATTCCCTACACTGCAAACTTAATTGCTCTATTTGCATCTCGGTACCAGCCTACAAACAAACGTAACGATAGCCTAATTAATTGTTCCATACAATTTAGAATAAAGAAAATACATTCACATGGCAGAATACTTCTGCAAGAGTTTTTTGTCTTGACTTTTAACAAGTCTTTAAATTTATACTTAAATCATAATTTTTTTTTCTCTTACTACAATACATTCGGCGTAAATATAGCAAAATTTGTTAGTGTCTCGTTTACAGCCTCTCGGAGCCATTTTCTACAGGTTGATACAGTTTACAAATATGTAAAACACGATATGCATACATACTGTTATACACATTAGCAACGCAAGAATCACTTCTCCCTCTTCCTCTCCTCTCCCACTTCACTTTCGACAGTGAGAGCGCGCAATGACAGACATTATAGGAAATGAAATTACGAGGACATGTATCCACCACTCACCGTTACATGGAGATCCGCTTCTTCGGGGTAAACCGGCTGAGTTTGTGGCGTAGGTCGCTGATCTTATTAAAAAGGCACTAGTCTACATTGGCACTAGGTTTTGTAAAGGGTTTGTAGGTTATTTTAGCGGTATTCAATTGTTTTCAATACAGTCACGTTCAGAGCCGTTAAGATGTTACGAAATTCAAACGTACTCTCGTTGTTCGTTAGAGGGCAGTACTTGTGTTTCGATAAAGTGCACTCGCGGAGATAAGTGAATAGATAGATACATTAAATTTCACGTAAAAATAATATAAAAAAGGAAATGATTTGTGCAAAGATATAAGAAATAAAAATACGGAATAAATTGGGCACGAAAATCAAAAATGGTCGTATCGCTATACATTTTTATAAGACCCAAATAGTTTCGAAGTCCATTCACAGTTTTTATACATTTATGGTTTTACAATCAGAATATACTAGGTAAATCCTACGCGCAAGACGCTGTTACTTTTTTGTTGATCCGTGTTACTTTATATAATTCAACCTTTAATTTACGGTGCTTCATTTCGTTGTTTTACATTTTGACTGGGTTTAGAAAGGTTAAATAAAATGTATAAAAAAAGAGTTTTGTTATATTACGTCATTACATTGTATTACGTCAAAGAAGCACAAATTCTTACACACTTTTTTTAACTTTTTCATATTCCTTATATGATTTATACTGATTCGCAAAAAATTAACTTCGAACGCTAAGAGGTCAAAGATCTATGACCAGCCACGAAAGCATGCTGACCTACAGTGTGTAATTTGGTCACGCTCCTACGGGCAACTTTTACACCGTCTTTTTAGATACTTTTTACTATTTTCTCGGTTATCCTGTCTCCTGGGAATAAGGTATTATATATAGACAGAACTGGTTTAAATGCCTACTATGTTCTTTTAATTGAAATATTTTTTTGTGCATGGCGGAGGGTGTTTTAATTAGTATTATAATACAGTTAATGTACACAAGATTATGCTAACATAGACTATCAAATGCCAGCTTTAATTCTAAATGATTTAGTGCGAAGATTTTTAAGTATCTTTTTTGTGTTTGTCATTAGCTTTTTTTTTCGAATCGCCTAATTTTCTTGGTCTATCGAACTGTACTGGACTTTGGGCGAGAATTTAAGGGACTTAGACAAATAACAACTAGCTTATGTGTACCAAGGGAGCGGAGCCTCGGCTTGAAGTGTGGTGTTGCATGCAAATACAGCGAATTTGTATCCAACTAAGTAAGCATACAAGCTAAGCTACCCATACCTGTATATATTGGGGAGACACAAGTATGCACCGCATGAATGCGTACATATATGAAGGAACAGATTAGTTTCGCTAAGGGTAACTAAGGCGGTTTTTTTTACGTTTGTCGGTTCTTTGAAATGAACTCCCAGAGTCAACGTTTCTGAAACGAGGCTACTCCTCAAAGGCTGGCAATGTCTTTGTGATGCTCGTTGAGTCACAAGTGTGCATGGGCGTCGATGATTACCTCCCATCAGGTGACCCGCATGTTCGTCTGCCTCCATGCACATAATTTTGTTTTTCAAAAATACAAAAAAATCCTTTACATTACTTATGTACCTATACAGAACGTTTATACCTAACGTTATAAGCGTCATTTCAAAAACCTTCACAAAGTTTTGTTCGAGGATATCGTCAACAGTACGGTACCCGAGAGTTTCGTTTGACCTCTTTAAGTCGTATAGAAAATGTTATAGTGCTCACGAAGCGCCAACAAGCCAACTTTCTTTGTAAGAAAAGGGATAGAAATGTTGTGGTTTTATTTTGAACTGAATTACTTATTCCGAGCACACAGTTACCGATTTACATATATTTCCGAGTTTTTCCTAACTTTATTTACCTGTACAAAGGCAGTCGCTCAAACAAATATAACGTGTATAAGTTGGGGGTCCTTGTAGTTGGTCCAATTTGCGGCGGATCTAAATTTGCTTAAATCCAAAGGCGGACGACACAAAGACATAAGGTCAGCTGGGATGTGATTTACTATTATTATGGTGCATACCTGCGTCAGCGAAAGACGCGGGGAAAATGTTTTCTTACTTTGTGGTGTTTTTATAAATTAAATGAAATTATATAGTGTAGGTAAAATTAATTTATAATTTCATTTTGAAGCTTTAAAAATATGTAAATTGTGTCTTAATGTATTCATTAAACCAGATTTAATTAAAGTTGGATTTTTATGATTTATTTCATAATAAATAATAATGATTTTTTTTTTGTTTTTCGTACTGACTACACTGTTGGCTTGTAAAGGCCGCTACAGTTTCACCGGACTACTAAGGGGAGCGCTTAAGGCATTCACCCGATTTGTTTAGGCGATCAGCGCAAGGGTACACGGTGCGCCTCGGCCTTGAACTGTCGCCGAATTTCCCGATCTAAGTTAATCTAAGCTATCTATCCATTTCATACACATATGAATTCGTGAAAAATGCATGTATGACCATGCATGTTTTACGAATGCATACGTGTATTTTGCATCTGTGAATAATGATGATAATTAATTTGCATAGATAATTAATATAAAAATACACTAATAAAATCGTTTGTAAGGCGAAATAAATTAAAAAATAATGCACGAATGAATTTATATTGTAACGCGTATAGTGAACATTACACAACTACGAAATTTAATGTTGTCGAGCATCAAATTTAATGATGCGTCAACAGTTGACCTGTAACCGAGCAAATACACACGCAGTGTCCATATTTCTAAATAATGACGTTTCCAGTAATAATTTTAAATATTTCTATGTGAATTTGGAAATTGCCAATTAAGTTTATTATGATTTAGAGCATCACCATTTATTTTCTGTAAGAATATGTAAATTTTATTACAGAGACTTTTAATAATAATGCAAAATAAAGTAAAGTGACATGATAAAGTACAAAATCAACTATGTAGATATAATTAGATTTCTTAGCTGAATATTATCTTAATAAGAATTCATTTTCTATTTACAAATTTTATAGTAGTACTTTTTTCTTCTTCCAGCCTTGTATTCCATTTTTAATTGGGGTCGGCTCTCCTAATCCGTCTTCTACAGCTACATCTGGTTTGGGTCGTCATTAGATTTATGTTATGGCTTATTATATCTCTTCTAATTACAGAAATCCATGTAAGATGGAGGTCGTCTTAGTTTTTTCGAGCTTGACCTATATCTTTTAATCATGTTATAATTTGAATTACCTATATTCTGTTAATTCACAAGGATAGCATATACATCTTAACTCACATTACACTAGTCGCATAAATGCAAATCCGATGAACTTAACTGACCATTATGAAACTGCACATATATTGTAAGGAGAACAGAAATTTCATAGGGTACATTTCACCCTGAAAAAAGTACCCACTGTTCCCAAGGGATAGATCAAATTTACATTAAAGCAAGCGAAGCTGCAAGCAATAGACAATGTGATACAAAATGTTACTTGAAGTAAGAATTAGTTCGAAATTCAATAATTTTAAAAACGTTTTTTTCATTATCAGTTTTATTATTTCCTAGATAAGTAAGTCATTATTGCATAAATAAATATCTTAGTATAAATATCTCAATGTAATGTTACTCATTTATTTACCTAAAAAAA
This sequence comes from Antheraea assamensis, assembly GCA_035772565.1. Classification (NCBI taxonomy): domain Eukaryota; kingdom Metazoa; phylum Arthropoda; class Insecta; order Lepidoptera; family Saturniidae; genus Antheraea; species Antheraea assamensis. The sequence continues at coordinate 1,293,598 of JAQQSE010000022.1, read as the reverse complement.
ATTAAAAGAAAAACGAACCGCTTTTAAAACCACGAACTCCAAATCGTAAAAAAAAACATTTTATTCACTTCATTTGGCATTATACTTTGTCTTAGTTTTAAAATATAATTTAACATCCAATTACAAATTTCAAATATGGTAATATTTGATATTATAGTATATAGTATTATATAATATTTGATATAATAGGTATATTATATCTATTCTTGAATTCGTCGATAAATTGAATTATATATCAATGTTGGTGTATACAAGTCGGTTAATAAAAAGTCGTTGAAACAAAGAATCTATCTGAACTAGAATTCACAGTTCATCCCATTCTTGTTGGCTTTAAATTTTCTTCAACCCTGAGAGAACGGTTCAAAGACGAGAAAGGTCGACTCGGTGAAGATTTATGAAAATTACGGTCACATACCTGCTTCAGTGGACGGTCTAAGATACGAAAGTTTATTCAGTTTCTATCCCCTTTAAAATTGGTAGAAAGTAACATGATGCTTGGAAATAATTAAATTTTACTATTATTCATTTTTTTTTCAAAATTAATTTGCACGTTGTATTAAATACGCAAGTCATTCAAACGTTACTAAAATTATATTACCAATAATTATTCTCTTGTCTACATTTATCGGACAGATACTCAAGGAGAATTATAATTTAGGCGTTTATAATGAAACGAAATGGCATGGTATGAACGATATGCCCAACTTCGAAAGAAGCCCAATTATATACATATAATATGTTTTCTATTGTATATATATGTATATAAATGTTAGACTGATTTCAAGAAACTACGATAATAACAATCACTGTACGTTTAGCGATTTATGAAGTGGGGCAAGCGGTGTGGCGCGCATGTGTAAGAAAACGCAGACAAAGTCACAAGTATTAGCTAGTTTCAGCTATTGATATTATATTGACTTCAAAGCGTAGGCATGCATGAAATAATAAAATATCAATATTGGATTTGTAAACTTCTATACCTGTAAGGTAGTAACGGAAGACCTTAAAGTGAAGTGGTGGCTTATCTGTCGTCGACTAGACACAAACAAGGAGATCCCGAGGAGGGTTGTTATCAGGCACACGGCTCGTAGTGAACGGTAAATCGAATATCAGCTTACAACATGAAGCAAGAAGATATTATATTTTGGCGAACTTTACTAGTTTTTTTTTTTCGAACTGACCTACACTGCCGGCATTATGCCTTCACAGTTTCACCGGAGAACCAGCAAGAACATAAATAACAGTATAAATTATGGTGACACATTTTAATTGCTATTGCTTTCGAAACATGGAATTGAAACTGAAATGTTTATTTTCGCTCATTTTTTATATTGATTTATAAAAGTTTTTTTTTTTTCAAACTGACGTACCATGTTGTCTCTTATAGCCTCCACAGATTCAGCGAACTAGGTTTATAAAAGTAATATTTATTGTTATTATGGGTTATTATCAACTTACAAATTATGTAATAGGGTTATTAAAAATTGGTTGTAAATATGTACATTTCCTGTCTTTTTTTTCGACTATTTAAAGTATTGTTGGTGACTTCAAGTTCAAGACTTTTTAAAGTATTGTTGGTAACTACAAGCTCAAGGTTGCCCAGCGAGTGACGGAAAGAGCTATGCTTGGGTTTTTCTCTACGTTATAAAATCAGAAATGAGGGGATCCGTAAGAGAACTAAAGTTATTGACATATCTCACCGAATATCACAACAGAAGTGGCAATGGACAGGGCACATAGATCGAACGACTGATGGCCGATGGGGCAAAAAAGTCTTAGAGTGGCGACCACGTACCGGAAAGCGCAGCGTGGGACGGCGCGATGACATTATTAAGGTTGCGGGAAGCCGTTGGTTACAGACGACACAGAGCCGTACGCTGTGGAGAACGTATGGTGATGCCTATGTCCAACAGTGGATGTCTATAGGCTGAAATGAATTGATATTGTAGATTGATGTATTGTAAAATTATATATTCAACGTACATAAAGTTTCATCAAATTCTGTTGAAATAAAACAAAATCTTACTTGTTTTATATACTATCTCTAACTCTGCCCTCCCAATACACACTTGAAAATCTAATGTACGCCCGCAAAAACTTCGATAAGCTAGATTTCGTATAGGACCGACGTAATCTAAATATTACAAATTGATACTATACTACAAGAACATTTCTCAGCTTCACATTTCCTCACGATGTTTTCCCTCACCGTCAGCCGATAGTGTTACCGATTGAAATTAGTACATGTTCGCGAATTCCGAAAAATTCCTTAGTACATACCGGGGTTCGAACATTTGATATTCCACCGGTCAAACCACTAGACCGTCACTAAAATAAATAACAATTATTATGAATATAGATTGTAATATAGATGAAATAAGTAAATATGACCTTTCTTTTTCTTCTTTTTTAGCCAATATTTTAATATAATATACATGTCGATATTAAGTATTCTATTTCATTGCAATTTATGGTGGAGTTGTTGACAACTGTTTTTGAAAAAAGAAGTGTGGTTTATTTTTGTACACGCGTTAGAAGTTATACTTCTTTGGCATAACAAGGTAAAAATCTTTTCAAAAATTTGATCTTTCGCCTTATTCTACGTTTGTAGAAAAAACGACACTAATAATAGAAAAAAAGGTATTTAATACATACATACTTTTTTTGAATAAAATGTTGACTATAGCTAACTTCAGGGTGTCGGTTTTACGTGACGGTGTGAGCGGAAATTCTAAAATTTACTTATCATTTTTCCCTGACGCACCAAAAGAAGTATAACTTCATAAAATTGTCTCAAAGTGTAACCTAAATACTCGACAAAATTTCTTACGTTCTCCTTTATTTCAATTCATACGATACTGATACTATTACATGGATATAGGACGTCTGTTTCATATTCATGTGTTTTCATCTATCAAAGACACCAGCTTAGCTATTCGCAATGTGTGCATGCGATTTGTCCTTGTTTAAACATTCATGCCGGTTGGTTTACTGCGGTGTCTATGTAAATATATCCATCAATATTCAGAAACTATGGATACCTCGTCATATACCAGTTTAATCCTATAACAAAGTTTCAAGCTACCATTTGTTCGTTCAGTATTTAAATTCAATGTATAATTTGTAGGTGATTTAAGGTAAAATATGTAATCCAGTTTTTAGATTAACCATCTAATTTATAAAAAAAATGTTCTTATATAATACCTGACCTGTTTATTTTTTTATACTTTACCATTTTGCAGGCGGTTTCGCTCGTGTTAAGTGTGGCCTATTTCTCAGAAACGGTACTTTTTTTCTGTATAAAATCTACACTATGGATTTTTCTGTACCCCTGGTGACTTGTATGCATAATTTCATAATTATCGAGTAAGTAGTTGAGGTGTGAAAATGAAACAAACAAACATACTCAGATTCACATTTATATAATTAATTAGGATAGGAGTCTTTACGAGACTTGGCTATAAAATGTGATTAACACAGTTTCACTATGCTAAAATATATCAAAATAAACGAATTATTCTCATGATGTATGTGCCAAAAATCATGAAGTATGTGCCAATCTTTGAATTATAAAAAAATAAAAAGTCTTTATTTAACAACATAATATTGCCGGATACAAAAATATACTGTAGATCCCTGCAATAGGAACTAAATCCTGTGTCGCGGGTAATTAACCAATACCAGGTTACAAAATTAATATAGTGCCAGTACCGTAAGTGGTTTACTTATTAGTGGATAAAGTAAATTAAAATTAATAAAAATAAAAAAAAGACAAAACACCTAATTTTAAACAATGTTATACTATAATTGAAGATATAAAAATTCACTTGACTTATTGAAAAATAGGTTCAATTATAAGAGGCAGATGAATTTGAATTCTTATAAATCGAAGTATGCAAGCGTTTTAACCTCAATCTGACTCGATATAAAAGAACAATTTATTATAATGTGTGTAACATGCTAAACCCAGAGGAGGACTGGCTCACAAGTGCAGCTACCGTAACATATCTATATAGGTGTCTAGCGACAAATCACAACTTGACAACGGTAGCTAGCAAGGCACAGTGTATGTTTACCGCCAGACACAGTGCCATGACTTTATTGTGCTACTTTAAAAAAATATTTATAAACAACGCTATACTATCCTTTATTTTATTTTTTGTACCCTTATCCCACTTAAGTAAGGTCTGCACAACATGTTTATCATATTGTGATGTATGAGTTGGCTTAAATATTACGATTGGCCGCCTGCCTGACATCTACCCTCCTTGGGATTGTTTAGTAGTACCACTATAATAACTTCAACTTCCTAACTTGGTATGAATGCTAAACTCGGATGTTTGAGTCTTCGATAACAGGTGGTAAAGATTCAAACGACACGCTTGTCTACGATATATTCGTATATTGCACCTCAAGAGGCTCTGGTTCTAAGTCTGTCGTATACATGAGGTTTTCTTCCTGCAAATCTGATTCTGGAGGCTCACTAGCATTTTTTTCGTTTTCTTGTCCTTTTTCGTCATTATTATCAATAAATGTACATTCCTATAAAGCTAAATATGATTTTTTCTTCAATTATACATTAATTTGTTAAAAAAAGTAGCGTGTACTTATGTACACGCGTTAGAAGCTATACTTCTTTTGCGTAACAAGATAAAAATCTGTTCAAAAATTTTATGTTTCGCCTTATTCTTCGTTTGTAGAAAAAACGACACTAACAATAGAAAAAAGGTATATACTTTTTTACATACATACGTTTTTTTTGAATAAAATGTTGACTATAGCTAACTTCAGGGTGTCGGGTTTTCGTGCCGGTATGCGCGCGCATCGTAAAAATTTGCTCTCATCATTTTTCCCTAACGCGTCAAAAGAAGTAAACTTCAAAAAATGGTATACTATCCTTTATATGCTAATCAGAATCAGAATGCTAAATCAGAACAGATTGAAAGAGGAAAAAGGCAAAAAGATCTGGGTTATTTTTATCTGGAAGTTCATTAAAGTAAACTGTACAGAGATAAAGTGGGTAATGTTTATGTTCTCATAGCGTTAGCTAACGCAATATATGAGACCTTAATTTTAATAAATCTCAACCCGATTGTCCTTTTATCTTTGTCTAGTGAGGTTAAAAGGGACACTTATCTACCACGAGTTGCGGTATCTGCAAGGGTATACAGATACGTTTTCAAGTCAAATAAAATATCAAGATATAAAATGTGTAACTTACACTCAATAAAATTACTCCAGAATTATTTATATACTAAATAAATCTAGTTTGGTAAAATATTCTGTTTATATTGAAGTATAACTTTCAAAATAGTTGTGTTCATGATGCCTCTCGCGTGAGCTACAATGTTATTGTTAGGTTGCTTTTCCCAATAAAACTTTTTAGATATGACATATCTTATTACATATATAAACGCCAGTGGGCCTGGCAGACGCTGTTCGGTCTTGCAAAAAAAAATAATTCTGAAATCAGATGGCAGCGCCAATTACTGGGTCCAATTGGGAATCTAAATCATTCCTGAATCCATCTGAACACACATAAAATATTTAAACAAATTCAGTTAAGCCGTTTAGAAGGACTTTAGTGACATACACATGTACACAAGATTTATATATATATAAATATAAATAGTGTGCCCAGCAGATGTTGACCTGCTCTAAAAAATAAAATATCCTGGAATCAGATCACAGCGACACCTACTGGGTCCAATTGTGAATTGAAACCATTCTTGAATCCACCTGAACACACACAAAACATTTCACCAAAATTGGTCCAACCGTTTAGGATAACTTCAGTCACAGACGCGTACAAAAGAATAATATATATACGAGTACACATTTATTGTTGAGGATTTCTTGTATCCAGTATTTGTTACTTAACAATGGTACCAAATTCGGTACTGTAGGAATAATATTAGATTACACGATGATATTATTAGGCTAATTTAAGATTAATATTTTGCATGTTTGTCTTCTCTAATCCGTTTTTCCGTTCTACCCTCTTTCAAAATTTCCGACATATTTGTATTAGTTATTTGATCATTTTCGTTATCACTATCACTTGAGTCAAATAAATCAACATTATCACCACATTGATGCATTATAAACTCGCATTATAATTTTCAAGGTCAAGCAAATGAATAACAAAAGAAACGAACGCTCCGATAACAAACCGGTTCCGCGCTTGTACTCGGACGTATTCAACGCGCAACTCTTAGTTTAGCTTAAAGACGTTAGTTAGTTTAAAGAAGACGAAGTAGCGAAACACGTGTAATTGTTGTAGTCGTTTCACTTCAATCTGCAACATACTTTTAATTCATTATATACATGTTTTTTTTTTAAATATTCTTCAGATACATATCAATGTGTTAATCGACGACAGGTTCAACCATCTCCCAACACCGAGTTTAAGTACCGACCAATCATGCCTTTCTATTATTTTTAGTTATTTCACAACTGTTTTTTTTGTTGCAGCAAGATGTGACAACGCCTAAACAGTTCTTAGCGGAAGTGCCAAGTAACGTCCACCATAATTTTTAATTTACTTTTAGCATAAAGCTTGTTCAATTTAACAAAATATATGGTAAAATTCTAGGAGAAAATAACATCTATGTTAAAAAATCAATTCAATAAATTTTAAGAGATAAATACAATAATAAACATACAGATAAAGAAATTTCAGAAGGCTAAGATGAAATGTTCCTTTTGAGCCTACATCAAATTTACACGAGCAAGCTATTGTAAAAATATACTATTATATCGCTTTGTAGTTTTAATCTGTAAATGTAATGTCCGAACCAGATCAATTGGATAGAGCCAAATCGCAATGAATACAATCCAGTCCACTCCCCCACTTTCGTCAAAAACTGACAACCTACGCTAAAACATTCAGCCCGTTCGTTTATTCGACTCTTGTGAATCCTTTTGTAGAAACTTTTGCTCTAAAAACCTTTCGTTTGATCATCCGATTCGGGACACGTTCTTCTACAACATTTATCGAATTACTTACTCCGCGCTCGAGTTAGAACAACAGCGTAGATGATGTTTTATTTAATTTCCTCTGGAGGAATCAACGTGTTTTCTTACTCTTTAAATACATCAATACTTTAATGCTTGGAAATTCTAGAGATGCTCATTGGCTAAATGATGAATTAAACGATACTAAATTTGATATATTTCACGTATATTTATGGTAATTCTTAGTGAAAAGTTGACAAAATATACGGGTAATTTAAATACATGGTGTAGTCTTGTATTAAAGATTGCACACCGATTGTCAGTTGAATCATATGTCATAAACAAATGCATAATACAATATGGTATTATATATACTAACAGTTATACTATCGAGTATTGAAACTGCAAATAAGAGACGTTCCTTGTCTCTATTTAGGGTGCCCTGTATTTAATTAAATCGCCACTTCGTATGAGATTGTGATCAGATACCAAACCTATAAAGTATTAAAAGCTAAAAATACCGACTCGGTCATAATTCTTTCATAATATGTAGAATCGAAATTTATTTCATAGAATTTATAGATGCTAATAAATATAACAACACTGGTGTATAATACATTGGTAAGGAAAACATTTCTCATTGGGATGGGTAGGCAAAAAACTAAGTCGCATTTATCAATAATAATCCTTACCTCCTTACTAATATTATAAACACGAAAGTGAGGTTTGTCTGTATGTTTGTTACGCTTTCACGTCTTAACTACTGAACCGGCAATCATGAAATATTGCATACACGTTGCCAGGAGTACAGAAAAGGACATAGGGTACCTTTAATTCATGAAAATGTACTGTAACGGAAGGATAGAACAAATGTATATTATCGCAAGCAAAGCTGCGAGCAAAAGCTATTTCTTAATAAATTTATCTCGTTACCATTTTTAAAGAATCAAGATGATTCTAGTAAACTATTCTATTTTAGCTTGAGACTTAAGAGACGGGTTTATTGAAACAATTTAATTCGAATGAAAGCACACTGAATTAATATAGGTACGACAAATGTATTTTCGATTGGTATCATCTATGTACCATTCTATTTTTAATTTATTCTTTTATCTCAATTCAACGTGGATTACCTTTTTTTAACTATAACTTTGTCATTACTATTTATAACTCTTTTGTAACTTGAAGTTATTTCTATTACATTTTATTACAATAACGAAGAAAGACCTTATAGAAAACCTGCAAAAGGCGCATCAAGATTAGGTAATTTCGAAGATAATTCCCAATATATAACAGACATAATATTTGTATTTATAGACTACAGAAACAACACGGCTACACTTCTGTATGTAATTAAAAAACCGTTTATCATACAATTTCCCCATAAATTACGGGAAACCTTACCGTGTTAATAATATTCATTTAATAGTAGCTTTTAATTACATATAACATACGACAGTAACATATGAAGATTGTATGGTTCAGATCTTTAAATAACTTACAGTATACCTGTAAATACCGTGTTTTGTTTTCCTTTGGTATCGTTACGACGGTGAAGGATAAACTTCATATGCGGGTCTGCAAATAGTGGTGCACACCGCATCGGGGATCGCTTTGTTGTTGCAAGGTAGGTACGATCTACTCACACATAATTATACAGTACACTATTGTTTAATACCAGATTAAAGTAGAGTTCAGATACGCTGTGTTAACTTACTTACTTGCACTTTATGTTACTTACGATTAAAGAGATTATTAATAATTAGAAACAATTCTATATACACATTTTTGTGCATTTAATAGGTTGTAGCGATTGAGGACAATCTCATCTGATGTTATATGACGATATGGTCTAAGATAGAAAACACTCTGAACTTAGAGGGGGATCTGCTCTGCAGCTGCCGAAACACACCAATAAGTGGTTAGCGGCAGATTTCTAACTTGAAGATGTTAGTTAGCCAAACGTACTTGGAAAAAGTCATAACTGCTGTATTCCTATTTGGATCTCAGCATGAATGGGTCGGCTCGCCCGGGGTAGTACCACCCTCTCACAGAAAACCGACGTGAAGTAACAGTGCTTGCACTGTTGCGTTCCGTTCGGTCAGTGAGAGCGCCGGAGGCCCACATATATTAAAAGGCTGGCAACGAACTTGCGACTCCCCTGGTGTTGCTAGTGTCTATGGACGGCGGTTATCACTTATCATCATGTGACCATTTGCCCCCTATAATATAAAAAAAACACAATGCATATTTATATATCAAAGGATAGTTACACGAACAAATTATATCCAGTTTCAGTTTTAAGTTTAGTTGTATCGAAATTCATGCAACACTCAGAATTAAATCTGGTTTAAGTATCGAAATTTGAATTACATTTTTGATGTGAACCGTCCTTAAAGTTCATTGGACTTAGGAAGTAATATAAGTAATTTACTTTGATATATATTTATACATTTCATTTCGATATTTTTTATGTGAAAACTTCTGAGCAGAGTTGCATTATTAAAAAAAAAATTGCTTAGGTAAAACTTTCGGGTTCGCGTCACCGATGACCTTGACATGCTCGTGATGTACTACGCTTGCGCCAAACTAACGACGAGAAGTATAGCAGCTTGTGTACATGTAATATTGATATTCTGTATTGAGCTTGTGGAGCCCATCATATGTTTCATTAATTATTAAACTGTGTATAATTATTGCTAAGAATTCTAATATGTTTGAAAACTCGACTAATGCTAATAACTTCAATTTACAAATTATGAAATAGGCTCGGACGACGTTCTCCTGCCCTAATAATAAAAATATATTTACTTATATGCAAGAAACTCTCAAGGCGGCTTGACTTTTTCCGATTCTTTCAACATTTATCATTATATTTCAACCAATTACAAAAAAACTTGACAACCTACCTTGACTACCTAAACCTTCCCCGTGAATTACTCTATCTGTTGGTGAAGACCGCATTATAGTCCGTTGAGTAGTTTTTGAGTTCATACTAGAAACCATTTTGTTTAAGAATAAGCTGATAACATATTTACATTGGTATGTATATTCTAGCTCTCATTAACTTCAAATCTCAACAAAGTAACTATGAATGCCGAAGTTTCCAAAATGTACATCAAGTTCCTATCGAACTTGTGCATTTCTACTGCTTATAACCATCGTGCTATCGTTAGTTTTCAATGGAATCAATAGGGATTTCAGTTAGTATATTTCTTTACAGGCATAATTAATAATAAGGTAATAGAAAAAAAACGACTTAAAAACGCTGAAAATAATCTACTGGGATATAATGTTACTATTACACACTTACCGCATTTGTTAAAATCAATCAAGATGTTTATACAATAGGGCGTATCAAAGCTATACAAAATGCGCAAATGGCAATTTTATAAGAGTAAATAAAAAAAACATAAAAATAATAATTAGCATTCGGTAAAATAGTATATGCATGTAACTATTCAGAAAAAAAAAGAATATAGAGTAGACTTGCACTCAAATTAGGTACATATTGTAGCAATGATGGCTCAGTTGATAGCGTGTTCGGACACCGTGTCGATCAATGCAGGTACCGATTCTCGCTACTGTGTCGGATTTTCCGGTGAAGGAAAACAACGTAAAGAAGCCATAACCATTGTGGATAGGCTTTTTCTAAGCTCGCCTTGCTAGTTACCACCGTCACGTTAAAAATCTGTCGCCCAGCTATCGTTGGTGTATTCCGGCAGCTGTATTGGAGAGCCAGGTCGTCTAGGCCTAATATGTTTACCATTTTAGACTACATCAAATAAGATTTTGATCTTTTAGACTACATCAAATAAGATTTTGATCAAACGCATAAAAAATCATAATTACAACATTGCTTTCCCTGAATCTTCCGGTAGATAATCTTAAACCTATACACGTGTTGTTTTTGTTCTTTTAAATACGTTGGGGTGACACTAGTCATGTACAAACAAAACAATATAATTCCATCGACGGACTATTTTCGTTTTAAAATTTTGAAGTTCACGTAATTCTATTATACTCTTATTAAGAATAGTCAAAGAAATACTTAAAAAATATATATTATTCATCAAAGACTTTTTAAAGGCTTTTAAGATCAAAGGCTTCTATTCAACCGCAGTAAAAACGTTTACTCTGAATTAATTTCAATGAAAGAAGATCATTCTGAAATACATTATATTTATTTACAGTACTATTTACTAAAACTGTTTATAACAAATTTCAAATATGAAGAAGCCAATAATTGAAGCATTTATCATTTTGTCAAATATATATAGAACGTAAAAACAATTTCCCATGGAAAGGTCAAACGAACGATTTATCGCCTATGACCTGCTTCAGACGTATACCACTATCTCCTTCATCCGACACAGCCGGGAAATGGAAAAGTTGTACGAAGTAACTCGGGTGGAGGATATCATATTGACGGTTAAGGATCAATACCACCTATCTCAAGAAAGTTACTTTTCAAGGAATTAAAAAAAATAAAATAGTGATTTGACAGAAAACTGCATGAGCGTTCGTAGTTCTATAACGTATATGATAAAGAGTATAGTCACAAATGTTGACGTTATTAATGGCGACATCGCGATATACGACTCTATGATGAGTGACCTTATAAAAAGCGATACCAAATTAATTATTCTTAGCTCGCTAGTCTGTACGACACATCCGTAGATATCTGAATACCGTCGGCTTAAATTACAGCTTCACTGGGCTTCATGGCAAAAACAAAGGACACTCAGTCAAAACGGCAACTAGTTCAGGGATGCTAAATTGGCTAAAGCTTAGTTTGGCCTGTGTCCTTGCGTTGAACTTTGCTAACTGGATCGGAATATATATACATGCAATTTAAATTATTATATATATATAGAATCTGACAATTTTAGTTAAGGCTAAATAATTAAAAAAAGAAAAAATGTCTCTTACTGAATCTATGTACTGTGTGGATTTGCAGGTGTCAAGTGCTATATTCTGCTTGTTGTTAGATAGTGAATTCTTTGTCACTGCGTATAGAAGCATATAGGGAACTCGGGCTTCATTTTGGAGAATTGTCTTTACATCGCTTGCGTCAGACATTGGTTGTATTTATACGAATTACGATACAAACGATTTTGTAAATGAAGAAAGAATTAATTTTAAATCTTACTGTATTAAAAATTTAAAAATCTTAAAACCTGAGATAGGCGGTATTGCTTCTTAACTGTCGTTATGTTAAAACAAATTTTATACCAGTAAACTTTACGTGTACCGTTCTGTGATATATAATGGAACATGAATACTCAGACTGATCGATACATGATAATTTAAAGTTATTGTTTATTGTGCGGCTCGATCAAAGAAAACACACACACACACACATCAAGCATTTACTATATCATGGTGATTATACACGAAGGAATGAGCAGTCAAACAAGAACACGATTGAATATTCATGAATAAAACTTGGTTGGAAGTTCCCCTTAAGAAATTATGGTAATCATTTGAAATTGACCTAATCCATATTGCGAGGTCCCGAAATTGGGCGAGCAACAAAACTTGTTCCAGCGATGGTTTGACGCTTCAACTTAAACTCCAACACAATTTTATAATTAATTTATAACCACTTAGAAAAGTTTTTCGGCGTTCAAAGGTTTACGAAATCCGAGAGATTTATAAAGTATTAATATTGTAAAGCATTAATTTTTAATTTGTAAGTTTACACAAGTTAAAAATAAATCAGCGAAAAGTGATTTAATACTATTTACTAGAATTAAAGATAAAAAAAAATCAGTTTGTTTAATAGTAGTTGTATTGACCAGGCTTTGTTATAGCTCAGTGGTTTTCATAAAAAATCATATATATATACGCCAATATTCGAGTGCAAGTTTGTGTCAATATTTCAAAGCGCATGGAGTAAAGATCTTTCTGGGATTTAAAGATTTTTGAAAATCGAACACTTCTTAGACTAAATTATGTTTAGTGAAATAGAAACATAAATAAAAGTCTAAAAAAGGAGTGTATACTTATGTACACGCTTTAGAAGTTATACTTCTTTGGCGTAACAAGAAAATCTTTTAAAAAAAATTATCTTTTGCCTTATTCTACGTTTGTAGCAAAAACGATACCAACAATAGAAAAAAGGTATTTAATACATACATACTTTTTTTTGAATAACATGTTGACTATAGCTAACTTCAGGGTGTCGATTTTTCGTGACGGTGTACGCGCGCATCGTAAAAATTTACTCTCATCATTTTTCCCTAACGCGCCAAAAGATGTATAAATTCAAAAAAGGTTCGGCTACAAAAATATTGAAACTTTTTTTGTTCGCTTGAATGTACGTACGTCGTTCTCGCCTTATTTTATTCTCAGACGGCAAACTGAAATATTCCAAAAATATTACACACTCTTTCCGGGCAATCTGATAAAAGCGAAAGAAACTTGTTACTTGTATAAATGCAATTTATATGTGGTTGGAGAACGAAGAGCCATGTAATAAATATCATATTCTCAAACACTAGTGCTAGTAACTGTACAAGTCCGTTTGTGCTTTGCTCCGGTTTGTTTACTTGTCATCAGGTATTTATGAAACCTGGACGTGGTGACCGCTTTACAGCTAGATATGAAGCATAAATAAGATATCGCGTACTGTATATGACTGCTCCTTATTAAGACCTTAATCTAAATTGTTCCTGTTATAAGGAAAATAATGTCCCTAATTTTATAACATATTTCTACTTGTGCCACTGAATTCAAATTCAAGCGGTTTTTTTTATTCTATGGAACTATTAGCCAGAATAAAAAAGTTTTTTGTGTTTGTTGAAGAAGGTTTATAGGCTAACTTATATCATATTGTGATCCTTCAAAATGTATCACCCTCAAGTGAGAAAGAAGTAACAGAATGGTGCGTAAAGTATCAAGGGTACGAAAAAGCCTTCGCCTCATGATGACAACAGAGCATTACCGAGAAGGGCCGAACTGTGAATGCCTATGCCAGTACCAGTGCCACACGCAACAGTCGCGATTATTATAATATTCGTTTAAGCTTACTTTATTGCAGTGACAGTAACTACAAATTTTAAAAACTGAACGCGATCGCAACCGAACACTTTTGCCCGTATAAATTGTCACGTATACAACAAAATACGTTAATAAAAAAAAACGTTATGTTATGATTGGTTGAACGTCGGCGTCGTTTAGAAATATTGGCGAGTTTTATCAAAACGTGCATACGATTCGTCGTTCTTTTTCATATCGCTCGAGTTGATGCGGTGTGTATGCAAATATCGGCATCAATATTCATAGGGGACGACGTCATCAATAATTGAGTCGCACCTGACAACTAAGCTTTCGATTTTCACACCCGCCACCGTCGGTTTTCTGAGCCAATGGTATTTAGGTCTTTCGGATTTTAATTTTTTATTTTGAGAGAAATGTGCTAAAATTATAAATTTGTATTTCAGCTGCGATGGAATCTACAATACAAATGGCAATTTTCTTATTTCGTCTAACTTTCTTTAATTTTTTATACAGCATTAATGTAAAAACTAATACATCAACGGTTTTGATTGTCAAGCTTAATGCGTGTAAAAGGAGTATTGTATAACAAAGAGTTTAATTAAATACAGTAGAACGAAATATGAAGTATAGGTAAATGAGGTTGAAAACCATTTAATATACATTGAAAAATGTATACATTATACTAGCTCTCCTTGCGAGTCTGCTTATAAAAAGTATATAGTTATTATTCGGATGTATTTTTTAAACCAAAAAGAGTTTCGCTTCGTGTTTGATTAATTTGATGTAATCGATTGTATTGAATAAATGTGTGTAGTCCTGTGAAACTGTAGAGGCCTTGCCAGGTCAACAGTGTGGTCAGTTCGAAAAAACAATCAATGTGTCAGTCAATCTGCAATATATTTTTAATTAATTGTATACTTCTTTTTTACGTCGTTTGTTTATTTTTTATCATTTATGTACTCATATTTTGGTATATTTTAGAGATAGATACCAATAGTGTTAACCCCTCAGCTGATTTTTTAAGACCCACATCTCAAAAAGGGCCGATTACGCTTTTAATATTTTTTTTTGTATTGAAATTTGAATAATTTTGAAGCATCTTGGAGAAGTACTTTTATACCCAACGAAACAGGGAGAATTCATCATCACTACATAGTATAAAACAAGTCGCTTTCTCTGTCCCTATATCCCTATGTATGCTTAAATCTTTAAAACTACGCAAAGGATTTTGATGCGGTTTTTTTTAATAGATAGAATGATTGAAAAGGAAGGTTTATATGTATAATAACATAAATCAAATAGTGGAACTGTTATTTTTGAGGTTACTCCAAATTTAACGCGTGCGGGCCACGGGCAGTAATGAATAAATCAAAACTAATAGGTTCGATTTTAATCATTTTTTCAGTGAATGACATAGGCTATATATTTTATACCCGTGCGAAGCCGGAGCGGGCCGCTAGTTTACTATAAATATAACAGTTAGATTTATAGTACTGACTTTTTTAATAATTTCCAATATAAAATACTGTATACTGTTTCATAATAAGTAATCATGAATAGTCTACGTAAAATATTGCAATTAAATATACCTTTATTTATTTTATTTTAACTTTCTTGAAACCTTATAACTTGTTCCATATCATTACATATTATAAAACAAAGTCATCCGCCGCGTCTGTCTGTCTGTCTGGATGTTCGCGATAAGCTTAAAAACTACAGAACGGATTGTAATGCGGACTACACCAATAGGTAAAGTAATTTGCGGGGAAGGTTGAAGTGTATAATTTGTCAAGTTTTTTTTCTAAATTGGTTGTAATATTATATAATGATAATTATGTCAAGTTTTTTTTTCTAAATTGGTTGAAATATAATGATAATTATTGAAAGAATTGGAAAAAGTCAAACCGCCTTAAGCGTTTCATGCACATAAGTATATATTTTTTTCTTATCAGGGCAGGACAACGTTCGCCGGTCCTGCTAGTTTTATCTAACATAACAACAATAAACCTATTATTATTAAAAAACATATACAACCGTTTTATTACATTTCAAGTAATAAGAACAGACAAACAAACAAATAAGTTTTATCTTAATAAAAAAAAACATATGTATAAAGATGGTATTCGCTCATTTCGAAGTTTAATCCGTGAAATTGATATTGGAGTGCGGCCGCTTGGCACGCGGCTGATCGCAATGAAGGAAACCCTGTCACATACTCTGACAGACCAATGTTTCAACGCTCTACGCAATTCCATCTTTTCTTTTGTTTGCAAAACCACCTCATTGTTCTACGTTCTCATTCTATTTAACTATTTATAGAATTATGTTTGACGTGAGACAACTAAGAAATTTAGATAAAATCCATGTTTTTTTTCCAACTAACCTGGCAAGGCCTTTACAGTTTCATCGGACTACTACTTAAACCCTTGTGAAAAATATGGGAAAGTAGTTTATATACTTTATAAAAAGATATGTCTAAATTAGTTACTCTGTAATGTATCTATGTATTATATGAAATCAAATTGCGTTATCCATAAGTTTTAAAATACTTATATGACAGATATTATACCTATGTTTTGATTTACTATAATTAATTTCTTACGTAGAGAACTAAGCACGCGACTAATGTGCGTGACGTGGTTGGCACTTAGTGTACTTTCTAACCAATTTTTCTTTGCTGCTTAAGGTCGTAGCGTGATATTCGATAAACTCTATTATTCCTTAGTAACTGGGTTCTTAAATACGAATTAATTTTGCTAATTACACTTGCTGTTTCAAAGATCAGTGCACAAACAAAAAAAAAAGAAAATATAATTTAGCATCAAGTTTCATTAAAAAAGTATGCAGACGCGTTGTAATATAATACTATAATAAGAATTAATATTACCATCGTGAAACAGTCTCAAAGGGAAAACCCTTTAAAACTCTCCATTTAGAGACCGCAGTTCCAACATGTTTATGGATAATTTTATTCTTAGTAATCAAGAATTAATATAGTCATATTCGCCAAGCTTATACTTTTCACTTCTTATTTATTTATTCTTTAATTAGACGAGTAACAGAATTGCTGATATGTCTATATCACATATTCTAGAAATTTTTCGTTTTTTTTTATCACTATAGATGTCCACTTATTAAAGTTAGTTTATTTGTTTATAGCCTGTTGTCACGACGGCTTTTAAAGCAATTTGCTGAATTAGCAGATACTATTTCATGAGGTAATCGATTCCAATTCAGTACCACTCTATTATTCAGGAAATTGTGTGCAATTTTTATACATGAAACTTTTCGACCTATTTTAATCTGGTTTCCTCTTGCAAGTCTCAATGTATCTTTTACTATATTATTGTTATTATTACCATAGCTTTTTTGTTCCTAAAAGAAAATAAAGTGTCATTATCCAACATCATCATCAGCCTGTGAGAGACCCACTGCAGAGTCATACGCCTCTTCCTGAAGGAAGGTATGGGCATAATCACCACGGCCGCCTACGATGTATTTGCGATTTCATACTCCAAAAAATCCACAATATCATTCTTTTACACATACGGTGGCACTACAAAAACATTACTTAGGTTCAGGTTTCTTCACTATGTTTTCTTTCACTATTAGCCGATAGTGTTACCAATTTAGATTATTGAATGTACGTGAATTCAGAAAAACTGCTGGTACGTGGCAGGGTTTGAAACCTGTGAACATCAGATTGATATTCCACCGGTTAAGACACTCGACCACCACGACTTATCCATTATCCAGTCTACATTTATTTAATTATAAAACTCTTCATCACACATTCTATAATTAGGGGAGTTTATGCTAAAAAGCAAGAGAACAGTATATACAGCTCCGCTTCATGGATCGCGGTTACCACAATATTCCACACTTCAATACCAGAAAAATTACATGGACTTTGTCGACCTTCTATAAAAACAGGTGATTCATTTATTAAATTCTTGGGAACATTAAAACACAACCAAACTTTACGGTCCATTAGGAAATGAATTACCATTACTATTAACCGAAAGATGACAATTCTCGAATCGGACCATTAATTCCTAATGGCGCGTCAACGAGGCAACATTTCATCTGTTTGGCCGCGCACCAGGCTTTCGCCGCAAAGCTATTTTCGGTAGTGTATACGAAATTTATAACTGCAAGTTAGTTCTAAATCGTTGAATAGCGTCAAAGTAAGTAGGATATATTGGATGCCTCTTCACGGTCTATTTGTTTTCGAGTGGCTTATATTTATTGACATTGTATAAAGAACTTTATTGCAAAAAAATATTTCTTTTTACATTTTTAGTACTTTAAGGGCTTTGCATTGTTGAGTTTTCCCTCAAAACAGCTTATGCTGAGCTTCGGCCATTTTGGTAATCTCGCGCTAATTACTATGTTGGCTTCCAGCTCAGTCATCATAATCATCATCTTACCCTTGTCCCACCTAAGTAGGGTCGGCACAACATGTTGGTCATCTTGTGATGTATAATTTGGCTTAATTGTTACGATCGGCCGTCTGCCAGACATTAACCCTGCTTGTAATTATTTTATAGTTCCACTATAACTTTATAACTTCGTATGGATTTCATTCTCTTCTTTTTTTTTACTCTTCCATAACAGATAGTAAGGATTGGAACGACGCTTTTGTGTACGATATATCCATGTAGTGGACCTCCACAGGCTCTGGATCCAAGTCTGTCGAAGACATTAGGATTTCCTCCCAAAAATCCAGCTCAGTAAAGCAGTAAAATCTTTTCAGGTTTCCAGCGTTAATAAATCTTAGACACGTAATACTTTCGAATAAATGAAGTATCGATAAATTAGACATAGAATTAGAATTAGACTTATTCCAGGAAATAATAAACACTATGTAATATCGAGGAAATCGGTAAAAATACTCTTTAAGTGTCACTTTAGTTCAAATAACTTACGTATTATGAAATACATGCTTTTCAAACGTCAACGAACTAGAGAAGTGAGCGTATGGAGCAGTCAGCGTTCTTTTAAGGAGAAAATCACGTAAAGGCGCCTTTAAGCAACACGAACCAGGACTTCAAACGTTAACGGGATATGGATATACGAGAAAAATGCTTCTTAATTTTATATTCATTGTGTAGTAATACAGAATCCATAAGGATATATACAGTATAAACAGGGAAATTGTCCTGGCGAAATAGGTATTTTAGTAAGCAGTATTGTTAATTATTAATCCTTAACAAACTTAATTTCATTATGAAAATTAATTAAAACCGCCATTAATCGGTGAACAAATTACTAAAGTAACGATTTCATAAGTGACGATTCTGACGTGACCGCTTAGAGAGTCATGGTTATTTGCAGCTTCGTTGTAGACATAAAATACTTCATAAAATTGTGATTCTAGAAGCTTACGATTTTACCAATGAGTTCCTTGTATAGTATAAGTGAAGACTAAGTTCTACTAACTATTTTTTTCAATTTATTCTCTAAGGAATTAAATTGGGAGTTAAACATGTTATCGCACACAGAACCACTATAAAATGAAGTACATACAAACAATATAAAAGAAAACAAAACAACGCACACAATATATATTGCTTTGTAAAGATAATTTTCTGTCTCAATTGAGTAAATATAATTCTGATATGACATCTCAAGTTAACGTCTTTAAAAGATAATTTATCATGGAAGAGTTATTTACTGAAGTATTTGGTGAGCAAGACTTTCTTCTCTAGAGTAAACACGACCTTCAGGTCAATATGATTGGACCAGGAACAGAACTCGAAGAATCAGAAAACATTGCATCGATTTACCACTGGTCCAACCATTCGGCCGCCGCGACCTTTTTTCCACCTATACTAGAATCCTGCAAAATACAACTGGAAAAATAATAAGGAACTAGTAGGCCCGGAAGATGTTGTCCTGCCCTGATAATAAAAAATATATAAGTACTTATGTGCATGAAATGCTTAATGTAACTAATGTATTTTATTTGATAAGGATTAATACTGTATCCGTCTAATATAGCCTTCCAATTACGTTATTATATTTTTATCATTTTTAGAAGATAGATGGCTATAGTACGTTATCCAAAAAATATAGGTATATGCCATCACAGACTTTTGTGTAGATATATCAAAGAGTATGCATTGTTTTGTTATATCTCCAAGACAGCGTTTTCGACGAAAACTCCTAGGCGGCTTAACTTTTTCTGATTCTTTCAACACTTATCATTACATTTCAACCAATTTACAAAAAATAAACCACGACAAATTATATACCTAAACCTTCCCCGCGAATTACTTTATCTATTGGGGAAGACCGCATAACAATCCGTTCAGTAGTTTTTGAGTTTACCGCGAACATCCAGTCAGACAGACAGACGCGGCGGACGACTTTGTTTTATAATATGTAGTGATTACACAAAAACATATTTTTGATAAATGTTATCCTAGGTAGATAAAATGTTAATTATGTTCCTTGCGGAATAAATTTGCTCCAGAATGTCTAATAAAATGTGTAGACAATTATCCGTATTTTCTAAGTAAACAGATAAATAAATGCGCAATTTGTATATTTTGGCTTAACTTTGCATTTAAACCATTTGATAAAACAACTTTGATACAACTGTTATCTTTAGTAACACTCGTAAAAGGAATTCCATCTTATCACAGACCGGCGGGATTTATTAAATCAAAACATTTACACAGAATTTCTGCTTTATTTGGACTGAAATTCATGGAAATGAAGTTATGATAAGTTCGTTAAAATGGTGTCCCGGCGATGTCCCGTTTCGTAAGATACTGAACTTTTAAACTTAACGAGTTTGAGAGAACGTTTTTAATATCTCTTTTGAATTATTTCATTTATAGAAAAAATACTTTATAAGCATTATTTATGATTGTTACTAAATCATAACTACTATCTAGTTACAACGTTTCTTACAAATTGCCTTGTACTTTTTATTATACGTCTATTTTATCCCCATTTTAGAAGAGAATGTAAATCGTATTGTAAAAATTAATAAACCAGTCAAAGAAATCAGTTATCCTGTATACATTGTGAGAATAATTGTAATTATGCATATAGACAATAAGTTAGAGTTTTCTTTTAGGTGGTAGAGCTACGCTGAAGCTATTACTGGTTTCAGTATGAATGGGTCGGCTCGCCCGGGGTAGTACCACCCTCTCACAGAAAGCCGACGTGAAGTAACAGTGCTTGCACTGTTGCGTTTCGTTCGGCCAGTGAGAGCGCCGGAGGCCCACATATATTAAAAGGCCGGCAACGCACTTGCGACTCCCCTGGTGTTGCTAGTGTCTATGGACGGCGGTGATCACTTACCATCAGGTGACCCACCTGTTCGTTTGCCTCCTATAATATAAAAAAAAATCTAACCTAGATATATTAATTTCTTATTGCTTTTTAAACAAACTGATCTATGACATTATTGTTGGACGTTCACTATATAACTTACACAGTTATATAAATGATTAATACTTCAAAATTCTAATTAAACTTTTTTCACAGCGAGTTGACTAAATGGCTTGATATTTGATTGATGTAGGCGTTACTTTACGGTAATCCATCATAAAAAGTTAGGTTGGACGTTTCTTCGGACTTCTGCTAAGACATGTTTGGACGCTGTTAAGTCTTACCGGCAACAAACAACGGCGACGACGACAGGTTCAACCACCTGCCAACATCAAACTTAACTGCCGATCAACCACGCCTTTTTAATATTTTTAGTTCTTTCACAACCGTTTTTTATTGCAGTAATACGTGACAGCGACCAAACAATTCTTAGCGGAAGTGCGAAGTAACGTCCACCCTAATTTGTAAATAACTTGATTTTTTGTCGATTGCAATATGTGCACTTGATATTTGAAAGAAGTTCGGTTTTTACATCCAACGGCGTATACACTAAAGTTAATTAAAGATCATAAAAAACCAGTACAATTTTAAAGTAGGTACTGTTTAATTTATCAGAAAAATGTTTTTTTTTTTTTCATACAATAATTAGTTAATTTTAAAATAACATTGTGTACAAATAAATACCCTAAATTAAATAATATTTATAACAAAAAACATAATACAAGAAAACTTTTTAATTACTTTTATTTTCAGTGCACAAAAGTGGCGCGTTGTAAAAAAGTATGTCATTATCATCCGTCTTTCGAATCCACAAAGTTAAATCAATCTCCAGAAATGGCAGGCTTTGGTGAATTCACGGCTTCGTGCAGAACGACCCAAAACTTATTGTGAAATTTTAAACAAATACCTATCTCTTAAAGCTGGATAGGGAAGGAAAAGTTTCGAATTTCTTAATGCTAGTGCAATAAATGAAGTTGTACTTTTGTGGAGTGAGATTATTCTCGTATTGTGCAAATCGTTACCGTGAGCTTTTATAAATACATATTATACTCGTGTATTGGTAAAATAAGTAAAGCATACAATGCCTAGATATTATATAAATAAACAGTAAATACAAAAATATGTATATAATATGCGTAGAGGTTAGATATTTCATTATATAAGTTTATAGCTGTAATATTTCCGCTCCGGATATTCGCGAGACGAATAGTAAATACACTGGAACTCCAACTACTGTACTATCAAATTTAGTATTGTAAGCGTTATTTATGTAAGATGTAGATTAATAAATTACATAGTAATGCTTATTAATTTTGTTCACGAATTTGCTTTTTACATTTAAACATTTTTAATTTATTGTATAATAGGCATAGTTTTCCTTTCAATATAAACTTAGACACATTTTACGTCACTCTCGGGGGTCAGGGACGCAATAAATCGTGTATACTCGGGTACATTCGTCGCCAACCGCGTTTACTGTCTGACTAGGACTGCACCGCTCCAATATTTTTAAATATTTTTTGGTACATACAATAACAAAATATTATTGCAGTTTATTTTCTATATATAATCAGTGTATATATTGTGTGTATACAAAATGTTCTGAATATTACTAATAGTGAAAATGATATTATATATGTCGGCGCAATGCCCTCGACCACCGTCAAGTAGCGTACTGACAATAATATTTAACAAAGGACAGCTATAATAGGCGTAATACAAAAGGAGAGGGGATCATTCTCGCGCTGATCTTCGGACCGGTCATATCTCTACATATATTCTTAAGTATATATAGTAGTGGATTACTGTATCGGTTACTAAAGGTAACTTCTACGTAGGGTGACACCATACTTTTAAAACTATCACCTCAACGTCATCCCATGATATATTTAGTAGAAATTTGTTCATAACAACGTCTGTGTGTTGTGAGCATATTAATATACATTAGAAACCTGTATTCAGTATTGGACAAATATTGTAAATTATTGATGTAAAAAGCGTGAAGTTCGAAATTAGAAGTACTAAACGAAAAAAAAAGAAAATCGATTAGCACACAGAGTAGACAAGGTACTGAATTGTTGCATCTTTGCCTGTTTATATATAAATGTTTTTAAATTGGAAAATCAAAGAATTAACTTCTATCGCGTGGTCGTAGCGCATACGCACTTTGTCATTTTCGTAAGTATTCTAAACGTAGCTTGGGTTTTATGTATCCAGTTTCTATATTGGTTATTCATTCAGTCACATAATATAAATAACATTAACTCTGTCATTTTCTGCTGATACATTTTTAATTCAAGGAATATAAGAAGAAAAATCCTATAACAGCCTCAGAAAATTGGTAGAACATGATATCTGAACACGATGACATTAATTGAATTATGCCAGGTTACGATCTAATTTTCAACGTAAATCGATAGCCGGTTCAGCGACGTAAAATTGTATTATTTTGTGCTCCAAATTGGATTCTGTGATCACTGCGGACGTGGCTGGGATACGTGAAGCGTCGTGGCGGTTGAGGTAAAACGCAATAATAATTATGTCCGTGGTTCAACTCCGCTATACATTTAGGTATAGAAAGTGTTATGTTAATCTATAGTATTTTAATTTACCTATAACGTCAACTAAAGCTTAAAATATTACTCTCTATGTTTCGTTATCCTAGAAATTTCCGTCGTATCATTTGGTAACAAAAATGTTATGCAATAATTGTGACGTAACGATTACTTCTCGGAGGTTTACACGGTTAATATTTTTATTATATAAAAAGTCGTAACACCGCCATATTGTTTTACTATGGTGTATGTAGGTCACCGGTCAGGGTCCGTGTTACATGACCGTTATTAAAGTATTAGCGACAGAAACAGAGGCATTTTGAACTGGCGAAATATTCATACTGATACTTGTTTTATTTTTGTTTCTGTGATATTATTTACTGAAACTGCATAAGAATATGTAATCTAAATAATAGCAATATTTTCAATAGCATTCATAAAAATCTGTAAATATTTATTAAATTACTAGATGATCCCGGTGAACTTTGTACCATTTACATATATTTGTGTAAAATGTGGTCAAAACTTAATACAATTTTTTTTTTTATGAGATTGGAGGCAAACGAACTGACGGGTTACCTGATGGTAAGTAATCACCGCCGCCCATGGACACCTGCGACACCAGAGGTATCGCAGATGCGTTGCCGGGCTTTGAGGAAGGAGTAGGCTCATTTCTTGAAGGTCTGTGGGTTGTATTGGTCCGGAAACGCTGCCGCTGGGAGTTCATTCCAGACCGCCGACGTACGTGGAAAGAACGCACGCGAGAACCGCACAGTAGATGACTTCCAACCATCGAGATGACATTGATGGAATTTCGAAATTACATTATAAATGCAACACAGTTATGCACTTAATCAATTAAAAGCTTTCTCTTGTACTATTTTTATTTCTGAAATAGAACTGTTTTGTTGGCATAGAAAACATCTTCCTTTATTGTCTAGCATAACGAGTGGACAACAGTTAGTTGGTAATAAAAACTACACTCTGTTTCGTGAAGTTATAATCGTGAAGTACGTTAAAAAAAGTTTTGATTGTTTTTCTAACAAATTCCAGTCATTAATCTGCCATCATGAAGCCGGATTGTGGGATTTATTGCGGAGATAACTCCCTAACTTTGCTAATTTTCTACTGTAAATAAATTTCAACTTTTCACTAAGCCTTATAAGGGAAAGGGTTGCTAATGTATAATTTGTTACTGAATCATTTATGTTGTTTTGCGAAAATCGAAGGTATTATTACATTGTTATTTATAGGAGACAATAATTGATTTAAGGTTGATGCAATTTCTCACTTGGCTACGCAAAACGTGGTAATGTTTTTGAGTGTATGTACGTGTGTTTTTTTTATCATGCTCTGAAATATAAACGGCTTGATGGATTTTAACATTTATATATGTTGTTAGATTCGTCTTGTCTGGACGGCATAGGCTATATACGAATTAAAAAGGATTTGCAGTCGGGTTTTTTCACTTTTATACTTTTTGTTAAATGACAAAATGTACCAGGAAAGCAAAAATAGCGTTAAATGAATAGTCCTGGAAAAACATGAAAGGCTAGTATTCCATTATCGTTAGTCATACATGTAAAAAGTTTTTTATACATCTGTGTATATCATATATTTCCCGTAGCTAGTTATGTATCACAGCGTCGAAGGCCGTAGGCTCGAATCTAAGCAACTGAGTCTGAGCTTTTGGTGAAGGAAAACATCGTGATGAAACCATAGCGTGGTGGTAGGGCTTTTTCTAAGTCCGCCTGGCTAGTCACCACCCTCAAGATAAAAGTCTGACGCCAAGCACCTGTCGGTTTGTTCCGACAGCTGCGCATAAGAACCGGTCTCGCTTTAGGCTTAGCGTGACTACCATCTTAGACCAAATCATCATTTAACATCAGATGAAATTGTGGTCAAACGTTAACCTATAAAGTATAAAAGAAAAACAATAATAATAATATTCTTATAAACGTTTTATAAGTATTAGAGTTGTCAGCGATGAACCTGAATTTTTTATTAATACCACAATTATTGTTTGGAAATTAAATTTAATTATGAGCAAGAAATCCAACATCCATATAACTAAAATATATATTGAAATGAAAATCAAACCTATAAAATTTTAAAATACGAGAATGAAGAAAAAAAATCAATTAAACAATTGCGTCTATCTTATAAAGAAAGTTTCTTACTAAAGAGAGAGTCAGATATTTGACGCTGTATTTCTATACCGTAATACAATATTATTATACATTACTTTGATATACTAGTAATAACTTCGCATACCACTCAGTATGATCCAAGCATACCAAATAAGTTACTAACAAAGCAATTAGAGAAACGACCGCGGTGAACTGAAATTCAGCGAGGCATTTAATCGTAAAGACGCTCGCCAAGATGTTCGCAGTTCCACTAAAATTATTACAGTAATTTTTCACTGTGAACCTTCTCTCTCGGAACACGAAACCAGGGAGACTTCAATGACGAAGATTTACTCCGAAATAAACAGCATTATGTTCAAGGATGCCATCACGGTAGGCAGTAACTCTTCGTTAAGGTAACCGTTCATTTTTCACGAACACATTAAAGTTTTATGGACGGTTTTATTGTTAGCCCCTACTACTACACTTTCGAACTATATCTCTGTTTTCATTTAATTGAAATCGTCCTTGTGCGTTCATAGTTTGCTTTTTATTACTCTGTTATTCAATAGTCTTGTTATTTTTCAATTTAATTGGTTATTTTACGCGAATGAAGCATTTAATCTTTTCAGAAAACTTTTCATTATGCAAATAATTTAAAAAACTACTGGTATCGCCATTTGTAATTGACTTGCAAAATTCCAACTCCCACCCCTTTTCAGTCGTGTACTAATGGCCGCCCCTTCTCGCTCCGTCTCTCGCGCCGACGTGACATACAACCACTTGCTTGTTTTTTTGCATTCCCGCGCTCCTGTTTCTATTACAGTCCAGGAAATATAATTGCTTTTATAGGTGTAAAGCCTTATAATTTTTCGCATTCCACACGGTGAAGAAAAGCGAGTTACCAAATACCTTTACCAAGACCTTGTGATGGTGAAATACAGTGTGCTGCTGGAGGAGCTTCGGGTGGCTCTATGAGCCAGCGGATGCTGAAATCTGCCGCAAGAGAAACCAGGTCAGTACACAACATCCCGCTTCCCACCTTCACATCTCCCCTCGTCATTATTACGACGTACCCGCCGTTACTTTGGGTGCTTGCCTCTTCACTCACCA
Organism: Antheraea assamensis; assembly: GCA_035772565.1. Classification (NCBI taxonomy): domain Eukaryota; kingdom Metazoa; phylum Arthropoda; class Insecta; order Lepidoptera; family Saturniidae; genus Antheraea; species Antheraea assamensis. The sequence goes on along the minus strand of JAQQSE010000022.1, from coordinate 1,266,492 downwards.
AGAACAATAGTGGTATTTAATGCAGACATCAGTATAATTATATTATTGTAAGTATAAGCACATTAAGTACCGGTATATTATAGAATATAAAATAAACAAGAAGTATTGAAACGAGCTGATTTTTTAAAATAATATATTCTGGTTATTGTAATTCATTAGTGACATGTGTAGGTATGCAACAATGTATAAAATTACTGTTAATATTGATAGGACATTAGTGATATCTGTGGTGGTTGGGACTGCAGCGTATATAAATCATTCATAATTAACTGTTCTCTTATGAGTTTATTGCGTTTGTTTTACAATGTCTATTTTCCCACTTATATTGGAGGTATGTTTTTTATGGATATAAATATGGATATGAATATGGATTTTTATAGCCTAGCGCCGCTTATTGGCCTAGCGGCTGCATGAGTTGCTTCTTGAGGTACGACTGCTAATGCTTCTCATTATCTTCTTTTTTCAATCATCAGTTACCCGAAATCTATTATATTATATATTCTATGTAAAATCGGGTGAGTGCCCTAAGCGCTCCCCTTAGTAGTCCGGTGAAACTGTAGTGGCCTTGCCAGTCAGAAAAAAAAACTGAAATCTGTGTTCGGTTATATTTGATAGAATCACATCTATGTCAATATAATAATATCGATACAAAAAAAATATCAAAAAATATAACTAAGCCTTAAATATATTCAATTAGGTTCATTTGAATTATGCATGCAGTTTTTACTAAATCTTATGTTAAACAGCCAATTTATCGTCAGTGCCAGCTGAATGTCTTTTTTCAAAGCTATGGGTGATTGTTCGCAATACTGGAATGGGTTAAAGGGAAACAAATGTTTTTAGATTTTATAAACAATACGTACTTGATAGTTTTTATTGTAATAAATCTGGTTCTATTATCATTTGCATTTTAGGTACAGGTTACTGATTGTTCAAAATATCGATGGTATCGAGTTAAACCATTGATATATCTTTGTCGATATTTCTATGTTTTAAATATAAATATCGATATATTCTAGAACCGCCATCCCTAGCCATAACAAACTTAAGACGTCGATGCATTATTACGTTAATATGGAAATTTCTTTTCCATTATAATTGAGACAGTGTTTTTATATACCGAGTGCTTGCAATTTCGTCTACCTTTATGTCTTCATAAATGACGACATCATACAATATCATTGTAGAATTCTAACGCATTATCCTGTGCATGTCAAGGTAACTCTTGTAAAAGCAGATTTTTTTCCAAGTTCCTTTATCGTTATCATCATCATCTTACTCTTATCTCACCTAAGTAGGGTTGGCACAATATGTCCTCCTTTTCCACTTCTCCCCTATCAAAAGTCATCTCAGTATTCACACCTTTTATACACATCATTTTTCACACAATTTATTAACACCTTACATTTATTGTTATATTTCACCTCATTTTAAACAAAGTCTTTATTAATTATAACCCATGTATTATTCCGATTTATAATCAGCTCAGTAGTTTTGTGTGAAAGAATAATACACATACATATATACATCATACAATTGGATGGATATTATTCTTTACCCCACAAACTAATATCGTCCATAATGTTAATGGGCAAATCTATATAAATATTAATCTATTGCCGAATGTATGTACATCACTTCAGAATGGCAGCATCTGTGTAGATAATTCTTTTTGTTTGTTTTGTTTGTAATTATCAGACCAAAGTTCGTATGAAAGAAAATGTTTGAAGATACGTACGGAAAAGTGAAATATTTGCGTTAAAAAATCTCCATATGAAAAGCAATTGAGTGACTGAGATGGAAGACAATAGGGTGATTGACGATCAATTACAATTTCATTTATTTTATGGGAGTATTGTAAAGAGAAGATATGGTGTCATTTTCTGCATTACTAAACACGTGCGAAGCCGGGGAGGGGTGCTAGTATAATATAAAATAATGGTATGGGAACTTTACTGAGCAGTTATATTTAATTACAACATTTTGTAAATACGTTGAACATTACAAGTTCGTGTATTAAATCGTTTCGACGGTGTTTAATTAAATTACGCATTACGCGATCCAATATTCGCTTTATTACTAATAAAACGATAATTAATCCTGGAATTATTTATAACGGAATTTATGAAAATTGAGTCGGGCAGAATATTAATCTAATAAGCGAGTGTTGTCTTTCAGATTTAATTAAAATTCTTATAATGTATTTTTTATCTATACAATAATGAAAGTAGATAAGAACGTAATAGACTAAAGGAATATTAATACTGTAATTAACGAAGAAAACTGGACTACCGAGAAAAAGGAGCTCTTCTTCATAGTGAAATAAATAAGTAACTCTGTATACAGAGCCAAAAAATGAATGAGAAATCGAGGTAAAATTCATTAAATTTTAAAAACAATAAATTCAAGGTCAACAGTTCAAGGTTATGACATTAATACAGTTATGATAGCCGAGAAAACTTTTTAGCAAAGACCTTTTTGGTAGTTGAATAAATAAGCTGATCTATATAGAGTTAAAGTGCATTAAATTTTTAAGCGATGATGGAACAACGGTTGAGAGAACACGTCGATTTATATAAATTTTAGTCTTAGCGAATGAGTCAGAGCTTTTGGTGAAGAAAAATATATTGATAAATCCATAGAATTGTCATAAGGCTTTTTCCTCACGCTTACCCTTTACGTTGAAAATCTGGCGACAAGCATTTACATGTATGTCCCGGCAGGCGTATTTGAGAGCTAGTCCACCAGTAGATTTAGTATGTAATTTCAGTAATGTTGTGGGCAAACGCTAGAAACCTATAAAGCGTTTTAAAAATTATATAAATTGCAAATTCATGGTCAACGTTTCAAGGTTGTCTTTCATTGTAAAATGCACTGTTTATTCGAGAGGCTTTATTATGAGCATAAAGCCTCTTGATTGGTATAATAACAATTGTTTTTTTTTTTTGTATTCTTAGCTGATTCGAATCCCGGCTCAGGTAACACATAGGAATATAATACGTACAAGGATAAAAAAAATTGCAAATCACCTTCATACACTCATGTCTTCAATTGTATTCGAATTTTAATATTTATAGGCTTAGAAAAAAAATTTAGGTACTTAACTTTCTTCAACATTGTTAAATGTTTGTACTCATTATGTAATTGAACTCATTTAAAATCAATTTTGAGATATCAAAAAACACACTAGAGTTGCTTTAGAAAAAAATGTATACTTCATTTTCTCCAATATCGTTAAATGCTTATAATCATTATGTAATTAAACTCATTTAAAATCAATTTTGAGATATCAAAAGACACACTAGAGTTGCTTTAGAAAAAAATGTATAGTTCATTTTCTCCAATATCGTTAAATGCTTGTAATCATTATGTAATTAAACTCATTTTAAATCAATTTTGAGATATCAAAAGACACAATAGAGTTGCTTTAGAAAAAAATGTATACTTCATTTTCTCCAATACCGTTAAATGCTTGTAATCATTATGTAATTAAACTCATTTAAAATCAATTTTGAGATATCAAAAGACACACTAGAGTTACTTTAGAAAAAAATGTATAGTTCATTTTCTCCAATATCGTTAAATGCTTGTAATCATTATGTAATTAAACTCATTTAAAATCAATTTTGAGATATCAAAAGACACACTAGAGTTACTTTAGAAAAAAATGTATAGTTCATTTTCTCCAATATCGTTAAATGCTTGTAATCATTATGTAATTAAACTCATTTAAAATCAATTTTGAGATATCAAAAGACACACTAGAGTTGCTTTAGAAAAAAATGTATAGTTCATTTTCTCCAATATCGTTAAATGCTTGTAATCATTATGTAATTAAACTCATTTAAAATCAATTTTGAGATATCAAAAGACACAATAGAGTTGCTTTAGAAAAAAATGTATACTTCATTTTCTCCAATACCGTTAAATGCTTGTAATCATTATGTAATTAAACTCATTTAAAATCAATTTTGAGATATCAAAAGACACACTAGAGTTACTTTAGAAAAAAATGTATAGTTCATTTTCTCCAATATCGTTAAATGCTTGTAATCATTATGTAATTAAACTCATTTAAAATCAATTTTGAGATATCAAAAGACACACTAGAGTTACTTTAGAAAAAAATGTATAGTTCATTTTCTCCAATATCGTTAAATGCTTGTAATCATTATGTAATTAAACTCATTTAAAATCAATTTTGAGATATCAAAAGACACACTAGAGTTGCTTTAGAAAAAAATGTATAGTTCATTTTCTCCAATATCGTTAAATACTTGTAATCATTAAAAATCAATTTTGAGATATCAAAAGACACACTAGAGTTGCTTTAGAAAAAAATGTATACTTCATTTTCTATAATATCGTTAAATGCTTGTAATCATTGTGTAATTGAACTCATTTGAAATCAATTTTGAGATATCAAAGACACACTAGAGGTTTGATTACGTTTCCATCGAGCAATTAATAATGCCAGGGATCCTAATAGGAATCCTTGATACAGTGGTTAACAAGCAACAGGCAATTAGTTGAAACAGATTCAATGGAATTGGCTATAATGGTTAAATTCGAACCATTACTCGGTATAATATACTTGTACCTATACAAAAATTAATTTAGAATTATTCTCCATTTTGTATAGTATAATCGAGATATATCTCACATTGATAAAATCCAACATCATGTGACTAAACATAATTAAAGTTCACAAAGTAAAGTGTTTTTTCATGGAGAATGTTTTTATGCAAAATGACCACTAGATGGCGCTAAACTGAACTTTGTGTTATTCTTTAAAGTAGACGAAGTCTCGTGTCACTGTTATTATATCAGAACCTGTGACTTCTTTCTCCTGGTACTATTTCATTATCTCACACGAACTATGGATTTTATCTGGATATATTGTATTGTCTCTCGTAATATTTATTTGTAATTTTGTGATTAGTATATACCATCTGAAACACTTTTACTAACTTTAAGTTTATCTGCCAAATTCTATCATTGCTGCTTGTTATCTGTGATTAATCGTAATGATATATAGTGTAATTAAAACTCTGAAAAGTCTCTGAATATATACTCGTAATTAAAATGTCATAAAAAGTTGTTCAGTCGTTTCGGAGATTAATCCGGCCAAACAACAAACATTTGATTATATATCTATAAAGTACTCGCGGTTACCCGCGACTTTATCCGCGTTTGTGTCTTTATAAATGATGACATCAAGCATTATTGTCGTGTAACTGTAACTGATCTTGCAGCGCACGCCGACATATATGTATATCAGGTGATAGACAGGATTTTTTCCACTGTTTATTTGTTTGCCGATTATTTAGTCAATTTTGTGTAAATTGTGTTTAAGGTATAATTACGTCATAGTTCCTCAGTGGTATAAACAGTATATTCTAACGAAGAAATAAAATGTGTGAAAGAATTATAGCCTACATAGTATCGTATATTTCGTTGTTGGAGGTTTAGTTGACGTAAATGTGAAAGAGTCACACGATATAAAACAAAAACGAAACGTTTATAAGAATTTAAATACACTTTTTGATAAAATCGAGTAACAAAACAAATTACGTTATTTTAATGAACTATTGTTTTATACCTTTTGGAAACTATCAAATTTATTAACCAACCACGTTTGTTTACCGCCATCAACCTACAGGCAATATTTTGTAGCTTCAAACGTAATTGGGGAAGAGCAAATACAATACAATTAATTAATTTATATAATTTTGGTAATATCTGCGGTTTTTATGGGGTAATTTCTAGTACTATTCATTCAATTGTAAACAATATTTCTCTAATACAAATATTATCCAAAGCCACATTGTCCACTCTGAATGGAATAGGCTATTTGTTATTTTTAACTTATTACTTAGTCACTCCGGGAAGTTAGCTGTCACTTTTGCGTAAGAATTTGGTATTTCGTAGAGGGATTTCCCATCAATCGCGAATTTTGCAACCTCTATAAAAAATGTATGGAAGATTTATTATAGATTGTGGGCTAGTGTCCAAAAAAAATTACAAAAATTGAAAATGCAAAGGTGGATTCTTGAAGTATGTCCTTTGCCTATGTTTGCATATCTTTTACTCTTTTGATAAGTCAATTCCTAAGTGATGGACATGGGGGAAAAATATTGAGGAATCCAGAATTTTGGAATAATGTATTTGAACCTACTTCCCTTGCCCGTGTTTACCCATATTTTACTTTCTGGAAAAGCCAAATGTTATAGGGTGGAAAAAAATGATTGATAAAAAAGTTTGGAATAATGTATTGGAAATGTAGATGTATCGAACTTTTTTCATAGAGGTGGGCAGAAAAAATTAAGTGATGAGCAAAAATAGACGATCGATGGGGAATCCCTCTATGAATTTTCAAACTTTTGCGCTTAAATTGGGGTGCCAACTTCCCAAAGCTGGCTCCAGTGACTTTTTCTTCGTGAAATCGGTTGTATTGTTTCATAGACTTTTTTTTTTATGTAGATTAATAGCCGGCTCTTCTTTATCTTTTTAATTGTAACTTAACCCTTACAACTCTCTTAGGGATTTTAACTTACCTTCATTAATTATTATAATTACTTCCTAGTTCTTATGAAAAAATAAAATAGTATATCTTTTATTCCCTACTAAAAATCGGTTTATCCATTTCGAAGATTAGTCTTCTATCTTATTTATAGACTTAGATTAATGCGAAAAAATGATGGACGGTTGCTAATCATTTTGTAATTTGACTAAAATTTTTCCTAGATTTTATATATGAAGCTCTTAGTTATGTGCCCATATATAGATACAATTTTAAAGTGTCTTTTGTTAATATTTTTTTTTGTTATATCTTCTAATCGTTATGGTTCAGACATGACATTTTTCCCGTCACCGAAAACTTAGGCTCACAGTAGACTATCACGCCGATTGGAGCAGTGTCCTAGTGAGATAACACTGAAATATCAAAATATTGCTACGCAACTATAAGTTAAAAAATTAATTACTATTATATTTATTATAAAGAATTTACAGTATTTTTTGTTACTGTCTTAACATTCGCATTTAAAGATAGCATACCTTCAATGTTTTTTGTCATAACTCTCATAGTTGTTATGTTATTTAAAAAAAAGATAAATACAAGTAAACTATTTATGTTCGTGAAGCTGACAGGAGTGCCGACTTTAAAAATGTTTTTTTTTGTAAGTGTTCATTGAAATCCTAAGTAAATATTTCTCTAATAACGAGCAAGGTTCATTAATCTGCAAAAGCGAAATAAAACCGATTAGAACAACAGAATAATTGAAGACAAACTGAGACTAACGAGTAGCCAAAAAAATGCATCGGAATCGACAAACCGTACAAACGTCGTCTTCTGTACGAGCACACTAAAATGGTCCTTATTGCAACGGTACATGCTTTAGTTTGGTACTGTAGAATATATTGAAGTTGTTTACGTACAAAAGGTAAATGTATTACAGGGGCTTCGTTAGACAGAACTTTGGTAATATGTCTCCTACGCAGCGACTTGTCGATAATCTATAATTATGTGTTGTCACTGAATTACTAATCACCATTTAAGTTTTCATAATGTAATCATAATAAACATTCCCTGAACTTTTCTAGAAATATTTGTAGGTCTCGATTAGCCAAATCGGTCTAGTCATTCTCGAGTTTTAGCGAGACAAACGAACAGCAATTCATTTTTATACATAGAGATGATTATATTTTATGGTTTACTAGCGGCCCGCTTCGGCTATAAAATATATAGCCTATGTTATTCACTGAAAAAATGATTAAAATCGATCCAGTAGTTTTGATTTATTCATTACTGCCCGTGGCCCGCACGTGTTAAATTTGAAGTAACCTCAAAAATAACAGTATTTCTCCACTATTTAATTTATATTATTATACATATAAACCTTCCTCTTTAATCACTCTATATATAAAAAAAACCGCATCAAAATCCGTTGCGTAGTTTTAAAGATTTAAGCATACATAGGGATATAGGGACAGAGAAAGCGACTTTGTTTTATACTATGTAGTGAAAAGTATTACTGATAATATTTATAGGTTATGAAGTATATCTTTACGTGTACCTACTAAATTTAATGAAAATCGTTTGATAATGAAAATCATTGTTTGAGAACTTCTAAGAGAGTATTTATTCTGCTAATTGTACAATAACATATTATTTTCATGTACTAAATGTTTATAAAAAAAATTCACTTCATATTTGAATAAAATGTGTTTTTTTTTAATTCTTAACTGTTTTTGAAATGAATATTGGTAGTGTTATACTAGACCAATGTCGGAATATATTACGTGTACAGTATATGTCATCGGATTGGTTGAGACTTTTTTTTTAGAAAATGTAAAATAGACGTCTATTCATAAATTGTATAGCGTATAATTGTTAAAATAACATTATATTTTCTCTGTACGACATTTCATTAAAGCCGGATGATAATAGACAAAATTCATTATTTTTAATTGTTTTTTTTTTTACTGCTTCTACAATCAATGTATCGTCTCAATTGAGGAATCACATAAACAATCACATGTACAAAATTTTAGCCATTTCCGAATGAAATACGAAGATACAAATAGGTACATTTAGTTCATTAATTACTACTCTGGTAATAAAAGACAATTTTTTAATACCTGTAGTGTGATAACAATAACACTAAGAACACAGGTTATCATTAGCGACCCGGAGGTTGAGTGCAGCCGCATTGCTGCACCTTAGCCACGCCCTCATGCGGAGGCGCATAAAAGAACGGACCGCCGGTCAGTCGGCACGAAGGCTGTTATCATTACACCCACGCTCGATGTTACCCTGTTCGCACCCTTCTCTACTCTCGTTCCCTTTATGTTGTTTCTGTTTTGTCACTGTCGTTGTGTTGTTGGATTTTATGTTATAATAGAGACCTTAGAAACTAAAGTGTGGAGTTTGTTATTCTTACGCCCTCACATACTTATTATAAAAGGACACTGTATATAATTACATAATCGCAAACATATATATTTTAGAAAAAAAAAAATATTATTTAACAACGTTCCAATGATTTGCAAATTTCAATAGCGCAAAAGACACAAGAAACAATTTTCACTCAAAGTATGTCGTCATTGTGTTTCTTAGTGGATTAATACGTGAACTTCACAAAGGGTTATCTAAGTTTCGGGGACCGCGTTTCTATTAATTACTAAAGTTTCTCTTCGATCGATTTAATTAGGGACTCTGGTCTGGAGTATCGCGTCGCAACATAGCTCTCATATTTTTTGTTTGTCATGTGCGGGACTTGGTAGTAATTTTCACAAATGAATGAAAGTCTTCATCGTCAACAGTATAATTGGAAGATATATATCTCGTACACAAACAAGTAGAAGGAGAAACATAGACAGACAAAAACAAATAGAAAAAACTACGTTACGGTACAATTAAAAACGTAATCAATTATTAGTGGTTGCGGGGGAGAGAGCGACGTGCGTTTCGTGTCTCAGTGGTACCCGAATGAGACCCGGCGCAACGGGCTGCGCATGCGCAAGTGGTGTCCGCGTCCCGCAACCCGCACACTCCCCCGCGGACAGCGGACTGCTCGTCCTCTGCTAATTTATTACACACAATATTTTTATATTTTTATTAATAATATATGCTCCGCTACAGTCCTTACTTTAAATTTATTCGATAAATATTTGTACCTTGTTAATTATTTTATGCAACAGTTAATTAAATATGTATTTGATATTACTGATAGTGAAAGGCTCTGTGAAATAGGTATTTCAATTTAAACTCATAAATAAACAGATCTATATACAAAAAAAGGTCTCGCCCGCTCGAATCGGAAGTGTCAACATTGTTCTGAAGATGCTTCGTGAACGAGCGAAACTCGTGTCATCGATTGTAGTCGTTACATGTCAATCTGCAACATATTTTTTTAATTAATTATATACTTGTTTTTTTATATATTTTTAAAACTCTTTTATTCATCATTTTATGTACACATATTTTTTTTTACTTTACAGATAAATATCAACAGCGTTAATCGACGACAGGTTCAACCATCTGCTGACGTAAAATTCAACCTCCGAACGACGCCTTTTAATTAATTTTAGTAGTTTCACAACTGTCTTCGTTGCTGTAAGCCACAGCTCACTTACACTAACTTACAACCAGACAGTGGCCAAACAATTCCAAGCGGAAGAGCGAAGTAACGTCCACACTAATTTTTAATGATGGATTTCCGTAAAGTAACACCTTCTTCAATCAAAGAACCTACATATATAACATTTTAAAATATTTCAGCGCTTTTTTAAAATTACATCTTTATTTTTACCCGTAATTTCAGACATGCTTAGTTGTTACCTACACTAGGTAAATGTCACATGAAACCGTTTAAACTGCATTAAGTAACTTAAGTGTCGGTAAATCAAACCATTACGTATCAAAAATACATATATAGGGGTATAATTAGTCATGCGAAAAAATATAAAATAAAAATTGAGGTTATTTCCAATGGCGTGAAACGCGACCGGGCACGCGATAAAGCGCTCGGTTCATGCCACTTTCTAGCCACGAAAATCGACTATTTCAACGAAATTAACCGATTAAGTCATTACCCAGATGACGGTCGACATAATTTTGTATAAATATCACCTTGCAACGTTCTCTGCAGTCGCGACACTGTAATTTATTTCATTTCAAATGACTCGCGCTATACTTATTTTTCCAATCTTTGATAACACATTCTAATCATTATCCTTTATAATCTATACTAATAAAAAGTTGAAGATATTGTTCAATTTTTGTTTCATTGAACGTACTAATTGTTTGAAACTACCGGTGACATTTGAAGAAATCTTTCTGCATTCTATGGTCTATTTACTTAGGATGACAATAGGCTGTCTCTCATCACGCTACGTTTCTTATGAGGGAAGCGATTACTGTAGAATTTGGATTGTAAATTATGCTAAGCGAAACCGAAATAATTGGGCGTGGGCTGTGTAAAACGGCGTTAATTCCGAACATTACTGAGAACGGCCGAATGAATACCTGTGTCAGCGAGCTACTACGACGCGCGACTCAGACACGTGGTCGACTCCTTATGGAACTCGTGCCTTTTAAAGAACTCTTGTAACTTTACCCAACTGCGGTGTCAGTAACTTAAAATTTCAAACATTATAAGCTCGTCTAATATTATAGATATGTCACGGGAATTATTTCATGATTATAGAGGGTTTTAAAACATTGGCTGCAAAATAATAATAATAAATTACAGAGATAATTTGACCACAACCTCACTTTTTATTAAGCAAAGAAATAATGTAGAAAAAGGATAGACTTTTTTATTACATTCTCAACAGTAGCCTAGAATTAAAATTATTAAAGTATAAAAGCTGAAAAATTCCTTTTATCATGATTACCCTGTGGAGGCCTTGCCGGGTTGACAGTGTAGTTAGTTCGAAAAAAAAAAAAAAAAAAACCTTTTATCATGACTCAGCAAAATCTCTTTTCGTCTTTTTCCCTTTTCCAATTTATTCAAAAAAGCGTGTGTGCGCGGATTATGTATTATGACCACACAAAAGTAGCGAAAGCTTCCGCGGTGTTCCCAGGCGGTCAGATATGCAAATATTGACCGCGTTCGACGTTGCTTAACTTTGCTGATCGGACGAGAACCGGTATTTTCAATGCTGTATCCGACGACACAGTGTTTACCATCATCACTTTTCGTTACACAAAAAGGTAGCGGATCAGAATTTCAAAGCCAAAGAAGTTTTACATCAAAACAGTATCGTATAATAAAAGAGACTTGGTGATTATTTCATGTAATTGTTATTGCTGTTATTATTGTTATTGCTTACCTCGTTACTCAGCTCATTTGTAACTAGTTCAACGTAAACCACCTTTGTACATTTAATAAAGAGTGCGTCATGCGTCATTCCATCGGCCGACAGTTGGACGAGAGGCAATAACATCGAATCATACTTACAACTTTAAAGACGTCGCAATGTAAGAGAAAACATACTTTAAGTTGTTAGACTTAGAGACCATAGTAAGTGCATAATAAAGTTTGTAAAAATCACCTGCGTTATGAGTTGGACACTTTGACAGGCAACGCAACTTTAAGTGGGTAAGTGGAATGATTTGATACGGGTATACAATATTAATTTATGTTTGTGCTACTGAACGAAGTAATACTTTATTTTGTTAGAATACAGTGCATTGTATTGTGATAAGTTATAGGCACTAACTTGATACTTATGATCCATTACAGTAAAATGCATTTAGTTTAAACAAACAAGATTTAAAGAATTATGCTCTTCTTATAATATTCCATACCTTTTTTTTATGCAATTTGAGGCAAACGAACAGACGCTTTACCTGATGGTAAGTAATCACCGCCGCCCATTGACACCTGCGACACGAGAGGCATCACAAATGCGTTGCCGGCCTTTGAGGAAGGAGTAGGCTCCTATTTTAAATATCTGTGGGTAGTATTGGTCCGAAAACGCTGCCGCCGGAAGTTCATTCCAGAGGGCCGACGTATGTGGGAAAAACGCACACGAGAACCGCACAGTAGACGACTTCCAACCATCGAGATGACACTGATGGAATTTCATTTTATGGCAAGTCGTTCGGTAATGGAACTTAGCAGCAGTTATCAATCCGAACAGCTCTTCAGAACACTCTCCGTGGTAGATTTTGTAGAGGAGGCAAAATGCTGCAACATCCCTACGAAGCCCCAAAGTGTCGAGCCCTGAGAAAAGACCCCAGTCGTCGACCATTCCAGTCACTCTCCGTTGGATTCGGTCGAAAGGAAGTAGATGGCATTGGGGCGCTCCGTCCCAGAGATGAGAACCTGCGTGTATCGCCACAAAATTTGATGTATGGTTCCAATAAATGAAGGTGTGGGAACATATTATTGTCAGACCTCACACGAATTACACGCACTGGGTCCGTAGTTTTACGCGCATCGGAGGAACTTAGAAACGCTAATTTCAAGTTATTATTGGAAATATAAAAGTATGCAAGTATTCTCTCTGCCATCATAGGAATTAGTTTTCAGCGTGACAAGTAGCGGAAGCTTTGCCGCACGGGTATGCGACTACCATAATATGTAGTATAGATATTTTTAATATGCAAACATAATGTATATAGAGAGCAACTATGATACCATTAACCTTAATAGACACATAAAAAAACACAAATTTAGTTAAACTATAAAAACAATATCTGTATATAAGAACGGTAACTTCTAATTTTAAACATCAATAACTTTCCAAAATTATACCGATTACTTTAATAAAAGAGTCAGAAAATTCTATCGTGTATTTTCTAAAAAAAGCCACAACATAAAACATACCTTCCAATTTTTTTAACTATTTAAAAATTAGATAAACGTAGATATGAATTGAAGATAACTTAAAATTCTACACCAACAAAACACGTTAAGGCTGGAAAAATCGTACTCCTGTTTACGATGCAATGAATTTGGAATTTTAGACAGCTGCCTGAAAAGGTAGCCGTCGCTTTTGTTCGCTGTGAATAATTCTCGCGGTAGAGTCGAGGCTTTTATCGGCGTAATTCGGTTTAAATGAAACAGGTTAGGTGAAATTGATAAATGCTGTCGGAATCTCGAGCCCGATGCATTAGTAATATGTCAGACATTCGATTGAAAAGCGTCGTATTGATTTCAGCCGGTCTATTGTTTAAAATAGAAATGGCAATATATTATTATTTATATTATCCTAATCAATATTGTAAATGCGAAAGTCAGTTTGTTTGTTTACTGGTAGTCCGATGTTTCTGATTCAGTAAAATCAGTAACAGGTTTTTAGGTAATAGTGTTAGGTTTTATAACAAAGTCCCAATACCGTATTACTGATTTGCCGGACTGTAAGTTTAAGTGCCATGTCAAGCGCGTTTCGGTGCCAAAGGGCTATTATAGAGTGGATCAATATGTGAACAATGGTGATGTTTGGGATTGTCTCGTCTCTGTACATCTATTAAAAACAATTGTAACGTGTAACGTATTTTTGGTTGTTTTCCAAACCAGTGGTAATTATGTCATTTATAAGCGCCTTCTTAGGGCCTAAATTGAATGAAATATTTTTCATTTTGATTTATATGCTAACACGCTTCAAGTACTCAGTTGAACATTTTTTTTTATATATTATAGGGGGCAAACGAACAGGTGGGTCACCTGATCACCACCGTCTATAGACACTAGCAACACCAGGGGAGTCGCAAGTGCGTTGCCAGCCTTTTAATATATGTGGGCCTCCGGCGCTCTCACTGGCCGAACGAAACGCAACAGTGCAACCACTGTTACTTCACGTCGGTTTTCTGTGAGAGGGTGGTACTACCCCGGGCGAGCCGACCCATTGATTCTGAAACCAGTAATAATTTCAGCATAGTTCTACCACCTCGACAAAAAAAAGGTGTAAAAAAGGTGATAAGCACGTCAAAAATAGACGACAAATTAAACTGCCGCAACATACCTACAGATGCTTGGCGGCAGATTTTCAACACCTGAAAACGTTAACCAGCCAAATAGGGGTTCAAAAAAGCTCTACCATTTTGTTATTGTTTCAACACACCTTTTTTCTTCATCGACCATCGTTGCGGTTCCCAGACATGCTATCACGGATACAACGTACGCTATGTTGTTTACAATTAATACTCTGACTCCATATTGACTGCAATAATCAGCTCGAAGCGTGTATGTTGCGGCCCGCATTTCATTCATCGAGTAATTGATAACGGGCCTTCTGTGTACATGACCATCATCATTCTGCCAGAGTTGGGGGTCATCGATGACGTGCACCACATCTTGTTAGAATGTGTTCGAAGTCAAAGTATATGGGTTCAATGCGTCTGGTTCGTTCCACATTGATTAATACAACTCCTCATTGTCTGATCCTATTTCGAAATTTACTAAAGAATTATACAAAATAATTCTCAGCCATCGCTAATTTATATCGGTATGTTACTTAGGCGATATAGTCGCACAGGTGACTCAGCCTTTATAAATAAAAAAAATCTTAATGGCATATTCTCTTAACAGTATATGTTACTAGCTTTTGTTCGCTACTCGTGACTTCGCTCCCGTTAATATATATTAGATTCGACCTGTTTCTAGGTAAAAGTACATTTTAAATAAAACGTAACTCATATCTTTTTTCTGTATACCGTATGTAACGTGTCAGCAAAATTTGATGACAATCGGTCGAGTAGTTAATGAAAGCGAAAGAAAGAAAGGCTTTCGTTTATAATATGGGTAGGATGTATAGAGAGAAAAAAAAATTGAATGTATAAACATAGTTACAGAATTTCTTTAGGCTATTCTAGTGTTTATAAAAATCGTAGTTTATTAAAGTTATACTTCTTTTGACGCGTTAGAGAAAAATGATAAGAGTAAACTTTTACGATGCGCGCGCACACCGTCACGAAAAACCGACACCCTGAAGTTAGCTATAGTCAACGTTTTATGGAAAAAAGTTATGTATGTATAAAATACCTTTTTTCTATTTTTAGTGTCGTTTTTTCTACAAACGTAGAATAAGGCGAAAGCTAAAATTCTTGTTTTTTTTTTAACTTGTTACGCCAAAGAAGTATACCTTCTAATGCGTGTACATAAATAAGTACTTTATATGAAATGAGGATATTGTGAGAATTTTAAATGTGGACGTAATACTTAAGAACTGATACTAAAATAATAATTGAAATCTATCCAGCAGCTTTTACGTGATGGCCGCACAACTGCAGACCTCTGTCATTTTATTTATATAGACGTGTCTGTTTACATACTAAAATTCGGTATCAATTAATAACGATCATTCAAAACGTTCGTATGTCACGTCCATTTAATAGAAAGTGACAGACTTGTACACCATGCTCTCATTGCGTATTTTAAAGTATTCATCAAAACAATAAATTTATAAAAACGACAGGTAAACATTTCTCGAAATGACTAACAAAAAAAAAACAAAAAGTGTATTCCCATTTCAAAAATATAAATGGCACCGTTATAACTGCAAAATGGTTTCCAGTTTTAGTCGTTTGCTCGATAATCGAACGCATAAATCACAATAAAACTCACAGCAGGACCGAGCCATTGTTTTTAATTTACGACCATCACGTGTACGCGCTGGCTGATGACGATATTTTGGAAATAGCATAAATCTCAATTGTTCATTAATAATTACATGACAATTTGCGGCGGAATTTCTTATATGATAAGCACATTTAACTGGTATTTTCAATAGCATTGCTACAACCCGTATAAATAAATATGCTATTTCTAAACACCAAAGAAATAGTTCGAAAGATCTAGAATCCTCCACACAAACATCGTATATAAACTAGTCACGAAGGTCAGAGCCGGAGGATCCAAAAAAACCATATTATTTTAACTTCATTTGTTTTAAACTACAAAATAAAACTAAAACTAATAAGGTATGAGTGCTACCGATGACACTGACAAATGATAATTTGGTTTAATAATATATACGAAAGCAATGTGGGAACGGAGGAACCAGGTTGCCGAACGTTTCCACTGAAATTGTTGACGTGATTAAAACGCTGTTGGAACTGAGGAATCGGGGCGCTGAGCTGAACGTTTCCAATGAAATTGCTGACTTGATGTCTCGTGCACCTGGCGTACCGTGGGACTTAACTCTTGGTTAGCCCTTATGGTGTGTTGCGATGGCGTAACAAACTCGTAAACACAGATAGAGCATAGTTGTGATGCATCAATTCACGGTACATCTACGTATTGAATACAAGAAGATTGATAGTTGGATTGAATGACATTGTTTTATTCGTTCTTCTTCTTCTTTATTTTTTGGCTCCGTCACTATTTGTGCACTAGCCAGCGTCAAGTAACAAGATTTTGTCAAGTGTCTTGTGATAATTATAATGCTCTAACAAGATGGTGGTTTCCTTGTTAGAACTTTCCATGGAGTTTTGATGGCATCTCAGAATGCATGCTTCGTAGTATTATTTCCCATCCACTTCACTTGTGCATAATAACTGAACTATATTACGTAAAACACCACCAATATTACAAAATATACAGTCTAATAACACAAGATTATGAATAAAATATATAAACCACTATATGACTGACTAAGATCCCGCCAAAAACTCCTTTTATTCGTTTCCTTTAATTTTGTTCATTGAAGCGTTTTTCATTTGTTATTATCCAAACATTACAAATTGTCCAAGACATTTTAATGTCCGTAGGATGTTTCCAATTTCAATAAGTGCTTATTCAATTTTTTACTCATTTCAGGAAGATGTGAAAATTGGAATCCATATATATCGTCTACACGACAAACCTTTCTATTTTCTAACGCATTTCCATTGATCTATCAGAGTGCTGAACAGATCAAAAATTAAGCTCAGCTTTCTGTAAGTATGTATGTAATTCATCTTAATTTACATTTAAGCCTTGTTTTATAAACGCGGTCACGGCCTGTTTGTTTCGAGCGTTGTTTTTGTAAAAGTTTGTGCGCCTGCAAATCCCTGATAAAATTCATTGTTTGCGCATATTTTTGTTTCGTTACAAATAAAAAAAAAACATTGTTCTTGTACATTACAGTTTCAGTGATTGTTACGGCGGTGGAGTTCTATTCGTAGCGAATAAGTAGACAGAAGTTTCATTTGTTCAGAGAAAACAAACGGCTCGCGACCTAAATTTAAAGAAAAATAATAGGTATTCTTTCCCTTCTTTACTTTTGTTGTGGGTATACTTATAAAATATATTTAGTGACTTCTACGACGCAGTCAATTAAAACACAATTGAGTTTGTTAATTTCACATGTCCGATTCATACAAACAGAAATATGTAGTTACAAAACCTTATCTATAAGGAAAAAATGTAATTTTATGTCTTTAATCACAATGTCGATTTCTAAGCCACAGTCATGCTACTCCCATACCTGCGTGTATCGGCACGAAGTTTTGTCTATGGTCAAACTAAAGGCAGATGTGGGAATATATTATCGTTATGCGTTACGAATTATCGGATTGCGTGACGATACACGCAGCACGATATCTGGGGCCGCGGTTTCTGCACACATCAAAGGAACTTGGAGACGCTAATTTCGAGTTATTATTAAATGACAATGGTGTGCAGACGTTATTCTACGCCTTTATCGGAATTAATTTTGAGGTTACTTTTTAGCGGCACAAGTAACCGAAACTTCGTAGCGCAGGTATGGGACTAGCATAACGGTAATTAATTTTTATACTATAGAAACTATTGTATTAGTTTTGACATGACAATGATGACAGTTATATGACATGAGGATAATGAATGATAGTTATTTCATAGATATGAGATCACAGATAACAAAATAGTTTCGGTTGTCTACTACTACCACTGTCTACTACGGCTTACCATGAGAACGCTTGTAGCGCTACACTATTTAACTTTCCGTGTACAAGGTGGGCTATAAAATACCCCAGCGGTTGAATACTTGTAATATTTCTTCAACAATGCGGACGGCGACTTCATTTTCTAAGTAGCTGGTAATAAGATATTACCGTGCTGATTAATGTAATTAATATGGTCCGGCGCAGCGGCTGCCTCAAAATGCGTAAACACTTGCGTAAATTGCGCTTCGCTTTGTCAAACCCTACCTTGTACGGCGTATGTGGTAAAAGGTATGTTTGACTATTTTTGTTTTTGATTTATTCGTGTATTTAGCTCATAAAAATATATTCTTAGGTAGGTAACGGCGTCATTAAAAGATATCTCGAACCATTCGATATGAGCACTTATACACGAAGACGATGATAGTCTCTCAGAATATATGTCGAATGGCAGTATGATAATCAAAACTACAAAGAATGGTGTATCTAACGTCATCATTGCATCATGATAAAGAAATTAGTCTTGATAAAGGAAATCGGCAAAATCCGGCTATTATGTTAACTGTATTAATGTAATTATTAATTACTATAATATACGTCTTAACTGTAATAAAGAATTGATTTATTGATTTTATTTCATTTTGTTCTTGGGGTAGGTATATCAATAAAGATAATCATATTTTTCTCTTAACAAAGTATTTATTTTTATCAGAACACGACAAAGTGCAATGAAATAGAAATGCCAATCACCAAGGTATTTACAATCTATCGCCAGTTACCTCTGTTATTGTAGTTTGCAAGGATGTCGGTAATCGAATAGCTACACTGAATCACTGCGACGGGCTTATCACTATTTGTGTGGTGGTAGCGGTCCTATCCACTCCGCTTGATAAAGTGTATACACACCTACCGATCATAGCGACATTACTAATTGTGTCAGTATAGTGCTTTTGCACCCGACGACGTGAAAGATAAACAGACCAATTTTATCACAAATAAAAATTATAAAACATAATTATTATTTGTAATTTAGTTCATAAGGATGCTGCTAGTTTAATATATTATATACCAAATTAGCCCCGTTTTTATATATACAATTCCGGGTGTGCGTGTGTTGGTAATTTTTCTCACTATAAACTCATCTTGACTGAATTTGTTAACTTCTTTATGTATTTAAGATATCATCCGGATAGTTCTTAGCTTTATTTGATAGGTGGCGCTGTTGTCGAGATTTAGTATTTTTACTTACTTTCAGACCATTTTTTTTTTACTCTGTATAATTTCTCACAATAATTACAATCCCAAATTTTAAGCATTTTCACCACCTCTCAATATTCTTAATTCAATTTCTATTCTTTGTGATTCATTTAGATCTTTGGTAACATAATATTTGCCCACCGGATCTGTTAGTAAAAATATTAAATTACTCCAGTGACAAATTTACAAAAAAGCTATCTCAAATTTTCTGAGAAAATGGTGTACACAGAAATATACTAGAGAAAACAACTCTCTGGTTAAATAGTCAACGAATTCCCTTAATATGTTTAATAATTTTAAGTAATGTGTTATCTTGGTACTTGGTTATATTAAAAGTTATACTACTTTACGTATTTTTAGGAGCATTTGAAAGGTATATGATAATAGCTTATACAATTTAGAATAGTCTTTATCTTATAATTTCATTATAAATATATTATTTATAAAAATGCATCTCAATATAGAAACAAAAAAAAATTTGTATATTGTAATTTATTACGAATGCTTAACTATCAAGAAATGGTGTACAATAACGTAAATTAATAAATAGATGCAAGCCTATAACTACATACTTTTAGACCACACAGCAGAAGTGAAAACTACTGACACGCACAATATATACGCGTGACATACTACACTATGCATAAAACTTACATATTATTATTCTATTATTATAAAATATAACAATAAAAGCGTAATTATTGGAACGATGCACTCCTTATCAGAGAGTAAACATAATTGAGGGCAGCGTCATCAACTTGAAAGTGATGGTACACTTTCGTTCACTGTTCGGTAAGAACACAAAATTGCCTAAATCAGTTTTCACTTCGAAAATATATTAAGCACGTTACTTTATTAGGGATAATGCGAGGATCTTTTAATGGCAATCGTAAAATGATAATAATTTACAATTCAATTAACAGTATACATCGAGTCAGAACTTCGCTTTGCAGTATTTTCATAAACAGTTGAACAACTTAAATTCGAGTCTCGGTATACGAATGTTTATTCCAGACGCTTGCGCCCCGGGAAATTCGGAAAATTACACGTCACACAAGACCGGTATTCGTACATCTTTAGTTGAGGTACTCGCATTATAAATTCAAAGTTTAAATTACCGCTCCGAGCTAAAACTCATCAACATTAAAAAGTTTCCGAGAAAACACTTCTCCCTACACGCCGCCCTCACACGTTCGATTCCAGTGAGCTTTGTTAGTACGAATAATATCAATTAATTCCAAATGAATTCAGTCTTAATTTTATTCATGTAATTTATCTTAATCGTTGATAGAATAAAGTCTCTCTCTCTTGAGAGATGCTATGTCTCCCAAACTGTCAGAGCAGGGGGCAGACATGATGCTTTTCCATCTCGTTCTGTCGATGGCTTCACGTTTCACCTCACTCTAAGTAAGTCCAATCTTAGAAGACTCGGCAAGCATAGATCTTCGCCAGGTCAGTCTAGGTCGACCACGTCTCCGCCTACCCTGGAGATTCCAGTCCAATGCCTGCTTAGGAATATCTCCGATCCAAATCCATTTTCGACGTCGCACTTGTTTTTTTTTTTTTTTTCGAACTGACCTACACTGCCGGCATTATGCCTTCACAGTTTCACCGGACTACTAAGGGGAGCGCTTAGAGCACTCACCCGATTGAAACGTCGCACTTGCTGATCTTTAGCATCTTTATCATATTATTCCTTTGAAAGTTATATTTCAATTATAAAGCGTATGTCAATTCCTACAAAGACGCAAGTAATAATTTCAATAACAGGCTTAATTACAAAATGGTAAAATAAAAATACATAAGTAACAATTACTGCAGCTATTTTGAGATACATTATATCCATCGATAACTGATGTTTGAAACATAAAAATTCAATAAATACAAATAAACAAATTTTATTTAATATAAATTAGTGAAATGCGACGCTAAAACGTGATTAATGGGTACTATAAATATGAAAGATTGTACAATCTGATCACGTCTGAAAATATTTATCATTTGAAAAATGCTTTCTCATTAAGTCGATGTAAAGGTTTTATTTAAAAATAAAACTAGTTTATTGCACCGCATTTCTTGGATATAAAACATTCATTGCAATATTACGTCTAGCTGTACGCCATTGCTGCATCTATTATTTGCAACCCCGTAGTTTATTCCGTCTGTATTTTATTTAATTGCTTTATTACTGTAATGAAAGGCCTGGTGCATGCGATTGGAATAACTTCATAAACTGAATTCTTGATTTTCTTTACGAACTGCCATACCTTATTACGATATTATAACAATTTAGAGACGTTTAATGGTTTTTTTTTCACTATACTTGGTGGCAAATAAGAGTCATTACTTAAGACAAAAAATTAACTATGGATAGAGCAATAGTTTTAACGGCCACCACGCCACAGCCACGCGCATTACTATTTTGGGATCAAATGCCTCATAGTACAAATATTGTATTGTCATCCCCAAATGACTGTTCTGACTATAGGTTTGGAGTTTTTGGCGGGATCTTAGTCAGTCATGTAGTGGTTTTTATATTTTATTCATAATCTTGTGTTATTAGACTCTATATTTTGTAATATTGGTGGTGTTTTACGTAATATAGTTCAGTTATTATGCACAAGTGAAGTGGATGGGAAATAATACCACGGAGCATGCATTCTGAGATGCCACCAAAACTCCATGGAAAGTTCTAACAGGGAAACCACCATCTTGTTAGAACATTATAATTATGGCAAGACGCTTACTTGGCAAAATCTTCTTACTTGACGCTGGTTAGTGCACAAACCGTGACGGAGCCAAACAAAAAAAACAAAACAAACAAATTCGTGTATCAATGTTTAACGAACGTACGTAGTGAAGTAAGTGTCTGTAAATGAAATGTCGAAAACTGGACCATTTGTATTATATCACTTTACTCAATGGAAAGGTGTCAGGTGAGCAGCCATTGGACCGTTTACGTCACCAGAGAGCAGCTATAGATCAAAGTGCAAAAGTATCCTACGAACATTACTCTTCGCTGTCAGCGACACCGTAGGGGATTCATTTTACAATGCATGCGAGGGCCGTGTAACCTACTCAATTTATCTCGAAAATATTTTATGCTTCTATTGGTATTACCTTATTATTTTACATGGGTGTTTACTGGAATTCTTTATTTATATAAATACCTGTGGTATTTCCTATATACTATTATAGACCACAGGTCCACGCGAATTCGTACGCGTATACAATTACATGCTAATTGTTTTATATCACTATGCCCGTGTCATGGCTCGTGGCATCGCGGGCGTTAATGTAGATTTGACCCAACCCTCTGGAACTGTACATTTTTGAAGAGAAACTTTTTTACATCACCTCAATTTTTTTCTGTCTGTCTATCGTATGACCCATTAGAGCCGACCGCGGAGTAGGGATAACGCGAAAGGCGCTCGGTAGAGCAGCCAAGGCCAATATAGCTGCTCCTATGGCTCAATCAAAATGATTTAAAGAAATATTGTGCTCAGTTTTCAAAATAGGTTATGAATGATTGTATTTATTGTGTATTCCATACTCTAATAGTTTGATAGGAATTATAATATTAATATTGGTAAAGATAACAATATAACATTCAATTCATATAACATCAAAAAGTAACGAGCACTCGCGGCTATAGAGTCGATGAATTATGGTGAATATACATAATTCATCACTAAGCTGCAATGTACTACATTAACTTCTAGACTACTTAGCAGATGTTCATGAAAATTGGTATGTGTCGATATTTGAGCAGAGAATATTTACATAATTCCTTATCAATTTATTAGATCAAATATTGATTAAAACAAATTATAATAAACGCGTGTGAAGCCACGGGCATAGCTTGTTGTAATGTAAAACTTAATAACTATATAAATATAACCTGACGGCAATTTAATTTTTTATTAGAACAACTGTAACTTTGAATTTTTTTTTACCATAAATTTTTAACTAAAATCATATCATGAAATCATTTAACTATGATGTGGTTTTTTTGCAAAAGATAAAAGAATATAGTCTTATTCTAAAAGTAAATCTGTTTTGAATATTTCATTGAGATTGAATTCGATAAGACAAGTTGAATTTAATTAACATTTATGTTCTTTTGTTTAAATTGAAAATATCTCACGATTTATGATTGCAACAAGGTAAAAAATGCAAATCACAACAATAGTACAGAATCCTGACAGAATTCATAAAAAGTTTGTGCCGCGGTGTGAACTTCCCCTTTGCATATTCATGACGTAAACTCAGTCGGAAGTTTTTGGTGAGAAATTATGATAATAATATTATACTAACTCCATCCGTCTTGGGGCTTTCATAAATTAGAAGTTGTATAGAAGTCGGGATCCGTGCGGTCTGACGCCTCGCCTGCTGAACCCTGCTTACTAAATTAATTTAGACGGTTCCGCATGAAGAAGTTGTTGCATCCCTTTTGAAATTGTAATTTTTATTATCACCTTTTTTATTATCCCAGCTTTATATACTAAGTGCTAAGAGTTTATACATACAAGTATACTTGATAATGCAATTCTTTTAATCGACTCCAAAAAGGAGGTTTTTATTTTTATTGGTATAAGACCTTGGATTTTGTGGACATCAAAAACTAAGTAGTATACGCGTCTGTTGGACTACAAATTAAGTATAACAATTTCTATTGTAGGTAACCATCGCATACACACACATTATTATAGACATTTTACACCTATACACAGAGTTGAAATTTATTCACATCATATATAAGTCAGTCATGTGCAGGGAATCCGCCATCTCTCGCTCAATAGCATGGCTTACTACAAATGCGATATTTTTATTGATTAAAATTATTTTGAAGTAAGAGAGTAAACATCCCCAGTAATTTATTATGCGGTTTATAATCAACGCCGTATATTTTAAAAGCGAGCCCATTTTGTCAAATAAATTGCTAATTAGTGTTGAATGAAGTTATGTAAAAATTATTGCAGCACGAAACGAATATCTCCTTCTTCTAGTTACTTTTCATTCAGTTTTATAAATTATTAATTACGGCGTTAGTTTGCTTGTTCTTTTTTAGTACAAAAAAACAACACAATTATTAGAATTTAAGTTTGGTTAGCCAACACTGTCGCCCGTCTTCCGAAAGCAATTACTAAGTTTATATAAATGATAGCCGTAAACCCTGTTCATTTGACGATATGTTTCACTTCTAAAAGCATACAATTAGTTGAATGATGCAGAGAACAGAACGGTTAATTGAATAACAACCCAATAAATACAAGAAGGTATACATAACATTACAATAACAAGAAATGTTCGAACCACTTAGGTAGTAGACAATTTTCAAAGTTGAACAGCTGCGTTCCCCGTCTTTATTAAATTTGTGACTAGTGGCTCGGCGGGACATGGAGTGGTTTCAATTCAAATGTGACAGAGACATATAATCACACTCAGATCTTACATAAGAGTGTTCTCCTTCAGCGTAGCGTGAGGCCTGGAAATTACCAGACAGCTTGGCGTAAGTGCCATATAAATATTCGGGATTGTAACCGGGTCGAAAGTTATGGACACTTTAGGATGGACGAGCTCAAGAGCTAGTCCTCGTAGTCACCTTGAACGATCGAGTTCGAAATACAGACATTCAAAAAGGGTTAAATATTTATTAATATGCCTAAGCTAGCAGCTAAGGTAGTTTTAATCATAGATAGAACAGATATAGCAACAGAATGATAGCTGAAGTATAAATCGTACCGTAACAATGGAGCTTTAAAGATTTTTGAGAATTTTGACAAGTGCAAAAACTTACGAATGGTGGCGAAAGACATTGTATTCCACTATTCGGTGAAAAGATAGAATTAATAATTAATGATTATGATAACTTATAATAAAAGTCATAAAAAATTTGACATTCAAGGGAGTCTTATATCCTTAACCTATGTAATGTTTTCTTTAATGAGATATATACCTAGATATTATACCTATTCAAATATAATTGTATAGCAGTGATATGAACAATTTTTATCACTGCTATTTCCCACGCGATAAATGAAAGCCTGCTATATTATAATTACAAAATCGTAGCTGCATTCATTTGTGGTTGCTACGAGTGCCAAGTGTTTCTTCCGACAACCTTATTTGTAAGTCCGTGGCCAAAAAAGCAGCGTATTAATTTTAGTAATTATAATTTACTGGCATTTTATTTCAAATTCATAATATTATAAGCTTCGAATGACAAATTTTTATTCATATCATAGAAAAAAAATAGTAGTGATACCAATGAATAATTATCATACTATGATCAATTATTTTTCATTTTTGGTGAAAAATAGCAGTGATGCGTGATATTTATTCCATTTCTGTTGCAATATAATTATTTTCTCTGTTTGTTTTTCTATAGTCTTGACACATGACCTTATCTATTGAATATAATATTATGGTAACCTATAAATAGAGAGTCTTATAATGAAATTAAAAAGAAGAATTAGATTAATTGCCAACCAAATTTTTTTACTTTTAAACATTTTCGAAACAATAGTCCCTCGTTTGGCTAAAACTCTTTGCTCTTAAAAGATGAAATTCACGTTACCTCCCAGTAAAAATTAACGAGGCAAGTAAAAAAATAAGAGGAAATCGTATAAAGTGATTTATTATCATCAAAGTATGTCTAAAATGTTGTTTCTTTTTTTGCTTTTTAAGGCGTTTTTATAGGTTATTATTCTAGTTTACAATTCTTGGGAAAAAATACCTATAATAAAAAAAACTTACACACGGTTTAGTTTTATGCGATCACAATTAAAATAGATTTTTTTATCTACTGAAGATCCAAATATGGTCACGATACAGGTAGATGATGTTAAAGTGATAATAGAATACAAAAAATGTGCGGTATTATGAAACTACAATATAAGCGAAAACTTCACTGAACATTTTCGGAAAATTATTCTATTTAAGGTATCATAATCGCGTCACTGATCTGTTTAAAAACTGAGCAAAATGTTTATTTAAATCATTGAATCATTTTGAGTTGAGCAAAGGACGCCGCCATATTGCCTTGGCTGCTCTGTCGAGCGCTTTTCACTTTACCCCTACTCCGCAACCGGCTGTAACGCGACATGCGATAGATTGACGAAAATAAATACACCTACAAGAGAAATGCTTAAAATATTCAATCAATACACAATACTAAATATTCAAATTCAAAAAATTCTATGACAAAAATTAATATATTGTATCATAATTACCTAAGCTCTAGATTACAAACGTGTATATAGCACAAAACATTGTTTGAGTAAAGGTTCTGTACTGACCAAATACTATGAAGGAGTACTGTGATACGAATTACCCTAAGCTTTGTAAACACAGTGTCGCAGTGAGTAATTCGTCGTAATTGATTTCTATTAAAGTTTACAATAATCATACCTTTATTTTCGGGTAATATTTTAAGTTAAGTAAACGTTACAATGTCCATATGTAAATAAAACTGTCATGTTTGTTTTTTGCTAGACCGATTTTGACGACACTTTTACTGGCAGATAAAGAACTTTCTAGAGTATTCTATTAAGGGTTAGTAGCTATATATATATATATATATTAAAATGTAAAAAGAAACTATTCGAAAGAGGTTAAGGGGTTGTTATAAAACTTTACAGAAGTAATTTAAAAATCAATAACGGTAGAGTAGTAAAGTATGAGTAAATAAAATATGATATAGAAAGTAAATCAACTAATCCAGGTAAAAACGTATTCTCTTGTGAAAAAACAACGCGAGCACCTGTTAGTTTTACCAATAAAATTATATTATATTTTTTGAATTTACTATCTCGTTATATTTGGTTACAAAGTTTTTTTTATACCACGATGGGGGCAAATAAACTTGCAGGTCATCTGGTGGTAAGCGCTCACCGCAACATATGAACGCCTGCAATACCGGAGGTATCACATTCGCGTTGGTGACCCTTCAATAACATGTTTATTGCCCTTTTGAAGAACTCCCATATTGTAATCCTCTCGAGAAACGCCACCAGGAAGTTTATTCGACAACCGAAGCTTTCGTGGGAGGAAACTCCTCTGGAACCGGACCGTTTGCGACCCATTCATTTCCAACGTGTGAGGGTGTATTCCCTGACGATAACGAGCACTGCGGTGGTGGGAAGTGGCCACAGGTATGCTGTTGAACAATTTCTCGGAACACAACCCATTTAGAATGGTAGAATACACATAAAGAGGCATCGTCTCTCCTTAGACTTAATGATTCGACATCGTTTAGGAATGTGATAACGTCAACAATTCTCACAGCTGGTCTTCGAGCCGAGGCAAATAGCTCAAGGTGATATCCAGGTGCTTCCGTTCAGAGATGGCAACATTACTCCATATGTGATTGGACTTGCGTCTTGTATAATAGCAGTCTTTGTCCAGGGGCGAAGTATCGTTTAGCTTTATTTGAGACACTGAGCTTTTTGGACGTCAGTCTAACCTTATCTTCTAGATGACTAAGGAATTAGACGTCGCTGCAGATTTTGACTCCGAGGAAACCAATACTTTTTGTGATGGTAAGGGGTCTTTTTACCGTTGAGTACTTCTAGTAGATCTCTCTACCGTGCGAACTCATCCTTCTTATAACTTTGAGTGTATTTTTGTCTAGCTAACCCACGGCGCTTGAGTTACATCACAGTTAGTTTTAATTTTTAATCTGTAAATTTAAGTTTTAATCTGAAGCGCATTGCTTTTGTCATATCCATTAGTCGATCTGTCTATACATTATAAGAGTATACTTCTTTCATTACATACCATACATAATAATACTGTTATGCCATTATCCGTCAATTGTTTTTTTTTATGGTTACTACATTATCACTTGTTCTGCTTAAATTAATGTCGACCAACTTCGATGGTTTTAAGCACTTTGATATTAGCAGATTAATAAAAGAATTATCCAAACTGATTTCCTGCTTCCGTCCCTGCTCTATAGGTATCCACAACAGGGCGCGCCGGCGCGAGCTAAACAAAAGACGGCATATAGGAAGATTTATGAACAATTCACGGCGCAATGATACGGGGCATCTATTCAAATCCTCTGAATTCGAGGGGCAGGTACTCGGCGCAAGATGATGTATGTATGTTCCCGGTATAAATACAATGGGCTCTCACATTAGCTTGCCTTCTATTCATGATTTGATGGTTTGCGTTATACATAAAATATAATCAAAAGAAACAAAGAGTGATATTGTAGAGGTCTATTATCCACAACGAGCTTATTAATAATTTTGGGTGTATATATACAAAGAAGAGTATAGATTATTTAATTTCAAATATATTTTAGGCAATACAATGTACATTTTATGGATGTTAAATTTTTTGAATACAATTTTTAAATACACAACATGTACGTCTCGATGTTATTTCTCATATTATTTAAATAAATAATTTGTTATTAATGTTGGTTTTACTGCTATTTTTGAATTATATAAGGTATGAATTTCTATTGCTGTTATTGTGAAGTTATGTTGGAAAAAGCGCAGTCGAGGCTGATTTCTTCGGGTAATTCGCTCCGGTTTTTGTGTTAGATTTGGATAAAAAACAAATGCCTATTACGAAAAAATCTGATACTTTCTTTCTTTGGTATTTACGTATATAAATGTAACACGTTTTTATATACCACCTGTGAACTTTCACTGCTATACAATTATATTTAAATAACTATGATTTTCATTCCTGTTGTGAAATAAATAAGCCCGATTTCCAAGAAATGTTATCGACAGAGTCCATACAATTTGAATCAGATAATTGAATATATTGAACAAAGAGATTATAAAGATATCGTTGCTAAAAACAAAGCAGGTAGAAAATAAAAATAAAATCTATGTAAAAGTTTGAAGTGATTGGGGCTTGGTTTTTTTTATATTATAGGGGGCAAACGAACAGGTGGGTCAACTGATGGCAAGTGATCACCGCCGTCCATAGACACTAGCAACACCAGGGGAGTCGCAAGTGTGTTGCCGCCTTTTAAATATGTGGGCCTCCGGCGCTCTGCAAGCACTGTTACTTCACGTCGGTTTTCTGTGAGAGTGGTCGATTACGTGTTCGGACACCCCGTCGATTGCCATAAGTTCAAAAATCTTTGTATTCCGATACGGAGCTTTCAGTAAAGGAAGATATCGCGATGAAACCATATGATGGTGGTAGAATTTTTTCTAAGTCCACCTGGCTAGATACCACACTCAAGTTAAAAATCCGTCGCCAAGCACCTGTTGGTGTATTCCGGCAGCTACACTTGATAGCCGTTTCCTCTCTAGATTTATCGTGTCTACCATCTTAGACCACATCAGCAAATAACATGAGATGAGATTGTGATCAAAACCTAAAACCTATAATATATATCTAAAAAAACCAATGTATTCATTACCAGCAAATACGGATTACACCAGAAAGCCACATAAATATATTTTAAGGACATTCTGATTTTTTACCTATTACTGCCTATTCGTGTTAAAGCAAACACTTAAAAACATTCCAGGAATAATATTATTGTGTTAACCACTGTAGATTAAATTATAATTATTGCGCTATTAAGGAACGTGTAAAGAATATATTAACTTGTTTTAAATTCAGTTTATTAAAATCTGCTTAAATTGGAACATAAAAAAACACATTAAAAATACCTTTTTTCCTATTCTCCGTAATTTATTTATCGAGTACTATTACCAACTAGCTAGTATTGATCTGTACTAAATTACTACTGGCTTATTTGGATGATTTGAAAGATCACTGGCGACTAGGCACAATATATCCGCGCTTGGATACGTAATTCCATAGCTACATTCAGGCCTATTTTACTGCATCTACTGTGTATGGTAATTGATTTTAATGTTTTGGTCTTGGTAACAGAATAAATAAATAGTAAAAGTGGTGGTATAATGGATAACGCTATATTTTTAATTTTGTCCCGTCGCCGTTTCGCTAATAAATTCATTAGGAAAAATAATATTAAAGTACAAATTATGGAATATATTTTATTAAAATTTGACTTAAAATACATTCTAAATTTTATTTATGTCGGGAAATTCGTACAATTGCCATTTTCTCGAAATTTCGATATCGGTACACTATTTTTACAAAATATTATAGCAGATAATTATATAAAAACAAAACTATATAATATGCCTTAAAACGCTTACAAAATAATAAAAATGCGTGGTTTTATGAAACCACGATGCAAATGAAACTTTATTTCGGATCGTAGGCATTTAACTAAAAATGTTCGGAAAATTACTTGATTTAGAGTATTAACATCGTGTTTTTCAATCTGCGTATTTGATTACGGAATAGTGCACACGAAATGCAATAACTCAGATAATAGATATATTTTAAAAACTGACCACAATATTTATTTAAATCATGAAATCATTTTGAATTGGGCCATGGTCGTCGCCATATTGGCCTTGGCTGGTCTGCCCAGCGCCTTTTACTTTACCCCTACTCCGTGACCGATTGTATTGCGGCATGCGATAGAGGAATGAAAAAATTTGAGGCGATGTAAAAAAAGTTTATTTTTAATAATCACACTACAGTCTATATATTTTATTTCTGTGGAGTTTTAAGAGGTCTTGACTCAAAGATATTTAAACATAATTAAGTAACGTACAAGAATAGCTTTTTTTTATTCTTTATAGGTTAGCGTTTGACCACAATCTCATCTGATGTTAATTGATGATGTGGCCTAAGATATCAAGTCACGCTAAGCCTAGAGGGAGATTGGTTCTCAAGTGCAGCTGCCGGAACACACCAACAGGTGCTTGGCGATAGATTTTCAACTTGAACGTGGTAGCTAGCCAGGCGGACTTAGAAAAAGCCCTACCACCATGTTATGGTTTCATCACGATGTTTTCCTTCACCGAAAGCTCCGACTCAGTTGCCAGGATTCGAACCTACGTCCTTCGACGCTGTGCCCAAACTAACTACCAACTGAGCCATCATCGCATGATAGGTACTAAAAACAAAAAAATACGATAAAGCTGACACAATAAAAGGTGATCGAGCGAACGAAATATTTTTTTTTTGTAACGTATAATATTCTGTGTTACCTTTACGTATTAACAGAATGTGCCGAACACGTCTATTAATAATGTCTATTGTAATGTTTATTGCGACGCGCACGCGATTCAGTGATTCCACTAAAAGGATCTCCGTGTATTATACATTGTATTATATAGGAAATATGAATTGGATAAGACTTCTTAAAGAACAAAAAGGAAAATTACCACTGTAATCCGATATATTTGGAATACTTGTACATACTACTAGCTGCCCGTTCGATGGGTGTAGTAATGAAAAATTTGATCAAATGTGCTTATTCCTTTATACTACGGTCATGTAATGAAATAAAATAACAACAAAACGACTGAACGTCAATATGTCAATTCTGTTAACCCCTACACTGTCCAAAGCCATAAAGGTGTAAGTTTCATACAAACGAATTTACATCTCATGAGGCACACAGGTCAACAGACTGCTGGCAGTATAAGCCTAAAATAACACCTGAAGTTACTACAAAACTTTGACAAATAACAAATTATGTATTGTAAAGTTATAGTTTTTATGTAAAATGTATTTTTAAATTATCCTTTCATTTGTACAAACCTTTTTTTAATAAACCATGACATTTAAAATGTACGATGTCGTGAAATAAAAAAAAAAAATAATGAATATAATCCGCCATTTTGTGATCTGGGTCTTAAAAAATGCTGTCTCACTCACAAACTTTATATAAGAAGATTTTTTTAAATTTTTTTACTATTCTCCTTGATTTTTCAAACATTTTCTTTCATCCAAACCGTATCCAGGCAATTATACACACAACAAAAAAAGAATTTGCCAAATTGGTACAGCCATACTGTAGTGATGCGCTTACATATATTCAGCATCTGATTATTGTTTGATCTTCATATAGAAAAAAAAAACTCTATTCCCGAGATCAATATCGAAAATCAAGTCTATATTAAAGCGAACGAAGCCGCGAGCAGAAGCTCTGTCAAAATTACTTTGGTCCTTTTAACACGTTGTCAAAATTCTTTACACAAATAAAACCAAACAAAAGTATGAGTGAAATTAGATTTTTTATCTTTACGTGCATACCAATTGTGGTTAGTCTGGCAATATGTAAGGCCCGCGCAAAACTCTCATAGGAAATGTAGCAGCACGCAATTTCTATAGCGAAAATTTTTCATTCAAACGGCGTGATACATTGAATAGTTTGAGGTACATGCGCGAAATATTTTCGGCGTAACGTTACTCCTGCGAAAGATTTTGATATTCGCGGCAACGCACTGAGCACACGCTTTTATG
Source organism: Antheraea assamensis (assembly GCA_035772565.1). Classification (NCBI taxonomy): domain Eukaryota; kingdom Metazoa; phylum Arthropoda; class Insecta; order Lepidoptera; family Saturniidae; genus Antheraea; species Antheraea assamensis. Next base: position 1,233,539 of record JAQQSE010000022.1, on the reverse strand, counting down.
TACAATGTAAATATGTATACATAAGTGAGGTCGGAAATAACTGTTATTTTTTCTCGACTCGCTTCGAAGTACTCATTTATGAATACGTGAAAGATTTCAGAAAGCTTTTGCTTTTGTACTTAATATAATCTAAAATTTTCCAAATTATATTCATACAATGTCAACACATTTTAGTATGAAGTTTAGTAAGAACTAACTTTTACTCGTGGCTTCGATTACCCATGTTTTTAGTTATTAATATAGGTAAATTAACTTTTAAAATCTATTAAGTATTTGTTGATTTACAAATAAGAACTTAAATTTTATTTCTTTGTATTTATAAAGGCTGCCTTTGGAATAATCTTCATTGATATGAACTTATAGGTGGTAATAGGAAATGGTCACGCGATCCATTTGATATTTAATATTTATTTACCTACTACATACCTCGTCGTAGGGTTAAATAAGTTATGATTTATACAGGTTCCTTGTTATCAATTAACTTAATTTTAATAAATATTATACAAAAAACTAAAGCAACGTCTTCATCTGCGTTGTCTATTATCTTGAGAGTAACTATGTTATACTTTGCTTATAAGATTTCTCGCTAAACAATGTTATCAATTTATTCGTATTCTTTTTCATTGTGAAACTACTTTCCCATATCTGAAACGCAAGAAAACACATTTTTTTTTTGTACTTTATAGGTTAGCGTTTGACCACAATACTATACACACTAAACCTAGAGGGAGACTGACTCTTAACCGGCTACCGGAAGACACCAACGGGTGCTTAAAGATAGATTAAAGATACAGTGGTAGCTAGCCAGGCTGGCTTGAAAAAGCTCTATCACTAAGCTATGGCTTCATCACGATGTTTTCCGTCACCGAAAGCTCCATCTCAGTTGCTAGGAATGGAACCTACGTCCTTCGACGCTATGTCCGAATACACTACCAACTGAGCCATCATCGCTTCAAAACATTACTCTATATTAAAGGAATATATCGTGCTTTTTTTTAGTTCAGAACGACGAAATAAAACTAAACTATTATCAAAATATATTCCGAATACATTCTGCGTAATGCGCGTCCAGCTACAGACCTCTACTATCTCATTTATATAATTAAAAATATCCTCCTTTAACTTTTTTATACAACTCATGTTAAATTGTCACCGTAGCTCATGAACATTTATATATATATATATATATACAGCTTACAAACAAAATTACAACTTCACCAGATTTTACATTCTGAGTTTCAGAGGGCGAAGTTCGAATACGTCGTGTGTCAGCGCTGGTTACAACACGGTTTCCAAACGGGAGAGTATAAACTACGTTACTTTGCGGCATAAGTAGATGTACTCGTGGTGCTTCAACGGTTGAACTTTACCTGTAAGGTTAAACTTCTATGGTAAATTAAGGTTTTAGTAACATTATTTGTTATACATTGTAGATCTAGCGTTTAACTACATTGTCATCTGAACTGAAATGACAATGTCATTATGATGGTACGAATCAATATCTGCGCTTAACCGTTTATCAGTCACAGCGACCGCTAAATGACCAAATCCTAACTGTCTAGTGCTCTGCCCTTTCGTGTAAATGGCTGTCATATCCTTCCTTCACAGTAAACGTGCAATCACACTTGGGGCAGAGGTCAATACAACGTTCCCGTGATGGAGAAGCACGGCACAAGTCGCCGCTTTTAGAGAGAAGCGTGGGGGAGACCATTTGTCTCTTTCCGAGAGAAGGGTCCCCGATTTCAACATCTGCGGGAGATCCAAGCGCGTGACCGGTGTTTAGAGGAGCATGCTTGACGTGAACCCTCAACATCGGTCCACATACGCGCAACGCGGCACAGGGGTTTCTAGTCAGTAAGAGTCTGACATAACCCTTACGCTGTCCCCCTGGCAGTGTAAGGGTATCCTATGTAGGATTTTCCCCTGTATAAAAAAAAAGGTCAACACAAAGATATGATAATTGTATTGTATAGCCTAGATGGTTTAACTTACAGTTCGTCAAGAACACTACGGGCTACTGGAAAATGTCTGACGACTGTGCCATGATTTTACCTCGATGTTTCCTTTAACCAAAAATTTAGGTGCATTGAAGGATAGAACCAACGACAATTACTATCCTCTGACACGCTGCCTTGAGCCACTGGCTTCTAAATGCCCTGTCGGAGTCAATACCTTTAGTACTAATTTTATTGTACTGAAAACTTGTTTCTACTACTTGACCAAATTGAGGTAATGAATATTATTCTCGGGACCTATTTAATCATCGTTTTTATTTCTTTGTCTTTGTATTTATATTTTAAAGTAGATTTTATTAGCATTAAAGATGACGACATTGATTATGGCGTTTTAATTCTAATAATGTATTGCTATTACTTTCTCGACATGGCGTATGGGGTAATATGATTGCACAAATATTTTTGGTTATGCACCATAAGTTAATAAGTTAATTTAGAAAAAATAGTGCCATTCATCATCATACGAAAGCAAACAAAATTATGCTAACTATTGCATTAACTGCAAACATCATCATATTCTTCCTTTCCACGAACGTAGACGAATCGCTGATATATCATATCTCTTAAATATCACTAACGGTACAATAGAGTGCGCAGAATTATTAAGTTACATTAATGTACCAGTGCCTCTAGTTTTATTAGAAATAAATATCCTCTAAATGTGTATTCTCTAAATGGAATCATCGTATCGAAAAAAATAATTCTTAATTAGAGCCAGCAACCAAATTGACAGCGTCTCGGCAATCATTGATATAGACCTCTTTCACACAGTGTATCTCAAGCTTAAGAAAGTCGTGACCAGTGCTTTTTTTTTGTAAATAAGTTTTCCACGAGCTCGTTTCATCTTATACAATTTATATATATGTGTGAACTTTTAAATGGCTTTATTTATGTTATTACTTCTTTACTTGTTCTTTTGTTAGCTGTAAGATCACTTATTATTCTAAAATAAAATAAAATTTCTTGTCAGAATAACAATTAAATATATGTATATATTGTTACTGGAATAACTAAGTTCACTCGGAAAATATATTATCCTTAAGTTAGTGAATACATAAAGAGATAATTTGTGATACCCAGGTGTGTTTTATACGTATAAAAAAGAAAATGTAATGAAAGCTTTACGGTAACTACCGTCTGTTTTCGTACGAGTGTCGTTTATACGAGACTGTGTCACCTCGGCTTTATTACTGGGCGATGTTAAAAGCAGATGATAAGGGCCGCTACAAATGTGCGTTTATACCGTGTGACGTAACGTCTAATATCTTGGTAATAGCGTTATCTCTGTTAGGGTGGCTGAAGGACATCTCAGATACCAGGTGATGATTATTCACATATTCTGGATGTACTTAACTACTGTTAATCGTATTAGGAGACGGACTTTAGAATAAAATGAAGGAAATCAAGAACAAGTCAACACACGTTTAATGTTCGTAGTATAATGCATCGTCTTACAATGTCTTGTGAAAAATATAGAACAACGTTATATATTTAAATTACGAATAAAGACAATTTGTGTTGTCACAGAATTTTTCTTTCTTTTTATGAAAGGAGAATCGTTAACAACTACTCAAGATCTTTTTTTTTTTTTTTTCCTTCTCTTTATTTAATTTAGTGACTTTTATCATTAGTGATATGTCAGTCCCATCGTAACTTATATCTACTTACAACTGAAATCCTTAAGTCTAAATATTAATAAATAAAAAAAAAGAAAACTATTTCTAAACAGAAAATTTAAATGTGCTACACAGCCTTTTTTACTCAAGATCTAGATATGAAATGTACCTTTTTATTTTATTTAAAAATATTATCTAGAATTATTTTTATTAATATATATATATATGGTTAAAACTTAATCAAGTTAATTTATTTATTTACTAGCTGACCCGGCGAACTTCGTACCGCCTAACTGTTAATGAGTGTCATATTAATTTTTAGCTAAGTTTAATTTATGATTTTATTAACCTTATAAACGGTTACTTAAAGTTTACCAAGTTAAATAGTTTATTACGATAATGTATATATAAAGTAAACAAAACTTTTATAAAATTACCAAACCAAGTATTTCAATGGCGTATCAGCAAGACATCTGCTTTGTTGATGCTATGTATTTTGCTGTATGGGCCACTTTCTGTTTTATTATCTTCAGTGAATCACCTTGTGACATATGACATTTTCATAGTTATTGTGCTATGATGGAACTGAGCCGACTTTTTATTATATGTAAAGACTAGCGGTCCGCTCCGCCTTCGCACGGGTATAAAATTTATGGCTTATGTCATTCTCTGAAAAAATGATTAAAATCGTTCCCGTAGTTTCGATTTATTCATTACTGCCCGTGGCCCGCACGCGTTAAATTTGGAGTAACCTCAAAAATAACAGTATTTCTCCACTATTTAATTTATGTTATTACACAAATAAACCTTCCTCTTCAATCACTCTATCTATTAAAAAAACCTCATCAAAATCCATTGCGTAGTTTTAAAGATTTAAGCATACATAGGGATATAGGGACAGAGAAAGCGACTTTGTTTTATACTATGTAGTGAAGAAGAAATATGTATATATACATAAATATTTTTGTATGAATTTATCGATATTTTCATATTTTATTATTATTATTTATTCTGATAGTCGGGGTGAAGACAAATTCAAAAAGTTAATAATGATGAAAATGTATACAGCCGTTCTTGAATTATAAGTGTTTGAACAAACCCGACTTTATTTTATAAATATAGATATAGAAAATTATAACAGATTATTCTTAAAATGCATAATTCTTCATTAAAAGGGCACGTTTAATAAGTAATATAATCAACTAATTTCAAGTCTTTTACTTTTAACAATAATTCGTCTGGTCACGTTTCCAAATATAAATAACAGGACAAATTTATTTCGGTCCCCAAACCAAGGCAAGCCTAGTCTTAATGAAATTAGTTAAAATTTAAATTGCCTTCTGACCTTTAGTGCTTTACGAGCTTAATTTCATCGCTGAATTTTCTATTATAACACTAGGTAAATAAGTCTGATGTCTATTGAATAGAAACTTGTTCTCTGAAAATTTATTTGTATAAGATTTAATTTCTACTTTGCTCAATACAATTATTTGTTTGAAACCCAAGAGTAAATAAATTAAAAACCTATTATTATTTGTATTCACAATCGAGTTGAAATTTAAAGCAAATTATTAAAGTTGTATTTCTTTTGGCGCGTTAGGGAAAAATGATGAGAGTAAATTTTTACGATGCGCGCGCACACCATCACGAAAAACCGACACCCTGAAGTTAGCTGTAGTCAACATTTTATTTTAAAAAAGTATGTATGTATTAAATACCTTTTTTCTATTGTTAGTGTCGTTTTTTTGTACAGACGCAGAATAAAGCGAAAGATAAAATGTTTGAAAAGATTTTTATCTTGTTACTCCAAAAAAGTATAACTTCTAACGCATGTACATAAGTACACACTACTTTTTTTTTGTTTTCACCAATATTGTTTCATATTTTAACTTTTTTTTCACCATTATCATATATCTTTTTACCCTTGCCCCATCTAAGAACGGCCGGCACAACATCTTTTCCTTTTCCACTCTCCTCAATCAGATGTTGTATCGAGGGAAATGTGGTGACGTTCCTGCTTTCACGATCTCAGCTTTGGATGCTGGTCCGGCCAGGGCACGATATACCGCTGGCTGAGGCGTCAATCAGCAATCCTCGATAGGTAAATCCAAAGGTGCTGGGCTGCTTGCTTGTGGTTTTTGTAGCACACAATAGGGTTTATTCGCGAAAAACTAATTTTATATCGGAGTTCGTTAAACCGCCGGGATTCACGTGTAACGTTTCGCATACTACTATGGCCGTTGTCGGTTTTACGCCAATAGTAGCGCGACGTGGCGGGGGCTCGTGCGTAGGAGCCAATGATTGTGAAGCAAGGCCCGCCAACCACATATTCGTTCAAAACCACGAACAGATAATGCTCCCGTGCTATCACAATACATACCGGAGGCATAAAAATAAAAGAAATATAAAAAGAAAGGAATACAAACTATGTGTGTTACGTAACGTAATACGTAACAGATGTCATGTCAGTATTTACACCTTTTATATATATACCCTATCACTTTTCACACAATCCATCAATACGTTTTTTGAATGCAAAATATGATGTTATTACAATATTATTCTTGTAATTATTTAAAATGATTTTCGGATTTTGTGAATTATCTAATTTTGCACAAGATTTAAATAACAATTTAAACATTTAAAATTCATTTTTAAATATCTTACACACCGCGTTTTATAGTTTATCAGAGATATTGATGTTAAAATAATATATGAATATAACCGAATACATATCGAAATTAGTTTACAGACGGCTTAGTTCATTTTACGTACTCAACGTACAAGAAACCGCAACTTCCTTATATATTCCCCTGCCGTATATTATGAACAATAAAGAAGAACGAATGAGAATGCCCGATCAAGTGTAATATATCACAGTTATAAATCACAATATTCGAAAGCGAATCCTAAATCGAAACAAGATAAACCTAACAGTCGTGAATATCCACATAAAACCGCAAAACATTCGAAAATGATTTATAGTAGGCCGCGATCTGTTGGGGAGGATTCGCGGGAGGAAAAACAGATTATCGGAATCCCAGAAATACCCAACAATCGGCTTAACACATCGATGTACGAACGAAACGGTAAAACATTATGACGAATTATATAAAACCACTTCAACTTAGGTATTTAATTAAAAATAGTCTGTAATTTTTTAAGTTATAGATTTGTAAAAATATCGTCGATCTTAAAACAAAACCCATTATTCTGATTTAACAATATATTAAAGTAATTAAGTAAATTCCGACCGAAAAAAAAGTTCAACGAAAAGCTATTATAGATAACCTAAAGCTTAATACACTAAATCAGGACATTTTCCATAGAATCTTGTCTGCACCTAGAACTGAAGAAGCCAAGATTTTATAGAAGTCACTTCAATATTTATTTCATTTTACTAACTCTGCTTTTTTACTGTATAATATAATGTTAATATAATGGCTATTATCATTTAAATATAAACGTTAGATTCATTATACGCACAATATATATTTATAAATTATAATTGTCCACTTGATTATATTATTCAATATTTAATGCATTACATACATTATTAGAGGAGTCAGTTCTGACACACAAATTCTACTTATTTAATTTAATATACGTATATTAGATATTCATGATATATTCTATATATTATTTAATACAACAAAACATATACTAAGACCTGGCTAGAGAACATATTTATGATTTAGAAAAGCGATCTATATAAATTAGTTAAGTGGTTCTTGATTTATAAATAAATGTAATACTGAATGACAAACAGAGAGACGTCACCTCTTTTAATATGTAAATATTTTATAAGGAGTATTCATTTTAATAAGCATTTATAGATGTCATTTTATCTTGTTTTTTTTATGTGATTGGAGGCAAACGAACAGACGGGTTACCTGATAGTAAGTAATCACCGCCGCCCATGGACACCTGTGATACGAGAGGCATCACTTATGCCCTGCCGGCTCTTGAGGAAGGAGTTGGTTCTTTTCTTGAAGGTCTGTGGGTTGTAATTACATTACAAAAATTCTTAAAATTATGTCATATAAAAACGCTGCGTAATAGAATCAAGGCAAAAAAAAAACTGGCAAATTTATAATTAGGCTATTTAATATTGTAATAATCAGAAGACAGACAAGTTTACACAAATAGCTATTCATAGCTCAACAATACAAACCGCATCTGAACACTTGTGTCATAAAAGAATCGACTCACATAAAAAAGGATCCGACCAAATCTGCTGGGATAAAAAAATATATATATAAAGCGACGTATTTAGGCCTTGGTTTTATCGTTTTGTGATCGTGTTTCAATCGATGTGCGAATTCGATAACATTTAATGGGAATTGTTTCGGAAAAGTTACGTGATATAATATGTTCTCTGTTATTATTACTTCGGCAGATTTAATACCTGGATATGTTTATATCTTATTTTATATTGTCGTGGAGATATTAGTAAATTGTAAAAGCGTTACTGATCAGTAAATATTACAGCCACCGACAGTCAGACACGAACATGAAATGTCAAAGACAAAAATATTACTGTGAATGTACTAATGTTTCGTCGAGTCGTCGAAATGCGACCGTAATTAATTAATTTTTCAAGTGTCAATATTAAGGGAAAAATGAACTATTTGCAGTTAGCTTGTCATTAGCTACTAAGCAAGTATAGAAAATCGGTTAAAAAACAGAGGAGGAACTCATAGATTACTAAATATTAGCAGATGTTTAATAGTTACCCCCAACATCAAATATCAATACAAAAGCGAAACAAAAAAAAATGTAATCATTGATATAAAAAGAGTGGTCCAATATTATTATAAGTGGTATTTCGTTGTTCCAAAATATCTAAATTATTGTACTGGAATGTATATATGTAGTTTTGTTATACAATTCTATACTTTTGAATTAACGAAATGTTAATATTATACAGAAAAAAAATAATTTAAAACACGCTGTTACGTTAGGCTATGTGCAAACAATAAGAATATTAGTCGCATTTACTACCTCACGTACAAAGAAAATATTATTATATTTATTAGATACTAACAGGCCAGGCTGACGTTGTCCTGCCTGATAATAAAAAATATACTTATGTGTATGAAATGCTTAAGGTAACTAATGTATTCAATTTGATAAGGATTAATACTGTATCCGTCTAAGTAGCCTTCCAATTATCACAATGTATGTGACCATGTTTTTAGACGATAGATGGATGTAGTAAGCTATTCTTAAAAGATAGGTATATGCCATCCCGGACTTTTTTGTAGATCTATAAAAGCGGAATATCTTACTATGCATTGTTTTGTTATATCTGAAAAGAATTAGGCAGCGTTTTCGATGAAAACTCTCAAGCGGCTTGACTTCCAACACTTCCAAGAATTATCGTTATATTTCAACAAATTATATACCGAAATCTACATCATGTATTAATCTATCTATTGCTGAAGACCGAACTAAAATCCGTCCAATAGTTTTCAAATTTAATGTGAACATACAGACAAACAGACAGACGCAGTGGACTACTTTGTTTTATAATATGTAATGATGAGTGTCACATCAAATATCTAAATGTGTACGCTGTTTTTTTGTTTGTTTATTTAGTTTAGGCCATTGTGAAGGTTAAAATACTACCATTATTGATATTTAAGGGCACTCTCATTCAAATTGGAAAAAATAATCTAACTCTAAGGGAGGATAATAAAGGGATGAATAGCACCTATAAAAGTTTGACTCACTTTCTGTCAGTTAATTTTAATAAAAACTTTACATATCCTGTAGATGTAACAAAAATAAATTATATGGTGTCTCATAACCTGATTTGGTGATGGAAATTACAGACACTGGAGTAGAATTTCCCAACGGTTTAAATCTTGTGTTTTGGGCTCATATTACTCGTTTTGACGAAGACTTACGATGAGGTGTTAAATATTATAAAAAAAGTCGCAGCCACAAAGATAACGGCAGTGGAAACGGGGCGTAAGGAATAAGAGATTAAGATTTGAAGGCTGCTGAATGTTACTTATTTTAAAACCTACAGAAACTGTACATTTATTTAACCTAAAGGTGAAAAATTAACTAAAGTAAAAACATCAATATTAAAAAACACCAAAGAAACAGCACAAAAAAAAGCAAAAAATAACGAAATGATTAAATTGCATTAATTCAATTAATTAAAAAAATATCGGTAATAATCTATTTTAAGTACAGGCCAACCCAAATTAACAGCATCTACGTAAGAAATTTAGAACCACTTTCGCGTCCCGCCGCATGTATTTCTATAGTATATATGTATGTCTAGGCTATTTGGGTTAGCATCTACTTCAAATATATTGTTAGGTAGCGCATTTGCAAATATTTTTGTTATTTGACTTAATTTGATTGATCTAATAATTTTGTTACTTTTTGCTTTTTAGTGCCTTTTTTGTTTCTTTAGTGTTTTCTTGTACTAAAATAATCATAATGGAATGGAATCATCATGAAAGCTGGTCCATTTTTTAAAATTATTATATTTGTAACCACATGGCCACATGAATCGCAGGCCTCCAGACTATGTCAGAAATAGATGTCTCAACATAACTGTATAAGGACCAAGATCTCGCGGTAGGCCAAAAAAACGCTGGCTAGATGTTGTGAAAGCTGATATGTAGAAGAACAATCTCGCCCAGAAGGATGCCGAAGACTGAGCAAAGTGGAAGAAGCTAAGTCGGAAAGCGGACCCTGGCACTAAGCCGGGAAAACGCTAGGAAGAAGAAGAAAATTATATTTGTTACCATGCGCTAAACTTAGACAAGTTTATGTTACGATCTACTTACAAACTATTCAGAACAACTATATTTAGTCATCCAATCCAAAATAGTACAAATATGTTACGAAATAAAATAATATGATTTATAGAACTAAATTATAATTTTCTGTTCTCTACAGTAAACATTTTTTGATAATGAAAAATGTTGATACTATATACGACATAACATTTTATGTCGCACGCATACTTTCAAATCTGTGACAAAAAAGTATCCAGGTATGAAGATAGCCTAAAATAACTTTATACCATGTTCGGCAGTTTCCGCCACTCGCCGAAGAACTCCGACTGTCTTTATTTGCAGTCGTTATCCGCGACCGTAGCCCACGGCGGCGTAGCGCGGCAGTCGTGTCGTACCCTCCGTAGCACGCAGGTCTACGCTCACCTCTACGAACCGTAGTCTCTCACATTTCACAGACAGTAAAGTTCAGTAGCGATTACATTTAGCAGTTAAATCTAGAATATTAAAATTTAGGTTGGTGTTAAATTGATTGCCGCAAAATGAAAGTTTATTTGGATGACTAGAAACAAGTAAGTTTATTTATTATATTAAATCAATTTATATTTTATTATACTTTTATATGTTTTTGATATATAATTATTAGCGTTACTTTGGGTCGTATAATTTATTTTTATATAATTATTTACATGTTACTTATTCTATGATTCTATTTATGTTATTCAAAAGTAAATTGTTATTAGTTTAACGTTATTAAAAGCTATATAACTGAGAATCATTTTTGATACAATGTCTTAATTTTTACTACGATATTTATGATTTTATTTTTCAAAGTAACAGTAGTACCTTATTCTCAATTTTACGAATCTCAACGAACATACAACTGTCTATTTGACGTGTATTCTCGCGTCACCCTCCGGGTCATATTCTATGGCATTACGAGCACTCGACTTAATTAATTAGCCCCTTTGAACCCGACGTCGGTATACTCCGCTCATCGTAGAATTCTGAATCAACAAACCTATAGAATTTTTTATATATATATAACTACCTTATTTTCTATTTGAATATTACATTTAGTTAGGTGTTACAGAAAGTTTTTATTTTATTTGATTTAATATTTATTAATTTTATAACTTGTTATTTGTATTAGTGTAAGATAGTGAGGTAATAAAAATTTATAAATAAGTCTATTTTGTTAATTTTCCAATGTAAGCACATCTTTATATTGTTTTGGTATTAAAAGTAAATTGAAGCGTTGTTTATAGAGTTAGTTGCATTGTGCATTGCGTTGGCTAGTCTATTACGTGGCAGTTTACTAAATTGTAAGTATTATACACAATGACAACAATATACTTTTGGCCGTAGCTTTATGAGTTCAGCCATTATATTGTCTTTGCACTTGTAAATACTGCTATTTAAAAAGTTTGAATTCCAGGAACGTTATTTTTCAACGAATACTAAATGAATAATAAAGCAATACATTTACAATTTTACTATTAATGCAGATAATAAAATACTGATAATATATTTTGAATCGATATTTTATTTTTGAATTGTGTAATACATACCATCGAGCACAGACTTTTGCCGAGCTGCTATAAAAAAGGTTTTTTGTGACAGTTAAATTAACATGAATTATTTTGTCCACTAAATATAATATACAATAATGAAAATACAGTTTCCTTGAGGTTCAATCATGTCAAAATTACTCAATGTATCGGATTTTTTTGTATATGGTTCTAAGCTACATATTTATTGGATTCGATTGACGCTTTATCAGTTTTTATCGGACAAAGAAGTGGACGGGAATCATCTAGTAAAATGAATTCGCAGATATTATTTAAATATGTAGTATAACCTGTGTAGATCAGACTTCGTACCTGTGAGTGTATCTCATGTCTGTTTATTGTCTGTCTTTTGCGGGACACAAACAGATATTCGATCATTCACGTCCAGTCATAACTGATCTGTGTTTATAGCCGAAGTAAATTTTACAATTAGATAATTTTACCTCCTCGGATAGTTGTTTTCAAAAGCGTTAATTAAATTCTATGAAATCTGAACCTTTCTGAAACAATGAAATTTAACTGATCGCTCATTAAAACTGTTTACAAATTGGTCTTATATACAACTTAGCTGTCCATTATACGCCCACTCGATGATGTATTGGGAGAGTTATTTAGAGAAATTTCTTGCGAAGTTATTAGGAAATTTTATAGCAATAATTAGAGGCTTATTCGTATTCTTGCTTTATTATAGGAAATAATTAAGTATTTCTACATTGTATTTATACTTTTGATATTTTGTGGACATGGCATATCATAGTTGGAACAATCCTGAACTCCCCTTTCATATTTAACCTACTTGAATAAAGAAAGGTCTAAATCCCTATTATGTTTATATATGAGCGATGTTTCCAGAAAGTGCACCACCGATTTTTATGAATCTTTGATTCAAGTAATCTGGCCTTTGTCAGCGGATTCGCTCACGTTATTCTAAATTTGATATATCTTTCGCGAACAGTACTTTTTTTCTGAAATGAAAATTTCATAATGACCGATTGAAAAGTTAATCTATGAAATCGTTACAAAAAAAACTGTGTGGTTTTATGAAACCACGATTCGAGTGAAACTTTTTTTCAGATCGTAGGTATTTCACTGATAATTTTCGGAAGATTATCCAATGCAGGGTATTAAAATCGCGTTTTTAATCTTAACTTACTAAATGGGAATGATAATGGGAAATTAATCGTAGACAAGATATCCAACTACACACTTTAATTTCAATCGACGTATTAGAATACGGAATAGATAATAAATACAATCATTCAGATGATAGACGTATTTTAAAAACTGAGCGCAATATTTATTTAAATCATAATCATTTTCAAGTGAGCCGTGGATGCCGCCATATTGCTATTGCTATCAGTTTAACAAACAAATGCATATTCACATTTATAATATAATATAATATAATAATCTTTATTTGTAAATTCATTACATAGGTACACATAAAATGGGTCCCTGCCTCCTACGTTAGTGTAGACTGTGTTGTAGGAGACAGTTACAAGTATTAGGAAACAAGTTTGGATTTACATACAGAACAATAAACGTAGCCATAAATTTATTACTAAATCTATTAATTAATAAAACAAATTGAGAACTTATTTTTCAATATTTGACCATTTGATTTTTAAGTTGTGTCCGTGTATGTAAAAAAAAAAAAAATGATTTATGGAAAAGGAAAGAGCATGTGCGTACATAACATTATAAATGTTCAAAGCACTAGAATGATGTTAGTATGTGTGCTGTTGAGTTTATATGTGTAAGAATAAGTATCTTTTGTTAAAAAACTTTTTATATCTCACTTGTACTTCGTGATTATATATACATAGGAGTAAGGTACTATTTATAAGTACATATGTATAAATGAGTATAGCTTTAAAGATTTTATCGAAGTCGGTTTATTAATCTGCCCAGAAGAGCGTAACCTAGATTCGTTATCGCGCTCGACTTTATATCAATCTAAATGCTACAAGCAGATTTGTTCAGTTATTTTTAATTAACCCGCTTTCAAAAAGAAAATATTTACTTTATAATTATAATAGCAGCGACCCGTGACTTCGTTTATCTTAAAACTCAATAACGAGAAATATGTTAATCAGTTTTTTCAAAATCGTATTAGCTATTCTAGAAATTACCTCAGAATTTTTCTCTTTGCATTTGTAGTATAGATAGACAGATAATGAATGCATCATATCAAACTGTCACTAGATAGTCTTGAATTTTGTAAGCTGAAATAAATATAGCCATTGTTGTTAAGACCTATTTAGAAGTGATTTTTCTGATACAAGCGTAATTATTTGTACAAAAAAAAAATCACAAGGTAGTCATACTGCAGCCGATCTTATCCTACTCTCAATAATTGATTTTTGCGACTGTGTTCCATTACCAGTAACTTTATGCGAATGAAATATATATATATAGATGAAAGTGTGTGCGATATTGTGAGGATTACTAACGTGAATTTTTTTTTTACGTGGGGAAATCATTCATGAACAAGCCACCCTCTCGGGGGAGAGAGTGGGTAGTGTTAGGCTCTTACTCACTAAAGCCCCACGGTGTACTGGCCGCCGCTTTGGTTGGGGCGACATGTGACCGTGCAGTGCTATCACCATGCGGCCCCAAAACAATGGTTTTCCTAACGTGACGTTAGAAAACTAATTGTTATCACCTACAGTTTGCTTCGGACATTTGTGTCACAATAAGTTATCCTATATAAATATCAAGAATATTTGGTCTAATTATGGCAAATTTGAGAAAATGGAAGATACGCTCCACGTAATGATGGCATATCTTCGAAATAAATAATAAAGGAATGTCTCGATACTTGAGATTAGGGTAATTTCCAAGCTATATTATAATAATTCGGAATACAACTTGGTTGCTAATTATTTGAAATAGAATCTATAAAACAACTAAGCCGATGTATACTTAAGGGTTAAATGGGCAAATCCTAACATAGACAGGAATATTTATAATAACTCCGGTGAACTTTTAGACCCAGTAAAAACAGTGTAAAGGTTTTCAGGTAATAATGTTAGGTTTCACAACAAAGTTCCAAATTATATTACCGATATGCCAGGCTGTAAATTTAAGCACCATATTAAATAGGTTTTTGTGTGTCGAAAGACTATTTATTATAGGGTGGATCAATATGTGAACGGTGGCGATGTCTGCAATTGACACTACTCTCTGTGTATTCACTAAAAACGATTGTAACATTAATGTGCTTTATAAATATATGAATGTTAAGAAGATAAACTCGATCGAGTTTCTTTCTCGTTCATATCTATGACTGGGTTGTTTTCCAAACCGGTGGTAGTTTTTGACGTACATAAGCACCTTCTTAGAGCCTAAATTGAATAAAGTATTTTTTATTTTTGAACTGATTGAAGGTAGCAACAGAATTCATATGTGATGCACTACACTATACATACACTAGACATATTGTTATGTAATAATACGCGTTAAGCGATTTGTTTTGTAATGAGTAATTATATAACCGAAACATATGAACGAGAATTGATCTCCTTATAAGGAAGGACAAAACAATTATTTAGCATGATTTAATATAGAACAGAAAAAGTTATTTAGTTTTCTCTATATAAAAATAAAACTAAAGCGTCTATTTTTAAATTATACTTCTTTTGGCGCGTTAGGGAAAAATGATGAGAGTAAATTTTTACGACGCGCGCGCACACCGTCACGAAAAACCGACACCATGAAATTAGCTATAGTCAACATTTTGTTTTAAATATCTTTTATCTATCGTTAGTGTCGTTTTTTTTACAAACATAGAATAAGGCGAAAAATAAAAATGCTGAAAAGAAGTATAACTTCTAACGCGTGTACATAAGTACACATACACTTTTTTTTTATTGGGTTAATCTACGAAACAGTTGAAATGATTAGGATAAAACTTAAACCGATAAATAAAGGACAGTTTTAAATATTATATATGCTATATGTAATAACGATTTTACATAGGGTTTTTATACAAACAATAATTGTTAAGTTAACAGAGGTAACTTAAAATTGGTAAATGTGTTGCTGAGTAAATGTAATAGTAAGGACAAAATTACTGTTTACAAATAATATAAAATTAATAAACAAAAACAAAACCTAATTTCTATGAAACGGTAAAGCCATTTTCAAGAGAACTAAATCGCAGGCACCAGCTAATAACTACTAAAAATGCAAATAAAGATATTGAAATAAAAAATAAACTTCTAACGATATATAAAATCGTATATAGTACTTTGAAAGGTTCTTACAGAACTTTAGGTTGTAATTATATCAATAATTTAGGTAATAAACAGAAATGGTCATCGACCGTTAAAGTTACAAGAAAATTATACATTATAATAATAGGAAACTCGTTGCAAGAGTTGTTCACGTAGCTGTATCTATCAAAGTCTTGTTTCTCGAGACCACGATTCGGCTGCACCGCAAAAGTTTAGGACTGGTCTGACCAAGACAAAGTTTATTTTATGTCCCGCATACTTAATAATTAAATACAAGATCTTCTAGTTATTTATACTCGTCTGGCATTTGAAAGCTACTAGGGGTTTTTTGGCGGGATCTTAGTCTGTCATGTAGTGGTTTTTATATTTGATTCATAATCTTGTGTTATTAGACTCTATATTTTGCAATATTGGTGGTGTTTTACGTAATATAGTTCGGTAAATATGTACAAGTGAAGTGGATGGGGAATAATACCACGGAGCATGCATTCTGAGATGCCACCAAAACTCCATGGAAAGTTCTAACAAGGAAACCACCATCTTGTTAGAACATTATAATTATCACAAGACACTTACTTGGAAAAATCTTGTTACTTGACGCTGGCTAGTGCACAATCCGTGACGGAGCCAAAAAATAAAGAAGAAGAAGAAGAATGCTACTAGTTGTTGCATAGTGTATTTAAGTTTGTTTAAGCTCTCTTTATGCCTGATGCAAATAGGTTTTAGTCTATTGTAGGTTTTTTTTTAATTTAGAACTCTTTATTTAATCACATAAGCATTAAAATCGTTTGTACTTTACCGGTATACATACGATTTTTAAAGAATTGTTAAATTAATAGGTATAAAAGAAAAGTTACTTCATATTCTCTATAAGTACGTTCCTCACGACTGTGTTTAGATTTTGTTTTAAGCTTCTAAAATATATACAAACTCGCTTTTGCTCCGGGCTTCACTCGCGTTATTGTTATAATATTATAATTATTTACATATTATAATATTTTTATCTGGTACCACTGACAATGTAAATGCAAAATTTTATGAAGATTGGTTGAGTAGTTAAGGCGTGAAACAAACAAACAAGCCAATATTCGAGTTTGTAATATTACTAATAGTAATTAGTAAAAATCGAAATGTAAATCTTCGTTTCTTCAGAACTTTAAATCTCCGTACATCACGGATGCCTTTGAAATTTTTATACAACTTTGACAATGCACATAGTTTATAAAAAACACATAGTATGACTTTTAATAGTAACAATATTATATAATAGTAAAATAATAACATTTCTGTATCATAGATCATCAAAATAATACAAATTAATCATAACGTAAATATTGAGATGCCATCACTACATATTATAAAACAAAATCGTCCGCCGCGTCTGACTATGTCTGTCTGTATGTTCACAATAATCTCGAAAACTACTGAACGGATTTTAATACGGTCTTCACCAACAGACAGAGTAATTCATGAGGAAGGTTTAAGTATATATATTGTCAAGATTTTGTGTAAATTGGTTGAAATATAACGATAATTGTTGGAAGTGTTGGAAAAAGTCAAGCCGCTTGGGAGCTTTCTTCGAAAACGTTGCTTAATTCTTTTCAGATATAACAAAACAACGTATAGTGAGTTATTTCTCTTTTATAGATCTATGAGAAAGTCTGCAATGGCATATACCTATCTTTTAAGGATAGCTTACTATACCCATATATCTTCTAAAAACATGGTCTTTTTTTTTTTATGTTATAGGGGGCAAACGAACAGGTGGGTCACCTGATGGTAAGTGATCACCGCCGTCCATAGACACTAGCAACACCAGGGGAGTCGCAAGTGCATTGCCGGCCTCTTAAATATGTGGACCTCCGGCGCTCTCACTGACCGAACGAAACGCAACAGTGCAAGCACTGTCACTTCACGTCGGTTTTCTGTGAGAGGGTGGTACTATCCCGGGCGAGCCGATCCATTCATGCTAAAACCAGTAGGTAATAGTTTCAGCGTAGCTCTACCACCTACAAAAAACACATGCAATATGCAAATGGTCACATACAATGAGGTAATTGGAAGGGTATTTAGATGGATACAGTATTAATCCTTATCAAATTGAATACATTAGTTACCTTAAGCATTTTATGCACATAAGTATATATATTTTATTATTAGGGCTGGGCACCATCCGCTAGGCCTCCTAGTTTGTTATTAATATGTATTCCATTAACTCTAAGCAAGTTTTCATAATGTTCGGACGAATGAAGAGACATCTCAAAACATACACAAATTCGCTTACCTCAAAAGGTGCGAAAATCAGTTTGTGAATCTCTCAATTACGTTCAATAATTAAATTAAGATTTATTTTGGAAAAATTGTCAATTCTATTCCAGACAATAAATTATGGAGTTATTTTTTTTTTCAAACCATAATACAATTCAACCCATCTTTTAGGTGAAAAGTAAAAGAAAGTGAATCTCCACACCTAATTGTCACGATGAAACCGAGCCCCGGCTTCTCATAAATAACATCAATTTACCCAAGAACCCGTCTAATTGTGTTGGTCGCTCTAAGAAGTAATGCAACACCTGGAATGCGAAGCCTTAAATCCGACTAGCTTACGACCTTACCGCACCTGATACTAGAGTTTATTCGTCGGGCGTTCTGGCACATATCAGCTTCATTGCACGCGATATTGAATTCTCTCACGTAGGAGTACGGTCTGATATAGAATAAAATATGGACTGAATGTTTTAATATACACGAAGGCTTTAGGTATTAGTAAAAATATAAGTTACGTGGCAAATGCTTTTTATACTCTCGTTGAAGTTTAATTTATTTATGAAATAAATGAAATAAAGGTATATATTTGCAAAGTTTCCAACCGAAGCTCGGTTGCAGTTTGAATAGCTCATTGAAAGACATGGGGGGTCGTATTTGTGAAGAGTTCTTGGTGAAGTAAAACACCAAGAAGAATTTTGATTACAAAACCAGCACGCATTCACTTTCATTGGTCTAAATAGTTTTCCGATATCATTATTTGAGAACCAGCCGTCTCATAACGCAGTGGTATTAAGAAATACTATTGAACTGAGGGACCACGCGTTAGATTCCCGAACATGACTGATATTTGTCTCACGTGGATAATTGTCATTCGTGTATCTAAATGTAAGATATCTATCTATATACTAGCTGACCCGGGCGAACTTCGTACCGCCTAACAGTCGATTCTTTAAAAAAATTTTTTAATACTTTTTCTGCTATTCGGGACCATCGTATAAATATATTGACATTACCATTTATACGATACTAACGTCACTCAATTGTTTTGCCTTCCCGGAACCTCTCCACTAACACTTAAACTTTATGCTATAGTATTAAAGTTCAAATTGAGTTTTAAGTATTATTACGAATCGTTTGTATGGGAGTATAGAAAAGTGTTGTTTTTAGACGTTTTCGGACAATTTTTTTAATTTTTCTCTCCGTAAGATCCATCCTTGTACTTGAAGGAATATTCTAAAAAAAGAATTAGCGAAATCGGTTCAGCTCTTCTCGAGATTTGCGCTTAGCAACACATTTAGCGATTCATTTTTATATTATAGATGTATTTAGACACTACAACACAGACTATGCTTAATTTCACATTAAATGTCTCTGCGTGAAGTTATAGTTTATTTACCAGTTAAAACCAATAATATTCGTTTTTTCATTTGTTTTATGGAAACAAATTAAAATGTCTGTTATGCTGCATACGATTCAAGTACCAAGCTGTTAGTTTTTGAATTTAATTCAAACTAATAATCCTTGTATCTTAGATGATACTTCATCTGAGGGTGTTGGCAAATAATATAGGTACAATAAAACCATAGGTACCGTTTTTAAACGATGATGGCTCAGTTGGTAGTGTGTTGGGACACAGTGTCGAAGGACGTATATGTGAATCCTAGCAACTGAGTCGGAGCTTTCGGTGAAGGAATATATCGTGATAAAACCATAGCATGGTGGTAGGGCTTTTTCTAAGTCCACCTAGGTAGCTACCACCGTTAAGTTGAAAATCTGTCGCCAAGCACCTGTTGGTATGTTCCGGCAGCTGCACTTGAGAGCCAGTCTCCCTCTAGGTTTAGCGTGACTGCCATCGTAGACCACATCATCATTCAACATCAGATAAGATTGTGGTCAAACGCAAACCTATGAAGTATAACAAAATGATACGCGTAATTTAATACAACGGTAGTAAAAGTATTTTAAACTACTTTTTGCTCGAGGCTACATTTGCGTCAATGCACATGAAACCTTTACTTCTGAAGTGGTACTTTATAGATGAAAAGTACCCTACTTCTCGAAGTAACTTCCTAGTAAGTTTTCTATTCCTGCTAGCGTGAATGTAAAATTTCATTCTAGTTGGTCCAGTAAAGATATAAAAGCTTAACAAATATACCAAATATATAAATCAAACACACACACAATCACATTTACACACACATACAATCACAAGTATAATATTAGCAAGGGTATTTAACGTTACATTCGAATTGAGTATATAATTTGAATAATTAATAATCAAATGCTAACCTTTTACTTCTACTAATGAGCTTAGCTCTCGCCCGATTTACTAAATTTCTTGTTTAATGATGTTTAATTTCTATAAACATTAACAAAAATTAACGGGTTTAAATCGAACGACATTAACTAAAAGTAGTATATCGTTTGAAACCAATAATCAAATTAGTACCCTTCACGTCTACACAAAAAAGGGCCAGTTCGATAATACGAATGATATATGGGTTTAAGTGGAAAGTGGAGCCTTGCTGTCGATATTGAGACAATTTCGAACACAAGGTCGAATCTAGATAGAGTATTCATAAAATCAGGTTATAAATATTTTGTTACTCGGAAAATCGTACCACGTGTTGATGATTTCTAACACCGAATACTATATAGTATAATGCGTTCCCATTTTATGGCGGCATTTCCAGATATGTATGCTATTACGTCACCGTAAACCTATTGTATTAAAAATCTAAATTTTCTGGAAAATTGGTTTTGAATATTAATTCTAATTATTAGTTTAGCCCCAGTGTTTTATTATATAAATACACTATTTTATGAACTCTTTTAAATTCTGGAAGTTACTAGATAAGCGAATTTTGAAAGTGCAACGGCAATATTTATATTAATTACACAAATTAAACTGGTTTAGTAATATTACAGTTTCGTAGCGCAATGGTAGTAGGCCTTGGTATTGAGCCTAGTGCTTCATAGGTTTGGTCGCCGCAAATGACTCAAGTCTTGCGTGATGAAACATAAATAATTGTACGTTTTCTTGGTGTTAAATATATTTTGTCTTTGTTACAGTATAGATTTTGTATTAGACCACATTCTCATATGGTGTTACATGACGATGCGGTCTAAGATAGTAAACACGTAAACCATTGAGCCATCATCGCTTCGAAAGTCCATACATGTGTCTATATATATATATATTCTTTTTTTTAATTATCCTAATACAAGCTGTGGTCTGTTTAGAATTTAAAGGGCTTGTATGAAATTACGCGCTCATATTTGAATTTAAACAATGATAATATTTTATAGTAATGATTTTGCACGCCTACATTTTCGAATGCCCATGCATTTTTTCTCCTTATTCTTGAAGAAAAACATAAAATAAAACATAACTTTTTTATAATAAAGATTCTTATGGGTAACAAACGCATACAAAGATATGTATCGTATTTTTGAATTTTACACCTTTCGAGAACGTTTATTGTGAAATAAATATAAACTTTATTGACGCGTCACGTGACATCCTTACCAACTTTGGGTTTGCGTCATTTTAGTATGTTTAATAAAAAAAAAACTTTGGTGTAATGCGGCGGTCATTTATTCGGAACGCCAACCGCATATGTTGACCACCCTTTCTCCTTTTTATTTATGTGCTGCCCTTACTGGATACTGTATTTAGAGTGATATGTTTTCATTATTATCAAACAAAATTGTAGTGGTAGCTTATTACTATTATAAAAAAAATACTGTTATTATGTCCGTAAATGGACCGTATATAAAGGCTAAAGAAGTGTTGAATTATTCTATGTGGACTGTACTATTGCTTGGTTTGTAGTGAAAAATACCTGAGTACATATAATATAAATTACTTAGGCAAATTATGAATTACAGAAAGTAGTCAGGTGCAGAGGCTTTCCTAGAGACAATATAATATGGAAATCATAAATTTTTCTTTCGTTTCTGTTTTTGCGATCCTAAGGAAAAGGCAAAGGTATCTCGAGCATGCAGCCAAAATGTACCATAGACTATTATAAATTTTATATTAATGTATTTATTAAACTGGAACAAGGAATCATGAAAATGATACTAAGAATATATAAATAGTTTTATTTGTGTGTCAAATTTAGGTATAGAAGATTTGATCAATTTTTATAAAGTGTGTTGTACAAGTTGCCAATTATACTTTTTGAAATTGTATAAAAAATAATGTTAAAGAAAACCCAACCAACTATAATACAGTTTTCTATACTGCTATTAGTATTAATCAGTTATAACTGTAGAATTCATAAAAAATATATAGAAATAAAATAATGAAACTACAGTAATTACTGCATAATAAACATGTGGAAAGTTGCAGGAACAATTAGTATAATAATAAAATCTTGTAACTAATTAATAAAAAAAAACAATGTAAATATACAAATAATCATAAAGTATGCAAAGTTTTTTTTTTTTTGAGAAAACTATCAAATAATATTTATTTTCGAATGTAAACCAATTGTTATATGAATTGAATTTCCACCTCCGAGACTCCCCCGGGGCTCTATCTGAAGGAACTCTCAAATTAAATGTCCAATGGGAGAATTCGATTTTACCTTTTTTTATCAGATGTTTACCTCAATACCGGGAATTTTTTATTGAAACAAAAACAATTTCTTTTTGTTACCGAAGCGATTCCAGTTAGATTTTTCTCCTTCGAGCTTATCAATTTTAGTACTTTGAATGGTAATGTACAAAGTATATATTTTATTACACTTACAACATTTCTCTTCTCTTTATTGTATTTAGGGAATTTTACGATTTTAGGTATGTCAACCTCCGTCTACTGACAACTGAAAACCATTAAAAAAATAACAAAGGAATAATAAATGAAAGGAATATTAACAAACTATATATCATTTTAGAAGAGATCAAAGTCGGTTCTGCCGATAGTTATATTAATAATAAAAATTCTTAACAAACACCGTCCTCTGATTATAATTTCTGTGACATTCCATAAAAAAAGTAGTGTGTACTTTTGTACACACGTTAGAAGTTATACTTTTTTGGTGTAACAAGATAGAAATCTTTTCAAAAATTTTATCTTTCGCCTTATTCTACGTTTGTAGAAAAAACGGCACTAACAATAGATAAAAGGTATTTAATACATACATACTTTTTTTTAATAAAATGTTGACTATAGCTAACTTCAGGGTGTCGGTTTTTCGTGACGGTGTGCACGCGTATCGTAAAAATATGCTCTCAACATTTTTCCCTAACGCGCTAATAGAAGTATACGTATAAGTAGACGGAAACGAGACCGACCTTGCCACTCTCGTTGCAAAGCGATGTATCTGTAATTTTTATTAGAGATCTAAATTTTCCTAATGGAATGTTGCCAGATCTTAATCTACAAGTAGTAATAAGTGAGGTACTATTTATATTGGCATCCATAAACTATGGTACGGGTGGAGGCTAATTTTAAATTGTACGATACCAAATTTCTTTCTCGTTTGAAGCCAAATTAAAATATTCTATATTCTTATCATAAAATGACTTAACACTTTTGGAAGAACACTTATCGCTTAACCTTCATCTAAAGTTAACTTTGCTACAACACCAGTTTTCTATTTAATTTTGAAATCTATTTGAGACGGGGCTTATTACAATTTTAAACATATACGATAGTTACGGACGATAAAGATCTCTTGAAGAATTTGCAAAGGCTAGCGAACTTCTGCGTGACCAAAAGCACATCGAGCTGAATGCTGTAGGACATTCTTGATTTTCATTAAAATAGTACTATGTTAATTCATTGATCATGCTTAATAGCGTATAAAATTGTAAATAATTCCCTTGTCAAAGTAGATATATTTCTTTTTCAATTATAAAGTCCAGCATTACCAGTGCATGGTTCATAATATGCAGAGCACGCTGATCGTAAAAATTTTTTACAATGTTTTTTTTTTCCTTTAAAATTATGAATTTTCTGACACTTAATTTATTAATACTTGACATAGCGGATGTAATTATAATATGGTAATTGATTTCAAAATGAACATATCACTATGGACATTGAACACGTGGTTAGAGGTATATATATCAAATCTTAGCCATAGTAATAGTGTCCTTTGTAGGAATACTAGTTCTATTCGAATGTTCTAGAAGCGAACTAGCGTCTTATTAGTTAAAACAATATACTTATTTTTGGTTGCGATTTTATGTTTCATGGGTACATTTAGGCTATATATTTAATAGCTGAATAGTTGAAAAAGGACTTTTGTTAAAACAGGCAAGCAGACAAATAGGTATGTCGAGGTCAAACAAGTTTAAGCTATTTTAGAAGGTTTAATGTGTGTAATACTTGTTTGTATAATTAATTTTGTTATTCAAATGATGTATTTTATTTCTAAAATACATTTTCTAGATTAATTACTATTATTTTTTTTATACTTTATAGGTTAGCGTTTGACCACAATTTCATCTGATGTTAAATGATGATCTGAAGAGAGATAAGAGACTGGCTCTCGAGTGCAGCTGCCGAAACACATCAACAGGTGCTTGGTGACAGGTTTTCAGCTTGAGGGTGGTATCTAAGCGGGTGGACTCAGAAAAAGCCGAACCACCGTCCAATGGCTTCATCACGCTGTTTTCCTTCACCGAAAGATCCGCCTCAGTTGCTAGAATTCGAACTTACGTTCTTCGACGCTGTGTCCGAACACGCTAACCAACTGAGCCATTTTGCTATTTTCATATGTTAACAGTTTTAATTTACGATATTTTTTATAGATGAAGAGTATATTAATTTAAGAAGGTTTTGTTTTAAATCTTCACAAATGTAACAGTTTTTATAATTTTACATTTTTAACTCATTCGAACTACTCGTGTAACTAGCTTTTGCCTGTGGCTTTGCTCGCGTTAACTCCTGGACTGTCCAAAACCGTAAAGGATTAAGTTCCATACAAACGAATGTAGACTTCATGTGGAATCAACAGACTATTTGCCAATAGTCTACAATGGGCATAAGCTTACAAAAATACCTGATTTTGTACAAAACTTTGAAAAATAACTAATTATGTACGGTATTATAAGACTATAAATTACATGTAAAATGTATTTTTAAATTATTTTTTCATTTCTTCAAACGTTTTTTACTAAACTATGAAATTTACATTGTACGAAGTTTTGAAATTAAAAACATAATCCGACATTTTGGGGATCTGAGTCATAAAAAATCAGTCGAGCGGTTAACGCATATTTTACTTATCCCTGGATCAAAAGGTACCCTATATCCTATTCTGTATTCCTGACAACGTATATGCTGATTTTCATAATGGCCGGTTGAGTAGTTAAGTCGTGAAAACGTAAAAAATAAACAAACATTCGCATTTATAATATTAGTGAGAATTAAGTGTAGAACACGTCTTCACATAATTTAACTGCTAAATACTTCGGCCTGTTTACACAAGCTGTAGGTACGAAGCTGACGTATGTACTACGGTGTCCTCGTAATGGAATGTTATTTCTAGTAACCAGCCTTATCTGGTTATTATCATTAGATGTCTATCGTATTTTACCTACTGTATATCCTCTAATATCCGTCGATCGCATCTTGAAAGTTTCAATTTTGCTATCATCAAATACAGTGCCAAAAATATTTTTAATCCGTCGGTGAAAGTAGTTTTTCGGAACAACAGTTCTAGTGACAATGTCTATACCACGATAGTTACTAGAAACTGTAATACCTCATAATCACTACATAGTATAAAACAAAGTCGCTCTCTCTGTGCCTATATCGCTATGTGTGCTTAAATCTTTAAAACTACGCAACGGATTTTGATGCGGTTTTTTTAAAAGATAGAGTGATTGAAGAGGAAAGTTTATATGTATAATAACATCCATTAAATAGTAGAGAAATACTGTTATTTTTGAGGTTTCTAATGTGATGTAAATAATTACATTTTTTCCGCTTAAATTGCCACCCTACGAGATTTATCAAAATATATTAATTGTTGTAAAAATAAAATAAATAGGTAAAAATGTAAAAAGTAAATAAGTAAAAATGTAGTGTATGAATATAGATATTCCAAAGATAGCAGGAAATCTTCATGGTATAGGGAAAGGGGAATTGTTTTACTCCAAATTTAACGCGTGCGGGCCACGGGCAGTAATGAATAAATCAAAACTACCGGATCGATTTTAATGATTTTTTCAGTGAATGACATAGGCTATATATTTTATACTCGTGCGAAGCGGGAGCGGGCCGCTTGTGACATAGTAACGCAAAAAATTGAACGATTAATGTAACATATATTTTAAACACGTTAAGCATATAGGTAGGTACAAGTAATCTTTATAATCAGTAATCCCAAAACAAATCATTACATCCAAAAACCTTTACAAAAAACGATTATAATTAAATGTACCTAATTTCGTTACTCAGCAGCATTTAAACATGTAGATTATGTAACCGTAAAACGACAAAGACAAAGCCATAATTTATTCTTACGAGGTAACCTATCTAGATTTCGTTCTGAGCAGTCCTTTACTATTCACATAGTAAGAATCACTGTCACGTTCCCGGGATATATTACGTTCGTAACTTTCTGTACTAAATTATAACGTACAACGGTTTTATGGGGCTACGAGGTGGTAAGGCTGGCCAGGAGTAGAACCGTCTTAATAATATTTCTCTTATATGAGAAAACTGCGTATAAACTTGGGAAGAGTTAACCCATTTCTATTATAAGAACTGGCATAAAAGTTAGTGACGAAACTTTTTGATATATATCAAAACTAGCATTTGCACGTGTCTTTATACACTTAATTATTATTATTATTTTATATTATAGGGGGCAAACGAACAGATGGGTCACCTGATGGTAAGTGATCACCGCCGTCCATAGACACTAGCAACACCAGGGGAGTCGCAAGTGCGTTGCCGGCTTTTTAATATATGTGGGCCTCCGGCGCTCTCACTGGCCGAACGAAACGCAACAGTGCAACCACTGTTACTTCACGTCGGTTTTCTGTGAGAGGGTGGTACTACCCCGGGCGAGCCGACCCATTCATTCTGAAACCAGTAATAGTTTCAGCGTAGCTCTACCACCTACAAAACATACATACCTAATAAAATTAGTATATATACCTTTATAGTAAGTACTATAAAGTAACGACGTTATAGGTGATGGTAAGCAATTCATCGCCGGCCGTCACATACTGACTTACAAACCTCTCGGCACTGACTTATCGTAAAACGTTTTTTTTTTATAGACTTTATAGATTTTAGCGTTTGATTACAATCTCATCTGATGTTAAATGGTGACGTGGTTGAAGATTGTGAACCTCTAGACTGTGCCAAACCATAAAGGTTTAAGTTCCGTAGAAACTAATGTAGACCGCATGAGGCACAGTTCGACAGTTTGTCGACAGTATGAGCTTAAAAAAATACCTGATTTATTACAAACCTTTGAAAAATAACAAATTATGTATTCTAGAATGATAAGTTTTATGTAAAATGTATTTAATTTTTTTTATCATTTGTACAATTTTTTTTACTGAACGATGCAATTTACAATGTACGATGTCGTGAAATTAAAAAATAAAAACATAATTCGCTATTTTAAGATCCGAGTCATAAAAATCAGCCGAGAGGTTAACAACATAAAACTACTAGGGCTCTCAAACGCAGCTGTCGGAATACACCGACTGTACCGAGTTTTACATACGATGTATGATGCTTATGCGTAGTCGGTAAATGGATACACAATAGGCTTATCCGAAAGTACATGCTTAGGCATGCGATGGACGCGTATTATAATTGGTACAGGGTGGTCGAGACCCAGTCCGACAAAATATCCCTGACCTACCTACCATAAGCCGAAACGTATCTTTCAAATTGTTCTATAATTGGAAGGATTCTGAAATCAGATAGGTTGTTCTAGTGATTACTTCCTAAAAAATTATTCACAACCTTTAGTTATCTCTTTGTACTATTAGTGTAAAGAGAAAATTTAAGATTACATCCAGATTCCTGTTAGCCTAAAATATTTTTTTTATCTCCACACTAAAAGCTCAAGAAATTTGTTTGTTAAAACGAACTAATGTCTGAAAATTGTTGTCAGATTAGAAAAAATATTTTTGTCATTTTTAAGCCTAATTTATATATTATAGAAAGTTCTAGGCTATTTAACATTGCATTACTAAGAGCGTAGAAATTACCATACAAAGTGCAAGTCACAAAGTACCTTAATCGAGAGGGAATGTTAGTGCCTTGACAGATTCAACAAAAAATAATGGAGATTAAATCTGTTATCCCGCGAAAAACATGTCCTTTTTTGTAACAAATTCTCACTGGATTCGCTTAATCCTATCGTGAATTAAATAAAAAATGTGAGAATCGCGGTTATCGCTACAAACTTTTGTTTTTATATTGAAGTGACTTAGATGTCATAAAATGTAATTATTGATTAAAATCTAAAAAAAATGTTAAATAAAAACTTAGTCTAATATATCAACATATATTCTAATTGAAGCAATTTAATTTTATTTATGTGGCTAAGATTAAGTTTCTATTACAAAATCTTATTTTTATTTTTCTGCAGACAAGTGTTGCTTTAGCCCCAGACAAGGTTAATTGCTTTTTTTTTTTTCTTTCTCCTTGATCTACAATGAACTAGGTATTCACAAACTTTTCACTTCTACAATGTAAGTTTTCGACAGATAAATTATATAAGCAATGAATGAGAATATAAGAAACTGATTAAAACTGTAAACTTTGAAAACTGACAGGTAATCTATTTTAAGAAATTTGTGGGTCTCTATAATTTTTTTTTTATTTTAATTATGTATATCTATATGTATTATAAAACCAAGTCACATTTCATATCTGTTTGCATGTTACCTTACCTCTTCTAACCTACGGAACGGATTTTAATACAGTTCTCACAGTCATTCAGAGATTTTTTGCGAAGGGTTTATATATATCGAACATATATAACAAATTTATAAGAAGTGCAGACAAATCCCTGTATTGTAATGAAGTTGTAAGGAGTTTTCTAGCACTTACATTGTAAGCGTGGGCTAAACTTTATACGATCAAAATCAAAATCAAAAATACTTTATTTAATTTAGGCCCTAAGAAGGCGCTTATGAACGTCAAAACTACCACCGGTTCGGAAAACATCCCAGTCATCGAGAAGAACCGGCAAGAAACTCGATCGGGTTTATCTTTTTAACATATACTTATATAATTAAAATTCATTATACATTAAAATCGATATCTCCATATCAATAAATAAAAAAATATATATTACGGTATTATACACCTCAAAATGTCTAGAAAAAAAGTAACTAAAGTAAATAGCTCACAGTAATCATTTTAATCTCTAAAATATTTTTATAAATAATTGGCTATTTGTGACAAATATAGTATTAATTCTTACACAATTATATACATTAGTTATGTTGAGCATTTGACGTAGATTAAAATTGTCGTTTACAGTATATCATTTTAATGAATCGTTTAGAAAATATGGCAGATTCGAAATGACTTGCCATGAAAAAAGAAAATGTTTGTGTGAAGATTCTTATTACCTTCTGTGAGTTTAATGACTTAAATATTAAAGCACCACAAAATGGATGTAAATCGTTCAAACACTTGTGATGCCACATTCTTAAATTGCACCCATACGAAGCTGGTGCTGGTCGCGCCGGTCTATTATAAAGGACACGTTTATTGAAATTTATACAAAAAATATGTTGAGCTATTTATATGTTTGGGTTTAACTCAGAATCGGTTTGACTGATTTTTATGAGATTTTTCACTTTGAAGGATGGGTACTACTTAAGTGATAAACTTTAAGGATTGCCAATAATACGTCTAGGGATATCATAAAAAATATAATTAAAAAAAATCGTAATATATGTGACGTATATGAACTTTTTTGCTGAATGGTATATAATATTTGTGCGCTATAAAATGTTTATAACAAAATACAAAACTACCTGATTATGTAAATCTACATGAAATAACTATAATGGTATTGGAATTGAATACTTATAATGATTAAAAATACCAGCGTGTGCGCTGTACCGTGATAACGGGCTATCGAACAGACAGTTCCATTATATTTTCCGATGCAGCAATTTATCTGCCAATGCTTTTTGTTGGTGAGTCCCGTAAACTATTAATAACGGAATCAATTTCAACATTGGCAATACCAATTGAATCCACTGGAATCTAAATCAAATTACATTGTACAACGGAATTACATGTTATTAATATTAAATATTTTCTTTACAGATATAAAAATGGATACAGCAATAAATGCAATGAATGCGAAGGAAAGGATGTGCTTAAATATTGTAGTTTATAATTAAATGATTAGTGGTAAAGACTATTAGAAGCTAAATATGGATCGCAAGCTAATGTATTTTGTGATAGTTGCGTTAATACTGCAAATAGTTGATGCAGAGCGAGCAACATGTCCTAGCGACCCTAACTGTATTTGCGGTGGCACACTTGCCATTGAACTCAGCTGCAACATCGACGGTGAGTGCATTTAATCGTTACACTAACGTTTTATTCTTCTTTAAAACTTAAAAGCTATCGAGAAAGTTCCAGAGTATGCTATCTTTAATAGAATTATTTTTTACTTCACCAAAAGATGTAACAGGTTTTCATAATTTTTAATATATTTTAGGTCGCATTGTGAAAATCAACTTACTACCAAATATATATATAGACATAAAATGTGAGAATGCAACAAGTCTCGATTATGATAAGTTACCTAAATGTGCCAATGATAAGAACACATTTAAATCAGTCAGCTTCAAAGACTGTCCACTACCGTCATCATCTTTCAAAGATGTACTGACCAATATGGGAGTATCTAAAACTATGGCTTTGATTTTTCAAAACGCAAAAAATTTGTCCGGATACTTCGATAGAAAACATTTTACGGGATTACAGGATTTGACAAAGTTACTACTATCGATAAAAGGTGTAACTCATTTACCGAATAATTTATTTGTCGACATCAATAAGCTAACTTGGCTGAACATAAGATCGAATAGCATTAATCTATCTGAAGAATTATTTAAGCCCCTAGAGAGGTTGGAAACTTTGGAAATTAGTCACAATCACATGACCAATATATCTTCAAACTTATTTTCCCATTTATCGTTCCTTAGAAAACTTTCGCTCTGGCAAAGTAACGTCACCTGGTTTTCTAAAGATCTATTCAGTGGAGTAGACGTCCTCGAAGAGTTGGACTTGAGTTCTAATGGGCTTAATGAACTACCAGCATCAATATTTAAGCCCCTGAAGAGATTAAAAAAACTGACACTGTTTTCGAATAAGTTTTCATCGCTACCGCAGAATCTGTTTAAAAATAACAAGGCACTGGAAACCGTCGTTATTTTAAACAA
Organism: Antheraea assamensis; assembly: GCA_035772565.1. Lineage (NCBI taxonomy): Eukaryota > Metazoa > Arthropoda > Insecta > Lepidoptera > Saturniidae > Antheraea > Antheraea assamensis. The sequence goes on along the minus strand of JAQQSE010000022.1, from coordinate 1,201,660 downwards.
TGACGATAAACTAAAAGGACTACCAAAACACTTATTTGGAAATTTAACATATTTGACACAGATATACATTCAGAGAAGCGGCCTTGAGATTATCCCTCAAGATGTATTTGCGGATTCTCAACAGATCACTAATATATCATTAGCGCATAATGATATAAAAACTCTACCTGAATCAGTTTTCAATGATCAAGTAAACTTGTTAGAATTAGATCTGAGCTACAATAAATTGACCGAGTTGAAACCTAAACTATTTTCGTCTCTATTGAGACTGGAAAGGCTTAACCTATGCCACAATTCATTAGTAGAGATTACGGGGTGAGTACTATTTATTACTTTAACAAAAATATAAATACCAAAACGGGGTACATAAAAATATACTATTATTCTTTTAAATTTTACAGGCCTGTGTTTACACCATTATACAGTTTAACTTATTTAAACATGGATAATAACAAACTGAGAACGATATCTACGAATCTGTTTTATAATACTGGACAGAGTTTGACGGTTTCTTTTGCGTACAATAAACTAAATTTTGAAGAGACCGTAATAGTGAATAACACTGAAACAACACGTAAATATTCGCCGTTCATGTACACATATAAATTGAAACTATTAAATCTGAGCCATAATGAGTTCGAAGTGGCTTTTCCTGATTGGTGGATGAATGGACATGAAAATTTGGACATAAGTTACAACAAAATTCAAGAGTTGTGGGTACGTATATGAAACTTATGGTTTTCGTATTATAAAACCGGCGGAGTTTTAGAAATAGAAAATTAGCATGTTAAGGCAATTTACATATTAGATTCAATTATTAAAATCATCCTTTAAAATCGCAGAAAAGCAAGCAAACGTTACCAAAAAATTTGAATAACGATTTGCATAGACAAAAAAAGGACGTTCCTCAATTTTCGATAAACCTAGTAACGTTGCAGGCTCCAGGGTAGTTAAATTAGTAGCACCTTAAGGAAAGTGCTTTCTTCGAGTAGTGAGTAGGTTATTATAATACTATTATGTACTCTAGTATTCTTTTATTTGTTTTATTCTATTTGTATACTACATTCTATGTGTTATAAATCATTTTTAGAAAGTGTAGTAGTTATATATAATATAAGTATAGATATTTCTAATTGTTAGACGAACGGAATTTGAATCTATTTTAAGCGTAATTATTTATGATATTTCATAATATTTCGTAACTTTTGTTTACTTTTCTAGTTCCGTCGATTATGTATTATTTTTTTGATGTTTGCCATGGTTAAGAAATGACTAAAATAATTAAGGATAATAATTATGATAGCAATCGCGAATGGAATACTATGTCATATAAACATCCTGCTTTATACGCTTCTGTCTACTGTAATTCAATCTTAGGAAAGATTATTTATACTAATAATTATCCGATATTTCAGGATGAAGAGCAGTTAAAAGGTAAATACAAAGACCTAATTAAAAAACCACCGAAAAGAATATGGCTGTCGAACAATGACATTTATTGTGAATGTAAAAATTATCTTTTTATACGCTATCTGCAAGAGAATCCGAAACATAAGGTAATTAATTTGTCTTATTTAATAAAAATCGAATTACACAGATTGATTAATAAACTTAGAGAAATGTTTAATTTTGATTGGTTTCAGATCGTGGACTTAAAAGAGTATTTTTGCCCGAATTGGACCGATTTAACTTGTTCCGGTAATTACATGATTTATCTTGGATTATTTACGGTGCTTAGTACCGTGTATATAGTCATTATAGTATTATTCTTTATCTACAAACAAGAAATCGTTAACGTTATAAAGAATAATGTCGGTTTAATATCTGGAAAGAAAACTACCAAAGATGAGTCTCAAAATGTTATTATTAAATATTCAGAACACGATGAAGAGTTTGTACTCAGAGAGATATTACCAGTTATAAAAACCCATAAGGATATATTAATACATTTGCATCCCATGCGTAAATCGAACGGTACTGGAAAGAAAATAAATCATCTAACTGCCTGTGTAAAAGATATGAAGAAATATAAAATTGTAGTTGTGTTTTCACCCAACTATCTGACAACTAATTACAGTCATGTGGATATAAAGAAAATCCATACGGAAATGCTAAAGGCGGAGAATACAGTTTACGTATTTGTCGATATCGGACCGGAGAATTCAATATACGCATTTCTGAATGGCCAACGTGACGAGATGAGGACCGTTGCATGGTGTGAAGTAAATTTTTGGGACAGATTCCTCAATCTAATATCTGAATACAATATAAAGTCGAAAGAAGTGTGCGATGATAAAATAAATGAAATACCTAATTCAGATAAGGAGTCCCCGTCAGATATTTCTTTCTCGAAACTTCCCGACTGGCCCGTTTGCTACGATATCAATTCACCAATAAGCAGTCAAGTTTAAATTCACCAACTGTTCGAATACGAAAGTGAGGTAAAGACTGAATTGTCCGCGATTTTAACAATATCAAGCTCGCTCATAATTTCAGTATTTTTGATTTCTATCAGCCAAGAAACTCTGTGTATAATGGTTCATTTATAACGTAGTAGACGATTAAAAATTACGTGTAAGTTTATAAAATTTTTACAAAAATGTATTTTATTATGTATAGAGGATAGGTTAATCTTATTAAATTCATAAATGTACATACGAGTATGCAGTAGAGGATACAGCAGCATTCACTTATAAGGTTAATGGTCAAACTAGCATTCTGTATCTATGTTCATACTTCATACTTCAAAGAAGTGTATGTTATGTTACTTTATGGGATGAATACACAAAATGTAAGCATCTTTATGTTAAGTTAACTGTAAATATTTGTAAGTCTAATATGACAAGTTTCATGGAAACTCCGTGTTGTTAAGAGTTGTAATTTGCAGCTTCAAATAAATCGTATACTGCAAGCGTTCTTTTTCTTAAAAGTTTCATATTGGACCGAATTATAAAACATGTATTTTCTTTTATATTGTCACATACTTTAATGTTTCGCAAAATTTATTTGTTTCATCACATTTTCGAATTCGGTGTCGGAGTACGCATTCAACAAACTATTTAAAGAACTATTGATTTTATAATCAATAATTCAAGGGTTCACTATTTCAGGTCTAATAACAACAGCGGTAGGAAACAATTTTATAATTGGCATTTGATAGCTCCGTATCAATTTAGGTTCAAACCTTGGAAATAGTATGTAACTTTCATGAAGGAAATCTTCAAAATAAAACTGTTACACTTATTTTATTCTAAAGTATCTACCAATCAGAAGCTAAAAGTGTGTCACTATATTTAAAAGGTGATTTCCTATCTATGGTCTCTTCAATCTTTAAACATTTTGTCAATTAAGATATGGTTAAAGAGTGGTTAAACTTTAATCCACGAGCCAAATCTAATACATAATAATGAATCCTACAATTTTAATAGTGAAATATGATTAATAAAAGATATATTCTAACTGTCGATTTAATTTAAGACTCATTTAGGTACAGAATAAATCTCACGAGTTACTCGAATCAAATCGGCGGAGCAGAAATATCGACGTGGGAAATACAAGTTGTAAGTGACAGTTAGTGGAGGGGTGTATTAAACGTGCACCATGGCAACGCTCCTATAACGAGGGGAAGGAAACGAGGGTGACTGTAGTTTTTATTATATAAGTGTAATAAAAGACACTTTCCACTCCGTAAGTTACAGCCTAGCTCATGTTAAAATTTTGGGCAAACATGCGCAGTTACATTTGGTTATATCATTTTATGAAAATTTATCTATTTAGTAAAATTTATAAGATTGACCAAACTGACCGAAACACAGGTTAAAATGATAGATTTGAATGTTGTACAATTTCAATTAGACTTTCTTATATAACTTTTAAAGTGACTGTGATTTACTTGACAGCGTGCTCGGACATTGCGGCAATCGATGTATGTCAAATCCTTCGAATGAGCCGGAGCTACGAGTGAAGGAAATCTTCGTGATGAAACCTTGGTAAAGCTTGTTCTAAGTCCCCCTAGCTAACTACCACCCTCAAGTTATAAATCTGTCGACAGGCCTCTTTCAGTGTGTTCCAAGAGCAGCACCTGAGAACCGGTCCCCTTTAGGTTTAATGATTTTCCTATTTTAGATCACATTGTCATTTACTATCAGATGATATTGTAGTAAAAAACGCTATAACATATAAAGTGTAAAAAAGAGATAAGAAACAGAATGATCCCCGAAACGATACTGTTAGGGAAATGCATCGACTATATATTGAGATAAATAAATATTGTGTACACATTTTATCGTGGAGTCAATTTTTGTTTTCTTTACTTTGTGTATTTGTTGATGACGTGCCAAACAATTTAACAAAAGCATTTCTTTTAATTATAAATAAGGATCTATAATGTTAATTAAAATAAATCCTGTTAGGATAATATTGAATTTAAAGAATGTTTTTTACAGTAATGAAATCTATAGTCATAAAGTATATGTCCAATAAAGAATTCTCCCATTACTCCCATTGGGGCCAATGCATTATTGCAGTGTTTTCCGTGGGGACGTAAATGATATTCCAAGCACGTCGACGAGTTCTCACTGCACGGCCCAAGAGGGTGAGCGAAATGAATTTCGTTCGAACAACCTGCGGCTATATATAACCGGCCTCCCTAGCGATTCCTCTACTATTACGCGCATTGATTAATTTTACGATATACTTTAGTTCTGGTCTTTGTTTTCAATATTGAATGTCGTAATATAGCTAAGACATAAGCTCTTTAGGAGTGGAAATGATCGTACATATGTTTTTGTATACATGTAAAATCAGAAGATTTTTTATGCAAGGAAAGTAAGATACATGCATGCATTTGTTAATGCTTCTAAATCTTTATAATCCTTTCATCGATTTAAGATACCTCTGTTTGTTTTTAAACTTTACTTCTTAACTCTTATGGGAAGGATTAAAGGCTAAATAATACTTTGAAAAGACTTTAGGGTTACCGGGAACAATGCGATTATATGGATGAATGGTAAAATGAAAGTTAAAAAAGGAAATATGTATGCAATGTTGACATACAACTGAATAGTCATTGTTCCGTGAAAATCGGTTGAGGCTTTTCGTATATTAACTCGAACAAGCAACAGACGATTATTTTATTTATGTATTGATTTGATTATTTCATGAAAACTACAACAAAATAAAGGGACTATCCGAGAAGCTCAAGATTGAGCGGTCCGCAAATTAAGTACATAGTCTGTCTCCGGTATGGCGGTGGTCAGGGCGGTTCGCTCATGTATTATTCATGGCGACGGATGCGAGGTACATTCCACCCGATATATTTACCGCTGACCAAGCTCACCGACGACATCCAAATAATACCTATACACATATGAATTACGTATGAAGCGAGCTTTACTGAGGTCGGGTGTGGTGGAGGTTGAGTTGCCCAATGTAAACGTCCTTTAAATACTGGACGTAAGGATATTATACTAGTTTGTCATAGTAACTTGAACCTATATTTACTAATATAGTTAATGTTTCGTTGTAATGGGATTCTTATTATTAAATAATTGATATAATGGAAATACAGATCTTCTGAGGCCACTGAACGTATTGGCTTATGATTAATCGATTTACAATTTTTCGTAGATAGTTCTAGTTCTAGTATCTTTGGATTCTATTGAACCTTTCCCATTTGTTTTTTAATTGATATTCTTGTATACATTTTTACCGACTATAAAAACAAAAGACGTGTATAACGAAATGGGTGGGTATCAGTTAGTTTATAATAGTCTTGAAGGCATGTCAACTCGATTTTATATTATTGGAACTAGACCTTGACACAGTGCTTCTACGAACGCCAATTTCTTCTTCTCGTCCGTGGTATTTCGTACCTGGAACAGTATATTTTTTAATTAAGTATAATATTATAAATAGGCTTTTTGTATATAGATGAATGTTAGTATATATGTGGAGGATCTATTCTAACACCGTGTAACCGATTATTATGTAGTTGGTAGGTTGGAAGAGGTTAGCAGTACTGCAAAGCAATATATACGAGTATATATATATATACCGTTCAAGCGATAAGTCACGGTGATGCTGTGAAGACTCGTGAGACCAACAGCGGATAGACAGTTAGAAAAACTGACGTAGGTTCGAATCCTGTCACCTGAGTCAGAGCTTTCGGTGAAGGAAAACATCTGGACAAAACCATAGCATGGTGGTAGGGCTTTTTCTAAGTCCGTCTGGTTAGCTACCATATTCAAGTTGAAAATTTGTCATCAAGCACCTGTCGGTGTGTTCCGGCAGCTGCACTTGAGAGCCAGTCTCCCTCTAGGTTTAGCGTGACTACCATCGTAGACCACATCATCATTTAACATCAAATCAGATAGTGGCCAAACACAAATGTATAAAGGATAAGAAAAAATAAAATAAAAAATCATGAAGACTGGTTTGCGTATGTATTTGAACGTGGAGGATACAATAGTGAAACAAGCGTGCGAAGCCGAAGGTATATGTATTATATTATATATATTTTGTGAGAAGATATTAAGTGTAGTAGTCATATACTTCAAAGAAAATAAGATACCGTAATAATTTTATGCAACTAAGTTAAAAGAAAACTGTTATATTCGAGTAACCACCACGTTCAGTTCAATTTAGCCGCCCCACTATGCCCTCTGGGAATTTGCTTAATACCTTAGCAGGCTGTTAGTTCACAGGCTTAAAGCTTGATATTCATGGGACAGCTACGCGTTCCGTGAGTTCGCCAAGTAATGTTAGTAGATACGGCTGCGAAAATATAATATCTTTGTTAAAACTGTCATAAATTCGTCAGTAAAATGTACTAAGTTATATAAAGTATATTGCAAGCTTTTGAAAATATTTTTTTATTGTAGTTTTTTTTTAATGTATTGCAATATTTATTTATTAAAATTGACCTGTTGATAAGTAAAAAAGAATTAAATATTGCACTGAGTATTTACTAAGTCATTTTTCTAAATAATTTAATTCCGTAATAAAAATTCCGTCGAACTCTGCTGTGTGACTGTCTTTGAAGTTCATTCGTACGTATATTCCAAATATGAGCCGCATCGGTCGGAATCGAGACCTTTCAAAATACTCACAAGTCTTCTCGTTACAGATACTAATCCCTTGGAGTCGGCGGTATGGTACGCGCTGGGCTACATCCTTTCTATATCCCATTTGCCGCGAAGCATATGTTTTTTGGCTTATCCGTTTTTGGTGGCACCAACATTCTTTCACACAAAATTTTACCTAATACATATCATTCTAATGTAACTTACAATTATCAATGTAATTACTAAAGGATCTAAGCCTGACTCACTATCCGCAACTCACGGGTATGTTTTTTTGACGACAATTTCTACTGACATTAAACAATTATGTGGCCTAAGCCTCGAAGAAAACTAGTTCTCGAGTGCAGTTACTGCTAAATACTTATAGGTTATTGACGTTAGATTTACAAATTAAGAGCTTGCAACCAAGTGGTCACTAGAAAAAGTCCCTATGACAATGATGTCATCACGATGTTTTTTTACCGAAAGCTCCGGCTCCAACAGATATAGCAGTTACAGGTGCGGGTGCACATTTGGTGCCTACGTCATTGGACGCATTGCTTGAATATGCTACACCTGCACTATCGACGCTACAAGCTACAAAACCAAGCCTACACAATTTGTATTTTCACTAGAAATTTTACAATTGTCAAAACCATTGACGGTAAACCGTAAATTTGGCAATTACAAAGTGACATTATAGAGCAAAATGCATGGAAGCATGGAAGAACGTAATTTGTAATATGTTTTTTCCCCCAAAATCATTATTAAGGTTTCCATCGTAAGCTCGTTAAGTCCAATTTTAAAAGGACTCTCTCAGAGATAAAATGGAACCAGTTTCAAAATACCTCTGCCCGTTATTTGTTGGAGATTTTTTAAAAGGGAATAAACGATCTTTATTTAGCGGTAATTGTTTCTATACAAATGGTCCAGAAAATTAAATTGCTGCCTATTAAGTAAAACTGGAGTTGCAATGTTTTGTTAAGAAAAACCCGAGTAGGATAAAAATATAAAAGTAGTTTTCAAGAAATACTTCTGACGATAATTTTAAACTAAGTAACCTACTTATTTTTCTTCAATATATGGAGATTATGAATTTAAAATCATCGAGTTGTAGGCAATAGAATAAAACATATATGTTTAAGATACAAAGGTTAAGAAAAAAAGATAGTGTTTTTAGTTAGAGACAAAATATTTCAGTATAACGAGAGCTCAAATTTTCGTTACTTGCATTGAAAAGATTATAGAGATAAAAATATACATATTGCGCAGAGACAGAGAGAGAGAGTCACAATGAGAGGGCATAACGCTTTTACTGACGAAAATATTCAAATATGAACATTCTAAATCTCCATATCGAATTACACTCGGAGTTGAAGAAAAAGTGTTAGAAACTTCGCTCCGGACGGCGGGCGTCTCCTGACCGTATACGTTTTTTATTTATTTTCATTTGTTTCCATTGTTTATAACTAAATACTAAGATATATTACTAGACCTTGGTATTATTTGTTATTATTAAGATTCAATAATATTGCTGTATTGCATTAATTGCTGCTATTAGTTCTATTTTAATAAAGAATAAATCAACTTATTAACATAAAAAGGTTTTTTACTACCCTTTCATATGCATTATTACACGCTTTTATGATTCTGAAATCACAGTTCAGCGATTTCTCATATAGTCTTTTTTTTTCGAACTGACTATACACTGTTGGCTTGTGGGGCTTTTATAGCTTCACCAGACTAATTTATGCAGTCTGGATTTTATAGAAAAAGATAAGATATTCATCTCTTGTTTATCTTGACGATTCTTCGCAACGACATACTCGACGACGGATTACAAGACAAGGTTTGATTTCTATAGATCTAAGTTGGCTGTATACGTAATTTATACATTACGCTGCGTTCCTTAAAATAACCTAAAACTAACTACTGTAAGTATAGAGTTTATTTCCGAGCACTATTTTTCAATATTCCATACACCAAAAGATACTCAAAACAAATAGCTGTGAGTCGTATTTAAATAAATATCCGTTGCAAAAACTCTTCCGACTTTGGTTCCGCTACGACACTTCGTTGTTCTGTGGTTATTTTTATTGTGCTATTATTATCTTTATTGTGCAGTATAATAACGAAATATATTTACAATAGTTCATTTTAAAATACACTAAGTGCTATCCGCGGCTTTGTTCTTGTCAAAATGATTCTGTTGTTTCACACATATTTCATCTTTATACCGAAAGCTGTGTCGTATAAAATTCTAAGTAATGCTGTAAATGCGTTAATTCGTTTGTTACGCTTTCACGACATAATTTCTCGAACGTGATTGGTTTATGAAATTTAGCATATATTATGTTGTCAGGATTACAGAAAAGTATATCGAGTATCTTCCACTTTAAAAGAAAAGTAATGTTCCCAAGGTATGCATGGAATTCATACTAACGCGAGTGAAACCATGAAAAAAGGCTAGTCAAATTTATTTTAAAGATTTTAATTAAATCCCGAGCGAATATAACTATACGCTTTTGAAATAGTAGATAGGATTGCGCACAGTTGTTTAGACCAAGTAATACTCAAAGCATTCAGGTATAGCTACTTAATTAATGGTTACAATCTTCTCTGTGGTTAGCGGTCAACGGGTTTCATTGAAATTGCAGGCTCTAATACTGCCAGAGCCAACTTAGTTATTAGTATGAAAGGACTTTGTAGATTTGTACCTTATATAACCAAAATAATATAGAGAACTTTCAACAAAATTTTACATTCGTCTATAAGTTCGCCTATGGATTAAAGCTTTTAATATTTATATAGAATTTACATGTAAAGTGATTCAGTCCCGTTAGTCTGTTGATGTTTTTTTATTAAAATCAGAATTTCCATAAAAAATACATTACAAAATAACACACAGATGTTAAACAATATTGAAGCGCTTCTTTGTAGGTGTAATTTAAACAGAAATATATAATTCCCCAACGCCATTGGCCATTGGATAGCCGTCAGCTTGTCGTTATGACCTTCTTGCGTTTCCATAAAAGCAATAACAGCTCTGTGGTAAACGTTAGGGGTTCAATGTTCGGTAAATATTTATAACTTATTATAAGACATTGAAATTATCTTGTATACAAAAATCATATGCCGCGTGAAAAAGTTGGTCTATACCATACCCGGATTTTGATTTGGCACTTCGGAGAGAAAATTGATATAGTCGGCTAATTTCGGTTTCGTATAGCGTTATCTTTCTATATCGCAGTCACTGCGTTGTGCGAAAGAGAGAACACTACATAAACAAGCAAGCCGATTTTAGCCAGACGTCTCACTCTTGTTTCCGACGTGCTAAATCAAAAGTCGATTACTGTAATTAGTATTCATTGAGACACGAAAACTTGATAGAAAATCACCAAGCAACTGCAAGCGGTCATATTTGGGCACGCATTGTTAAATATCACTCTCGTGATTTCTCAAAAAGGCGCCTAAAGAGGTATAACTTCAAAAAATCAAAAGTCCTCAAACAAACAAAAAAAAACCGTCTCTGGGGTTATGATAATATTTTTTTAGAATTAATATTTAAAATATAAATTTTATAGATATTTCAAATTTATTTCACTATTTAATACCTCCATTCGTTTACAGTCCACTATAAATTGTATCAAAAACAATTTTACGAATGCATAAAGAATTTTGTAATTTGCCGTAAATATTATAATAGCGCATTAATTAAATCCTCTAGAGTACGAACTTAATATTCCGTGACACGGAAAAATTCGAATAATAAAAACGGGATTACCGTGAACAGTACGGTATTACCAGGCGACATGCAACCCGAGTAGGTAAGCCAGGTTATCAAAAAAGCCAGTTTTTCAACGTAACCTCATAAATAACGTGACATTCATCTTCTTGACACTTGAATAACACGCCGGGCAATGCGAGACCCCATTAGCCTTTAAACGAAACAATGGGCAAGTGAAGAGCGGACAGTCTCGTGTCCATTAGGGAAAGGTTGAAAAAATTAAACAATGGAATATAAACTGTATACACATATAATGGACATAAATACAGTTAGTATGGACGTTACATAAAAAAAAGACAAAACCTAATATCCAAGCTCGCGAAGATATTATAACGTTTGAATTAACAAATTATTGGTTTATCTTATTATCTGTACATACAAATTTAATTGAAATGTCTCTTTGTAATGTCAAAATAAGTTTTTTAAGTACGAGTAAATAAGTATGAAATCATATTATGTGGTAATTATAAAAAAAAAAAAAAAAAATTTTTCATGTGTCCTCTTGTCTGTTTGTTCCGGATAATCTCCGAAACAGTTGGACCGATTTTAACCGGACTTTCTCTGGCATATAGCTGATATTATAACGCGTACTTATTTGATAAAAAGGGCTTCGTGAACATTTTATAATCTTATCAAGCAAGTGTCAAGAAACTCGCGTGCTCTACGCATACGCATACACTGAAGATTTTTTCCAAATTCCACACAGCTTATATCGCGGGTAACTAAGCTAAGCTAGGTACTAAATAAAAAAAATAATTGCTTAATCGAATACCTCGATTAAAAAATACATATTAGCTATTAATAATATATGCTAACCACTGTAAAATAATATTAACATTTTGTCTTTATCGGCAGGAGCTACGAAACGTACATTCTCTCCACCATATTTTATGTAGTGACTAAAGACTATGTAAGATAAACTTTAATTGGTGCTATAGTGGCTTCCGAGGTCTGCCATGAATAAGTTGCTACTCCGAAAGACTAAGTAGGAACGCCTCTTGAATTAATATGTACGTGTTGCAAGCCACATACTTCAGGTCGAAACGCAGTAATGCGAGAACTGTCACTTTATTGCGAATATAGGTATAATAACGTGGTACTATCGCAGTCGAACCTTACATACATTATTTAAAAGTAATGATGCTGAAAAGTTTAAATATGAAAGTAAATAAATAAGTGTAAATGAAATTAACTTGAAGCTTATTATGTTATGACGAACGCTATAAAATATATCGTTCGTAATAAATATGGAAGGCGCATAAAAAAATTAAACCAATAATTTTTAATACGTATACGTGCACTAGCTGAACCCGCGACTCTGTTTCTGTGAAATACAGGATAAATGTTAAGGTATTTTTATAAAACTTCTTCAATAAATCATGGTTTACTTCATAAGTTAATGTTTATTGCTGGACCTTTTGGTGCACAATATTTCTTACTGAAACCATATAATTCGATTGGTCGACGTAGGTATATTTGATTGTGATTACCAAATTATTTATTTTATTCGATTAAGATTCATCTTTTGCATGTCGCGTATAACGATTTCAATTTGCTTTGTGACGTAAAGACGGTCGGTTTTATTTTGAATATAATAATGTCTATAATACTGTTGTTTTTGCTTTAGTAATTTTTATTCCTCTTGTTTACTCCTTTATGTTGGTTAACTATGAACGGTTTAATTAAAATATTAAAAAGCAATAGAAACTTCTAGTTGTCCTTTACATATATCACTTAATATAACAAATCAAATACTAAAACTTATGTAACTATCGGGCATTTAAGAATATAGAGAGACGTTATCATTTAAAATATAGCCTTATTTATGTGTATTAACTGAATTTTTTTTTTCGTGTGTTCTCATCTTATTAACTTAAAAATTGGCAAAAAAAACAAATCTATCGTAGACTAATTCTCGCACCACAGAATTAAAAAAGTGGAATTTGTAATGCACATACAAAAAGTTATTATCTGTTTCTTATTTTTTTCCACAGAATGCAGGAAAGTTATTTATATAGTAACGTTTTTTTTTTTTTTGGTGAATATTTTGACGATGGCAATGATTTTTACGTTTCCAGACAATTCGATTCTCGCAGGGCTTATCACGCACACGCGGTTCTGCAGTCTCCTTGTTTAATGGCGTAGAAACTGTGATAAATTACGCCTTAATGCTCTTTTTTCTCTCTCGCATAGAGCCTAACGTTAAGAGGTCGTGTTTTATTGTTGAAAAATATTTATGTATAGGTTCAAATTGATAGTAACCTTTTTCTATTTTTATAAAATATCTGTTATTATTAAAAAAAATAAAAATAATAATAACCTTTTATAAGAAAGCTCTAACTAATACGCGTACATAAAAGGAAGGTAGACGCTTCTTTGAAAATATCTTAATTATACTCATTTTTTTTCCTAACTTTATTTTAAGCTAGTCGTTACATCGCCCACATTTTTCATTATGTTAACTATATTTTTAAATACTGACCAAACGCATAAGCACACACCGCTTGCCCCATTTAGGTAAGAATACGCTAAACGCGTAGCGTCTATAAAAATTATACTTAATTAATACTTTCATAACTTTATATTAGATAAAGTTATCGTGACAAATTAAATTTCTAGATAAGGACCAAGTGTCTAAGCAGTAAAGCTAAGTTAGGCCATAATCTACTCAGTAGGATTTGACTGGTACGCGCATAATAGCAACCTTCTATAAGTGTATTTATATGAAACAGATTATGAACTTTAAAAATATATGTGACGACACTTACAGAACAGTGTAGATATCTTTCCAATCAGATGAAATAATCCATTAGATTTAGATTAATTGAAAATCAGATATAATATAGAGAGTATTCTTTCAAGAATCAATAGAATCATTTTACAACTGATATCGTGACAACCAATACAGCTTGTGATGTTATTGTTACAATGTTCTTTTTAACGTAAGGGAAACCTGGGCATATATTCAGGTGTTGACAGTAATGAGAGATAATGCAGAGTATGCAGTGTGTCAGCCATTATACTCTTATGAAAATTGAACGAAGAAGATAAATGTTTATTTAGGAAGAGAAATATTTCTTCAGGAACACGATATCTAATATACCAGGAGTTATAATTTGATTACCATTACCTATTATTCTAAGAAATGTTTAGACTTGCAGTGGTGACGTATACCCACATATTTTTGAATGTGTGAAGTGTGACGTGGGGCGAGTAGTGTGATGCGCATGCGTAGGACAGAAGAAATAAACAGATAACATAATTAAAAAAAAAATTGTAAGCAAGGTATAATTTTGGTTTCATTTTTTTTTTTCTCTATGCATAAAATATATTGTTAAGATAATAAACAAAGCAGATGAAGTCATGAGTATCATCTAAGATTAATGAAGTAAACACAAGTTGACTTTCGTAGGTGGTAGAACTACGCTGAAGCTATTACTGGTTTCAGCATGAATGGGTCGGCTCGCCCGGGGTAGTACCACCCTCTCACAAAAAACCGACGTGAAGTACAGTGCTTGCACTCTTGCGCTTCGTTCGGTCAGTGAGAGCGCCGGAGGCCCACATATTTAAAAGGCCGGCAACGCACTTGCGACTCCCCTGGTGTTGCTAGTGTCTATGGACGGCGGTGATCACTTACCATCAGGTGACCCACCTGTTCGTTTGCCCCGTATAATATATTTAAAAAAAAGAATATATTCTGTTGGTACAATTTATCCACACTATGAAATATTAACCAAAACGATACACTTGACCACCGTTTCAAATAAAAATTACTTTTGTTTTTCGAATTGAAATTCACTGTTGACTTCGTAAGACCTTTACAGTTCCACCGGACGACCTAATAAGAATTACTAAATAATGTCTATAGTACATTAATTACCCTGTAGCGAAACAATTAAAAAAAGAGAATTTATGCAAACAGAGCCATGCTTGTATCTCGTATCTATATAAATTGACTCGTATTAAACATATTTACAACAAAGCTAATTATGCCTAAAATACATATGCTACATATAAATTTGGGCTACATTTATTTAGTTATTAAAGCGAAAATATACGAACTAAACTTAATGTCAGCACTGTACGTACGTACGGTCTGAACCTTGAATATTCAATTTAGGTTATAAAGTCCGTAACCCGAACAAACTATTTGATCAACGGTGGAACATACATGTACGGTTGAATACACGACACACATCGACAAGACAGACTAATGAAAAAAGGTCGCCATAGAGGTTTCGAACTGAAAACATTTCCAACCTTGTTCCAGACTTATATTTATTACAGACAAGTTAATACCAACCCGCTTCGCTCGGCGAAAATTAAACTTTAGTAATCAGTGATAGAAGGCTTCTTGTTATTCATTACATATTGTAATCAGATTCCATACCAAATGTAATTATAGTCCGTTCAGCTACTTTTTTTTTATATTATAGGGGCCAAACGAACAGGTGGTTCACCTGATGGTAAGTGATCACCGCCGTCTATAGACACTAGCAACACCAGGGGTGTCGCAATTACGTTGCCGGCCTTTTAATATATGTGGGCCTCCGGCGCTCTCACTGGCCGAACTAAACGCAACAGTGCAACCACTTTTACTTCACGTCGGTTTTCTGTGAGAGGGTGGTACTACCCCGGGCGAGCCGACCCATTCATGCTGAAACCAGTAAAAGCTTCAGCATAGCTCTACCACCTACTTAAGCGGGATTGGTGAATAAACATTTTTCATATAAACATTCATCCCCTTTCACACATCGCGTTTGGGGTTGAATTTCCAAAAATCCTTCCTTAGTACCTACTCCTACCGTTTAAAAGGAACCCATCCACACGCAAAATTTTTACTGTCCTAGCCTCAGGAGTTTCGGCTATTCATTGATATGTCTGTCATTCAGTCCTTAATTATTTTATATATGTAGTTTGGTCTGTATATTTATTTTTTTTATTTTTATTTTGTTTTGAACCTTTACTACTGGCTTTCCACATTTTTTTGTATGTATCTCTGTATGTATGTTTCGATTTAACTAAAAATGTAATATTCCCAATTGTAATGAAATTGTCTTATCTATCTGTTATTGGTGGATTATAAAAATTGATAGCCGTAATTGATAACCCCGAACACAACCATTATACCAGGAAAGTTCTAAATATATATCTCGAAACATTAGTCCTCACTAATTACTCAATGACATTTCTCAGATTTCACTTGAAGATTAAATCGTCGGCGAGAACTGAGCAATTTGTTTCAATTAATTCACCGGCATGATGCCCGGCAGATTCACTGAATCATTTTTCCCCGCGGCAATGCGGAGACATTGACAAATGGCCAAATTATACGGTGACTTCACTATATGTCGCCCAGTAAATAGCAAGAAAGGGATAAGTTTTCCGAGAAAGAAAGAAATAAAGAAAGAAATCGTTTATTCATAATGCACGAGACAATATATAATGGACAAAAATTCTTTGCGTCAAGAGATTATGAATTGGTGTCCTGCTAAGCATATGCTAAAGTATCACAGGAAACACTTAGTGCTGATTTTCGTCTGGAATCTAATGCAAATGACAATGCATAAGGAAAAAGACATCAATAAAACAATAACTGAGTACATAATAGACCATAATGACATGACATTTAAATATATGAAGCAAACATTGCAGGCAAAATAATATATGTATGCATACAACTTAAATGTTTTATAGGTAAGCATATACAAACATTGCGCCACCATATTAATTTGTATATGCTATTTGTATATTGCGCCTCCGATAATGCCAATTGTTTTTTTCTTCTATTTGTAATTGTCAGGGCAGGGTTTGTATGAAAGAAATTGTATGAAAGCGCCCACGGAAAAGTGAGAAATCAGAAGAAATTATTACATGCAAAATAATATATGTATGTACACAAAATAGATGTATAATAGGTAAGGATACATAAACATTGCGCCATCTATTTTACTAATTTTTTTCCCTTTGTTTGTAATTGTTAGAACAAGGTTTGTATGAAAGAAAATGTTTGAAAACTCGCACGGCAAATTGAAAAATCTGGGTAATCAGTCTTCATATAAAAAGTGAGTGAGTCGGAGAAACGGAAGGCAGTACTGGGATCTGCAAAAATATTGGCAAAAGTGACAGATAGACGTTCATTCACCAATATTGCCATTTTATATCCAGAGATCTTTAAAAGTTCGGTCAAATCTAACAAGTAAGCCAGTCGGTACATCACGAAAGGAAACAACATGGTTGTATTCGATATTTCAACTTCTCATGCTACCAATGAAGTTTCCCAAATGGTATTAATGTATAGGAAAAATTTGGCCTCATTTTCTTCTTTACGAAGCCGGGGCGAGCAGATAGTTTAGGCCAAAAATGTTGTTTATTAACATACTCCATAACGTTTCGACCCAAAGATATTGAGGCTGGACCGAAAATATATCAGTTTGAAAAATCACTGTCCATTTACTCGTAATGCAGTGGAACGCTATAGATAAAATTGACCGATTCGTACGATTACACGTAGTAGGTGAGACGGAGGTGGTCATATTTTATAGTACGTGTATCTTATATTTCATCTAAGATCGATAAGGATTGTATGACAGATTACCATGAATGTAATAAGTGTTTTTCAATGTAAAGTTTTTAATGTTTTCTATGTTACTTTAATTTACTACTAGATGGCGCTGCAGCGAATCAACTTTGACACACCGTAAAATCAATCTCCATGAAAATTGTTATGCGAAGTTATGCATGCGAATTGTGATGGAATAGAATACAATAAATAGGCGCGTAGAAGTGGATAAAGCTAGGGAATGATATGTTTAATTTAAATTTCGATACTATACACGATTTCTATTTGACAAGTTGTTAATATCACAGAGAATGAGGATTTTTAGAATAAATATTATTAGTAAGTTATCATAGGAGTCTACTATAAAACAATGTTTGTGAACGTGGGCGGGAAACCCATAATAAGCGTGAGCTTTTAGTAAAGGAAAACCTCACGTTGCCACCGTAATATTATTATGATGCCTCCATATAGTTATAAATGCCACACTGAGAATATATTTAGTTTTCCTTCAAGACTGAGCATGTTACAGCTTTCATCCTCATCACTATATTCATCTTATTTCATATTAGACATGAACATACAGAAAAGAGATTTATTGTTTATATACTCGTATTTATGTTACACAAAACTAATAAACAAATAACAATAAAATAAAGAACAAGTTAACATAATATTAAAAATAACAACGTGATGCATTAATTATACAGTGAATAACAAACTTTTTTTCTTTTTTTTCGAACTGACCTACACTGCCGGCTTAATATGCCTTCACAGTTCCACCGGACTACTAAGGGGAGCGCTTAGGGCACTCACCCGATTGTTTTTTTAGGCGAAACATCTCAAGGGCACTCGGTGCACCTCGGCTTGAGCTGTCGCCGGATTCCCGACCTAACTAAGCTAGCTAAGCTATCTATCCATACAATACTCATATATGAATTCGTGAAAAATGCATGTGTGACCATACATGTTTCACGAATGTATATGTGTATTTGGTATCTGACTACTGTGTTATGTGACATATTTCAGTCCGAAAAGGGCAAAAAAAAAAACAGCCCACCACTGAGTGCCTAGGTGAATAACAAACTATGGAAGACATCATTATATTGCTGGTAATTGTTATTATTGACAATGGCAATGGTCGGCCGACATATCAACGCACAGTCCAAACTACTAGCGCTAGGACCGTGAACATTTGCATACGGGTTCCTTTATCACTCGCTCACTCACTTTTCCTTTTTTGAGCAATAAGAAAAAATTGTTGGAAAAGAAATCCTTCCTTACTGCTCATCTAAAATACTGTATATAGATATAAAATAAACAATTGAAAGTAATTACTACACAGAAATCGCGTGCAAAGTCACGGCAAATCGATAGTCTTTGGTATTTAGCCGTTATTGCCGTGACAGTGGTATTTTCTCAGATGCTGTCATTAAAATTGCGAACGATTATAAAAAAAAAAACCTAAAATTTATGAACGAAAAGACTATTTAATACAAAAAAGAAGAAAAAAAAACAGCGATAGGTACTTTATAGTCATTAGGGTAAATAATGATGTTTAGGTATACAGCTATATTGGAAGTAATAATGAGCCCATTGGACGACGTCGAGTAATGAAAACAGATGACGTTCGACCGGGGAAGGTTTCATCAACTGAAATTATGTTTCCCTTTATAGCGATCAGACAAGAGCAGAAGTGCGCGTTTCTATAAACGTAGTATTTATTTTGTGTGTTAGTGTAATGATAATTGTAATCTCTAAGTACTATCTATCTCTATAATTTCGGTGTCCGTGTATCCGTAATGACATTTTTGTACTTATGTGTCCAAATTTTATGAATTCCCTAAGATATCCGGAACCTTCATTTTGCGCAGGCTGGCATTGTGGCATGGATTATTCCGTACGGTTTTCTGATAAGATTTTGTCAGAGATTTTTTCAGAAAGGGATATCGAAATATGTTCTACAAGGTCGACAACAAAGCAGTGATATCCCTAGTGCTGCAGTTGCCCATAGGCTGAGACTTAACTAACCCTTTACCATCAGGTGGCTTGTTTGCCCTTTGGTAAAAATAAATATTAAAATTAAAAACATATCATAATATTAAATAATACTTTAATATCATATACACGATATTATAGATTTTAAAATAAAGAAAAAAAATTACACAAAAAATTGAAACTAGCAAGAATTCAACATAAAATTAAATGTTACAAGTAACGTCAAAACTATAAACATGTTTTATTCACCGATTTGTTTATCATTTGATCACTTAACTTGAATATTTAGATTTTTTTACGAGAGAAATTCATTAAATTTTAATCTATGAGGCTTAAAATCTTCGCATTAATTTTAACTAGACTTAAAAAGGAGTATAATTTCTATATTCATGTTTGAATGCCTACCAATAGATGATAGTTGGTATATATGCTTATCAAATTTAAAGAGTGTAACTTGATTATTAATCAAAAATTCGTTATCAAGGTGCTTTATTAACCTGGAAATACTGACTCGTGGTTCAGAATCGCTCGTGGTTCAGAAAATAGAATCGCCATCTAACAAAACCAGCAAGAAACTCCATTGGGTTTTTAAACCCTTCGGCAATAAAACCTGTTTGATATGATACTTGAACTCATAATCCTACTTGTATCTCTTAATTTTAGTATAATAAATTGTCAACGAAATAACGCAACAATACCTTATACTAGTGAAAATCACCATAAAAAGAGAACACGAAGGACGATGTAAGTGAAATATGTATCAAGATAGTACATGTTTGTTTACCACACGAAGCAAAACATTGGAACGATGCCAAGGGTACTGACGGAGGTATCAATACTCACTGTCACTTCATATATAAGTACTAGCTGAGATACAAGAAAACTCCACGAGGCAAACGACACTGTTATTTGTACGTGTCCTTTAGTGTCTATATATAAAAAGCATATCTGTAAAGATTTTATAAGAATTTATGAAGACACTGGGCTGATTGGGCTGAAATCGTAAGTTGAAGTTGTTCATAGAAATTACCTTTATATGGAGAATATGATTGTTAGTTGTCTTTGAGTTATGTTAACATAAACGGTGGTCTGCAATTTCACACGTAATTACTTTTCTAAATTTATCTTACTGTTACCACAGTTAAGGATGCTTAAATAAATCGAAGCGATGATGGCTCAGTTGGTAGTGTGTTCGGACACAACGTCGAAGGACGTAGATTCGAATCCTAGCAACTGACTCGGAGCTTTCGGTGAAGGAAAACCTCGTGATGTAACCATAGCATGGTGGCAGGGCTTTTTCTAAGTCCGCTTTGCTAGCTACTACCCTCAAGTTGTAAAATCTGTCGCCAAGCACCTGTTGGGGTGTTCCGGCAGCTGCACTTGAGAGCCAGTCTCCCTCTAGGTTTAGCGTGACTACCGTCTTAGACCACATCATCATTTAACATCAGATGAGCTTGTGGTCAAACGCTAACCTATAAAGTATAAAAAATAAAACTATATAAAGTATGACTCTTTACACAGATAGGCTACTACACAACTAAGACGCACGACTTCGTGTCTCGGTGACGTAAGTATTCACACTTCGACTATTCTCGGTTGTCTTAAGCCAGTGGTCGACAAACTCGTTACCCAAAAAAAAGCCAAATATATACAAATCAACCATTTGCCAAGATTGAGTTTAACTGCCAAAGCACGAAGTGTTTTAATTATAATTAGTTAGTTTCACAACCGTTTTCTGTTGCAGTTAGACGTAACAGCGGCCAAACAGTTCCGAACGGAAGTGCGAAGTAACGTCCATCCTAAACTTTAATTATGGATTTACCTGCAAAGTAACATCTGCATTAATCAACTATTATAGTAGAATTATATTTATCAAAATTATTAGGATTAAATGTACACTCTCAAGCTTGTCTTGGCTAAGTATCTTTTAATTATTTTTATGTGTTTCACAACCGTTTTCTGTTGCAGAACGACAAGACGTGACAGCGGCCAAACAATTCCGAACGGAAGTGTGAAGTAACGTTCACTCTAAACTTTAATGATGGATTTCTGCAAAATAACGTCTTCTTCAATCAAATATCAAATATTTTAGTAGAATTATATTTATGAAAATTATTAGAATTAAATGTACACTCTCAAGCTTGTCTTGGCTAAGTTTTTTTTTTTTTGCGAGCGACCAGCCGTTCAATCGTTATTTTCGAAAAATGTGCCTCTTTTCTGTAGGCTTGCGTTTCAAAAAACCAAAGTAAAAGAGTGTAGGAGACGCATGCGACTGGCGAGCCACGGTTTGCCGACCACTGTCTTAGGCGAACGACACGCCCTCAGCTTCCGATACTTTTTAACCCGCATTTAGCATGGTAATTAATGCCAGCGCTTCGAAGAGTCATAGCATAGCGATTAAAGCCTATAACCTTCCTACAACAAATAAACTACACATTTAAACGGAAGTTTCATAGGTTGCCGCGTTCGAATAAAATAGAAATAAACAATCTCTTGTTGTTGTACTATTTATAGTATAGATATTATTATCATGTAGTTTGCTAGGTCTAGTTTGTATACAACTACATAATCCATTCCATATAAGATATGGTAATATACACACAACCTTACCTACACTCTGTTTAGTAACTGATTGATAGCAATTTATCTCATAAGATACCTAGCATCAAAAGATGTTTTAGAGGAGCTCACAAACGCGGAAAGATTTTCTTCAAGTAAGGTCACAATTTTAATTACACTTCAAATTAATTAACCTACCTTCTGCCCTTGATTGATGATCGCTTTGATCTGTTTTCATGACATTTAACAAGCAGTTTGGCATGACAACGCTACAAACATGATAAGCCAGAAGAAATTAATAATTTTTAAGTGATCGTAGTTGTAAACACCTTTGTACTATAATATACGGAATGTAGTAGTACTTTGTAGGTGGTAGAGCTACGCTGTAGCTATTACTGGTTTCAGCATGAATGGGTCGGCTCGCCCGTGGTAGTACCACCCTCTCACAGAAAACTGACGTGAAGTAACAGTGGTTGCACTGTTGCGTTTCGTTCGGTCAGTGAGAGCGCCGCAGGCCCACATATTGAAAAGGCCGGCAACGCACTTGCGACTCCCCTGGTGTTGCTAGTGTCTATGGACGACGGTGACCACTTACCATCAGGTGACCCTCCTGTTCGTTTGCCCCCCCTATAATATATTAAAAAAAAATACGTTTAAACATGATACTATGTTTAAAAGATAAAATCGAATAAATTCAACGGAATTGGAAAATAGTTATAACTATGAATTTATACAACTACGAAACACTGTCCACGACTTCGCTTGCGTTACTGTGTAGTGGTGTGGTGAAGGTCATATCATCTACACACTGACTTGAGGAAATTATCAAATTGAAATCATCCTATTTACCTACAATTTAAATATATGTCGAAATGCATTCATTCATTGCTTACCCCTCGAGCCGTTATGATGAAGCGATCGCCGTTCAAGCCACTCATGAAATATGCATGGGCCGAGAATGCGGCAATTTGCCCAATGTATTTCTCCGTCCCATAAACAGGGCGCAGAACTCTCATATTGAGAATACGCATTACATTTAGTTAATATATTAGAAACGTTTGACGATTTATATTTTTTGACTAACTTTAATTTTATCCAGATTTATTTTAAGAAATTGATGATATATATATATATATTTTTTTTTTCCTGCAGACCCTGTTGGTCCGCACCTTTTTTCTGAAATAGCGTTGAATATAAATCATTAAAAAAATCTAGTACAGCTTGAATACATATTCAAGTTAGCAGGACATTTATTGTTTTGTAAGCTTAGCTAGCTACAGATATACTTTTTTTTTTAAAGTTAATCTTAGTCATTCTGGATTTTTGCAGATTTTTTCCGCCTTAATGGCGTGTATTTATTATTATTTTTTGTTTTTGTTTGCATTTATGTAATGCCGTACCATAACAAAACCGTACCGTTCCAAAGATTATATACTATATTTAAACATACACACTTTTCCACTTCTTTAAATTAGTAATATAGATATATAAAATATAAGACTTGTTAATTTACATAATTTGTTAGTGTAAATTTTTTTTTCAGTTTTTGTTGTCATTTGGAAGCCAGAGCAAAACTGGCCTCAACAAAGTTAGATGTCCTTTACAGAGCAGGACGGTATTTCACATCGGTTCACCGTCTTCAGCTGTATAAAGCGCAAGTCCTTCCACACAAGAAATACTGTTGTTATCTCAGGGCCGGAGCGCTTCAATATCATCTATTTTTACTGAATCCAACGTACATCAGCTCGAATCTGCGATGACCGGATGCTTTCCTTAGGGCTCGTGACTTTGGAACTTCGTAGGGACGTTGCGTTACTTTCCGTCTTTTACAAGATCTACCACGGAGAGTGTTCTGCAGAGCTCATGTTAAATTACGATGTGGTCTGAGATGGTAAACTCACTAAACCTAAGGTAGACTGGCTTTTTTTTATATATCATAGGGGGCAAATGAACAGGTGGGTCACCTGATGGTAAGTGATCACCGCCGTCCATAGATACTAGCATCACCAGGGGAGTCGCAAGTGCGTTGCCGGCCTTTTAAATATGTGGGCCTCCGGCATTCTCACTGACCGAACGAAACGCAACAGTGCAACCACTGTTACTTCATGTCGGTTTTCTGTGAGAGGGTGGTACTACCCCGGGCGAGCTGGCCCATTCATGCTGAAACCAGTAATAGCTTCAGCGTAGCTCTACCGCACTAAAAAGGCTCTCAAGTATAGCTGCCGAAATACACCCACGGAAGCTTGTTGATAGGTTTTCAATTTTAGAATGACGTCTAGTAAGACGAAAATAGAATAAGACCTTATTTAATACCATGCTATAGTTTCATCACAATGGTTTCCTTCACCGAAAGCTCCAACTTAGTTGCAAGGAACCAAGTAGGTCGAGGCGATATCCGAACACGACATCAACTAAACTGGCTCTTAAGTATAGCTGCCGGAATACACCAACGGATGCTTGTTAATAGGTTTTCAATTTTAGAATGACGTCTAGTAAGACGAAAATAGAATAAGACCTTATTTAATACCATGCTATAGTTTCATCACAATGGTTTCCTTCACCGAAAGCTCCAACTTAGTTGCAAGGAACCAAGTAGGTCGAGGCGATATCCGAACACGACATCAACTAAACTGGCTCTTAAGTATAGCTGCCGGAATACACCAACGGATGCTTGTTAATAGGTTTTCAATTTTAGAATGACGTCTAGTAAGACGAAAATAGAAAAAGACCTTATTTAATACCATGCTATAGTTTCATCACAATGTTTTCCTTCACCGAAAGCTCCGACTCAGTTGCAAGGAACCAAGTAGGTCGAGGCGATATCCGAACACGATATCAACTAAGCACTCATTGTATCGGATCGCTGGTTTTGAATCTTCATATTTTATGTAATAATATACGCTTATTATTTAATTTTTACCCCAAACAACTTGAAATAATTATGGTGTAAACGTATCGTGATCACGTTCCGACTTCTCGGAGAAATTTCCTCAACTCTAACTAATAAAGATTTATCGCCACGATAAAAAATTTCATAGCCAGCTCACTGGTCGTAAATAATTCGAGTTATACCTGCGAATGCTGATTTGACATGGGTCAGGGCCCCGATCACCAGTCATATATTATATTTCTTGAGCGCCGACATCACTATTCACGACTGCAGTGCAAATTGAAATTTCGCCTCAGGTACTTTCTTAGGTTACAGATGTTTCTGTTAAAAATATATTATCCAATAACAATTTATAAATTGTATTGTATTAATAATGATTTTTTAACATCGTAACAAGCGAGTCAAGAATAAATTCTCACACAGGTTACAATTTTGGCATAGAAAATTTTTTGGTATTTTTTTTTTTGTAAAGGAAAGAAGCACGCATAAAACATAACTTGGTCAAATATAATAAATATTTTTTGTTCGGGTAATAAGAGATTTTTTTTCGAACTAACAAACACTCTGTCCTGACGGGCTTTCATGTCTTCATCGAACTCTCTAATAAGAGAATGCAAGTAGACATTTCTATTGAAAGTACTTTCGTGAGTAAATATCAATCAGAATGTATTCTAAAATTAAATTTCATGTCAATACAATATACATGCTAGACTAAATTTAAATATGGAACACTTTTTTAGTACACAATGTTTTCAGAGAGATTTTTATAATTGCGAAATCCATACTTGTTATTAACCTCTTAAAACTAAATTTAAAAACTAAATTTTCAAATTTAGAACGATCACTGTTCTAATAATTGTGTTTCTTTTTTTATTATATCCACTTAAAAACATAACTTTTAACTTCATCGAACGCCATCAAATATACAGTAAAATGCGTATTAAGTCAATTTAATTAAAGCGTATTTTTTTTAAATATTCTATGAACATGGAACACATATTTCATAGTGAAATAAATTCTCATCGATTTTTCTCGTTCTTTTATATAACATAATAAAGATTGTATAAACAAAATTAATTCTACTCTACTTGTTTTTTATATGAAAATCTATAACAACTCATAAAATTAATTGGGGCAATTATTTGAATAATTAAAACAAACAGGTTGCGGGAAAGATATAGCACATTTTGTCCTACGCATATTAATTGTGTCGGGCGGCGAGCCTCGGAATATCCTAACCTATTAACTACCAGAACAAGGTATACAATAAATTGGGACTTTTCATATATAAATCAGGGTCAGGCGTGCCCCCAAAGGTCTATAGATAAACCCAAGCGTATAAAGAGAGTTGAGAGAGTCACCCGGGCAGCTGGGCCGTAGCTGTCGCGAAGTCTGTCACATTACAACCGGTTTTATGTGGATCCCGGGTGAATCTTGTTTTAATACCGTACGTTTCCTGAGACTTACACAAATTGAATCTTGCTTCTGGCGCTTTAAGATTATATCAACGGTTTTAAAGGGGAATAAAATCAAACCGAGCATTTATATACTTCAAATGTAATAGATTTAAAGCAATTATTACTTAGCGGTTGTATGCTTGGGCATAGTAGCATTGGTGAGGCGGATGCTCCACCATGAAGTTTTCATCTAAATTCATATTTCGAGACGGGGGTGACGTTTGTCCCTTTTGACCGATGCGCACTTTTTTCACAAGAACGAATACATCTCCGCCATAACTAACATAAAAAATAACGCTTTGTTTTATTATGAAACAATCATCGCATCCCTCGCCGCAAGACAACCTACATATTAGAAAATAACGCGCTTTGGTTCATTGTGAACCCAACACCGCATCTTTCGCCGCAAGATAACATATATATAAAAAGGAACCCGCTTTGGTTTATTGCGAACCCATCACCGCATCTATCGCCGCATGAGAACGTAGGCGCAACGCCGCATGTACGTGAACGATCCAGATCTTAACAACATCGAGGCATCAGGGGGCGATTCGGTAAGTGAAATAAGTGCTTCTTACACCCCCTATCGTTCAGACAGTCATTGGTTCATTACGAGCCTAGGATTATTTTCACGCTTTTTTTCACCGCATCCCTCCTGGTGGGATCTATTTACACGGTCCCACCAGCCCTTCCAAGCATCGATCGACTTAGATTCCAATCGCAGGATAAACCGGAGCTCTCAGTGAAAGTAAGTAAGTAAGGTAAGGCTTTTTCTAAGTTTGCCTGGTTAACTATCAGACTCGAGCTAGAAGTCTCTTGCCAAAGATTTATAGATGTGTTGTAGGTGGTAGAGCTACGCTGTAGGTGGTAGAGCTACGCTGTAGGTGGTAGAGCTACGCTGAAGCTATCACTGGTTTCAGTATGAATGGGTCGGCTCGCCCCGGGTAGTACCACCCTCTCACAGAAAACCGACGTGAAGTAACAGTGGTTGCACTGTTGCGTTTCGTTCGGTCAGTGAGAGCGCCGGAGGCCCACATATATTAAAAGGCCGGCAACGCACTTGCGACTCCCCTGGTGTTGCTAGTGTCTATGAACGGTGGTGATCACTTACCATCAGGTGACCCAGCTGTTCGTTTGCCTCCTATAATATAAAAATATAAAAAAGAAGTATTGTTCCGGCAGCTGCACTTGAGAAACATTCAGTCCCATATTTAGCGCGTTTACCATCTTAGGCCGCATCATCATTTAACATCATGTGAGAGTGTAATCACACGGTAAAACCTGTACAGCATAAATATTATAGTGGACGTCACTTTGCACTTCCACCTGGACTTGCGTGTAATTTGAATTGCACCACGTGTATCTGTAAAACCAAAGACGCGTTTTGATTACATTTTTGTTTGATTCCGTTACTAATATTTCGCTCTTTCTGTTACTAGATTTGGATGTATCTTTTACAGGTACACGTGGTGCAAATGATATCAAACGTTTTTTTGTTTCAGTGATACGTGACTGCTACTAATCAATTCTAGGCGGAAGTGCAAAGTTACTTACACTACAATGTCTTATGATAGATTTCTGCAAAGTAACCCCTAAATCAATCAAATATCTGCAAAGTATAAAAAATGATATAGAAAAACTATTTTTCGAATATGGTATAATTTTATATAGCGTTATTACAAATTTACCTGAATCACTTATATTGTCTGATACTTGCCATATTTTTTTTAGACATTATTGGTTGGTTTGTTGATTTCCTAAAATAAATAAGTTGCTTAATAAGTAACATTAACTGGTGAGGCAGACGTATAAATAGCCGTGCTCACTCTTGGCGGCTTGAGAACGTATTATGGCTGAGCACGTGGATACGTGTCAGCCTAAGTGCGTCTATAATTTGTAAAATGTGGAGGGCTCGTAAGGACCAACGAATAATGTGAACGATAGGGGGCGTAGGAAGCACTGAATTCGCTTATCAAATCGTCCCCTGGTGCCTCGAAGTTGATGGTCACTGGATCGTTTACGTACAGATTGTCTTGCGGCGAGAGATGCGGTGATGGTTTCACAATAAAACTGGAGCGGGTTATTTTTTACGATGTATATGGCGGAGATGTATTCGTTATCGCGAAAAAAGTGCGCATCGGTCAAAAGTGACAAATGTCTCCTGCGTATCGAAATATGAATTTTGATAAAAAATTCATGGTGGAGCATCCGCCTAATCATTAATTTAAAATGAAGTAATACATGGACATTTGTAAGTTACTGTCTTTTATTTTGTATTAACCGAAATATTCAAAAGAATTATTAAAATCAAAATTTACTTACCAATGTTATATAAAAGTTCTGCCATCAATTAAAAAATGAAAAGGAAATTTCCCAATCAAAATGCCAGTATCTTCTTTGTTTTATGATTTAACCTCAAGTTAGCAGGATATTTCTTTGTTAACAAAATTTCCTTTGAGCGAGATACAAGTTTACAGTTCTGTTTCTGATAGGAACGCGATTAAGGTTGTAAAGAAAAGCCAAACCAAAGGGTTACTGTTTACGTTAACATAATTAAATGATGTTTACGAACATTTTGATATAATTTTATTTACACTAGCTAGTCCCGGCGACTTTGTTTACGTGAAAATGGTTCCATTGTTTCATGGAGAGCACGTTTTTTTTATATGACTCGATTGTGCATTGTCTTTTTGTATTGTTATTTTGAGATTACTAATTGATTATAGCTCTGGCAATATTTTTCTTTACTGCTTAGCAATTATAAAAAAATATATAAATACTTTAAGAAGTCCTTTATCGGTTAGAAATCGCTTTTACCATTTCAAAGATTAGCACGAACAAACAACAGAAACATCAATTGTATTGATTGTAGTAGGTATTGATTGAAAATTTCTTAATATGATTATTATTCTAGATTGTTCTATATCTAGATGGTGTTATATTGAATCTTTAATATTAACTAAGTAAATAGTGAACTTCTTAAGAAGAAAAAAATGCTATTTAATGGTATCGTACATTTTTACATGACATCATTAAAGTACAAATTATTTGTAAAACTATGATTATAGTCAATATAGGATAGAGTGTATATTGTTTTATTTTTACACTAGTTTTATGTTACATTTGATCAGTTTTTTTAAGTAATAGGCGCCATTTGTCTCTTTGTACAAGATCTAAATCAGTCATGGCGAAACGCTTCATGTCCTTCTGGATACTTGTTAACAAAGTAGTCTAACGCCTAGCTCGTCCTCTCTTTTTTGTAGCTGTAGAAAGGTACTTTATGAATAATTTGCAAGAATTTATCGATATATATAAGAATAACGGACTGTCTGATTGCTGTCTGATGCCAAAGTACTAGGACTAGGACCCTGAAATTATGCACGCGGGTTCCTTTGACACTGAAGAGAGCTCTAAGGAAGGATTTTTGGCATTTCAACCCTTAAGGTAGTGAAACAGGGGATGAAAGTTTGTATGAAATTCCGTCATTTTTACATAAGCCAGTCACTTAGTTATTATTTTATCTATAGCTACATATTATAAAACAAAGTCGTGAGCCGCGTCTGTCTAGATGTTCGCGATAAACTAAAAAACTACTAAACGGATTTTAATGCAGTCTTCACCAATAGATAGAGTAATTCACGGGGAAGGTTTAGGTATTGTATTAGGTATGGTAGGTAGTGCTTAGTTTGTTTTTTTTTCTATAAATTGGTTAAAATATAATGCTAATTGTTGAAAGAATAGGAAAAAGTCAAGCCGCCTGGGAGTTTTCGTCGAAAACGCTGCCTAATCCCTTTGAGATATAACAAAACAAGGCATACTGAGATATTTCTCTTTTATAGATCTACAAAAGAGTCTGTGATGACATATACCTATATTTGTAGGATAACTTACTATACCCATCTATCTTCTAAAAATGGTCACATATAATAATGTAATTGGAAGGCTATTAAGACGGATACAGTATTAAACCTTATCAAATAAAATACATTAGTTACCTTAAACATTTCATGCACATAAGTATATATTTTTTATTATCAGGGCAGGACAACGTCCGCCGGGCGTGCTAGTGTATGTATAAAATATAGAGTCCAAAATAATTACGGCATAAGAAACGCGTGTAAAGTCGCGGGCAATGACTTGTGATATTTACTATAGAACGTGAATAAAATACAATAACCGATAAGCAATAAATATTTATAGTACCAACTATATAATTTAATTATACGTTTTATTGCTTTTTGTAACATTATCCCTACATTGAATATTCCTATTAGTTGGCGTACCTTATAACATTAATTCCCCGAGTTAAAAAGAAACCATTCTTGAAAATCTAGTTAAAGTCCTTAAATCTTCTCCACATTCCCGGTCTTGGCTCTTAAATCCGGATATCCGGTTTTATCTTCGGCTCCCCTTTTATTCGTCCCAAGAACACATTCCTAGTGTAAAACGTAATGAAACAAGAAGTAAATGGATAATATTAATCTGTATTATTACAGAAACAGTTTAAGGAATCGCATTTAGTAAAGCACATAAATATGTAAATAGGACACTTGGATATTGGTTCGTAAAGGTTGTTTTAAATTAAAAATATTGGTCACATTAACTGATACCATTTATATTAATATTATAGGGATTCTTAGCTATACTAATATTGTAAAATTCAAGAGATTTTTTTTGGTAGTTTGGACGCATTATGTAATATCTGAAAGTAGCAGTCAGATTTGAAAGAATATTTTTGCATTTTATTGTCTAACATCTTTTGTCTGCGGCTTCGTTGGCATTATTATAGATTTGACTTATATCTCGGAAACAATATTTTCCTCAAAATTAAAGGTACCTGATGAGACAGGCGTGTAAATAGCCGTGCTCACTCAGCGACTTGAGAACTTATATGACTTAACATAGAGATGCATGTCAGCTTAGCTTTGTCTATATTTTGAGTGTGTAAAAGTATGTGAACAATTAGGGGTGTATAAGAGGCACTTAATCGCTTACCGAAACGCCCCTGGTGTCTTGATATTGGTGGCCATTAAATTGTTCACTCGCATAAAGTTTGTTTTGCGGCGAGAGACGCAGAGATGATTTCTCAATGGATCCAAAGCGGGTTTTTTTTAAATATAATATGTATAGCGGAAATGTTGTATTGCGAAAAAAGTGCACATCAGTCCAAAGTGACAGACTTCTCTCCGTATCGACACATGAAACTAATGATATACCTTCTGCATGGCGGAGCAACTACTTCACCAGTATCCTATATGCTTTTTAGTATCGCTAACAACATGTATATAAAATTTCATAATCAACGGTTGAGTAGTTACGGAGTGAAGCCTTACAAACACACAACCCATTTTCACATTTATAAAGGAGGTTAGGTTTTATTGAGAAAATCATATGCCGTCTAACAACACGCTACAATACTTAGGACTGGAGCAGTTACTATATAAAATGTACTACTGAAAGTATTCTAAGTTAAATGTTAACAGTTCGTTCCGGATGACGCGATGCCGGGTGTCGTGGACCAAAGGCAAATAGAAATTAGATACGAATAACAACGCGAAGTACAGTTAGTAAATAATATATACAGAAGTATATATAAGAATTACCGACAATACCAGCGCCAATTGGAAGTCTCATAAAATATATACCTGTTCTGAATAAAATTGAAATCTTGAAATCTATGTAACGGCTTCTCTTACAAAAATGAGACTACAAAATAGAACGACAATTCACGATACATTCTGTAAACAAAGCGTTGCTTCTAGTAAAATTACGAACTGTATACTTACGTTATTTTATACTCCTGTGGATAAAAGACTGAAAATCGTGCTTCGTATATCATATAATAATATACGGCGTCTTTTGTTTATTGCTTTTAGACAATATGAAGGCGTGAAGCGGAGAGGAATATCTGAGGCTGGGGTTCATTATCTTTGTAATTGATTGAAACATAAAATGTGTTTGTATTCATTGTCACATTATAGATGTCTATATATTACGTAAACTGAGCTTTAAACCGGCAACCAAGTTATACTGAAGACGACACTGTTGGTTTTTGAAGTTCCAGTGCGCCTGAGTCTGTTTTGCAAGTAATTTATTTACCGTATTTAGTACAAAAGAAATACCGAATTCTACTTCAAGATACAACTACCCATAAAAATAATTTGTTACAGAATATATTTATAATATAATTATTTTGGCAATAACAAGTACTCGTTTAACCGAGAATTGTTTGTTGAAACGAAATAATTGCAATTGTTTTTGAAATAAAACCTATTATTAAAAAAAAAAAAACAAAAAATCCAGTTTTTTTTTTGCTTTTTTTTTCCATAACACGGTCAGTAAACAATTTTGTTAGATATAATTATAATTTGAATTTATTATTTTTATTTCAAATGCGAAAACAAAAATTATGGGCAAGTTTAAATTTGTTTGTAGATTTCTATAGTCCGTTTAGGAAGTATATAACTGTATGAAAATAACAAAGTGTGGAAATAATATATCTCTAAAATTTGAAGGATTTTGATAAAAGTGATTATGATATGCTTATACTATTTTTATACCTTAAATTCTAAATCACCAAAATTATCCTAGAAATGCGACACACATACATATATAAGGTTTCTAAATATAATTACAATGGAATCCTGAAAACATCGATTTCGTACCGCGTTATTAAATTTCGCATATATATATAATTTTTTATTTCGTACGAAGCGAGTGACACAATATTTCATTTTTCGCCTTACACGGTATGTAATTTTATTACTGGGATCAATTTTACGACATTCGATACTTTTACGGCTGTTGAGCCTTAAACGTGAAAGGGGTTCTATAACGGTCGCCATTATTCGCCCTCCTTTGTTCTTGTATGGAATATTGAGGAGGCGAAGGGCGATGGTTTAAAACAGATTCCTCGTATTTTACTGCCGGACGATAGGGATTGTTAGATTTACAGAGATACTGATAGCAGAAGTGTTATGATTTGTACATAGCTGAATATATAGAAAATTTCACAACCGTGTATATAGCCATTTGCGAAGGTTTTTTTTTTATACTTTATAGGTAAACGTTTTGACCACAATCTCATGTGATATTAAAAGACGATGTGGTCTAAGATGGTAAGTCACGCTTAACCTAGAGGGAGACTAGCTATCAAGTGCAGTTGCCGGTACGCATCAACAGGTGCTTGGCGACAGATTTTCAACTTGAGGGTGGTAGCTAGCCAGACGGACTTAGAAAATGCCCTACCACCATGGAAGGCTGAATATTATATGTACAGATAACCATATTGCTGCATAACAGACACAAGTGGTATACGTTATTACAAATATCTAACTAAATTAATAACTTGTATAAAAAAAACGTTCAACATTAAAATTTGATTTGATTAAAATGACATTCAGCAAAAAAATAACGTTTTTCTAATGAAATAAGAATGTATACAGAGTATAAATGCAACTTTTATGCAATAAACATAAATTATTATGTTATGTATTATGTTCTACGCAATAGACACACCATTAGAAGATTTTTTTAAATATACACACCATGTTTATAATTCATGTCAAAATGTATTGTTTAAAATTATCCCCCGATTTTATGTTTTTAAATCAAACTAATCAATTTGTATCACAATTAAACCTTTACCTTTACTGACTGTATAAAAGAAAAGAAAGCAAAATTAAAAAAAAAACTTGGTGGTAGGTTTTCATTTAGAAACAATTGCAATTCTGTCTTTTCACAAACAATTCTCAATTAATCGATTACTTATATTATTGTCAACATAGTGTATAAATATTACATAGAAATAAACTTTTATGTGTTACTGATTGAATGTTGAAGTAAACACCCGTGTTCTTTTTGTTCTAAATACGGAAATTAGATTACTTGCAAAACAAACTGTACTGCACCGGAACTTCAAAAATCAAGAATGTCGTCTTTAATATAACTTGGTTGTCGGATTAAGTCTCAGGTCACGTAGTACAACAACCCTGTGGGATGGAAGCCGAATTATCCCGACGGTCCACAAGCATAACACGCAACACTACCGCACTGCTAATAACCTGGTACATGAATAAAAGGTTTTCTTTATATTGAAGTTTCCTTCCTGCTTTTATATTTTTATTTCTATACCACTTATTATACGATGTGGGCTTTCGGTATTATATTTAAAGTAGCTGCTGCCCGCGACTTTGTTCTTGTGAAAATGGTTTTACTCTATTATAAAAATTAAAACGTTTTATTATAATGAGTTAGCCTCAGAGTAAGCCTAATAGAATGGCGACAACCGTAAGATTCTCTAGAAGTTTCCTTATGCGCACGCTAAGGTTGTGGAATGGGTTACCAGCCACGGTGTTTCCCCAGAGTTATGACATGGGGTTCTTCAAAAAAGGATTGAAACACGTTCTTCAAGGTCGGCAACACAATAGCGATGCCCCTGGTGTTGCAGTTGTTCATAGGCGACGGTAACCATTTCACATCAGATGGGTCGTCTGCCTGTTTGCTGCCCTTTGGCATAAAAAAAAAAAAAGTTGTGGTTTTTTTTTGTATTTCATTCGAATTTTATCATTACTAAGTATTAACCCCTGTAAAATTATATGAATTTTAAGGTATATTTTATTATTATTGCTTAACTTTTATATACCCCGCAAAATTCTCCGTCTACCAGTATAAGTACGGTTAATATTGGTTAAGTGTCTCTGAAATAGCTTACATTATAAAGGCTGTTTGTTATACCATGTTTAAAAAATAACCATACTATATTTTATACGGCACATTGTCGTATTCAGATGTTAAAATATTTTTTTTAAACTAAATCTAAAAAACTAAAGAAATAAATTGTTGAAACTTTTCATTTCCTCCGAGCACGATTAAACGTGCCTTACAAGCAAAATTAAAGAGCTGAGGATGTATGCACAAACATTTTGGCAAATTTCCCTAAGCGGTCAAGTCGCCCAGCCAGATAGCGTAGGCTCGTTGCATAGAATTCCCAAAGGTAGAGAATGCGAATCACGTCCACGGCTTAGAGAATTATAGTACTTCGAACGTACACGAACTATCTCTCTGGACAATAATTACACACAGTACATAATTCGAAGCATTCAGAGTATAACGTGCATATTAAATGTAGATTTATGTAAGGAATATTTTGCATAATAAAATTAATAGTAAAAAAATACGTTGGTCCCTTCAGAGATTATTTTGTCTAAATGTTCTATAATCATAGTATCATAAGCAAGATGCAGTCCACTAGCTCTTGCTCGCGGCTTTGCTAGCATTAATGTATATTTAATCTATCCCGCAGCAACAGTATTTTTTGCATACATTTCAGCGATTGAGTATGTTAGGCATATAAGCTTAAATAAGCACACTCACATTGGCATTTATAAAATTAGTAAAGATAGTACTAGGCTACTTTTTTTTTCTTTTTCCGAATTGACTACGCTGTTGACCTGGCAAGGCCTCTACAGTTTCACCGGACTACTAAAGGCTACTAGTAAAGGTTAGTAGTACTATTAGTGTAGTGTTATTACCATACTTACACCATAGTCATGCAAACTACTTTCTGAAAGGAAGAGGAAAAAGAAGGAGTCTCGTTCGAGCAGCGGCCGGGTGCGCACGTGCCCGCTCGCAGCTCTGACGGTCCGTTAGTTCGGCAACTCGCGCGCAGTTGTCGGATATTTTCGTGTGTGTCCGGAAGTTTAGTGTGTTCCAGCGGCTACTGTCGATCGTACACTGTTTTCAGAGCGACGGTGTACCTCATTAGTGCACCATTTAAACCGCACTTTTCGGTGCGAAGCCGTGCACACTGTTTGCAGTGCGTCGAGTCGCCGTGCTACGCGTCGTGCCTCGTGCTGCGCTTCGAGAGTCGTGCAGCGCGTCGTGTGCCGTGCAGAGCGTCGTTCTTCGCGCCGCGCCGTGTGCAGTTTGAAGAGAAGATTCGCGTTCGCGTCGCGTCGCGTTTTCCCTTTGGCCCGGACACGGATTGTCCGTTAGATTCAAATTAGGCGCACCCCCCTGCCCCTCAGGCAGGGAGGTTAGTCATGTCCACCCCCGCGATTCCGCCGCCCCTTCAGGCCCCTAAGGCCCTAGATGACACCGTCCAACTCGAGGACCTTATTAGGTTCCATATGTTCGCGCGTCAGCAAAATCCGTTGTTAGTATCGGAATTCGATAGGCTCCGACGCACTTACGCGCGTATCGGGTACAAAAGTGAGTTCGGAGTCCCGCGTTGTTTCCGCGACGACCCGTTCGCGCCGTCCGACTGCGACTCCGACGATGAGTCCGACATGGAGCTTGACGCGCCTCGCGCGGCCGCCCTCGCGCCCGCTCCCGCGCCCGCGCCCGCGCCCTCGCCCGCGCCCGCGACGTCGTCCGCCGATAAAGACGGTTTCACAACCGTCACGCGCCGCGGTAAACGCCCACGCGCCGCGAATTAGACCGACAGCGACTCAGCTACGGGACGCTCAGTCCCAAAGCAGTCGAATATAGGTGGCGCTCGGGTGCCCCGAGCCTCTCCCACGCCCTCTGCCGCGATTTCGGCTGAAGCTCCGGCTGCGGAACCCGCGGTCGCTGCTAAGAAGCCACGCCTACCGCCTCCCGTCACCTTCCGTGACAAAGCTCGATGGGTAGAGATTTCTGAAGACCTTAAGTCGAAGGAAATCGTCTACAAGTCTGCCGTCAACACTGTTGCCGGCATTTCTATTCGTGTTTCGACCCCCGATGAGCATCGCAAGCTCACCAAATATTTCAGGGAGCGTCAGCTCCCTTTCTTCACCCACGCGCTCGAGGAAGAGCGCCGCCTCCGTGTCGTCATTCGGGGAGTTCCCTCTGAACTCACCGAATACGACATCTGCGATTGCCTGAACGGTCAGGACTTCCCAGTCCGGAGCGTGCAGCGCATGCGCCACCCCCGCACGAAGGCCCCCTTCAACCTGGTGTTGGTCACTCTGGACCGCTCCTTGGAAGGCAAGGCTATTTTCAGCCTCAACTCAGTTTGTGGCCTGTCCCCTGTCTTCGTCGAGCTTCCTCGCAAGTCCCAGGTACCCTCGCAGTGTCACAACTGCCAGGTGTACGGTCATTCCGCCCGACACTGCCACCTGCGTCCCAGGTGTGTCAAGTGTCTCGGGGATCATTCCACTAAGGAGTGCCCCCGCACTCCCGAATCCGTCGAGCCTCCGAGCTGCGTCCTCTGCGAGCAAACGGGTCATACCGCGAACTATCGCGGGTGTCCCCGTGCGCCTCGCTCGACCTATCACCGTCGAGGCGGTCGTGCGACCCGGTCCAGGGCGCACGGCCCGCCGACTCGGACGAATCGGCCTCCGCCTCCGCCCATACAAAGCCAGAAGGCTTTCCCCGAACTGCCGGGCACCTCCAGTGCGCCGGCAGCATCCGCTACTCCGCCGAGCGCGCTCTCCTGGCGCGTAAGGCCTTCCCCGCCAGCTCCCTCGGCTCCTAAAGCCAAGCCCCAGCCCCCAAAGGCTCTGTCCACTCCTGCGCCACCTATCGCGGTTTCAGCATCGACCTCCGGTATAGACTGGATAGCTCGCTTACTCTTGGTACACGATGTACAAGAGATAATCGCATTTAACGCGTTAGTTAATAGTACGTCTGAGCTCGGGCTCTTAAACGCTATCTCCGCTTTCCCGGCCGTCGCGACCACGGTACAGCAATTAACCCGCGCCGCGCATAAATAAATTCGCGTAAATCAAAATATCAGATCGAACCCGCGTGTTCATACATAATAGACCGATATATTAGGATTTGTTACGTAATTATTTAGTTAAATCGGCACCGTGCCGTTGTACTTTATTTTTTAGCTCGATTCCCTCTCAAAAGATGCGTGTTTGCGCCCACGCCCGCGACTCTCTCTGCTCACGCCTCCGTGAGCGGGGGGTGAAGATTCGATCCCGCACACTCGTCGCGATTTTTCTTGTAACTGCTCGAGCCTAGGTAGTCCCTCGGTGTGGAGCCCTCGAGTATGTTACTCGCGCGAATACAGTTATTTACACATGTTCTACACTTACACGATCACCCCACACTCTTGCACATCTAGGCACTCAGTGGTAGGCTGTTTTTTTGCCCTTTTCGGACTGAAATAGGTCACGTAACACAGTAGTCAGATACCAAATACACATATACATTCGTGAAACATGCATGGTCACACATGCATTTTTTACGAATTCATATATGAGTATTGTATGGATAGATAGCTTAGCTAGCTTAGTTAGTTCGGGAATCCGGCGACAGCTCAAGCCGAGGTGCACCGAGTGCCCTTGAGATGTTTCGCCTAAAAACAACCGGGTGAGTGCCCTAAGCGCTCCCCTTAGTAGTCCGGTGGAACTGTGAAGGCCTAATAAGCCGGCAGTGCAGGTCAGTTCGAAAAAAAAAAAAAAAAAAAACTACTTTCAGTAAAACTCTTCCAAATGTATCATCGTTCGAATGGAAGTGTGTCTGGTTTAAGTGAATTAATCTTCGAAATAATGAAACCGATTTTATCGAGGTTTTTACTGGTTTTTAGTACCATTCAAAATATAATTACATTTATATATGGGCTAACGACACTAACGACAAAATTTCACAGAGGTAAGTAAATATGGATTAAAGTAGTAATGAGATAATTAACTTTAGAATATAAAAGGCATTCCGTAATTAGTACAGAAAAAAACGAACCAACCATTTTCACGAGAATGACGTCATGATCATCAGCTAGTGAATATAGCCGGTATACACAGGTAAATGAGTTGATACTGCTGCCCAAAGAAACAAGGCTGTATTTGAAATTTTAGCAGTATTAAATTTTCTATATATTCAAAATCAAGAAAAAAGGTGCTTGTAACAGTATTTTCTTGGTTAGGTATAAGTCTTTGTTCTCAAATTACACTGAAACCGGAAACGAGTTAGACTTGTTTCGTTAAAGGTGCAGGGTAGGTACAGTCTTTTCTAATATTTTCTTCTTCGTGTTTTAGTTAGTAGGACCATTTTACCTTACAATAGTAAAATGGCAGTGGTACCTCATACATTTTCTATTTAGTCATTAGAACTTTATACAAAAAAAAAACATTTTTAACAAACGATTGGCAAATTAAATTTTGAAATAATTATGTTTAGTATTTCCTTCATTGTATTGTTTCCTATTTATTTTTATAATAACCTTTTGCCGTTAGTTAATCTAGAATATTATTGCAATCAAACCGTGATTGCAGTATCTTAAATCTATAATATACAGTTGTGTTAATAAAGTATCCGTTACTAATTTAGTTTCCATTATTAATTTATTTGGAGTATCCACTCAGTACATAAATCACTAATCAAATCTAGTAGCTGTATAGCATACAATACTATGGTCGCAAAGTGTAAAATAAGATTAAAAATGTACATTTTCAAATATGCCTTTAGAAACGTTAAAATGCACCTACGAAATAATTCTCAAGATACTATCTCAGTGCAGCAAATATTTTGTTACTGCAATTACATCCACGATTCCGCATGCATTTTTCATGAGATTTCGTATGCCAACGGGTAAATCTGATAAAAGCTTGCAACGTAGCACATGGGGCCGTGATGTTACTACAAGTTGCCTGAAGAGTGGCGCGATTTATCACGCAAGCGCCGAGTTATATATAACGAAAATTTAGAAACGATCGGTTGCACGCTCGGTTTGAATGATACATGAGACGCGGCCACTGTCGCAGATGTGTTCGCGACTCTTCCGATCAGACACCAGCTGTGCCACTATCGAGCTATCTCGTACTGATATGTTTAATTTAACACACTGGAGTTTATCGCTGCCCTAGATTTCACAGAGAATACTTAGACGATTTTACGTCATTATCACTTTGAGTAGGCACTCGGATACACCAGATACTTCTAATGGTTGAAGTGATAAATATTCTATACGTGCTTAGATACTGTATCGATTGATACGAGTTTGGGGTCTTTAGTGATAATGATGTTCTTTTTATTTTCATACATTTATTCGCTTATTTGTTATTTATTATCTTCCCTAAGTTGCGATTATATTAATATGGCACATATGGGTACATCTGTAAAAGATATTTGCATTTGAATACAGTTACCTGCGACTCTTTGTGTTTGATAGTGATTGCTATTTGATGATGTAGGTGTTATAGAACTAATGGCTATACGGAAAACATTATAGTGAATTGTACACAATTATACAACATGGTTCTTATTTACAGATGATCAAAACGTAATGAAATGGCATGATTAGGTATTATAGCGCATAATCTGCTGTCAGATGCCTTCGATATCTTTCCTTTAAAAACTCTCTTTTTGAACATTGAAAATTACTATCCTTAGCTAAATTATCACTTAATAGTTAATAACTGCCAGTAAGGTTTCTTAACTTCATCATCCTCTTCTTACTCTTATCCCAAATAAGTAGAGTCGGCACAGCATGTTTTTATCTTCCACTCTCCTCTTTCAAATGTCCCAGTATTTACACCTTTTATACACATTATTTTTCACACAATCTATCCATACATTTTTCGGTTCTCCTTTACTCCTATACCCATCCACTTTCATACTTACACTTTTCTGGTTACACGACTTATCCTCATGACATGCCCATATAATGCTAACCTACTATTCCTCAACATCTCTGTTACTGGTGCTATTTTTGAACTCCCTCTGATTTACTCATTCTTAACCTTATACAACACAGATCTATCTTAACATTCGCATCTCTTCTATATGTCATCTTTTCTCATCCATCTCTATCGTAGCCCAGTATTCGAATCCATATATCACAACTGGTCTTATTATAGTTTTATACACCTTCCCTTTGAGTTTCAACGACATTCTTGAGTCACGAACTAACCCAGATACCTTTCACCAATTCATTCACCCAGCATTTACCCTATTCTTCACCTCCTTGTATGTTCCACCGTCGTCTTGCATCAATGAACCGAGGTATCGAAAATTGAACCAAGCTGAAACACGCTCACTTTTTATACAGAAATTTTTTAACCGAAATTTTTCACACATTCAACGTAACTTTCGCATCTCTGCCACATGTAATTTTCTCTCATTCGTCTCTTTCATAACCAAAACACTTTGGACTCAGTTTATTAACCAATAAACAGATGATTTAATATATCTACTGGTGTATAAAACAACATAGCCTTTTAAAATATACATTATTTGAAAATTATATAACTATTTAGTATCTTGCTATTCCTGTGTCTCTTTTTTATGCAAGTAATCGACATAAAGCGTACCTACTCCTTAAAGTTTCTCACAGAAGCACGGATAGCGTTGCATCCCGCGGCGTTTGGCAACACTCCAAGATACATCTTAGTTTCAGAGTTCTAAATTATTTTATTGCCGCATAACGTTCTACTATGGAACGTATATATTTTTATGTATACGTTTAAAACGATAAAATCAATATATAATTTATTATACCATTATAATACATTGAAATAGCTGAATTTCATTATTGTTTATATTTATATGTAACTTTTTATACAATGTTTTATATTATTCCATCTTTTTTTAAAATCTTAGGCTGAGTTGCACCAATCAATGTTAAAGTTAATAATTCGGTTAAAGTTATTGTTAGGCAAAAAATAGGTTGCACCAATTGACAATGGTTAAAATGACGTCATGATTTAACGTTAACTATTACCGCTCCATGTTGGCCGGTTAGCGTTATTGTTAATGTCAATTTTTGAATCGGTTGTCAAGTTCACTAGAAAAAACTTTATAATATCATGTCGTTACTAAGAGAAATCCTATGGGGAAATGAAAATAGTTCTTCCGGTGACGAAATCAGTATATTTGAAGATAATTTGCGTCTTAGAAAGAAAATATTTTTTTACATTATAATAAAACACACTAACAACACACAAAGAAAAAGAAAACAAAAACATTTTATATGAAATTTTCAAATGTTGTTGTAGATTTGAATAAATTCAATACTACTTACTTTATACTGTTCTCGAATGCGGTAACCAATGTGGTATTAATTTTCTCGGTGATAGCCATTGATAAAAATATGTTGATATCAAAAATTCCAATATATAACTTCACAGAAATAGACATAAAGTAAATAACAGAGGAAAATAATTGTAGCAATGTGATGTTTGCGCGCAATGAACATCTGTTGACAGTTACAGAACAACAATAGTGACACTTATAACAAAGTCCTGCCAAGTAAAATATGTTACCCTTTTCGATTTTAGGGACTAATTGGCTTATTGAAGTAGCAACCCTAATAACTTTAACAATTACAAAATGTTTGATGGTGCAACTCGTTTTGGCAAATGTAACTGTTAGCAACTCTTGTCATTGTTAAAGTTAACTTTAACAATTACAATAACCACGATTTTGGTGCAACTCAGCCTTAATGCTGAATTTTAACTTAACCATATTAATTGACTAATATTCTTCTATTTTTTATACTTTATAGGTTAGCGTTTGAACACAATCTCATCTGATGTTAAATGATAATGTGGTCTAAGATGGTAGTCAAGCCATATCTAGAGGAAGACTGACTCTCAAATGCAGCTGCCTGAACACACCAACAGGTGCTTGGCGACAAATTTCCAACTTGAGGCTGGAAGCAAGCTAGGCGGACTTAGAAAACGCCCTACCACCATGCTATAGTTTCATCACGATGATTTCCTTCACCGAAATCTCCGACTCAGTTGCTAGGATTCGAACCTACGTTCTTTGACGTTGTGTCCGAACACACGATCAGCTGAGTCATCATCGCTGCAAAAGTGTTCCCGAGGGATCGGTTAAATCTACACGAACGCGAGCAAAGCCACGGACTGAAATGAGTACGCTGATAAGTAGAACTATTGCTTGTCACCACATCGGCACCACCAGAATCTCCTCAGATATTAGATCGCTCTAGAGATCTTCTCGGATATCGATTCCTACTCGAGTTACTATTCGATCACAGTTAACCGCCAGTTACGTCTGAATAGTTAGTTTCTCGATCGTATGTTGATCGTTAGTTACACTTTTTAGTTTAATTTTTTACTATTTGATTACACTTTGATCAAGTTCCTCGAAACTGAAATGATAAGATTGATTATACATTGTTTTAATTCATTTTTAAATTCTATTCATACTATTATTTCCATACCTCTCGAGTAAACCAGCATAATTTGTAAAATAATACTTCAGTTTAACATAAAATAAGCACCAAATGATTTACAAAGCAAACAAATTTGATATTGTAGACCACGGTTTCTCAAACTGTTAGCTCCACGAACCCCTGCAAAAGTTTACAGATGACAGCGAACCCCTTAACTAATTAAATCCCCGCTAAGAAAATAATAATATTGGTTGTTGAAGAAAGTAAGGTATTTATTTAAATAAATGGTAACAAATGCAGTGCCAAAAGAAATATGTTTTTAATATTACTGTGATGGTTGGACTTGTTTTTTGTTGTAAATTGAGTAAATTTTAGAAGAAATTTTAGACAATTTTAACCTTAATCCTGACTCATGTGTCCCGCACGTGCCTGCTAGTCATCAAGCCACCATTACGTAAATCTTGTCGCGAATCCCCTACCGTCGAATGGCGAAGCTCTGGGGGTTAGCGCACCCCACTTTGAGAGACCCTGTTGTAGGCTGAATGTTGTAAACTATATTTTGACAGACTCATTAAAATGTATCTAACAAGTTTGTCGAGGAATATTGTGTATTTCTGTTGGAGTTCGTTACCGCTGTGTCGCAATAACAATTGTTATGGATTAATGTGGAATTCCGCTGAGTTTCGCCTTATGTATTATTCATACAAACGAGGGTTATGATGGCGTCGATACAGTTTTGAGAAAGTTACCAGGAAACTAATTAGCATTACTGAATAGATGGAACTGTAACCGGTATGAAGCCGTATTTGGAATGTTTATATTTTTGAATTATTGTTGTTTACTTCCATTTTAAATAGACTTAGCTTATTGGTTCATTGTTTGAAGTTTAATTTTGGTTTATGTTACACAAGAGTCGTTTACAACCCGCTTCGTCGGGTGATAAAATGACAAAAGATGGTAGTAGTACTGTATCTCCTAGGCACTCAGTGGTGGGCTGTTTATTTGCCCTTTTCGGACTGAAATAGGTCACATAACACAGTAGTCAGATACCAAATACACATATACACTCGTGAAACATGCATGGTCACACATGCATTTTTCACGAATTCCTATATGTGTATTGTATGGATAGATAGCTTAGCTAGCTTAGTTAGGTCGGGAATCCGGCGACAGCTCAAGCCGAGGTGCACCGAGTGCCCTTGAGATGTTTCGCCTAAAAATCAATCGGGTGAGTGCCCTAAGCGCTCCCCTTAGTAGTCCGGTGAAACTGTAGCAGCCGCCAGGCTAACAGTGTAGGTCAGTTCGAAAAAAAAAAAAAAAAAGTAGTACAGTATGTTTTATTTTACGACATAATCGACTTTTATGTCAAGGTTCATTTAAATTAAGATAGATATTTTAATATACTAATCATCGTCTAGTGGTCGAAATTCGAACACAAATAATTAATTTTCA
This sequence comes from Antheraea assamensis, assembly GCA_035772565.1. Lineage (NCBI taxonomy): Eukaryota > Metazoa > Arthropoda > Insecta > Lepidoptera > Saturniidae > Antheraea > Antheraea assamensis. The sequence continues at coordinate 1,156,826 of JAQQSE010000022.1, read as the reverse complement.
AGTTCCAATATTTAAAGAAAAATATATTTTTTTTTAATTTCTTATTGCTGACACTGATGCTAGTCAATATGTAGTAAACTAAAAAATAAAAGAAAATCGGATGAGAAACAGAGGAGGGAGATGTATTTAACTATTTTATCTCTGCTTATGTATGTATGGGAAGTTCCACCCAGATCCGCGCCAAATTGGACGATTTGAATTTGTTTTTCCCTCAAGTTTGTGATATGTTTTAGTGGCCATCAAAATAGCTCTCCTGGTAAACGTTCAGATTTTTTGATTACTCGTTTAAAAGATAGTTTTTTAGACGTAACTGTCTTAAAAATATTCAAATTTGATCTTTTTTTGTAATATTTTGTTTTTACATGACCTTTATAGAAAAAATAATCATAAATATTAAAAAAAAAATTAAGAATTTTGAATTTCAAAATATTACAAAATTGAGGAAATTTAAAAAAAAAATTCAAACTGTCGGGTATGGCGTGAAATACCCCATATATATTTTAAAATTGATAATATAATAGTTTCTGTCCAGTCGTATATATTTTATTAATTGACTATTTCATAAGGTATATCGGAAATTTAAGAATTGTATCAGATATCCTTCAATTAAATTATATATCAAATGCGGTCAATCATATAAACAAAAAAAAAACATTATTATTATGTAATTATATTACTAGTGGAAACAGTAAGTTGACCTTGCTACGTTATGAATTAAAAAAAAAAATGGAGATTTGTTAGGACATTGCAAGTATAAGATTATTTCTTTCTCATATCAGAAATCCAAAAAGAAATGTTGGTCGTCAAATTAAAAAATATCTTACAGCTCGCCGCAGCATCACAACACGGGTTAAACTATAGCTGAAAACAAACTAGGTGATCATACACGTAAAAAAAAGTTGTCAAGATCGATCAACGGGCTTACAAAAGAAATACGAACTCACGCAAATCAGAATTTCGTATAGTATAAAGGTTAATCCATATCGTAATTTATCCTATGTATTATTAGGGCTCAACACTCAAAAGGTAACTTCAAAAGAGTGAGTACCGTTTTCCTAAAGAAAAGCAAACGTTTAAGAATCGTAGATTATCCGACTCGTTGTCCACATAAGGTATAAAGGTATTCGTACACAAACTATAGATACGAATAAATAACTCCGATGTGCCTGTTTGAAGTGTCAATATTATAGCTCTTTACTAAATGGATATGAAATTATAATAAAAAAACTACAATTTTAAAAAAAATGTTTGTTTTATCTCTAACAGAGACGGTCGGCAAATAGCTGATAGTATAAGAAGCAAATAAGCTACTTTTATTTTGGAAAAAAAATAGAGTTCCGGCCAAACATAATAGACTAACAACATAGTGTCCAGGATGGTACGCGCCCCGCGCGCATCTTTAACCTAAACAGTTTTTTTTAAGAATTCTGCGCGATCGAAGTTACGAATAACAGCTAGTATATAATAAACATACTAAGCTATAGAATATATTATAACCCCACAGAAAGAATCAGATAACGCCGACAAGCACATTAATTTAAACAAAACAAGTACCTTCTGTAATTACGAGTTTTAGGTCGATGATATGTATTTAACCAGTATTAATTTGTCCCGTACTTGTAATTAATTACTAAACATAAATTATTTCCAAAACTCGTGTCGAATTTACTTGAACGTTACCTTTGTTTTGTCAAACAATAACGACGTCAATAAAACTGAATGACCTCTGATTTAATTTACCCCGTAACGAGTTCGACTAAACAAAATTATAAATAGTTAAAACAAGAACGCAACCTACGGAACCAGAAATAAATTGTTAGTTTTGTGACCGTTAAATGTTAATTGTAGCGTAATATTTACATGCACGACTAAACTAACGTTTGGTCGACTTTAATTTGCTTGTTGTTATAGAAATTCTTACTAATATTTATATGGGATAATGGGAGTTTTTTGAAAAACAAATCCTATTCCCGAGGTATGGGACAAATCTACATTTATTAAAAGCTAGTTATATATAACAATCAGATAAGAAATCTTTAATATTGTAATGTAATTGTTACTTTTGAGGTGTTATATGTTACTTTTTACGTTATAAAGTAACACACAATGGCATACGCACACATAAGAGACAAACAAGTGAACACTCATTATATATATATATAATTAATTTAAATAATAAACAAATACAAATAATAAAAAGCACGTGTTCAAATTTAAATAGACTGTCGAGTAACAAAATTGTTCACCTCTTATATTATGAATACGCAATAGTAAAAACAAAATTATATTTAGAATAATAGCAACATCTATAGACACTCTATATTTTTTTATGTAATACTCTTATATCTAATGAAGTGTATAAATTGATTTTCATTCTATTAAATATACCATAACTTAAATTATACCAAAACATTTGGAATTTCGTTTCGGCTTGGTGCCTTGTGAGCAATTAATTTGCATTTTACTTCAACAGAACGTTTTAAATTCTAGAGAGCTGTAATAAATTACAATGCTTATTTGGAGTTCTTAATATTCTGCGTTTTATTCATTCATATATTTATTTATAAACTAACAAAGGTATATTAAATAAAAGTCAAGTATATATTTATAAATTTTTAAGCGGCTTCTATTAAAACTGGCATGAAATATCTTAACCTTAACTAATGTTATAAATTCGTATGTGAGTTTGTTAGCTTGTGACGCTTTCATGCTTTAACTACTCAGCTGAACACCATGACATTTTGCATACACGTTGTCAGTGGTACAAACAAGTATATAGGATAACTTTTATTCATGAAAATGTCCCAAAGGACAGACCAAATCTATTTTAACGCGAGCGAAGCTGTGGGCAAAAGCTATTATAATAAATGTTTTAATCTTTTTTTTTGTTCTAGTCAGTGGCCCCTGTGGAAATACGTTAATTAATAGTTGTAGTTGTAAAATGATGATATGACAGTATCGTAAACCATATGTAGTGCTCCATGAAAGGACTAGAGCAGAGAAAGGCGGTAGAAGTATGAAGAATGACCATGTATAACATAAACGAATATATAATTGACAGCTAATAGAAGAAAATGTTTTTTGTACCAACCCTCCTTCTATGTGTATGACAATAAGTGAGATATACATTGTATCACAAAATTTCATACATATATAAATTAGGGTGCTTTTTTAACGAATATGTTTTTTTTTTCGGGACCGAAGCAAAATTGTGTTGCTAATATGTGAAAAAAAATTGACTGAAAATTTGAGCCCTTAATATTAACTCTAAGTACTCTCTCATACCTCATTAGCATTCTTCCTTTACGTTCAGCTATTAAGAAAATAACAACAAACAACCAAGAAATGTTTACAACATTTTACTTTAGTGACCCTTATTGCCTTACCGATGTGAGTTATATTTAAGTCGCAATAGGTATTATTATAAAGCTCTCAATACTGAGTAACTCCTGAGTTCGAATGATATGATAACACAGAATGCCACAGAGTTATAAAAATAAAAAAACATAATTAAATTTTACGTGTATTTTATATGAGAAATCTTCTCACGCACTGAGAGAGGTACTTAGTTAATATTCAGGTCTCCAATTTTCAGACATTTTTTTACATATTTACAAAAAAATTTGCTTCTGGACCAATAAAAAAACACATAGTCGTTAAAAAAAACACCCTAATATAAATCGTTTTTTTTTTATCGAACTGACCTACACTGTTGGTCTGACAAGGCCTCTACAGTTTCACCGGCTCTAATATAAATAGCTTATGCAACGTTCCTACGTTTATTTGCTATAAAGGAAATGCTTAAACAATATGGCTACGTAGATTTATTTGAAATTCTTTGTCGGCATCCAATCAATATACTTACACCCTCCTCCCTTCTCGATTAAAACGAAAACATTTCCTCTTTGATTTTCAAATATATTTTCCTTTAATGAGGGGCTTCAATATTTCTTTTATTCTTTACTTGTAATTTTTTCTTTCTACTTCATACCTACTTGCTTTTAATCTTTTTCACGCCTATTTAATCTGTAGAACGCTTTGTAATGTTAATGAAGTAATTATTGTTCCAAGTAATTAAAAAGTAAGCATAAGTGATGCTTAATTTTAAGGGAACCTTGTTAGCAGCAGCACTTTTCATTTTCTACTCGGTCAACAATATGAAACTGACATATTGTAATCATTTCAATGTAGAGAGAGTCCTAATTATTTTTACTACTTAAAATATCAAAAATCTTCAGAAAAATAATCGGCAGTATTATTATACAAATCTTCTGTTTCTTTAGAAATCAACTATATAAACAAAAATCAATTACATAATGTGTGTAAAAGCGTCACGTCAGAACAGCTGCACCTATTTAGCTTAACCATGTAAAAACGTGAGTGAGACAAAAGACAGACAAAATGGAAACTCCAAAAATATTGTCAGAATTGACGTGCATTTTTATTCAGTTGCCATTTTATTTTATTTTATTGTTGTACAGTAAAGGCAAGATATGATCCCATTTTCTTCATTTGTTTTCCCACTTGAAGTCGGGGCGGGCAGCTAGTTCACTTAATAATCTTGACAATAACTCAATAAAATACAATAAACCTTTCATAGTAAAAATACATCCTGCTATATTTCCGCTTAAATTACTGTTTAGAGCTGGTTAGTAGGAAGATACCAACGAAACTTAGTGAAGCTAATTCTACTGTAGATTGTGATCTTATAATAATTTCACAGATAAGAAAATAAGAAAAACATTACTTTTATTAGTAAAGACAATGGAAATTCTAATACATTCTTAAGTCTTCGTAATAAAAATATTCAGCAGTACCCCCACAAGGTAACCAAGAAACATTACCCAAGGTAGAAGCTGTATATTCTTTAATCAAATGCTAATCCAGTCGGCAAGGTAAACATTGCGCAACAATAAACCCCTAATGGTCATAAAACCAGCAATTAACTTCAGGCTTCTGTTATAGATGGCGCAGCGCTTGTGTTTTTTATTAAACTAGCGGGCCCTTTAACTTGTTGTGGGCGAATTAAATCAGAGGTCATTTAGTTTTACCGACGTCGATAATTACGGCGGAGTCGCGCCGACCCATTAATGCGAACCAAAACATGTGATGTGTGGGAAAATTAAACATGGCCTCTTTTTAAATGTGTCGCGTAATTATTTTCTTTTATCAAACAGTAAATAATTTATTTTTGTAATTATTAATTAGTTATACGGGTAAATACAATTAAAATTCCATTAATTATGAAGTCATATATAGCGTAACTTATATAAATAAAATGATAGAGGTATGTCGTTGTGTGCGCATGACGCAAAAGGTACTGGATAGATTTCGATTTTTTTTTATTCTTCTTCTTAGACAATTGATCCTTATAAAAAAAATTGGTTGTCTGTAATGTCGGTTTAGGGATGATAATTTTATGTGATAACGTCATAAGAAAACATTGATGAAAAATTGCATACTTTTATGAATTAAATTGAATTATTATCACTGAATTACCGATGGAGTGGAAGAGAGAGAGAGAGAGATGCGTCACAAGGCTAAAGCTTAGGCCGACCGCGCTTCTCTATCGTTTGTTCTGCGCTATCGCTTGCACGCTCGGCTCAGGCTGAACGTGACAATGAGTCATGCTTTTTAGTGTGTGCAGCCGGCATTCATCGATTTATAAGACTAAGTATTAAACTACTATTTATGTAAGCACAATGCACTCATCGATATTTGAGAGTGGCAAGCGCCGAGGATGTAAACTGATAACATTGGTGATAAAGTAATGTCGTAAACAAAGTATATCTTCGCTCTATTTTTTTTTTCATCTGTACTCAAAATACATTGTTAAGATTGTAACACGCAGATAAAGTTGCAACTACTTTAATCTAATTTGTTTATTTTATTTGTCACATGAAAATGTATTTTGAGTAAATTTACGTGGCACTTCTGTGCATAAGTTAATTTTGATTTGAATGAACATGGACTTATCACGTAAAAGATATTTGCGTATTTTTTTTACAAAAATATTACACGAATAGTCAAAATGTATTTCCCATGGGAAACAACTCGTTGTATTGTGTTATCGTACTCAGACAAAAAGCACTAAGCCCTCAGAGACTCTTCGCGTTTTCAACTAACTAAAATTGAAGCCGTCTAGACAAGGCAGGTAAGTATTGTTATTCACCGAACAAAAAACTGTTTCAAAGTCTAGATATAATTTGTAACGTGTACGTTTTTTTACTAGGATATTAAATTATTCATGTATTGTTTTTTTTATTTTGTGTGTCTTATTATTACTGTTTGTTTTTTTTTTATTTTTCAAAACACAAATCATAAATATGGCATTAACTAATTTTGTTTTACATATATATGATTAATGTATGAATTTATAAATAGCTTGATCGATTTTATGTAGTTTTGGTAAAATGGGAATTACACATCTTTCTTCAATTAGCAATTGTAATTTTAGAAATTGTAATATAATGAATAATATACAAAAATCGAATTGTTTTTGAAATTTTAAATACAGAGAGTATATATTGGTACAACACTAATAGCTTAAAATAATTATTATCTAATTGATAAGATAGTTTGTAATCTAAAAAATAATAAAATATGAACAAAATTAATTTACCAAACAAAGATAATTGCTGTGTAATAAAAGCATACAGAATCAGGGATAAAAGTTAAAGCGTATAAAACAGCGAAAATATTAAAAGAGGTGAAGTAAATTATAGAAACTTCATAATACATGTAATCATGAAGAATTAAGACGATCTACAGTATATTATTAAATAACAAAACAGCTAATTCAAGATACCGCCCTTCTATATAACTATTTACCATATTAATTCTTGATTAATGTCTTGTATTGTAAAACTGTGACCCTTGCTTAAGCCATTTTTATTCATATAATTTTTAAATATTTTTTCTAGCCTGCAAATTAATCTCAATTTGTTGTTTTCTAAGAAACCCTCAAACCTACAATATTCTTAAATTCAAATGCTCAGTTTCTTAACGTTCAATTTGTTGAAATAAAGTTTCTATTTTCTTAAAAATGTTTTTCACTTATTTCTTACAAGAACTGCCACGTACTCGTATGTCGATTGGCGTAAAACTTAAAACTCTTTCATAGGTGGTAGAGCTACGCTGAAGCTATTACTGGTTTCAGCATGAATGGGTCGGCTCGCCCGGGGTAGTACCACCCTCTCACAGAAAACCGACGTGAAGTAACAGTGCTTGCACTGTTGCCTTTCGTTCGGTCAGTGAGAGCGCCGGAGGCCCACATATTTAAAAGGCCGGCAACGCACTTGCGACTCCCCTGGTGTTGCTTAGTGTCCATGGACGGCGGTGATCACTTACCATCAGGTGACCCACCTGTTCGTTTGCCCCCTATAATATAAAAAAAAAAAAAACTTGTAGACTTGTAAGAAAAAGTACTTAGTATGGAGCACATAAATTGTTAAGGGTTACTTCTAGCTTTTAGTATTTAGATGATTGTTCGCAATATGGTGTTAGTAATCAAATTCACCGCACACATTTGTTTAACTGATGTCCACATTGGGCAGCTATTCTCTGCGGAAATTGAGGCTGTTATCGCTCTATGCAAATTCAACTGCGAAGTACTCTCGAAGCGACACACTCGTGTAGATGCAATCGATCCTCAATACGCAATATCCGATAAGATTTGCATTATATTGTTTTGGCTGCAACATGCTTATTATAATAAAATCTGATAATTATGATTAAATTGAGGTACTTGTTGGTGTACGTTTATAGTTTGTATTTTAAATTTCTTAGCAATCTTCATAGTCTTGTTATAACTCCACCCACTTCTCTCCCCTTCTTTTACCTTCCCTTCGTTAATGACAGCAGATGCACCGCCACCGCCACGGCCACATCTCGCACACATCGCTTATGTTGAAAAAAGTGAACTTTGTAGCAGATACACAGCAGATCCTGGATCTCTTATACTGCATCGTAAGTAAATATATTACTGTGAGTGTATATGATAAGATATAAATACTCACCAACTGGTATCAATAAGGCCAGACCATTAGTTACCGCAACAACATCCCTTTGTTTCTAATCATTACAAGAGACCAGTAATATATACTTGTATAACCACGGTCTCTTTTTATAACATCTCTTATATTATATGGATTTTTACTACTTGCATATCTCTATCCACCAGAAATATTATTTCATTCATTAAATAAGAATTCCATCGTTAATATAGGACACATCGGATGAATTGTAAACAATCTATTTTTGTAAAGGAGATGATGTAATATAGATTTATCTGAAGATGAGCCTCTCCATCATGATTATAGCTCATTGTTTATGTTTATAAGCATGGGTAGTTGGATAGAATGAACTCTTATCACGAATTAGATATAAATTATGTAAACAATTATATTACAGATAGTATGTAGATAGGCACGTATAAATAATAAAGTACGTCTCTCGAAACGCGCGATAGTTTTAGTGACAATTGCACGCGCCGACTGCTAACGAAAGAGTAAAACCTCTTGATAATGTCGACTCGATAACGCGCGCGGCACTAACTCCATCAAGCGCCGCCTGGTGGCGCTGACGTTCCGCATACGATTTAATTTCGACACGAATTTGACTTGATGTCAAACCGAATCCGACTAGATGTCGACATATTTATACTAGATTTGTTCGCGGCTTAGTTCTGGTCAATGTAGATTCCTAATTTAGCGTAATATAGATATTCCTCGAGAACAATATTTTTATTTCTGATGCCCTGTTCTTATGTGTACTCCTGACAATATGTACGCAAAATTTAATGATGGTCGGTTGAATAGTTAGGTGTGAAAGCGTAATAAACAATCAAACTGGAATTTATATTTATACACATACGAGTATTTGAAAGTGAGTTCTTTGTTTGTTACTGGTCCACGCCTTATCTACTCAAACAATCATCATTAAATTTGCATGCACGTTGTCGAAGGTACAAAGAAAGACATAGAGTACATATGATCCTGAACAAATACTGTTCCCAAGTGATAGGTCAAGTCTACAATAACGCGAGCGAAGATGCAAGTAATATCTAGTAAAATATAAATAAATAGTATAGTGAAGTGTGGCGATTTATCTCGAAAACGCTGAGTTACAGAGAAAATGTCGAAGCGATTGGCGGCACCGTTTGTTTGAATGATGCACGAGACGCAGCCACTGTCGCACACGTGTCCACATTTGTACCGACGCCAGCTGCGCCAATATCAAGCCATCTCGTTCTGATATGTCTAATATAACAGGCTGTGGCGTCTGCCAACTGCCAATATATAGCACTATGTACGTAAACGGTCCTACGTGATTATCGGCAGCAATTCTATATGAATGTGCACGACTGTCGTAGTCGTAAAAATTTGCGAGCATTCAGAGCGCAGGGCGCTCAGTATAATCGTTATCCGCTACATCTAAAAATCCTATGAAGTTCAAACATTTTCGACATTTATGTCTTTACTTATGTTTAATAACTTATATCCTCCTTGAAGTTTACAGTACCACGAATGGGGATATACGCGTTAGCGGTTGGCTGCCATCCAAATTTTTACCGCAACATTCTAAATTATTTTATTGCAGTATGTATGATGGTTCTGTAAAATATACGCTTTCGTTTTTAATAAGATACAACTGTGGATGTAAAAACACTTTAAGAGTTCTCCTTTTTACCTGAAATGTAGTTAGCATTTTATAATAAAAATTATAAGATAGATAAAGTGAATATAAATAATAGACAATGGATAGACTTAGAACATAAATAACAAGATATTATCACTACATATTATAAAACAAAGTCGTCCACCAAGTCTGTCTGTCTGTATGTTCGCAGTAAGCTAGAAAACTACTGAACGGATTGAAATGTGGTCTTCACCAACAAATAGCTAGTTAGTTAGCTGGAAAAAATTTACACAGTGGTAGAAAATTTTCTAAGTCCGCCTCGTTAGCTAGTACACTCAAGTTGGAAATTTGTCGTCAAGCACCTGTTGGTGTGTTCTGGCAGTTGCACTTGAGAGCCAGTCCCTCTCTAGGTTTAGCGCGTTTACCATCTTGGACCACTTCGACATTTACCATCACATCAGATTGTCGCCAAACGCTAAAACTAATAAAGTATATTATTATTGTGCTTCAAGATGTACTTATGTACAAACTAAAAATTTCAACAACATTCAAATTTTTTAATATAAAGCATTGGAATACATAAACTTTTTAAATTAATATATTGAATACTAGAGTGCATTTACGCCACTTCATACGCATAAAAATGGGTTCGTTCTTTAACGGGAACCTACACGTTTCAGCAAGATTAATTATAGGCATTGTTTTTTATTGTAATTATTTATATCTTTGCTACTAAAACGTTACTACCCTTTTAGGGATTAAACTTTACATTAATAACGTTTATTATTAATGTTGAATTGTGTAAGAAAAATCTTCATATAACACTTTCAGAAGTATTCTATCTGCCAATAAAAGTTTCGTGAATAAAAGGTAGATTTTCATTTTAATTATTTACCGGCTATTCTCCGCGACTTCGTTCGCTTTAATATAGATTTTTATGTAACTGTCGGGAAAGGTAATTTTTTTCTGATAAACTGTTAAACATATTTTTGTTTTTATTAACAAATTGCACTTATAATTCAGAATTGCAATGTATGCATACACATTCATTGCATATTTAAACAAACATTTGATATTACAACCACAATATTGTATTAGACTGATTGGAATTCCGTTCGAGTGTGAAATTAGCGTCTCCATCGGAGCACGGAGCCGGGAATGTCATCTCATAGAATATGCAGTGAGGTAATTACTATGCACAGTCAGGGTATGTTTACGACGTATTGTATAAGAATGAAAGAATAAATCATTACTGCGATAGTTAACAAAACTATCATAAAATCTTTAAAAAAATAATAAGTCGAAAAATAAATGATACAATTTATCTCGTGAAAAGGCGCTTATAAATGTCAAAATGACTAGGACAATGACCAAATCATCGAGAAAAGTCTACAATAAACTCGATCTGACTTGTAAATCAGGAGAAAACAAATCTTTTCTAGAACTATTAATATCTGCGAGAGGTATTCAAATAGAGACAATACAATATCCATTTATACATATGTCTATTGTATTTATAACTATTAAATACCATAAATCATACTTTATCTCATAATAATATTATTATAATTTTATCCCACATAAAATAAATAAAATAGTTTCAAAATTGAGTATAGAAAAAAAAAACATATTTACTAATGAACTGAGATAGAAAAAACTCCATCTTTACATAACTATCGATAAACAAGCTTACAAGCGAAGTTCTTTTCTGAGACTTCGCAACCGTCTTATAACTGTAATTACAGCGTTTCTTCAATGTACTTATTGGTAATCAATCAATATGCTGACTTCTTTCATCTCTCTTCTTTTTTCCGCGATTAGAATATAATCATGGGCCCTTTGATCATCGAAGATATTTTCCATTAAACGAAGGATCCAATTTACTTTCCTCTTATGTTTTGCTTCGCCTTCATTATTTTTACGATCTTTTTGTCTTAACAGTTAATAACTCATGTTGCCATAATTATATTTCATTACGATTACTATAAATAATACAAATATTATTATTACTTTAAAAAAGATTTTCTTTTTGAAGATATTTTTAGTTTGTCATCTCTTACTTTATATTAAATAAACTTGAATTACTAATATTCTAATATTTATTATATAATCCTTCATCCTCAGTTTTAATCGGGTTGATGTACATTTGAGTCATCCCTCAGGTGCTATAGTATTTTTCTGGACAAAATATACCTTATATCCTTGTCTATACTCCTGACAATGTGCACACAAACCTTATGTCCTTGTCTGTGCTCCTGACAACGTACATACAAACCTTATGTCCTTTTTTGTACTCCTGACAATGTGGATATAAAATTTTATGATTTTCGATTGGATAATTATTGTGTGAAAACGTACCAAAAAATCACAATCTCATATTTGCATTTTATAACATTACTTAGGATTAATAGGAATACATAAAACTAGACCTACAGGTAACATTCATTTTATTGCAATTGTTATCCCCAGAGGTTTATTAAATGCCGTTTGCGTCACATCGAAATTAATTTTGTATCTATACAGACAATCATAGTACTGTCACACTTACCCCTTATAATCCCGTAGTCACAGTTCCCTTAAAGAATTCTTCCTTTTATTTTTCTGCGTTTTCGCACCTGAGTCCTAAAAAAAAAATCAGGCGCGCCATATGTACCTTTCAATAACTTAAGTTGAAAACTCTGGAATGTTGACGTCATTATTCGAATCATTGGAGACGGGCTATTTTTTCTATAGTCAACGAATGACTATTCGTTGTTTATTTGTACCAACGAGTTCGGATACAAAATGTAAAACAATAAAAATATTCAAATATCGGTACTGGGACAAAGAAAAATAGTTGTAGATACTATTTGCACTGGAACCAAAAATAGAATGAAGTGTTATTTTATTTTTGTACACTTTACAAGTTTTGGCGTTTGACCATAATCTCATTTGATAATGTCTGACCTAACATGGTAAACGTGCTAATCTTACAGGAAATGAGCAGTTGTTGGAACACATCTAAGTATTTAGCAACTAATTTTCGATTTGTTAATTGCTATATAGCGAGGCTGGTTTCGAAAAACCCTTAAAAGCATGCTCTGGAGTCATCATTTTGCCCTCCTTCATTGAAAACTCAGGCTTATTACGGCATGCATATCTACATCGATCGACGCGATGTTCGAACACGTTACCATGGACCATTCATTATTCGATATCCATACCAATGTTATAAATGCTAATGTGAGTTTGTTTGTTACGTCATCACGCCTTAATTACTCAACCGATCACAGTTACATTTTACCCACACGTTGTCTGGGGTACAGAAAAGGACATACAGTACCTTTTATGTAGGCAAAATGTTCTGTTCTAAAGAGATAAATGAAATCAACTATAATGCAAGTGGTGGGAAACTTAAGGGGCTTAAATAGCCCAGGCGCGGTTTGAGTAATTGGTTTTGAATGTAATGGTCGTAGAAGCTAAGCCGCATAAACACTTATTAAAGTAATATAATTTGCGTAACTATAAAGTACACACCGAAGGCCGAAGCCAGCTGTGCCTGTTGCGTCGGTTAGGCAGATTTGCTTTATTTGCGGAGCAGTATGGTGATACTATATTAAAGGTCTATGCACGTTGTATTGCAACAGCGAACTACAAAACACCGAATACGACTATCAGTATTTTCACCAAAATTATATGTGAAAAAAAGACAGCGACCTTTTAGCAGCGACAAACGACACTTGAAACTCCGCATCCCTTATCAGCGTGGGAACTCAATAACTGAAACCTTCCCATGTGCTACTAAGTCTCAGCTAATCACTTAGTCTAGTAATGTTTTGACCAGAACCAGCAAGCAAAAACTAGTTTAAATTCAAATAAAGGCAAGAGAATTGAATTTAAAAATGAAGGAGTTACATCAATTTTAATTTAGTTCTACTATCAGATGATTGACAAATGCAACATAAGTTTATCCAGCTAATATATTATGATTAATAGCCGAAGTTCTTCCAAAATAGTTTCAGCTTTAATACATATGTAAAGGAGATTTTTTTATATATATATTATAGGGGGCAAACGAACAGGTGGGTCACCTGATGGTAAGTGATAACCGCCGTCCATAGACACTAGCAACACCAGAGTTAGTCGCAAGTGCGTTGCCGGCCTTTTAAATATGTGGGCCTCCGGCGCTCTCACTGGCCGAACGAAACGCAACAGTGCAAGCACTGTTACTTCACGTCGGTTTTCTGTGAGAGGATGGTACTACCCCGGGTGAGCCGACCCATTCATGCTGAAACCAGTAACAGCTTCGGCGTAGCTCTACCACCTACAATATTATAATCAGAGCCTAGATAGTAACGAATCAATTACGCCATTCACAAAACTAATAACTCTTTTACTTCAAAACCGAACTTTAACGTAGTTTGCGAGAATCAACTTAGCCTTTAATCACTCGAGTTCACGAAACAACCGTATAGGGTCGTGACTGGTACTGAATTCATTTTTTAAGCCTACAGAAAACTGTCGTAAATAAAAATGATTGGAGCGCGCTCCGTGTTGGCCAAAGTATATTATACAAATTTGTACTATTCAGGGATTTTGATAAATTATCCTAAACTTTTATTCTTCTGTCTCAGCGCAGTGACGAGTAGGATAGTGTAGCATTAATCATTGGTGTCTAATTTGTAGTCATACTTAATAATAATTTGTTTATAGATACCAGATAAATAAACTCTATTTAATTGGAACTGACACTAAAAATTTCTCCTGTTATTATTGTAATAGGTGAGGCAGACGTGTAAGTAGCCATCCGTGCTCACTCAGCGGCTTGAGAACTCTTATGACTGAACACGGGGATGCGTGTCAGTTTAACTGTATCTATATTTTAGGAATGTGAAAGTATGTGAATGATAGGGGATGTAGGGGCACACCCCGTGCCTCACTGTAGCTTACGTCAAACAGTATGCGTTATGAATTGTGACAGTACGAACACGTAATAAATAATAAATATTACTTCTAAGATATCGGTGTATCAATTACGTCACCTTAGCTAAGGTCCACAGTACCCAGCATACTCAACTGGGATATATAAGAAGCATTTAATCGCCAGTTCTCGAACGTTCTACGAGTGTCTTGATGCTATTAGCCACTATATCGTACCCTCGCTTAATACAATCGTTTATTTTACGGCAAGAGACGCGGAGATGGTTTCTTAAATAAATCCAAAAGCGGGTTATATATAGAATATGTTGCGTTGTGAAAAAAGTGCACGTAAGCCAAAAGTGACAAATATTACCTCCGTATCGACGTATGACGTATGGTACAAAAAATTAAATGGCGGGGTAATTGACTCACCAGTAATACTTACTTTTGCTCGTGGCTTCATTCTCGTTAAATCTACATTACATTTAACTTATCCCCTGGGAATAATGTATTTTGTGGATGAAAGGTACTCTATATCCTTTTATTGATAGCTTGTACGTAGAATTTCTGTAGGTGGTAGAGCTACGCTGAAGCTATTACTAGTTTCAGCATGAATGGGTCAGCTCGCCCGGGGTAGTACAACCCTGTCACAGAAAACCGACGTGAATTAACAGTACTTGCACTGTTCGTTTCGTTTGGTCAGTAAGAGCGCCGGAGGCTCACATATATTAAAAGGCCGGCAACGCACTTGCAACTCCCCTGATGTTGCTAGTGTCTATGGACGGCGGTGATAACTTACCATCAGGTGACCCACCTGTTCGTTTGCCCCCTATAATATAAAAAGAAAAAAAGAGAAAAGAATTTCATGATGATTGGTTAAATAATTAAAACGTAACAAACAGACAAACCCACATTCCATTATTAATATTAGTTTGGATTAGGATATAAACATTTACTACGATATTCAAAGGGATACAATAAATATTATCAGTAAAATCGGTAACATTTTTTATTATATTAATAATTTCTTTAGTAAACCCTGATTCAAAATTAACAAACTTACTAAACTCGGAAGCCGCGAATCCTTTGACGTCACTTTAACAATACAAGTTCAGAGAATATCTATATAATTGGATCGGATAATGATACCAGGAATCTGAAATCCAATTTTAACTTAGAACAAGTCAAGCGTTGTAGCTTGGACAATAAATAATGGAACGCTTTTGATATAATATAATGCCTTAAGAAAAATGTTTCGAGATGATATATGGTCTTGTGAATTGAACTTGCTATTTTTATTTCCATTATCTTTTATAGTCTAAACGTTAGAATTTCTGACATAAAAACTTTTATTAAAAAGCATACGTAAAAGATAAAAGTGTTATTGTTCATGCGTGTTATGAACGTGGTAAGAAATTTTATTAAAATAACTTTTTTTTATATCCATATCCTTTTTGTGACAAGACCTTATTTATCAAACACCTTTAACGGTTGACAGCCCCGTACGATACAAATTGTATCTTCTCCAAATTAAATTTCCCACACTTCTATAACAGCGCAGGTGCTGAAAGAAATTGTGTCCCCTATTATATACGCTTTACCGGACAATTTTATGCCAAGTAATGGGGAATTGTTTGGAACGTGAGATGAAGGGTAACGGGAAAATTCCCTTAATATTCATGTCTCGGGTGTACCGTATGAGTACACGAGTCCTTTTCTATTCCTTTTATGTAGCTTACTATTTGGGCAAGGTTAAGAAAAATTCTACATCGAACTAATCCTATAATGAGAATTTATTTTCGGAAAACAACATGCTAGTAAAATCTTGTTTCATTATTCACTGTCTGTGATTTTAGAAATTCAGTAATTTTTGTAGGCTAATCGTGTTATTTCTTACGTAAGAGTAATTTTAGTTTAGCTCTATACTATACCACAAGGGTTCCCAATTTGGATGCCGGAGTACTGTAGGCGCTATGAGTGAGCTAAGTATTCCGTCGCAATAATCAAAACTTCGATAAGAGGACACGTTTATTCCACTCAAACTTATAACCTGTGATTCTGTATTTTTAACGTACAATAAAACAAAGAGAAATAAATGTTAGCAAATGTTTTGGGTCAATATTACTGTAAATTATGTACACCTTGACTTGGAACAATAAAAAATATTATTATTATTATTATTATAATTTATTTGAGGGTAAAATTAAACTTTATATAATCGTGAAAAAAATTATAAAATATTAAGCCTAACCATTTCATTAATAGCATTAAAGTCAAGCGAGCATTAAATTTGCACTGTCTTTTCTTCTTTTCCTAATTAGTTGTTTAACTCGTTTTAAAGACAACCCGACCCTACCGCGAAGTTTGATTAGCCGACAAGGGTGCCCCAATGAGACAAAACTTTAAGAACCGCTGTGCAAATAATAATAAAAAATACAACTATATAATATTATACTCTTTTATAAACCGAGACTTCGCCGAGCTGAAAAGTTTGTATATGTTTCAACAAACTAATTTAAGGAACTATCAATCCAACTGGAACAATATTTTTGCATTACACAGACAAAATAATTTAGCAACGGTTCTATTGGGAATATATTGAGGTAGTTATAAAGCATATCTATTCACAATATTATATTTAACTATTTTGTACAATACACTGTTCGTTTGTTTTATTTTTTCATTTTCGTTTCGCTTATTCATTTATCTATAGCTTGTTGTATATTAATCGTTGCGTATATCCTTTCTCGAACCACCTCTCGAACTATCTCTCTATCTGTATCTGTCGAACTCTGTTGTTAACTGCTTATATGAGTCCATCCGTGCTTCTTATCAATGCGCTTCGTCATTGTAATCCGCCAATATGCGCGCTCTGCGTGTGTTTTGCACACTCTATATGTGAACAGCATCGTTCGGACCGAGACTTCTCGAGATGCCCACATATTTGATGTACTAACTCCTTCAAACCAACAGCAAAATAGACTCAGGGCTATATCTTTATATAACCCATATGTTTTGGCGCATCTTTTCTTAGAACGCCAACATAATATAATTCTAATGTAACTTACAACTATCAAATTACACTAAATGATCTTATACATGGCTTGCTGTCCGCAACGGGTTGTATAACTTCACGCTATGACCATGAGAAGAGGAGATAAGAATCAATGCAGATGATGTCGCAAGTCACAAAATATATAATTAACTGATAAATAAACTTTTTTTTTTATAAATTCTTCACAGATAAATCATATTTTATACGTTACGTTATTCATTTACGGCAAGATTTTTATTTTTATTGCCGGGGAAGGCACCTATATAAATTAACTTAAAAAGCAAAAGTCTATATACATACAAAATTTAATCCAAATCGTTAGAGCCGTTTCCGAGATACTCGAAATAAATTTATGTATTTATTTATAAACAGCAATTGTTCATTTAAAGTTATACGATACAATTACATCTGTTATTATTCCTAATAATGTTATCAGATAATAATATTTAAATTTCGAAGACTCAACAAGAATGTTTTATGAAGGATAGCATTGATATGACGAGAACTACTTGATTAATTTCCTGTGAAAGTAAAATTGTGTAATTACGCACGTGTACACTATTAATAGGACAAGTTTTGTATACAAGCTTTGAATTTGTCCTTTGAATGTTAATACATAGGTTAGTACGCATACATTGAATGGTATACAAGCAAAGTAATTAAAATGTAATTTATAGTATAACTAAGCATTATGTATAAAGGTGACGATGATTTGAAGTTTCTCTGATTACTGTACCTCATTTTAATTATAATGAATTTGCTATCAATAACTGAATAGCAAGTCCATTGGTTTCAGTGTAATAACGAATATTTTTATATTATTTCTAACAGGAGTGTTGTTATTTATTTTATTTAATAAAGGTTGGCAATGAATCAGTAACAAATATATAGTTTTGTCCATTCATGGTCGCAGGTTTGTTTGTCTTTGTGTCAATTAAAAATATTATACGTAAAATTGATGTCAGTTTTATTTTACATAAAAAGCAACTTTCCATAGAATCCATTATTATTATGCATATTAATAATTAACGACATCGTTATCCTGCTGTAGATTATCAGTTATTTGTTGTTACTATTGCCAATGAAAGTGGTCGGACACTGGTATCGCAAAGTGTGAACAAAGCTCACATTCAAATTCATAACACGAATAATGAATATTCATTCCATAATCGTACCATTGTTTGTTATAAATTTCAATACGACACAGAAAGGCAAATAGCCCAATAACTGAATAATTGGCAACAGTTTATAAAGATATTTTTTATAAAACGACACGTCAGCGAAATTTATCATTGATATATATGTTTAACTAGCCGATACCCGCAACTTCGTCTGCTTTGTTTATTACCTTAACAATATATATATACTATACAGAGGGAAATCATTACAAAATATTAAAAGCATACATATCTTTCACTTACAAAATGTATTTGTAAATATTTTTATCCGTTTACTTCCTCTCTCGTGAGCATGCGCGCCACATGGCTTGCTTCTCTTCACATATTGCTGAGCGCGTAGTGCTTATAAAAAGTCTAGTTTTTTTTTAACTTTAATCACACTATATTCAATAAAGATATCGTGTTTTTTTTAGATAAGAACTGAATGTCTTAGAGGTAAAACTAAAAAAAAAATGGAAATTCATGGGATAATTTCTACAAGATCATTTTATTTATATTGATTGATATAAGAGCTGTATAATAATACCTACTCATTTTTGCTTCATACAAATCATCGAAAAAGTAATAATTTAAGTACAAACTTGCTCGTTAATATTGTTTGTTCATCTAAATATTTCATACAAAAATATTTTATTTTTACTCACATTGATGATCAAAATCAAAAATACTTTATTCAGCTTAGACCCTAAGAAGACGCTTATTAACGTCAAAACTACCACCGGTTCGGAAAACATCCCAGTCATCGAGAAGAACCGGCAAGAAACTCGATCGGGGTTATCTTTTTAACATACATTTATATATTTAAAATACGCTATATGTTACAATCGATTTTAGTGAATGCACAGAGAGGAGTCAATTCCAAACATCACCATCGTTCACATATTGATCCACTCTATTGACGTTGACATTTGACACCAAAACCCGCTTAACATGGCACTTAAACTTATAATCTGGCAAATCGGTAATATGTTTTGGGACTTTGTTATAAAACCTAACACTATTACCAGAAAAACTGTTACTGGTTTTACTGAGTCTAAAACATGGAACGACTAGTTTGTCACAGTTTCTAGTCTTTAGATCGTGCCTGTATTTTATTGTATGATGGTGATTTTAATCTTTATTTCAAATGTTTGAAAATTCATTTTATTTTACTATCACACCTTATGGCAGACATTATAACGATGAAGAAAGTAAAGGTATATTTTCCTTATTCAACTGAATTGTTAAATAAGTCCGTCCAAAACTGTGAAAGGTGCGAGTGCGGAAACAATACATATTAACGCCGCGAGACAACATTGCTCGCGCCGCTGTATCATAAAGACGATGTCAGTACTGTATCCGATGTATTTCGAAATATAGTACACAAACATACTATGGTGTTTTTAAAAAATAACGGTGACGACATACAGATCTTATCATCCATCGACAGTCAGCTTACAAACACTTTCAGCTGGACTAACATTTGTTAGTGAAGTACGACAGGTAAAAGAGATACTCTTTGTAGGTAGCTACGCTGAAGCTATTACTGGTTTCAGCATGAATGGGTCGGCTCGCCCGGGGTAGTACCACCCTCTCACAGAAAACCGACGTGAAGTAACAGTGTTTGCACTGTTGCGTTTCGTTCGGTCAGTGAGAGCGCCGGAGGCCCACATATATTAAAATGCCGGCAACGCGCTTGCGAATCCCCTGGTGTTGCTAGTGTCAATGGACGGTGGTGACCACTTAGCATCAGGTGACCCACCTGTTCGTTTGCCCCCTATAATATAAAAAAAGATGATTAATTAGTCAGGTGCATGGCGGTAGTAATCCTACAGGATTACTGTACAGGGTACAGATACCCTAAACTTTGCTTAAATACTGGATATAGTTATCACATCAACCTATAAGTGACTTAGTACAGGCCCATAGGTCATTTCTCTAACGAAGCTATAGGCATACTTACCACGCCAGCCCACGGCGTATTAACAATTTCAAGCTCTAAGAAATTATATATTTTCCACATACAGTAGTACTATAAGACTACAAGAACACTTCAGGTCATTTTCAGGTTTCCTCAGTATGTTTTTCTTCGCCGGTGCTCGATAGTATTACCAATTTAAATTAGTAAATGTACGTGAATTTCGAAAAATTTGTTGGGACGAAAAAATGTTGAGTCTTCCGATGCGAGTGAGCGAGTAGTGTAAAGTAACGTCCACTTTAATATCTACTGATGGATTTCCGCAAAGTAACGTGTTCTTCAATAAATTTTTTATTCGTTTTTTAATTTTAGCCAAAGACTACAAACTTTTGTAGGTGGTAGAGCTACGCTGAAGCTATTACTGGTTTCAGCATGAATGGGTCGGCTCGTCCGGGGTAGTACCACCATCTCACAGAAAACCGACGTGAAGTAACAGTGGTTGCACTGTTGCGTTTCGTTCGGTCAGTGAGAGCGCCGGAGGCCCACATATTTAAAAGGCCGGCAACGCACTTGCGACTCCCCTGGTGTCGCCAATGTCTATGAACTGCGGTGATCGCTTACCATCAGGTGACCCACCTGTTCGTTTGCCCCCTATAATATAAAAAAAAAAAAAAACAAACACACTTGATGACGATGTGGCCTAAGAAGATGGTCACACGCTAAGCCTAGAGAGAACTGGCTCTTAAATGCAACTGCTGGAATAACGAACTGGTGCTTGGCCTCATATTTTAAATTTAAGAGTGATAGCTAACCAGGAGAGGATTAGAAGAAGCACCTACTACTATGCTGTCGATTCATCATGAGGTTTTCCTTCACCGAAATCTCATGCTCATTGTAGGAGTCGGAACCTACTCCGAATGACGCTGTGTACTCGAAAATGTTGTCAGTGAGCCATTATTATTTCAGAATGTAATATATATATTTTTTTTTATATTATTGGGGGCAAACGAGCAGGTGGGTCATCTGATGGTAAGTGATCACCGCCGTCCATAGACACTAGCAACACCAGGGGAGTCGCAAGTGCGTTGCCAGCCTTTTAATATATGTGGGCCTCCGGCGCTCTCAGTGACCGAACGAAACGCAACAGTGCAAACACTATTACTTCACGTCGGTTTTCTGTGAGAGGGTAGTACTACCCCGGGCGAGCCGACCCATTCATGCTGAAACCAGTAATAACTTCAGCGTAGCTCTATCATCTACAAAATATAAAAATTGTAACAAAGTCTTGGTAAACTATTAATTAAGATTCCCACCCGAGACTTATTAAGAACGACTACAATAAACACAAAGAAACTTAATAACAGCAATTTAATTAAATACTGTAAATTTAATTTTAGGGGTGATTTCACAAAAGAAATTTCAAATCTCGTTTCGTTTGTAATTACTTTTTTTTTTAATAAAAATACATACATACAATATAAATCCAAACTTTACCTATAATAAACAAAATGATTTACATGTTCTATGTAACCTGGATTGGTCGTGAGAGTTGGATGTACATCCGTATAAAGACATAATTGCGACCAGCATCACCGGGGCCGAATGAATGCACGGTGACGAGCTCTGATGGCTTCAGAGAGCGCACTACTGTGTACCGCGCTTTGATGAAACCATGATTACACCGTACATATCCATACATCTGCACCGGATTGCCTATAAAACTACTAGATGTGCTATTATAATATTTGAACAGACATTTGACAGAAATTAACAAGTATTTTTATTCGATTTTCATCTTAGTCAATCTAGTAAAAATTTAGCACATGTAGGATAATACTAAATACTAGGTAAACAATAAGAATACGTATTGGAATATTTTGAAGCAGTGAAGGTTCAGATGTAGCATGTTCAGACATCGCATCATTTGACCCAGATTGGAATCATGTAAGGAACCGATACTATCAGTGACACCATTTACCATTACCTTACGTGATCGTGGATTCTTGGACAGCTACCACTCTCAAAAATGTTGTCGCCAATCACCTACAGATATATCGGAAATAATGATGATGTATCAGCATCTGAACTGAGAGTCTGTCCACCTCTAGATTTAACGCGTTTAACATCTTTGGGCATCTAAGGTGAGAGCAAACCAAACTCTAAAATATATATTATATTAAAAAAACATTTAGTGCATTATTTCATGCAATAACTTTCTAAGACTTATAAAACACAGTAATTATAAACTATACAGATAATTTAACAATGCTAATAAAATAAGAAAGTTTCTATAAAAATAATAAACGTTTTTTTTTCTCATAATATTATTAACTCTTTATATTTTGTACGAAAGTCGTCTTCAAAATTTAATGAGGCAAATCCCCTTGTGGAGTCTGAATAACGAGTAAACATAGGAATTTGCGGATACAAATGAGATGAAAGAGAAATGGTATTATATTATAAGGTTGTTTACGTTTAACAATGAAACAGTTTCTTTTCAACGGGTCTTTAGTTCATATTTGCCGCTTTGATAATTAAATGGTTACATACAATTTTCTTAAATTATACCATAAGCAAACCCTCTGCAGGTAAGGTTATAAATCATATTTTGCATAGTCATGATCATATGCAGACGCGACGGTATTCTGTCTATGTCAAAACGGTTGGAAGGGATGACTCACAAGCAGCGTAGAGCATACTCATTCAATTTCTGTTCATTACGTGTATGGATACTTAACGAGACAATTGTTTATCGATGTGGGCGCTGTACGTCTTGTTGCCGTAAGACATAGTTTATTGCAGAATCTGCAGCAAGATTTTCTCCATAGCATAATATATCCATGAACCATAATAAACTGCAAATTTCTATTCAAATTGAATTTTATCTTACACATGGAAATAAACATAACAACTTAAAGTCGAGGTATAAGAGGCACTTGAAATAAAACATAATATAAGAGATATTATTGAGTCTAGAATTCAAGACATCGTACCTCGTTTATAACTAGCTGACTTGTAATTTCTTGTTAATGATCAGTTCTGTGTCTAAGTATAGTATATCAGCTGTTAAGCTTAAATACGATTGATTGTGAAATTCTGTAGACATATTTATTACAAAAGTCGCTTCTAGCTTTGCTATATGTCTTTACATTTGCCCATATAACGGTAGGTTGACACGCCTTTGTATTACGCGCATTCAGCTGGCTTAAATAAAAACCGGGTTCTGCGAAATGTGAATAAAAGTACACACACCCGTTCCCGCTTTTTAGAGTATCGTATATATTTAAAAATATCTCCGGTTACATTTAATTATCGAAACCATAGCTTTTAATAAACCAACGTATACGACATAGCTTACTATAATAACTAAGCACCGTTATTTTTTAAATAATTACTCTAACAGAAGACCTCCATCAATTTTATTCTCTTTTAAGTAATTACAACTTCAAACTACTTTTCGATAGCCGCCATATACATGAATGTTTAGATTTTCTTTCAAAAAAATACACCAATTAGTCATCATCTTTTAATATAAAAAAATGGAAACATCGAATGGCATTTTCAGAGTAAAATGTAAGCACACACACACACAGTTAATAAATATTCTTTTATATGCGAGAGTTTAATACAACGGAATAAACGGTCAACATTCAAATAGCAATATAATCTCTGCAAACGCAAACTAAGCGGTTTTCTGAACACATTTGTATGCAACGAAATATTATACAAACTTGGCATTCTTCTAGGCTTAGCCACAATATCTTTTGTATTCTAATCTGGTTGTGTATCGCTCGCCGTTTTATTCCGCAGTCTGCAACGGGATTGCTAGAACCGTAGATATATGATTTTTTTATAAATATCTTACTGAAGTCGGGACTTGCTACAAAGCGAAATTGTAGTTTTATTTAACATTAACTGATGCTCGAGGCTCCTTTCACGAGAAAATAGCGTTATTGTTCCATAGAAAGTAAATTAAATATGAACTGCAATTTATTACTGTTATTGCAATGTTGTCATTACTACTTGATTTTTATAATCCAGTTAACGATTTTAGTTTACCTTTGTTCAATTTTATCACTACTTCTTAGTTTTTTTTAATACCAAAGGGCAGCAAGCAGGCGGACGGCCCATCTGATGTTAAATAGTTACCGTCGCCTATGGGGAACTGCGACACCAGAGGCATCACCGTAGTGTGGCTAACCTTAAAAAGCGTGTTTCAATCCTTTTTTGAAGAGCCCCATGTCATAACCCTGAGGGAACACCGTGCTTAGTAACCCATTCCACAATGTTAGCGTGCGCATAATGAAGCTTCTAGAGAACTTTACGGTTGTCACATTCTACTGGGCTTTAGGGTATGAGAATGAGTAACCAGCTAACGACGGGTGGTGCGAGCTTGAAACGGTGATGAGGGCACCATATCAAAAAGTTCTTCAGAGCGCTCTCCGTTATACATGCGGTAAAGCACACATAAGGACCCAATGTATCTGCGACATTCTAATAACTCTAGATCGCATGTTAATTCGGGATCGTCAACAATGCGAATAGCTCGCGTTTGCAGGGAGTCCAATGGAAAAAACTGGTAGGTAGGAGCATCAGCCCAGATGTGTGAGCAGTACTCTGTTAGTTCATTCTTTTCTGAGAATAGCCCGGACAAACCATAGACACTGTGATTTAATTTATGTGCATTGATTTTATGAAGATATTAAAAATTGTATTTTATTTTATTATATATTAAATTACAAACTACTTACATTTATATTACACTGAAATAAATATCGTTTTTTTTTCAATTATTTTAATATTAGATTGATCTGATCATATAATTGAATAATCTTCCAAAAATCTATATTTTTTGTAAAAGTAAAATAAAATTTGCATGCGATTAGTGTATAAAAAATTGTCAATATCGATAACTAATTATCATTAGTTGGAAAGTCGGTAATCAATTTTACAATCTGTTGAAGACAGAATGATATATGATCCAAAATATTGACGATAAACAAATCTACATAATGACGTCATGTAAATTACTTGAATTGAATAATTTGAATTAATTTATATTTTTTTACTAGTACTGCCCCCAGTAGTATTATTATATGTCTTCTATAGAAATAGAATAATAGACATCTACCATTGCGCGCGTATAATTCAAAGGCTACTCTATAGATTTTGATTTATATTTTTTTTTTAATTTTTATACACTTGGTCCTAAAAAAAAAACTATCACAATTTTTCATCTATACATACAAATAAAATTGGAGTGTCTGTTTGTAATATCAAAATAACGACTTTTTACTGATTGGATATGAATTGTTTTTCATCTATACATACAAATAAAATTGGAGTGTCTGTTTGTAATTTCAAAATAACGACTTTTTACTGATTGGATATGAATGTATACACGACACTGATCACAAAAATACAATTTAATAATTTTTGTTTGTCTGTCTGTTCCGGGTAATCCCCGAAACAGTTGGACCGAATTTGACAGAAGCTTCAATGACGGATAGTTAAAATTACAGCGAGTGACATAGGCTACTTTATTTTAGACTAGCTATCATCGTGGCTTCGTCTGTAGTACTATCTCCAAAACGATTCGATCTATTTTCATGGGACTTTCACTGACAGATAGCTAACATTATAAAAAGTAGTTAAAGCTTTTTTATTTTAGATTAGCTTTTACCCATGGCTTTTTTTGCAGTACTATCTCCAAAACGTTTGAATCATTTTTCACGGAACTTTCACTAACAGATAGCTGATGTTATAAGAAGTAATTTACAGTTATGAAAAAACGCATGCGCAACTGCGGGCAACAACTAGTTTAATATAAAGTTTAAAGGAACCACAATTTCTATAACTACTACGCCTTCATCGATGTGTGCTTTTGGTCGTGGAGAATTGAATCAAGCGGTATGGTGCGATGTATTTTTCTCTGTACATAAAAAATATTGTTAAGATAATAAATGTACGTAGACGAAGACGCGGGTATCAGCTAGTAATAAATAAT
Organism: Antheraea assamensis; assembly: GCA_035772565.1. Classification (NCBI taxonomy): domain Eukaryota; kingdom Metazoa; phylum Arthropoda; class Insecta; order Lepidoptera; family Saturniidae; genus Antheraea; species Antheraea assamensis. The sequence continues at coordinate 1,130,151 of JAQQSE010000022.1, read as the reverse complement.
TGACTAATAGGATAATGAGTATTTGTATTAAAATTCACTATGTTTAAAATTTATATTATGTACTAAATTCTATAGCAACCAGTTGAACGCCACAGAAGGCATTTTTTTAGTACTTTATAAGTTAGCGTTTGACAACAATCTCATCTGATGTTAAATGATGATGTGGTCTAAGATGGTAAGCACACTAAACCTAGAGTGGTACTGGCTTTCAAATGCAGCTGCTGGAACAGACCAACAGGTGCTTGATGACAGATTTTCAATTTGCAGTTTCGATAGATCGCTTCCCACCGCCACAACCAGAGTACGACGCTGAGACTCCCACACAGCACACTCAGATAGAGTATGTTGGGCAATGTCCGTCCTAGTGGCATGGCACTCATGGCATGCAGCGGTCGGTGCTCTGCGTGTGATCTGGTGCAAGTACCAACCAAAGCACCAGTACCCGGTCAGCACCAGCACCAATCTAAGCATCAGGGAACCCTACTCCTTGTTCATCCATTCGAGCAGGACCTGGCGGACGGCGTCAATGGTATATTTACCATTACATGCATCCGCCAGGTCCTGCTTCCATCTCTACCTCGTCCCTCCGGACCCTCATCCTCATTTCGCCTATTTCCCTGGAAGCTGGAGGCTCCCTGCAGTGTTTCTTAGCCGCCGCATAACGCCATATACGAAGAAAACAACGTCCACCTCCAGCTCCTAGGGAAAGGTAGCCAGCGAGCACGACGGCCGCCGCTAAGGACACGGTCCTATAGGACGTACTATAGGAGAGTATATATCGCCCTCTGCGCCACAATGCACTACTGCACGCCACGCAACGTGCGATCATTGGCGACGCAGTGGGCGTCCACCCACAACGGTGCCCTGTAGACACAACTAGCTTTTATTCGCAACTTTCACTCATGTTAATGTACATTTGACTCACTTACTTACTCGACGAATCATTATAAAATGTTGCGTACGTGTACAAAAAATACAGGGTACGTTTTATATATACAAAAATGTTGTACCTAAATAAGTCAAGTCTACATTAAAGTGAGCGAAGCTACGAACATAAGTTCGTTTATAATATCAGTAAGGATGTTCATATAAAGGACGAACTCTTGTTGAAGCCATGTGAATACACACGATTGAATAATATATGAATCCTGTATATATAGCGTCTAAGACAATGTCGATAAGCCATACAAAGAGCCTGTCAATGTGGGTAATCCCTGGAAAAACAAAGTAAAATATTTGCCCGCACGTTTGTCAAGTCGTGTAGACGACGGTATCGGTGAACATTTTGTGATAACCAGGTAAACTGTGTGTCTAAAAACAAACACGTATATTTTATTCGTTTTGACTTTATCCCTAGGTAACAGTACGTTTTTTGTAAATTAAGGACCCTAACTCATTAGAACATCACGGCGATGCCACCGGTCGCCCCACTGACAAAATGTGTACAGTTTTATGGAGGGTACTTCACCTGTTATACTTATAACTTGGTTGCGCAACTAAGGCTGTTGCCGGCATCCTAATCACCCGCTGGTGGAGCAACCATTATAATGTATAGAGCTATTTGGCGTCTCACTCACTGCACCATCAGCTGCGCTACCAACTTTCATTTGCGTCGTACGTATAGCAAAATAACTGTTAACTCTTCGACGTCCATTTTGTAACTGACAACCCTGGTGTTTGTTGTGGTGTTTCTCGCTTGGTCGCTGAAGACACTGCTGTAGCGCGAACGGTAATGCCGCTTTGGCATTCTAATGAGATAGGACCGGGCCTTAAAGGTACTCTAGATCCTTTACTATACACTGACGACGTATTTGAAAAACTTAATGTTGAATAGTTAAGGCGTGAAAGTGTAACAAGCTCACATTCGCATTCATGATTAGCTGATACCCGTGACATCGTCTGGGTTCTCCTTATTGAGAGGAAAAAACGTCAAAAAAATGAAACCAAAAATAGTTTCATTATAAAGTTTCTTTGTAAACAATGTTTTCCGTTTACTTCTGGTCTCCTATGCATGTGCACCACATCGGTTGCCCCTCTTTCGACACATGTACGTAGTGCTTATAAAAATTATGAAAACTTCGTGATATTTTATTAGATAATGACCAAGAGTACTTAAGAAGTAAAACTAAAAAACAATGATTGAAATTTGTCCAATAGTTTTTATCATTTTACCTACCGTCTACCATTCTATAAGTGCAATTGGATATATCTTAACCAATCCTGACATAAGACAAACCAAAAAGATTCACTGTGATGAATTTACCATGTATATCTTGTCAGGTATTGACACCATATGACACCGCTTGATTAATTATCATTGGGCTTATTCCGGAGCGTGATATGCCTCACCGCTTTATTATGGGAGGTGGTACTCTTAGTGTAGGTCAATTGTAAAGTCAATTTAGGTATATGTTGTAAGGTTGGTATATTCCAGTAGCTATACTTGTGAACTAATCCCTCTATGCTTAACGCGTTTACCATTTTAGACCATATCGTCATTTAAGCATCAGATGAGAGTGCGGTCAAAGGCTCAAAGCTATAAAGGTTCAAAAAACCTTTATTTTATATCAACAAAATAACCACACATAAACTTCATGTTAGGTATATATGCCCGTAATACTTAAAATTTATAAATTACGGTAATTCGTTGTTTGTTTGTGATTCTGATTTGCCTTTGAAATTTTACTTCAAAGGACATTAATTCCAGTTCACGTTGGATAAAATAATGTTTTTTATTTCTAAACTAGCTGATAGCCGTCACTTCGTCTGCGATGCTTATTATATTAAAACCATATTTCATGAAGAGAAGAAAAAAATCATGATCAATCACTTTGCTTACAAAATTTGCTTAGTATTTTGTAGGGCTTATAAAATTCGTAATTTCTTAAAAATGTAAAAACTTTATCTATAATATAAAATTGAATCGCTAAGCGCAAAACTCGAGAACAGCTGAACCGATTTCGCTAATTCTTTTCTTTCCATTTCACATTGGTTCGGTAGGCAGCTTGACCGGGCTGTCGTCGTGATCAGGGCGTTCGCGCTGGGCCTTGTCGCCGGGGTGGCATGGTGCTTGCTTGTTCGATCCCGTGCCACTCCATAGCGCGGCAGACAGTATCTTGTGGGTTTTTAGTCAGTAAGAGTCTGACACCCCACAGCTCCCCAGGGCTGTGGGTGTCCAATGAAGGATTTCTTCCCACATTAAAAAAAAAAAAGGATATTGTGATTTTTTTTTTTAGGTAAAGACGAAGTACCTTAGCAACAAGGCAAAAGAAATGCTCGAAATCAACCCAGCAGTATATATATATATATAATCATATAAGATATGAATAGTGCAAAATTAGAAAATTGTAAAAATAAAACTTGTTCTTTATATTTTATCAGAGTTAATTCAATAAATATCCATTAGAATTCTTTAAGCCAGAGCGCTTCTGCAAACAGTCGATAAAGGATACGTCAAAAGCCATCGAGATGTTGTCTTTTTACACTGTAACGTATGTACGCTGAACAAACACAAGGTTTACTCGGACGGTTCGTGGAGTATAATGAAAATCGTACATCAAGAGAAACGATTCACAAAGATTTTCGACGTACTAATAAAAGGCAATATGGAATAGAATTTAGTAAATTTATTATTTCCACCGACACATTTAATAATGACACACATTTACATACAAATCAAAATATATTTCACCAACGTTAAATTCAACTTCCGCAAAGAAGCAAAAAATGAGATTATGAAAGAGTTTAATACGATAGATAATCTCATACAAATGTTGTAATAATCGAGTGGCTTGAGATTGGTGGAATGTCGATCCGATATCGAGGTTCGAAATCCGGCATATATCAACAAAGTTTTCGAAATTCGCGTACATTTACTAGTTAAAATTTTAAACACTATAGGCTGACTGACGGTGAAGGAAAACATAACGAAGATGCCTGAACCTGGAAAATGATCTTGCAGTACGACCGTATGTGGGATAATATAGAACTATGGATTTTTCGGAGCTATATATCGCCAATACGTCGTGGACTGGCATGGCGACTATGCTCATACCTACCTTCGGGATGAGGCATATGGCCCTGCAGTGGGTCTCTTACAACCTGATAATGATTTCCGTGACTGATTGAAACTGCGTTAATAGTTGTAAACCTTATGTAAATAATGATTTTAAAGCAATTATCAGTCAATGGTAGCATGTTCGGACATAGAATTAATAATAGTAACATATATAAATTAGTCACCACCTGTTTCAAGCCCAGTAAAAGCGCTAACTAAAGATAGGTGATAAGTTCTAGAATAGGGTTCCAAGTATCATTACCGTTCTGCAAGGTAATCATTTGAAGTAGCATGTCAAATAGGATTTGGTGTCAAGATGCTACCATAATATGATGAATAATTGCGTCAACAATAGATATATCTAAAAATGACACAACTTTCTGTATATCTAATAATACAATTCTGTCACTAATTTCTTGTATAGTTCTAATACAAATATGTACAAAGCAAAATTAACCAGATCAACCTATTTTCTGTCACTTTTTGTCAACTGGATTGTTTTCCAAACCAGTATAGGAATGTTTTGACGCGCATAAGTGCCTTCTCAGGAACTAAATTTAATGAAATACTTTTAATTGTGATGGAAACATATCGTTGTATTCCCGTTTGGTTAGCTAATAAATTTGTAGCTAAGCACATGTAGGTATATTCTTACAGCAGCACTTGAGAGTCAATTCTTTCTAGGCTTAGATTGTTATTATCTTAGGCCTTATCGTTACTTAAGACTGTGATCTCGTGTTAAAAATAATAATAATTTTGTATAACTTCGAAAAGAATTAAAAATACGGTAGTTAAAAGGCAAAGACTTAAATAATTTTACTATTTTATATAACAATGAAAGTAAAACACGTTGGTTTTTCGTTCTTTTGAACTAACTAAAAGTTCTTTTCTTATCTAAAGAATAATATTAAAACAACTGTCGAAAAATGATATCAGAAATTTTCAAATTCTTTTCATATAAAACTTTTATAATATAGAATTTGTTGGTCTTAACTTTGAAATCTTAAAGTAGCTTGTTTATTTTCTAAAATTTCTCAGAGTCTTCTGGTAGATATTTCTCAGTCCGTCACTATCGATCTATGTTCCTTAAATAAATTCGTTAGACGGTTATATTTCTAAGAAAGAAGCGAAAGCCAGCTGTCTAGACATATTTTATACGAGTTATTTATCTGTATAAATCTTAGATTAGACGTTTTCAATATACAAGGGTTCGCTTTCTGTTCAAACTGTAGTCTAATTTATAACCCTTTTTGCTGAAATTCGGTTGCTTATACTTTTAGAATAGAGTTGCTTCTTGCCGAAACTTCGAAAGATATACGAGTATAGCAGAAAGTATTTTGAGAGATGATTGGAGATTATCGCGATGGCACTCGAGCTAGTGGAGTTGGTCATTGCTATGGGAAAATTTTTGGAGACCGATTGAAAGCCAAAGAATACATAATTGGAGTATCATTGGAGTATTTAATCCGAGTTACTAACAATTTGATTGCTGTGTCAAGGATACGAAATGTTGTGTTACATTTACCAACGATGGCTGCGCCCTAAAACTCCTTTACTATTATTTAGAACACATTTTTCTTTATTTCATAATTCAACTAGCTTCTGCTCACGACTTCGCTCGCTTTAATGTCGAATTGATGTATCTCTCTATACGCATGACAATAAGTATGCAAAATGTCACGATGATCGATTCATTAAACAAACAAACAAATTGACATTCGAGTTTATGATATTAAGGTAGGCTGACTTTCTGCTTTTTACTCCTGTGAACTATACGTGTCCTTTTGCAATTTTCACCTCATCATTTTAGAAGAAATAAAAAAGAGAGTTATTTTAAATGAGAGATTTATTCAAAGATGAATTAACATTATTTAATCTTCCTGTAGTGAATGGACGGCTAGCCTACTGTCCTATGAAATAAGATAGTAGGCTAGTCCGTTTAAACGCTCCACGAGAAATAAGAAGTAATTACTAAACAATAGGATTAAGACACACCCATTTTAACATACGATAAACGACGACCAATCACCGTATGTAATGCGTCGGTGTTTTAATCCTTCCAGGTTGTTATTATTATTTTCTATATAAGTGGATGCATTGTAATGTCCGATATCTTCCGAAATAAATCTTCGTATCACCATACTAGTATTTTTCTTCCGTACCCTCGAGGTTGAATAAATATAATTAGTGGTTTTGAGTGTAAACTCCACCACCGCCGAAACGATTAAATTCCTATAAAAATGTCCTAAATAAAAATAGACATATTGAATTCAGCAAAACAATTGTGTATATTCTGATATCTTTAGTAGTCTCGTCTCTTACAAACATCGTATACAATATTAACAGCTAATGTCAAATCGCATTGCTGTTGAAAAACTTCATGTGAGAAGCCGTCGTACCGCTATAAATATAGAATAAACCGTTATTACTAGATACATTCAAGAACGGTTATTACCAGAACGATGAAAGTTTTCCGATAAGTACGTCCGGTAAGAGCCAAACTCCATTCGGTTCACGGCTCGGATCGTTCCGATGGCTTTTGTTTAGACATTATGGGAACGTACGAATTGTCGACGACACGAGGTACGACGTCTAATATCTTTCTCGAACGTTTCTTTACTTTTATCATCGAAATGTACTTTATCGTACAATTCACCCTGATCTCGTTGTATTTCTTTTTGTTTCTGAACATATCACACGCGTTTGATCTGAACGTTTTTCTCTTTAAACTTATTTTGTTCTAATCTGTATATCTTTTTCGATGTCGACGGAGCCTTTGTTGTATTCAATTTCAAAAGATACTTTCTTTTATTCGTTAAAATGTCTCTCGTGTTTCTTGCCGTCGTAATTTACTCGGATCTCGCAAAAATGTTTAACCGTTCGACTTCATTCGAATACAATACGTTTCTCGCCATTTTCTAGACAAGAATCATATTGTACATACCGGGAGCTATACTTATTTTGACAAGCTTTTAAATATGTATCTCGAATACTTGTATTTGCGAGCGGAAATATTAGTTTATAATTATTTTGTTAAATTTATTTGAACGCGTTAATCTTTGAAACTATCAGTTATATTTTAAATATAGATTTGCACTTCTTAACCTATTCAGTAAGGAAGGCTATTATTCTATATCAAGCTATGATACTTAAGAGCGAGGCAAAAAGCTAACTGTTAGATAGACAATAGGCGAAGTTACACCGAAACAGTAGCGGTAGTATTGGCCTCCCGACGAGAATCGAGTATTACAGAGAAAAACCAAACTGCGAACGCCTACGTCAGGGAAGTACCATACCGCGTGGCTTAGTCGAGTGACCGGTTGTCTACGCAAAACCTTACTGCGTTGACGGTCATTGAGAAATTTGAAAAAATATAAGCAAATTAAACCTTATACCAATTATGATACAAAGTATTATCCTTTCAGCTTTAATATATGTGAGTTAAAACAAATGTTACGCGTTGCCTTAATAATAACCGATTCATAATATCCTCCAGTAAAACTAGAATGGGCAAGACATTTCGGATGATGCTAAGTAGTAGTAAAGTTTCATTGCAGAAGCAAAGACTCGTTTGTATTCACCGAGTTAAAGTATAACGTAAGCATTTATCCAAGTCGCTCTTGTAACTTTTCTAATAGTAATATAAAAGTTTTATTATATCATAAGCCAGAAACAATTATAAGCTTAATCGCTTAGTATACATAAACTTAGCTAAGTTACAAGATTATTAACATTGATCATAAATCTCCCATCAAGCGTATAAACTTGCCATGAGTATGTGGCTGAACTCCTAAACGGTTCGACAGGGGAATTCAACAATGGTTTAGATTCACAATTAGGCCCCCGGTTGTTGGCGATGCGGCCTGATTCAAAGCTTTTTTTTTACGACTATTTTTAACATTGCACGACAATGTCCTTCTGTCTTCTTTTCGAACTGACTACACTGTTAGCCTGGCAAGGGCTCTACAGTTACACTGGACTACTAAGGGGAGCGCTTAAGGCACTCACCCGATTTTATATAGGCACAAGGGCGGACGGTCGTTAGTCTCTATATATAATAGGGAAAATAGTTCAGAACATCTCCCTCCTCCATTTCTCAACCGATTTTCCTTATTCTTATTTATTAGCTATAGAAGAGTTTTAGTGCTATAAATTTAAAAAAAAAATGAAAGTAGTTCGTTTTCTTCTCGATACTAAAACTTTAAAAATTAATCAACTATGGTCGAATTTCGACTAATACACTGTTAAGCAAAATTCAACAAATAACTTCCAGCAATTTTAATCTCGATATCAGATCGCAAAGAAAATTTTACTGCCGAATGCACGTCGAGCTTCTAGATCAGAATAAGCACTCGTATTCATAAATGCATTTCCAATCTCAATTCTGATATGGAATGATGATCTTTTTCCAATGAATTATAGACGAGTATATTTAGAGTAGATTGCACGTTTTATATTTCGATAGCGCCATTCGAATTTCGTTCGAATTCAGCTGATTTATCAAAAAACATTGGACTGACATGTTTCGTACGATTTATTTGATAAGTCAGCGGCGTATTTTCAGCGTTATTCCTGTAATAACGTTAAAAAGGTTTTTTCGAATATCTGTATATTAAACTGAATTCTATATTTATCGTTTCATTGCGTTTCTAGAACCAAAAAGTTTTTTTGTTTTATTATAAGTTAATTTGTTCTTCGCACAGAATTATCTGAATTACCTGTAAAAATATTTTATTATTTATCGATACTAGTAATGTTTGTGGGTATTTATGTGTCTGTGATTAAGAAAAAATATATTGTAAAATATAGTTAATCGATTTTATATTTTCTAAAATTGACATTGACAATTATATATCAGCCTGCACTTTCATTTTATAAAAATCGGTAAGTATTTTTATGTTAAATCCAGAGTGACAGAAAGACAAACTGACAATTTTTTTTTAATACTATTGTTCGGTGTCCTCTATAATACACTAGTAATATCACGCGGCTTAGCACGCTTTGTCTATGTAGTAATTATTTTCAACTCTTTATTTCATATTGATGTATGAATGTTTAACTGATTGACTGACGGAAAAACGACGGATTTCCCTACAAATTTGAAAATCAATTTTTCACCACCTTAAGTTTTGTATTTCTTTAGTGCTACAGTAATAAACAACCTAGGTGCAAATGTTCACGGCTCTAACCCAGTAGTTTGTCAATCACTGAGTTATTCTTTTATGTATAACTAGTTAAATCAATATAAAAAAACCAAGTTTAAGAAAAAAATACATGTACAGATAGTATAATACAGTTACAAATATATATATTATTTGATATAAGAAACACGATATTGCCCTATTATGTTGTAATTTAAAGGCAATCTTAACCGTCCAGTGTTAAACAGGCGCGTTCACAATTGAGCATCCGGGACACAACCGGTTATCCGGCACATTCTCAAAGAAACAAAACGGCTCTAGAGCCGGATGCACCGTGATAAGGAAGCCGGATGCCGAACCCCAGCTAACGAACAACTAGTTACTACCGACCAGCGAAACTTGACCCTTTCAATCTACACGTCTTTCTACGACGTCCAGTGTATTTTTAAATCACGAGGGAGGTGTGGTGAGTCAACTACGCTGGAAGTCTTAGCTTCATGGTAATACAGTGTAGCTATTGTACAATGACGTGAACGCAAACTTTCTTTGACACTTGAGAAATGAAGAGCGCTCATCTTGCAAAATTTATTTGAAAGAAAGGAGAAGATACACCGTTCGACGGTTTAGAGATGAAGTGAAAAATAAATATATATCATAAATAGATACAAGTGAAAAGTGTAGTTTTATTGAATATTTTATAATACTGCTTAAGACTTGAGTCTTAATTTTATATGAATTAAATCATCGAATAATGGAAAGTTGCAGACAATGGTAAAAATAAAACATTACAAATACATTGAGTGTTGAGTCTTGAGTGTTATCTTGTTCATTCGACAATAATGTACTAGGTAACGTAAATTAAAGAATGTTTTTTAAATAATACACGTTTGTAAGAAAATACAGCTACGAATTAAACGTCGTCATTTGCTTAGATAAAAGAAGGAATTACAAAGTGTCAGCCACAGTTTTCTATTTGTTTGCTAATGAAGTTGATTTCAAAGAACATTTACCTCTATCGAATGTAAGTAATAACTTTGTTGTATAATTTTTTTTTCCTAATTTAAGTACATCGTTTGCTTAATTTAGTACAATATAAAAGTTGACACAGAACTCGACCAAATGAGTATTTTTCATAAAAAAAAAAAACACAATATAAAATATATGATTCAAAATGTATACGGAGTCGTAGATAAACAAAAAAGCCATAACGTACATTGTTAACATTACGTGAAAAACCGAACAATACCTACCAGTTTTACAAAAGGTTTCAGAAAAACAATCAGTGAAGAGCGTGTCGTTATGTACAATGGGTTCTGTCGGTGGTATTTTTGAAGATTTGATTTGATTTGTTAAATTCTAAATCTTTTTGAGTTAACGTTGAACGCGTGTCGAAATTTTTTGTTACTGTTTTCTTATTCTTCAGATGCATAGAAGAAGACATTTTGGGTAATTTTATTACTGGCGTAATGTTAATATTTGAAACATCAGACGATACAAGGAACTACACTCCTTTAAACCAAATTCCTTATAACACGTTTGCTGTAGAGTTATCTGTTAGAAACCGTCACGTAAGTAAAAAGCGTTATGCTTGTCTATCTCTCTCCTCCATATAACTTTCTCACTCTCTCTCTATCTCACTTTCTATTGGTTAAGAATGGGTAGGAGAGCATAGAAATCCGAGTAAAAGGGTGTCGTATGTTGCCAACTGTATAACCTCAATGTTAACACCGAACGCATGAAGATTTCATTAAATCTTATTTGTTATTTTTTTTATAATATTTTCAGTATTTTATTTTTATAAAATTTACCATTTTACATATCATTTTAAATAATTTTTTTTCTAAAATATGAACTTATAACTTTGTAATTTCAATCCTCACTTTAACTCATTCGTATTCAAAAACAATTACTTAAACAATATAGACTACTTTGGCAAAGAGAGAAAGAAAATACCATGGAGGAGGTATAACGCTTTTTCCTTACGTGAACAAAATCTACAAACATCAATAATCTAAATTTAAATATCGGATTACATTCCAAATTAAAGGAAAAGCGTAAGTAACTTCGTCCGTGACTGCTTACGTTTCTTTTGTTTTTTCAGAAATATATCTATACCTTCTTTGTCCTGATTAAACTTAAATGGCTGCAAGAGGAAACATTATTAGATATATCGTATCTTTCGGTTTGTCATCAAAATGTCCTTTATGTTAATAGATGTAATTGCGATTTTCTTCTCTAAAATCTATTAAAGTTTAAAGAAGATTATCAAGGGAAGTGTTCAAGGTTTGCGAGATGATGTTCTCGTGTCTAACTCGGTATCAATAATCCTGATCGAAAGTCTATTATAAAGACTAATTATAATCGGTCGTATGTCATGGTTAGGTAAAATATAGTAGTAGCAGATAAATCGTTCAAAGATTCAGCGTTGTATCCATAAATCGATGTGACCAAAGCCATTGATGATAGATCGATGTTATTCTTGAATGGCAATAATCTGCCAATAAGTGCCGAGGAGAGCACAAGTACTATTAGAAAAACTTAAACAATATCAACAAACAACAAAAACCTTGATATGTACGAATATGTAGGTGGTAGAGCTACGCTGAAGCTATTACTGGTTTCAGCATGAATGGGTCGGCTCGCCCGGGGTAGTACCACCCTCTCACAGAAAACCGACGTGAAGTAACAGTGCTTGCACTGTTGCGTTTCGTTCGGTCAGTGAGAGTGCCGGAGGCCCACATATATTAAAAGGCCGGCAACGCATTTGCGACTCCCCTGGTGTTGCTAGTGTCTATGTACGGCGGTGATCACTTACCATCAGGTGACCCACCTGTTCGTTTGCCCCCTATAATATAAAAAAAAAAAAAAAAAAAAAAAAATCTACAATTAATTTTCCTAGACATGGTAATTGTGTCCGACTAGATCATACCCAGGTCTAACACCCGCCATAGTGCCACAATGCTTAGGCTTATACGTGTCGCGTTCTAGAATCAGCTGATGTATTTCAGGTAATCAATACGACTGATAGGGTGCCTATTGTAGATTGTATTGCTACAACCATACACGCTGATGCCCCGTCATAGTAACTCTTTGTAGGTGGTAGAACTACGCTGAAGCTATTACTGGTTTCAGCATGAATGGGTCAGCTCGCCCGGGGTAGTACCAACGTCTCACAGAAAACCGACGTGAAGTAACAGTGCTTGCACTGTTGCGTTTCGTTCGGCCAGTGAAAGCGCCGGAGGCCCACATATTTAAAAGGCCGGCAACGCACTTGCGACTCCCCTGGTGTTGCTAGTGTCTATGGATGGTGGTGATCACTTACCATCAGGTGACCCACCTGTTTGTTTGCCCCATATAATATATATAAAAAAAAACTCTCTTTTAACTTGTCGCATTTCAGTATTAGCCAATGCATATTCGAGAAGCTTTCAGATAACTGCTGGCAATTAATAGTTGGACCGCTGTTGTTCTTGGTTCGGACTACGTTCACCACCAGGTCCACTGACGTCACTTTTTAATGCTACAGTAAAAAATATAAAATCTGTTGACGGTGATAATGGTGTTGATAAGTTATACCGAGCTCGTATAACAGAAGCAATTGATTTACAATATGGTTAATAGATTTAAGCAATTACATTTCAAATTATAGTTTATAAATTATATATATCTAACCCTAAATGTGCAAAATAACCGAAACAAAACAACAAGACCGTTGAAGAGGAAATAATCATTGGGCGTACCGGGGTCCAGCCCGTGGGAAATTACACATGAAAGGCAAACCGAACTGCCTTGCGATTAAATCCGCCTGCGACCGAACTCTGTCCCATCGCGTTATTTAATTGAGTGGAAATACGTTTGGAAATCTACTGTGATTTAAACCGGTCCGGCTTGAACGTACGTTTGCAATATGTCTCTGAAGTAGTTATTAACTGCCCTTTTAAATTTTACATAAAGTTTATTTTTCTACTTCATTCGGTTCCTGTGCACTATTTGATTACAAACTAGCTGTGCCCGTGACTTCTTACACTTTCAATTATTTATTAACTTAGCTTTCGTGTATACCATATTTAAAGCAGTATAGTTGGGGATAGGAATAATGAGGTCCATTACTTTACTTTCACCATTGACATATAGGTACATAGAACTTGGTTATGCAAAAGCAATTAATGAAAAAACAAATAAACGGACATTTTTTGGCTTTTCTAGAATCGTACTGACCTGAGCAAAATCAAAAAACTTTAAATTAAAAAGTGTTTTATTTGTGAGCCCAGTTTATGAAGTAATAATGCCTATATGTTGCCCTAAATTACGTTCAAGTCACTTGTGGAAACCACGTCAAAAATCATCGAGCACTTTTGTCAGATTAGCGAATTCAAACAAACAGACAGAGACACAGACATATATTTAATTGACCTCTTGTATCCTTTTATACACCTTACGTCCGTAATGAGTTTTTGGCAAATATTTTCTCTACAAGAAAGGTATTGAAATATTAGAGAAGGGCTGAACTAGTTATGTTCCTCTTGAACGAAACCATGTTGACGAATAAAGTCGAGTTTTGCCCAAAAAAAATGTGTTTTTCTTAGTTAGTCCCGGGACTTATAAACTCTCCGAAGATGGTATACATCGGACAAACAAAAGTTTAATTATATTGGCTCTGAAATTCTTCAATCGTTACATTTCGTACATCTTTATATATATAAGGGTAACTTATAACTTGTTATTCTGCTCAGATAACAAAACACAAACATCGCCGACGCAAACTGCGGATTGTAAGTACTTCGTATGTATTTTGTGAAGTACGTCGACTAAGTAAAAGCTTTCCGAATCGTATTGACATGGCACTCGAAACGAGCGTTTATTTCGTGGTAAGACGCCAGGTAACATGGCATCAACAGAACACTCGATGTGTCCTCCGGGACTTTTCCAATAATTCTCTCTGTATCGCCTATACAAAACGCTTATTTATGTAAAAAGTAACGGTACTCTTATTTCGAAAACACCGCCCCGAGGTAACATTTTAGACAATTTATAAGGAAACTTAAGCGACCGCGGCAACTTTAGTACTCCTCGTATTTTTTCCCGAATTATTTATTTCAGAATATCAAATGTACTTCTATAATGAAATAACAACACGCGCGTATACAGATATCGTTTTACTTCTTAGTATTTTAATAAGTTTTGCTCTCTTTAATGTAAATTTGACCTATCCTTTGATAACAGTACTTTTTTTTGGATGAAAGGTACTCTATGTCCTTTTTTGTACCGCTCTAAAACTATGTGCAAAATTTCAGGATAGTTTGTTGATTAGATAAGGTGTGAAAGCGAAACAAAGAAACAAACACAAGAACTCACTCACATTCATATGTATACAGTAAGAATAAATGTAGTTCCTAAATTCTTTATAAAGTTAATTATTGTTATCAGTGTTAGTTTGGATCGATAAATTCAAGCTTAAAGAACAGAAGATATACTAATAATTGGTTGTCTGTAAAGTCGTTTTACGGACGATAATTTTACACGATAACGTCATAAGAAAACATTGGTGAACAATAATGCATACTTTTTGCCGCAATTGTTGTTGTTATTAACAATGGAAAACATATTTACTTTTCACTTCACTTTATAAACAGTTGACAAAACAGTTCACGTGTAGATTGTGACTTGTGATGTGTCATAAGCCGAACACTTAGGCTGCTCGCGCCTCTCTATCGCTTGTTCTGCACTCTCGCTTGCACGCTCGGCTCAGGCGGAACGTGACAATGAGTCATGCTTTTTCGATTTATAAAAAGTTATTACGTCAAAAAATATTTGTATTTATGTAAGATAAACTTTTGAACTACACTCTACCATCCTTTTTGATTTTTAATTGTTATTTATCAAGCTATGTACAAGGTATTTCCAAAGTTACTCAACGCATAAATACCAAACCACAACATATTTAAAACGTTATAATTAAAATTTATACAAAATTTCATGTTTAAAGTTAAACGGAAAACCCACAGAATATCATAAAACTTTTATAATAACAATTGAAAGCGTTATTTATCGGGGTCGGCTCTACGATAATGCGCAAGTGTTCAGAAAATTAGATAGACTTTGAACAAGGCAGTTTACCTGGATCATGCCCCGTAGCTATGGTTCTATTTCAGTCGGATATAGTGTAACGACCTTCTAAGACTTCGGATTTCCTTGTAACGGGATCGCGAAAGGACCGAGGTCGTACAGAGATTACGCTATTCGGAATATTAACAGAGTAGAACAATGTGTATAATAAGTTTACAAAGTAGCTTCCGATATGTAAATTAGACAGCTTGATGGATTATATCAGGGTTATTTATGACGTATAAAATGTATTCGAGTAATTAGAATATTCTCGTGTACAAAATGAAGGAGAATTATTATTGTAAATAACATAAGTGAGTACCTTATTGTGACTCTTTTAGTTTTATAAAATAACTGACGGCCCGCTCCGGCTTCGTACGGGTATAAAATATATAGCCTATGTCATTCAATGAAAAAATGATTAAAATCGATCCAGTAGTTTTGATTTATTCATTACTGCTCGTGGCCCGCACGCGTTAAATTTGGAGTAACCTCAAAAATAACAGTATTTCTCCACTATTTAATTTATGTTATTATACATATAAACCTTCCTCTTCAATAATTCTATCTATTAAAAAAACCGCATCAAAATCCGTTGCGTAGTTTTAAAGATTTAAGCATACCTACATAGGGATATAGGGACAGAGAAAGCGACTTTGTTTTATACTATGTAGTGATGAATTAATTATGTCTAAGGAGACACGTCACCTTCCTTGTGTATGTTCTACCGTTTATATAATGAGCTGTGTTACGAAGGATTATTTAGCATTAATCTGTAGCCAGTTTCCATCATTGCGCCACTAGTCATCGTCAGGGAATTCAACCTCAGACCTTTGAACCGAAATGGTCCCGGACGGTCCGGTGACAAAAGTATTTCCTGCCGCGAACGCTCCGGTTGTTCGTAATTCGCTTTCTGCAGAAGCTCTTCCAGAGGACTACAGTATGGGGTTCTTCAAGAAGGAAGTAAACAGGTTTTTAAAGCGTCTGCAACGTGCATGTGATACCTCTGGTGCTGCAAACCACCCACCATCGCTGTAAAAAAGTGTTAAAGAAGCAAGAACTAGTCCTATCGAATGTTATAAATGTTAATGTGGATTTTACTTTTTGTTATGCTTTCGCGCCTAGACTACTAATTCGATCTTCATTGCATACGTGTTGTAAGGTAGTTAGAAAAAATATTATTTCCGAGGATTTTTTTTATTGACACGAGCGAGGGGTATGCCGCAGGGCATATGCGCATTTTAAAATAAATGATATTCATTGTAAGGTTAATTTAGAAGACCTTGGTCTCAAGCAGAAATATTATGCAGAAATATGTATGCAAAACGATTAATACATCATATGTCCAAATTTATCTAACGATTTAAGCAAAAAGCATGATAAATAAAGATATATAATAGTAACACTCGAGAAATAATAACCCTCTCCTGGAAGGACAGGTAAAAATAATGTTTCCATATGAAACTCTTCCGTGGAGACCTAGATGCTTGAAAACATATACCAAATATATGCAAATATCATAAAAGAAATCTATTTTATACTGGTCATAATAAATAGTAATGGTTACATAATATAGAGTGGCTCCGGTTCAATTTGTAACAGCAACGTCAAAAAACAAAATTATTGTATGTAACTATAATGGAAATCAAAAGTCTTTTAAAATACATATAAAATGGCATAAAATATCAGTAACTCCAAGTTATAATATTGGCCAAATCTACGGTATCG
Organism: Antheraea assamensis; assembly: GCA_035772565.1. Classification (NCBI taxonomy): domain Eukaryota; kingdom Metazoa; phylum Arthropoda; class Insecta; order Lepidoptera; family Saturniidae; genus Antheraea; species Antheraea assamensis. Next base: position 1,113,120 of record JAQQSE010000022.1, on the reverse strand, counting down.
CGTAATGTCGAGTATTGATCAAAAATGTAAACAGATAGCGCTCAATTCCTACACAACGTTCGCTGAGAATACTGTTATTCTGAAACTAGCTCGATGTAGGGTTGTCAAATAAGCAAGGTTGATTGGAAATTTAATAAAATACAATTGAAGTCAAATTTCTTATGGGAGGGGCTTGAAATTCTGATCCGCAAACTTTTAGTGCGACGAAACATGGTGGGGGTAAACACTGTGTCGGGTAGAGTGTTAAAAACACAGGTTCTCGTCCGATTACCGAAGTGAAGCAACTTCGGGCGCGATAAGTACTTTGATGGATGATCGCCTAGAAACACCGCGTGACGTTGGCTTTGTGTTTAATTTTACTTTTTATATAGAAGTTTTCACTTCTTCCATCTCGTCATAAGCACACACACCCTTTTTTAAAGTAGGTAGTGCACTTTTTCGGATGGTTTCCATAATAAGCCTTAAGATATTTTGTGCATATCATTCAGCAATAATTTTCCACCATTGTGGCATTTACAAATTATTTAGGTATAATACAATACCTATACACGTCAACAAAAAGATATTTTGTTGGTTCGGGTTAATGTTTGAAACCGCTAATTTGACATATAGACTAGAAAACTATACACCTATCTACAGACGCTAAGCAGTAATGATAAGATTAAAAGCTTGTAATTTAAAACCAGTAAAATGGTTTGGAGAGTAGTAATGATTTATAATAAACTAGCTGTCGCACGCGGTTTCATTCTCCTAAAAATTTGTTCTGACGTGAAAATATCTATTCGCTCGTTTGAGTGCAGTTATAGCCTACTACAAAGCAGACTTACATGTGTTACAAAATACCGTCAGATTTCAGTCGATTATAACTACGAGACTAATAAAACTATATCAAGGTTTTGGATTACTCTAAATAGACCGTGTCTGTACGTATATATTTGTTCCGTAACCTTTACTTTTCCCGTGACATCACTGGGCTAAGGTAAGCGCGTGTGTGTGATTGTCATGAGTTAGCGTTGTGTTTTTTAGGTGGTAGAGCTACGCTGAAGCTATTACTGGTTTCAGCATGAATGGGTCGGCTCGCCCGGGGTAGTACCACCCTCTTACAGAAAACCGACGTGAAGTAACAGTGGTTACACTGTTGCGTTTCGTCCGGCCAGTGAGAGCGCCGGAGGGCCACATGTTTAAAAGGCCGGCAACCCACTTGCGACTCCCCTGGTGTTGCTAGTGTCTATGGACGGCGGTGATTACTTAACATCAGGTTCCCCAACTGTTCGTTTGCATCCTATATTATAAAAAAAAAATGTAAATTAGTGCAGCCTGAAAACGCATTTATCAGGTATCATTGCAAAAAAACTTGGAATGCACTACTAGCACACAGCGTGAAACAATAAAAATATATATCAATACGAATGAATAAATGCGTATTAAATTAAAAATTGCTAAAGATGTCGTCTCATATGAGCCATAAATTCACGCGGAATAATAGAAAAACGGACGAAAGCCCGCATCAAAAGGATGTAAAAAAAAAATAAAAAGTCCAGTGCCGAGTCATCGCGGGCGCTACGGCAGCATCGAAAAGGAAATGAAAAAACGGCGCCAAGCAATGACGTAGGTTGTTATGATTTTATCTCTACATTTACACGAAAAACCTACAGCGTGAACCTTAATTACGCCTGCTTTTTCTTTTTTTCCTTTATGAGAACTATGTGTTATCGCTGGGTTAATTGTAAGCTGTGTTTTATTTTTTCAACTGCAATTTTGCTATTACTAGTTAACTCCTATTACTCCTTTTTACTCTATTCAATTTTAACACTATTCCTTACCTCCTATAGAAAAGTTTAATGATATAAGTCCAGATAATGATATGAAAAATCTTCTATTAGCATGTAAAACAAATGAAAGCCACTTCAGTCGCTTAGTCTAATGAGAAACGACTTATCATAAGGCCCTTTAATTTTATTTCTATGTGGAAGTAACAATCCTTTGTTCAGTGCCACTGTCTATGGCGACAAGATTAACATTTTTTTTTAAAGCGTATTTATCATAAGATGAATAAGATCCAACTACAACTTTTTTTTAACGTGGGGAAATCCATCATGGACACGCCACCTTCCCAGGGGAGAAGGTGGGTAGTGTGAGACACCTAGTCACTAAAACCCCACGGTGTACATCCGCTGCTTTAATTGGAGCGACACGAGATCTCTTCAGCATTCATCGTCTCGCCCCAGCCGTTGGCCCGGTATCAAATAGTGCCATTGGGTCGCGTCCCTGTCCGGAGACGACCGTGTACACACCAGCCGTCTCCACCATCCGCCAGACCTGTGCAATAAGAAGATGGGTCCCCCGACCCACCTTCCCAATGTTTATTCTAATCTGACTCGAAAGATGTAGTCCTTTTTTTTTTTTTTTTTTTTTTTTTTTTTTTTTTTTTTTTTTTTTTTTTTTTTTTTTTTTTACGTGGGGAAATCCATTATGGATACCCACCCTCCCGGGGGAGAGGGTGGGTTATGTCCGACTCGCACGGACTAAAACCCCACGGTGTACCGACAGACCGTGTTGTTGGGGCGGCAAGGGATCGTGCTCGCTAATCACCTTGAATAGCCGCCCCAACGGTCCGCCCGGCGGAAGGTGGCCGCCGGGCTCCTACCTATAGAGAGGCAGACTGGGTACACACCAGCTGCCTCCCCTCGTCCGCCGGACCTGTGCAATGAGAGGATGAGTCCCCCGACTACATCCCCTCAGGTCCGGCTACGGTGACGGGAGGAGTTGGGCAAAGCGCCGCCTCCTCCCGCCTGTCCTCCTTTGGCGGAGACGGCCACTTAGAGGATCTACCTCTCGGGCCCTCTCCGCCGCCTCCTTTTGCGAGATGACCTCCTCGCAAAAGGAGGCCACAGCTCGCCACGCCTGTTCGCTGCCGAGCATGGACAGAACCACGCTCGGCAGCGACAAATCTGCTCCCACCACCGCCGTCAGAGTGCGGCGCTCTCCCTCCCACGCAGCACACTCAGACAGAGTGTGCTGCGCGGTGTCTAGGTCAGCGCCGCACTCATGACAGGCGGCGGTCGGCTCCCTGCGAGCGATCTGGTGCAGGTACCACCCAAAACAGCCATGGCCGGTGAGTACCTGCACCAGTCGGAACGTCAGGGAGCCCCAACTCCTCCCCAACCACTCCCGCAGGACCGGGCGGACGGCGTGGACGGTGAACGTCCCGAAACGCGCGTCCGCCAGGTCCTGCATCCACCTTCCCGTCGCCTCCTCCCTCATCGCCCTCCGTTTTGCCTCGATCTCCTTGGGAGCCGGAGGCTCCCCACTACGCTTCCTCGCCGCCGTGAATTCATACACGGCGGCGAGAACTCCCGCCTCCAGCTCCCAAGGCAGGGAGCCGGCGAGCGTGAAGGCCGCCGCTGAGGACACCGTTCGGTACGCCCGGATTGCCCTCAGTGCCACCGTGCGCTGCGCACTACGCAGCACGCGCACATTGGCGGCACCGAGGGCATCAGCCCAGACTGGTGCCCCGTAGGCGGCCATCGCCCGCACGACTCCCATAAAGAGTCGACGGCACCCGGCACCCGGCCCCCCTATGTTGGGGAGCAATCGGCCGAGTGCCGCCGCCGCCCCAGCAATACGCGGTCCGAGCCCCGCAAAGTGGGGCTCGAACCGCCAGCGCCCGTCCAGGGTGAGGCCCAGATATTTCATCTGGGCCGATACCCTGATCCGGGCGCCCTCCACCATTATGTGGGCCCCAGGTGGTGGCCCTCGCCGAGGCCCATGGAAAAGTATGGCCTCGGTCTTCTCGAGGGCCACCCTGAGGCCCAACCTCCTAATGCGCCTGACCACGAGGGTTGTGGCCATCGTGGCCAGGCGCTCCACCTCCCGCCATTCCCCCCCCCGGGCCACGACTAGGGTGTCGTCCGCGTAACAGATGAGACGCGCTCCATATGGGAGCGCGCCGCGGAGCACCTAGTCGTAGCCCATGTTCCACAGGAGCGGCCCCAATGCCGACCCCTGTGGAACCCCCCTATTTGTGGGCCGGCTAACCATCCGCCCGTCGCCGTCTACGTAGGCGACCTCCCTGTCCTCGAGGTACGCCTCCAACAGCCGCCGCAAATACGGGGGCACTCCGAAATATCGGAGTGCCTCCCGAATAACCCCGTGCGGCAGGCTGTTGAAGGCGTTGGCGATGTCCAAGGACACCGCCAAGACCCTATCCCCCTGGGAGGTCGCCTCCGCAGACAGCGACTTGAGGAGGCACAGGGCGTCCACCGTGGAAAGCCCTGCCCGGAAGCCATACTGCGCGTCCGATAGATTTGGCCCCGTCGCCTCCAAGTGCTGGACGACCCGGCAGGAAACAATTCTCTCCAACGCCTTTCCGGCGTCGTCCAGCAGGACGAGGGGCCGATAACCGGACGCGCAGTCCAGAGGGCGGCCCTCCTTCGCCATAAGGTAGAGCCGCCCTTGCTTCCAGGGCTTCGGGAACTGTCCGACCGCTAAACACCGGTCAAACAGCTCCCGAAGCCACCCCCCCAATTGGCCCAGTGCTAGGCCGAGCACCCGACCCGGGACCCCGTCAGGGCCGGGCGCTCTCCGCCTTTTGAGGAGGCGCTCAACAGCCCTCCCCATCTCCTCCTCCGTTATTGGGGGAGGACCGTCGTCAAGCGCCTCCTCAACCTCCACCCGAGGTGGAGGCATGGAAGGAGCTGCCAGCAGCGGAGGGTCGGGGAACAACTCTCCCACGACCCTCGCCACCACCTCCGGCCGGAGGGTTTCCGTCACGGGGGGCGCCCAGGATCGCAACTTCTTGCGCACGATCCGATACGGGCGCCCCCAAGGATCTCTCTCCAGCGTTTGAAGCAGCTCCTCCCATGCCTCTTCCTTCGCCCGGCTGATGGCAGCCTGCAGGGTCTTCCTGCACTCCCTGTAGCTGCCATACAGCCGGGCCTCCACTTCGGGGTTACGATGCCGCCGTCGGCGGCTGCGCCCGAACAGCCGCCGGGCCGCGGAGCAGGCCGCACGGAGATCGGCGATCTCCGGCGACCACCAGTACACCGCCCGTTTGTCTGGGCGGTATACGCTCCGCGGCATCGACGCGTCGCATACCTCCGTGAGAGCATCACGGAGGCGGGCAGCAGACGCGTCGACGTCCTCCCCGGTCGGAGGGAGCATGGCCCAGGCCTGGACGATGGCCGCCTCTTCGACCATTTCGCGGTCGAGGCGGCTCATCGCCCAACAGGGGAACGTCGCGCCTCTCCGGGGGCGGGTAGATCTGCTGGCTTGGGAGGCGGAGACCTCGAACCTAATGTAGCGGTGGTCCGATAAGGTCTCCACCTCCTCAAGCACCCTCCAACCCCGGACACGGCGCGCGACAGACGGGGTGGCGAAGGAAATATCAACCACAGACCCCCCGTTCCAACGCACGCACGTGTGGACGCTCCCCTGATTGAGGAGGGACAGCCCCAACTCAGCTGCCCACTCCTCAACGGCCATGCCCCGGAGATCCGAAGTTGCCGCTCCCCAGGTCCTCGATTTAGCATTCAAATCTCCCATGAGGACCACAGGGAGCGGCGACAGCCGCCTGACTGCTCCCTGCAGGGAGTCCAAAAACCGTTCGAACTCCCACAGGGGCCTGTTGGGGGAGAAGTACGCCCCCACAATGGCGTACTCTCCCCAGACGGCTGCCACGAACCCGAATCCCTTCTCTCTGGCCACCAGAGGCGGACCCGCGCCGGTCATGATCGCCACGGAGCCACTGTGATCCCCAGCCCAGCACGGCTGGGTTGGAACGTAATAGGGCTCCGCGGCGACCGCGAGCCCGATACCCCACTCCGCCACTGACTGCACAAACAAATCTTGTGCAGCGGCGGAGTGGTTCAGGTTCGCCTGGAGGAAGCTGGAATGGGCGCGGGCCATCACTGTTCCATTTCAGCTTCCCCCGGCCTGTTGGCCTCCCTTCTGTGGCCTGCACCCGGTACTGGGGAGGCCCTGCCCTTGATTGTGGGGGGCCTGCAATTACGGCCCCCCATCTGATGCCCTGAGGGCCTTCCCGCGTCGGCGCATATGGCGCAGCGCGCAGCCTCAGCTTTGCAATCCACCGCTATGTGCCCCGACGCACCACAGCGGTAGCAGTCCTCGCCCCTGTTGGACGAGGAAGGGCACGTGGGGCGGGTGTGCCCCAAGCCCATGCACTTATAACAACGCATGGGCTTCTCGCCCAACAGAAGCACACGAACCACACTCCAACCTATGAGGACCTTGCCCAACTGGGCAAGCTCCTTGGCCGGTGTCACTGGGAGGGTCACATGAATTGCCCCCTGACCCCCCCAGTTGCGTCTGATCTCCCCCGCTTTTATGAGGGCTGCGCTGCACTTGGCCTTTGCTGCCACGACCGACAGGACCTCCTCACGGGACACCGAATCGTCCAATCCGACAATTCGTATATCCGCCCTTTTGACAGGCCTGGTGACCGTGGCAACATCGGCCAAAACCGTCTGCAGCTGGCGGGTGAGTTCCTCAACCTGTTGATCACCCTGGGAGCCAGGAAGCTCCAGTATCCTGGCTCCCGTCGCCGTCCTCCTAATCTTAGGGCTCTCCACCCCCAGGTCGACTAACGGGATTGCTTCCCGCGCCTTAAGAAGAGCCGCCTTATAGTCGACTCCCTTTTGGATTGCCTCCGGTTGCAGCGTGATCACGACTGCAGCCGTGCGGGGAGTCGACGGAACCTTGGGGATCTGTGGCTTGGGTGCCGGCTTCATTTTCTCCGACGCAGCTTTTGGTGTTGGTGCAGCCCCAGCCTTATTTTTACGCCTGACCACTGTTGCCCATTCTCTCCCAGGCGTCGTTACCGCCGCAGCCGGGAGAGCCTCCCATGATATTTCTAGTGGGGCCGTCGTAGGACCCGCCCCCGCAGGGGGAACTCTCTGGTGCCTGGCGATTCTAGAAGTACTCGACGCAGGCTGAGAGGCCGAGGAAGGCCCCTTTCGTCTGTCCGTAGCAAGGGGCGGACGGATCGGCACTTCGGGGAGCAAGCGTCCCTCAAGGTTCTCCAGGCGCGCGTTAAGCATATTGCCGAACGACACCTGGAGAGAACGCTCTAGTCGAGAAACAGCCACTACGAGGGCCTCCTCCCACAGTTGTGCCTGGGGTCCAGCCTGCTTCGGCGCAGGGGAAAGAGGAGGAGGTGGTGGTGGTGGTGGCATCTCCCTCCTCTCGTTAGCCGCCCGCTTCCATGCCAGGACGTCTGCCTTTAAGTCATCGACTTGACGACGGAGGTTCTTAACCTCTCTCTGGAGTTTGAGAGTCTCTTCAGCCTCCGTGCGGTCAGCCAGAGACTCCACAATCTCTTGAAGTATCGTCGCAGCGCCCTTTAGCTCCTTTACACAGGGGCCTTTTAAATTTTTCGACTTGCGGCATACCTCCAGTATAGTCGTAACCTTCCCTCCGGCTAAAGCCTTCAGCCTTTCGGCATCAAGGACGTCGATATTCAGTAGAGATGGAAGAGTAACCATATCTCCTTCCGCCTCCGAGCTGGCAGCAGAGGCGGTAGCGGACGCGGCTGCAGAGGTGGCAGCAGAGGCAGCAACAGAGCTAACTGCACTTACATTACCCGCCAACGCCCTGTCGAAAGAACCGTCAGCCTCCCCCATGATGCCTCGGCCACTCCCACGCAATCGGGATCCACCCCTGTTTTTCCCTCTAGATGAGGTCCTCACTTTTGGAGCCTCACGCTCCTCCACCTCCGTATCCGAGTCAAAAACCTGGGCAGACCCGCTATTGCGCTTCTGCCCAGGTTTTGGTGCCCTTTTTGTGCTCATGGCCTGCCGGAGACACAGTGGTCATCCAGGGGAAACCAGGAGACACAAAAAGTCCAAATCTGAAAAATTCGCCAAATCGACAAAATCAGTCCACGGTCCATAAAGCAAGCCAAGTCAATATCAAGTAAGAAATCTACCGCCAAAAAAAAAAAAAAAAAAATAATAATAAATAAAATGCCAAATCGCGCGCAAAGTCAAGTCCAGAGTCCGAAAGCAGTAAAATAACCTATATTATGCTACGTCCACAACACTAACACAAAACTACCACAACACGAAAACAAAAACCGAATAACATCTATGCAGCGATGTATTTTACAAAGCAGCGCGGTGCAGAGCGACGTAGACACCCGCTCGCAACGGCGCACCGGCGCGGACTCGAAAGATGTTGTCCTATCTTAACTACGAATATTCATTTCCAACTGGAATAAATGATAAAAAAAAATATATTATTTAAAAAACATAGTGTTTATTGTAATGCTTTTTGATATACAACATTGTTAGTTTTTTTTTTCAGGCGCTTAAATAAATAATGTTGATGGTTTTCCGATACGGGACAGGCGACATACTATTGACCATCTATCTGAACAACATGAATTTTCAAGATTGATACATCGCAAATGTAAGCTGCGTTGGAAATTGTAACCGTTTAAAGTCGAGTAGCCTGTCGTTCGGAATCATAGGACTGCGTGGAATCAAAACGTCTTTACCTATGTACATCCATTGAAAAATAGTGATCACTATATATATTGTATAAATAATAATAAAATAGAAAAAAATAGTCACTGAAAGTGTACCGCCCCTGCATCCAACGAGTAACGCGATAAGCTAGCTTGCCGTGTTCAGGATCGCCTGCACGTCCCAGAGCACATTTTCACATATGTCTTGATGGAAACGATAAGGTAAACAACCAATACTTCGACAGTTAAACGAGAAATAGATTAAAGTTAAAAATGGCTTATTATTTCAGTACAATTTGTTCGACTGGAAGTGATTGTACCCATATAAATAAAGTGTTCTGGGATAATCATGAATATTGTACAGATACAAACAAAAGACATTTAATATTATATAATACAGTACATATATTTACGACTGCTCATATTTTCTCCAAATAAGAAGTTAATCGTGCCTCTTGAGAGGCCAATATATTCCTAAATATTTAATTGTGACGGGTATTTCCCCTAGTGGGTCGAACTCCACTGTTGTGTGCTAACAGGCTAGTAGTAAAATGAGAATCATTCTCTTAGCCTAAGTTATGTAAATCTAGGTACATTATATTGATAATGAAATGAGGGCCATTCTCATAGCCTAAGTTATGTAAGCCTAGTTCTCTTATATTTTTAATGAAATGAGAGTCACTTTCATATCCATAAACTTTTTCTTAGTTTTAGGGCAAAAGAAGTTTGTTTTAACTCCGAAGGGATTAACGACTATTTATGCAGTTAAACCATTTATTAAATTTATAAGTTTTTAATAATTCTGACATACGCAATAATAGTACAGAAGATGTTTATCATGTAATGACAGAATGTACACGCAACCAAACCCCCAGATTAGTACTCGAAAGCAAAATCAATGACTCATTGAGATCCGTCGATTTGTATAAGGTAACGATTATCTTCCCGACATCCGGCATAACAAGAATGCTTTATAGACTAGTCTGGTATTAAATAAAAAACCGCAAAACTTTGTTATTATTCATTATTGCTACTCCCATACCTGCGTGGCGTGTATCAGCACGAAGTTTTGTCTATGGTCAGACTCAATGCAGATGTGGGAAGATATTATCGTTATGCGTTACGAACTATCGGATTGCGTGACGATACACGCAGCACGATAATAGGGCCGGCGGTTTTTGCGCACATCAAAGGAAAATATCGGACACTAATTTCAAGTTATTGGAAAGATACAAGTGTTGAAACGGGAATTCTGTACCTTTATCGGAATGATTTTTGCCGTTAATTCTAACGCGACAAGTGGTAGAAGCTTCGTCACGCAGATATGAGAGTAGCATATGAATGGCATACATTTAATTTTGGTGGTAACCTCCGGGGTGATATCGTCAATTTGTGACCAAAATCACAACTACAAGTAAAGAAAAACAAAAGTATTTACAAAGTTTATATATCAAAATACTTGTTTTATGATTTAGTATAATAAATACCATTTATTTGATATATGATATATAGGATATACAATGTACTTACAAATTTACTAGAATCTAATATTATCAAGCTCAATCGATAATAATATGGGTGAAACAAACCTACTTACTTAAACTAAAGGAACATACGGCGTACTATGTAATTTGTTATAAATGGATCCATTACAGAAACTCGATGGAAGTTAGTTTAGTTCACCCAAGTAATACCTCCTCAACTTAGTTAACTTATGAGTAATATTATGTCCAAATTATAATCACAAGACTCACAGTTACGAATTAAAACTATTTCATTCGCCTGAATTAGTTAGGAAGCTAAATTATTCGTTAATTTTAGACCATTCTGTTAAGTCTACATATTTGTTGAAAGTTTCAACAAAGTGGAAATGTAAAATGTCTGTCAAATAGAATACAACAACACAACCTGCTTGATGATAAATGCTTAAAGAAGTATTCTGCATTAGACGTCCGAATATTGGGTGTTTTTTTTCCGACGCCATAAAAAGATAATAAATATTTGTAATATCCAGTTTTCACTAGTTATTTATTGATATTTTAAGAGTATACAATATAAAAAAAAACCACAAAAATGAATAAACTGCGGTCCGGCAAAGTGGGAGGCTCATGAAAAAATGGCGTGTTCTGGTATGCAACAATCTCTTAAAGAGTTAAATTTCTAAACCAAAATATCCCCTTAATATTAAAATTATAACAAACCACCGAACAGTGGTTAATAAAGAATTATTAACAAAAATACCAAAAAACCCACAACTGCAAAAACAGTGTTTATAATATATTGCCCTACCTCCCTTACCCTAACTCTCCTATTTTAAAGTACCGGCTGTAAGTTTAACCGTTAACTAACACCGCGTTTAATATATTTTTTTGTGGTTTCAGTTACCAATATTTCGCTCTTTGTATCATTACATTCAGATTTAACTTTTTCATGTATACGTCGTGCAAATAAAATTTAACTTTTTTTGTTGCAGTGAGACGTGGCATTGGTCAATTAATTGTAGGCGAAAGTGCAAAGTAACCTCTACTCTATTATGTAATGATAGATTTATACATAGTAAAACACCTTCATCGATGAAATAGCGGTGTTAAATTAAATATTAAAGTTATATTTTATTGAACTCGATTTGATATGATCTTGTTACTTCCAGTTAACATCAACTTCGAGCGTAAGTAATAAGCAGTTTCTGCTCCATGGTAATAATGTGTGAAAGAAACGAGCTGGGGTTTTAGTCGGTAGGAATCTGATGTAACCATCCAATGCAACATTTTCTCTAATTAAAAAAAAGGTAGAATTCATTTGATTTTTATTTTAATATTGTGAAGGCAAGCGAGCGAAATTCATATATAATATGGGGAGAGAGCAAATACGAAAGCGGGCTTGTCTGTCTTTTGTCCATTTTCATATATACCGCCCTACATTAAAGGGATTTAATATAGAATAATTTATTTTAAATGTTCACTTCAATCTTAAATTGACTTTAACATATGCTAAACTATAAAGTCCTTACGATGTGCGAAGAAAGTTTATAGCTAACCGGCTTTGAACCATTATGTTATAAGAACTTTACTATCCAATCGTTAAGCTAACTCGCGACACTGCAACATTTAATTAAGTATATTCAACTACAATTTAGTTTAATGATGATTTCCACTTCAGTGACAAGTTCTAGTTGTTAATTATTTTTCATGTGGCCCAATAACGTCCAGTAGAAAACATGTTTCACTTTATGTGTCACTTCGCTCGGCTTTGTGGGAGTTAATAAGTATGTTAAAACCCGTTGCACTGATATAGTCACATTAGAGTGCACGCAATACTTAAATACTTTACTTTGTGAGCTGAAAGCGAAGTATACAATATTGTATAATAACTTCTGGTGTTTTTTAAAAGGGAAAACTTCTTTAGTAGCAATGGATAGTGAACTAAATGAATCGTCACGCTCGGATCTGTGACCGTGAACCGGGTGTACTCGTCTACACTCGACATCAAGCGCGTTCGGGTCGGTAACGCACTGGATCGTGTGCGCTCGGTGTGCACAGTGATAAGAAGTGTGTCGTTCCAATAATTACGTTTTTGTTATTACCTTTTATAATGATAATATAATGTTACAATATTTTGTATATTTAATCAGCATATTATTTCAAACACATATACAGTCAGTAGTTAATACTTTATTTAAAGATAGTTTTCACTTCTATCGTGTGGTCATATGCACATATCCATTTTTGAAAGATTTAATTTTTAGCCACAGCCTTATTTGAGGCTAGGTGACAATGTGGACGAAGATGGTAATGCAATAAACCTAAAGCGGTCTATTTCTGAAGTGCAGCTGCTAGAACATAGATTTACAAATTTATTAGTACACTTGATATACAATAATTATACGAATAATAATTTCATACTAAATTATGCCAGTAATTTACAAAATTCTCAAATCAAAATATGTCTTTTAGGTATTGAATTAGAACCAGAAACTCGAAAAATGATAACCTATACCAATACCTATATCGAACTGATACCTTAATTAACATCTATGACAATGGTTACTACTTAATTAATAAATATTGTACACTAAAATATTTCTAGTAATTATATTTATCGAGAAAAAGTTAAAACCTTGACGAAATTCATTTTATAGTCTTAACAAAAAACTAAAAAATATTATTCCTATTTATTTCTAAACAAAAGTCCTTTTGGTAACAAAACTGAATGATCGCGTCACTGATGTCATCATCACCACGATCTTATCAAACGTTTCAGAGAATCGATCGTCAACAACTGCAAATTTGTCCCCACCAGTTTTGTAGCTCATAACTCTGATGAGTGTATTGACTAATGGAATTGTATAGTGATTTTGACTAACTTAATTTCGACGTTACCGGTTTTTCCCTGAGCTGAGAATTTTTAAAGATAAAATAGAAAATACGACTGGACTTTGAAGAATATCAATAATTATTTCTTATTGACTTCAGATAGTTTAAATATGGAAAATGTATGTAAGTTATGCAACAATATTTACGGCCAAAATATGTATGTACCTTATTTTATTTTATTAATATTAGACCCTCATAGAATAGTTATAACTAAAGTTAATTTAAATCTATCCTAGGGTTTTTTTTGGCGGGATCTTAGTCTGTCATGTAGTGGTTTTTATATTTTGTTCATAATCTTGTGTTATTAGACTCTATATATTGTAATATTGGTGGTCTTTTACGTAATATAGTTCGGTTATTATGCACAAGTGAAGTAGATGGGAAATAATACCACGGATCATGCATTCTGAGATACCACCAAAACTCCATGGAAAGTTCTAACAAGAGAGCCACCATCTTGTTAGAACATTAAAATTATCACAAGACACTTACTTGGCAAAATCTTGTTACTTGACGCTGGCTAGTGCACAAACCGTGTCGGAGCCAAAACATAAAGAAGAAGAAATCTATCCTACAATTAAATCTAGAAGGCTATGATCCTAAGTGTAAATACAACTCGTGATAAAATACAATGTAACAGCAATTTTAACAAAACAAGTGATAAACGACATCGATATTTCCCTTTGTCCAATCATGGATATCTGTCGTCTACTCTCTAACAATAAAGGGTTATGATGAGGGGATATATGTATAAGCAATAAAACTGCTATTATAGTCATCATAATCGTAAAAACCTCATGATCAGTGTTATATCTCACGTTATCCGACTTCAGTAATCCGGGCACTTTTCCTATTCTTCGTATTTATTGTCTCCATCTTCGTTCTACATAAAAATGTACGCGAAACATAATCTGCTTCGGGATTTGTGTATCCATTTTCCTTCATTGGATTTAATAATGTACACGACGTAGGGTAATACGAAATAATCTTTTATACGAAGTCCGGATTATTTTAGAAGTTAAATCAAAAATACTTTATTCAATATAAGTCCTGAGTAGGCGCTTATGAACGTCTAAATAACCACCGGTTCGGAAAACAATCAAGCCATTACGAAAAACCGACAAGAAAGTCGATCTGGCTTATCATTTCACCATACATAGTATTACGAACATACATAGTTACAAATATAGATAGTACATTAATTTTTAACCGATGCCCAATACAAAATTATCCATCCATGTAATTCAAATAATTAATTGAAGACCACAGTACAGGACAAGGTAATTGCTTCCCGCGACGTGTCATGCTCAATGTACTTATCGATTATAATCCTAAATGTTTATACAAAAAAAAACGGCATACATTTGTTACAATTACAATTTTCGAAAAAATATTAGATATAAAGTAATCTTATTACATGTCGTATAACAACAATTAAATTTGACGTTAAATAGATGAACAATCCACGAATTAATATTACCAATTACTATGTCGGTAGGGTCTGGACCAATCATGTTACCTAGGTAAACGACTTTTATAAGAAATTTGTATAGGAAATATAGACCGATTGCATATCTTTCAATATTTCATTGTTTAGACCATTTGATGCGATGTGTGCGTGATGCTCATACAATTTATAATGTCTGGAAATCAATGTAATAATAACTGGAAAGCATAATACTAATCGAAAGGCATAACAAACGGTAGTTTTAGTAATCTATTACCAACTATTCACTCGTCATAAATTAAAAGAGTTTGGTCTTCTGTTCAAGTGTTCTGTAAAGCAGCTACCCCTAAAATTACTAGGAAAATTGCTTCTATTAAAATGTTAATGCCAATGTGAACATAGTAAATGTATACAACATAATGTTGCAAAATCTAATCATTACCTACGGTAATCGCTCACAGGGGCACAATTTCCTAGACGACGCAATTTACTCGCAATTAAGTAAGGTATGGCATTTAACTAAATTGTCAATTCCAATTGAAAATACCTTAGAAATTCCATTCATTTTACCTACAGAGCCAGTGATGCGATAAATTCTTTTGTAATCTACTTTAACTAAGAAACATTAGAATCCTATAACACATTATGACATTAATCAATGAACGAATAAAATATTCCAAATTCGTTTTTTCTATTTCACTAAGGTATCTTCAAAATTTAACATATTCCTAAGTCCCGATAAAGATCACGTCATAAATGAATAGAGCTGTATACAATATTTTGCATAGGGTTTTAACTAATGACTTAATCATATTTGCTTTAAATATCTAAATACAAATATGTATTCTAAATACAAAATTTTTAATCAACATTCGAACCAATCACGATGGTACGTTTATGTGTACTGACAGGTAATTAGTGTACAATAGACAAAGGTATACCAGTTTTAAACACAACAATGAACTGCTTGGTCTTTTTTACGGTGAATTGAACTAAAAGCCTTTCAGCAGCAGACAGCACCGGATGCGGCGGACGCCGGACTTCCGGCTTTACGAGGCTCAGACTTTACATGCTGTAGTTTTTCTCCCGTTCACTTTTATTTATAGGCCTCTTTAATGTTTCATTGAGTTTACATTCCACTTGGGTTTTATTAAAATTTTACGGAACGGAAATTCAACACAGTTCATTCATTAGCTAATTTGTGTAAACGCAATTTTTTGATACAATCCCTAACGGAGAAAATACATATTAAATATTTGAAAAATATTTTCCCGGTTAATATTATGTGCTCAATAGGGAAACATTTTTTTCCTGAATAAAATGTATTTGATATCTGCATACAAATAGTCGGAGACAAAATAGTTAAGTAGATCTTCCTGCTTAGTTTCTCAGCCATTTTTTTTTGTTCTACTTTTGTGTCGTAGCTATGGGCGAGCATTAGCGATACCATTAGAAAATTTTAAATAATTTATTTACTTCCTATTTCTTTAACAAATCCAAGCCTTTATATATAAATTTTCATACAGCATACTTTAAGCTTTGTAAGTATATACCGAATATACATTTGCACACTCTTTAGCAAAAATACATAATTAATATTAAAATTAAAAAAAGTACTTACTACATTATAGTAGAATTTCGACTACTAGTACACATAATAAGGTAGCCTTATACGTCATTATATTGAGAGAAATCAAATGCAGGATAGTTTCAGTTTACTCCCCAGCTTATTTACAAAGCAATCATACGATACAATACCTTATTATTTTTTACCCAAAAATATTAGAAATCCGGGTACTTTAAGTGAGTAAAATTGTATCGGCCTGGATCGTGGCCTCCAAACATCAGGTCTAACATTGCTTAGGAATGGAGTCATCAAGGATCAGCTGTATATTCAGTAGTCAAGAGGCTTCCAGGATGACATGATATCGACTACAACCATTGAATTATAGACATTTGGGCCTTCAACAGTTTTTAGAATGTTCTTACCGTCAAGTATAATGTAGTCATTTTCTTATTCCTCAGTTACGAAATTTAAAAGAACACAAATTTAATGAGATAAGTATAACGAAGTTTTAAAACGAATTATAATATAATTTATTAATGAAATACGTCCCAGATGTATGAAATTCAATTTCCAAAGATAAAATATATCTATTTATAAGAGAACACAGATGTTTACAGGAAAACTTTCTGATGCTCCATCATTAATAATATAAAAGAACTGAAACATTCATTTCTCTAGAGAGAAATATAAACACTGCAGGTTCTTAAAATAAATTAACTTACCTTCATTACTTGATTATATCAATAATAGCTTTTACCTGCGACTCCGTTGCCGCATTTTCAATTATAATTTGTCTCCAGTTTTCTGGCTACCTGTATCCCAAAGTTTGTTATGATATATTTATAGGTTTAATAGCAAAAACGTGACGGATAATCAAAGTTACTTTTGGATACCTAATATTATTAAGGATTGGCGATTTTCATACGGTTACTAGTATTATTAAATATATAGTAATTAATTATTTAAATACTATTTGCGTCCCAATTCTCTGTACGGTCACTTCTCTCATACCGAACAGAGTTTATTTCATAGTTCATCTAACCCTCTGTATTTTGTCGGATGGCTTACTTTCCTTATCAAGCATGCAACAGACAAATTTGCCTTGACCGAGTTAAATTTTGTTTTATAATAGTGTTGTGTATTTTCACATCTTAACTGCAATTTAAAGAGGACGAATACCTAAAATAAGGAGCAACTGTCAAATTTATTAATCCAAACTATTGCCATAATTCTGAAAAAATTGTCCGTGGAGATCATCATTCAAATAGGTATTTTAAAATTGAATCACTATATAAAACAATTCAAGCATACTTTAATACATTGTAAATAACATATATTAATATTACAAAGCTCAAGAGGCTGTTTATTTTTTTCTATTTGTTTGAACTCACTAATCTCTGAAACAATCAATCGGATTCTTTATTATTATAACCTATTAATTGAAAAAGTTTATAGCTTACTAACATCACACTACAATCGTTAGGAGCGGAGCTATTACATGTAGATTATAAATCAGAAAGTACGTTAAGAAAATAAATTAACATTGGGAGAGGATCATGTAGTGCGGCGGGGTATTGTGTTCGAGAGTGAATCAAGCATTACTGAGAAAGACCGAACTATGAATGCCTATTTCAGCGAGGTACCATGACACGCAGTTCGATATTTAAGCTTACCCCCCACTACGTTGATAATAACGCAACATTTAAAAAATATGACACTGGTGAAACCGTGGCTTACATTTATTATTCATGTAAATATACCCAGTTTCCTATTACTTGGCAATAATTACCAGGAAATTCCTTGAAACCAAAATAGAGACAATATTTACTTTCAAGGAAACTGCAAACACGAAGTTAATATAATCTGAATCGAATAGAGTTGGAACAAACTAGAAAACCAGTTACACGGACAGAGCTTCGCCAAAGGTAAATTGTTGTCGTTATGAAAACGTCGACAATTCAGCTACGGTTATAGAGCAAACTCATAATTGGGACGGGGGCAATAATGTTTCAAAGGGTCCCCTTCAAATTGGGTGCTGCTCATTAATGTTGATTAGTTAAAGAAACAAAATGGTTATGAAAATTCCGTTTGCATAGGTTTGTTGGCTTCTCACGGGAAATCTACCGAGTAATAGTGTTCAAACTCATCTTTTTACTATTATATAAGATTACGGACTACAGAGAATATGAAATATTTATAACAATAAAATTGCCAAAGTTTTTAAATCAAAATTTTGGATACTTAAAGACTATATATTTGTTAACGTACTTATTTATTTAGGTCATGGCAACATTTCGGCTGAGTACTCTCCGTACTTGCCGCTAAGCCAACTGAAGTTGTAAATGTCTTTCAGGCAATAGCTCGTGGTCAGTTCGAAAAAAAAGGCAGTGGCTATGGTAACTACGAAGAATCCTTCTCTATCCGTGTCACCGTTATTTTTATTATTATTTGCAATCACTATTAAGCACTACGTTATCATTATTCGCAACATTAACATATTGTATATTTAGATACATAACTGTTAATTGTCTGTTCTAGTCTTGCATAACATTCTTTCACAGAGATAAGTATGGGTACCTACACAATATATGTAAGCTGAAATCTAATAAGGGGCTTCTTTTTTTTTCAAGAAACCAATCTGCAAACCTGTAATCAAATTAGATTAAGTACAATTTCAATTTAATTTCATCTCTCGGTATTCGAACACCGCGATCACGGTGACGTTTTAATCAAACGAGCAAATAGTTTGAAGTTCAGACTAGAACCCTAAACGAAGCATCAGCTATTTGTTTTTGGAAAATTTAATTCATTTTCTCGGTAGTTTGATGTTATTACTTGAAATATTCATATGAATAGTATTTTCTAGAAGATTGTCAGAATTATATTGATTTAAGTAAGAGACTCAAATCGTGGTATTCAGTGCTAGAAATATATATATTGTTTAATAACATTTGGAACAAAGTTGACGAAGACGTTTTTATGTAGATTATAAGTTAAGTGTTTGACCATAAACTCACCTGATGTTAAATGACGTTGTGGTCTAAGATGTTAAACACGATATACCTAGAGGAAGACACGTTCTCAATTACAGCTACTGGTCATACCTATAGGTACTTGGCAACAGATTTTCAAATTGATAGGTGGGCTTAGAAACATTTCTAGCGCCATGCTATGGTTTCATCGTGATGTTTTTACCTTCATTAAAAGCTTTTCCAAACACGCTAACCACTGGACCAATATCTCTTCATAATTCTATTCCTACCCTTTTTTCATAGTCGACAATTATTCAGAACAACAATTGCTTCGCTGAATCATAACACCCGCCTTAGTGTCCGCCACACTTAGGCGTGTAGCGTACCGGAATCAGTGGGGTTATATCCAGCTATCAAACGGAGGTGGCAGAGTATCTGTACAATCATGAATATAGTTATTAGCGCGCGTAGTAGCTTAGACTGGTTCAGAGAGCGTAATAATAAAACTCGTAAATCTAATATCGTAAATCGACTAATGTGTTTAAATAAACATATATTTTTTATAATCACAAAATGTTTTTTTGAAGTTAAACTTCTTTTGGCGCATTAGGGATAAATGATGAGAGTAAATTTTTCCGATGCGCGCGCACACCGTCACGAAAAACCGTCATCCTGAAGTTAGCTATAGTCAACATTTTATTTAAAAAAAGAATGTATGTATTAAATACCTTTTTTCTATTGTAAGTGTCGTTTTTTTTACAAACGTAACGAATAAGGCGAAAGATAAAATTTTTGAAAACATTTTTATCTTGTTACGCCAAAGAAGTATAACTTCTAACCCGTGTACATAAGTACACACACACTTAAATACTTTCATTTGTTCGATTGATATACATTAAATAAAATAAAGTAACCCATTTCGGCAAGTCTGCGTAAAGATAAGATGCTAGAGTCTTAGATCTAAACCCGTAATGGTGAGTCTCTATTGATTTGTAACGTTTTGGGATCAACCAATGCATGTTCACTTACCGAGAGGCTCACATGCTGGCATGATAGTGGCCCTTAATGATGGATTGTATATATATTTGTGGGAACCATAGTTTTTGGATTGCATCGTACTTAGAATTTTTGCGAGATACATTTTCTTAACATCTCAATTCTTAATTTTCTTCATATAAGATCTTGGATTATCTTAAAAGTTTAACATTATTTTGCGTATAATAGCGCTAGACGGATTGAATTATTGTAGACTTTCTTTATTTTATAGGTATAAGCAGGTCACATATTGGCACTGTAAGCGTTCGCCATTTCATTCGCTGTGGAAAAACATCAGCAGCTACAGTAACGATTATAGTGAGCATAATAGATGATAACAATAATAGTTCATGGCATCTATTTATTTTTAATCAAGATATTTAAAGAACAAAATACGATTATATAAAAAGAACATTTTCTAAGAATTGGTTTGGTAACATAGTTAATTTTCCACCTTATAAGGTTTCACAGTTTCAACATCAAGTGGGGTATACTTTACTTTTGCCCACGGTTCTACGTGAACAGTGGCACGTGCAAAACTTTCATTGGTCTCGTGTTGCGGAACGCGAACAATTAGTATTCCGTTTCTGTGTTGGCGGCTAATTGGATTGTTAGTTAAATTGACGCGCAAACAGTGAGTGTGGCGTCGCGTCAGCGGTCGCATCATTTAACCGCTGTTGCGTTATTGCTAACATTTTGCTTAATACCATCACTGAATGAATGGTTCTAAAGTAAATTAGCAAAATTACTACAAACATCATTTAAATCAGTGTCTATCTAATCAATGTCACATAATTAGCTTCTTATTAATACAGCATCAGCGTAACCATACCATAAACCTTTAAACGCACTTCGATATTCTGATATACCATAATTAATAGAGAATGGCAAGACATACAACATACATCCGATTAGGTTACAAATACCATACATTGAAACGATGATGGCTTAGTTAATAGTATGCTTGAACACAGCGCCCAAGGACGTAGGTTCGAATCCTTGCAACTGAGTCGGAGCTTTCGGTGAAGGAAATCATCGTGATGATGGTAGGGCTTTCTCTAATTGCGCCAGGCTAGCTACTACCCTAAAGTTGAAAATCTGTCACCAAGCACCTGTTCGCGTGTTCCAGTAGCTGCACTTAAGACGCAGTCTCCTCTAGGTTTAGCTTTTTTACTATCTTAGGCGACATAATCATTTAACATGAGATGAGATTGTAGGTCAAACGCCAACTTATATAGTGTAAAACAAAAATACAACAAGAGTAATAAATGCCATAGAGACCAGCTTAGGCCTACCGCATTTGATATAAACTGATGTATGTTAAGAAGTGGGGTGGTAGGGTTTGTATCCGATTGGGTCGCAACTAGGGTATACTATTCAACTATTCGTTTTATTTTAGTATTCACCCTTATTTACTATTCACAACTGGAGGAGATAAATACTAATCAGTTGCTTGTACCGGACTCTGCAACTACTTAAATAAATGCAGGCGAGGCCCAAGATAAAAAGAAATACAAGATCTTGCACCTTCATCCATCTTGAAAATAGAGATAAGTACAATAAATGCTAAAGACGTGTAGCAGTCCATCAATGGATTACTGTTTTGCGTATCTTTACTGAGATTATCCAAAGACATGATGAAAGTTTTACCGACTTTCTTGACATCTTACTCTATATGTTACTTGCTTTCTACAGCTTGCTATAACTTTCTTCTATCAGTAAACGCTTATAAGTAACTGAAAAAGCGTATATAAGAATCATTATTAATCATAACATAGAGTTTATCGACTCGATCGTGCTACATCTGTAGAGAAGAAAAATATTTTATTTGTGAAATGAGTGCATACCGGCATCAATAGATTAAACATTTTTAGATTGAAGTTGACTCTTCCGCAACCTTTCTAAAGCAAGCGGAAGCGGAAGGTGTAAATCTGTTCCAGGTGCAAGTAACAGCGAACCATTTACGCTTTGAAGTTAATATATTTTGAGTCCACGTAATTGAAATTACCAAATCTTAGCCATTGGAATTAATTATGTGGGTAGTTAATACAGTTAGTCGCATTATATATAACTCTCTAAACTTATTTCTAAATAAATAGTAAAAGTGATTATTTCTACACATATCGCGTATCATCGTGTGAAGTGTTACAAGTTGTGACTGAGTATATAGTTTCCCATGTGCAACGGCAAACAAACATATGTAAATTTCGTGCAGTTTTAAATTGGTAAGGTTTGACTATAAAAATTGCAAACCCGATAAATTTGTTGTTCTTACATCAGTGCTGGATTCGATCGCGACTTGATTACCACATTATTACGCCGAATTTCTCCAGAGTTATATTGTGAATTAGTGTGTCGAATCTTTTTCGAAACTTTTATAAAATTCATAGTCAGTTTTTAAATAAACATATTCTGACCGACAACATAATTGCTCAAACAATTTTAACAGGCGTACTATATGCAAATTACGCTTGCTCGTGAATTTTCGTAGGCGTTTAATTTGTAATGGCATCAACTAATAATATTTGCGCTGGTTGCCTGAAACCGATTGAAGGTAGACGGTTACTCAAATGCTGTTTATGCAATCAAGCTTATGATTTACTATGCGCCAACCTGCCTGATAAGCGCCTCTATAACACCATGACTAGAGAATTGAAAAATAATTGGCAGTGCCAAACATGTTTGAATAAAAAACCCAAAACGGACAATACAAACACACCGGTGCGCATGTTTAGACAAGAAAGTAATTCTGAAACCGTGTCTAAAGAAAACAATGGTGGCTCCTCGGATAATATTCAAGTTTATAATGAAAATATATCTATAGGATTTGTGTCTAATCCCAATACTTGCAGTAATATTAAGCATGTGGACGAAACTCTCATCAACGCAATTCGGGATGAAGTTCTTACAGCCCTTAGGTCTGAGCTTCCATCTATGTTATCGAAAGTTCTTAAAACCGAACTCAACACTATCAAAACTGACCTCCAAGAACTTCGCAGCTCTGTCACGTTCCTCAGTGATATGCATGATGACATGAAAAATACCATCACAGCCCTTACAAGTGACAATAAACAGCTGAAAGAAAACAATCTTACACTGATGGCTGAGGTATCTGAGTTATCAGACCGTATTAATAACCTGGAACAGCACCTACGAGAAAATAACCTGGAAATCCACGGTTTACCTGAACATCGCACTGAAAATCTTGTTACTCTTCTACAACAATGCGCAACGGTGATCAACCACAAACTGAATGAGAACGACATAGTAAACTGTACTAGAGTTGCCAAACAGAACAAAGACAATAAGTTACCACGTACTATTGTAGTCAAATTTCGGAATAAAATTTGTCGAGATGCGTTCTATTCTGCTGTATACAGGTACAATAAATCTAATAACGCGAATAAGCTTAACACAGTGACCCTAGGGCTAACAGGTGAAAAGAAACCAATTTTTGTGGCTGAACACCTTTCGCCTTCTAATAAGCATCTACACGCTATTACACGAAGAAAGGCGAGAGACCTCGGCTATAAATTTGTCTGGGTACGAAATGGTCGTATATACATTAGAAAAGATCCTAACTCTAAACACATTCTCATAAATAACTTAAATACTCTTAACTCTATTTAAGTTTTCGTTCATAATTATAATAGTTGTTTGTTTTTAATTGTTCTAGTAAAGCTATGTATTATCTAAATGGCTCTGTCAATTTACTATCAAAACATTCGTGGAATGAAAAGTAAAACTTGTGATATATATAAGGCAATATTGTGTAATAACTATGATATAATATGTCTTTGTGAAACCTGGTTGGACTGCTCCATATTCTCCTCGGAGATATTCGACAGTAGGTATCAAGTCTTACGACGAGACCGTGATAACACTTTTTTGAAACGTTACAATAAGCACCATGGTGGCGGTGTACTTGTTGCCGTGACTAAAAGTCTTGATGTAGTAATAAAAAAGAATTGGCAATCAGATTGGTTAGAAGATCTGTGGCTAGAAATTAGAATAAATCAGAGGCTTTTGTTAAATTTATGCACTGTTTATTTACCAAATTATATACCAACTGTTATTTTCGATGAATTTATTAATAGGTGCAATAAAATAGTAAATACGTCTTCAACCAATGTCACGACTTGTATAATTGGGGATTTTAATTTCGGTGATTTGAAATGGTCGTTAGATAATAGCTATCCTCTGTCACACACTTGTGATAAATCTAAGTCACTTTATGATTTGATTCACACCACAACCTTACATCAGTTGAACTACGTAATTAACCAAAATAACCGAATGTTAGACTTAGCTATTGTTGACAAACCTGATATTTATACACTTATAGAAGCAGAACCAATCTCCCGACCAGATGTACATCACCCTCCAATAGAAATTAAGCTTCATAGTATACTCATACCTCTAAAACATAATCCCATATCTGAAAGGCTCTGTTTTCATAAAACTAATTACGACGCTTGCATAAAGGAACTCGACGAAATAAATTGGAATCAAAACATTGATCTCGAATGTGATGATTATGTTCAGTTATTTTACAATAATATTCATACAATAATTGAAAAACATACACCTAAAATTAAGCAGACAAAAAGTAATTATCCGGACTGGTTTTCAAAAGACCTAATTAAGTTATTCAGACTAAAAAATAAGTATCATTCAAGATACAAAAAGTATGGAAACCCACGAGAATATGACACTTACTCCTCACTTCGGACTAGAGTAAAGGTTTTAACAAGTATTTGTTACAAAACCCATATATCGAATATTGAAGCTGGTTTAAGCTCAAATATGAAAGCTTTCTGGCGATACACCAAAAGTAAAAAATTGACGAATTTTATTCCTAATACTATGTGCTATGATAATTACGTAGCTAACACAGGTAGTGACGTCGTCAATCTCTTCGCAGAATACTTTTCTTCCGTTTATAATAACTGTCCTGTTATAAACTATACACCTAACTTTACTCCTTCAAATTACTCTTTATACGAGTTACAGATACCAATGCATTCTGTCTACGTCCGATTAAAAAATGTTGACATCACGAAAAGTGCAGGACCCGACGGTATTCCCCCTTTCTTTGTTCGTCAATGTGCAGAAGCTCTTGTTAAACCCCTAACAGTAATCTTTAACAAATCTTTACACGATGGTATTTTTCCCTCTCAATGGAAAATAACCAAAATAACTCCCATATATAAGTCAGGTGACAAAAAAAAGGTTGAAAACTACCGTCCAATAAGTATCTTGAGCTGCTTTGCAAAGGTTTTTGAAAGTTTAGTATACGACTATCTTTACAATCATTTACGACATAAGATCAGTTCAAAACAACATGGTTTTGTTTCGGGACGCTCTACGAGCTCCAATCTAATCGAATATACGAACTATTTATGTGAATCTTTTAATGAGAAGATACAGGTTGATGCCATCTATACAGACTTTTCAAAGGCCTTTGATCGTGTTAATCACTCTGTTCTTTTAGCAAAACTGTCTCATTTAGGTATCCACGGTGACCTTCACAGATGGATAAGTTCATATTTATCAAACAGGTCACAGCTGGTTGTACTTTTTGGCTTTGATTCGATACCATTTCTTGCTACATCAGGTGTACCGCAAGGTTCCAATTTAGGCCCTCTTTTATTTTTAGCATTTATCAACGATCTCCTGGATTCATTGAATTGTAAATGTCTGGCATATGCTGATGATATCAAAATTTTTCAGAAGATTTATGGAGACAATGACTCGTTTAAGCTCCAAAATAACCTTAATCTCATAGGAAGTTGGTGTGTCGAGAATGGTATGGCACTAAATATACAGAAGTGTCAAGCTATCACATTCACTAAAAAGAAAACTCGTTATACTTTTAATTATAATATTCAAGGAATCAACATTGATAGAACTGACATAGTGCGAGATCTAGGTGTCATGATTGATTCGAACTTATCATTTAGATCACACTTCGACTATATCACAAGCAAAGCTAATAGAATGCTCGGATTTGTTACACGTACTGCCAAGCCATTTAAGTCTGCCAACTCATGGATTATTCTGTATATTTCTTTGGTTCGTAGTATTCTAGAATACTGTTCATCAGTATGGTCCCCGTTCTATAAAACTCATATAGACATGATTGAGTCCGTCCAACGTCGTTTTCTACGGATACTGTGTGGTAAACTTGGTCTCAGAAATAAAATTACAGAATACAAAGATAGACTTTACAAATTCAGTCTTAAAAGTCTCGAAGAGCGTAGATCCATAAGTGATTTATGTATACTTCACAAAATCGTTAACGGAACCTTCAGTAGCGATCTGCTTGAGCAAATTTATTTTAAAATACCTACTCGTTCAGTAAGAGTACACCAGTTATTTAGTTTACCAGCAGTTAATAATAACGTTTCAAAAAACAATCCGCTGTTTCGAATGTGCAGCTACTATAATCAATTTTGTGTTCACCAAGACATATTTCACTATAGTCTAAGAAATTTTAAGAGGTTTGTATCTGAATCATAAATATGTGTGATAATATTCCCTTATATACCATTAATAGATTTATTTTAGGCTCATTTTAGACTTATTTTAGTTAATAGACTCATTTTAGGCTAACTGTGTTTATTGTTAAAACTAAATATGTTGTGTACAATTTGTAATTGGATTTCAGATTTGTAATGATATAATAGTTTTGCTATGAATGTAATTGTCAATCTGTAATCTGTAATTGTACCTTATTGTAAAAAATAAAATAAAATAAATAAAATAAAAGACTAATTGTTTATATTTGTGTACAGACATATGGAATTTAATTAAATGTAATCAATAAATTATAATTCTAATCTAATCTAAGTTCCTATCTAATCCTATCCTGTTCTATCCTATCTATTTTAAGAGAGACAGTGGCAGCACACAACCAAGATATGAACTGTTTTGTCAACTGTTTATAAAGTGAAGTGAACAGTTAATGTGGTTTTCATTCTTTATTATAGCAATAATTGCAGCAAAAAGTATGCAATTTTTATCAATTTTTTCTTCTGACAGTATCGCGTAAAAATTATCGTCCGTAAACCGATTTTACAGACAATTCATTTTTTATTTGTAACTTTTACTCAGTACGTAAAATATATTGCTAAGATAATATACAACACAGACGAAGACGCGAATATCAGCTAGTTATGGCATAAAACACTATTTTCCTATGCAAACAAATTCACATTTTAGTACGGCTTAACCCAAAAATATGTATGTCAGTTCATAAACAAGACCAATATCAGACCATTTTATCCTTACGCGTTACGAACCGCCAACTGTATGCTATAATATACCGCGGTATGAAAAGTGATGTGGAGCCTAGAGGCCGTGATATCTCCGTTCACGGTCCATAAAGCATATCCGACGCGCACACCCACAAACAAAGCAATATAAAACAAGCACACAAGTCGCTGCCTAAATCCTAGGGAAATTAACGAAATATGTCACGTTGTTTGCTTCACAAACACAGCCGCGTTCATTCCAATGGTAAATTTCACACCGATAAGTTTAATCTTATTTGCACTGTATTGAATTAAATTCGCATAATATATTACAATTACGTAATATTTGAATATACAAATTGATCACAAATGAACTCATAAATTAATCACAAATAGATTTCGTGAACGACCGAGATGATTTAAACACTAGAAACTGTGATAAACCGGCCATTCTATATCAGACTCAGTAAGAGTGTTAGGTTGTGCAAGAAAGTCCCAAAGTATGCATTTGCGTGAAAAGCATTGTAAGTTCAAGCGCCATATTAGACGGTTCTTTATGTCCACTGATGATAAAATTAATGGTTTTGATAGATAGAATTAAACCGTCTCTATGCATCCGCTGAAAAAAAAAACTGTAACTTTAATGTATTTTTATTGAAATATGTATGTTATAAAGATGAAGTTTCTCGCTGGTTCCACCCGATTACTGAGTTCTTTTCCGAAGCGGTGGTAGTTTTAACGTTCATAAACACGTCTTCTCAGGGCCTAAATTCGATATAGTTTCTTTGATTTTGATCCAAATCTTAGCGTTTTAAGTATACTAAATCGACTATATTAGGTTATCATGGTAAGTTTCTATATTGGAAATAAAAATTCTAAGAACAACTAGTGGATAGCATTTTCATAAGAATTTATATTGTATTTTCTCATTTAGTTGTGTATTTATCAACGTCAATTGTTACACATGTTACAGAAGTAGTTCACTCTGTTATGCTACGCCCATACTTGCGTGTATCGGCACGAAGTTTTGTCTATGGTCACACTAAATACAGATGTGGAAAGACATTATCGTTATGCGTTACGAACTATCAAAGGAATTTATAGTAGGTACTGGTATTGATGTAGAAATTAGTAAACAAATAATTAATTGCTACAGATAAATATAAATAAAAAACTGTTATTATTTGAATCACCTGAATAGGGACTTCGTGTGATTCTAAATAATCAACATTACTAAGTAACCATAATTTGTTTTTAATTCGTTGTATGTATTTATTTTATCTATTTAGTATACTGTTTATGTATTTTAATTATAATTATTAGATCGTTATTATTTTTCATATTTACGCTTCGTAAAATAATGTTATATTTCAGCATAATATTACTGGTTAGATGGAAGAAAATTGCTTGTGGCGTTTAGCTCGTAAATGTATGAAACAAGATGTATAATAAAGTATTCCCCGTACCCGACGCGCCGCGTTACTACAAAAGACGTCCGCGATATATTTTTACAGATCCTCGTGACGAAATAACGGCAGTTAACTTTCAGTACCCTTCTGTCCTTCGAAAAAGAGCGTGTATGCGCCCACGCCTACGTAATCACAGATCACGGATCAGCACACTCGCCTAGGCCCTCCTCGGCAGCGGCTCAAGCCGAGGTCCGATCCTCTGGAATGGAGCCCTCGAGCACGTTGCTTGCGTGAATAAAGTGACACTGAATGAATTTTCAAACACTAGTTTTTACAACACAACACCGATCACCCCACAAACGTGCATATACACACATGTAGGTAAACATAGTGGTTGGGTTTGTTTGTTATTCCCTTTTTCAAACGGAGTTAGTTTAGATTAACTTAATATCCAGTGTTCCTTCCTATAAGGATGGAGCCTGGCGGCCACTTTGCCGGGCTGACCACTGGGACGGCATGGTGATAGCTTTGCACAGTCCCATGTCGCCCCAACCTAAGCAGCGGTCGATGCACCGTGGGGTTTTAGTCCGTGCGAGTCGGACATAACCCACTCTCTCCCCCCAGGAGGGTGGGTACACATAACGGATTTCCCCACGTTAAAAAAAAAAAGTAGTCTGATACAAGATACATGTACAAGTTCGTAAAACATACATGCTTGATACACGTGTATGTTTCATGAATTCATATATTTATGATATAATAGTTAGCTTAACTTAGTTTGACTCGGGATATTCGTTGACAGTCCACGCCGAGGCGCGCCGTACGCCCTTGTGCTGGTTGCCTATATAATATCGGGTGAGTGGCTTAAGCGCTCCCTTTAGTAGTCTTGTGAAACTGTAGATGCCTTGCCAGGCCAACAGTGTAGTCAGTTCAAAAAAAAAAGAAAAACGTATTCTTTCGTTGACATTAGATTGAACAGGATTATTTGTATATGTATAAAACCTAAAGTTGCCAACTATATTTTATAATAAACTATCATAGTTTATTTCGAATCTTTATAAAATATTTTTTATTTAATCACTATGCTCACGACCTCCATTTTCACGGTGTTTTTCGATATTTACTTAATAAAACATAAATTATTAATTTATTTGAATCTACACTTGGAATCTACTATTATAAAAGTATTTACGAAACTTTCTAAGACAATCAAATACCAAATATGAAAAATGCTTTTTTTCGTTGCAAATGCTTTTTTTTCTAGTTCAAAAAGTTACGTATGTATTTTTTCTCAAAACAAGTTGGCAACCCTATATATATTCAAAACGAAATTATGAAGTAGTGTAGTCTATGCCAACTGAGGCCTTATAATTCCCCTATTATTCTCAACCGTTTAGATTCATAAAGCCTTAAACATTAAAGCTAAACAAGACTGTAAGACCAAGACTAAATACTTAATCATATCTTAAGCTTAAGCTTTAACAGGCAGTTAGTAAACGAATAACGACCGTAACATAACATATTTAAGTCACATAATCAATATGCACAAATGAACGATGTAATCTCGACTTTTGTGACTCGATATGAAATGTAGATAAAATTATATGGATAGTAAACGTATTGTGTGTACATAATAGGATTCTGTGAAAAAAAGAGTCCTTGAGACGTGCCTAATACATACTATTGTTGGGAGTGATACTGATTGATGAAATCTTATGGACTGAGATATCGAAGGCAGGTTATCATACATTATTAAACATGTTCGAACGTCTGTACCACGTATCACAATAGCATTTAGTTCACTTAACTAGAATTGGTAAATACGTATATTTTCCGAGAATACCTAGCTTTTTTTTTATCTTATATTTAGGAGCTTTTATTTTATTGAATATATCAGCCCCATTGTTCCCCATTCTTTCGAGCTTCAACAGGAGAGTCGTTGATGAGATATTATTACAAAGTTATACAACATCTTTGCTTCTTCCGAACAGGGTTCTGCCAAAACGCTGTGACAAATACTGATGTTTTGGCAATTAATACACAAATAATACTCATTAATGACTCTCTTTCGATGCTGTTCTTGACATACTCCATCGTCAAGTGATGCACATCATCAACTTTTCCGCATACATTGCAGTTCGGTGACTCCGCTTTCTTCATTAGATATGCAACACTTCACGATGGATAGTGCCCTGAACGAAGTCTTAACGCTATTTTGACATATTGTCGATTTAAACTGCATTTGTTAAACCAAGGTATATTAAGAGGCTGACACTGTACTGTTTTATACTAAATGCCTTTTTCTTTACTCCTTTCATCACAGTACTCTCTCCAATCATTATAACAAATTTCTTTCAACTTGCCAATTCTTTTTTTTAATTGTTTCAAGAGTATAACTACTTATTTTACCTGAATACTCGCTGTTACTCGCTGTTTCGGTTGCGTTAATATGAACTTGACATAATGTCCCTCGGGAGGGTATTTTTGATTCTGGAGGAAATGTAGCCTATGTACTTTTCTGTTTCTGTAAAAATATGTATAAAAAATGTTCTGCTAATAAAATTATATGATTACTTAAACCGAAATAAACAAATATATATTGATATTTATAATTTTAACAAAGCTTTAATGCAAAGGAAATCTTGTGCGCTTGCTAGTAACAATATAAATGTTCTAAATTACTTCGATAGTACTTTTACTGTATCTCGGTATATTGGCAATGCAACAAAGTAAATGTTGCGTTAATCTTCAACGTCTGATTGTTCTCTTGGCACCGTTGGAAATCGTTTAACAAAAGCGGATAAATCGCCCGAGAACGCTACCCATTGTATTCGTATTAACGCCATTCTTCTACGATATAGAAGCGTTAACTCAATAGAGAGTGTGCACGACAACACTTTTAATTTAGTACGAGTATTGTGACTGCAAGAGTTGCAGTTGTTATACCGGCTTATAAGCCTCTTTATAGCTGAATAATCACTATTTGTTGATTGAAAGTTGATTTGATAGATTAATCGGTATATGCATAATTGTAGTGCTCCAGTTAAATGTTCCCTCCTTATAATGTACTAGGTATCCGATATTAATCCATACATAAACTAAAACGATACTAAATAATTTCTTTAGAATATAACCAGATAATGAAATAAATTGGCAAATGAGCATCTGAACGTCAATTCTATCGGTTGTTTTGAAAATCTCCGTGTCTTTCTGTCTCACTTTTTATATGGAGATTTTCTAACACAAAATCACTTTTTCCTATGTTTTTTCAAAAATTCTGAATTATACAAAGTTTGTTCTGACAATTACAAACGCAAGAAAACATAATTAGCCGAATAGATGCGGCCGTCTTGATGTTAAACGATGTGATGTATATAAATGCAAATAAATATATTTGAAGTGTCTGTTTGTAATGTCAAAGTAACAGCTTTTTACATATATGTGAGTTATACAGCAAAAAATACGAAAACAAAAATTTTAAAATGTCTATCTCTTTGTTGCATCCAATCTCCGACACGATTTTGACGGGACTTTTACTGGCATAAAGCTGATATTATCAAGTGTGACATAGGCTATTACTGTAGAATATCTTCTATAGAAAAAAATACAGTTTGATGCAAATTTAATAAATTGGAGAAACAGTGTTTTATGTGAGCGACACGATTACACTCAACTACATTTGTTTGTTAAACTGCATGCCGATAATTTTGCGGGTAATAAAACTCCAGTAAGTATATGTTCGTAATCATTCCCCTCCTACAAGACTTGACCAATTTTGTTTTTTTTTTTTTGTGTATTTATGGAATCATTTGGATGATTTCTAGCTATAGTTGGAGCTAACAGGTGAAATTGTCATCGAGATCAAGGATTTCTCGCATAATAAACCTTATTTTCCCAAATGATTATTATTAATGCCACAATTCTACCTATCGCAGAACAACAACTGCATGCCGCGTCTTTACTAATAAAATTAGATTTATTAATTAAAAAAATACAGGTTATTAAAAAGTACCAAAGTAAATCTGAAATTTATGTTACAGGATTTTTTGTTACAACATGAACACTTTTCGAAATTAATGATGCAATAATATAAAATTGATTAAATAAGTTTATTTCAAAATTACAATCCCAGTTGTTAACCTTTACATACTAAAATATTCTTTTAAATCGCTAAAACTTTATAATTTGTAAAACGTTAGTAAAATATAAAAAAAAATTGTAAGCACACAACATTCAGTGTGATATCAAAATCATTCTGAAGAATGATGTAATATAAGAGCTCGTTTATATAACTATAAAGAAAAATCACAAAGTATTACGTCACAATATACGTCTTTCCAGTTATGTAGAATTTCTTTTTCTGCACATTCACTGAAGTTTGATATATTTACGTCGATTCCGTGCCCTATTTCTTATCTTACCATTGGTGCAACCGTTCAGTGGAATATTTCATTTTGCAAGTCAACTGTAGCAATTGGCATTCAAGAATTTTACCAATAAATTCAGTAGGTATCCGAAATAGCTCGCATTAGTTTATTGTTAAACCCTTTAATCGCCCGAACAATCAGTTAACTATTCCAGACCCCTTTATAGAGGCTAAGTTTATGGACCTCTTGTTTTGCCACTCGAATGGTTACACAGGGATTTGTTTGTAGTCCATTGTTATCTGTTATATGTTAATAATACTGTAACAATTATGCTATAACTAGTTATCCGCCCTGGCTCCGTATGGCTCTGCTAAGGAAGAAAATGACATCAATCCTTCCACATAATTAAATTCTACGTTAATTCGACCACTGATAAACCAGACCCCTATCAATCTGGTTGATTGTTGTTTTTTCTTCTATGGCTAATTAAAAACATTCTTCAGGAGGTTGTCAAATTATTTTAGCAAATTCAAAAAAAAGTTTTAAATTGTTATTTTCATTTTTGGAAGTAGTTTTCGAAAAGTATTACAATACAAATATATTTGTAGGTGTCTTAATTTTTTTTGCATTTCAATGAATAAAATCAAAATCAGAATTCGGGTTTTTAAAGTGATTGATTTGACATACAATATTGAAATTTGATACTAATGATTTACTGACAAAGTTGATTGGTGTTTTTTTAAACGTATATTAAATATGTCTGTGTCGATGCGTACATCAGTTGGTATTTTTTTTATTATGTCGTTTTTTCTTTACAACTTGTTTCATTAAATATCGTTGTGTGTAGGTTTATATATTTGCATGACATATATATTTATCAGTAAGATTTTTAGTGTTATCTTAGACTTTTGCAACAATTTAGTTCATGGTTTGAAAATGAGATTAGCCTTCACGCGAAATTTTAAAATTTTTAATATATTTTATACAGTAGTTGTAAAATTTTAATTTCCCAAAGTTTAAATTTTAAATATTAATATATAAATGAGACAATACACTCTGTCATAAAATGTTCTCTGTGTATTATTATATAACAGGCTAAAAATCCAAATACCTCTTTAAAAAAAAAAAAAATTTACAGATTAAAGTGCAAAATATTTAATTGAAAGGTGTGAGAATATTCAAATTTACGAAATTATGCGTCGACGAATCGAAATCGAATAAATTTGATGAATCGAGCTGTTCAAACGATCCGCTCGATTTAAGAATAATTCGAATAGTTTGAATTGTTCGAACTATTTTAATTATAGTTTGCACTATTGGAATAATTAAAACAGTTCAACTAACTGGAATACATTAGATACATTTCAAATAAAACATAAATTTTAAAGTAATATTCACTGAAGTGTATTTCAAATAGTTCCAATTATTACTATACTTTGAATTCTTAGAATGAGAGAGAATGGAATCACCCGAATCACTCGAATAGTTCGTATTATTGGAATATTTCGAACATTACAACAATTTATATATTCGATTGGGTACGATTTGAAGAATATTTGCACATTTTTTATTAAGTAAATGAAATTGTATTATTTAACACAAGTCTACGATAGATAAATTTGATTTTATATTAGGGTGTAACATTTTTTTATGTATGTACTTATCCATAATTTTAATTAACATTTACGATGGACTGTATATGAAAAAAAAACTGATAAGGAATAAAACGAGAGTCTTCTTTTTCTCACCTTTATCCCACCTAAGTAGAGGCGGCACAATCATCATGTTGTGATGTATGATTTGGCTTAATTTTTACGATCGGCCGCGCGCGCCTGACCATCAATCCTCCTTGGGATTATTTTGTAGTACTATGGTTTTTATTCAACGTTGGCGACTGTTATAACATAATACGCCTGCATGACTCCGGGATTTTGTATCACGTAAACCGGTGTATACTTATATTGACTTGAATTCATAAAGTTGGTATCTTTCGTATTGTGGAATAATTGATACAATAAATCATTACAATGATATAAACTGTTAAAAATATAATAGAAAAATAAATGCAAATAAAATAACATGTGAAATAGAATGAATCGAGAGTATTTCTTCTATAAACAAATAAATAAAATTGAAGTGTCCATGTGCAATATCAAAATAACAACTGTTTACTAAATGGATATGAAAATGTTCACGGTAAATCAAAATTTTAAATGTTTTGTTTGTCTGTTTGTTTTGGCTAATCTTCGAACCGGTTTTGATGCGCTTTTCACTGGCATATAGCTGATGTTATAAGCAGTCAATTAGGATACTATTATTTCAAAATATATATACATTCCGCACAAATTTAATACTTTATAAAGTTCCAAACCAGACGAAGTCACGGGCGGTCGGTTGTTATTAAAAATAAAAATGAAACATTTTATGATATTGCGTTTCAGTTGAAACTCGACTGTAAAGCGCACATTTCTATCGTAATAAAAGTTTTACCGTCAGCGAGTAACCATGGCGAGCGTTCACCTTTTTTAATTACAAACGTTTTAGCGAGCACACAGAGTGCACCAGATAAAATTCAACAATACTGCGTTTAGGATCCGAGGGCATCAGAGATTTAGAGAGATTATGGAAGAGCGATAATTATTCCTTATATTGAATGTGTTTGATATATATATGATCACAAGATAAACGTAGTGATATTCTTGAAGTGAAACTTCTCTAGTCTCATTGTAATTTGAAACACGAGGACACGCAACAAAGACATTAAAAAAAGACAAACATATAGGATATAACGTGCGAAAGAATGAGATAGAATACGTTATACAGTGTTTCTTATATTGGCGTTTTCCTCATTGTA
Source organism: Antheraea assamensis (assembly GCA_035772565.1). Taxonomy (NCBI): domain Eukaryota; kingdom Metazoa; phylum Arthropoda; class Insecta; order Lepidoptera; family Saturniidae; genus Antheraea; species Antheraea assamensis. Next base: position 1,077,355 of record JAQQSE010000022.1, on the reverse strand, counting down.
TATTGCATACCTAATATTTACTCTAATCCGAGCATTGTTGTGTTAATTTGAAGTATAAACACATTTTTAATTATCAAATAACGCACTTAAATGTTGATCGTTTAAGAGGCTTAAGTATTTTATAATATAAGCGGATTATTTATTTTGATACTGTACATGCTATTAAATATAATAATTTCGTATTTACATGGCTTCGCACCTATAAATTAATCTGAGCGTAACCTGACGAGTAACACAGCAAGTAATTAATTACAACTGTTACGTTCGATTTTAATTAAAATAATGTTCAGTTAATCATTTGAATGAATATAGTTCATCGGATTAATGTCGTTGTTTATAAAAAGGATATATGTCTCAGGATAAACACATATACAACTGATTTAGATGGATTCGTTTCTCAGAATAATGTCAAACAAATCACATTAACAATGTACCCTTAAAAATCACTACAATTATAAAATAAAGTCATCCGTCGCGTCTGTCTGTCTGTCTGTTTGTCTGTATGTTCGCGATAAACTCAAAAAATACTGAACGGATTGTAATGAGGTCTGTCACCAATATATAGAGTAATAGATGAGAAAAGTTTAGATATAAAATTTGTCAAGGTTTTGTGTAACTTGGTTGAAATATAACGATAATTGTTGGAAGTATTGGAAAAATCAAACCATTTGGGAGCTTTCATCGAAGACGCTGCCTAATTCTTTTCAGATATAAAAACAATGCATAGTGAGGTGTTCCTCTTTTATAGATCTACAGAAACGTCTGCTATGGCATATACCTATCTTTTAAGGATAGCTTACTATACCCATCTATCGTATAAGTAATTAGAAGGCTACTAATGCCCGGTTTCTGAAGCCGTCAGTTAAACTATCAATAGCTATTGATTCAATAACGTTAACATAAGACAAGCGGCGTTTAACTGTTAATGCGTTTCTGAATACAGAATGAGACGTAGACTGACATTTCTCGTGTCATTGTGTGTTCAGAAACCCAATTTGACAAGTTATCGAACCGATAGCGCTATTAAACAGATAAACTACAGTTAGAAATGCTTCAGAAACCGGGCATAAGACGGGTACAGTTTTTTTTATGCGATTGGAGGCAAACGAACTGACGGGTTACCTGATGGTAAGTAATCACAGCCGCCCATGGAAACCTGCGGCACGAGAGGCATCATAGATGCGTTGCCGACCTTTGAGGAAGGAGTAAGCTCGTTTCTTGAAGGTCTGTGGGTTATCAAATTGAATATATTAACAATTCAGTAGATGTTCCTCCCCTGTTTCTCAAGTGATTTTCTTTATTGTTTTTTTGTTTGGTAGATATTGATGAGCTTTGGTTTTATCACTTTTTTTTATGTCGTTTCTTTCCTTTATTTTGAAAAATTGATGAACGATAGACGACTTTTGACCACTTGAGGATCACTATATATATAAAAAGGTATAGACAAAACTGTTAAATACATCTTACTCCGGCGTTTCTCAAACAATTTCCTTTTATTTATGTTTATTAAATATTCACGAACTATAGTGTTGTCAATTCAATATTTTGGACAAATTTCATTTTTTCCTTAACACCGAAACATGAAAAATTTATAAATGATTGTCTAACTTCAATCACTGGACGATCCTATTCTGTGTATAAATAAAATAGCTAAAGATAAAGCCGTTAAGTATAGTTTTCTCTTCAGTGTTTGTCAATCAAATTTGTTATTACTATATATTGTGATGTTAATAAAAAAAATGGAAATTCCATTTAGGTGTGTACTCTATTGGGTCATTTAATAAAAGTTCACTTCATATAACATTGTTTATATTGTCACTTTACAGTAAATACATTATCTTATTGCATTGTTTTAAGAACGACCAGATTTTATTACATATGGTGTACGTACGATCATCTACGTGGTTGGTTACATACGGACTGTCGAACCTTATTGTCGAAAGGGAAAACGATGAGTGACACTTGACACCTACATATCTATAACGCGCATATGCATATGTGGGTCCCTACATTCCATATCGTCGACGAAGCCTTTATTTTTAAGTCTCTTTTCATCATATTTAACTCTCCTTACGTCTTCAATCAACAATCTTTGTACAGTACTGAGTAAAGTTTTTAACACATAGTAAAAAGCAAAAGGAATTACTAGTCAAAAAAAACCTGGAACCTCTTATTATGCTCGAAATCGGACCATTGGTATAGACTTACTCATAAGAAAATTTTGATATAAAGAGATAGTACTCTCATTGCTATACTAAAGGTTATTATGTTAGGTACATTTGGATTTGCCATTTCGAATGGCATATCTAGCCATTTTTAATATCGTTTTGTTATTACGAAATATGTAATAAAAGGCTAATATGTGAAAGAAGCATGTTTCATTTCGTTTTTTTTTTATTTTTCGAACTGACTACACTGTTGAGCTGGCAAGGCCTCTACAGTTTCACCGGACTACTAAGGGGAGCGCTTAAGGCACTCACGCGATTTTATATAGGCAACCAGCACAAAGGCGCACGGCGCGCCTCGGCTTGGACTGTCACCAATTATCCCGAGTCTAACTAAGCTAAACTAAACTAAGCTAACTATTATTTCGTTCATATATAAATTCGTAAAACATACACGTGTACTAAGCATGTATGTTTCACGAACTCATACATGTATCTTGAAATTTAATTTCGTTATAATAAGCGTTCTATACCTAATATATCATTTACTAGTGCAAGTTTACTTGCTATTTCCTAGTATCAATTTTTATAGCATCGTAAAAGTATTTATTGGTTCTTAAAGAGAGTGATATATGTGGTTACAAATTGTTGCACTTTTTAGATATTGTATTATTTTCTTGTCTCTTTGTTTATTTCTTTCATGACTTAGTTTGTAGGTGGTAGAGCTACGCTGAAGCTATTACTGGTTTCAGTATGAATGGGTCGGCTCGCCCGGGGTAGTCCCACCCTCTCACAGAAAGCCGACGTGAAGTAACAGTGGTTGTACTGTTACGTTTTGTTCGGTCAGTGTGAGCGCCGGAGGCCCACATATATTAAAAGGCCGGCAACGCACTTGCGACTCCCCAGGTGTTGCTAGCGTCTATGGACGGCGGTGATCACTTGCCATCAGGTGACCCACCCGTTCGTTTGCCCCCTATAATATAAAAAAAGAAAAAAAACTACTCATTCAATCATCGAGAAATTTTGTATACACGTTGTCAGATGGATATAGAAAAGGACATAGGATACTTTCATCCAGAAAAATGTTACTGCTCCTGAACGATAAATCAAATAGGAGGATAGCTACGAATAAAAACTAGTATAATATAAAAACAGATGCTGGAAAATAATATATTTCATATTAATAAACTACAATACCTTTTGATAGATCATCATAAAAATTGTCACACCTACGTGTTTTTATAAAGATCTTTTTTGTAACTCGCCACTAGATAGCGCTAGACTAAATTTATTGTTATTTAATTTTAACGCGGACTAGGTCGCGGCTGGTTGCTTGTATTTGGACGTAGTAAGTTTTCTGTCGAGTATGCAACGTATAATTTACGAAACCCTAATCAAACAAACTACTGTTTTCATCCCTAGTGGAATAGAAGCCGCGGTCTCCGCTATTTTGGAAACTTTGATAACCAAAACTAGTTGACAGTTAGAGGACAGAGATCCTTTTAATTATACAAGGTACAATGATTGTCACCATCTTGACGGTGTAACAAATTGATGACATCCATGACCCTCTGATTATATGTAGCCACAACCTGAATTTGCGGCCGAGAGCTTCGGTTGAAATAGAAAACTTTAGTAAATAAAACTTATCAAAAATAAATGGTTTCGAAGCAAATGTTTACTGTACAAAATGACGAATGAGGACAGATGTGGAAAATTTGTGAAGTTCTTATTTATTTATTAACCTAATGCTACTCCCATATCTTCGTGTATCGGCACGAAGTTTTGTCTATGGTCAGACTAAATGCAGATGTGGGAAGATATTATCGTTATGCGTTACGAACTATCGGATTGCGTGACGATACACGCAGCACTATAACTGGGGCCGCGGTTTCTACAGACATCTAAGGAACTTGGAGACACTAATTTCGAGTTACTGTTGAAATGACAATGGTGTGCAAATGTTATTCTACGCCTTTATCGGAATTAATTTTGAGGTTACTTTTTAGTGGCACAAGTGATCGAAGCTTCGTCGCGCAGATATGGGACTAGCATTAAAGTATAACAAAAATTATATACATTTAGAGGTATTTTTTTCAAACATTAAGCATTTGACCACAAACTTAGTTATATATTAAATGACAAAGTGGCCTGAATGGTAGCACGCTAAGTATAGGCGGGAACTGGCTCTCAGATGCAATTACCGAAACACACGTATAAGTGCTTGACAAACTTCAAATTGAGAGTGATAACTAGCTAGACGGACATTAGAAATAAGCTGCTATAGTTTCATAACAATGTCAGCGAAAACTCCAGCTGAATTCAGGACTCGAAGGTATGTTAATGTGATATCCGAACAAGCCACCACTGAGCTTTAATTAGTCTGTCAATCACGCTCATACTCCTTAAGTAATTAATTATCACTTAACTAACGCGTAGAAATACTAAAACAATTCATAAAAATTACAAGCTGTAGCATAATAATGCTTTGTGTGTGTCATAAATATAATTCATGGCATAAGAAATTAAGATGTAAGATTCTTGATGGACATATCACATATTACTAGTACTGTGAAATACAAGAGTTACATACTTTTTCGTTAATAGTATTAAATTACAGTATTTATATAGGTATGTTGATACAACACGGGTGTCACACAAGCCTAGCAAAACTAAAGGCCCTTTCTAGTTTTATATTTACAATGTGGGAAGCAAAAGCCGGCACCGGGCACCCATTAGGAGATTAAAACAGAGACACACCTGTAACGCTGCGGCGTAGACCGTAGCGTGGCAACTAACTGGAATCTTCAAATAAAATATAGATAATATATTCTAGTTTAAAGGGTACGCTGGTAAACCAACATTACTGTTATTGGACCTTTTATTCGGGACTAGATTTATATTTACTTTGCTAAAACGAAGGTATGAATGTTCGTTCATTAGCTATTCGTACTTTTAATAGTGCTAATGGTCGTCCAGTAGTCGAAATTCGACCATTAGAGGTACAAACTTTTTCAAATCTTTATCAGTAGTGTACTAATACTGTAAATGCTGAAACACGAGGAATATAAAAATTAAGGGAATAAAACCTATTTCTAATTTTCTTGATAACACTACAGCACGTCACGTCACTAATCAAAAAAAAAAAAAAAAAAAAAAACGGTTAACAAACAGAGGCGAAAGATGTAGTTAAATGTTTTGTTTCTTTTTATTTATATATAGATAGTTTAATACAAAATTATATTAAGTCTCTTTCGGAATAGGTATGTAATTATTATTAAAATACTATGTTATTATGAAAAAATGTTATCTTGAAAGAGTACACATAATTTAAAACATATATTATTTCATATAGCGAGCAAATATGTTTCAGCTTTTTCAAATCTACAGATAATACATCCTTTAATATAATAAAATAAATAAATAGTCGTGGTGGTCGAACGGTTTAACCGGTGGAATGTCAATTCGTTGTCCGCGAATTTAATCCCCGGCGTGTATCATCAAATATTTGGGCATTCACATAAACTTATAATTTTTTTTTTATATATTATAGGGGGCAAACGAACAGGTGGGTCACCTGCTGGTAAGTGATCACCACCGTCCATAGACACTAGCAACACCAGGGGAGTCGCAAGTGCGTTGCCGGCCTTTTAAATATGTGGTCCTCCGGCACTCTCACTAACCGAACGAAACGCAACAGTGCAACCGATGTTACTTCACGTCGGTTTTCTGTGAGAGGGTGGTACTACCCCGGGCGAGCCGACCCATTCATGCTGAAACCAGTAATAGCTTCAGCGTAGCTCTACCACCTACAAAAATTGATTCATTTAAATTGGTAACACTATCGGTAGATGGTGAAAGAATACTTCGTGAGTAAATCTGAACCTGATAGATATTCTTGTAGTAAGTACCTCTATAAATGGGAAAATATATAACTGTAGATTTGTGACGTGGTAATTATAGTCATAACTTCCTTCAGGAAGGAAGATGCCGATATCCCTACAGTGGATCTTTTACAGGCTAGATTGGTGATGATATAAAATATTTAGTTATCTGTAATTTGGTATAAGGTATAACAATAACAGCTTTGTTAACACAAAACAACTCATTACAAAGGGAAGATTATAAATAGATAGCTCAGTTAACAGGGGCTCAGTTAAACACATTATTTGAGTCGGTCGTAAAGTTAACAACCCTTATAAAATTACGCTATCTGACTTGTATAAAATTGACGGCTTCCCTTTTCATCATAAATATAAATTGTAATATTAATGGTATGCCGCTCGGATCAGTTCTGGAATTATAAATGAAATGAAAAAGAAAATGGGTTGGGTTAAATCAAATAAATAATAATAATACCTTTGTAATTTAGGTTCAATTGTTATTTTCGCTTAACGTAATTGTTATCGGTTCACCCACAAAAGTTAGTTATTCCAATTTTCAACAGTTTATACAAGCAGCACTTATGTACATATTAAATATGCAACTTTTAAAAGAAATACAATTACATATGTATTTTCTGTATAATGTTTGAATGATTTATGTATTTTTTTTACATTAAAAACATTTAGAACGTTACAAAATGGTATACATTGGCATCATAGTTAGTTACATCTGATAAAATCACTAAAACTGATGATTTTTTGTAACTAATGGTCGCCCAGACATCATAATTCAACCGTAATGAGCAAGTACGAAGTCTTTTTTGTCACATTTTAACACACCGACATTATTATAGATATATATATTTTCCTTTTTTTCTAAATGGTAAAAACTCGAGTAGACTGTAGACGTAAAGTGCGTATAGTACGATGACTAGAGACCTATAACTAAAGGCTTAGACTTGTTGATGGTAAGGAAAAAATGGCAATTTCCAAATTTTTAAATTAATATAACTAATGTTCGTCAATGTCAACCAAAATAAAAAAGAAAATAGACATTGAAGTGGAAATTTCTAGAATACAATTAAAATGTAATTTTTGACTCCGGTAGCCCTTAAATGGAGAGGAAAGTTAAAAGCACAGTATTTTTAAAACTTGTATATCTGTTTACAATTCTTGGAACGATAGAGATTTAATGCGTTCGTATTCCACGTATCGATGCGTTACCATGTCGCCGTATCTTTTACTAGGATTTCTATATTGTTACAGATATTTCTTTAGTATTCAAAAATAATGTACTTCTTATAGAAGTTGTAACATTTTGAACTAGCTTTTGCTCGCGTAAAATTACTTTTTTCTGTAAAAAAACTACCCTATGTCCTTTTCTGTACACCTAAAAAACGTCTATACGACATTTGGTGATAAACTGTTGAGTAGTTAAGGCGAGAAAGTATAAACAACAAATAAACAAACAAATTCAAATTATCTTTTATAATATTACTTGGGACCTGTTACGACAATATTAATCCTTGATAAACTTTATCGTAATTTAAATAATTACAAATAACATATTGAAATTGAAATACTACTTATATTAAAATGAAGTAACAAAATTGTCGAATAAAAAGCTAATTTGCAAAACTAAATTACTTTAATGGATATCTGCGGTAGACATACTAAATTAGGTATGTCTTTACTTGAGCCACTTTTGCATGAGTTCGTCAGAACATTCTCGAAGCAGAATTGAATCAGAAGGACCCGTAACATTGGTTTTATTAATTTATACATTTATCGGATCGTGAACTATTTGCTAAATTATATAATTTTTAAGAGACTTACAAATATTATTAGGAAGCAAAGTTTCTGAACATGTTCGACATTTAGCTACATTATTTATATTTTCTATTCTTTTAAATCCTGTATTGCAATTAAGGCAATACGAAATATTGAGCGGCTTCTAGTCTGTTATAAGGAAATTAAAATTTGTTTATTGTCATGAATTTCTACATATTATAAAACAAAGTCATCCGCCATATCTGTCTGTTTTTCTGGATGTTCGTGATAAACTCACAAACTACTGAACGGATTGTAATACGGTCTCCACCAATAGATAGAGTAATTCACGGGAAAGGGTTAGGTATATAATTTGTCAAAGTATTTTTTGTAAATTGCTTCAAATATAATGATAATTGTTAAAAGAATCAGAAAAAGTCAAGCCGCCTTAAGCGTTTCATGCAGATAAGTATATATTTTTTTATTATCAGGGCAGAACAACGTCCGCCGGGCCTGCTAGTTGTATACATAAAACTAAGATACATAACTGATAATAATATATAACTATAATATATATATATATATAAATTATTATTATATGACCCCAAGTAAACATACACTGCATATTTCTCTAACTGTACATTAGAATTTAATGAAAGGTATCATCGTGCTTGGTACGTCAGATCGCAATTAGTAATTAGGCGCGACTCAACTACTACCTGCTAACGACCAATACAAACTGTAGCTGTTTACGTGATCAAATCCGTATAGCATATGACATACTGCTATGCTGAATATAAAACATTTTTTGACAGGGAAAAAAGCTAGTGATAGCCAGACATACACAAAACACTATCGAATCCGTCATTAGAAGACTAGGAACCAGCGGTATATTAGCACGAGGAAGTGACGGCTAAGGCTTGCAAGCTTCTAGACTGCTGGATGCACTCTAGTTGATATCGAATTACGACGTGACGACTATGTATGGTACATGCACGGTGGTCGTGACCCAAACTTGTGTGCAACCCTTATCCCCCTGTTACGGACAGCGAGACATGTGTGGGACAATTAGTTTTATGTGCTAGTTTTACGAAAAATCGGACATAATTTATTACGGTTAAGGTTTTGTTATTACGGACTACGTAGAAAATCAAAATGTGTTAGTTATAAGTTTTTTGTGTGTAAGAACTCTAAACATATTGATTGATTGTAAGAACAATACACCACGTAATTTATTAGGGATAAGTTTGTCGGACAGGAAGTTATAAATACAGGGCACAGAATGGTGGCATAAATAGAAAATGGACAATGGACTCATTGGGTCCATTCACTAAAACTATTCCTACGAGCACTCCCTACGGGGTGTCGTCGCGCGTCGGGCTGAGAAAAAATACGGAAGGAGGCCACACACGCGGAGTGCGCTCGCTAGCGGATCAGCTGCGAGGCATTTAAATAAGGAATACGAACGGGAAACAAGACAGAGATTGTATAACGTCTGATCAGAACGGGCAGAGACTGTATAGCGTCTGATCAGAACGGACAGAGACTGAGTAGCGTCTGATCAGTACAGACACGCGAAATTGTGATAAATAGTTCGAAAGGTTCAAGATTAGATATACACGGCGATAACAAACCACAATAATACCTACGGCAAACGACTCTACGAGCGACGAGTCAACGAGCCACGTCAACATTTGTACAATACAACTCGTATTGTATAAATAGAACGAGAAATAATTTAATGTTATGGATAGAGCTGATTTACAACCACCTCACATATATTCGCAACACCCCCAACGTGATTACTGGATACACATCAGATGATTCCTGACAAACAAAAGTTTCTACAGAACAAAGCAGAACCAAATTTTAAAAAGTGTAAAAAGCCTCGTAGATACAAGACCTGAAGAATAAAGGTTTGTTCTTCGGGTGGACCAGATAGCGTTTGCTATACAAGTCCACTAAAAACATGATACTTGATCGAAATTACTGTCATTTATTACAATAAAAGGGAACTTCGTGACGTGTATACAACGATCATAATCATAAATTCGATATATTGATTATTCGTCAGTGACGTGAAGCGTGCGCTCTCTCTCACACTTATGCAAAATGCCTAGTTGTCCATATGTTACAATAGCAATGGCCGTTCTTTGTCACTGTCAGTAAATATAACGTATAATCGCCTGCAGTATAATATCAATGGTCGTTTAGGAATAATATACCTATTAATTTATTGACTGTTGTAGTAATGTAAGTGTAAGTCCAGATTTGTTCATTAAAGGTAATAGCAGTGCGTCGTAGAGTTAGAATCTACGGGATTAGGTCCCAGTGTCAATCAGTGACGGCTTTGGGAATCTTGCTTCGTAATTGTACTAGAAATCCAATTATCTATGCGATTTGAGATTAGGTACCGACTAGCTAATATTCCTAACGGTAGTTAAACATACTTGCTTTGAAACCTAAACATTTTGTTAGTTCTAATTACAAGACCAGGATATTCATTAATTAAAATGTAACCATAGTTTAGTCAGATGCAAGTGACCAAGGTCACAACGTACCACCCATATTCAACATTACGATAGAATAGTACTTCCTCACATTATCAACGACATCACAAAGCTTGAAAATTTACCGCCTATAATCTGTGTGTTTACCGAGCTTAAGGAATAATCCTCATTAAAATATTGTTGTCGTGATACATCCATTGGAGCATCTCAGCCGGTAAAATTGACCGGTATGCCGTCACGGTAAACGGCATGACGCTCTTTTATGTTGTCATACTCCCTCTCATCTCTCGATTCCCTTGCGTGTGTGTGTGTGCGGGTATAGTAAATACTTATACGCGTATACGTCGTTGCTTCTCTTTGTGAGCTGTATACTATTTTTTTTCTATACACACTTTAAAATAGTTTTGTTTTACACTCCATATTGTCTTTATCGGTTTATCAACTTTTTACATGCCATCATTCACCTTTCAGAACCTATTTTTATGTCCTTTCATGAATTTTAAAACCAATTAAAAGTGTATGAAAAAATGTTTGCTGTAATGTATCTTTAAAAAAGGTAATTTTACAGTACTGCCATATATCAGAACATAAATCTAAACTTATAAGTGTCGGCTCTGCTATACGTTATGTCTTTTTAATACAAAAATGAAAATACAGGAAATTTATATTACTTTGACATGAATACATGTTGTATCATAAATGTTAACAATAGCAAATTTTACTGAAATGGAACACTTCTCAAAATAAATAACGTAAAAGTATGTTTCTCCTTCAATCAAATCGAATGATTGGATGGATTCTAATGAAATTTATCTCAGAATTCCATTTCACTCGTGACATAGCCAGTAGGATATTTTTTATTAACTTTATTAATCAAATTTATGGCCAATGAAATGGGGTGCCACAAAAAATGTTTTATTTTTTGTTGTGTAAAACTTCCAAAAGTTTGAGAGTATATGACTTCTAAACTATTATTATACATATATATTTCTAAAGATTTAACTACTTATAAGAAAAAACTTTGAAAAAAAATCTATCCCTGTTCAGTACAGAGTAAAATTAATTTTGTGAAAAAACGTTCACAAGGTTCCTTTTTAAATAGGTGTTATAACTGAAAGGTTTCAAGCGGGTGGTATTTTTATACCCAAAAGAAACTGTAGAGACCATAATCAAAAAAGTAAATACGGAACATTGTATTTAGTATATATTATCACGACCGAAATCGCTTGCCCTGGTGTCCATTATCGTTCTAGTAAAAAGTATACAACGTATATATACGTTATCAAGCCTTAACTACTTAATAAGTCTTCATGGAATTAGGCGCACTTAATAGCATTAATATCAATTTAGCCTATCCCACGCGAACAGCACATTTTTTTTTAATGAAAGGTAACCTATATATGAGTACTTATCAATTATTCCCTAAAAGAATTTTATTTCTACTCAAGATTTACGAAACATCTTTCTGAGAACCGAATGTGAATTCAATGAGTATATACCAAACAAGTCAACTCAAAGCGCCGCTAATGAGTCCCAATTCAACTGTTTCGTTATTCAAGCTCTTTATTTGGAAAGGAAGTGGGAACCTTCGCTTTTGCACAAGTCTTAATCAGTTTTCTCACGCTAATTAGTACCTACACGTTGACTGCCGCCTGTTATTTAATGGAATTAGGTAAATTTGAGACGAAATACAGGAAGGTATTCGTATATATGGTAAAACGAAATTTTAAAATGTCCATAAGGACTTACAAGGGCTTATAAAAGACTAGCAATTGTTTGGGACTTCCTCCATATTAAATTACAATGTAAACCTTCATATATCTGAATTTCAGTTAAGCGCCACCTAACGGTGAGTTAAAGTAATATTTATGTTGTAAAAATAGTTTCTAGGATAATATATTTATATATGCAAACTGCCATGTTCATCGATCAAACCGTTAAGAAATATGTATATCGACCTCAGATATACCATTTTATTTTCCCCGTATCTTTACTAACAAGTAGGTTTTAAGTAATTTGCAAAAAAAATCACTACCTTTGTCTACACGGACAGACAGGTATACTTTATATACCGCAGATTAGTTAAGGCTCACCGATGGATACACCCTAATTTGCAACGTTTCGCTTGGGACATGCCTGTAACCAACAACCCACTCATCCCTTTAACACCCTCGTATTATACAATGCAAATATATGAGTAGGTGGTAGTTGGAATTAATGTCTTTAAAAATTATCTATTATTGAATTATTATTATTCAAAGAGTCCTTCATCGAACAAGGGCTTGCAGAAAAAAAAACCATTCTATTCAATCGTCGATCGTGCGCGGCATCTTTCCCGGCCAAGACCAATCGAAGAAGTCTCTAAAGAGAGTGCCTCCGGCTAGTTTGACAACAGCCTTCAGCTAGTACGGCGAGGGTGACCTCTTTTTGCTAGGAGATTAATTAGATCATGTTTGGACAGAGGTTCTTAAGTATTCGCAGGGCATGTCCAACCCGTCGCCATTTTCTTAAGAACATTTCTTAGTAAATGAGCTATTGTTAATAGAACCTCTATAACCTTAGAGAGATTTGGTGAAAATATTTCCAGTACGCGCCGCAGCAATTTGTTTACGACCATTTGTATTTAACTATAATTAAATCATATTGGAATTGAATTCCTCGAAATGAAATGATTATAAATGTATGAAATGAAATATTTTGCAACGTAATGAATTTTTTACATGACTCGAAAATAAATTTCCGACGCAATCACAATATGTAAACGAGATAATATCAATTCATATTTGGGAACAAATTAACTTGTTCAGATTTATTCGGCCGTGCATATGATATTAAGAGTGGGCATTAAAATTCGAATGCAGTAGTACATTTTATATTATTCGGTATCGTGAGCTTTTCTCTCGACTCATTTTCGCTAGTATAGTTTTTTTTAATGGTAGCACTACAAAGTGACGTCACTCTACGTGAGGGTGTAATTTAAAAACCATTTGTTGTTATCGTGTCAACCAACCAGACCCATGGCAATGAAAATAAAAACGGAAAACGAAGCAATCCTTTAGAAATCAATTCATTTTCATTTTTAGTTACAGTTACTTCATGATTTGAATGAAAGATAGTAGATCCCAAAAAACAGCCGACTAAGCAATAAGTTACAAACAAAAATTTGGCATTCGAATTTTAAAAAGTGACGGCCATTTTGTATAATCAATCGATTATATTCAATACCGATATCGTAAGTCTGTTGTGACAAAACAAATTAAGTTGTAGAATTAAAACTTTTAATCATAATGTTTTATTGTACAAATACAGATTACAAAAACAGTAATAATATTGTTGTATTGTACACTTCTGTATATGGAATATAAAAGAGAATCAAATATAACTATATTCTTTGAAGTATTATTTATTACAATTTGATACCTTCGATTTTGTCTGCATTATTTATCTTAATAACCATATTTGAAAGCAAAATTATACTTTCGTTATAAACTTAATTTAGTATTTTCTAGTGGTGCAAAAATCGAGGTTTCTGGAGACTATAATAATTTTTTTATTAAATAAATATGTAGTGATATTTTTTTTAGGATAAGAACCAAGTATCTTTAAAGAAAAACTTAAGAGACTAGATCATGAGCTACCCATAAGTTTAGTCCGAGGTGCACGCATAACAACAGACCTCTATTATTCTATTTGTATAGTTAAATAAAATGGAAATAAATTAGGTTTACATAATTTAAACTTTTAATAATAAATATGACGCGTTCTAATCTTCGTGTTTAATAAACAGAAACATCATCACGGCCCGTCTGTTTATTTGTATTCTAAACAATATGCCGTTGTTGGCCTAGAGCGACCAAACACAAGTATCATAACAACGACCGGAAACGGGCCGGTCCCTTTAATTTCCGGCTACACTTGTATCTGGTTTATTTTCATCTTTTCATATAATCTTCTTGTTAAGTCAGAGAGCGAGTTTTATGGGACACTCACAGTTTGTTGTACAGAAAAAAATATCACATATAAATGTGAGTCTTTTAGTTCATAAGAACTAAGGGAGTTTTGCACTGTTTGTTTTGTTAAAAATAATGTAATTTATTATTTTGGCATATTGAACTTATGTTTGTTTATCATCGCCCCTGTCTCTATGAAGACGTATACTATCGTAAGGCTTATTACATGAAATATTTTCATGTCTCTCGAAAACATACAATTTTCTAGGAACTTAACAACATATGTACGTAGTGTAAAAAGACTTTTCACGCAAAAGTGTCCACAAAGTATTATGTTTAGTTGTACACTACTCTGAACTTCGACAACAAATGGTGCTATACGGTTTATTTTAGACCTACATATTTTCCTCAGTTTTAGTAATAGCCACGATTTCAGTGCCATAAGAATAGAGAATCAGCTATTTCTTCTTAGTAGGACTTCCCAAAATATAATTGGATTTAGTATCAAAAACTCCTTAAAAATGAATCATACGCTTAATAAATATAAATATGATATAATTGTTGAATTTTCCCTTTAAGCGGATAATGTCGTAGCTCGTAACAAACTAGCTCCATCACCACCTCATCATCTTCTTACCCTTATCCCATTCAAGTAGGTTCTGCACAACATGTTTTCCTTTTCCACTTTCCCCTGTCAGAGGTCATCTCAGTATTCGCACTTTTTATACAGACACCATGTTTCACCATGTCTTCCCCATATCCATTCACGTTCATACTTAATTTTTCTCTAATTTCTTTCATCTCTCCTCATGACATGCCCGTACTATGCTAACCTATTACTGCTCAACTTCCCTGTCACTGGTGCTATTTTAAAACTTCCTTTGATATATTCATTCTAGTTCTATCCCACATACATAGTTATCAGTTACCCATATAAATTACAAGATAAGCAAATATGTTCAACGACAGAATGTTACGTATACATTTATTGACGTAAAAAATAACTTAAATTAATTATTCAAGTCATCTGTTGTATCCTACGTTTAAGGTATAGTACCGTTTTAAAAAGATAAATCACATTGTTTTCCTTTGAAAAATAAAAACGATTAGGCTAAAAGGACGAGCGTGGACAAATGCTTATATTTTTCATTCGAACAAGGAAAAATGCGAATTCTAAAAGTGATTACTGTCCGGGAATCTCATTACAGTTTTTTATTGAAACCGCAAGTAATGGATTTTGAAATTAAGCTTCATTTTTCAAGCTGTGTTATCCTATTGCTCGGGATTTATTCGAAAGCGATCAGTCTCGACACCGGATTAAAAACAATTCGAAAGATTATCTTGTTTTTCGATTCAGTTACGTCGAAGATTTGAGCAATCGGAAGACGACAAAGAAAATAAGAATAGACTCACATTTTTCGATTCTAATATAACAAGTACATAAAATTGTAATATATTCGGTTTTTTCATCACCGTCTTCAATCTTTTATATTATTTAGTAATAAGCTAGTCTGACCCGGCGATCTTCGTAACGCCTAACAGTCGATTCTTAATTTTTTTTTTATACTTATTCTGCTATTCGGTACCATCGTATAAATATTGACATTAATATTTATACGATACTAACGTCACTCAATTGTTTTGCCTTCCCGGAACCTCTCCACTAACACTTAAACTTTATGGTATGGTATTAAAATTCAAATTGACTTTTAAGTATTATTACAAATCGTTTGTATGGGAGTATAGAAAAGTGTTGTTTTTAGACTTTTTCAGGCAATATTTTTGATTTCTCTCTCCGTAAGATCCATCCTCGTACTTAAAGGAATATTCTAAAAAAAGAATTAGCGAAATCGGTTCAGCTGTTCCCGAGAATTGCGCTTAGCAACACATTCAGCGATTCTATTTTTATTTTATAGATTACATATATAAATTGATAGAAGTCTCTAGAACGCACGTATCACGCAAAAACTATATGACGGATTCCAATCAAACATTTTTAGTTATACTTCTTAGAGACTTGGTCCTTATCTAAACAATACATTATTAGCATATCTTCGTGTAATGTAGAGTTACTAAAGTTCTATAAAACTATGACTTTTATAAATAGTATTACGTTCAATGGTGTGTTTTGTTGCCATGGAGACGTGGGGCAAGCGGGCACGAGATTTTTGTTTTTTTTTTTGTTGGACCATTTTTATTTACTATCTATAATATAATTTTTGATATTTCCCTTGTTCCTTAGATACTCATAGTAGGATGAGATAAAAATACCTAAATCATAGACTTTATATTATGAGATTGTTTTATCCGAGTGCGTCTATCTGTGTGCGTCTGTATGTTCGTGCTAAACTCGAAAACTACTGAACGGATTGTAATGCACTCTTCACTAATAGATAGAGTAAATACATGAGCAAGGTTGAGGTATATAATTTGTTAAAGTTTTGTGTAAATTGGTTGAAATAAAACGATAATCGTTGGAAGTTTTGGTAAAAATTGGAAAACGCTGCTTAATTCTTTTGAGATATAACAAAACAATGCATAGTGGCATATTCCTCTTTTATAGATCTACAAAAAAGTCTGCGATGGCATATGTCCTATCTTTTAAGGATAGCTTATTATTATACCCATCTATTTTCTAAAAACATGGTCACATACAATTAGGTAATTGAAAGGTTATTCAGACGGATACAGTATTAATCCTTATCAAATTGATTATATTAGTTACCCTAAGCATTTCATGCACATAAGTATATATTTTTTATTATCAGGGCAGGACAAAGTCCGCCGGGCCTGCTAGTCAGTCTTATAAAAATAACATAGAAGTATAAATTCCGAAATGAATTTCTAATATTATTTTAAGGTATCTTCTGTAGATCCCTTAACCCTTTAGTTATAATTTTGTTTTCCAATAGCTTCATTTAAGAACGACTTGTTCCCATTATAATTTATGCATACTCTCAAACACAATACGATACAAGTAAACCAACAAGTTAAATATAATCAGTCGATGTTTTTTTATAAAATCGCCCCTGTTTATTCATATATTTGGTGAATTTTTTTTTCGGTTATCTGATCAACTGGTTTGCATTCAACGTTCGGCTATCAGCAATCATGACCGATCGTAAAACTTAACGATACCGGATTTTATCTGGCCGCAGCTTTCATGGTAATTTGAAAAGAGTCCGGGTAAACGGCCTTGCTATTTGATCTTACCTCCCCTTCTAATATTATAGAGCTACGGAATTTTAACGCACCGGCATTAGCATTATTGCTTTTTTTTATCGGAAAAAATAATATCAGGTTAAGAATCCAAATCGTTTTCACGTAACAATATTTTATTTTGTACGGTGAGATCTTTTTGTTTGGTTTTTACCTGTATAAAAAAGATTCTTCGGTTATTTTCCATTGATATAAAAACTAGAGTACTTTAACCACGTTTCGTTTGACTTTAATTATATTCTGATATTGAAATGATGCTTGCAAAATTCGTAATGTGACGTCATTTACTTTTACTAACTTATGCCCGCGATTTTACTCTCATGAAAATGAGAGAATGTTTTTATCTACATTCATTCTTAATTATCCTTATTTTTTAACCCCTACACCTCTTTTATAAATTTTAAATTAGCTCTGCTACATTTTATCATCACTCCTGAGTCCTTAACGAAAAGCTTAACCATATACAGTCTAGATAATACTCTAAAAATCCTTTCTATTTTGAAGTTATACTTCTTTTGGCGCGTTAGGGAAAAATGATGAGAGTAAATTTTTACGATGCGCGCGCACACCGTCACGAAAAACCGACACCCTGAAGTTAGCTATAGTCAACATTTCATTCAAAACAAGTATCTTATCTTCTTATATAGCCAAATAAGTACACACACACTTTTTAAAAATATCATAACCGATAGAAATAATCAAACACTCCAATTTTATTTATATGTATAAATAAAATAAATAATATAAATAAAATAAATAAAATAATACTCATTGTAAATAGCTTTAGAGTAGGCGTAGGCCTAGTTAAGTAACAATCCACAAATGTTACCCAGTTAATTGTTTCTGCCTACGCTAAAGTTAACTTCTGAAAGCTATCGAAAATTATCCCGAACGATTACTATGACATGTAATTAATCTATATATATAATAAAAATGAAGTGTCTGTATGTAATATCAAAACAACGACTTTTTACTGATTGGATATGAACGTATACACGATACTGATAACAAAAACACAACTTTTAAAATTTTTGTCTGACTGTCTGTCTGTCTGTCTGTTTGTTCCGGGTAATCACCGAAACAGGTGGACCAATTTTTGACAGAAATTTCACTGACGGATAGTAAAAATTACAACGGGTGACATAGGCTACTTCATTTTAGACTAGCTGTCATCCATGGCTTCGTTTGCAGTACTATCTTCAAAACGTTTAAACCATTTCTCACGGAACTTTCACTAACAGATTAACTGATCTTATAAGAAGTAATTTACAATTATAAAAAAACGCATAAAAACAGCTAGTTTTTAAATAAAGTCAAAAACTTCGTGTACCCTATTAACAATTTTGGTTTCTCCAAGATCCTGCCAAGGACGTTACTGATTATCTAAGAAATAAAGTAACGTAAGATCATTATCTAATGTTAAAAATCAATAATAATTTACCCATTTTAAAACCTGAAAAGGTGCGTACGAACGTCAAAACCACCACTGGGTCGGATATTATTCTAGACATCGAGATGAATAGGTAAGAATCTCGGTTTGGTTTTTTGTCTTGCTTATATTTTTAATATAATCCATTGTAAATTACACTTTACACTACAGATTACTACAGACACCACTGTCTGAAGGTCCCCTAAAAATGACACCACTGTCTGAAGTTCCTCTAAAAATGACACCGCTGTTATTTTCACACATCACTATCGTTCACGTATTGATCCACACTATAAGACTTTTGAAATCAAAACCTGATTGAAATGGTGCTTGAACCTGCTGTCCGGCAAATTGGTATTATGCTTTGTGAGTTTGCTGTAGAACCTAACAATATTACCTAACAATCTATTCTATCTATCTTACAGAGTCTGAAACTTGGGATAAACAATTTCTCATAGTTTCTAGTATAAAAGTCATTGTGCATAGAATGCACATTATTTACTTGCAAATAGCTATTCCAATATACCAAATTCTTTGGTTGTCTTTAATACGTCTTGTGTATTTTTTTTGTGCGTTTGGGGACAAACGGACAGACGTGCCACCTGATGAGAGGTAATCACCGCCGCCCATGGATACCTGTGACACGAGAAGCATCACAGATAGATGCGTTGCCGGCCTTTGAAGAAGGAGTATGCTCGTTTCTTGAAGGTTTGTGAGTTATATTGGTCCGGAAACGCTGCCGCTGGGAATTCATTCCAGAAGACCGACTTACTTGGGAAAAACGCACGCGAAGACTACCGCACAGTAGACGACTTCCAACCATCGAGATGACACTGATGGAATTATATTTTATGGTAAGTCGTTCGGTAATGGAACTCAGCAGCAGGTAGCAATCCGAACAGCTCTTCAGAACACTCTGCGTGCTAAATCTCATATGTTGCTAGCATTATTTACAAACAACGAAATATTTCCAGCAATTTAAAATCACGCATTTAAGTTACTAGCTTGCAAATATAAGCTGAAATTACACGACAGTAAACGGAATGCATATTATGAGGTTTTTTATGAGCAAAATATATATATGAACGCGGAATACCGCGAGCAAAAACTAATATCATATCCATTAAGTTAAGACATAATATACACTTAAAAACAACACACGAAAAAGAAAGCGAAAAACCAGATTTAGACACAACAAAGCTTTTCCCTCTCCTCGTTAAATATTCAAAATGCCATCTTTGCCCTTTTATATCGTCCCTAATGCACATATGTCGCGTAAATTAGGGTCGGTCTGAGAGCTTATTTTCTTGAATATAAACCGCAGACGCAAACTGCTATAAAGAGGTAACCTAAGAGCAGATTCTTGTCTTGACTTTGGGCTGGAAAATTAATTGTTTATATATTGTCACATTCTTATAAAAATGTATAGTGTGTGATATACCATCATAGCTTCTTAGTTATAAGTTCTAACTATGCCCCAAGAAAACTATGATTTTTTTTTTTACATTGCACTGAGCGAAGCTTGACCTCATTCACACCTGATACAAAGTGTGGACGAGGCCTACGATATAGTGCGTTCGCTCAATAAAACCGCATTCATTTTTCTTTTGAAGACCGTAATATTATATGTTTCGGGAAAAACAGACGCAGGCAGCGCGCGTACCATTCTTTCGCGGCACGCATAATAAATGAAGATGCAAAGCGCTTCGTGCGGATGAATGGTAAATCGACTACGAATGGATGTAACCCTGTATGGCGCCTGGTAGCCCTGCGATGAAATGGAGACGGTTGAACTAGCTGGTGCAGATCTTGTGCACATTCCCCAAAGTGTAACCGATAGAATACCGTAAGACAAGCGGCCCTGCGCCGATGTTCTAGCGTTTGCAGTTTGTATAAGTCAAAACTACACTAATTAAGAAGTCTTCGTATGAGTTGGATCTTATCTTTAGCAAATAGATGTAGCATACAAATAAAGTAAGGATAACCTTATTTCCTTACCGATATCATAAATTCGAATTTGATATGGAATATGTTCGAGGTACATAATAGGAGATAGAGTATATTTCATCCAGAGAAAAGATACTATTACCCGGGGATAGGTAGTCTAATCTTAATGCGAGGGAAACCTCGAGCAGAAACTAGTGATACTATATACCTTATATTTATAAATTAACGAGCGTTTATTGGAATTTTGTGCCTTAGATTGACTAAAAACTGTATACAGTAATTATTAGCATTATTTGGTACCATCGATATACGATAGATGGCGTGCATGTTATTTCAACAGCATATATAACTCAACCACAACGAGAATCTAGGCTACATATCATTAAGTTTCCCTGTAGAGGTTGAGCAGTAAAAATAATTATGAAAAAAATAAAAAAACAAAAGACAGTTTTTGCGGTACATCAGATATTATTTTCAGGTAAGCGAATTCGCTGACATTAGATAGTATGTTATAAAGCCACATATCATTCCCAGAATACGCTCGAGGGCCATTTGAGCCTCTCGGTTGAAATAACTGTCGCGTAAAGTTGACATAAAGCCGTCCGATGCGGGGCAGGTGACTGGCGTTGCGTTGTATCTCTGATTTAACAGGGTCTCCTATAATACTGCTTGTAATGTCAGACAGCGGTTATTTATCATCGTTGCGTACTTATTAGTCGTTATATATCAGAATTACATATGAAATATACAGTATCCATGTCATTATTATTTTATTTTAAAATATGCCTAAGAAATCTAGATATGTAAGTATAGACTCCTTATAGAGTATACCCACTTACAGACGTCGTAGAATACGTTACGAATATATGTGAGGTGGTTGTAAATCAGCTCTATCCTTAACATTAAATTATTTCTCGTTCTATTTATACAATACAAGTTGTACTGTACAAATGTTGATGTGGCTCGTTGACTCGTCGCTCGTAGAGTCGTTTGGTAACATGATTCTACCTCATAAAGGTTTTATTCTAGCATATTTTGGCATATTAATTTAAATATAATTAAAGAACGCTATTTAAAATTCACTTATCCCACGTGAACAGTGATTTTTCTCTGGATGAAAAAGTACCCTACATTCTATTCATCGCATAGTAAAATAAAATAAAAAAGCCTTTTATTTCTTGCTTCATATAAAAAAAAAACCAATAACAATGTGCATACAAAATTATTTACATTTTAAATTTATTTACTAATTATAGTGTTTCTAAAAAGAACAAAAATAATATGGTTAAAATATAATAGAAGCAAGAACCCTCTCAATGAAAGGTAAAGACCTCCTCCAGAGATGACCAGTATTATCTACTTTTGCCGCTCGTGGCTTTTGAATACCCGCTACTTTTGTGATATCGTCTACCCAGCGCGCGTTGGGTCTTCCTCTTTTTCCTTGTCCTGGTAGACCTGCCCATGATGTTGTCTTTACGGTCCAGCGGTCATCGCTGAGCCTTGCCACGCGTCCAACCCATCACCATTTTAGCTTTTGTAAGTAGTTGATAGCGTCAATTTTTGTTTTTTTTTTTTTTATTTCCAGGATGCTTTTTTTTTACTCCTTTAACAGGATGTAATTTTATTTTTTTTTTTTTTATTTTCCTGGTAAATTTCCAAGTTGGGGTGCGAATATGGTCCCACCTCCACGTGGTGCATCCTGGGCAGTGGGCAGCAGTACTCCTAGTTGGAAACTGCTGGCCACTGGCGAAGAGGACCATACCAATCCAAGGTGTTATGTGAACCGTGCCGAGGGATGCGTGGCTGAGGGTGAGCTCAGTCACTAACGGTACCTCTTCGACACCAGGGCACCTCGGAGAGTAATTATGCCCTTCTACCGACATGCGGGGCTCTGTCGGTGTGTGACTTTTTCTTCCCTAGCTACTCGTGGGAACAAAATGGATGAAACTACTGAAAACATTTTGTTAAATCTAAATTCTTTAGTAGATGCTCTGGACGATTCCAGAGCTGATAACGCATCTAGGGCGGGGGGAGGTAACGCCTCCCCGACGCCTGGATCTACCATCTCTACAGCTGAGAGGACGATCCCTGGGTCGGACGTTGCCTTGGTGACTATACCGCCCATGGAGACGGACTCTGAGCCGAGAAAAGGAAAAAGACAGAAAATGTCGGGAGCAGCAAGGAGGAGGTTCCGGAGGCTGGTGCAAGCGGATATTAGCCCTGATGAGGCGCTGACGCTTTGCCGAAAGCCCTGGACCGAAATCCCGATTGAAAATCCTGCAAGACCGAAGGCGGTAAAGCGAATTCGGTCTGAAGAGGTATCTCCCAGCACCCAACCTAAAAAGACCTTTAAGCCGACCACTGATACCAAGGCTAGGCACAGCTTTGGAGAGGTAGCCGGGTCTACGCGAGTGGGGATACGCAACGTGAACCCCATGAGCGTAGAACAAATGAAGCTTGTTCACAGTGCCCTTACAGAGGAAATCCTAAAGATAGGAGTTAAGGGTGCTGGTCCTCGCTTCTTGGGACTCAGTCATCGGCCGGGCTGGATGTTAATCACCTGTATGGATGAGATGAGCAGGAATTGGTTAACAGAGACCACTCCCAAAATAAAGCCCTGGCCGGAGGCTGATTTAACTATCATGTCGGAAGGTGAACTACCGAAGCCGGCAATTGGCTCGACTTTCTTGCCGGATAACGAGGCTGCGACCCTTGAAAACGCACTCGAATTATTACGGCTACAGAATCCGGACCTAAATCCTGAACACTGGAGAGTGCTACACTCGAGGGAGGAAAAGGGAGGAAGATTTGTTGCTTTCGCCCTTGACGATCCCTCAGTTCAGACCCTTCAGAAAAACAATTATAAGGCGATGTTTGGCTTTAGATGGATTGTTTTTAAAGTCAAAACTGGAACGGAGGGAAACCAGGACGGTAAACCACTGGCTGCTACTTCCTCCATCACCAAGCAAAGTGAGAGATTACCAGCCGTAGCGGCAACACAATCCTCACTACCCGCTACAAATGTAGGTGACCCTGTTCCCTCGACCTCCACAGCCTCTGGGCCAGGAGGAAGGCTAGCGCCACATGTGGCGCAAAAAAGCCCTCATCCACGACCCTTTGGTAGGGGAGGCCGGCATGGAAAGACTGGTGGAACCCAACCAAGAGGTGGACGTACACGTCCCCAGACAGGAAAGGCGACCAACAGTCAACCACCTGCACGTAAAAAACAATAGCGTCAACTAAGGGTCAAGCGAGGATTCTCCAAATCAACCTCCACCATGCTGTTGCAGCAACGGCGGTGTTGGAGAAGTGCCTCGCAGAGGGCGCCACAGACCTCGCTCTCATACAAGAGCCTTGGTTACGCAAGAACAAAGTCATGGGACTGAATACCGCAGGGAGTGTCTTAACACATAACTGCGGGATCAAGCCCAGAGCAAGTATAGTTTTTAACAAGAAAACTAAGTTTTTACCTGTTCCAGAGCTCTGTTCAGACGACCTGGTTGCAGCGTACATCAATCTCAACGGGTGGCAGGGCTCCAAACTACTTGTTTGTTCAGCCTACTTATCTGGAGAGAAAAGCAATCCAACGGAAGAGCTGGTGCGGGTCGTGGACTACAGTAAGAAACACAACGCTGAGCTATTGGTAGGTTGCGACGCCAACGCGCATCATACAGCCTGGGGAAGCAGCAACATCAATGAAAGGGGTGAGTTACTTCACGATTTCATTACTACTCACAGTCTAGCAATCTTAAATAAAGGGTGTAAACCAACCTTCGTCACACGTGCTAGGCAAGAAGTCTTAGATATTTCATTCGCCACAAATAACATAGCTAGGCATGTAGCTAATTGGTATGTAAGTGACGAAAACTCTATGTCTGATCACAGACATATAAAATTCGAACTCCTACAATCGCTAGAGAGTCAGACCCTTATGTATAGGAACCCTAGAGACACCTCATGGGTAGACTATAGAGATGCTTTAAGGTACAACCTGGAAGCAATCCCTAGATCCATCAAGTCAATTGAGAGTCTAGAGGTAGCAACAAATGCTCTTACAACGGCGATTGAGGACGCCTTTGAGCGAAGCTGCCCTATACGTCAAAAGACCTCAACAAGGCGAGTGCCTTGGTGGAACTCTAAACTCAGGAAACTGAGGGAAAAAACTAGACGACTCTTTAATAGAGCCAAAAAGACCAAGGAATGGGAAGTATATCAAATGGCTCTAACCAACTATAACAAAGAAATTAGGAAAGCCAAGCGGGCATCCTGGAGGAAATTCTGTGAGGAAATCAATGATATGCCTCATGGAGCAAGAATCCACAAGATGCTGGCTAAGGACAAGCCTAATCAAGTAGGGCTCCTAAAAAAACCAGATGGTACCTTCACAAGCAGTGAAAAGGAGACCATGGAGCTTCTTACCTCAGTTCATTTTCCAGGTTCTGAGAGTCTTATGTCGCGAGACAGAATGATGCCCTCTAGGACAAAACCTCATAATGAGGATTGGTGTAGAGCGACGAGTATCATAAGACCACAGAACGTGAAATGGGCTATAAGAACATTCAAACCATATAAAACTAGTGGTGAAGATGGAATACAACCTGTGCTATTACAGCAGGGATTGGAAATCCTAACACCAGTTTTAGTTAAGATCTTCAGGGCTAGCCTCGCATGGGGATCTATACCTGAACTGTGGACAAAAGTACGAGTCCTATTTATACCTAAGGCAGGTAAGAAGGACTATGCCTTGCCGAAATCCTTCAGACCCATAAGCCTTACGTCATTTCTTCTTAAAACACTGGAGAAGATAATTGATAAATACATTAGGGAGGTCATACTGATCAAAAGCCCTATACATTCTAACCAACATGCCTATAGCAAAGGTAAATCTACCGAAACTGCCCTGCTCTGTCTGATAGACAAGGTTGGAAAGGCATTGGAGGACAAACAGATTGCACTGTGTGCATTCCTAGATATTGAGGGCGCTTTCGACAATACACCGACTACAACGTTGATACAGGGGCTCACGGCCAGAAAAGTAGAACCAACTGTTATTAGGTGGATTGAAGCAATGCTCACAAATCGTACAGTTAAACTGACACTGCATGGCACAAATCATGAGGTGGTAACCACACGAGGATGCCCGCAAGGTGGTGTACTCTCGCCCCTGCTATGGACCTTGGTGGTTGACCAGCTCCTGCATAAGATGGAGAAACTGAGGATAGATGCCCAGGGCTATGCTGATGACCTGGTGATAGTTGTTCGAGGTTTCTGCCAAAGTACTATTTCGTACCTTATGCAGAAAGCTTTGGTTGCCATTCATAAATGGTGCTATGACAACGAATTGAGGGTTAATGCAGATAAAACAGTATTAGTACCATTTACAAAGAAAAGGCGTCTCGACAAATTAGTTCAACCCACACTAAATGGAAAGATAATTGCCTTTTCAACAGAGACCAAGTATCTGGGAGTAATCATAGACCAGAGACTTACTTGGAATAGACAAATTAATGCTTCAATCCAAAAAGCAAAAATAGCAATGGGTATCTGTGGACGACTGGCTAGTAAACGCTGGGGATTAAACCCAAGGTTAGTCATTTGGCTCTATACTGCAGTAGTTAGGCCTATGATAACCTACGCCTGCGTGCTTTGGTGCAAGAAGACTAGCCAACTGACTGTCAGAAATCACCTTGCTTCAGTACAAAGAACTGCGTCTATCTTAGCGACGGGAGCCATGTCGACCTCACCTGGAGCGGCTCTGGAAGCCATGTTAAATCTTATGCCCCTTCATCTGCATGTGGAGAAGGTGGCGAGGTTAACAATGCACAGAATGTACGTCCATGGGAGAACGAAGTGGTCATCCCTGTCCCTGAGCTCAGTACTGAACTCAGTGATAGAAACACCAGTTTTAGGTATGATATCAGATGCAATGATACCCGAAACTAACTTCAATAAACTTTATACAGTAGACATTCCTCCACGGGACTCCTGGGTTAATAAGGAGATAACGTGGAAGCCTGGCAGTCTACTGTGGTACACTGATGGTTCCAAAACTGGAAACAATGTAGGCTGTGGAATACATGGGGAGCGACCGAAATTTAAGCACCACATAAACCTCGGTAAATTCGCCTCCATCTTTCAAGCAGAATTGTATGGGATACTAGAATGTGCCCATATCAATCTGCAAAAAGCCTACTTTAATCATGTAATTTATATCCATTCGGACAGTCAGGCCGCTCTCTTGGCTCTTGCTTCAGACTCGATCGAGTCGAAACTTGTGGCCAATTGTGTGGCAGTATTAAACAGTCTGGGTAAGACAAACAGACTAATCCTGCGATGGGTCCCAGGGCATGCGGGTATACCTGGCAACGAAGTTGCTGATGAACTCGCAAGAGCAGGTGCTACGGGAACACACATTGGACCCGAACCATTTTGTGGAATACCCAAAAGCCTAGCTCAATTAACCCTAAGGAACCACTACAATCAAGAAGCCAGAAGGCACTGGTATAATTTACCAGGTCAAAAACATTCTAAAGAACTCATCAGGGCATTTAACCAGCGTAGTGCGGGAGAGGCCCTGATGCTCAGTAGGAATCAGATACGGATTCTAGTGCGATCACTCACTGGACACTGCTGTTTAAAAAAACATCTGTATAACATGGGTGTCCAGAGCACAAGAGAGTGTCGATACTGCGACAGCAGTGATGAAACCCCAAAACACCTCTTGTGTGAATGTGATCCACTGAAGCCCACACGCAACCGGATTCTGGGAAAGCATGTATTGCTCCCGGATGAGGTACAAGCGCTCCCTGCCAAAAAAGTCCTACAGTACATAAATGCCATAGGATTAGGCAGTGAGCTTTAACATTGTGGGGCGATCACAATAGACCAACTAGGTCGCAGTGACACAGGTCTAGGCCTGCATAGCCCCCCTTAGCAGAATAAGAATAAGAATAAATTTCCAAGTTTGACAGGCGTATGTTAATAAGGAGAATAAGCAGGTATTTATGGCTTTCGGATAGAAGTCGCATTTATATTATTGGTAGGAATGATTCATTTAAATCATATACATTATTCGTATTAATTTTTGCTTCTTAGCAACGACTTTACGGATGATGTGTCGCTGTTGAATACAGGACATGATTCTACCATATAAATATATTTTTGTAGTATAATTCGACATCTTAAATTAAAAGCGACATTTAAGATTTATCAAACACGATGTAGATTAATTCATTAATATATACATTATTCCTATTAAGGTTTGTTACTGTAGTTACCAGGAGTAGTAGTTTTAAATGTACCAATTTTAGTTTCGTACTCCGTAGTGTAGTTTTAGAAAGTCATAATAATTGGCATATTTGTTAAAGTCGATATAAAAATGAAATCTATCAATATATGTAAATGAAATTGAGTCATCTGTTATTTGTCCTAAAATAATCCCCAAAAGGCTTATATATAGGCTTAAATATTATTTCGTTTTCCAAGAAAGGAGTCAGAAATAAATAGTAACAAAGAATGAAACAATGACAGGTATATAAAACAGTAAATTTTATATAAATTGTATATATATAAAAAAGCATGATTTACGCTTCTGTTATCGCTATTCCATAATAATTTATTAAATATTCTCATATGAAAATCATGCCAATAAAGAAAATAGAACTGAAACTGTACCCAATAGAAATTTAATTATATTACAATTAACTAATAGGAAAAAGCTATAAAGAAAAGCACTTTGTGGGATGTAGGCGTAAAAAGGAAAAATATACTCGTTTCCTTTAATGAGTCTTGGGACTTGAAAAACCAATTGAAGGAAAGTAATTTAGTAAATGGGCGCCGAGTCTATAATACGATACGTTCACCTGCACCCGAATAATACTTGAGTATAACTTTGTAATAATGTTTTGATTATTTATGAGTGTATTTGTATTTTTTTTTTAACTTTTGCAAGAAAATTATTCTTTCGTAATTTGTCGTTTGAATGTTAACTAATATTACACGTACAAAAATTAGGTTGTTTGTATGTGACGCTTTCACATTAAAATTTACATTAACGCGAACCAAGCCACGAGTAAAACCTAGTACAGTCTAAATTAATATTAAACCGCTATACGACTTAAGATTGGAACATGCGAAGTCCAGAAGGATTGATTTTCAAATGCCGCTATCGGAACACAGCGACTACAGGGCTTGACAACAGTTTTTCTATTTGAAATCGGCAGCTACTCAGACGAGTGTCGGTTAATACGCAACCAACATAACATGATTTTGATGCAAGATTCTTTCACGTCGAAAAGTCTAGCTTATTTTTCGATTCAAAGCAATGGCGATCGATTTTATATAATGTCATCACCTTTGAATAACCTATTTAGGTATTATAATATAAATCTAGATGTAAGTGAAGATAAAAAAAGTTCAGCGCCAATTTTTTTTCCTCTATTTGACAGCCCATTTTTTGAAATATTATTTCGTGCTTAGTAGCTATTGATGAGTATTATTAGTGTTACCAATAATAAATATTGACTTTGTTTTTTATATCATCGACGGGTCGAAGCATTTATTTATAAACTAGCTGACCCAGCGAACTTCGTACCGCGTAACAGTCGATTTTAATTTTTATTTTTTTAATACTTATTCTGCTATTCGGGACGCTATATAATGTTAAATGTTAACATCGGTTCCTTCCCGGAACCTCTCCACTAACACTTAAACTTTATCATATGGTATTAAAGTTCAAATTGACTTTTAAGTATTATTACGAATCGTTTGTATGGGAGTATAGAAAAGGAGTATTTTTTAGACTTTTCCGGGCAATTTTTTAATTTTTTCTCTCCGTAAGAACCATCCTCGTGCTTCAAGGGATATTCTAAAAAAGAATTAGCGAAATTGGTTCAGCTGCTCTCGAGATTTGCTCTTAGCAACACATTCAACAATTCATTTTTATATTATAGATCACTGTTCGTCATACGTCTAAACTAAACGCAGTTATTACTATTTACGAAAAATCAAACAGAAATACAGATAATAATAATATCTGCACAATAATTGAAATGCGAAAAAAAACTTAGCGAACTTTATTATGGTCGAATTTTCACACTTGGACGATACCAATATATGAAACAACGTGATATTGTTACACCCGAAGAAAGGTGCTGTTCGGAGGAATAGGTCAAATTTACATTAACACATACACGTTGTCAAGGCTACAGAAAGGTCATAAGGTAAATAAAACCCGAAGAAAGGTGATATTCGGAGGGAGAGGTCAAATTTACATAAACACGAGAGAAACCGCGGGTAAAAACTGTCTTTTTTCATATAAAAATAATAAACACATAAAACATTCCATACCATAGTTTTATTTGTCTATAATTTTTATGAAAATAGACAGTTTTTACTCGCGGTTTCTCTCGTGTTAATGTAAATTTGACCTCTCTCTCCGAACAGCACCTTTCTTCGGGTTTTATTTACCTTATACCCTTTCTGTACCCTTGACAAAGTGTATGCAAAATTACATTACGGTCGGTTAGTTACAGCGTTACAAATAAACAAATTCATTTTCCCATTTAAATATGTTAGGATTAACACAGTATTGAGGTGCTCCAAGTACAAAAGACGAAGAGTTATCTCTGATTCTCTTCTTCGTTTCATTGTCGACGTAGTAAAATCCAATAAGCACCATTATAATTACTTACAGAAATGACATAGATAAGACAAGCCGTAAAATCAAATAACAGTTACGTTGAACGAGAGAAAGATAATGAGGGCATCATTCGCAAATGACACGGAAAAACGAGATTAGACTTTATGTCGAAATGCAATAAAAAGTCATCGTTTCTGATACAGTAACAGAAAATATAGTACCTATTTAATTTTATACATACATACCACACATTATTTTATATTAACAGGTATTAAAAAAAATAATTTTTATGTCATGAGAGTTAAGACGTATATGGTTCGCTCCGCTCATCTTTGTTTATTCCCAAGCAAGCATCGAGGCATTCCAAATGTAGCGGACTGGTTGAAAATGTTGATGTTTCCGGTTTTAGTAACATTTGATTATATACTACGTATATACATATTCTCGATTCAGATACAAAATATTTTTACAATATTGGTTCTGGTTAATGAAGTAGAGAGGGTTTTAAAAATTTAAGTAACCAACATTTTTTTTTATACTTTATAGGTAAACGTTTTGACCACAATCTCATCTGATATGAAATGATGATGTGGAGACTGGCTCTCAAGTGCAGCTGCCGGAACACACCAACAGGTGCTTGGTGACAGATTTTCAACTTGAGGGTGGTAGCTAGCCAGACGGACTTAGAAAAAGCCCTACCACTCTGCTATGGTTTCATCACGATGTTTTCCTTCACCGAAAGCTCCGACTCAGTTGCTTGGATTCGAACCCACGTCCTTCGACGCTATGTCCGAACACACTACCAACTGAGCCATCATCGCTTCATATGTACATATGTGTTACTCCGAATCCCTTTAACCAATATCAAAAAGTTACAATACAATAAATAAGGCAGTTGAATTCATACTTCATTCAACGAGCTTTTAAAACGTTTTTTGTAGGTAGTAGAGCTACGATGAAACTATTGCTGGTTTCAGCATGAATGGGTCGGCTCGCCCGGGGTAGTACCACCTTCTCACAGAAAACCAACGTGAAGTAACAGTGCTTGCACTGTTGCGTTTCGTTCGGCCAGTGAGAGCGCCGGAGACCCATATATTTAAAAGGCCGGCAACGCACTTGCGACTCCCCTGGTGTTGCTAGTGTCTATGGACGGCGGTGATCACTTACCATCAGGTGACCCACCTGTTCTTTTGCCCCCTATAATATAAAAAAACATATATTTGGATATTTAAAGAAAAATTCATGGGAAAAAAATATACTTCTATTTTTGAAAGTTGAATTTCACAAACTCGGAATAATTATTCTTTGTTTTAAGTTTCATAACAGACGATAAAATATTTACTCTATGAAATTACATTCACACTTCACCGCGTCTCATCGTTCATTTCAAATACACATGAGATATAATAATAATAATAATAATAATACATTTATTTGACCTCACATTTAGATTTACATTCTTAATGCTATACAATATTTTAAAGAACAAAAGAAAAGTATACATTTGATAAAAGTAAAGATGACTTAAAAAATCAATGTGAGGTCTGGAGTCTGAAAAAGGTACAAAGACCTGAACTACAGATCTCCAGATCCTCGTTCACTCGATTCCTCCTCAGTTTCATACAAATATATAACTAATATAATTTAACGACTGCCATTAAACTAGTTTTTAATTAGCGTGAAACGTAAGAGTCTTATTTCAACTCGAAATGCAACTTTTTAGAACCAAAAAGCAACGGAAACCATACAAGTACAAAATTGGTGTATTCTGGGAGTGGATAGATCCTTTGTGAAACACGACAGTAGGCACTCGTCGGCACACCCACCCCGTCGGCCAGGAATTACGACATCTGACGGCGCCGGACTGAACTACAAACGTGCAGAGTTTCAACTAAAACTTGTTCAAACTCCCGTTCAAATTTTGAAGTGTTAACTATCCAGGGCTTGAATAGTAGCGTTTATCTGGCTTATCCATCCTCGGGCGTATATTTCTGTTAGCTATGCAATGTGGGTGATATATGTATGTTAAAGAACTCCTTTTGGAATGGTTTTATTGTATATATTTTTAATACTTTTGGAAAAGTATCTTCACTTTTTTTTTTTTTTCTTGTAAACATTGGACATTTGCTTTTTACCAACGGACCCGGTTATCGGATATAATTATGTTAGTAATCTAAGAAGTTAGGAATATAAAAAAAATGAATCCTTCAAACATTATAAATGAGTATATGGCATTTTTTGTTTGTTACGATTCCACATTAACTACTCAAAAACACAGACGTTGACGGGTGCACTATAAAGAACATAGGGTACATTTAATCGAGAAAGACAGTGTTCTCAAGATATAGTGAAGACTACATTAACGTGAGCGAAACTGTAAACAAAATGTATTCAGTCATGAAGACTAATACAAATGAATAAAAAATATTGATAAGCGCTGAGACAATGAAACTATGCGACTATATCTTTTTAATATAAGAAAAAAAATGTCGGAAAATTTATAAAAAATATTAGATCTGAACAACAACGCCATCTACTGAGACCGACTCTAACTAAGAACCATCCATGTGACTCCATAAGTGCAAAACCAAATTTTCGAAATCGATCAAACCGTTAAAATTACATGCACGAGTTTTTGACGGGATCTTAACCTGTCATGTAGTGGATTTTATATTTTATTCATAATCTTGTGTTATTTGACTCTATATTTTGTAATATTGATGATGTGTTACGTAATATATTTCGATTATTGTGCAGAAGTGAAGTGAATTGAAAATACAACTCGGAGCATGTCACATGAACTCCCTCTAAAGTTTTAACAAGAATGCCGGCCACATCTTGTTACAAAAATGAACTAATCATAAGAGACTTGTCACTTTATTACTTACTCTACAATGGCAGTAATAGTGTAGAAGATTATTAACCAAAAAAAAAAAATGTGAACACGCAAACATCGGAATATATAAAGAGGCCTTACATATGGAAACTGTTAACTATCTCCTTTGAAAATACATATAATTAAATCAGAAATGAATTAAACTCCTGTGTTACGTACGCTCAAAGTAACAACATCTTGCAACGCATTCAATTAGTGTAAGTCGCGTGAGTCGTGTGTAATTGTATTTCTTACTCCTACAGCTTTAACACTTAATAGCTATGTGCAAGTGTTGAAGATAGAGTAATTACCTCCCTATAATATAAAGAGGCAATATAAACAACCGTTTCTACTAAAAACGCTCTTATCAACTTGTGTTGTGAAATGTGGATTTCTCAGAATTTGAAATTGCCACTAACTACATCGTGGACTGCCGTGCTGATTATGCCCATACCGTCCTTCGGGAAGAGTCGTATCACCCTGCAGTGCGTATTTAACGGGCTGATGATGATTATGATGATGATGAGAATATAAGTCAGGATTGGAACTAATTAAGATACTAGGAATAAGTAAAACATATTTAAATACTAGATAATTGTATTATAAAAAAAATTGTAGACGGTAACTGAAATAAAACGTAGCGATGTCTAAAATTACATAATTCTGCTTCTCACCGCTCCTCCGAAGGTTGTTAAAGCTTATTAACTACGTGCAAGTCTCGAGGGTGGTATAATTATACCACCGCAATCGTGGAGCAATGCAATTAGCCGTTTCACAGAAAGGTCGTTCGTTGTCAGTCGACTCTAATGACTATTACTAGTTCCGCACTCAGGGAGTCCTGCGTGCTCTTCAAACTCTTTAACCGACGGTAGTGTTGAATACAATGCTATATACTTAAGTAGTTTTTCTGTTTTGGCTTTGCATGGGTGCAATGTACTAATGTGGTCTTATCAAATCAAATCAAATCATTTAATCATTCAAGAGACAACGAAGGTCCATAACACCAAAATAAAACAAAACTACCTACTTAATTTAAATAAGAAATTAAATATAATTAAACTATAGATAATAATTAAATTAAATAGACGTTGATACGAAAAAATGCAACATTGTGTCTCAGTGTTATATAACCACCGATATCCAGTGTTTCAGATAAGGACTATCATATATATTCTGTATATATCAGAGATTTCTCCCGCCCATCTTACATAGTTTTCTTGATTTTCATACCAATGACGAAAAATGCTAATAAGCTCACTAGGTAAACCGGTATTACTTATAAATATATAAACGACTTAGATCAATTGTATGGTTTGTAGTCCACTGAATCTGTAGAGGCCAAAGAGCCAACAGGGTAAGTCAGATCGAACACTTTTTTATTAACTATATTTTTGCACGTTAAAATTATGTAGCCAAATTGTAATTGTTAGTGAATTATTATAAATACCAAAATGAGGTTATTTGTTATGCTTTCACGTTGTAACTACTGAACTGATTATCTTAAAATTTTGCATACAAGTTCTTAGGCTTACAAAATAGTATATAAGGAACGTTGTCCCATGTTTCCGACTCTGTGAAATCAGTAACAGTTTTCTAGGTAAGTGATAGATTTCATAACAAAGTCCCAAAGCATGTTACCGATTTACCGGACTGCAAATTTTTGCTCCATGTTATGCGGGTTTCGATCTCACAGGGCTATTATATAGTGGATTAATAAGTGAACGATAGTGATGTCTGGAACTGATTCCTTTTTGTGCATCCACTAAAAACCGTTGTAACGTGTAATGTATGTTCTATATATTTTAAAAAGATAAACCCGATCGAGTTTCATGGCGAATCTTCTCGATGACTGAGTTGTTTTACGAACCGGTGGTAATTTTGATGTTCATAAGAAACTCCTTAGGATTTAAATTTAATAAAGTTTTTTTTTATTTTTTAGAACCCTTGTAAACCCTTGTAACCCTTGGAAAGTAAATTGTTTGGGAGCTTTTTATGGAAAACTTTATTTAACTTTATATAAAAATTCTTTACGTAATATATTGTACAGTCATTATAATATCAAATTATCGAAGTGATATAACTTCTTATGGAAGAGTAAAGCGATTCGTTACGTAACGCGTTACGGCGCCAGTCTGTCTCGCTTCCCTTTCTCTCACGCATACGGCAGCGGTAGCAATACATATTCAAGAATTGTAGCTAAGAATAAAATATATCTTATAATCAATAAAAGATTTTATTAATAAGTAACTTTTCCTTACCATGTTAATATATATAAAATTTAAGTAATAACCTAAGCATTTCTCACTTCAAACGATTTCAATACTAAATAATTCGACTTAGTTTAAGTTATCACTTTTATCGGATGTCCCATCCCGTTCCGTCCTAAATTATGTATATAAGCGTTTATTTTTAGTTTCCATATTAGCCGCGGTATCTGTGTATATTCTGTAAACCTCTTTATAATTAAAAAATGTACTCACCATACCACCACACCACACCATAATAATATACAAAGAAAACAAGAGTTATTATTTAATAAAACAAAGAACTTTTTGTTACATTAGCCTGATCAAAATTACTTCGAGTAATTGAGGAAACGACTTTCTAACTACTTGTACCGAACACGAATTGAGCACATTTCGTATGCTTTTTTTTTTTTGTTGTTAAAAGTAGAAGCAATGGTGGTTCAACGTCGGAAAGTTCATCTGAAAGTTCCTAATGTTTAACAAAGGTAAAATTTTACTCAGTGCCGTTTTATTACATTGTTATCTCGGTTGTACAGATGTTTTTTTTATGTTTCGACGAATAGACTAACATATATAACTGAATGAACTGAAACAACTTTGTAGCTTTTATTATAGCCGATATAGTATATATAAATTACCAGTTTTTCAAACAGAATGCCTACTGTTATAAAAATAACAGAATTGACTGGGCGAACATCAATTTCGCAAATGGAACGATACTTCAACATTCCGATTTAGCTACGGCACATAAAACCGACAAAAATATGAAGGCAATAAAAGGATTAAAAGGCCTTCAAAGCATTTGATCGCTTGTTTTATTGAGAGCATACGTACAAAAAATTGAGAAGAAAATAAAAGTATTAGGAGAAGGTTTACTAGAAATATGGAAATTGGTTCAACCCAGAAGAAAAATGAAAAGAAATGTAGAAGAAAATGATATTTATTTTATTAAAGCTGATACCCGCAACTTTCTCTACATCGTTTATTACGTTACGACTATATTTTACATGCAAATAAAAATGTAGGCGTCATATCGCTTGCTCCACTTCTCCACCGTAAGATAATACATATCGCTGTATGCGTAGTGCTTAGAAAATTTTTAATTCCTGAAAACAATTATCAATCAATAATAATCGATGACGCTATTGTGATAATATATATTTTTAATAAGGTCTAATTGTTCAAAATGTAATTAATATATTTGGTCGGTGAAAGCGTTACTTTGCGGAAATCCATCATAAGAAATTAGAGTCGACGTTACTTCGCACTGCCGCTTAGAATCACGATCGCCCGCTTGCGTTGGAAGAGTCGACATCGATTTGAAGATGCTCCTTGAAGGAGCGAAACACGTGTAATCGATTGTAGTCGTTACACGTTAATGTGCAACATATTTTTAATTAATTATATACATATTTTTTATCATTTTACATACAGACATATATTTTTTAATCTTTTAGATAGATATCACGGTGTTAATCGAAGACAGACTCAATCATCGGCTAACATCGAGCTTAATTGTCGATCGACGACGCCTTTTTATTATTTTTAGTTGTTTCACAACTGTTTTCTATTGTAGTGTTGTAATTTTTGAGTGATGTGCGCACAGAACTGCAGACCTTGTACTATTTTATTTATACCTACTCATTATATATGTATATCACTACATAGTATAAAACAAACACGCTTTCTCTGTCCCTATATTCCTATGTATGCTTAAATCTTTAAAACTACGCAACGGATTTAGATTCGGTTTTTTTGAATAGATAGAATGATTGAAGAGTAAAGTTTATATATATAATGACACAAATTAAATAGTGGAGAAATACTGTTCTTATTGAGGTTACTCAAAATTTAACGCATGCGGGCCACGGGCAGTAATGAATAAATCAAAATTACTGGATAGATTTTAATCATTTTTTCAGTGAATGACATAGGCTATATATTTTATACCCGTGCGAAGCCGGAGCGGGCCACTAGTATTTATATAATTACATTCAGAAAAAATACTGTTCCTGGCTGATAGATAGATCTACATTAATGCAAGCCAAACCGCGGATATAAGCCAGTGGAACTATGTAAGTAACTGTCTGATATACACGCTAACCAATTAAACTACGTGTAATTCAGGAATCACATTATTTACGAAGAGTAAGAATATATAACCCAATTTTATTTATTACAAGCTGCCTGTCCTGACTTCGTAGGATTCTACTAATGATGTAAATGAGACCAAATCAACAAAGTGTAATTAACTCATATATTCTTTTAAATACATACAATGTTCTCACAATTACAAACACAATCAAAAATAATTTATCCAAAAAGTGCAGCTTTTATATGTGCTTGCATACATTCGTCAATCCACCTTTATATATATATACCTAAGATAGATAGGTGAAATAGATCGCCAATATAGGTATCGTTTTACAATTTTTTTATTATTCCACATGTAACGACCCACCCCTTCGCCATACTGAGACAGCTTAGTCGCCACTACACACCTATCTCACTATCTGCCATATATTAGTTAACCAAAGATATAAAATCCTGGTTTAAGTGTTATATTGATATAATTATTGCCATGATCGTTTAGAAATTAGGACCCTTCTACGTTGTGAATTTAAACAAATTTATAGTAAACAAATTCTTTTAATCTGGTACTCAGAAAACATTACATAAATCAAATCTAGTATAATTAGAACTTTAGCAAACACAGTACAATAAGTTATAAATGCAATTATTTCAAAATCAAATAAATAAATTAAAGATAATATCTATATGTAACACTGTATTCATAATATGTTCACTTAATTTCAATATACATCCTAATCTTAGTTATAATAAAAATATAATTGTGTCTTAAATATGTGTATGTTGGTTGTGTTAAAATGTTCCCTAATTTCCCCCGGAAGGGGGGGAGGCCCCAATACCGTCCCAAGTCCCGCCTCTTAGAAGCACTATTGACTATAAATTTATAGTGACACCCAATAGTCAACTACCACAAGCATTGCTAGGGAGTTAAGGGCAAGAGGCAGGATATAAGGATTCTGGAACTAGCTCCTTAATTGTATAATGTAAAAATATAATGATTCAATCTAATAAGTGATTATAGCTATTCTACTATCAGACATACCATGATCCTCACCGAAGTAGCGAAAGCTCCAAGGTGACAAAGTCAACCGAGGAGAAAATAAGTAACTTGCTTCAATCCAAACCTCCCCGCACAGGAAAGAAGGCCAAAATAGACACTGGGATAAGTAGGAGGGAGACAAAGCTCAGCTCCAATCCACTCGTCTGGCGTCTAACACTGTGTGGATCGACGGATATAGATATAGGGAAGACAAGAAACACCCTAACAAGTATTCAGATTGTTTGGAGGAATCACAGCAGCCTGCATAGAGATTTCGCTAACACACCCATCGGATTAAATTACTGCCTTTTAAATGGTAGACATAACCAGTAATGAATTATTAAAATCACACTAGTTCCAGAAGGATAGTGGATAGGTTTTAGTAGCATTATGTGCAGAGTTAAGTCAGCACCAGCATTTGTATTACAAAATAATATTGTAGATATTAATTTAGATTGGTAGTTGAACATCTGATTGGTTCCAGTCATCATTAATTTATAATGTGCTAACGGGATCCCACACAGATTATTCATTTTACCAATGTTGTTATTATATAACAATAAATTAATTTAATAATGCTGTGCTAACTCCACTCAACACACATTTCAGCCGTGAATGTGGTAGTTGACTATTTAGGCATAAGGGCTATTTTGTCCCTTTAGCAAATCAACAATACAAAAAGTGTAGTGTGGTGTGGTGTGGTGTATATTTACATGATTTTGTTGGAAAAATAAACTTAACACTACAATCACTTAAACATAATTCCTTTCTTAGTTATCTATGTATGCTCATATAATCCTAAAATATAGAATTTAGATTATCTTAAATTAAACTTGGCCTACATATATTCCTCATTGAAATTATAAGAATGTTACCCGAGTTTTATAGAATTCAAACTTTAATAATTATTTGATATTATATACATATATATAATTCTATGGTAGGTCTGTATAAGAGTTGAGTGTGAGGTTGTGACATTCATAAAGAGGTTTATTATAACTTTCAGTGTATTCCAGTACACATTCTTTTGTATTATAAACACAAGAGGATGTCGAATGAGTTACGTCAAGGCTAGGGCCGACTAACACCAGGCGGAAGATTCACTAGGTAGATGATGTCGGACAATGAAGGCTACCGGTTCGTACTTTGGTAAAGAAGAACTTTGTTTCTAAGACCAAACCATTCCCCGGGTCAAGGCAAACGTATCGCCGACAACTACCCAGTTCGTCTTCAGGCATACAGGAACCTCTTCGCTATCCAGCAAACTAGTTTTACTTGACAGAGAGAGAGAATTCAAGAACCGCCGAAGCGTATATGCTTTAGGTGCCAACTCAATTCAACGCCTACTGGGACTTCCTATAATAAAACACTGATGAGTAAAAGCTTGTGTAGTGGAATCACCTCAGTTTAGCAAATGATGTATTAATGAATTACAATATTGTCACGAATCTACCCGAACCAATTTTACCTCATTCTGATAGTATTATCAGAACTACAAAACCTTTAGCTGATGTACAGTAGTGTTATGTACGTATGTGTCTTTGTTTGAATTCTATAGATGATTGTTACAATGTACATATAAACAAAGTATAATATTAAATTACTCACACTCTTGTAGATCTAAAAATATACCTTTTTAAATGGATTGAAATATATTTAGCTTACCTTATATTATATAAAACTAATAATTTGTTGAAATTCTACTACTATGTTATAGAATTCAAACTCTAATAGATATTTGATATTTTTAGCATTAGATGTATATTTACTGAAGTTAGTTGATATGTCTGTAAAGAGTTGTGTGTGGGGTTGTGACATTAACAAAGAGGTTTATTATAACTTTCAGTGTATTCCAGTACACATTCTTTTGTATTATAAACACAAGAGGATGTCGAATGAGTTACGTCAAGGCTAGGGCCGACTAACACCAGGCGGAAGATTCACTAGGTAGATGATGTCGGACAATGAAGGCTACCGGTTCGTACTTTGGTAAAGAAGAACTATGTTTCTAAGACCAAACCATTCCCCGGGTCAAGGCAAACGTATCGCCGACAACTACCCAGTTCGTCTTCAGGCATACAGGAACCTCTTCGCTATCCAGCAAACTAGTTTTACTTGACAGAGAGAGAGAATTCAAGAACCGCCGAAGCGTATATGCTTTAGGTGCCAACTCAATTCAACGCCTACTGGGACTTCCTATAATAAAACACTGATGAGTAAAAGCTTGTGTAGTGGAATCACCTCAGTTTAGGGAATGATGTATTACTGAATTATAACATTGTCACGAATTTATCTGAGCCAGTTTTACCTCATTCTGATAGTATTATCAGAACTACAAAACTATGTACAGTAGTGTTATGTATGTATGTGTGTGTTTTGTTTGAATTCTATAAATAGTAGTTATAGTGTACATATGTAATAATGTATATTTTAAATTACTTACAGTCTCGTAGATTTAATAAATGTACTTTCTAAATACAATTTACCGACTACAATGCTTAACACAACAATACCTCTTCTTTTAGATATTTCAATATTTCTAATACGGAAGATAACTGGTAATTAGTTTACTATAATACCAAAATACTGTGGGATCTCCCTGACGCTATTAGCGAACTCACGCGCACTATCTGAGACTACTATTAACACCCTAAATACTAGTAAATCGAATAATAACTTGGAAGAATATTATTTACTTTTGTTCTATACGCAAACTATCATTACGACCGGTAAAGCACTCTTACAATTCCCGATTCCTCAGACTGGCCTAGACAAACTACCCTAGACCGTCATTACGACCGCTAAAGCACTTTGATTCCCAAAACTCTTTAAACTGCCATTACGACCGCTAAAGCACTGATTCTAAAACTCTAAACTGCCCTAGACTACCTCTAGACAGTCATTACGACCGCTAAAGCACTTCCCGATTCTATCAACTGTAAACTGCCTCGATTCCCTAGTTGAAACCCCTTTTATCCATGTGCCCCTCTCCTAAATCTCGTCAAACAATCGGTCCTTTCATTCCTCGAATTTACTAATATTTTTCGGGTTTTTTCCGTTCTTAATTTACCACTTATTCCTCTTACTCCTACAATCCATCCTTTGTTTCAAGTATTAAATGTAAACAAATTTCTATAGTTCCCCCTTGTTATATGATTGTTGACCTACTTTTTTTTCATAATCTTAAACAACAGTCCATTCTTTGTTTCAAGTATCGAAAATTAAAAAAAAACTTCTATAAAGCCCCTTTGTTAAATAATCGTTGACCTACTTTTCATAATCTTAAACGTAAACAATGATCCCTGATTTGATTCCCCATTGGTCATTTATTATAAACAAAATACAACCAATAGAAATTCTTCACTTTGTCTATGATTTTACAAATGTTCTATATTTACATAAAGATTTTATTCAATCTTTACTTTAATCTAATTCACAATAACTGTTAAAATATATTACATAATTTTACGAATATATTATAATATGTATTTTCCCTTTATTCCTTTTATTTAACCTGTATTATAAAAGTTTCCAAAGTTGGCGCTAGTTACGTTATTGTACTATTATTTTGTTTGTCAAAATTTCGATACACCAGTATTGACCAAGTATGGAAAACTCTTTATAATTCTAACTAGATGGAGTTGTTCGTATAATTTTTTTTTTTTTTTCTATAAGGGGCCGGTATAGATCCGTTACAATCGCCCCCTTGATTATTATGAAGTTTACCGGAAGAATAATCAAAACTACAAGCGTTATATTTAATTCAAATTTAAAAGTTCCATGCGTCCGGTATTACCCCAATCTCCTCTTTGACCAAGATTTTTTTTGACCTAGAGACAGAATTAAAGCTAACATATTTTATTTTCATTCCTTATAAGTGATATATTATTCATTAATATGTTAACATTTAATTATCAACATTATTGATCATAATTATATATTTTTAGTTATAATAGATATAATGTATAAGAGTGTTTATATGGTATTATTACTATTTATATCAAATCTATAACTTCTGTAATTAAGCTTGCATGATTAAAGATCTATATTTTATTATGGATATTACAATCTACACCTATATTACATAGATTTTTGTTGAATAATAGATAACTAAAATATTTGAGAACTACTGTATGTAAATTCTTTACTAACAGGTAACTAATTTCATATTGCCTTGTGACTATTTATATT
Source organism: Antheraea assamensis (assembly GCA_035772565.1). Taxonomy (NCBI): domain Eukaryota; kingdom Metazoa; phylum Arthropoda; class Insecta; order Lepidoptera; family Saturniidae; genus Antheraea; species Antheraea assamensis. The sequence continues at coordinate 1,034,399 of JAQQSE010000022.1, read as the reverse complement.
TATTCTGAATTTTCCTAAAATAAATTACTTTAATCATTAAGATTTCTTTTAGACTCTTATCAAAATTGCACCAGCTATTCTTAATTATTACGCCCCCTAGCTAACTATCATTTTCATTATTTAGATATTATTATTCTATTTACATCAATTGATAAATTCATACACCTAGAAATGCTTGAATTGATAAAATTCAAACTTAAATCGTAAACCCGAATTTCAATAAAGCACTTTCTTTATGACTGCGCCCCCTAAATACTGTAAAATTTTATTGTCTAAACAATGTTATACCTATAGTAATTCCTAATAACCACGCCCCCTAATTATTTTAAGGTTTTATTATTTATTATTATTATTATTTTTTTTTGTAAAAAGATTCCTAATAACCAATATATTTATACATAATATAGATATGCACAATATAACAAAGTATTTGTATATACACACGATCATCCAACCATTCAAATTCCAATCATAGAAACATCAGATATCTCTACATAACAAATATCCAAATATTCAGATACATATTAGTAACAAATATCCAAATATTCAGATACATATTAGTAACAAGTATGTCTACCACGCAAAAGTCAGTCGTGTATGTACATAATTGAATCTATGATTCATGATTCTATAATCTCTACCCAATCTATAATTACTGAACCATAAAGACTACATATACACAAGAGTACTTAATTTTGTATGAGACTAACTATAAATCGTTAAATGTATCCTATTATGTTTTTAATTGGAAAAATAAAATTATTAAGAAATAGTATTTTATTAATTAGAAACAACCTAACAGTAATATTTCATGATAGTGCTCCGGTAACACTGATAATAGTAACGCAATCAGAAGTAGTTGATATAGATCTAATATATTGATTGAAATCGATCGACGATATCGATTAACCGTGTATTAATTTTGTAATTTCCGTTATATGTTTATAGATTACCCTACTATAAAACAATGTTTTCTTGTATTAAATTCTTTAAACAATAACTAGATTATTTTAATGAATTTATAAAACCCAGAACTTTAGCAGTTAATTAAATTTATTAATTTATATCGATGTTTCAACTAAATATTGATTTTTCCTGTCAAATCGGATACCTCATTCCTATTGCGAAATTTGTAAACAAACCGGTTGTATACATCGTTATGTATTATTAGCAATGAAATATGTACATTTGTTTTGTAATCGCAAAGTTCTCATAGGTTTCGGTACATCTTTATCTTTTATTATTTACGTTATATGCAACCTATTCTCGCAATGTTTTAGTTAACTTACTACGCATTTGTTATTTTCAGACTAGATTGACTATTTCAAAGGGATATGATAATATTTGAATGACGTTTATAATCATTTTGCTAATAGTATCTCATAAAACAAAAGATGAAGAAGATAGTATTGTTGTGTCAAAGCATGCACACAATTTCTTAACATATATGATATCGTTTCACTTACCTTAAACTGAACAATCCTATATAAAACATAAACATACACAAACACAGGGTACAGACAGGTAATAAAAGTGCACACATAAATAGAAATCAAATTTAAATTACAAAAATATAAAGTCAGTGTTCGCTCAAGCTCTAACATGTTTTCTGAGTTTGAATGACCAGTATCCTGGTCACGGCACCAAATTGTAACGACCCACCCCTTCGCCATACTGAGACAGCTTAGTCGCCACTACACACCTATCTCACTATCTGCCATATATTAGTTAACCAAAGATATAAAATCCTGGTTTAAGTGTTATATTGATATAATTATTGCCATGATCGTTTAGAAATTAGGACCCTTCTACGTTGTGAATTTAAACAAATTTATAGTAAACAAATTCTTTTAATCTGGTACTCAGAAAACATTACATAAATCAAATCTAGTATAATTAGAACTTTAGCAAACACAGTACAATAAGTTATAAATGCAATTATTTCAAAATCAAATAAATAAATTAAAGATAATATCTATATGTAACACTGTATTCATAATATGTTCACTTAATTTCAATATACATCCTAATCTTAGTTATAATAAAAATATAATTGTGTCTTAAATATGTGTATGTTGGTTGTGTTAAAATGTTCCCTAATTTCCCCCGGAAGGGGGGGAGGCCCCAATACCGTCCCAAGTCCCGCCTCTTAGAAGCACTATTGACTATAAATTTATAGTGACACCCAATAGTCAACTACCACAAGCATTGCTAGGGAGTTAAGGGCAAGAGGCAGGATATAAGGATTCTGGAACTAGCTCCTTAATTGTATAATGTAAAAATATAATGATTCAATCTAATAAGTGATTATAGCTATTCTACTATCAGACATACCATGATCCTCACCGAAGTAGCGAAAGCTCCAAGGTGACAAAGTCAACCGAGGAGAAAATAAGTAACTTGCTTCAATCCAAACCTCCCCGCACAGGAAAGAAGGCCAAAATAGACACTGGGATAAGTAGGAGGGAGACAAAGCTCAGCTCCAATCCACTCGTCTGGCGTCTAACACTGTGTGGATCGACGGATATAGATATAGGGAAGACAAGAAACACCCTAACAAGTATTCAGATTGTTTGGAGGAATCACAGCAGCCTGCATAGAGATTTCGCTAACACACCCATCGGATTAAATTACTGCCTTTTAAATGGTAGACATAACCAGTAATGAATTATTAAAATCACACTAGTTCCAGAAGGATAGTGGATAGGTTTTAGTAGCATTATGTGCAGAGTTAAGTCAGCACCAGCATTTGTATTACAAAATAATATTGTAGATATTAATTTAGATTGGTAGTTGAACATCTGATTGGTTCCAGTCATCATTAATTTATAATGTGCTAACGGGATCCCACACAGATTATTCATTTTACCAATGTTGTTATTATATAACAATAAATTAATTTAATAATGCTGTGCTAACTCCACTCAACACACATTTCAGCCGTGAATGTGGTAGTTGACTATTTAGGCATAAGGGCTATTTTGTCCCTTTAGCAAATCAACAATACAAAAAGTGTAGTGTGGTGTGGTGTGGTGTATATTTACATGATTTTGTTGGAAAAATAAACTTAACACTACAATCACTTAAACATAATTCCTTTCTTAGTTATCTATGTATGCTCATATAATCCTAAAATATAGAATTTAGATTATCTTAAATTAAACTTGGCCTACATATATTCCTCATTGAAATTATAAGAATGTTACCCGAGTTTTATAGAATTCAAACTTTAATAATTATTTGATATTATATACATATATATAATTCTATGGTAGGTCTGTATAAGAGTTGAGTGTGAGGTTGTGACATTCATAAAGAGGTTTATTATAACTTTCAGTGTATTCCAGTACACATTCTTTTGTATTATAAACACAAGAGGATGTCGAATGAGTTACGTCAAGGCTAGGGCCGACTAACACCAGGCGGAAGATTCACTAGGTAGATGATGTCGGACAATGAAGGCTACCGGTTCGTACTTTGGTAAAGAAGAACTTTGTTTCTAAGACCAAACCATTCCCCGGGTCAAGGCAAACGTATCGCCGACAACTACCCAGTTCGTCTTCAGGCATACAGGAACCTCTTCGCTATCCAGCAAACTAGTTTTACTTGACAGAGAGAGAGAATTCAAGAACCGCCGAAGCGTATATGCTTTAGGTGCCAACTCAATTCAACGCCTACTGGGACTTCCTATAATAAAACACTGATGAGTAAAAGCTTGTGTAGTGGAATCACCTCAGTTTAGCAAATGATGTATTAATGAATTACAATATTGTCACGAATCTACCCGAACCAATTTTACCTCATTCTGATAGTATTATCAGAACTACAAAACCTTTAGCTGATGTACAGTAGTGTTATGTACGTATGTGTCTTTGTTTGAATTCTATAGATGATTGTTACAATGTACATATAAACAAAGTATAATATTAAATTACTCACACTCTTGTAGATCTAAAAATATACCTTTTTAAATGGATTGAAATATATTTAGCTTACCTTATATTATATAAAACTAATAATTTGTTGAAATTCTACTACTATGTTATAGAATTCAAACTCTAATAGATATTTGATATTTTTAGCATTAGATGTATATTTACTGAAGTTAGTTGATATGTCTGTAAAGAGTTGTGTGTGGGGTTGTGACATTAACAAAGAGGTTTATTATAACTTTCAGTGTATTCCAGTACACATTCTTTTGTATTATAAACACAAGAGGATGTCGAATGAGTTACGTCAAGGCTAGGGCCGACTAACACCAGGCGGAAGATTCACTAGGTAGATGATGTCGGACAATGAAGGCTACCGGTTCGTACTTTGGTAAAGAAGAACTATGTTTCTAAGACCAAACCATTCCCCGGGTCAAGGCAAACGTATCGCCGACAACTACCCAGTTCGTCTTCAGGCATACAGGAACCTCTTCGCTATCCAGCAAACTAGTTTTACTTGACAGAGAGAGAGAATTCAAGAACCGCCGAAGCGTATATGCTTTAGGTGCCAACTCAATTCAACGCCTACTGGGACTTCCTATAATAAAACACTGATGAGTAAAAGCTTGTGTAGTGGAATCACCTCAGTTTAGGGAATGATGTATTACTGAATTATAACATTGTCACGAATTTATCTGAGCCAGTTTTACCTCATTCTGATAGTATTATCAGAACTACAAAACTATGTACAGTAGTGTTATGTATGTATGTGTGTGTTTTGTTTGAATTCTATAAATAGTAGTTATAGTGTACATATGTAATAATGTATATTTTAAATTACTTACAGTCTCGTAGATTTAATAAATGTACTTTCTAAATACAATTTACCGACTACAATGCTTAACACAACAATACCTCTTCTTTTAGATATTTCAATATTTCTAATACGGAAGATAACTGGTAATTAGTTTACTATAATACCAAAATACTGTGGGATCTCCCTGACGCTATTAGCGAACTCACGCGCACTATCTGAGACTACTATTAACACCCTAAATACTAGTAAATCGAATAATAACTTGGAAGAATATTATTTACTTTTGTTCTATACGCAAACTATCATTACGACCGGTAAAGCACTCTTACAATTCCCGATTCCTCAGACTGGCCTAGACAAACTACCCTAGACCGTCATTACGACCGCTAAAGCACTTTGATTCCCAAAACTCTTTAAACTGCCATTACGACCGCTAAAGCACTGATTCTAAAACTCTAAACTGCCCTAGACTACCTCTAGACAGTCATTACGACCGCTAAAGCACTTCCCGATTCTATCAACTGTAAACTGCCTCGATTCCCTAGTTGAAACCCCTTTTATCCATGTGCCCCTCTCCTAAATCTCGTCAAACAATCGGTCCTTTCATTCCTCGAATTTACTAATATTTTTCGGGTTTTTTCCGTTCTTAATTTACCACTTATTCCTCTTACTCCTACAATCCATCCTTTGTTTCAAGTATTAAATGTAAACAAATTTCTATAGTTCCCCCTTGTTATATGATTGTTGACCTACTTTTTTTTCATAATCTTAAACAACAGTCCATTCTTTGTTTCAAGTATCGAAAATTAAAAAAAAACTTCTATAAAGCCCCTTTGTTAAATAATCGTTGACCTACTTTTCATAATCTTAAACGTAAACAATGATCCCTGATTTGATTCCCCATTGGTCATTTATTATAAACAAAATACAACCAATAGAAATTCTTCACTTTGTCTATGATTTTACAAATGTTCTATATTTACATAAAGATTTTATTCAATCTTTACTTTAATCTAATTCACAATAACTGTTAAAATATATTACATAATTTTACGAATATATTATAATATGTATTTTCCCTTTATTCCTTTTATTTAACCTGTATTATAAAAGTTTCCAAAGTTGGCGCTAGTTACGTTATTGTACTATTATTTTGTTTGTCAAAATTTCGATACACCAGTATTGACCAAGTATGGAAAACTCTTTATAATTCTAACTAGATGGAGTTGTTCGTATAATTTTTTTTTTTTTTCTATAAGGGGCCGGTATAGATCCGTTACACACAACACGCCGAGTCGTATTCGTAATGATGTTATCTGATGTGTGATTTACACATTTATAATTCACTAAATAACCCCGAAACGCAATATAACAAAAGAAAATCACGCGTACTGTTTTTTTACTAGGTGCAAAATGGACACCGCTGGATTAGCTATATATATTAAAGAATAGATTGATTGACTGACGATTTGATCAAACACTCGTCTACAACATAACACCGATCACCCCACACACGTGCACACACACTCACTTGTAGGTACACATAGTGGTGGGCTATTTTTGTTTGTTTTTTTGCCCTTTCGAACTGAAATAGTTTAGAACACAGATAGACAGATACAAAATACATGTACGGGATCGTGAAACATACATGCTTGGTAACCATGTATATTTCACGAACCCATACAGGTATGATACGGATAGGTTTAGCTTAGGTTAGCTTAGCTAGTTAGATTCGGGTTTCGACGACAGCCCAAGCCGAGGCGTGCCGTGCGCCCTTGTGCTAGTCGTCTATATAAAATCGGGTGAGTGCCTTAAGCGCTCCCCTTAGTAGTCCGGTGAAACTGTGAAAGCCTAATAAGCTGGCAGTGTAGCTCAGTTCGAAAAAAAAAAAAAAAAAAATGATTGACTGACACATCAACGCTCAACCCTACCTACAGAGGCCGTGCAAATTTGTATTCAGGTTCCTTTTATACTGGACTGTTAGGCATAGTGCATAGAACACACTTACGAAGCCGCGGGAAATTGCTAATATCCGATATTACATCGACTAACATAATACAAGACACTTAAACGTTTCACCGTGTTACATGTTACATCCTGTATATAATCTACCTACCTGGGATGTATAATGACATAACTCAAATATAATAACTATGAACACTTCAAGCATTTAATAGAAATTTTAGTTAATCACTGGTAAACTTAACAAGCAATTTCAAACCGTATCGTGTAGCTCCAGGGTTGCATATCCTCACAGCATTGTATATACTAAGCGCTACAACGCATAATGCGCTACAACGCATAATGCGCTACAACGTATAATGCGCAACAACGCATAATACGCTACAATCGTAGCGATGTAGCCCCGTAGCATTAAGATTCTCGTAGCATTCAACTATTGCACGCGCCGTCTACCATTAACCAATTTATTGACTAACACGGTGCTTTATCTCAGCACACACAAACTCGATCAATTCAATAGCGTTAAGACGAATTGTGTCCATCTCTAATCCTAGATTACTTACTGGACTCTGATGGCAGCACCTAATACTCTCTAATAAATGAAGATATATATCTAAATAGGTTACGCAAAACTTATTCGAGCAGAAATTGTGATATACACACGTATTCGGGCGAATTCAATTAGCGTTCTTTTTGCGACCCATCGCGTTCGTTCACTTTCGTAATTCTGGTGATGTATCGCATATATTTACGATGGGTAATAAAAGTTTCATTACTGTAATATTATCGGAGTACCGTTTAATGATCCATAAGTGAGATCTCACTTAAAATATTAAGGTATTAACTTTTTTTTTTTTGAAGCTATTACTTTTTGCGTAACTTGTGAGAAATTATTGAATGTGAATTTTTAGCATGTAACGGAAACTACACACGCTAATGTAACACGCCATTGAAATTAGTCGAAACAGTTTCTTTTGGATTTTTTTATATAAAAATAATTTCTTTTCAGTTTGTTTTACATTATTTATGTTTTCTAATTCACTGAAGTTTCTATTTATAATATTCAATTTCGTCGTTCGAACTCTATTTAAAACGATTCAAATCTGTGAGTATAGTATATTTTTTTTATATTGACACCAAAGAAGCGTAACTTCTCACGTGCGTACATATGTACACTGTTTTTTTGTCGGAAAAGTTTAGAATATATACTTGCCTTTCTTCTACATGCTATTCTGAGTCAACACTATTGATCCAACAATATATAAAACGCAGAAGACAAAGTATGTGTTGAATTTCTCATCCACTCTCGCTATGACTAGATTTTTTTTTTATGAGACTACCACTATATAACAGACTCAGTAAAGAACACAACGTTTTCCCTCAATGTTACGCATAATGCAAAAAACGCGTAGCAATTTGGCTCCTTACACTTGTCTATGAGGAAACTGAAAGAATCCTTATAAACTTAGAAGTCATTTCCCTTTGACAGTATTTATTCACTCCCATTGTCTTCAGGAAATATTGCTGTCAAATACACACACACACACACACACACACATAACAATCGCCTAATACTACTAACGTTTAACATTTATTTCTATGTCTATAATAACACTCAGCACAGGTTACAAAAAATATATTTATATATTTAGTTCTTGACATTCCTTCGCTCTGGAAATGTATAACGTTATTACCTTTCTACTAATGTAATTGGTGTCATTCATTATTATATTATACAACTTTTTTTGGTTGTAATCAAGTTTATTTCTTACTATATTAATTTTAATACTGGTGAACTATAATTTATGTAACTACAAAACGACAGCGAAAAGTTTAATTTACTATATAATCCTATATAATATAATACTATATAATATCCTATATAATAATATAATACTATATATATATAAATATAAATAAAGAAACTGCGCCCTTCCGCTCCTCTAAGAAACTCCTCGTCAGAAAGAACTGTTTTACCGCAGGAAAATAATAAATTAAACGCAATTATCGATTCAAGTTCTATGAGAAAAATAATCGGTAATCGAATGGATTCAATTTCGATTACACACTACCCCATCCCTACATTGAACTGTCAAAATTATCATCCTAAATTTGATGAGGTAACAATACAAGTATTGACAGTTTCTGGACGTTAGTAAATTAGGCTTTTCATAGTCAATATTATGTTTGTTTATTTGGAAATCTAACAGCACACATATATTTTTATAAAATAACTTATAACATGTAATAATTAAAGCCAAAACAGAATTTCTCAAACACAATGAAGTGGTACATAGTAATAGTTATATGAATAAAAGAGAAACGTATATCCTATACTAGCGTTATATGTGAGTGGGTGTGTGTGTTTTTACTTCGGTGGTTGTATATGTGTGTGTGTTATTAAGGGAGTGTGTTTTATGTTATAATTTTTCATTTCTATATTCACAAATTTCAAAACGATTAACGTAATTTTTCTTAAACTAATATGTTTAATAAAATCTATCCTTACATCCAAATCACTATGAACAATGAAGAAGCTATTCAATAAACAAAATGTAATATATTTTGTATGATAAATATTGATATTTACAGACATCCGCGTATTTGTTCGGAGTTTATTAAAATATTCTGTTTACCGTAACAGACCGGATACGAATTTAATTCAATGTTCATCAAATAATATCTCCTTCTAATGTGAAACATAATAACCAACTTGAACGCAGTATTGTAGTACGAACTACTGTTCCGCTTTGAGTAGTAGTACTGTTCATTAGTGTGAACTAATACGCTATTAATGATGGAGAAATAATAGTGAACGAAATATTCAATACACTACACTAATTAATTGAGCAGTTATTTTTTTTTTAAGTACGCTGTTAAATTATATGTTTGTTTGTTTGTTACGCTTTCATGCTTTAATTACTCAATCAATCATCATTAAATTTTGCATACCTGTTGTCAGGGATACAGATAAGAGTATAGTATAAAAAAAATATATTTATTCTGTATGGATAAATCAGATCTATATTAAATCGAGCGAAGCCGTGCGCAATAGCTAATAAACTATATTACTGTAGGTTTGTTGTTTTACCGTGGGAGAAAACCACGTAAAAAAGTTACGGAGGGCAGTGCCTTCGGGCGGCGGGAGGGAGGAAACCTTAGTAAAAAGTCACCGTGGGAGAAAACCACGTTAAAAAGTTACAGACGGGTGTACCTTCGGGCGGAGGGAGGTAGAAAACCTCGTTAAAAAGTAACCGTGGGAGGAAACCACGTTAAAAAGTGACAGAGGGACGGCCTTTGGGCGGAGGGAGAGGGAGAAAACCTCAAGAAAAAGTTACCGTGGGAGGAAACCACTTTAAAAAGTGACAGAGGGGAGGCCTTCGGGCGGAGGAAGAGGGAGAAAAACCTCATTAAAAAGTTCCTGTGGGAGGAAACCACATTAAAAAGTGACAGAGGGGTGGCCTTCGGGCGGAGGGAGAGGGAGAAAACCTCGTTAAAAAGTCACCGTGGTAGAAAACCACGTAAAAAAGTTAAGGTGGTGGTGGTTGGAGGGGGTGACCCCTTGACTGCCAAACCGGACCAATGAGGGAAGGGGCTGAGGACCTGACTTTCCATTGCACATTGGTTCGGTAGACGGGTAGACAGCTTGACCGGGCTGTCGTCGCGGTCAGGGCGTACGCGCTGGGCCTTGTCGCCGGGGTGGCATGGTGCTTGCTTGTTCGATCCCGTGCCACTCCATAGCGCGGCAGACGGTATCTTGTGGGTTTTTTTAGTCAGTAAGAGTCTGACACCCCACAGCTCCCCAGGGCTGTAGGTGTCCAATAAAGGATTTCTTCCCACATTAAAAAAAAAAAAAAAGCTTGTTGTTGTTGTTGTTTTAGGTATTGTTGAATACTAAGAAAACTTCATTCTTTTTACTAATAATTTTTGGATAAGTTTAAACGACGAACGAGTTTTTTCTACCGTTTCAATAATACTCATTAGACAAAGAGGTAAATATTTTATTATCTGTTTAAAATAGTAAGACTGTAAAAACTTTACGTAGGTACCCTGTGTATAAACCAAACAGAACAAAAAAATATTACTTCAATACTACATGACATTAATAAAATTACTTATCTAGATTTTTTTACAATGCCCCCTTAATTTTGATAATGTAATTTAATGGGAATGAAGTTGTAGACAGTCACTAGTACACTTATTCTTTTTACAATAAGATTTATATCTTGTTACGCTAAAGAAGTATAACTTCTAAAGCGTGTAACGTAAGTACACACACACAATTTTTTTTTAATCCAGCACCAATTTTTAATATTAAATAACTCTGTAATAGGTTCAATAAATTCCATTAATAATAATAATAAAACTTTTTTGTACACCTTTTTGTAAAAATTATAGAAAATTAAACAACAATTTACTATATCTCGTATATATATGTGTACACTCAGGCGGCCTTATCGCTTAGAGCGATCTCTTACAGGCAAACATTAGCAGTTTTTTTTTTATTTCTATAATACATTACCCGGTGGCAATACAAAAACACACACAAAAGTATAAAGAGTACAGAAAGAATTTTTTTTTTAATAATAATAATAATGTTTACATAAAACCTATTATTAATTAGATTGATTAAAAACGCGTATTTCACACGCTGTATATTTTCCTTGTATATTTCAATTGTAAATTCCATTAATAATTTTATCGTTTATTTTATTATGTACTATCATCAACTAAGAGTTACTTTCAAAATTAATTACTGTTTTGTTAACAGATAAAAAAACTTAAGGGCACATAATATCATGGCATACTGTTTATTCTCTATCTTGTGGTGATGTGGTTATGTTTGTACGCTATCCCACGGATATGTTACAGAGTAATTATCTATCAGACGCTGTCTACTTGTAATTACTTTCGCGAATCCATGTTTTCTCAACGTTGTGTATAAATAAACGATATTCGTTCCAATTAAGCTTAATATATTATCTCTAATATCTACACAATTGAGATGATCTAGACATAAAGATCCTTGTCAAAAAATCCCTAAGTATACGTCATTTTTGTATATATTATTTTCTTTTGTCTTCTGGGAATATTTTTAATGTAATAATAACTGAGCATATGCCAACGGGTGTGCGGGTTGTGTGGTTTGTAGGTGGTAGAGCTACGCTGAAGCTATTACTGGTTTCAGAATGAATGGGTCGGCTCGCCCGGGGTAGTACCACCCTCTCACAGAAAACCCACGTGAAGTAACAGTGCTTGCACTGTTGCGTTTCGTTCGGTCAGTGAGAGCGCCGGAGGCCCACATATATTAAAAGGCAGGCAACGCACTTGCGACTCTCCAGGTGTTGCTAGTGTCTATGGACGGCGGTGATCACTTACCATCAGGTGACCCACCTGTTGGTTTGCCCCCTATAATATAAAAAAAAAATCTGTGACTTTTCCTTACTTTTTGATTAAACGTTTCGCTACAACTTTATCTCAAAATCAAAATCAGCCCCTAGGTGTAGATAGGTGTATTCTGGTAGATGTCATTGAGAGCAAGTTCTTCTAGGTTTAGCATTATTATCATCTTGGACCACATTATCAGTTAGTATTAGGTGAATTCGTTGTGAAATATGTACGTACGGTCTTATTACAAAAACAAAAATGAACACGCGTTTAACACGACTTTTACTAAACAGTGTCTAAAATGTTAAACACGTGCTTAAAATACTTTATTACAAAATACTGTCTAAGCGGTGTCTAGCTAAATATCTGTTTTTTTTTATGCAAGTAACTCTGAATATCATTCTTTGAGTTCAATCTCATCATTCAAAAACGTTCCAATTTACGAATAATATTTTTGTTTAGATTTTCATTAAGAATATTTATTTATTTTAAATGAAACTGGTTATAATTATTGTGACATTTGGTTTAAAGAAAATGATGTCATTATTAAAATAAACAATAAATAAGTTTAAAATAATACTCCGAATTGCGTAAAATGGAACAACAGTATAATCTCAGAATACATTTATTGTGAAATGTCAATAATGTTATATTGTAGTAGTTGTCATTTACTTGTGAACCTTCAAAATTGTGTAATTTATTTACATCTTCTAAATTAATTATACACATGAAATCCATAATTTACTACGAAACGTCTTTTGCCGGCAAATAAAATAAATCACAATAATAAAATGAGAACTGTGAACTTAACCAGGTGTTATACAATGTTTAAATTTAAATAGTGTCTATTTCTAAACAAAGGTAAGACACTCTTTTGTGCTCTAACTTTTTTGTAATAACGTGGATGATGTGTTAAAAAAATAATAAACTGCGTAAAAATGTCTTACAAAATACCTAAATCTTGAATTATATACATATACCCCATATATACATACATCAGCCCATTTTCTTTTATTATATCTACGTGGGTTTCGTATCTACTCATTCGCCTAGTTCTTACGTGCCTTTTCCTCAAACAGATTGTATTTTATATCACGACAGCATCCATATAAGTACAATTGATGAAACAAGAAAAGGAAAAACTCTTTATCGAACATATTTGCTCATCTCGACTCGATGGAGCATCTGTAAGTTTTCTGCTAATATGACATGATTGGACTCTTTAAAAACTCAAGAGCTTTTAAATGTGTAAAGCTTGTTCACATACCTTTGATTATTATATATAGATTAGCGCTTCACCACAATCTCATCTGTTGTTAAATGATGATGTGGTCTAAGATGGTAGTCACGCTAAACCTAGAGAGAGACTGGCTCTGAAGTGTAGCTGCCAGAATACACCAACAGGTGTTCAACAGATTTTCAACTTAAGGGTGGTAGCTAGTCAGGTGGATTTAGAAAAAGACCTACTACCATGCTATGGTTTCACCATGATGTTTTCCTTCACCGAAAACGTCAATTCAGTTGTTAGAATTCGAACCTACGTTCTTCCACGCTGTGTCCGAACACGCTATCAACTAAGCCATCGTCGCAATTTATATAGACTAATAAAATAAAAAAACAACTATTGAATAAATTCATTATGTCGAAAAGTTGCAAATTACATTTTATTCTCCTATGGTGTGTGTGTGTGTGGCTTGTCAAAAATACGAATATTTTATGTTTTTACAGAGTTTTAAATGTCTATTTTCTTGGTCTAGCCAAAGTTGCATCATGGTTAAGAACATTTATATGAATTTTTTTCAGTTTTTTATAAATCAAGTAATTCTCATTATTGCGTTAAGAACTGTTATCTATAAGCTACTTAAATGTATTACAATTTTAGATCGATCGATCTAGTTAAACCTGAGAAAAAAAAAATCCTTTAATATATTTTTTCTCGGCAAGTAACTGAATACGGCATTGTACAATTTAAATTTAATCTTCCAAGATGTTAACATTACCTTTAACATTTCTATAATCCTTTTTCAGACATACGATTCTGTAGTACATTGCTTAACCTATCTTAATAGATTTTACCAGCGTTAGCTAGGCCAAAGACAGAGAAATACTTATGACAACTCGGCTACCAGACATCGATTCTTTCTCTACTTTCTATAAAAACACAATGTATAAATATTGTTATTAAGGAATATAAATAGAAACGTTCCGGAAAATAATCTCTCAAAAATTTGGTTGACGAAGGCGTTACTTTGCGGAAATCCATCATTAAAACTTAGGATAGACGTTATTTCGTACTAAGAGGAAGTGCAAAGTAAAGTCCGTCCTAATTTTGAATCTACAAATGATAATTATTATTATTATTTCGAACTATCTACACTGTTGACCTGGCAAGGCCTGCAGTATCATCGGACTATTGATAATTATATCAAAATCCGTTACGTCGTTTAGGATAAATAAGCACACTTACGTACAGACGCCATACATCCATCATTAGGGTGGACATTACCTTGCATTTCCGCCTGGAATGTATTTATTTTTGGTTGCAGCGGAATGTGACTACAGCCAATAAACTCCCGGTGGAATTACAAAGTAACGTAACCCTAGTATAGATTATAAATCCAGAATTTTTCATATCACAATAATGTAATAATTATATGAAAACATTTTCAAAGTACAAAAAAAGATGAAAAGATGTACTACTATCGTCTACCCTTGAACAAGATAAATAACTACTACAGTCAGTTCTTTATATTTAGAATATCCCTTATTACTCAAGTTTCGCAGAGACGTACTAACTTATACATGAAGAAATATAATTTTGAGGGAGATCTATATTGGAAAAGTTTAGATAGTGCTGCGTGAGAACACAGAATTACTTATATCCCGCCTTATTTTCTATCAATAATCCCAGTTACACAATCCATCAAACTGTTCGAACCGATCAAAAACATCCGTGCGTCTATCCGCATAAGATAAATTGAACCATTCTCAAGAGAATGATGTTAATGTTAATTGATATCTCTAAGATAATACAAAACTTTGACAAATTACTGAACTATGGTACAGGTATAATAATTGTTTACGGCTATATTGTCGATCTGACAATTTGTTTTTGACTAACATGACCAAAATAACGAAACGTTAATAAGACAACGGTTCAAACAACGAACAGACTGGTTATTTGTAATACCTGGCTAATTGAATTATGTCGCACCGACATTTTTTGTGGTTTTTTGGCGGGATCTTAGTCTGTCATGTAGTGGTTTTTATATTTTATTCAAAATCTTGTGTTATAAGACTCTATATTTTGTAATATTGGTGGTGTTTTACGTAATATAGTTCGGTTATTATGCACAAGTGAAGTGGATGGGAAATAATACTACGGAGCATGCATTCTGAGATGCCACCAAACCTCCATAGAAAGTTCTAACAAGGAAACCAGCATCTTGTTAGAACATTATAATTATCACAAGACACTTACTTGGCAAAATCTTGTTACTTGATGCTGGCTAGTGCACAAACCGTGACGGAGCCAAAAAATAAAGAAGTACACTTTTTGTTTTTTTTTTTTTTCAAACTGACGTACCCTGTTGGCTCTTCGGCCTCTACAGATTCACCGGACTACTGAGTTCCACCAACAGTCACATGTCACTTAAAGATAGCAATCACATGAAAGCGCGAGCTATTTGTGCGATAGTGCCATCTCTTAACGACAAAGATAAACATTAATAGTGAAATTCAGTTTTGTTGTCTTAATAAATGCAGAAGAGTTAATCGACTTTTTATAGTTTGTCAAACGATATCAGTTCTGATATTCTTTCATATATTTTCTAGCAGCAGCTCCTTGTCGGTCAGAGAAGTAATATAGCTATACTACCAAACAGCCCGTGAATTGTTTATGCGTGTATAACAATATGAAAATTAATAGCCTATAATTACTAAACTGGTTATTAAAAATCAGTTTTTTACGCCCCCGAAAAAGCTTCCTGTTGATGAAAAAAGATACCACATGCTTTATATCGTATCGCTAGTATTTTTCCTTGAAATATAAATAATTAGGAAAAAGAAAAGTATAAAATTCCAAAAATTATAATAATTGTACATTTGATGAGAAACTTTCGCAAACATATCACTTCACCAAAGAATTAACTTGGCTAGTTTTGCGGCTCGTGATGTTTTGAACTGAAAACAAAAAAAAATCCTTACGCTTTTTTGGGTGTCGAAAAAAATTAATTTATAACGAACAATGTAATATAGGTATAAATATATATTAACGTTGAATCAAAAATAACAGAGAAAAATAACCTATTACAAACTACAAACTCATAAACTTTAACATTTTTATGATAGTAACACAGGCTTGAATTCCTTGAATTTAAATTAAAAATTTTGAAGAAACATAAGAAGTAGGTTGGTAAACATTTTATAAAAACTGGGATCACTAATTACAGCGGCCAGTTAAATACGGGCAGACGTCAAAACTTTTCCCTTCTACGTTCAAGATCCTTACTTCAGCTTACCGAGTGGCACCAACATTTTAGAATAAATCTTTCTTAGTTTTAAAGTGTGGCGGAACCATTGTAACGTCTGAAAGAAGAGCATCACCACTAAACTGTCTGCTGTACAACAACAGTACTTGCGCACCGTCGTGTTAGGATTTTGGACATTGTCCTCAGGCAATCTATTATTATTTGCCACATAATTGCGGTTTTATAGAGGTAGTGGTAAGGTGGTGGTAGGAGGTGGCAAAAGGTGTTTGCTACTCTGTGGCATAGAAAAAAAAAAAAGAAATTCTAATATGTACAAACTAAAAACTTTAAAATGTTACCAGAAAAAGTAATCATTTTTGGACCGAGCAACACATTACTGAACAAAAACCCGTTATATTGGTGATTCAGTAACTGTTAAAAATATGCCTTTAATTTGAAATTTCGCATTTGAAAATAACTTTTGTGTGATGTTATACCAATAAATGAAAATATTACACAAATACGAAATAAGTATTCATAATGGTTCTCCGTAAGGAATTAGTTGAAAAGAAAAAAAATGTTACTCGCATGAGACTCTCAATAGGTGAAATTTGTTAAAAGACATTATTATATTTCAACGAAAATACGCTTCGTAAAGCGTAATAAATTCTTATTTGAAAGGTGAATACTTTCAAAGGCAAGTTCTTACCCAACACAGTATTATCCCACAAAGTTTTGTACTTTTTTTTATTTACAATTTCCTAGAAAAAATTTCTTTAGCACAGACTATTTGTACCGTATTTTTTTCAGTATCCATACTGTTTTTATTCATTATTATTTGCCTGTATGTTTGTGTGTCTTTACAAACATTTTCATGTATTGAAACTAATAAATATGTTATCTAATTTGAGTGCTCAATACATTCTACAGTTTTAGCTACTTAATTACAAGGACGGAAAGGTCTATAAAAGAAAAATATTTCATAAAACTTAAAAAATGATTTAATTATTGTGTACAATACGAAAACCAATTAGATACATTATAGAGACTGGTTGTTGGCCAGACTACTAATATATACGTATGCGGGGGGTATATTTATGGAATTTATGTCAGCGACCCAGTATAAAACTTTCCCAAGCCCCAAATCGTATTTAGAGCAGACGAGAAGCGACGGCATAAATTCGCAGATAAAAAAGTAGTTTATCTTCGGAAATTTTATGTATAAAGTTTTAGTTGAAGACATCAAGCACATAGTATTTTGAGACGTTAAATAAAGTACGGGTCGTTTTAACATTTAACGTGTTTTCAACTAGAAGAAAGTATTTCGACGGTGTTTGATGTAAATATTTTTATTTCATACATATTAAATATTACAAAAATATATACTCTTAATTTATGCTTAATATTATTAATTGTAAATCCGCATTACAATATTAATCTTAATGGTAATAAAATGTTAGTGTATGGTTTTATGGGTGAAACCACGATACAAGTGAAACTTTTTTTGTGAATCTAGTAACGAATAATAAATTGCATATTTAAGTATTTCGGATTACAAGGTGAACCGGATTATTTTTTTTTATATTTAGAATTTGTATGATGTTAGATGTTGTTTTTGTAGGTGGTAGAGCTACGCTGAAATTATTACTGGTTTCAGAATGAATTTGTCGGCTCGCCCGGGGTAGTACCACCCTCTTACAGAAAGCCGACGTGAATTAACAGTGCTGTTACGAAACTGTTGCGTTTCGTTCGGTCAGCGAGAGCGCCGGAGGCTCACATATTTAAAAGGCCGGTAACGCACTTGCGACTCTTATGTCCCTCAGACACAAGCTCACGCTGTACAAAATGTGTATCCGACCCATTCTGACATATAGCTGTCCCGTTTTCGCACACATGTCAGAAAATCTCTTCAAGAGATTGCAAATACTGCAGAACCGATTTCTTCGTAGGGTGGTCGGTGCCCCTTGGTACGTCCGGGGAGTCGACCTCCACAAGGACCTGGAAATGCCGTCTGTCTGGGCGTACGTTAAGACCCTCACTAGTAATTATTTTGAGAATGCAAAGAATCATCCCAGTCCGTTAGTGGTATCCGCGGTAACTTACGATGCCGTACCGAACGCGCCGCGTTATAAAAGACGTCCGCGACATATTTTTTCCGATCCTCCCGATAAGATAACGGTAGCTAACGCAGATTACCCTTCCGTTCCTCGAAAAAAAGCGTGTGCGCGCCCACGCCCGCGTAATCACAGATCACGCCGCCGCGGTTTGGCTGTGAATTTTACTCCAGCACACATATCTAGGCTCCCCTCGGCAGCTGCTCAAGCCGAGGTACGATCCTCCGGAAAGGAGCCCTCGAGCATGCTGCTCGCGCGGACACAGTGACACTGTTAATCAAACACTCGACTTTACAACACAACACCGATCACCCCACACACGTGCACACACACACTCGTAGGTACACATAGTGGTGGGCTGTTTTTGTTTGTTTTTTTGCCCTTTTGAACTGAAATAGTTTAGAACACAGATAGTCAGATACAAAATACATGTACGGGATCGTGAAACATACATGCTTGGTAACCATGTATATTTCACGAACTCATACAGGTATGATACGGATAGGTTTAGCTTAGTTTAGCTTAGCTAGTCAGATTCGGGTATTCGACGACAGCCCAAGCCGAGGTGTGCCGTGCGCCCTTGTGCTAGTCGTCTATACAAATCGGGTGAGTGCCTTAAGCGCTCCCCTTAGTAGTCCGGTAAAACTGTAGCGGCCTCCGGGTCAACAGCGTAGTCAGTTCGAAAAAAAAAAAAAAAAAAACTTGCCACTCCCCTGGTGTTACTAGTGTCCATGGACGGCGGTGATCACTTACCACCAGGTGACCCACCTGTTCGTTTGCCCCCTATGATATAAAAAAAAAAGTTTTTTTTATTTACGTTTTATACGTTTTTACGTTTTACGTTTTATTAAGTTTTATAATTTTTATTTACTCCGACTCATTTGTTATAATTCGAATCTACGTCCTTCGACGCTGTGTTCGACCACTATAAAGGCAAATGACAAAGGCGGAATCCGTACCGTAATCCGTATCCGTATCTAGCTCCATAATCTATATAGCTATATTTCCAGGTTCCTTTGTCGTGCTGAAGTAAAAAAAACCGATATCAAAATATTAAATAATGGCTACTTACATTTATCACAAGGATTATGACGAAGTCGACGAGCGTGTACGCCCATAATACTTTTTTATTACTTCAAAACTCTATCGATCCTATGAGAAATATTACGAAAGTTCTCTAATCCACACCGAAAACGATGAAACACTTTTTTTTTTTTGTTAAATATTATAGCTTGTTTTGTCCATTATAGTAATTTAAAAGTCGTTTTTGGAGATCGTGTTTTATCTTTCATCAGCTTAATTGGTTTTTCAGAGAGGCCTCTGCATTATTAAGCTTTTTAAGATACCCATTAAAGGTGAGTTTGAAAGAGTAATTTACCCAATTCTTTTTTCGTTAAATTACTTAATATAATTTGTTCGTTGTTGGACATATATTAATTGGGATCCGTATAACACTTTATAATAATTTTAAGTACATATGTATATATTTGAAAATTATTTTGTGGCATTGACATTTAACTAGTTACCATATATAACTTTGTATAATTTATCTCGTGAATATATTTTTTAAAACTTTGTAAGATTTAGCGTTTGGCCACAATCTCATTTGATGCTAAATTACCTAAACCTAGAGGGGAATTGGCTTTAAGTGATGTTGCTGAAACACACCAACAGTTGTTTGGAGACATCTTTCAACTTGAGAGTAATTGCTAACCAGGCGGACTAAGAAACGCCATACCACCATTCTATGGATTCATCACGGTGCTTCCTACCACTGAAAGCTCCGACTCGGTTTTAAAGATTCGAACCTACGTCGATCGATACAGTGTTCATTGGTGCCTTCATAATTGCCATCATCGTATCACATAACTAATGGATACCTTTATTATCAATATTTTATAAATGATCAGACACTGTCGTTATAAATTCACATATAACCATTATTATTGAAGTTGAAAATGTCTCGCCAAGCCTCTATAATAGACGTATTCTAGCAACTGCGCTTTTACAGGTAATCGCAAATAAAATAGCCCACGAGGCTTAGCCCGTTTACCATCTTAGACCCCATCATTATTTAATATCCGGTGAGTTTGTAGTCAAAATCAAAAGAATTAAAAAAAAATCAGAGATATAGACATCCTATCAAACGTGGTACAGTGAGTTTAACCATACCACAAAAGCCTATTATACACCTGGTGTATATTTGTCACAACTGCTATATCCAGTAACACAAAGATATTTATTTCATAGGTAAAAACTGCAACGCTTAGATTTATTTTATTTATAATTTAAACTCTTAGGAAAAATTTTACAGCTAAACAAAAAAAAATTACAGTATATTACATATGAATGAAGGCCATTTATAAGTTTTCACATGTAGCTATAAGAAAATATAGAGTATAAAGAAGGAAATAAAAAATAAAAAAATCTAGAATTTACAAGACTTTAACTTCTATACGCTTATGTTGAATAGAGATCTACATTCAGATCGCTAACCAATTTATATGTACTGTAAACTTTATAATAAGGTAAGAATTTCGTCCGTAGGTCGCTTTAACAATCTGGTTATTTTATTACAATTCTTCTTCTTCTTGTTTTGGCACCGCAGAAGCATTTACCAGTGTCAATGTTTTGTTTCAAGAGGGATTATAGCAAAATGTTTACAAATAATATAGGTTTATTAAAACGTAGGAAGTTCCAAGTAAGTGTCTTGTGATAATTATAATGTTCTAACAAGATGGTGGTTTCCTTGTTAGAACTTTCCATGGAGTTTTGGCGGCATCTCAGAATGCATGCTCCGTGGTATTATTTCCCATCCACTTCACTCGTGCATAATAACCGAACTATATTACGTAAAACACCACCAATATAACCAAAATATAGAGTCCAATAACACAAGATTATGAATAAAATATAAAAGCCACTACATGACAGACCAAGATCCCGCCAAAAACTCAAATATTACAATTCATTATATGGGATGCCAGCACACTCGATGTTCGTTTATTCTCTCGCGCGCATAACCATTAAGATCATGAATCATAAATACTTATAGATAACCGGTACACTACATCTCTCCGTACTTAAATCAACCGAACAATATCTAATGTTATACTTACAACGAATATAATTAATTTTTCATTACTCTTTATAATTTGGTTCTACATTTTCTGATAGGTCGATACCATACTACTTGATAGGGGTTGACTTACAGGAACATTTATTGGTGAGTCATTCTATTGTGGTTCACAGGATTCTAGTACATTCGTTGGTTCCCGAATTTCACCCGAACGTTACTGTAAAACTGACAGTGATCTATACATTCTTTTGTTGGCTTGGGCGTACTCGATGTTCGTTTGTTTTCTCAATTTCATAGCCATCGAGATTATGAAAGATAAATATTTATAGATAACCAGAACGCTACAAAAATTATGTTCGTTTTAGAATTGTCATCAAGTACTTGGTTTATCTTCTCTACTATATAAGTAAATATAAGTTATATCGACACGTTGTTAAGAAGCGAGCGGCGAGCGACAACAACGGACAAAGTTCTGAAGATTTGCACAACTTCTGGTCAGATTAAGCTAACAGCTTCAAGTTTGTAATCAATGGTTGTTTTCTTAGTGCTTATCGCTTGTTATTTCCCGTCGGTAGATGTAATACTTAACTAAGGAGTAATTCGAACAATTTTATATAAAGACTTTTAACCGTATTTGATAAATATTGAAGGTCTGTGTCGATGAAACTTATCATCAACTTTATATTAAGAGTTCCGTATGTTTAACGGTCCTCCTTATTTTAATGATATACTTAATTATTTCTTTTTTTTTTCTAATATGAAAGCCACAAAACTTTTCAGTGACTGTATGAATTGCCCAAAATCACTTAGAGATATTTTGAAAAACTCAAAATTTTCAATCAAAATTATAAATCCTCAGAATATGATAATAAAAATATGAGAACCCCTAAATTACTCAGCAAAAATATGAGTGCTCCAAAATTACGTAGACGAAATAATATAAAAACCTCAGAATTGTCTAACAAAAATATGAGAGATAAAAAATTACCTACCACTTAATAAAAGAAAGCGTTTAGGAATGCTTTAAAAGGCGATATCATTTTTGTATTTTACAATTTTCTAAGTAACATTTGAATATTTTGGCTTTCATCCATTAATTTTCCTACAAATACTTTAAAACTAATAGTTTATTTTTGTGATAATACTATTTCGAATATTATTATAATAAGTAATACAATCGAGACGTGACGATTTAATCAATTTGGTCAAATGTTTTTTTCGATAATTGAATTTCCGTTTTTGTAATCGAAAACCCACTATTTATTTTTTCCGTCAACCGCCATAATGTCAATAGTATCCAATGACCAAACACAAACGAATTAAATCAACTCGTAACAAAAGGGAACCTTTTCCCATTAGGCGAAAGTAAACCTTAGTAATTGAGTTTGAATTGCTTTAAAGATTTATATTCACTATGTTCAGAATCGGTTCTACCTTGACAATTGTTCGTAATTTCCAATGTGTTGTGTTATGAAGCACCGTGTGGACCAGGTGGATTTCGTAAAGATGAATGTACGAATAATAATTAAATACTAAATTTTTCTGATGAAATATCGTAAAAAAGTAAAAATAAAAATCAATAAACAATCTACATTCGTGTATTTTTTTTAAATTATATTTATTATATTTGTTTTATTATATTTGTAATTGAAGACGATATGGACATCTTCACATCAGGCGCTGGCACCATAAGCGCTATTAGATTAATCGATCTAGCTAACGTTGAACTACAAAAAAAAAAATTACATGCACACTGCTTTGGGGAGTTCCATTACATTTTTTTATGCCAAAGGGTAGAAAACAGGCAGACCACTCACTTCTTGTTAAATATTTACCGTCCCCTATGGACAACTGTAACACCAGGGGCATCAATGTTGTGTTGTCGACATTGAAAGGAGTGTTTCGATCGGATTTTGAAAAACCCCATGTTATCAGCCTGGAAAAGAACCGTTCCAAGTAATTGATTCCAGAACGCTGGTGTGGACATATATTTACGAAGATATCTAAAAAGGAGTAGATAAAATGAAAATCAAATTCCCCGAACAGTTGCTTATCATCTAAGCAGTACATTTTATTCATTTATACTTTCGTGGTTGTAGGACATGACTATTATTTTTGACGCGGTCCTAACTACCACACAACAGGTGTATACAATATTTGATTGATGAAGCCGTTACTTTGCGGAAATCCATCATTAAAAATTAGGGCTGATGTTACTTCGCACTTCCATTAAAAATTGTTTGGTCGCTGTCATTAGGTCATTTGGTCATATTTTTAGTTCTGTCACAACCGTTTTTTTGTTGCAGTAAGACGTGACAGCAACCAAACAATTCTTAGCGGAAGTGCGAAGTAACGTCCGCCCTAATTTTTTGGTGGATGCTATAATAGTATTCGGGTCCGGGACCTACCACAGTATCTTCGGTTACTTATTAGATTAAATTTAGAATTATCAAGAAATGAATTGACAAAAATTAAGTCCAATTGAGTAACGACTACCATACATCATTGGTAACACCCGCCATAACGTCACGTTTAGGCTATTTTATTTTAGTTTTAATTTTTAACCAACTGGCCCTTACCTAAAATATAATCACGATATCTTCATTTAATATAAACTCTTTAAGGTATTAAGAAACTACAAATTTTATAAGTGTTACGCGTTCAACGATATTTGATGTGGGGCAAGCGATGTGGTGTCCATGCACAGGAGAAGATAAATAAATGGATTATTTTGTAACGTTTTACATACAATATATTGTCCAGATAATAAGCAATTCAGGTAGCAGCTAAATATAAATAATTCTTTGTTTGTTACGTTGCCAGGGGTATACAAAATGACATAGAGTTACAACTTTCATCCAGAATAAAATACTGCCGCAGAGTATCCCAAGGTAGTGCCCCTGCAAATCTACATTAGCACGACCGAAACCGCAAGCAAAAGCTAGTCATTTTTAAATACAGATATTACCTCCACTATAGTATATCTTGTTGTTATGCTTCAATAATCAACTAATAGGATCCTTTCCTTGAGCTATCTTATAAGCCGCTATTGAATAATTGAGAGGTCTTAGCTGTTGCTACGAACCCTCGAACGCTACGGGCCAGTGAATGCGAAATATTTTATAAGTCAAACTAAAAGTAAAATATGAGATACATTTATTTATGATTGTACAGAAATGTGATATTTCGTAGTAAATATAAATTGTATTGTCCTTCATTGAATTGAATCAATCAAGGTCACTCGCATACGACGCTTCTATTTGACGCATGTTAGGAAATAACGGGGGGGAAACGACATGGGCAATATTTTGAATGACATGAAAAAACAATAATTTGTCATTGTAAACATATATTATACATTAGTATTTCGTTTAACATCTGTTGTTAATTATCGTAGAAGCATCTTTTTAAATATATTAATTGAGCATCACATTCAACGGAGCACTGAAGAAAGTTTAATTAAGATTAGATTTCAGACCAAAATTTAATGAAATAGAATGATTGTACAGAATACCATCCAATTCGTAACTTATACCTTCAGAAAATACATATTAATGTTTTGCTTACAATTACAATAAATGGTAGACATAAAATGTTTGATATTGAAAATGACACCGGCTTCTATAAATGGTTGTGGACAATTTGATTGCTCTGTTGACAATGCTTAAACCCTTTAACAAACATACAACAAACACCACCAACATCTGTTCTAACGTGCAATAAAAAGGTTTTTTATCATAATTATCTAAAAAATCTTACTAAAGATTGTAACGACGAATACAGATAATACCAATTTTAAATATTCCATTTTTGGGTCGAAACATAAAACACAGTTTAATTTATATAGAGAACTAGTGGTCCGCTTCGGCTTCGCATAGGTATAAAATATATAGCCTATATCATTCACTGAAAAAATGATTAAAATCGATCCAGTAGTTTTGATTCATTCATTACTGCCCGTGGCCCGCACGTGTTAAATTTGGAATAACCTCAAAAGTAACAGTATTTCTCCACTATTTAATTTATGTTATTATACATATAAACCTTCCTCTTCAATCACTCTATCTATTAAATAAAACCGCATCAAAATCCGTTGCGTAGTTTTAAAGATTTAAGCATACATAGAGATATAGGGACAAAGAAAGCGACTTTGTTTTATACTATGTAGTGATATGCACTCTATAATATACAGTCACATTTTATGTCTTTCAAATCTTATATATAACGTATAATTTACTCATAGTAACATCTGTTAAAATACATAATATGATTTTTCTTAGTCAAATCGATTTAGTTTTCTACAAAAAAAACGCGATAAATAACATTAATCTTATTTCATAGTTGCTATCGTATATTTATTCAAATGTAACTCGCAAACATAACGTACATGGAACAAGCATTAGCCGGTTTCAAATATCAAAGTATAGAAGCAAAACATATTGGCAACATTTCGTATAACACGTCCGATTAAGTGACACCACACGCGGGAGTATATTTGCAAATTCAACCAACCTTCATGAAGTATGTGGCGAACATAATGACAATTCCGTTTACGTAGTACGACTTTATAAATCTCACTATCGAGTTATGTGATAAATATTATTGTGTTTCTATTTCTTTGAGGGTAACATGATACTCAATGCTTGTATCGGGTATACTCTTACTCCTAATTATTGCTCAGTAAGACACTACTATTTATTTTCAAAATTGATATATAAATCGCTCCTTCAAATAATGCACACGATAAACCAGAGCTTGTGGCGTACGAGAGCAGAGTGACAAAAGCGAAACATGTTGGTTGGGTTTTTTTTTGTCTTGCCCATTTATATGCCTAACTACAACAACGTTCAATTTAAAAAATTGTCTCCACGAACCTACAGGTATGTTCCAATAGCTGCATTTGTAAGAACATTCTACTTAGTTTTAACGTGTTACCATCTTGGGCTTAATATCAAGTAATATTGTAATGAAACAACTTATAAATAGCTAACTCATTTTAAGATTATTAACACCAATAAATAGAAGAGAAATAAAAACGAGTTTACGGTGAGATAAAAATAATGTAGTTCAGTTAGAGTGTCAGCAACCCACACCCCTTTTGCAATGTAGTCGACGTTTGATGAATGCGTCTCCACGTCAATGCTGCGAGTACAGAATACTGATGATTACTGCGCCTTCAAATAAATGTCATGGTACAATGTGAACTTAAAATAAACTAAGCATACCTTCGCTATATTTATATAATAAGTAAATATATATAATGTCATAAGAAAGTAATGTCGTTCTTAGTATAAAGTATTCTTAACAAAATTATTAAACCTGAACCCAAAAAATGTTTTACTACGTGGACGCTTAATATTATAACGTATTATGACTTAGAATACATTGCAACATTTATGTTTTAACATACTTTATACATTTTTGATGTGAAAACATCTTTAGCCCCGTTATTAGTAATTTAAAACGCGATGAAACAAAAAAAACTAAGTTACAAGAGATAAACGTATACATCTATAGGTTTTGACGTGCGAGAGAACGAGATTGAATATATTTTACAGTGTTTCTTATATTCGTGGTCGCTTCACTGTATACTGTACCACCTAATAATATTAATACTTGCTTTGGTCTGAGCGTTGCACGTCTGTTACTACGTGTCTGTACACGTGTGTATTTTGAAGCCTTAGGAAAATGCGTCATAACCAACGTGAACTGCATAAATGCTTTTTGAAATTAAGATGTCAATTAATCTATGTATATAAATAAACTTAAAACATTTGTTGTTTGTGTGGGTCCATCTTAGAGCTGACTAAGTTTAATCAAATGTCTATTGGTAAGTAAAGAATTATAGAGAATATTATCTATATCACTACATTTTGCCATGGGAGTTGTTAAGTAGTATGATAAAATTTAATAGAGTTTGCTTTAAATCATTAAATGGCTATAGAGGTTAAGTATAATGTAATGAGAAATATAATAATTGAAATATAATGGCAATAAAAGACAATCAACATGAATCGACAAAACTATTGGTTCGCCTTTATAAATGAATTTAATAACTGCGCTCCAGATAATGAGATATGTTTCTGGCCTACATCTTATTGATCGAGTACGGAGCATGCAGACGCTTTGCTAGAACTATATCGCTGTCATTTCGACATATAAGGAAGAAAAAATTTGAAATATTTGAAAAAAGTACGCTTTGAACACCGTAAACATTTATATAGGAGAAAATTAAAAACCGCAACAATATACATTAAACTACGCATTGGACATCGCAAATCACATTATTGGATACCTCGCCGCTAACAGTGAGGATCTTGAGATGCCGTTGCTTCGTATGAGGTGCTGAGCTCAGAGGTTAGTCCACGCCTTTTATTTGGGGTCTTTGATATTATATTTATTTATAGGCAAGGCCGCCTATCGCTTCAAGCTCAATCTTCCTTTCACGCATTTTCTATTTATTCTTACTCTAACCGCATTCCACCTGGTGAGATCTATTTACACGGTCCCACCAGCCCCTTCAACTATTCTTAAGAGAATAAATTCGCGCCCACCGACTAGTATAGGCTTAGAAAGATAATTGTATTAAATATGATAACTTTAACATATATATTTTTCTTATTAGAATGAGAAAACAAAACACGAGATAACTTTTGTTTCAAATAACACTTTTCAACAGTAATCGAAATTCCTGTCACGTTACTCGCAAAATTTCGTACAATAATAATTATGTATCACAATTGATTTATTTCAATTATATCGAGTTTGAACGTGACCAGACAGACAGTATTTATTCGATTTATTACTAATTGAATGCAATTACTACGTCACGAATGGCCAATCACAATTTAGTTGCAAATTTAATTATCTCATTATATCAAAATATCCAGCAAACGAATAATAGAATCACAATTTTTAATAAAATGTGCAGAATTGATAACGATATATTATCTATCTAGATGTATACAATTAGAATACAGATTGTAGTAAAAGCTAAAATTTGTAGGTATTAAAAAAAAAACGCAGACGGGAGAAAGCTAGTAGAATATAAAATAGTATAAGAATTCGGACACTATAATATGATTATTACTATTATTAATACGAATATAAAGATATTCATAGCATGTTATGTTCAATTCCTCGTAAGTGATGAACGAGCTCTTCTGCTCGACGTTCCATGAATAAAAGCGATTCATCTTCGCCATTACCGCAGGTGCTTAAACGTGTTAAACGTTTATTATATGTTTCATTGTGCACACATGGAAAGTAATCTACCGAAAATGTAGCGGATATTACTATGTCTTATCCTTAATACTGAATATTAATGGCCCTTAATTACGGCTATTGTATTCTCGTAAAACGAATGACGTCTTCTTTTAAGCTGTAATTTGTACCGAATTATAATATTTTATGAAGTGTTTTTTTTATTAAAATTACTATGGTATATTGATAGCATGTGCTTACACTGCGACGATGGACGTATGTTTCGAATCGTTGCAACTGAGTTGGAGTCTCCGGTGAAGGAAAACATCGTGATGAAACCATAGCATCGTGGCAGAGCTTTTTGATGTGATAAATTCTTATACGAGGGTAAAGCGCTTCGTTACGTAACGCGTTACGGCACCAGTCTGTCTGGCTTCCCTTTCTCTCACGTATACTGCAGCGGTATGTATACATATTCAAGAATAGTAATTAAGAATAAAATATACGTTGTAATTAATAAAAGATTTTATTAATAAATAACCTTTCCTTACATTATTATATTAATATAGTAAAACAATTTCAATATTGAATACTTCAACTTAGATTAGTTTAAGTTATCACTTCTGTCGGGCGTCCCGCGATGCACACGTTCTATTTTTTAGTTCGCCTGGCTGGCTACCACACTTAGTTGACAATATGTCACCAAGCTTACTGGTTGATGTATTTCGGCAGCTGAACTTGAGAGCCTGGCCCACTCTAGTTTTAACCTACCATTGTAGACCTCATCGTCAATTAACATGAGTTGAAATTGTGATCAAATGCTAAAACCTATACAGTATAATAAAAAAACGTTCCTCATTATCATCTTACACTTATCGCACCTAAGTAAGGTCGGCACAACATGTTTTCCTTTTCCACTCTCCCCTGTCAGATTGTCAGATGCCATCTCAGTATTCACACCTTTTATACACATATAATTATTCCCACAATCCATCCACACCTTTTATCGATCTCCCTTTACCTCTATATCCGTCCACACGTCCGTCCACGTCAAATTAAAAACTATTCTTGTTATATGACTTTTAAAAATAACAAAAACCTTTGTATTAATAGTTTAATATTCCAGTGAGTACAATCTATAACTATAGTAATAAAATAATACATATCGGATCAAAAATTTCAACACCATGTGGTTTTTTTTTTGTAAAATGATTAGGCATAAAATGAATGAATGATGAATCTGTCAAAGGTCAGAAATAAGTAATAATCTTAAATTAATAACATAAGAATCTTAAATTCGAAAATACTTACACAAAAAACTTACTGATATAAATCACGTAGCTCTTTTTCAATACAAGTATATAGTAATCGTATTCTTTATAAGAAAAAGTATATTGAAATAAACGAACGTCTTCCATGTTCTTGTTAAGTGCCTAAAGAAAAATCAAATGTCTACAACTTCGTAAATTTAACTTTATGCTTCAAAACGAGTAAAGAGATGCGATTGATTATGGACAATGCTATGAGTTTCGTATTTTTTTTATAAAACGGATTATTTTCTCAGTAGAGTTCTACGA
Organism: Antheraea assamensis; assembly: GCA_035772565.1. Lineage (NCBI taxonomy): Eukaryota > Metazoa > Arthropoda > Insecta > Lepidoptera > Saturniidae > Antheraea > Antheraea assamensis. Next base: position 1,003,861 of record JAQQSE010000022.1, on the reverse strand, counting down.
AATCTTACAAATGACCCGAAGGAATAAACCGTCTGAAATCGACCTCAGTGCGATCAAATTTATGAAATAAGAATAAATTCCTTTGCAGAATTCCCAACCAACGTATTTTCCCAGCGGCTTTGATACTTAATACTTTCTAAAACTAATCCCTTCTTCTTTTTGTAGGATTCTTCGAAAAAAATATAGAAAGAGATAAATATATAGTAATTTAAAACAATTCTTTCTTTAAGCGATAATTACATTCAAATCTTTATTTAGACTCATGATTTTGACGTGATAACGTCTTATAAATCATTGGACGCCGGCTGCATGCATAAAAATCATGACTCATTGTCACGTTCCACCTGAGCTGAGCGTGCAAGCTACAGCGCGGAACAAGCGACAGAGAAGCGCGATCGGCATAAGCGTTCGGCTTGTGACACATCTATCTCTCTTCCACTCCATCGGTAATTCAGTGATAATAATTCAATTCAATTTATAAAGGTATGCAATATTTTCTTATGAAGTTATTACGTCATATCATCATCCGTAAATAGACTTTACATAAAACCAATTTTTGAATAAAACCTTTTCATTCAATAAGTTATAGAAGAAATAAATAAAATTCACAGCATTTCCGCAATCCTAACTATATACAGTAGACAAAACTTAAGAGATTTATTTCACTGTATAACAACTAAGATTTTATTTGTATTTTATAGGTTTAACGTTTGAACGGAATTTAACGCGATATTTAGTTATAATGTGGTCAAATAGACCTACGGAGAAACTGGCTTTGAAGTGTCGTCATTGGAACACACTCTTAGTTGGTCGGTGAAAGATTTTCAATCAGAAAACATTACCTAGCATTATAATAAGCCTTACTACCGTCCACTCATATATATATACTGACACATTTTTTTTTTAATGCTAAAAATATTAACATGTATGCAAATATTCTATTAAGAAGTTCAAAGCGTTTTAATTTACACAAAGGCTGAGTATGTCTTTATTTGCTCGTTGTTACATCAACAAGACACTTCAATTTTGCGCTTGTAATTCGGACGTGATTTGCTTTGCAAACCAATTTCGTGCAATAAAACGGGACTCCATTTGACTCGCGGATTAATTGAAAGAGGGTGACCACGGATTCAATCAAAACCTTCGGCTAGTTTAAGAAGAAAGACGGTAGCGTTTATATTCCTGAAATAATCTAATCCTAACTGATATTATAAATGCGAATGTCAATTTGTTTGCTTGTTACGCTTTCACGCGTTAACCATTTAACCGATTATCATAAAATTTTGCATACACGTTATAAGGGGTACGAAAAAAGGAACTGGAGTAGTACCTTTTATCTAGGGAAAAGTACTGTTCCCTAGCAACATGTCAAATCTAGATTAAGGCGAGCGAAGATTAAAAATATTAGTTTCTTAACACTTAAATTACTTTATATTAAAGTGATATAATTGTTTTTTTGGAACGAAGTTCCTTACCGCGCACTACACGCTCTGGGCGGATAGGAGTGAAACCTAAAAAAAGTGTAATAAGACATTGTTTCCGACACTTCATGCTATTACAGTCGTGTACGAACTAAATAAGATTTATACTGTTGTTTAATTTTTATTTGTTACTAGCGGCCCGCTCCGGCTTTGCACGGATATACGATATATAGCCTATGTCGTTCACTGAAAATATGATTAAAATCGATCCAGTAGTTTTGAATTATTCGTTACTGCCCGTGGCCCGCACGCGTTAAATTTGGAGTAACCTAAAAAGTAACAGTATTTCTCCACTATTTCATTTATCTTATTATACATATAAACCTCCCTCTTCAATCACTCTATCTATTAAAAAAAACCGCATCAAAATCCCTTGCGTAGTTTTAAAGATCTAAGCATACATATGAATATAGAGACAGAAAAAGTGACTTTGTTTTATACTATGTAGTGATTAACTCAATTATCCCACGTCATTCAGTGTTAAATTTGTCATTATTTATTGTACACATCTATAGATATAATACGTATAATAAAAATGAAGTGTCTGTATGTAATATCAAAATATCTACTTTTTACTGATTGAATATGAACATATACACGATACTGATAGCAAAAACACAATTTTTAAACTTTTGTCTGTCTGTCTGTCTGTTTGTTCCGGGTAATCTCCGAAACGTCTAGACCGATTTGGGCAGAAATTTCACTGACGGATAGTTAAAATTACAGCAGACATGACATAGGCTACTTTATTTTAGACTAGCTGTCATCCGTAGCTTCGTCTCTAGTACTGTCTCCAAAACGATTGGACCTATTTTCATGAGACTATCACTAACAGATAGCTAACGTTATAAAAAGTAATTAAAGCTTTTTTTATTTTGGACTAGCTTTTATCCATGGCTTCGTTTGCAGTACTATCTCCAAAACGTTTGAACCATTTTTCACGGAACTCTCACTAACTGATAGTTGATCTTATAAGAAGTAATTTACAATTATAAAAAAACGCATGTGGAGCTGCGGGCAACAGCTAGCTTAATATATATATACTATAGTAAATACATAATAACAAACACGTACGGAGCCGCGGACACAGCTAGTGAAAAATATATTACGAAATACACGGCTGAACTAAAAGTTATATTTTGTTTCATACCTTTCAATCTCTCATCGGATCACAAAATAATTTCCTGTTATCCGATAAGCCGATATCATTTCTGTTGATTCATTTATAACTTGGAATATATCTCGGATATCTAGTTCAGTTTCTATTACCTTTCACGAGATTTCCCTCGACGCACCTTAGAGACCAGTGTTTCTAGTATGAGCTATATCAACTATAGATCCGGATCTATCATTACAGACTATTATATAATGAGAGAAACGCTTCTATGTACACTTCCAATCTGGTAGGTAACGGATTCATATAGTAATATCGGTCTTACATCGTTTTCCTTGACCTTATTTCCGTTTCACGTACGAGTATTATAGTTATGGTAGATGTGTATGTAGCGATTTTCAATTACACCACATTATCGCTTCGCTCATTACCATCACCGTCGTCTATTCTAAAGATAATGACGTCAGAATGAATGGTGGGTGTACAGTAGATGATTACATTTCCCAATCAGGGGATTCTAATAAATATTTCCTAAACCAAACAAATAGTGTCGCACTGTACATAAAACACTTCTATTTATTAACTAGCTTATGCCCGCGGCATCGCTTGCATTAATCTAGATTTGATGTGTCCCTCAGGAACAGTACATTTTTTCTACATAAGAGTAACAACACTACGTGTATGTAACATTTCATAATTATTGGTTGAGTAGTTAAGACCTGAAAGCGTAACAAACAAACAAATTCACATTCGTATCTACAATATATTTTAGAATGAGTATCTAGTCATTATTTAAAAATAAGTACATCGAACAAATCTATTCTATATCTATACGCTATCAATTTTTATAGCTATCAGTCAAACGGTTTTGGACTTCAAAGATTTCACAGAGCTTGTCCTCGAGTAAATTGTATTCAAAAGACAAGTACTAGACGAATATATAGGCTTCGTTTGTATATCTATGTTTAACCTAATTGACAACTAAATCCGTATTTCATGACATTTATTTGGAATTACAACCTCCCCCCGTCCCCTGTTCCCCCGTCCCCCGTCCCCCCAACCTCCCATTTAACTACTCCAAGCCTCGCAGGTCTAATGTAACTAACATACGAAGCTGGTTTTGTTCCCAAATAGAGTGAACTTATTTTTTTAGCCTGTTAGTTGAACGCTGTTCGCAGATAGCCTGCAGTCTGGTAACTTATTCCTAACTGAAACTGACATGAAGCTAATTAACTGACACAGAACTGTGGTTGAACTAACTAATACTTAATACTATCCACGGACAGCTTAGTACTTGGTCTGTAATCAAAAGTTGTTAGCAATGATAACACCACCATCACCAGCCTGTAAGAGACTCACTGCAGGCCCACAAGCCTCTTCCCGAAAGATAGTATAGGCATAATCACCACGCCAATCCACGGCGTATTGGTGATTTCAAACTCGGAGAAATCCACAAGTTCTATATTTTACCCTCATTCGGTGGTACTACTAGAACGCTTATTAGGTTCTGGTTTCCTCACGATGTTGTCAATCACTGTCAAATGCTAGTGTTACCAATTTAAATTAATAAATGTTATAATGGAAAATGTCAAAATGTTATTATATTAAATAGTATTAAACTGTCTGGACAGATCTCCGTAAAAAGGGCAACCTGGTAATATATTGTGCTAATATATATACTTGTATAGTTATATACAGAAAAAGATCGATATATATTACCCATATTCCTGAAAAAAACTTATTCAAACATAAAAAATAAGGTACTTAGAATATTGTCATATGAAATGTGAAAGTGTAATGCTTATTTCATACGGCGAAAACGGAAATATATGCAGAGAGTACCGTCTTATAAAACTCATAAATTATTCAATAACAAATCTGAAAAAACACTTTAAGCATCGTTTGTACGCAATCGTCGAGATATCGAAATTGTTCAAGTGTTCACATTTCCATTTGAGAGGATGCTCCCGTCGACGTCCCAATTACTGTCAAAAAGTTGAAACTCATACCGAGAATAAATTTATTTATTATTCGTATCGAATTTTAAAATCAGTCTCAATTCGCAGTATCCCAGTGAGTAAATACGCCGACACTTGTAATAATTGAAAGACAAATTTTAATTTATATTTTGTTCCTTTACACTTTTCAGTGTATATATACAATTTTTGTTAAATTACAGATGAACAAAAACCTATCCGAGATTTATTAACCATACTAATCATATGTCTATTCCACATTTAAAGAAAACATGCGAGCAAAAGCGTTCTTTCTTTATAACTATCTGCCCACCTCGACTTCGCACGCTTCGAATCATGTAATCAAATAAAATGGCAACTAAACAACTCAATGTTAATCTGTCAATATTTTTGAAGATATCCTCACTGTCTTCTCTATTACTATTTATTCTATCTCGCGTTTTTTTTGGAAATTTCTGAATATTAATTTTTCACTTTTTCGTACGATGTTCCAATTATTGTCATTCAGACATACAACACAACAAAAAAAAAGGGTGGGTGTACTTATGTACACGCTGTAGAAGTTATACTTCTTTGGCGTAACAAGATAAAAATCTTTTCAAAAATTTACCTTTCGCCTTATTCAACGTTTGCAGAAAAAACGACACTAACAATAGAAGAAAGGGTATTTAATACATACATACTTTTTTAGAATAAAATGTTGACTATAACTAACTTCAGGGTGTCGGTTTTTCGTGACGGTGTGCGTGCGCATCGTAAAAGTTTACTCTCATCATTTTTCTCTAACGCGCCAAAAGAAGTATAACTTCAAAATTACTTTATTCAGTTTAGGCCCTAAGAAAGCGCTTATGAACGTCAAAATTACCTGCGTCGGAAAACAACCCAATTATCGAAAATAACCGGCAAGAAACTTAATCGGATTTATCTTTTTAACATATATAGATGTTTATTTAAAACACATGACACGTTACAATCGTTATTTAGTGGATGCACAGAGAGGAGTCAATTCCAGATATCACCATCGTTTACATATTCATTCACTATACAATAGCACTTTGACACTAAAACCAGCTTGACATGACGCTTAAACTTACAGTCCGGCAAATCGGTAGCATATTTTGGGACTTTGTTATCAAATCTAACACTACCAAATTTTTTTATAACAGAATTATTTATTCCACATTTATACAAATATCGTTTACAATTGTACAGCATCCTATGAACATGCCCATAACGTCAATTTGTTCAGTGCACTATCGCACAACGCGTAAACACCATTAAAGGGATGCATGTACCGCCGCTGTGCATATCCGATGACGCCCGGTAATGGAACTGTAGTGCTGACCGTACAGTTATTTATCGCGTTGTGATCGCTGTGATAGTCGAATTTTGCGTTGTAACTATTATTGATTCACATTGGAAATACACATACCTTGTGACGTGGATTTAAACCAATGGTTGTGGTATGAATAAATTAAACCGCGATATATTGTTACATGAAATAAAATTGGAATACAATTTTACATATAAAGTGCTCTTACATGTTGTGGACTAAATATACACTTGAAGTAAATTATGTAATCTTTTGTAATTTGCATCTAATAAATAACCAATAATATTATTAAATCCGAAATGAAAAAATAGAAAGTGCACGACAAAGAAATAAATAGTATGAATTATATTTACATTGAATATTTCAATATTAATATATATTGAATATATAGAAATGTATTTATTGGTGTTAATCGGATGAGGTGTTACCAGTTGCAGTTAAATTTCTCCTTAGTTTTACGACAAAGTTAGAATTACATATGAATTCAATAATTTCTTCATAATTCACACGAGTACCAATTACATTTATTTAGACTTTAGACTTTTTTTCAGATTCAATATTTATTTTAGTACCTAATAAACATATTTAATATATATGAAGCGATTATGGCTCAGTTGGTAGTGTCTTCGGACACAGCGTCGAAGGTCGTAGGTGCGAATCCGAGCAACTGAGTCGGAGCTTTCGGTGAAGGAAAACATCGTGATGAAACCATAGCATGGTGGTAGAGCTTTTTCTAAGTCCGTCTGGCTAGCTACCACCCTCAAGTTGAAAATCTAACGCCAAGCACTTGTTGGTATGTTCCAGCAGCTGCACTTGAGAGCTAGTCTCCCTCTAGGTTAAGTGTGACTTACCATCTTAGACCTCATCATCATTTAACATCAGATGAGTTTGTGGTCAAACGCTTACCTATAAAGTATAAAAAAGACAGATATCTAATAGAGCCGTTAGAAAATAATTCAAGGCTAATTAAAGCCTTAAGAGCCAGTAAAAGAGACCAAGCGAGTGGAAGGCGGCAATTACAGCACTTGCGCAATGTTACGTTTAAATTTCACCTTTCGCCCTCCGGTAACGACTCATTAGCACAACTCTTTGATGCATACTAATTGCATTCCCGGTGAAATAATTGTAATTAACAAGGGAGGTATTAACATAACATGCGCGTCTGCCCGGACGGTGAATTATTTTGAGGGCAGACGTAGCGCACTTGCCGCTGCTCACTCTTAAGTTAATTTACTTGATGAGAAATGCAAAATAGTAGACTACCAGTACAGTAGCTGGTAAAATATAACACAATTGTTGCGGTGGTACCTCCGTACCGTACAAGCCACTCCTGGCTTCGAATATAATTGACGCGATGATGGTACAGTACTGTGTAAGGTGGGACTGTTAGATAGTTAAGAAAAATAAAGTATTTTGGAACTCATTTTATACATATTGAAAATAATAAAACTGATCTTAGAACTGCCTAAACTAGAATAACATTGACTGTGATAGGAATAACAGAATGGTGTTCAAGACTAGAAAATACTGACTAAGAGTATTTGGGCACACTCATCGAGTTATAACGATGAGTGAATAGGATTTTGGAAGATTTTTTTTTATACTTTATAGGTAAACGTTTTGACCACACTCTCATCTGATATTAAATGATGATGTGGTCTAAGATGGTAAATCACGCTTAACCTAGAGAGAGACTGGCTCTGGTGCAGCTGCCGAAACACACCGACAGGTGCTTGGCGACAGATTTTCAACTAGAGGGTGGTAGCTATCTAGATGGACTTAGAAAAAGCCCTACCACCATGCTACGGTTTCATCACCATGTTTTCCTTCACTGAAAGCTCCAACTCACTTGCTTGGATTCGAACCTACGTCCTTCGACGCTGTGTCCGCAGACACTACCAACTGAGCCACCACGCACTTTTCAGAGGTATAATAATTCGCTCACTATGCCAATCGAAGCGAGTTACATTCCAATAAGTTTAACTTTCGTGAAAGGTTAATGACGTGGTATAAACATACAATTCTCCTGTTTCGTCCATTTATATGTTAACATTTGAACATTCATTAACAATAAGGGTTTAAAACATTACATTCAAGTGAGCTTAGCTCTTAAATACAATTCACCAGATTAGATTTTTTTAAGATAACCTCGGTCTTCGCTCGAGACTGATTCATTATTACTTTCTGTCACAATCACTAGCATCGTATTTCGCCAAGTACTATCCTGTCAGATAATAAAGAAAGAACGAACGATAAATATACTTTATAAAAAAAAACAAACTAAATATTTTAACAATACGAAAACTCTAAAACATTTCATTTATTCTGTGATCTAATTCCTTGAAAAAAAAAGTGTGTGTGTACTTATGTGCACGCGTTAGAAGTTATACTTCTTTGGCGTAACAAGATAAAAATCTTTTCAAAAATGTAATCTTTCGCTTTATTCTATGTTTGTAGAAAAAACGACACTAACAATAGAAAAAAAGGTATTTAATACATACCTGCTATTTTTGAATAAAATGTTGACTATAGCTGACTTCAGGGTGTCAGTTTTTCGTGACGGTGTGCGCGCGCATTGTAAAAATTTACTCTCATCATTTTCCCTAACGCGCCAAAAGAGGTATAACTTCAAAAAACAATGGTGTTTTTCAATTCATATTTTAAATCACGTAGCGCTTATAGAAGCAAACACGCGTCCGACACACAAATGTTATCGAAGCCCGTCAAATGTTGTTTTAAGATTAATTAATTTTACAGGGGCAAAAAAAAATGTTTCCGATAAAAACAAACAAAGCGGAGCCCGCACTCTCGTCTATGTCGATATTTTCAGCTGATAAATCCCCAGGGTCGGCCTGTTCATCTTCCGCTCCACTAGTGACAGTTAAAACAACCCACAAAAAATATATTTTTTCAAAGCGTAAATCTGTCCCGTCAAAACGTATTATACCGCTCAGCTCGATCATTTTAATAAAACGTTCATTCTCCATCTTTTTTTTTTGTATTGTATCTCAAAAACGTTTTACCCAAAAAATGTGTTTAAATTTAATAACTTTCCATGGAACCGTAGAATCTGTAAATTAAGACGATAATCTCAGTTCCCGCGCCTGATTTAAGTGCTGAGCACCCTTTCTCAGGTGATATTTATGAAGCGAAACAAAAGGGAGAAAGCATTTTAACTTAAGCAAAAAAATGTTACATAAGAAAGCTTTCTCTCAGGGACATTAAATTTACTAGCTAATTATAGCACCTACAGATTAATTTACCTTATAGTGCATCTAATTGACATTGACCAATGAGAACAACCTCTTTATTATATTTCAATTGTTTACTAAGCTGTAGTATTATGCGGTACTTCACTTGAAATAATGTATGCAACATAACATAATGTACGTAACATAAAAATTACATAGTAATTTAACTGTAGAAAGTGGAAAATTTATACGCCTTACCCGTGTACAAAATTTTACAAACATCAACATATAAATAAATTCTTTCAACATCGTACGCATGATCAGTGTCATGTATAACAGACATTTAGAAGAAACATATGTACAGATAGATTTATTAATTTAGATATTCTTCTGTGTACACAATTACAATGTTTACTACACCTTGTTTTACGAACCTTTAATAGTAAAACATAGTAACATTATGTGTAAATTCATTACTTTATTTGAAACTAGCTGTGCCCGCGACTACGTCCGCGTGGAACCTAATGCAAAAAAACTATGATTAATACAACCGTCTGTATGTATATCTGTTTATCTTGTATATTTGTAATCCGCCTCTCGAGATACGTGTGGTACTCAAAACCACAGTTAGCCATGCTTCAGACACCTGCTTATATTAATATGATCGTCATGCAGGCTCTCGAAACTATCAAATGAAACTTATAAATGAGCCGTTTGCTGTAAAACAGAAATAATGTCATTGCATGTTGCAATAATATTACGACAGTAAACCAATAAAAAGATAAATTTAGCGACATCTATTGTGAAAAAACGTATTCTGTTGTTATATATACTTTTCATTGCAATAATATTCCTAACGACAGAAGCCAATAAAACGATAAATTTATCGACATCTGTTGTGAAAAAATGTAGTCTATTATTGCTTCTAAAGACGTTCTTTTGTAACATTTATGTTTAATGAACAATTTTAGTTTCTATATTTTTTTAATATAAAAAAAGAATATTGGTATAATTGTCTTAAAATGTGATAAGATTTAATAACTTGTAATATTTACAACAAAAAATTAATTAGAAATGTACAAATTTAATCACAAACCTTATGCGATCGAAAAATAAAAACTATATTTTACTTATACAAAGTACAAAGTAAGTTATTCAATTTATAGAAATATGTAATATTTACAATTGGGCAATTTTTAGATTGTATATAATTATAGATATAGATTTAGAAAATGACGGTTGAGCGCCATCTATTTGCAATAATGCATATCAATTAATTACTGAACATCTTAGGTTTTTAATATTTATTTATGTGAAAATAAAATATTAACCATTTTTTTTTCGTTCCATGTCTTAGTAATGTAATACTGTGGCAATGTTTATTTATGTCATAAAATACCCTGGTTTTCAGATGAGGCTAAAGTCCATTTACTTATCTATTTTTCTCTCGTACTTAACTCCCGTCGTCATTAAAATTACAATAACTTTTGATAGAGTTAACCGATTTTAATGAAACAAAAATTTTATGTTGCACCGGAATATGTTTGATTATTTGCTTGTTGGTCTTTCATCAAAAACCTAGTACTTTACCAGTGATGCCTTTTCAAACCAACATACATACAGACAGACAGACATTTCTAAAAACTAATCGAAATGGGTTCTATTGCTTATTCCTAGACACCGGCAACAGTTTTTTTTTCAAAAATAAAAAAAGTACAGACACGTTGGATTTACATTATTATTGTATGTATAGAAGATGACCAAAGCTATTTCAAATATTAAAATTTAATGATTACTCTGTAAGAAGCCCTACTGAAAATAGTTTTGAAAGTTTGACGGCGACTAAATTTGGATATACTGAAATATGTCCAAATATTTAACAATTAAATGCATGTATATACTTATTGCTTAGATAAATTCATACATTAACTAGGATTCGTCCAAATCGACCAAAGCTTCTTATTTTATCCGATTCTGAACTATTTGTATCTTACGGCCTTTCACAAAACGCCTTCGAGTGAGCATAACGATTACATTTTATGTACCGGTAATAAAACCTTCAAAGAATCTCTTCATTTCTATCAGGAATGTATTATCAATCTAGTTATACTTGGTTCCATTTTCCGCAGAAATACCATATTTACACAGAACTTTTACGGAATAATTTATATACTTCTCGAATGATTTCCATGTAAAAATATCTCCTGGAACCCAAACAAATTCGTGCGACGTCTCACTGGAGTTCGAACGACGATCTCTATCGACTTATTATACAAATGGCCGATATCTGGGCAACAGTAACAATATCTTACCATGAAAAATTACGACTCAATAGTGTTGCGGTATCTCTTGGCTCCGTTCTACAATAAAATCGGTGCCTCATAGACCGTTTCCGATGTTTGTGATTCCCGACGTGTACTCGGTCTGATCTTTTACAAACGTACCAATTTCACCGAACGCATTTTCGGAGGGGGAATTGACGTCATACGGTAATAATTCCGTCTTTAGATCAGTACTACCCTCTATTACCTATTTGTCTTTAATCTAACTAATATTATGAATGCGAAAGAGAGTTTCTTTGTTTGTTACACTTTCACAACATAATTGTTCAACCGACCATCATAAAATTTTTGATATACCTTTTCCAGTGGTTTAATAGGGAGTGGGGCTCTCTGACGTTCTGACTGGTGCAGATGCTCATCGGCTATGGCTGTTTTGGTTAGTACCTGTACCAGATCGCTCGCAGGGAGCCGACCGCCACTTGCCACGAGTGTGGCGCTGAGGAAGACACCGCGCCGCACATACTATCTGAGTATGCTGCGTGGGAGGTGCAGCGCCGCACTCTGGCTGTGGTGGTGGGAGGAAATCTGTCGCTGCCGAGCGTGGTTGCGGCCATGCTCAGCAGCGAAAACGCCTGGACGGTGATGGCCTCCTTCTGCGAGGAGGTCATCTCGCAGAAGGAGGCGGCGGAGAGGGCCCGAGAGGCGGACCCTCTCAGCGGTCGTTTCCGCCAAAGGAGGGCCGGTGGAAGGAGGCGGCGATTTGCCCACCTCCTTCCACCTCCGTAGCCGGACCTGAGGGGATGGGCCGGGGGACCCATCTCTTAATTGCACAAGTTCGGCGGTCGAGGGTAGGTAGCTGGTCGTGTACCCAGTTTACCTCTCTATAAGGATGGAGCCTGGCGGCCATCTTTCGCCGGACTGACCGCTGGGGGCGGCATGGTGATAGCTCAGCATGATCCCATGCCGCTCCAATTTAAAGCGGTGGCCGGTACACCATGGGGTTTTAGTCGGTGCGAGTCGGACATAACCTATTCTCTCCCCCGGGAGGATGGGTATCCATAAAGGATTTCTTCACGTTAATAAAAAAAAGGGGTACAGAAAAGGATATAGATTTCTTTCCTTCCAGAAAAAAGTACTGCTCCCGAAGTATAATGTAGATTAACAAGAGCAAAGCCGCGGCTAAAAGCTAGTATCATTATAATCAGGTAAACTTTTTTTTTTGTAGAAGTGAATCCCTACAACTAATGACCCCATTTCAAACATTCTTTCAGTGATGGAAAGCTACGTTCTTCCTCACATTTATCCCTGGCATTATATTAGGTTTTATGTTGTAACTACCTGAACGATGTCGCAGATCGTTTCTAGCGTAATTATATAAACACGGAAAAGTACTTGAGACGATCTATGCTACGAATAAATGCAAATCTATATAAATACACAATACATTATATATCGAAACAATGTATCAAAAATGATACACGAATAAATATAAAATATGTATAACAAGTTATTGAAAACGACATTATTTTGCTGTCGATTATCTGTTATTCGTTATTATTGTTACCAATTACAATGGTTCAACGATGTTATCACAACGTGCGAACAAGCAAGCATTATGCAGCAAACAATATATGAAAGAGAGAGAACACTTCACGTTGCTCACACTTAAAGTCACGACATGAAAAAATAATATTCTACTCAATATTATAACATTATCAGAAACCGGAATGCGTATAAAACAGCAAAATAATAGGCAGCAGTTCATAACGACGAGCATTGTAAAATAACAGACAGTGTTATACGTTATTAATATATAACCGTTATTATCACCAATACGAGTAAATAAAAAAATGACTAATAATATGCAATATGAGCCGTCGATTTGTGTTTATTCATATATATTATCCTTTAAATTTATTATTTATTAAATAATAAGTTAATTCAGAGTAGAAGCAAAAATATATTAACATATTTTGGCCCGTCATTTAATTAAAAGAATACACACCAAAAAGTTTGATTAGAAAGTGGTGGTACACACAATATTTTTACAGGCAATGACTGTGCATAGCTTAATCTCTTTAGCCTTCTCACTGGCTGGCTATTAGTCTAATGGACCGTCGAAGCTCCCAATCGAACGGATCCAGGTTCCAAAGAAAAACAAAAGACTTTCCACTCTTTCTACTTTAGCTTTTCCTTTTAAAAAATACAAAATTTCTATTATAAAGGTAATAAAATAATTTACGCTTCAGTGTTCTTGTTATGTTTATATTGTATAATCAATAAAACTTTAACTTTTTAAATGCAATTCTATAACAAAGGCTTTTTTCTATTACGTATTGTTTAAATTCATATATAGACCTAACATTTTCGAGCTCTGTTGTTTTTTTTTTTTTGTTTTTTATATTATAGGGGGCAAACAAACAGGTGGGTCACCTGATGGTAAGTGATCACTGCCGTCCATAGACACTAGCAACACCAGGGGAGTCGCAAGTGCGTTGCCGACCTTTTAATATATGTGGGCCTCCGGCGCTCTCACTGACCGAACGAAACGCAACAGTGCAAGCACTGTTAATTCACGTCGGCTTTCTGTGAGAGGGTGATACTACCCCGGGCGAGCCGACCCATTCATGCTGAAATCAGTAATAGCTTCAGCGAAGCTCTACCACCTACATTATTTTGTTATTTATTGTTTTTATTAACCAAATAAATATATATAGAGACATGACGAAGCAATTTCAAAAACAGCTGTTTCATTTTAAACTAAGCATAGTTCACTTCTAATATGTTAACTATACAGCTGATATATCATACATGTATAGATATTTACCAAATAAAGAACTAACAAATATGTTCATGGCCAAATATTCAATTAAGTACGAGGATCGAACTCCCGAACTCGTGACTCGTTATTAGACCTCACGACCATTGCGTTATGAAGGCTTTTAACTTAGTACAAAAGGTGATCTATGTTAATTTTCATTTTACAAATTTAATAGTGACCACCCGCGGCTCTTTCTGCCTTTATTATGTTCATGTGTTTTTTTAATCTTACTCCAGACTTACGTGGACCAATTTTAAAGTATCTTTGTAAATGTGTTATTCTGATGTATAAACGATATTACCGTTAAGTTTCTTTTTTTTTCGATCTGACTACACCGTTGTTGGCTTATTAAGGCCGCTACAGTTTCACCGGACTACAACCGTTAAGTTTCATAAACACCCATTTAGTAGTTTTTGTGTGAAAGAATAATAAGCATTCGTCCATTCTCACAAAGTTTGTCGTTCATAAGAATAGTATTCCATACACTTATTATTTGATTCCAGAATATTTATTTCAACATGCCACTTAATTTTGTGTGCTAATGTTGTGAGCTGTGAGTAATGCTTACCCTTATTTGTATTATAAATGCGAATGTGATCTTACGTGAAAGAGTAATTAATAATTATCCATTCTCACACTTTGTCGTTTATACGAATGGGGTTTATACACTTACTTCTAAATAACTTATCATTTGATTCCAGAAGATTTATTTCAACATGCCACTTAATGTTGTGTGCTAATGGTGCGAGCTATAAGTAATCCTTACCCTTATTTATATTATAAATGCGAATGTGATCTTACGTGAAAGAGTAACAAATAATAATCCATTCTCATCCACTTTATCGTTTCTACGAATGGGGTTTATACACTTACTTCTAAATAACTTATCATTTGATTCCGGAACATTTATTTCAACATGCCACTTAATGTTATGTGCTAATATCTGTGAGTAATCCTTACCCTTATTTATATTATAACTTCTAATTTGACTTTGTTTGTTTGTTCATCATGAAATTTTGCATAGACGTTGTCAAGGGTACATACATAAAAGGACATACCTTTCATCCAGAAAACAAGTACTGTTCCCGTGAAATATGACTAATCTACAGCAACGCGAGTAAAACCGCAAGCAGAAGCTATACATATAAATAAAACTAAATTGTCTGCTGTTTCTCCGAATTAATTTCAGATAAACCTGAACCTATGCAACAAAACATTTTCACGAGGTTAACAGGTTAACAGCAGGTAATAACAACAAAATTGTATAAAATGGACTGCTGTTACCAGAATTCATTAGCTCCCATTTCATTCAATTGTATTAATCTAATACTAAAATGCTTTAGACACTACATGAAGAAATTCCTACGCCGAGTTAACAAACTACGCTTAAATTCAACAAGGTAACTTAAGTGCACATATGTAGTATAATTTATGTTTAGTTTCTCCTTTGTAGCGGCCTAAACTATTTGTATATTAAAGATAGTTTGTAGTTGTTTAATATGGCGTCTATAATCCAATTTGGAGATGCGTTGCCGTACGATAATCTATATGTATTATGAAAATATAATTCCTTTGAGGGTAAATCTGATGAGACTGAACATATCGGCGTAAAACTACCTATTCGATGTGGATTTTACGTAGTTGGAACTATTTTACCTTTTTTTTAATACATTTTAATTATTTAAAAGCGATTTATTAAAAATATTAACTGATAGCCGAAATGCTCTTCAGCACCTAGTTAAATATGCCACTGGTTATAGAGGCGTATCAGTAGCATATAATATTCTAAGCCATATCGTTAGGCAACAGTTTGACAGCCAGTGTATGATATTGCAATGGATTCCATCTCATGTTGGTATTAAGGGGAATTAAGAAGCTGACCGTAGTGCAAAGTTAAGATCGACGCACGGTATATTGAAGGAGGCTAAAGTAAATTACTAGGAAAGGAGTTACTGTAGGTGGTAGAGCTACGCTGAAGCTGTTACTGGTTTCAGCATAAATGGGTCGGCTCGCCTGGGGTAGTACCACCCTCTCACAGAAAGCCGACGTGAAGTAACAGTGCTTGCACTGTTGCGTTTCGTTCGATCAGTGAGAGTGCCGGAGGCCCACATATTTAAAAGGCCGGCAACGCACTTGCGATCCCTCTGGTGTAGCTAGTGTCTATGGACGGTGGTGATCACTTACCATCAGGTGACCCACCAGTTCGTTTGCCCCCTATAATATAAAAAAAAGGATGTCAAAATTGAAAGAAATTTGTTATAATGATTACAGTGTCAGCCTCTTCATATACCTTAGTTTAACAAATGCAATTTAAATCGACAATATGTCAAAATAGCGTTAAGACTTCGTTCAGGGCATTATCCATCAGGAAGTTTTGCACATCTAATGAAGAAAGCGGAGTCACCAAACTGCAACTTATGCGGTAAATTTGGTGATGTGCATCACTTGATGATGGAGTGTGCCAAGAACAGCATCGAAACAGAGTCGTTGATGAGTATTGAGTGTTAATTGCCAAAAACATCAGTATTTGTCACAGCATTTTGGCAGAACCCTGTTCGGAAAAAGTATTGATGTTGTATGACTTTGTAATAACATCTTATCAACGGCTCTCCTGTTGAAGCTCGAAAGAATGGGAAACAATGGAGCTGATATATTCAATAGAATAAGAGCTCCTAAATATAAGATAAAAAAAACAGTATACCTTAATCATTTTGATCAAATTAAATATTAAGTTTTATTTATAATCTGTTTTAATTCACACAATTAAAGACATTCATTTTAAAATACTGTTTCCAACGAATTTGAATTATTAAACAAACGCATATTTCAAGGGCTATAAATTTGACTAGTTTTATATGTAAGTAAGAGAGCCGTTCGTGCGACGGACGTGTATTTATTTATGGGCGACATCGGCTGGGCGGTGCTGTCGACGCGACACCATCGACTCAAGTGAGGTCAAGTGAGACGACGGGTGAAATTATTTCTTCCCGAGCTTTTTCAGAGCTACCCGTCAAGTGAACGCTCCGGGGAATGGTTGTTGAGGAATTTTATTTCACTTTTACAGTGGTTGCACTTTCGTCGGACGCGTTTAAATTGAAACATTTAACTGTCCGGGATTCGATAGTGAAATTATTTGAAATTCCACCGATATCGAGCACTTGATTTTTATTTACAGTTTAATAAGTGGTCGTTTTTAAATTAAATATATATTTCTATTTTAATACATTCCTATAGTATCCATTACACATAATATCTATAATATGTAGTCACAAAATCATACTATTCAAATAAAAAATGGTTACGATACAACTTAAGAGCATTGCCCGAGCTGTGAGGTGTTTCATAAATAACGTCACCATTTTTTATGTTACTATGTATGTTGTATACAGAAAAAAAACACCTAACGTCACATAGAATCGTTCATCGGTTTTAACTTATAAGAGCGAAAAAAAAAAATAATAGTAAAAGGTTCACTTTCGTTAATTTAAATGAAATAATAGATGACATACAGTGATAAAAGAAATTAAGACAATGAGAATATATATATATATATATTGTTACTGCAAAAATGTCCGAATAATAGCAATGCCTGTTGATGGTCACACGCATCGTTATGGCATGCAGTAAAAAAAAATATTGAACGAATTATTTTTTTGATAATATTAATGTTATCGCAAGTTAATTGTAAATTAATTGTAGTATTTTGAATTTGCTGTATTTATTTGTAGCTTACAAGGTT
Source organism: Antheraea assamensis (assembly GCA_035772565.1). Taxonomy (NCBI): domain Eukaryota; kingdom Metazoa; phylum Arthropoda; class Insecta; order Lepidoptera; family Saturniidae; genus Antheraea; species Antheraea assamensis. The sequence continues at coordinate 985,924 of JAQQSE010000022.1, read as the reverse complement.
AAAAAAATATATTTTTATCAACCGTTCCTCGGTAATTATAAGTTACCTTTATTGGCAAGTCAATTAACGAAATTAATTTGATTGGTACGTCCACGAGGACATAATTACATGTTATTATTAATTCTGTTTGATCAGCAACGTGAAAGTACTTACAACAATTATCTTGTTTATAACATATTTTGTTCCAGATATAAATAAGAACATTTCTTTTATTTGTGTCGTGCATGGATCGAAAATGATGTAGTAACTACAAAAGTACATCAGAATCGCGAGTATTGCCGTTACATTCTAACGTGCTTATTTGCCACATAAAAGAACGAGACAGCTAACATTACTCCTGTCCATATCGGAATATCTTTTAATGAAATACAAATGTTTAGAAAAATATCTCAAAATATTGCAATATAATTTTAAATTATAAGGTAGTATTTGCTAATAATCAAATTATATTAAGGTTTAAATCATTATAAAGCCGCTTATTTATTTAGTTTGCAGAATCATTAATTAAGGTGTGATTCGAGAAACAGAACAGAATGTAACCGAATGATATTCATCAAAAATAAAAATAAATATGTACGATAAATGTGATGAATTGGTTAATTAATTATCGTTCGTAAAAAAATTTCGAAAGTTCCATCAATAACGTTTGTACGCAAATTAACGTAACTACGAGTCACTCCCGTCTGACCCCTCTAAGCTGGAATTCTCCTAATAACTTTTGATGTTCCGGCTTTCGTTTACAGCGGCGATTTTCAGACCAATTCCCGTTAGGTACCGTCGACTGCGTTTAAACGTGGACAATTCGTTCGTGAATAGTTTATATATAGTTCAACTACAGTTCGCAGTAATCAACCGATTCAATTTTCACATACAACAACACTGAATAAAATGAGAGCTTTGTGAAATTTCGAAGTAATAAATTATCAAATTCGTTATTATTTTAGAGTAACTTTTTAAACTTGATTACTTACGATATAAAAATCCTTTTACTGTCTCATTTTCTAAAGAAAGGCTCATGAGAAGAAGTTTTCCAATTATTACCTAAAACAAGTTTTTCATCCTAAGATATTATAAAAGGTAACGTATATCTGTCTGTTCGTTAGTATGCTTAGAACCTCAAAAACCACGAAATTGATTTTCATGTTTTTTTTTTTATTTCGAAGTGTATTATCTTAGACCTTAGTATATGTTTTATTACTTTAAATATTTATGTGAGTTTCAAAGTATATTATGTTGGTACAAAATGGCTTCCACTATATTTTATGTAAACTATTAAATGTTAGTAATAATTATAAAGCAGCGACCAATTGTTGATGAAACGAAAAAATTGCCAAAAAAATTCAGCTGTATAATAAAGATTATACTGTTCACATTGATATAACCTGACTGTAGCGGCGTTTGCGTAAGCACACTACTTTGTATTGTAGACTTAATGAAACGAAAACTTTGTGATTTATTGATTTTAATATCGTTTTACAATTTTAATGTGTGCGCGCGATTTGAATCTAGTAACGAAGTGAAGTTTGTGCGGATGCAACTTCATGTCGCTGTCCTAGAAAGTTTCGTTCCGAAACATGCCCCCGGCCTTGAAAGCACTAGCTTTCGACGGTTTGCACTTCGTTGTAGCCTGCGGATGATTGTCCTCCTGAACCACTTACTGGATCTTGTTCGACGAGTGGACAAATTTTTGTATAGGCTCGTCGTATATTGCCTGCTGATGTGCGTATTTCTGCCACCCTGGAGACACCATCCTTACCAGGAATAGTATGTGTAATACGACCCAAGTGCCATTTAAGTGGTGGAAGGTTGTTATCCTTTATAACAACTAAGGTACCGGGTTGAAGTTCTGCCGTCTGAATGCGCCATTTTCCTCGAACCTGTAACTCAGAGACAAACTCTTTCGCCCAGCGCGACCAGAAATGTTGTCGGATTTGTTCTATGAGCTGGTAACGTGAGAGACGATGCGTGGGTGTTTCTGTCAAGTCAGTGCAAGCTGGTGCAGTGAGCGGCCGACCAACCAGAAAGTGTCCAGGGGGAGGAAATCATTAGGGTCAGACGACATGGGACTGATAGGACGGGAATTAAGGACAGCTTCTACCTCTGCAAGCACTGTGCTTAATTCTTCAAATGTAAGATGTGCGTTACCGACCACTCGGCGTAAGTGGTACTTACATGATTTTACCCCCGCTTCCCATAGGCCACCAAAATGAGGAGCATAAGGTGGGATAAAGTGAAACTGGATTCGTTGTCCAGAAGCGTACTCCTTTATGTCAGGACCGCAGTTAGATAAAAACTGAGCAAATTCGTTCATCAAACCCACAAAATTTTTGCCATTGTCGGAATAAATGTCACTTGGCTTGCCGCGACGAGATATGAATCTTTTTAACGCGTGTAAATATGAATCAGTGGAAAGGTCGCCAACAAGCTCTAAATGTATTGCTCGAGTAACAAAATAGATAAATAAACAAATGTATGCCATTGTAGTTTTTGCACCTCTGCCTTTTCGATTCAAAATGAATAATGGTCCTGCGTAATCTACTCCGCAACGTAGAAATGGATAAGTTTCAGTAATTCGTTCCTTAGGTAGGTTACCCATCAGAGGAGACAGTGTTTTCCCTCTAAGGCGTTTACAGGTGATTCAATCGTATACCACCTATCGAGCTAAGTCTCTACCACCTATTGGCCACCATAGTTCGCGCAAATGATACAGTAAAGCCTGTGGAGCTGCGTGCATTGTTTGTTTGTGTTCATAACGAAACAATAGCTTCGAAAAGTAGTGTTTATCTGATATTAATATTGGATGTTTTTTCTTATAATCAAACCCTAACGCATTCTGAATACGGCCACCTACGCGTATAATTCCACAGTCATCCATAAATAAATTTAATTTAGATAATTTGTGATTATATTTTAAAGCGATACCATTCGAAAGTAACTGATATTCCTTAGGAAACGACTCGAGTTGACACATCTTGACTAAGGTTACTTCCGCAGTGTTTAATTCATCAACACTGAGAATTGTGTCTGAACGTGAATTATTTATGTTACGCGTATTATATACGAAACGTAACATGAATGCTACAGCGCGTCGCATACGATTATATTGTGAAAAACGAGTAAATGGAAAGAAACGAGACTCAGATGAATTGTTATCGATGACTAGAGAAATTATGTTTGATTTTACTTCTGGTAACTGTTCGATGTTATAGTCGACTTCAGTTATTATTTCCGAACTGAAATCAACATTTTGTAGGAACTCCGGTCCATTCCACCATATTGACGAGGAAGAGAGATCTTCCAGGCTGACTCCGCGCGATAACAAATCAGCAGGGTTTAATTTACCGTTAACATGACGCCATGGTAGTTCCTTTGTCAATTCATGTATTTCGGCTACCCTACCTTGAACAAATACCTTTAATCGATTAGGTGCCATTCGTAACCATCCTAACACGATTGTTGAATCCGTCCAAAATACTATTTTATCGAAGCTAGTATGCAATGAATTACAGACTTTATTGTACAGTCTAGCACCTAGTAAAGCGCCACACAATTCAAGACGTGGTATGCTAATAGTTTTCAGCGGGGCAACTTTGCCCTTAGCGAACAGAAGTCGTACTACGACTGAATTATCTATGTTCACCGTGCGAACATACACACAAGCGCCGTATGCTGCTTGTGAGGCATCCGTAAATATATGCAACTCTTTATTCCTGGGTTCGCTACCCATGATGTGCCGAGGTATATGTAATTTATCTAAAGCTGTGAGAGATAAGACAAACTGGTTCCATATACGTTCAATTTCAACGGGAACCAGATCGTCCCAACCTATTTTCAGTAACCATAACCTTTGTAACAATATTTTTATTATAATTATTGCGGGACAAAGTAAACCTAACGGGTCATAAATTTGTGAGACATTAGATAAAATCACCCGCTTAGTTATTGTATTTAGACTATTATGAATTTTCAGATATATATCGAAATAAAAGTTATCTTGTAAGTTATTCCAACCTAAGCCTAACATTTTAGAACTAACACTTTCGTTCAATACAAGATGCTTTGACTCGTCATTTACAGTATCAAAGTTATAAATCCATTTTCTGAGAGTAAAACATCCCCTTTGGAGAACCGACTGAACTTTATTGCATAATTCTAACAATTTTAATTTACTATCATGACCAGTTAACATGTCATCGACATAGAAATCTTCATCAATAACTCTCTGAACATTAAAGTCAGTACACTCGGAAGACAGCTGTTTTAAACATCTGACACTTAGATATGGCGCGGAAGCTGTGCCGTAGGTAACAGTATTAAGTTGGTACATGCCTAGCGGACTCGTTGGATCTTTACGCCAAAGAATCATTTGTAAATTACGTTGATTTTCGTCAACTAGGCAAAGGCGGTACATCTTTTCGATGTCTGCGCATGCAACGAATCGATGTTGTCTAAACCGTAATAGAATCGCGATTAAATCACCCTGTATTGCCGGGCCAATCATCTGTATATCATTGAATGATTTCCCGGTGCTAGATGAAGCACTAGCATCGAATACGACGCGTAATTTTGTACTCGTACTATGTTCGTGAAATACGCCGTGGTGCGGCATGAAATAACAGGGCGATTTATGAGAGAATACCCGCGTCATGTGGCCTAACTCCTCATATTCTTGCATAAAATCTATGTACAGCCGCCTGTAATCGGCTGAACGTTGTAATCGTTTTTCTAAAGCGTTAAATCTGTGTTCAGCATGAGTATACGTATCACCCAAAACGTCAGGTGAATGATTCAAGGGAATGCGTACACAAAACCTTCCTTCTTGATTGCGCGTAGTAGTATGAAGAAAGTGATCTTCACATGCACGCTCTTCCTGAGTTAGCGTGTCCCTGACGTTGGGTATTTCTTCAAGCTCCCAGAACCTTCTTAGTTGTGACTCAAGCGTATTAATAAAGTTACAATGTATGTATTTTGGTTTTTGTGCGTTAATTAATAAAGGGCCGGAAATAATCCACCCTAGTTCAGTATTAAATAAATAAGGACCACTAGGTAACCTAAATTTGCCATTACCTAATAACTCCCAAAACTTATCAGCGCCAATTAAAATATCAATGTTTTTATTATTCAAAAACTGCGGATCGGCCAATTGTATGTCGTTTGGAATACATAAACTATCGCTTAAATGACATATGTTTGGTTGTGTATTAGTTATTTGTTTCAACACAAAACATTGAATATGCATTGTATATGTATTTATACAAGATTTAATTTCAATCTTACACGTTTGAGAAGACTGTATCACCGTATCGCCTACGCCTCTAATTTCATGAGTGGACTGTATTAATTGTACATTCAACAAATCACAAAATGATTTGGTTATAAAACATCGCTGACTACCATTGTCAAGAAGTACGCGCGCTTTATGATAGGTGCCGTACCTATCGGCTACTTTAACAACAGCTGTAGATAATAGAACGGTCGAATATGATGAGTTAATGCATCGCGTTTGCATGTGTGCATTGTTTGCTTGTATATGCGTAAATTTCGCTGGTGCGGAGTCGCTTGCGAGGGTATGTGTCGATGAAACAGTCCCGCTGTCGGCCGAGTACCCTATCGTGGTCGTGGTCGGCAACGTAGTATGATATGCAATTGAGCTGATGTTGTTATTATTATTTCGTGTATTGTCTTTATGAATTAGTGTATTATGTTTTTTGTTACACTTTCTACACGGACCGAACTTGCAAGTATCAACCGTGTGTCCAGCGCGTAAACAGTTCTCACATAACTTATGTGTATTGATAAAAGTTAATTTTGAGTTTAGATCAAAATCTAAGAACTGTTGACATGCGTAAAGAGAATGATCTGCCGTACACGGTAAGCATGTTTTAGTCCGAGTAACACGGTGTTCGCGCGGCTTATTGATGGATACATTACAGCGTGAAGTTTGTGAATATGGTTTTGAGATGTTATGTTTATAATCTGAAGTGTTTTTATTATGTGATAGTTGTAATGTTTCCAGTGTGTCGGCTCGGTCTTCTAAAAAGTGAATAATGTGTGTTAGTTTTAAGGACGTTTTGATATCATTCTTGGATAAAAATAAAGATTTATAATTCTCCCACTCACGTTCTGTGGTTCGATCTAATTTTGACACGATTATGTAAATAATTAGTGTATCCCAGTGTTCCGTGGGTTCGCCGAGGATTTTTAATGAACGTAAGTTTTTTAGAATGGTTTCTATTAATTTTCTTAAGTGTACGGATGACTCTTTAGTTAAAGGCTGTAGTGTAAATATAGTTTTGACATGATTGTATACTAATAATCTACTGTTATTATATCTATTTAGCAATAATTCCCAGGCAACCATATAATTTTCAGATGTAAATTCTAATGCCTCAATGATAGACTCTGCACTACCTTTTAGTGAGGATTTTAAATAATGAAATTTCTGTATATTGCTTATTTCTTTAGAATTGTGTACTAAAGATAAATACATATCTCGAAACTCTAACCACTGTTCAAATGAACCGTTAAAAGTAGGCAACACGATAGTAGGCAATTGTACAGACTTTAAAGTACCTGTATTTAGATTAGACGATTGATCAGTGCTATTAATGACCTTTCCACTGTTTAGCGTTAGTTCGGCCTGAGCTATAGTGCTGTAAAAACAATCTTCAAACAATTCGCGTTGGTTTAGTTGATCCTCAAGATCAGCATCAGAAACATTTTCTTCTAGTTTGGTTTGAAGATCGTTAAATTCGGCAAATAAGCTGTTGGCACCTTGGACACGTAATTTTAAATCTATTAACTTTTGTGGCGATAAAGTCTCGTTTTTGTCAAAGGCATGTATATAATTTGTGAACTTAGTGAGCCTGCCTTTAATTATACCGCGTTTGCGAATAAGTTCACGGACAATTTGCTCAGATCTATCATCACTAGCATGGGTACTGGGAGATTTAGTTCTAGATTTATCACTGTTAATATTTAACGACATTTTGGTGACTAAAGGATAGCGTAGGTACTCACGTTTGAAGTAGGACCACAGAGGCCGGCAGATGCTAGCTGCGGCAAACTGGCAGCTCGATGGCTAGAGAAACGTAAGCACTGAAAGCAGTAGGAAAGCACGGTATTAGAGAAGAGAAATGAAGAAGTCTGGGAATAAGATGGGATGGTTGATTGTACCGAGTGTGCGCTATGCTCGTATTGTCGTCCACCTCAGGTTATTCTTGCTTCTTCTTGCAGATCCCCTTCAATAATTCGAAAATTTCAAATTGAAACGGTCCGTTGGTAGCGTCGGTACCGTAACGGTTTTCAAAGGTCGCTTGATTCTTCGTAATTTCTTTTTTCCGTTCGGCTCGGAGGTCCAGCATGTAGCGGCGTTTGCGTAAGCACACTACTTTGTATTGTAGACTTAATGAAACGAAAACTTTGTGATTTATTGATTTTAATATCGTTTTACAATTTTAATGTGTGCGCGCGATTTGAATCTAGTAACGAAGTGAAGTTTGTGCGGATGCAACTTCATGTCGCTGTCCTAGAAAGTTTCGTTCCGAAACACTGACAAAACAAACTCAGAAAATTATATGCTATACAAGACGTTAAATTAAATTGAATTAAAATCCGTCAACATATTTAAATATATTAGTACTTTGCGGTATTCAGTTTGGCCGTATTACCGGTAATAAATATTGCGTAGCAAATATCATCACTACATATTATAAAACAAAGTCGTCCGTCGCGTCTGTCCGTCTGTCTGTTTGGATAAACTCAAAAACTACGAAACAGATTTAATACGGTCTTCACCAATAGATAGTGTAATTCACGGGGAAGGTTTAAGTATATAATTTGTTAAGGTTCTTTTTTTGTAAATTGGTTGACATATAATGATAATTGTTGAAAGAATCGCAAAAAGTCAAGCCGTCTAGGGGCTTTCGTCGAAAACGCTGCCCTGTAATCCCTATGAGATATAACAAAACAGTGCATACTCATACATGTGCATACATTGATGAAAAATTGCATACTTTTTGCCGCAAGAGATAGATACGTCACAAGCCGAACGCTTAGGCCGAACGCGCCTTTCTATCGCTTATTCCGCGCTCTCACGGCTAAAGCTCAGGCGGAACGTGACAATCAGTCATGCTTTTACGTGCTTGCTGCAGGCGTTCATCTAATTATAAAACGTTATCACGTTAAAAATATGTCGAATACTTTTTTCAAATGCAGTCTATGCTATAGTAGATCATACAAATGTATAACATATATTTCTTACTCAACGTAAACGATATATATAGACATATATATAATGCTTAAGTTATATTTTTAGCTTTTCGCTTACCTTGAAACGGCTTGTTTATTTTGTATTACGGCAACACGCCGAACAGGGTAGGTACGCATCTAAAGAGGAAATTTCATGCGCCAACGAGCGCTAATGTTTTTATTGAGAACGTATAGGGGGAAAATTGGATCCGTTTATTTTTACAGCCGGCCTGTGTATACACTGATTTTACTACGCTATTTATATGTGAAACGGTAGCATACTATGAAGGATAAAAATAAATTTCCTATCAAGATAAATTCTATATCATTATGTGGAGTGATTACGTCATTCTATATTTTATGATACATCATACAATATTCGTAGAAATTATTCTAATAACTTGTTCGAAGAAATACAGATTCTGATCTTTCATATGTATGTTTTATGTATTTCAGGAAAATACTTTGTAAGGCATCCCTTTGTATGTTTATATTTATTGGTTATAAAACCTTAAGAGTTACATAGACCGTCAAAATCTAAATAGATTATGACTTACATCAGGCGCTTGCAGAAGTCAATTTTACGGACATTTTAAAACGTTCATAAATTAACTTTTCTAATGAAATTAAGGTAACACACTAACTACCCTTTGCTACTAATATATATCTAAACTATAATCAAAAATTGAAGCGTTGATTAATGCCCTAGTTAATCCTCGAAAGGTTATACTGTAAAAGGGGTTTAGTGAATAAGACACGGGTAATAATAGAAAGCCAAAATAACAACAGAAATAATAAAACGAGGCCACTATTAATCGAGGTAAAGCAGCGGTTTGTTAAAGTCAAATTCAAGATAATCCATTCGACGGAATGAAATTGAAATGCATCACTTTTCGTGGTATCACTCTCGCGAATGACGAGAAGCTCTCGGGTAGTGGAAATGTAACATTGAAACCATACCATGGTAGTAGGGTATGGTGGTACCACGCTGAAATTGAAAATCTATCACCAAGCACTTACAGGCGTGTCCGCCAGCTGCTCTGAAGATTCAGTCCCCCGTCCCCGTCTACACTTAGCGTGTATATATAGCATCTTAGACCATATTATCATTTAACATCAGGTGAGATTGTGGTCAAACGTTTATTGATATAAGTGTAAAAAATTAAACATACAACACAAAGGCATTGACGTTGCCTACAGGTTAATAAACTTTTAAATCACCACTAATGTAATCCAAAACCAGCATACGGAAATACATCTAATGTAAATATGTGGCAGTTAAATTTAAATATTAAATTAAAACTCAAACATGCAAGTAATCTGTTACCGGCGTACACAGTGAGTTTACATTTCGTAATTAATGCGCTTCGCTGGTCCAGGATATGCATACCGCTGCACGTTGAGACCATGAATCATTTTATATGCATTGGTTATTTTCAGAGTGCGAGGCGAACCAACAAAAAGGCACGAAGATAAAAGGCCGTCGGTGTGGAGGCTGAATGAGAAACGAAAATGTTTCCGCTCTGCATGCAGACTTTACGTTCTTTGTATTATTTTTTTTTTTCAATTCATTTTACACGGTAGATCTATGTGTTTCTCTCCAATTAAAGTGTTTTTTTTTTTGTTGGCTACTGTGAACATTTGGGATACATTGTACTGAAAGTTGTAGTTTTACTTCCACTTTTCGAATTAGTTACAGAAACTCTGATAACCTGATTATGAACAAGCGTTCAATTCATTGCGTAATTTTATTCACAGAAAGAAATTATATATTCGTGAAAAATATCAAAATAACTTCGTAAGTGCCGTACTTCAATTGGATGATATAGAATACTTTGTACGGTTATACCTAATATTTGCAAATAACTTTCGGCAAAGCTAAATTTAAGTGTCAATTTTAATAGTTCTTCAGCAATTAAATTAACAAATTGCATAGACTGTGGAACTTTTCAATCACCTAATGTTAGATTCAATTATGTATAAATAAAAATGGTATGCAATTGCATCACTTCAGTACGGCTACACCGCCCCTATTTGGCCAATTCTGTTTTGTTGTATTTTTAGTTGTCAGGACAAGGTTGGAATGTATCTTTGGAAAAATCGTACAGGAATGTAAAAAAATTGGGTTAAAAATCTCCATATAAAAATGAATCATTGAGTAATACAAAATCAAAATATACTTTATTTAATTTAGGCCCTAAGAAGGCGCTTATGTACGTCAAAATTACCATCGGTTCGGAGAACAACCCAGTCATCGAAATAAACCGGCAAGAAACTCGATCGCGTTTATCCTTTAACATAAATAGATGCATACTTCAAATAAATTACACGTTACAATCGTAATTAATGGCTGCACAGAGAGGAGTCAATTCCAAACATCACCATCGTTCACATATTGATCCACTCTAAAATAGCCCTTTGACACCAAAACCCACTTGACATGGCGCTTAAATTTATAGTCCGGTAAATCGGTAACATGCTTTGGGACTTTGTTATAAAATCTGACACTATTACCTAAGAAACTATTACTGGTTTTACTGAGTCGAAAACATGGGACGACCAGAAAACAGTAGAGAGTTTTTCAAAGTTGCTCAGTTGCCATTTTCTTTCATTACATGATAGTATTGTAAAGGAAAGAGTTGGTCAAATTTTCGTCGTTAATATACTTATGCGAAGTCGGGGCGAGCCACTAATCTGTAATACATATGACCTACGATTATATTAAATAATATTACCAATGATGACATTTCAGTAAAACTTTGTTTCAAACCATTACATAACCAACCTTGATTATCATCAGAAAATTTCCTCTTTGATATATAGAATATCATAAGTATTATATTGTTTCATAGTACCAATAAAACAAACAAGTAAAGGAGCACGTATCCCACAGCGAGCTATAAATGCATCGTCATAACCATAAACTGACCGGGTAATAAGGCGGTCGAGCGTTTGCGTTAATCCCACATGTGACCGATGAGGGTGTTCCACGGACCGACCACACTTGTGAGATTAAAATTAGTAATTTACACTATACCATACTATATTATGTAGAGTGGGGTTTTGATACAGTTAGTTATTATAAGTGATTTAGTTAGAAGTTACTACTAATTAAACCCTCGGCTGATTTTTTAAGACCCAGATCTCAAAACGGCGGAATATTTTTTTATTTATTTATTTTATTTTACGTAAAAATTATAATTGTACAATACTTAATTTGTTATTTTTCAAAGTTTTGTAATTAATCAAATATTTCTTTAAGCTTATGCTACCAACAGTTTGTTGACCTGTGCCTAATGAGGTCTACATTCGTTTGTATGGAACGTAAACCTTTATAGTTTTGAACATTTTAGGGTTTAACTAACACTGGTTTACCTAGAATTTTAAAAAACAAACCCAATTTAGTTATACCTTAGAAAATACTTTAAATAATGTATGACAGAATAACAAAATCCCGAATTAGAAAAATAAATGTAGTAGGGGCTTACTCGAAAATATCGAATTTATAACAAATCCATAAAATTTTAACATTTTGAAATACCTTTAATAATCTAATAATCTTATGTCAAAATGTACATAATGAGATTCTGAGAGTATTACGAAAAATGTTGCCACGAGAAAAAAGTATATATTTTTCAGATTTGAATTTTTTTGAGCTTCTTAGACACCTTAAATATATTCAATCAATCTAAAATTTAAAATGGATTCCTGTATTAAGGAAAAAAAATATTTTCGTACGAGACTTACAAATTGTGTCACCTTAACATAAAGTGTACATTTTTTTTATCAAGAGAAATGAACCTTAATGAGACAGATGTCAAGATATTGTTAAGTGGAAAAGAATTATTTACCATTTACTTTTTATTATCACATTTTAATAACGAAATACTTTTTAAATTATTTTACCTTCAGAATACATGAAACAAACTTATTTTTCTTCTCATTTTTTTTTATTTTTTCGAAGTGACTAATACTGTGGCTTAAAGGCCGCTACAGTTTCATCGAAATAGGATTTTCTTCCCATATCTAAACTCTCTCAATACATATAACAATGTTTTTTTTTTAACAAAACAGTTGCTCAATATTTACCAGCTTATTAATTTTAATATTCTTTCATTATTCAACCGAAATTACTAGACAATTTAAAACATTCAACTCAGGTACAACTGATTATGCGTGATCACGAATTTGACCCAGCGGGTACAGTGGTAGCTTGTATAATATACTAGATGACCCGGTGAACTTCGTATCACGTATATATATATTCGTATAAAATATGGTCAAAACTTATTACAATTTTTTTAACATTATAAATGCAACACAGTTATGCACGTAGTCAATTTAAACTTTGCTGATTTAATTTATATTTTGTCTTTTTTTGCAGTGCGTAAAGATTTCTGAACGCACCTATAAATATTTGACAAACGAATGACAATTTTATATTTGTAAAATGACAAAAGACATCAAATGTTTCATAACCAGGAAGATTTAGTATTGGAAAATTAAATAGTCCTTTTCAGTATTTTGCTTTGCTTATTATTTATGTATCTAAACGTTTACATCTTTCCTGAAATTCCACAAATATTTCAAGATCAAAATTAGCCAAATCGGTCCAACTATCCTCGAGTTTTATAAATAATAAAAAACACAATTCAATTTTCAAATATAACACGTTGCTATCTACGAAATATTTGACGTCTTTTGTCATATTACAAATATAAAATTGTCATTCGATTGTCAAATAGTTATAGGTGCGTTCAGAAATTTGTCTTTTTCATAGCTGTACTATGAGGTCCGATCTCTTTGGTATGTTTTGTTCGAATGCAAAACAGTTCTGTTTCAGAAATAAAAATAGTAAATGAGAAAGCTTTAAATTAATTAAATGCATAACTGTGTTGCATTTATAATGTAAATAAAAATGTTGTATTAAATTTTGACCACACTTCACACAAGTATATGTAAGTAATACGAAGTTCACCGGGTGATCTAGTATATATTATATATATACTGTGCTTAGACGTAAATACACAAACAATGATGATACAATTCCAGTACGATCAATCACAGCCGTGATGTATGAGTGTCGGTATCAAAGAAAGAACTGAATCACGGCGAACGCTGTGAAAAACACAGCTGAATTAATACACTCGCGTCGCACAATAGAAAATGATATCTCCGCTTCCAATATCAATTAGTAATGGCTTTTTTGTTATGTATCGTTAGTCAGGACAGCCATAAACTATACTAATATTATAAAGCTCTTCAGATTGGTTATTTCTTTGTTTGCTTACATAAACTGAAATTGGAAAACATATCTCTGCATTTTGTATCTTATTAGCTGATACCCGCGACATCGTCTGCGTTGTTTATTATCTTAACAATATATTTTATGTACAGAGAAAAATAAATTGAAACCAAAAAAAAATCTTCTGTTTACCAAATTTTTTTGTATCCGTTTACTTTTCCACAACCTCCCTTTCACGTAACGCAGTATTTGTCAATATCGTACTTTCTAAAAACTATAGTAACTTAACATTAAATGAAGATATAATGATTAATTTTTGGTAAAGTCTAAATTTCTAAGAAGCAAAAAAAAAAAACATTGACTGAAATCTATCAAATAGTTTTTGTGTAATACTCGCACAATGGCAGCCCTTTGTCATTTTTATTTATTTACATTAATTGAGGTAAGTTGACTTAGGACTATGATTCTTAGGAGCGGAGCAATTATTATACAAAGTATAGTTCAGAAAGTTCTCGAAGCAAGAAGGAAGTAGCAGTGTGAGTGAGCCACAAGGCGCACCGCAGGATTCTCGAAGCCGCAAGCAATAGCACGGAATTCAGGGCTTGAGGACGTGTTGCCTGCACGACGAGGACAGATTATTACCGTAAAGAGTCGAACCATAAATGCCTGTGTCTGTGCGGTTCCAATACGTAAATGTTTCCTTGCACAGCAGTCCTGATTTGTTTGTTATTATAGAAATAGGAAAGTATGCGAACTTTATATCTGTTTTATCGTATAATGATAAGTATTAATTGCAGATTATACAATCACTGTAGTATGTCTTTAAAAAAGTTACGATAATTTTGGTGAGGCTGACAGTAATTTCTGAAGTGATAAGGGCCTAATTGTAGCTTGTTAGAACATCATCTCGATTGGTATAATCCCACAATAATCCTGAGATTTGCTGAAGAAACGATCATAACAAAGGCGTGTGACAGTAATTGAAGTCATGGAGAAGATTTTTGTGTGATCCATTTTACTAAAATTCGCCACTAGGTAACGCTAAGTTACATTTTCTTCTTAGTCAAATTTATATTGTGATTTAAAGCCGACAAATTCATGGGCGGTAATTAATATATATCGTATGACAGCTTATCAGATACCAAGAGCACTAAACATGCCTATCAAAATCTTCATTAAGTATCCTCCTCTCAAAGAAGTAATTTATAGAAAATTCATGACTTTTTAACACATATTTGTCTAAGTATAATATGTTACATATAATAAAATATTAAGTAAAACACTAACTAGACGATGGTAAGCCAATAAAATTGTGATTGTTCTCCTTTTACAAAGTTGAACTACGTAGGAACCGTTCGATTGGGAGCTTCAACGGTCCATTAGGCTAATAGCTGGCCAGTGAGACGGCAAAAAGAGATTAAGCCGCGCTCAGTCATCGCCTTTCGTTACAGCTATTAATTGATAAGCGAACTTCTGAATAGGATTACTTTAAAAGTACGGTGTCCCATATTTTCTGTACTTCTCAAAAGGTTTCTTAAAAAACGTTATCTTTAGATTTCTACTATCTAAGTATAAAAAAGAAATTTAGCGGAACAAAACCTTTTTTCTTTTTTATTTACGTAGGGAAATCCACCATGGACACGCCACCCTCTCGGGGGAGGGAGTGGGTAATGTGAGACTCTTACTCACAAAACCCCACGGTGTACCGGCCGCCGCTTTGGTTGGAGCGACATGGGGCCGAGCAGTCCTATCACCATGTCGCCCCAGCGGCTAGCCCAGCGGAAGGTGTGCGCCAAGCGTCGTCCTAATAATGGCGGGCACGCTGGGTACACACCAGCCACCCCCTCCTCATCAGCTGTACCTGTGCAATGGGGAGATGGCCCTCCGGCCCATACCGGAACAAAACCCTTTTTTTTTTTTATTATTATAGTGGGGAGATCCCTAACGGATACCCATCCTCCCGGGGGAGAGAATGGGTTATGTCCGATTCGCACGGACTAAAACCCCACGGTGTACCGGCCACCGCTTTAAATTGGAGCGACATGGGACCATGCTAGGCTAACACCATGCCGCCCCCAGCGGTCAGCCCGGCAGCAGATGACCGCTAGGCTCCATCCTTATAGGGAGGTAGCTGTGTACACGATCAGCTACCTCCCCGCGTCAGCTGAACTTACCTGTGCAAAGAGGAGATGGGCCCCCGGTCCATCACCGGAACAAAACCCTGAATCAACTTTGTGTAATTCCAGTTATTAGTTTGATACATTATATATTTATTAGATTGTAAATATTACTGTGAAATATTCAAAATTAAAATTATATATGAATTAATAAAGTAAACTACATTAATAACAGTGGCTAATATAGACTTTATTTCTTGTATTATATGCATTTTCAAATATTTACCATATAATATGGATACGATGATCTTATCCGGGAATTAATCACGACTAACATATCAATAATATATTCAAATTAACAGTTATATAGTTTAAATCAAATTACACACAATTAATTCCACTATTATTTTTTTAACAATTTCAATAAACAAAATCGTCTAGAAATGGCAGATTAATGACATAATATCTACACTATTTAGTAGGTAATAAACCGATCAAACGAATTTCTAGACGTTTCATTTAATATAAGCTAAATAATGTATACTGACATATAAATATCATTAAACAACTGTGACTGTGCGCAATTGATTCTAGAACCATTTGATGTCATTCACATGTTAGCGTAATTGTCTATCATCTGTACTGCAGGATTCGTTTATCGAAAATTCCAAAGCTTACTTAATAAAATAAATCACTACATAGTATAAAACAAAGTCGCTTTCTCTGTCCCTATAACCCTATGTATGCTTAAATCTTTAAAACTACGCAACGGATTATGATGCGGTTTTTTTTTAATAGATAGAGTGATTGAAGAGGAAGATTTATATGTATAATAACATAAATTAACTAGTGGAGAAATACTGTTATTTTTGAGGTTACTCCAAATTTAACGCGTGCGGGCCACGGGCAGTAATGAATAAATCAAAACTACGGGATTGATTTTAATCATTTTTTCAATGAATGACATAGGCTATATATCTGTGCGAAGCTGGAGCGGGCCGCTAGTTATTTAATAAAACGATGTCTTAGGGCCATTGAGCATTATTTATTGGATTATTCTAAAAAATAAAACCTCAAAAGGGTTGTTACATTTTTCAAAATAAAACGTGATCCAATTTACAATGTGCCTTGTAATATTTCAGATTTGTTACGATCGAGTTTATTACGAATTGGAATCGTTTCAATGTATCCCTCGAGATGGAGCCGCCGACCTTTTCATCTTTGATTCTTTTCATCGTTCATGATAAAGTGTCACGTTTCAAAGAAAGTTATGTGCTTACCAAGTAATAAACGACAGCCATATTTTTACATCACACTATTATTTATCTACTAACATTCAATACGTTTTCTTTTTATTAAATATGAATTTTATCCCACATGTATTCCAGTAACTATTATTGTAATCACGTCAGTTTAATATTTAAATATGTTTTTACAGTATTTTTGAGGTTATACTTCTTTTGGTGCGTTAGGGAAAAATGATGAGAGTAAATTTATACGATGCGCGCGCACACCGTCACGAGAAACCGACATCCTGAAGTTAGCTATAGTCAACATTTTATTCAAAAAAAGTATGTATGTATTAAATACTTTTTTTCTATTGTTAGTGTCGTTTTTTCTACAAACGTAGAATAAGGCGAAAGATAAAAATTTTGAAAATATTTTTATCTTGTTACGCCAAAGAAGTATAACTTCTAACGCGTGTACATAATAACAATTATTTTTTTTGTCTCGTGAATCATCTTGTAGATTATTACTGCCATTATCGAGTGGGTAATGAAATTACAAATTTATTGCAATCATTTCAATGAACTAATAAGATGGTGGCCATCATTTACAACTTTACAGGGAGTTTTGTTCCAAGTCAGAATCCATACTTCATGGTATTATTTCCCATCCACTTCACTTGTGCACAATAACCAAAATATATTACGTAAAACGCCACCAGTATTACAAAATATAGAGCCAAATAACACAAGACTTATGAATAAAATATAAAATCAACTATAAAACATTTCAAGATCCCACAAAAAACAAGTTTGTGCAGTTTTTTTTAAAGATTCGGAAATAAGTCTTATGAATCTCGCATAAGATAAAAATAATAATATAAAAACACGAACATGCAGTTAGACCTCGATATGATCTTGTGTTTTCTAATGCTCGTCTCATACGTTTGTGTAGCGCCAAGAAGTTTTATCTATGGTATCGTAATAAATGCAGGTGTGGGAACACATCATCGTCATGCATTACAAGCTAACTATCGGGCTTCGTAACAATAGACACACCACGATAATTGGACCCAAGGTTTTTACACACATCAAAGGTACTTGAAAATGCTAATTTCGATTTATTATTGCAATGACAAAGTTGTGGGAACGTTTTTATTCACCTTTATGGGATTACTTTGTAGCGCTACAAGTCGTCGAGACATCGTCACGCAGGTATAGGACTAGCATAAGAATTATATATTATATATATATCTTTTTACTATATTATCGACATTAGAAAGTATTTAGGACGAACAATTGTCAATTTCAATTTTAATAGCGCCAGTGAAAGAGAAGTTGAGGAGTAGTAGGTTAGCATGGTACGGGCATCTTATGAGAAGAGATGAAAGTCATGTAACAAGAAAAGTTTTGAGTTTGAAAGTGGACGGATATAGGAGTAGAGGGAGACCGAAAAAGGTGTGGATGGATTGTGTGAAAAACGATATGTGTATAAAAAATGTGAATACTGAGATGACATCTGACAGAGGAGAGTGGAAAAGGAAAACATGTTGTGCCGACTCTACTTAGGTGGGATAAGGGTAAGATGATGATGAATTGTCAATTTGTAAGTTGACCAAGATAACGAACGTTCATGAATCTTCATGTATAAGAAAATGTATTTTTTTTTTGTTACTACACTTTTTATCCATTCGTCAATATGCGAAACTCTGATCTTGCCAATTCCAACAGCAGAAATCTAGGACAACATTTTTAATATTAACTTGATTAAATTGCGGATAGTCCAGTATGCTATTACAGCTGGTTATAAATTTCATTAAATTCGTTCCTCTTTAGGATGTTGATACTAAAACTTATATTGAAATTTTGATATTTCATTTTCAGAAGATAATTAAGAAACGATTTCAACTTTGAAATAAAATGGAGAGAAAGGATAGAAATAAATACGAATCAATGTGTAACTGAAAGAGAGAAAGATATATGGAAAATTATGTGAAATAAATACACTTGGAAACGTTACATATTTTAAAACAAAATACATATATAAATAAAATAAATGGCTTCTTCAATCCAAATGACAAGTATGTATTGACATTTTGTGAACACCAAAAATGATAAACCTAACAATTTGGTTAAGTCAAAAAGAAAAATTACTACTTTAGTTTCAATAAACATATGTTGTAACATATATGTTATTTACTTATTTCACTAATTTCTTTTTATAAAATAATCTTGACATTTCGACAATAGTATATATAAAAATATGTATTTTTCTGTATGTCCCATATACGCACGCAGTTGTTCTGGCTATACTCGCGATGTTTTCTAATACCACTATTTTATAATAGATGACACGCGAGTCCTTTCATTGTAAATAGAAAGAGTACAAGGTCTCAGAAAAAGGTTGAAAGTTTTGCATCTAAAATGTCTGCATTTACCATTGAAATAATAAAATATGTTAATATTGTATCTGAATGCAAGAACACTAGAGTGAAAAATTAAAAAATGGTCATATGTAAAACCAAGAACGATTTGTAAATATTTAAATTAACTGTGATATAAGTTACAAAAAAGCTGTGAATATCGTGTAGTCCTCTACACTTCTTGTAACATCTATTATAAACTCCACTGTTAATATTATATGTCACAAGATTTACCAAGGGACCCTCTAAATTTGAGTTGTTGCCGACGATCCCTTCATTTCATGAAACATGCATTGCTCGGCCGCACTCTGTTCATTTTCTAACTTTGATTAGTGGAGCTCGTATCAAAGATACATTTGAATTTAATTATATTGTGTAAAATATAAATATTAAAGTTATATTAACTGAAATCAAATATATATGAGATAAATTACTTTGATAAATACATTCATTTCACAGAATGGACATTTAGTTGTTCAGTTGCCATTTTATTACGACATTACGTCCATGTAATGAAAAAAAGTCGAGGCAGTTATGAGGACTGCTGACCGAAGTAAAAACCCAAAATAATAGAAAAACTTTGTTCTTTTTTGAATCTTTAAATCAATTATAGTTTGAATTATTTACATTTTATAATTAGAAAATTGAAGTTATTAACATAAATCTGATTTTCACATCTATTGGCACTCAATACAACATAAATTGTATATCTTATATAGTCCGCGTCAAACTTTTTCACCGCTCTGTAGTAGATGCGCATAACACAAATTTTGGTATCTGAGGGGTGAGAGAGGAGGTGAGAGCGGAGCAGGCTCACCCGCGTAAGTTCCTCACCCCCTATTACACCGTTTTCGACACGTGCTTTAGTGTGCGTGCTAGTTGTAGTACAGTCACATTCAGAATACTTTCGTTGTTGTCAATTACATGTTATTGATATTTTCGCTCTTTACATTTTCTTGTTGATATATATATTATTTTCGTTATTTTTTCTGTTTATTGTTACTTTTTGATATTTGTTATTATTAGTAGTTGTTGTTATAGAGACCATCCACTTCAAAAAATAATATTTCTATGGAAGCCGTTGCTCCGTTGTAATTGAATGTTTATTATGAATTATTTATTTACGAATGTATTTCACCTACAATAACACTATTATTAGAGACAAAGATAATACCTACACATTATATGCTACCAGATATAATGTACAGACAAATAAATACTGTACAAGGCGAATCATTCAATTCAGGTACGTGATCTCGAGCTAATTATAACTGATAAACACATAATGCGGTGAATTGTTATTATTCTAATTTCATGTATGATTTTATTATTCAGCTGCTATTATTTATTTCTAGTTTTTACTTTTATTTTATTAATCAAGTAATAATTTAATTTTTATTATCTGATTATTTTTATCTCTATTTTTTTTTAATAGTCCATCTGTATGTATATTTCGTATGTATGCCCGATCAATTCAAATAAACAGGTGTTCGTAAATTTGCTGTCAAAACGTTTACAAGATTACTCAATCGGAGTCATATTTTCATTTCACATATAAAATCTCTTAAAATTAGCAACGTGGTGGTTATACTGCCTCATCCTTTTTATTTGATATAATAGGCAAATATCGATTCGAATCATAATGAATTAAAACATTTGTACATATAATATCGAGACAACTTAAAGATTAAAATTCCCATAATAATATTTTGACTCTATTTTATATTAACCTCTTGACTGTACTATGCACAAGACAGAAAGAACTTAAAGTTAAATTCAGACCGGCAAAAAGATTTGACGCGGGCTATAAGTATAGCCCCAATATAAAATATATACACAAGTCGCTTTACTACCCGTAGCTAATCTGACGCAAGCGCAATACGACACGACCATATCGGAGAATGACGCTTCACCAGCATATCGGTGACGAGAACCCATAAATTTTAGTCCTACCAAAAATCGCTCAACGCGGTCGAAAACCTTTTCACATTAATAAAATGGCAACTGAACACGTGACTGTCAAACTGACAACTGAATATCAAGTCTGTCAATACTTTGAAGATCTTCATATTATCTTCTGTCTCACTCACACACTCGTTACTTATACAGAGATTTTTCAACCGAAATAATCCACTTTTCATAATACGATCTTCTAAACATTTTCTTTTCAAACCTTTTCCTGACAATTACACAACAAAAAACGCCTAAATAAAGCTTCAGTGTTCGGCTTACATACATTAATTACATACATTCATTCATTCAACCATCACCTACACGTATTTGGCGATTAATTTGTATTTATAATTTACATAGATACAATTGTATCTTATTAGTAACCACTTAAATGATTTCCATGACAACAAAGTCATCGACAATAGATAGTTAATAAAGATGATAAACGATTATTAAACATTTGAAGCGTGTAAAATGTCGTCAATTATGAAATATTATTAACGCCTTTTTTCAATTGAAAAACCGTACAATTTTAAAATATACACGATCACTTAAACGTTACTCGAATGTTTTATTCAAATAAACTTTGTAAGATTTTGCTCTCAACGAGAGAGTTTTCGCATACACTCTTATAGGATTTACATTCAAAAATCTTAAGGAGTTGTTTTTACGACAATCCAAAGTGTCCCAGTCTTTGAAACAAGCAATGTGCAATGCTCCCTTTCTGATGTAAATAATTTCGGCGGGATGAAAGTTTTCTCCTTTGGATACCTTTGGGAATACTAAGCTACATGCATATTATTATTGTACAATATAACACAAAAGATATGTTTTATATACAGCTACAAACAAAATTACTTTTATCGTATTGCCAGTTAAACTGTCCAATGTTATTTATTTAATAGCTATAATATAAAACAAAAATAATACGCCTATTTCTATATGTTCTATATTTTACACGCCGTGCCAAGCAGTATCACTCGTGTTCTATTAAAATTATAAATTACTGTCAACGCAGTTAAGTAATGTTAAACAAATTCTGTGTAAAGCAACATTGTTACACAGTGAATCGATAACGCCACTGAAGTATGCTGCATGGTACCTCGTCAACATAGGCATTCACAGTTCGGCTCATCATTAAAATATCCATCGCCGCGCCACACGGCCCACTGGCGGCTTAATTCTTTCTTGTTTAATGTACTTTCTGAATATTACTTTGTATGATGATTGCTCTCCTTTTAAGGGTCTACACCTAAGGGTCGTAATATGATGGTAGATACCCACTTTTCTATACTATACATAAGTGAGAAAACGCAAAAATATTTTTTGAAATCTGACTAGTGCTTGAAAAAATGGTCTCGTAGCCGACAAAAAAAAACAATTTCTTGAGCTATATAATGTAACTTAGCTGTTACTTAGCGACATCGCTCGCGTTAATGTAGACTTGATTTGTTCCTTGGGAACAGTATTTTATTTCTGGATATCCTATGTCTTTTTCTATAGATTTTATAAGGTGTAGTATGCAAAATTTCGTAATGATTGGTTGAGTACCAACCAACCAATGAAGAAACAAAAAAACACATTCGTATTTCTAATATTATTAGTAAGGATTTGAAATTATGGCGAAGATAACAGGGTCCCAACAGTGTATTTTATAATTGTACTAACATATAAATTTCAACTGGTAGGGATCGGTCCATTCCCAAAGGATAGCAAGGACTTAATCAACACGACAGACCACAACGTACTGGTGATTTCGAGCGCGGAGAAATCGATAGTTCCGTGTTTTCCCACTAGACGGTGCTGCTACGTTAATATTTGTATGATATTCGGTTTTCTAATTTCAAAACTCTTTAGATTTGTTCCTTTATAATGTATTATGTTTTACCAAAAATACACGACTGCGTAAAAAGACGGTAATGTGTTTCGAGTATACCAATAAATGAAAAGATATACTTAATTTTCTCGTTCGATGCGTCTTAACTGTGAGAGTAACAATGTGCGTGTAAATAAAAAAGTTTGTAGTCGGATTTTTGTTTTTTTATTCAAACTTCTAGGTACTTATTTCAAATGTGGGGAAAAAGATAAAAGCAAATCTGATGTTATATTGATCCTTTCAAGTACTTACTAAGTAGATTTTATTCTGAAATTTGAATATTTAGACTTATCAATTAAGCATTTTAAAATTAGCACACACTATTCTTATAGAGTCCTGAAAGACTAGTAAAAATGTTTTAGTATTAATCTACCTAAATGTACAGCGTTCATTGAGCAATTAAATAAGTAAAAACGTTAAAGAAAATTATTGTTCTCTAATTTATGTAGCGTTAACCGATACCGACGATATTCTCTTGATCTTAAGTAAAAAAAAATCTGAAGTTAGATCGCAGCGCCATCTATCGCGTCTAATCGTAAATCAAAACGAGCCGCAGATCCACACAAATACACACAAAAATCATGGAGCTCATTCCAGCCGTTTAGAAACAGTACAATGTCAAAGTGAAGTACAAAAATATTACATTATAACTATATGCAGATACACGCGCCTACGACCGCTTGTTCAAAAAATTGTTCAGTGTAAACGTGCGTGTGGGGCGCATACGTCTCTTGATAATATATTTTAGTTTATTATAGTTGCGAGAATTGCTATTTTTTTCGAAAATAAAAGTAGCCTAAGTTAACTATCTGCCAGTAAACCTCCTGTCAAAATCGGTCTAACTGCTTCATACATCAGTCGGAACAGACAAACAGACAAAAAATTAAAAAAAAATCTTTTTGTTATTTTAACATTACAAACGGACACTTCAATTTTATTTATTTGTATAGTTGGACGAAAATCCCTAGTGAAATTCTTTTTATATCAATACATTTTTCAGTTTTCCGTCTAACAATTAAAATGTCTTTACCCCATTACCTAACAACGCGTTCACGGTACGCTGTGCAATATTCCGACAATATTCACCGCAGCAATCTCGGAGTCATTAGAATTAACATAACAAGAATGGCTCGACGGTAATAAAATTACAAATGTGACCATCGGACGTCATTATGTATTCTCTCTCACATCCGGTGCGGACACGACCGACGTCGAATTACGTCCATTGGGATTTCGTATAAGAATTTTTCGTATGCTAATAAAGAACCCTTTTAATCAGGACAATAAAAACCTATTTATACATATTGGTATTCCTAAAATCGAGAAACTCTAAAATCATTTGACCGACTAGGATGAAAATTGACACGCCCAAATGTATTTTTTTATTATTGACACACTGTTTGTCTCACCGGCTTTTATAGATTCACCGGGTTTTGAGGCAAACGTTTAAGGCACTCGATCAAAATGGCAACCAGCGCAATAATGTCAAAGTGCTCGAAGCTCGGCTTGGCCTGTTTGTTACCTTCTATTCAACAACGCGTATTAAGCAAAACTAACCAGGCAACCTAAGCCAACCATACCTGTATGCATTGCTGAGACATACATGCATACCTTCATGTGAGCCGCACGAACGCGTACATATGTTGCAAACCTGATAAAAATAAATAATGCAATCCCTTACAGAATCTAAATGTATTTTCACGGAGAACATTTTATGATATCCATTTATCACAGTTTGCCACTAGATGACGCTACAGCGCATCATTTTCTTTACCGTTCATCCGACCACCATGAAAATGGTATATTGAGATATTTCAACACTAAGATATTTATACAATATAAGTTTTAATATAAATCATTTATTTGTTACAACTATTAATAGTAAACGCGTGCAGAACCGTGGGCCTATTTACGAGAATAATTTTGAAGTTAAAACATCTTTAGGTGCATAGAACAGTGAACGAAAGTGCACAATCAGGCTGGAGTCGGGTTTACTCGGCTCGACTCGACATCAAGCGTGCTCGGGTTGGTGACGCCATGAATAATTTATTTTCGATTCCAATCCCCATCAACAAAGTTTACTCTCTGACATGGAGTGTAACGTTCAAATAATTATTTTTTAACAGCTTTCACTCCTATCTTGTGGCCTACAAACACAAATAAACTTTTTTGTTGTAATTTTGTATATTTTATTCATTATTACGAAGCTGAATTTATATTGTCCAATGTTTTTCTTTAGTAAGTAGTAATTATTAAATTCACTATTGTTATTAAAAATATTTTCAATATAATAAATTTTATTGTTACTTATTGTTACCCATTGTAACTTATTGTTACTTATTGATACTTATTGTTACTTATTGTTACTTATTGTTACTTATTGTTACTTATTGTTACTTATTGTTACTTATTGTTACTCCTTGTTACTTATTGTTACTTATTGTTACTTATTGTTACTTATTGTTACTTATTGTTACTTATTATTACTTATTGTTACTTATTGTTACTTATTGTTGCTTATTGTTACTTATTGTTACTTATTGTTACTTATTGTTACTTATTGTTACATATTGTTACTTATTGTAGTTTTACCACGGCCCTGCCTAATGTTGAATGATAACGTGTCTTAAGATAGTAAACATGCTAAACCTAGGCGTGAACTAAGGGTAGTTGCTAAAAACATTTGTAATTGCTTGGTCAGAGCTTTTCAACTCAAGTAATAGCTATGGAAGCGTGCATTAAGTTTTTTTTTTTATTATGGGGGCAAACGAACAGTTGGGTCACCTGATAGTAAGTGATCACTGCCTTCCATAGACACTAGCAATACCGGGGGAATCGCAAGTGCGTTGCCGCCCTTTTAAATATGTGGGCCTCCGGCGCTCTCACTGACCAAACGAAACGCAACAGTGCAACCACTGTTACTTCACGTCGGTTTTCTGTGAGAGCGTGGTACTACCCCGGGCGAGCCGACCCTTTCATGCTGAAACCAGTAATAGCTTCAGCGTAGCTCTACCACCTTTTTTTTTTTTTTTTTTTTTTTTTTTTTTTTTTTTTTTTTTTTTTTTTTTTTTTTTTTTTTTTTATACTGGGGAAAATCCATCATGGATACCCTCACACTGCCGGGGGACAGCGTGAGGGTTATGTGAGACTCCTACTCACTAAAAACCCCAGTTTCCTCTGATAGCGCGCAGATGTTGTTGACCGAGGTAGCGGGGTGGCGTGAGCAATCTCCGCTCCTCGGTCGCGCGCTTAGGTCGCCCGCAGGTGGTCGGACGGGGACCTTCTTCTCGAGAGAGGACTGGTGATCTGTCCTCTCTCCTCCTGCCGCTGTGTGCAGCGGCTGTGACACCGTGCTCTCCTCACGGGTGCTCCTCTGCGGCAATAAGCGCCCCCGCGCCTATCGCCAGGAGCTGGACTTATGGAGGCCGCTGATGGTGCGTGCGACCTCCTCTTCGGGTTCGGCGGCCGGCTCTCCTTCGGCGAACCTCGGGAGCGTCGGCAGCCCTCTCCCGCTGCCTCTCTGCCTCCTCCTTCTGGAGAAGCACTTTCTCGCAAAAGCTCGCGACTGCGTTCCATGCCCTCTCTCCACCGACCATGGCACGGGCCACAGCCGGTAGGGAGAGGTCATGGCCCACTACCGTCACGAGCTCTTCCCGCTCGTCGGCCCAGGCAGGGCACTCCTCCACCATGTGCTGCGCCGTCTCGACGTCGCACCCGTCGCAGTGGTGGCATACTGGTGTCGGCTCTCTACGTGCCACCTGGTGCAGGTACTTCCCAAAACAACCGTGGCCGGTAAGCACCTGCACCAGATGGAAAGTGAGCACACCATGCCGCCGATTCACCCACTCACACAGGACGGGGCGAATCGCCTCAATAGTGGAGACCCCTGCCGAAGGCGACTCCAGTCTCTCCCTCCACAAGATGAGGAGGACGTTGTCCAGATGGACCCTCTGGGCTTCCTCTTCCCGTTGGGGGATGGATTCACCCCGGAGGAGCCGATCTGATCGCCACCTGTACATGGCCGCATGGAGGTGGGCCACCAGGTCCCACGGCGGGGAGCGCGCCAGCAGGCACGCCGCCTCATATGATACTGTGCGGTATCCACGAATGACCCTGACAGCCATGATCCTGTGAAGACTCCGCAGGACAGCAGAGTTCGTGGCTGTCAGGGCCTCGTGCCACACTGGCGCTCCGTACAAGGCCATCGACCTGATGACCCCAAGGTACAGGCAGCGGGGGCCGACACTGGCGCCTCCTAAGTTGGGCAGGATGCCCGCCAATGCCGACGCAGTTCGCTTGACCTTCGGGGCCAGCTGCGAGAAATGCTCCCGGAAGGCCCAGCGACTGTCTAGAATGAGTCCCAGATATTTAAGACTCGTGCCCACTGGAATCTGGACACCACCGATGGTCAGGTGGCAACGTTGGACCGCTCTGCGTGGGCCGAAGAAGCAGATTGCCTCTGTCTTATCCAAAGACACCTCTAGGCCCAGCAGGCGAATCCTCCGCACCACCTGAGCGACGCTCGCGGTCGCGAGACGAGTTGCGTCCCGGACCGTTTCACCACGAGCCGTGACGAGCGTGTCGTCGGCGTAACAGACCACAGAGGCTCCGGGCAGGAGGGCACCTCGCAGCACCCAGTCATACCCGATGTTCCACAGGAGCGGACCAAGCACCGACCCTTGTGGAACACCGCATGACATGTCCCTGTGGTGGGTGCGCCCGTCCTGCCCTTCGCATGTGATCCGCCGGTCCCGGAGGTACGACCGGACCAACCTGACCAGGTATTGAGGGACCTGATGGTACCTCAATCCCTCAATTATGCACTCCCAGGGGAGGCTGTTGAATGCGTTGGCTATGTCAAGAGACACAGCCAACAGCACTTTCCCTTGGGAGGTCGCTTCGTCCGAGAGGGCCTTGACGCGGAGAATCGCGTCGACCGTCGAACGACCCTCTCGGAACCCGAATTGCACCGCAGACAGGTTTGGTCCGGTGCGGGTCAGGTGGTTAGTGATCCGTCGCGCGACGACACGCTCCAACAGCTTGCCCATCTCATCCAGCAGGACGATAGGGCGATATGCAGAAGGAGAATCTGCAGCCCGGCCTTGCTTCCGCAAAAGGACAAGTCGCCCTACCTTCCACAGGGAGGGGAAGACACCCCGCTCAAGGCACGCACTGAAGATCCGCCGAAGCCTATCTCCCAATGCGTCCATGGCGAGAACCAGCGCGCGACCCGGGACTCCGTCGGGCCCCGGAGCGGTATTTTTCGCCCGGAGCCGTCTCACGGCCACGTCCAATTCCGCCACGGACACAGGCGGAACCTCGGCAGGCTCTTCCTCGGAGTACCGCGCGGCCGAGAACGGGGGCGAATGCTCAACCCTCCCTGGGAAGAGCGCCGCCAGCGTCGCCTCCAGCAGCTGCGGCTGGAGACTCTGGGTGACCGGGGGAGCCCAGGGGCGAAGGAAGCCCAACACCATCCGGTAGGGGCGTCCCCACGGATCAGCATCCAGAGTCTCCAGTAGCTCTTCTCTGGCCTGATGTTTGGCCCTCCTTATAGCGACCTGGAGGGTCTTCTTGGCCTCTCGAAAGGCATCATATAAATGTGCCTCGACAGTCGCATCCCGGCTCTGACGCAGCCGGCGGTGTCGAGCGAGTCGCCGTCTCGCGACCACGCACAAGGCACGCAAGTTCGCGATCTCGCTCGACCACCAATAGGTCTGCCTCTTCGGAGGACACGGCCGGACCCGGGGCATGGCGGCGTCGGAGATGCGCGTCATGGCATCCCGGAACCAGCCGACCTCCGCAGCGACGTCCATGAGACCGCCCGGTGACGCAGGCCAGGACGCAACTATCGAGGCCTCAATGAGAAGATCCGGGTTCAGGCGTTTGACGGCCCATTTGTGAGACTGTGAGGCCCCTCTGCTGGGAACTGGAGCCGTCGCCGAGGGACAGACGTCGAACCGAATATACATATGGTCCGACAGAGATTCCGCACCCTCGACGACGTTCCAGTCCCTCACGCGGCGCGCGACAGCAGGGCTGGCGAAGGTGACATCCACTATGGAGCCACCCTGCTGCCGAACGCACGTGAACGACGACCCCATGTTGGAGACAGAGAGGCCCAGCTCCAAAATCCAATCGTGCAGTGCCCTGCCACGTATGTCGGTGACAGGAGAACCCCACGCAGGAGACTTAGCATTGAAGTCTCCTGTCACCAACATAGGACAGGGCAGAGTCTGTCTGATGAACGTCCCTAAGCTGTTCAGGAACGCTTCAAACTCCGAGAAATACCGGTTAGGCGAGAAGTAGGCGCTTACGAGGACGAATTCGCCCCATCGTACCGCCACAAACCCCATACTCCTCGCCAGAGTGGTCATGATGGGAGACCCAACGTCATTTCTGGTTATTATGGCCGCTGTACCTGACAAGTCCCCTACCCAGTTATCCCTGGGAGGGACGAAGTATGGCTCAGTGACCAATACGACGTGTATAGACCACTCGGCCATGGTCTGGATCATGAGATCTTGAGCCACGGCCGAGTGGTTTATATTCACTTGGAGGAACTTGTGAGACATATTGGTCACTGAGTATCCATAGCCGCCCCATCCTCAGGTATCCTAGACGCGCCAGGTACAGCGGCAGCGGTCGGTTCCTGATGTAAGGGCTGGGAGCTCATGGCGCCTCTTCCCTTCTTCTTCTTATTTTTAGAGGCGGGGGCGCATGACCTGCCTCCCAGCCGATGATTTGCGGGCCTGTTAGCCGCAGCACACAATGTGCAGTTCGGAGCGGCGGAGCAGCCAGAGGCCTTATGGCCAGTCTGCCCGCAGCGGAAGCATCGGTCGGATAGGTCTACTTCCGCCGTGCATTTCTGCCGTACGTGGCCGGTCTGTAGGCACCGGTAGCACCTCTGGACCGTGGGTTGCAGCAGCTTCACCTGTACTGCAACCCACCCGATCAAAAGCCTGCCCTCCTGGGCCAGCTTTTTGGCTGTCGCCACCGGGCAACGCACCCACGCAGTGCCCGAGCCGTAGGGAGAGCGGCGAAGCTCACCTACCTTCACCTGTGACACCGCGCAGGAGCCCTTCGCCGCCACCACAGCCGCGATTTCCTCTTTGGAGGTGGAGTCATCCAGACCCACCAATCGCAGCTCTGTACTCTTGGTAGGTCTGGTGATCTCCACGGCACCCTCACCGATGGCCTCGTTGATGGCCGACTGAAGCCTATCGGCCAAGCGGTCAGCTTTATCGCCGCTGGCGGACCCCGGTACCTCCAATTTTCGGGCCCCCGTTGCGGTTTCCCTAAATTTGAGGTACGGGATCTCCATCGCCGCGACGTCTACTTTGGCCTTAGCCACAGCGAGAACCGTCTGATAGCTGACCCCCTTCTCCTGCGCTTCAGGTCGAAGCGTTATGACAACGGCCGACGAGCGGGGGACAGCTAACCTCGCCGGGGTAATTTTCGGTGGTGGTGCCAAAGGTTTAGCCAAGCGTTTCTTGGCCCCCTTTTTCACCACTGTCGTCCACGCATCCTTTGGCTGGGTTGCCGCCGGAGGCTGCGTGGACGCCAGGGGAGCGCTGGGCTTCGGGACAGAAACAGCGGTCTTCTTCTGTTTCTTCCCTTTCTTCTTTTCCTTCTTCCTCGGCTCTTCGCCTGCCGAGGGAATTGAAGGGGGCTGCGGGGGGAGACTCTCCGCTGCCGCGACCACCCTGGCCACCTTATCCGCGGCCCTCTTGTCGGCTGCCAGCGGAGGCCGGAGGCGCTTCTCGGGCAGAAGTCGCTCTTGGAGGGCATCGAGACGGGCGTTGATGATGTCGCCCATCGTGTGGAGCATCCCCTGCATAGCTTGCTGGAGCTTCTCCTCCGTCACTACGCTAGATGGATGCTCCACACGTTCCACGGGCCGCCTCTGTGACAGAGGAGGGAACTCTTCTCGGGCTGCCCTCTTCCGAGAAGGGAAGGAATCCGAGCCCATCTCTTGCACCGGGACGGGCACAGGGACAGAATTGACTCCCGTAACAGACCCAAGGATACGGGCCCTCAACATCTCTTCCTTGAGCTCCGCGACCTCCTTGCGGAGATCGCTGAGCTCAGCAGCCTGCTTGGCCTCCCTCGCCTTCAAATCTGAGTAGGCCTCCTGGAGCTTGCATAACTCTTCGGAGGCCGGTCGTTTCGCGAATGCCTTGACGGCATCCGCAATAGAAGCCGCCGCTTCATTAAGAGCGCCCCGACACTTTCCATTTAGATTTTTAGATTTCTGGACGACCTGTAGGATTATGTCCACGTCGCCCAGAATTCTCTTACTAAGGTCGAGGGCAGGTTGCTCCTCCGACCTGATCGTCGCCGGGAGTTTTTTGGCGACCCGCGCCAGCCTGGCTCTGGCCGCCACATCAGCGACCTCCTCCGCGGCTATGAGGTGTTTCTGCTCCTTCTTGAGGCGCACAACCTCGGCCTGGGCTTTGGCTAGGCCAATGTTATCGCCCGTCGTCGCCGGGCGGTACTTCTTACGTTTGGGGTTCTCCGGCCTCGGCTCCGGAACCTCCGAAACTTCCAACTCAGATGCGGACTCCGCGGACAGGCAAATCTCCATGTCTGCGTCCTCCACTCTCTGATAAAACTTGCTGAGGTAGGGTGAGGCCCTACCGTCAGCCGAACCCACCGAAACCAGAGTGGATCCGCTTCGACCACTCGAGACCGATAAGCGGTCCAGGGATGGAGCCCTCTCCAACACCACTACGGGCACTGCAGACAAAACTTTGCCCCCCCCAGACAACGAGGGGCAGCCTGAGCCCGAAGGCCCAGGGAGGGATTCTCCTACACCTAGGGTGCAGGTACCCTCCTGGGGTAGTTGTTTTTCAAGGTTTGCCTTCATCATCATCATTTTCGGATCGGATGTCCGTAAGCCAGCCAAGTTCGTTGTTTCAAGATCAACACCGTCCGTATCACATGCATCATCAATTGCCATTTTGGTCGCCAAGGTCGTCGTAGAAAAGATATCGCGCAAAACTTTGCCCCCCCCAGAGAACGTGGGGCAGCCTGGACCCGAAGGCCCAGGGAGGGATTCTCCCTTTCGGGTACCCTCCTGGGGTAGTGAACTTATGAGTTTTGCTTCCATCCTAAGCTCCACTAACCGTCTTAGTTCGCGGTGCGCCTGCCGGGACCGGTATGAAACAACCGGCCCCGCCAGCCGCTGTCCGGAACTGGGCCGTTGGGGCTCAAAGTGAGCCCTCATCCGCCCCAGCCCGGTACTGGGAGGTGCCGCTCACACACCACCCCCCAGGAGTTTTTATCGACTCTCCAGTCGGCCAGAGATCAGCCGCCGGTCAACGTGACCGACGTTGCCCGGGGTGCGCCACGCGGAGGCTCTCTGACGTGCACCCCTAGCTCTACCACCTACTAAAGCATTAAGTAAAGCCCTACCACTATGTCATAATTTTATAACGATATTTTCCTTTACCGAAGTCTCCGATCTACGTGCCTTTATATTCGTAACTGACTAAGTCCAAGCTGAGCAAATATTTTACGTTTCATTAGTCTCCCCTGAAGGTACAATCGGTACATTCTTACGTTGTCGTACACGGACGTCGTAAATTACCGAACGAATCCAACTGCAGAGTCACTCAGGTGAAACATTACGTCCATTAGCCGAACGAAATCACCCCGAATTAGGCCGATCGAACGGTCCCTGAGACGAATTATCCGCTGAGTCGATTTCCCTGTTTCACGGATTCCGACATCAGAATAAAGTACAACTCTTAAAGAATTCAACCGACGTTTCAACGCTACTAAAGTAGGACTGACGTAATTTGTACAATCCAACCAAATTACCTCGTATCCGGAATTAATTACCCAAGAGCGTCTAATGTTACCCAAACTTATGGAATTCTTTTTTTTAAGATAAAACAGTAATCGTCGAGTCGTGCAAAATCTATTATTAGACAGTGGATATAAAAGTTTGGAAATTGTGAGCATGTTTCGAATAATGAACGATCTGGTCTATAATTGAATAAGTTTTGACTTAGCGCTTTAGAATATTTGGATAAAATTAAATATATTTTCAACTTTACTCTATTCAAAATAGCCTGTCTCGATATTAGCAAGTAATAGTATAAGAATTTATGACTAGTGGTTTGACCGGTGGAATGTCAATTCGATCTCCGTAAATTTGGACCCTGCATGTACCAATGATTTTTTTCGGAATTCACGTACATTTGCTACTTTAAAGTGGTAGCACTATCAGCTAACAGTGAATTGAAATATCGTTAGGAAACCTGAACCTGGAAAATGTGCTTGTGGTGTGTGGGAAAAAATTGAACTGTGAATTTCTCGGAGATTGAAATCGCCGAAGCATCAGGGGCTACCGTGGTGATTATGCCCATGCCTTCGTTTAGGAAAAGGCCTGCAGAGTTACAGGCCACTACGGGATCGCAGTAGGTCTCTAAAATTGTGACGTGATGATGATAGGCATAACACTTTCACAGACTAAAACCTACATATTCTTACAGCATATAGAAAATGTACAACTTATATTTCGTTCTAACTCAAATATACTTTTAGTATGTAACATCACAATTTACAATTTAATAAATTGTATTACAAAATTCTTTATATTCGAATTGTCGTCATCAGCCTATAAGAGACCCACTTCAGGGTCATAGGTCTCTTCCTTTTCTTTTTTCGATATGACTACACTGTAGGCTTGTTAAGGCCGCTACAGTTTCACCGGACACCGGACATAATCACCACGCCAGCCCACAGCGTATTTAGTGTTAGCTATGTTACGATAGTGTTACCAATGTAAATTAGTAAATGTACTCGAATTCCGAAAAATTCGTTGGTACATGCCGTGGTTCGAACCTACGAACATCAGATTATTTGATTCCACTGATCAAACCACTGGACCACCACGACTTACATTCACGTTATTTCCCAAATTATAGATAACTATATACCTACCTATAATAAAGGCAGCAAAGTTCACGAAACGCAATTAGATGTAATTTACTAAAACTCTAATACCACTGCCTGAAACATAGTTTGCTAAATATTATTGTAGTGGCTAATTTGTAGGTAAAATTTTTATATTAACAATATTGCGCTATATTTTTAAAGTAGTACTAAACAATTAACATTTTCAAAAATGTAAGTTGTGTTGATATTATAGGGTAGAGTTACGACGTGCATTGTTAAACTTCTGTTATTTTATCATGATACTTACGTTTTTTTAGAAACTACCAATTCTCATTAAGTTTTAATCTACACTACTATCATGAAGAAGTAAAGTGTGTTAGTTTGTAGGAGGCAATCTGCGGAACTATTGAGCAGATTCTAATAATTGTTTCAGTAATGGCAAGTTACTTTATCCTTAAGTGACAAAGGCTATATTTTATTCTTAATGATTTTCATATTATATATATAAATATCGTGTACGAAGACACGAGTGGTTACTGTAGTTCTAATATATAATATATACAGAACCATAAAAATAAACGGGGCCAATTTCCCTTATGTACGTTTCCAATAATATTATTAGCTCGCATTGACACGTTAAATTTCCTCTTTTCAAGCGTACCTCCCTCTACCTGGCACGTTTGCCGTAATAGAGAACAAATAAGACGTTTTACAAAATAAAGAAATTTTCTAAAATATCGACAAAATCATCTTTCTTAAATTATAGGTCAAGTAAAGGAGCACAAGACATTTCGTTACGTTGTTTAATAGGTTACACAAATTATATTTCTAATCATTTGTTGTAAGTTAATTGTATTTTTTTTTTGAATATATACTAATAAAAAATTCACCTCTGAAAATTCTAATAGTATAAACATTCGAATATATTGTTTTTCTAATTAGTAGGTTACTATAGAAAATAAAATTTATAAAAATGATTTATTGAAATTAACTAAAGAATTTATTTGTTTATTAAAATGTACACAAAAGTATTTCAAGAGATGATTTTTAATAGATTCTTCCTAATTAAACGTTTCAACTACGAATTACAAAACACAATAATAAAAATTAGTACATCACTATAAGTTATGTAATTATAGATTTATGCTTACTTGTTTACCTTGTACCTTATTTTGTAATTTGACCAGCTGAAAAAGGCCAGCGTCATTCGTTACCTACGGGCGATATCAAAGCCCAGAGTTATCAAATTTACAAATATCTAGTTCATTCGTCGTGAAAACTAGTCGAATTTGTTAAATCCAATTCAATTTATCGTCGAATTGGATTTTGATTGAGTTTGTTCACCGCGGCCTCATGAAAAGGAATTTTAACTGAATTTGCCGGCGGTAACTGCAATCGTCTCCGGTATTCATTTAATTGAAGTTTATTAATATTATTGAGTGCTTGACAGCGCAATACCGGCAGGCGATTACACTGTCTAAGTTTTTAAATTTCCAATAACTGCCAACGCTGTTAAGTAAGCTTAAACAAACTGCATACAAAGCACAACTGTTAAATAAGGAGTCTACTGCGCGACTGAGCAATGAGGCGGCAGGATACCTTCGTAGCATGGGAATACACAGTTCGGCCCTTCTTTACCTTTATACACTTATGCTATACCTCGTCCTCCCTTCCCGCACATTATGACTGAAACTTGTCAATTTAGGCCCAAGAAGACGCTTATGAACGTCAAAATTACCATCGGTTTGGAAAACGACCCAATCATCGAAAAGAGCCGGCAAGAAACTCGATCTGGTTTATATTTTCATGGTACATATGTTTACAGACGCAGATAGTTACATTTGTTTTTAATTGATGCACAGAGATCATTTACTGATGATCATTTACAGACGCCATCGTCGTCCATGTATAGATACACCCTATAATAGCCTTTATACGTTAAAACCCACTTGACATGTCTGGTAAATCGGTAATGTGCTTTGGGACTTTGTCACAAAACCTAATACTATTATCTAAAAAAACTGTTACTGGTCTTAGTGAGCCCGAAACATGGAATAACCAATTTGTCAATGTTTCTAGTATTTAATGTTATTATTATTAATTATATTATCATTGCTCAGCTCTTAAGATTTTTTATTCTAATTAATTAGCTTAAACTATCCTTAATTATGCCATTGCCAATGCCATAAAATGCAATATAATTTTGAAATCTCATAGTTTCAGAAAAAATAAACAAAGAAAAACATACCTCGTTAGCTTTGTAATATTTGCATGGACTAAAAGAAAATTTATAAAGTTAGTAAATATTCTGACTCTTAATACAAACATACACATGTACCTATAACAAATAATGAGCATTAGACCTAATTAAAAAGCTCGAGCCCAACAATAGATACAACACAACCTTTTTTTAATTTACAACAATCACGAATCGGAATTTCTTTTGCGTTAAAGAAATTTATTTGTACTCGAAAATACTACGACTAAACAGACTCACTTGCACACAATTACACTGTGGTAGCATTTTCACTTTATAATGATGTGGTTGTAGTCTGTTTGTAGATTTTTTTCCTTTTATTTAGCTCCGTAGCCGCTTCGATCTCCAGAGTAGTAAAGTCCTCGTTCGCGCTGTGTCGCATACTTATATACCTCATAATACGAAGGATAGAAATCTCTGGAAATTTGTCATAATTTAAGAGATTCGAAAAGGTTCGAAACATGTTATTTTTATAATCCTATTATTGGTTTACAATAGTCGGAGTAATACAGTTTTAATATATGCGTTTTCCCCACGTGTCGATAACTCATCTGTTGTTATTAACAACAAGTGTGTCGAAATATTTGGAAAGAATTCTAGAATGATCCAGAGACCTTGTCGGTATTCTGAGGACCTGTATTATTACATATATAATAATATTATAGATTGCTCAGTATTTACACTTCAAACAAATTTTCATTACTTGTGAAATGGGACAATATTCGATATAACCCTTATAATTTTTCTTTAACATACATAGATATCTTCTGTGAGAATACGTCCTAAATTTGAATTCTATTACTTCGTTGATTAGATACATATTCCTACAAATCAAATTTCCTCTTCAAACCTACAGTTTATTAACTCCCCTCAAGGTTTCCATTAAAAATATTTCTCAGAAAAGTTTAAGCTGCCAGATTACAATATACATAAAAACGAAACGATTACAATAAAGCGTGCTTGGGAATATTTAATTAAAATGAATTATTTAAATGTACTCGTCTGGAATATTAAAGGTTCTGATTTTGTGGTATTACAAACAAACCTGCTGACGTTTATTCAAGTCTGCCCTTTATTCATTTCTTTCATAGAAATTAATCATTTACATTGTATTTTATACAAGTACATATTAATATAAGAACGAATAACATTAAAAAAGTTAGCTATTGTAAATAATTTCAATGTTATTTTGATTACGGGATAGTGCCGGAATGAATTGCTACTACCATACACCATGCATATAAAACCTACTATAATAAAATCATCATGTTAACTTCGAGAAAAAAGAATGAGAATGTAGATGGCGTTAAAACATTTTTTAAGGTAATCTACATTTAACGATGTAGTACGTACATTAAGCGGACAGATGGCGTTTTAAACCGAATGATAACGTCATACTTGGTGCGTACAAACGATTGTACCTCCTCTCCATCCACATAATTAGTTAATTCAGAAATTAATAATTTACTGTAAACACGGTATACTCTTGCATTTCATACGTACGCGCAATAAATGTTACACTGCTTGAGATATACAGTAAATAAATAAAAAAAATGTTACGTCTGGATCTTTTTCTTGTAAATTAAACGTTTCTATTGGCTGGTTAAAACCATACTACGTTGGACATTCATTTAATATAGATACAAAAATATTTTATCTCACATCAATACCTACAATCACAAACTTCTCGGGCCAGTAATCACTTCTCGAAGATGGAAACATCTCGTTCAACCATGAAAGTTTTACTGTCGTAGTTGAGTCGATTCTGTTTCCCACGTTTGCACTTTCTAAGAATTTCGGAATTCTGTTCAGATTGCACTTTCATCGTAACGTCTGTTAACTTCCTATTATGTTATCTATACTAACACTTAACTTAACTTAGTTTTTGTTTATTTGCACTAATCCATGAAAGCACTAGCGAGCAGTAATTATTTTTTTTATCGGCCCGCCTCGTTTCGCACGAGTGTATTAAGAAAAAAAAATAGACTAAATATTCTTGTTGCAGATCTCTGTACTATCTTTTGTCTCACACACTCATTCAGTTTTTATGTGGAGATTTTAAAACCAAATTTTTCACTACCATTTTTCAAAGATACCATTTCATAAAAAGATTGTTCTGACCGTTACAAGCACAACAAAAAAAAATGTATCCAAACCGGAGCACGCGTTTTCTCTCGGGCGCGGCGTAAGCTATTTGAGGCACAGGGTAAGTCAACCGTTAGATTACAAACGAGCATGACGTATGCACTACCGAACTGTGAATGCCTATGTCATTTAGGTACAATGCGGCGTGGTTCAGTTGCGAGATCGTCTACCTAAAGAAGAGGCGTTTTTTATATGGAATCGATTAAGTTTATCTAACCGCAATGACAGTAATTCAAAATTTTAAATATTAAACTGACCCAGTGACGCCACTAGTCACTACTAGTTATTAAGCAATAATACATTAATACCATTGATTAAAACGACAAATATACAAAATTATAGGCACAAAACTATTTAAAATGTATGTTTTATACAGAAACATTTGTTTACAAGCACTTAATGTTTACAGCTTATGGTGATGAAGGTTGAATTCCTGATGAGATAGGTGTTTACTTAGGCGGGTCCGATGTACACAAATTACCAGCCAGCGGTAAAGTTGGAACTTCGATAAACCACAACTTCTACACAAAGGTAGTAAATCGTTCGTATAAAATTTGTACACTTTATGTAACAGTGAAAGTTTTGATTCCAATTTTTTAAGTTGCTTTACATAATTTCTTCGAATTTTTTTTGCATACATATTTTTCTATATCGATGATAATTCTTATCTATATAAATAAAATCAGAGAGATTTGCCATTATGAGCCTATCACTTAAAAACTACGTCATAGAGTTTTATAATTTTCTTTTTAATTCTTAGACACTTAGACCTTATCTAAAAATTATCACCTAAAGCTTCATTTAATACAAAGTTATTAACGCTATAAGAGGTTAGGATTTTTATAAGCACTACAGGTTCAGCGATGTGTCAAGGGGGCATGCAGTGTAGTGGCGCATGCGCGTAAGATAGGTAAAGTAAAAGGATAACACTGTTTACAAAGAAATTTTGTGAGCAAAGTTTAGCTTTCAATTTTTAATGTTATTTTTCCTTTATCCATAAAATGTATTGTTAAGGTATCATACAATGCAGACGAGTTCGCCATATATGAAGGCACATAATATGAAGATTAAGACATCATTTTTTTTTGTTTCACTGTTGGCTTGAAAACAGTGTTTTCTGGAATTACACGTGTCATTTGAAATATTCTGTTTGTATTTTATAGCCAATTTATTGAGAAAAGGCTATCGAATATTATACTATTCTCTCTATCTCTATAGACTCTTAGAAGGGGAGCGAAACTAAAACATGAACGACCTAATAGTACAAACGAACAGTGTAGTGTAGCGCGGGTTATCACGAGACAAAGCCGCGTGCCTCCTAAATCGCCCGACAATAATCGAACATTAACGAGAAGGCACGATGTGTAAATGCCTTTCCCGACAAAATATCATGATAGTTAGCGCTCTACGCAACAATGGTGCTTTATACGAAATTTGTTTAAGCTTACCTAACTACGTCGCCAATATAGCCAATACATAAATAAAGAAACAGACGGTGGTCATGTCCTAGAAAATTTATATTGGTTTCTCTTTACACAAGGACTCAATAACCTTACCGCTCGTAAATCTCTATTACCAGGCGGCCTGATTACTCGGAGTTCTTTATTTAAGCATGTCTATTTTCCTTACAAAAAGATCCTTTACATTTTGCCGGATACAAAGAGAATTTCTATAATCTTAATCAATGCCTGTAGGAAAAAGTTCGGGGCTCGATTTTTGGAAGTTTAACTGAAACGACTACTCCGTGACATCTATATTTGTTAAAACTTTTTTCCGTATTTGTCAAGTTGTCAACGTATTTATTTCTTTCACTGTATTCTATTTTTTTTCTCCTATTTTTATCAGAACTAGCTTGTGGTCGCTCGCTTTAGATTTTGCTGTTAATTTGGATTAGATATATCCCTCAGCAACAACACTTTTTTCTGGAAGAAAGGTAACCTGTGTCCTTTTCTAAGCCCCTGAAATTGCGTATACAAGATGCCATGACGATTGGTTGAGTAGTTAAGGGGTGAAAACCTAATAAACGAACAGAGTCATTATCTAGTTTATTATATTAGTTAAGATGGATTTATTTATAATAAAGTATTTTTTATATAAGTCATCATATTCCTAATATTTCAAGTAATAAGTACGAGTTAAGTTTTCTTTTTGAATAACATAGAAATTACGATATAAACAGAATAAATATAATTATTAATAGAAGCGCTTTTAAAGGCAGTTAATTACATCAACTCTTAATAACCTATTCTTTTTTAAATTTCGATTTCATGTTTCATTAGACAGTGTTTGCGCCTTTTGAGGCTACATATGTCGGTTTAAAATGAAAATAAAATGCGCGCGTTGTCTGATAGTATGCGTATATTTCGAGATTTACAGAGTGACTTTTTAACGGACGTTTTTAGCTTTGTCGTTATTGGCCTATTTGCGTCGGTGTCACGCTCCATGTATTGCGTTCTTGATTTTGAGCGTCAACAGACAGGAACATCATAACTATACAATATACTGATCAAATTCACTAGATTACGATTTAATAATAGGTCTTACTTTCACTATACCACGAGGCTAGTCGCAACCCAAATACAAAAACAATACAAATTTATAAATAAAAAAAATTGGTTGTCTGTAAACTGTTTACGAATGATAATTTTACGTGATAACGTCATAAGAAAGCATTGATGAAAAATTGCATACTTTTTGCCGCAAGAAATACATACGTCACAAGCCGAACGCTTAGGCCGAACGCGCCTCTCTATCGCTTGTTCCGCGCTCTCGCTTGCACGCTCGGCTCAGGCGGAACGTGACAATGAGCCATGCTTTTTCGCTCGTGCAGCCGACGTTCATCGATAATAAAATAAAAACCAATAGAAGGTAGTTTAAGTATAATGCGTGAAACTGCTTAATTGTTTAATTACTTACAATATTTTGTTATCGATAAAAAATAGAAACGATTAGAAAAAACCATTTTATAAATGTAAGTGCAATAACTAAGCGCATAATAAAATAACAACTTATATAAAACTATACTTAAATAAAAACAAAATCAGGCCCATATTGGTAACGATTTATTCACGAAAGAGACTTTTATCTATTCATTGAAAGAACAAAGCGAACACTTAACAGTTATATTGTATCTCGACGTATTATGAAACAAGTGAGACGGAACAGAAAACAAAACACATTAATAACAGGCAAAACACATTGACTACTTATTTTCTTAGGAAAGTTCTTATCTCAAAGTGGAACGTACATAGCATGAAAACAAAATAAATTACGTTATGGGTTTCCGTTCAGGTCTTATTTATGTTTGTTTTCTCTTACTTGATGGACTGTATTCAGTGATACATAGACGTAGAGAGACATACTTTAGTGTTGTCATTCATGTGTCCTACCATAAGCAATATAACATAGTAACAACTACTCAATGTTATATAGACTTCTTGTACCTATTCCATAGGGATAATTTTTTATCTATCACCATCATCACCGGTCTGTAAGAGACCCACTGCAGGGCCATACGCCTCTTCCCCAAGGGAATGTATGGGCATAATCACCACGCCAGCCCACGATGTATTAGCGATTTTAAACTCTGAGAAATCTACAGTTCTATATATTTTCCCACATACGATGGTACTAAAAGAATATTTCTCAGATTCAGGTTTCCTCACGATGTTTTCCTTCACCGTCAGCCGATAGTGCTACCAATTTAAATTAGTAAGTGTACGCGAATTCCGTAAAATTCGTTGGTATATGCCGGGCTTCGAACCAGCGGAAATCGCTCAAAAAATTACCTTTTTGTGTGTTTTAACGCAATAATTTTAGAGAATACCAGTTTATTTATCAAAGAAGCCATCTACCATCACGCTATGGTCTAGGCGTGGAGCAATAAACAAACACAAAGAAAATGAGAAAGAACGTCACGTGAGAATGAAGTAATCACGAGACACGAGGTATGGGGGGTTTTTGGTGGGGAAAATGAAACCGCGAGGCACATGTAGTAGACAATAAAATGTAATAACATCAGCATTTAAATGGGTCTCTCATCAGCATTTAAATGGTTCTCTCGTCAGCATTTAAATGGGTCTCTAGTAAGAAAATGTCTTTGCCTGTGGAAAAAGCATATCTGCTTTTTCAGTTTCATTGGACTTATTTTTTCAAGCGCTTAAGGTGCCCAGCCATTTGGCGACAAGCTCAAGAGTGCGAAATTGCTCGAACTTCGACTTGGACTGTTGCCTTGGATGCAACACGCGAATCTTATTAAGCTAAACCAGCTAAGTTAAACATACATTTTGAAGAATTAGCGAGATTGTTTTTGTTTTATTGCCGTTGTTTTTGGATTGTACCGTAGTTATTAACATCAGGCGTAGTGCAGTCACTTTGTAGCGCTACAACAATAAAAAAAGACACATGTGTACCAGCATGTATACCTCACCAACTCAAACATGTATTTCGAATCTGTCAACTCGGCTGAACTAAAAGTAAACTAACCAAGTTCGAAAAAATAAGGGAATACAAATAAAATCCTTCCACCATATGTCTACATACAGGTGTATGGGTGTGTGTGCACGTACGTATGTGGGATGATCTGTGTTGTAACTAACATATTTATTAAGTTTATCGATGTCATATGACAATTACCGATTTCAAATGCTGAAAAATCGACAATTGTAATCTCTCCAACTACATGCAGGGACTATGAGAACAGTTTTATATCATTCTCAGCCGGCGGTTTAATAAATTATTTTCAAATTAGTAATAAATAGAAGGAAAATAAAAACTGGACCTACCTTACTTCGAATC
Source organism: Antheraea assamensis (assembly GCA_035772565.1). Taxonomy (NCBI): domain Eukaryota; kingdom Metazoa; phylum Arthropoda; class Insecta; order Lepidoptera; family Saturniidae; genus Antheraea; species Antheraea assamensis. The sequence goes on along the minus strand of JAQQSE010000022.1, from coordinate 942,730 downwards.
CATATTTATCTGATTTTTACAATGGTTCATAATGATTCAGCAATACAATAATATAGGTATTTAATTAATAGACGTTAAAATTGTTGATAACAATAAGCATTACGTCATCTAAACCTTTTATTTCTCTAAATATATCAAATATTATCTTTGAACAAAAAACATTTATTGTATATTGTATAGAGTCTGCAAAAATATATATAACTACTAGCAGGCCCGGCGGACATTCTCCTACCCTGATAATAAAAAAATATATACTTATGTGCATGAAACGTTTAAGGCGGCTTGACTTTTTCCGATTCTTTCAACAATTATCATAATATTTCAACTAATTTATAAAAAAACTCTTGACAAATTATATACTTAAACCTTCCCCGCGAATTATTCTATCTATTGGTGAAGATCGAAGTTTTTGAGTTTATCACGAACATCTAGACTGACAGACAGACGCGGCGGACGAGTTTGTTCTATAATATGTATATTAATAAACGTAAGCCAAAATATTCCCATCGTTTCTTTATCTCTAACTTCTATTCTTAATTGTTGTGATACATATGTATTCTTTATTTTTTTTCTTTGTCACAGCTCATGGCACAGTGTTAGTATGTACTATTGAACCGAGAAGATGTAAATTCTGTCCTCTCATATGACTAACTTTTGAATGTGACAATCATATTGTCAGAATTATTTATTTAGATGTTAAATATCTATGTATGATATAGCCGTATATCAGTTATGTACTATAAATATAAAACAAGGTATGCTTAGCTTGGAATTAAATTGCCCTTTGCAAAATTGTGTTATTTTTAAAAGCAATTATTGGTATCTTAGTTGGTGAATACGCTAAATCTAGAGGGGAGAATTGGCTATCAAGTGTGACCTTCGGAACACACCTATAGGTGCTTGCCAACAGATAGAAAAAACCCTACCACCATGCTATAGCAACATCAAGAAATTTTTGTTCACATAAATGTCAGGCTCGTTCGAAACTACGTCATCGTTTTTTTTGTTTTTCTTTTACATAGTTTATCTTACACATAGCTCATAGTTATCGTTGTAATCGTAGTCTAAAAAGCTCTAACACTTTCGCAGTATATCTCGTACAAATATTTGTGTTCCATTCGTTCCTAAGAGACTCGGCTTGTCGTGAACGCGTGGGTCTTCGGAAATGTATCAACAAACATGACAAACAGGAAATCAACGTAGTATACATATAGAAATGGATCTAATCCTTCGTAGAATATGTGTTTTAGTACATAAGCTTGTATTTCTTATACCAGAAACTTACAAAAAAATACTATATATAACTTTCATTCTCTGTTCACACACAAGTCCTACCAAGATTTACAATGCAATACAATGTTTAAACATACAGCTTCTACTTAACTACAAGTTAAGTTCTTAGTACCCATGATCTTCTTACCCTTATCCCACCTTAAAATAGGGTCGGCACAACATATTTGTCATGTTGTAATGTATGATTTGGCTTATTTTTTACGATAGGCTGCCTGCCTGACATCAACGCTCCTTAGGATTATTTTGTAGTACCACTATAACTTCAACTTCCTAATTTCGTATGGATACATACATTTTTTTTTAAGTATTAAAAAGGTATTTATTCACTCTCAAGTTATGTAACTCAATATCTTCAATTAAAATTAGTTTGAAATATAATCGAGTGAGTGCTCCAAGCACTCGACCAAAGACGCACATCAATAACGTTCGAATAATCACAATATTGTCTTTGTTCACAAACTCAAGTCCTCCTTCAGCCACGGCAAACCAAAACTTCAATAACCTAACCTAACGTATTGCAAATCAGCTATCATAGCTTTCATCTATATATGTATTAAAGTCTAATTGACTAAATGAAATTACAGCCCAAAGTACTAGGGGTTAGAGACGTGAAAATTTACACTATAGGTGAGCAATAATGAAGGATTTTTGAAAATTTAAACCTTTAAGTGGTAAAAACTTTGATGCAAATCTGTATGAAAATCCATTAATTCTTTTTTAAACACAAACGCATGAAAATCGAAATTAGCAATTCAGAAGCACGTATTTCCGATCGGCATGCCGTTCTAAAATTTATAGCCTAATCAATTTATCAGATTTATTATTAGGAATCATAAAATATATACTCATCTGTTTTATTTTATTATAGACAATGTGTGCGAAGCTGCGGGGCAATATTTAGTGTTATATAAACGTAATTAGATACGGTAATGTAAACACATATTGCTCCAATGTTTAATAGTTATGTTGATCATAAATAATAATTATTTTAATGAGGACACGGTCGGTATAGCATCAACAACATTAATTAGATTAATAGTTGTAATATTAACGCGTTATTGTACGATATAAACTAATAAACAACGTTATAGAAGTACACGAAATAGGTCACCGTACGCCATTTCTATACGATATTCTAAAGAATTCCTTTATAAATAGGTCATGATGGTACTTGGATAAAATTACTTCACGTGTTCAAGCCTCCTTAGGGCTTGAATTATCAAATACAAAGACTTTCATTTTATTTCACTTTTTTTAATAATAAGCCGTATCTGGCATCAGAATCCGCATTGCGAATTGTGCAGACGTTATTACTAAGAATAGAGTTATACTTCATTCGACATATGTGTACAAAGGATAACAAAACTTTTATAATTACATAACATATGTATATGTATGCTTAAATCTTTAAAAGTACGCAACGGATTTTGATGCGGTTATTTTAAATAGATAGAGTGATTGAAGAGGTAGGTTTATATGTATAATAACATAAATTAAATAGTGGAAAAATACTGTTATTTTTGAGGTTACTCTAAATTTAACGCGTGCGGGCCACGGGCAGTAATGAATAAATCAAAACTACTGGATCGATTTTAATCATTTTTTCAGTGAATGACATAGGCTATATATTTTATACTCGCGCGAAGCTGGAGCGGACCGCTAGTAATTAATATAATTTCTTTTCCTTGCTTCAATAACAAACCCGCACGTATGGAACTCCAAAAACATTGTTTTATTTGGCTTCAGATTTAACAGGAATTAAATTTCACAATAACATACGTATTTCCCCATAGAACCGTCTTATACTAGAGGAATACAAAAGAAAGTATAGATGGATTGTTTGAAGAATGATATATACCTATATACAAAAATTATGACAATTGAGATCACAGCACATAGATGATAGAACAGAGTGAAAGAGGATAGTAATCAGGCAAGCAAGTAATTCTTTGTCATAAAGAGATTAATATCCAAAACCTACAGCACACATGTTATATAGTATTCAAAGTTTGATATTAATAAATTTGTTATGGTTTTCTAACACCAGATGTCTATTTAAAAAATTAGACAAATGTGATGATCGAACTCATAGACAATATTTAATGTAAACTAGATAAATGTAAAAGTAACACATGTGAGACAGACACAGAGAAAGCACAGGGTACATCGCCCTTTGGTCAAATCTTCAGATAAAACTATATTATAATTTAGTAAACCGTATATGGCTACGAATCAATTATACAACAAATACTATCCTAAGTATATAATATTATTAACGAGAAAATCAGTCTGTTTATTTGTTTTTACTTGCTTAATTGATTGTTTGCTTGTATGCTTGTCTGTTACTCTTTCACGGCTTAACTACCCAACTGATCATCGTGGAATTTTGCTTATACGTTGCCAGAGATACAAAAAATAAAAAGAAGAAGAGAGTAAAGAGAGAAGAAGAAGAGAGTAAAGAGAGAAGAAGAAGAGAGTAAATAAAGAAGAAGAAGAGAGTAAAGAGAGAAGAAGAAGAAAAGTAAGGTACGATTCATCCAAAAAAAAAAAAGTACTCGTCCCTGAGGATAAGTCAAGTCAACATTAATGCTAGTGTAGCCACGGGTACGCCAGTAAGAAAATAATTTTAGAATAGGAACCCAAGACAAGCGAGGATTACGAAATATTTACACTATTCAAATTGTCGCAATAAGTCACAACGACTGAACAAAGCTTGAAATACGGTACAACTATCGCCATACCTCTGTTAAAATTTTACTGAACATCTATATATATATTGTTTGATAACTTTTGCCACGCCAATATTCTCACGTGAACTAGAATTTGAATATTGTGTTCGGTATTTTACAAAGGCTTTTCCATATTCCATTGTTTCGTTTTTTTTTTATGTAGCCAGTATAAAAAGGACAGAACAATGAACCGGTGTTGTTATTATCTAATATTAGTTAAACTGAATGACTATAAGTAGAATTATTAATAGTACAGTGAAAAACACGTGCTTGTAATCTGCAACGCTATTAATCCATATAAAATGTAATTTAAATAGTATGAAAGCGAATACTACATCGGCGTTGTTACACATAGTATTTGTACTAAACACAGATCTATATAAATTAAAAGATGGAGATCTGTCATAGTGCGCGCATCACCCTAAAACTATTCAACAGATTTCAATGAATTCTTTTAGTTTTATTTCTTAGACACTTACTTCTAGTCTAAGAAAATATTAGGTATCAAAATAACTTCATTGGATAGAAAGTTTTTCAGTTTTAAAAAAGTATATTTTTTATAAGCACTGCAGGTTCAACAATGTGTGAAATGGGACAACCGATATAGTGCGCATACGCAGAAAAGTAAAAAAAAAACTTTAAGGAAAAAATATTTTGCTTTCATCTTTTTATGTTTTTTTTTCTCTGTAGATTAAATATATTTTTAAAAATAACAAACAACTTCATCCACAAGCTGCGAGTATCAGCTAATTAATTAATAAAACAAACCCTTTTAAAATCAAGACAAATAATTCATAGAAGAAATCGTATTATATTTAATAATAATTATAAAAAAAAAACCTTAAAATTACACTTTTCACATTTTTCCAGAACTATTATTTGCACTTTGCTTGCTTACTTTCTTTCGATCTCGCTTCCCCGTTCCTCCATTTCAAGAATAAAGTCTGCCCGAAGACATTTGTATACAAGGCCGCAAATCACATACAATGTACGTGAACCGGACAAAGTCGTAAAGTGACACACATATACCTACCGGTCGAATCAACTTTCCCAGTGTACGATTTCGAGTCGAGGTGGGTCACTAATAAATCCGCTCGAATGAACCCAGTCACGGTTCCGTGGTTATAAAACTTTACAGGGTCGTGAAATAAATTTTCATACATTACAAGTATATGTATATATGGAGAATCGAGTTCAGAACAACAGAGTCACGCATATAAATGTGCTCGTTGTGGCGAGAGATTTTGAATTAATTATGTTATTGCTTACACTGTGTCATTTTGATGCTATAAAATAGTCATTATGATAGAGACGATGGTTGGAACGAGATGTATTTGACCATCGAAGAATTTTCTCTAGTAAAATAGTAAAGTTAAATGTAGCTACTATGTAACTTTTTAAGATCAACTCATAAGCGTAGAAAACTCTAGATCGGTTTACTCAGTTTTTTGTATGTGTATAGTTTGTGTGTGTGCGTGCATGTGTGTGTGTGTGTGTGTGTGTGTGTGTGTGTGTGTGTGTGTGTGTGTGTGTGTGTGTGTGTGTGTGTGTGTGCGTGTGTTTTTGAATAGTTGTATATAGACATACTAGCGGACTCGGTAGGTAGACGTCCTTTTTTAATGTGCGGACTGTCAAGCATGGCGTTCACCACACTTTGCAGAGAGACGTCGCTACCAACAACCACTGTCAGAGCACGGCGCTGTTTCTCCCACGTAGCTCATTGACCAAGAGTATGCTACGCCGTGTCTTTCACTGTACCACACTCGTGACACGCGATCGTCGTCTCTCTGCGGGCGATCCCGTACAGATATTATCCAAAAAAACCATGTCCAGACAGCCTATACGTCAGTGAGTCCTGCTCCAACTAAATCTATCACCCGAAAACCGGGCAAATAACGTCTGTGATATGGAACAATAGGATGCATCCACCAGGTCCCCTACTCATCTCCTAAGTACATCAGCTTGCCGACGAAGGCAGCAAATCTCCGCGGGAATTAAAGGCTATCTTCTCTCCTTTCTTACAGCCGTGAACGGATATACAGCTACGAGCACCATTGCCTGGAGTTCCCACGGCTAATGCCAGCGAATAATAAGGCTGCCCTGTCAAGTTGGTAGACGTCAGGCCAAGGACTTTAATAAGTCATGAATATTGAAATGTGAAAGTTTGAAATTATATATTTTTTTGCGTCCTCATAAGAAGTATTAAAAAAACATATATCGGAAAATTAAAAAAAAACGTAAATATCGACGACAGCGCCACGTACCGTGTCCAAATATAACTAAGAAGTATGTGAGACCGTAAGTACATCAATCAAGCTGTTTAGGGATAGAAGTGTTACGAACACACGTACACTGACATTGTATGTATATATAAAGATATGTATATTACCTATTTAGTTACTATTATAAAAGCTATGCTTGGCTTGAGATTAAATAAAAAAAATTGTCCAGTCCGTTTGTCAAACAAAAACGAGCAAGTAAGCACAGAATTTTCCGAGAGAATTACTCCAGTACTAAAACAACAGTTTTTATTCCATCAGAATTCTATTCTTGGTTTATTTTTATTTGGACACACAAACGACGGTCGGTTCAACTATGTAGTGAATTTAAATCAAAATAAATAGTATATAATTAATTGATATGTATCGTATCCCTTATACCATTAACTAGCAACTACTTAAGATCAGGTACAACGTCTTCACATTTATTGCTCAGATAAAAAAGAAGTTGTGAGGTTTTATTAAACCACGATACAAGTGAAACTCTTTTTGGATTGTAGCATATTATAAAACTGAGCACAATATTTATTTAAATCGTAGAATCATTTTGAATTGACCCAGAGACGCCGTCATATTGGCCTTGGCTGCTCTGCCGAGCGCCTTTCAGTTTACTGCTACTCCACGGCCGGCTGTAATGCGACATGCGGTAGATGGACAAAAAAATTTGAGGCGATGTAAAAAAAGTTTCACTTTAAAAAACACTAAATCGCTTGAAATGACTCGTTTTAATAAACTTCACGACAGTTAAATATTCATCGATTTAGCATCAGCCAATAGTGTAATATCAATCAGTTAACCATTTAAATCAAGTTTTATAACAGAATAATGGAATGGAATAATGGAAGTAATACTTTCTCTATACAATTCCATATTACTTTCATTACGTTACCAAAGTCGATTAGAATAGTGAATCACGAAATAGAATTACTAATGTTTAAAAGTTTTGTGTAACTGTTTGTACGTTTTTTTAAATTGTTATAATAGAGTATTATAATAAAGGCAAAAACGACATCAATAACTTTTTATCCATATCTTTATTTTCATATGAAAATAATGTTATAGTAAGCTGTAATATAAATTTTATGTTCATCTATTTCAGTGATGTCAGTATTTGAGTTTGACTTTATTTTATTCTCTCTCGTACTCACCTAAAAACAAATAAAAATGCGCCCACCGCGCTGTAAAAATTTTTCATTGCGCACTTGCTTTCAAAAAGGTTGGCCGCCACTGCTATGATGGACAATTGAGTAAATTAATACTTTAAAGTACTGAAAAACGATAACAAATGAACACCCCTGCGTACCTAAAATAAATTCTAAACAAGTAGTGATAGAAAAAAATCCCAGATAAATCATTATCCTAAAACTACCTTACGCTGAGTGAACGCTAACAACCCCTCAAGCTTGGTAATAAAAAGGTTATAAAAGTTAAAGCGCTCACTATGTACAACATTCAATATGAACGACATCGTTACCTGGTCTAAATTACGTGCACTTACGCGATAAAGCTAGGTTAAAAGAGTTTCGCCGTCATTTTTCTACGTTTTTCGCATTATACAATCGCTCCATCGTTTCAGTTTTGTAATATCCGTGAAGTGTACCCAATTTTGTATGTGTATTTTTATGACCATAAATAGGAAGCTGAACCGAATCTAATAGTTTACATATTTCGGTGACTTTGAAGAATTGTATTTACTTTACAAGTTCTAGCGTTTGACCACAATCTCACCTGCTGTTAAATGACAATGTGGTCTGTTATCGTAAACACGCTAAACCTAAAGAGGTAATGCCTCTTAAATGTAGTTCCCGGAAGACATCTATAGGTGCTTGGTGACAGATTTTCAAATCGAGAGTGGTAGCTATCTACACAAACTTAAGAAAAGCCATACCACCATGCTGTGGTTTCATCACAATGTTTACCGGACCTACGACGATCGATATGGTATCTGAATACACTAACCACTGCGTCATAATTACTTTAAGTCCAACAAGGATCTACATTCCATCGGCAGTTGTCAGTATTATGCATGGCGGATACTAAAATGCAACGAGTTAAAAGCGAGTCTCTGTGATACGTTTATAATCACGAGCAAGTTGGTCGTAATTTAATCGAGTAGAGACGTCTTATAACCCAGCAAATGTTCACAAATCTTATTACTGGATAGCGAACAAAATAAACAAATATCAATGTAAAAGTCGATGCGCCAAAGCGCACTCATTATCACCAAAGGTGTAAGAACTTTTTTATGGTGACCCTAAGTACACGTGAATACGACACTACCGTAAAAACCTTATAATATCATTCAATATACATACTTGATTTTATGCGAATGTAATTTTTATTTTAATTCAAAATACTTTTATGCGCAAGCTTAAAACTCTTTCAAAGAAATATAGATACAAAATTATATAGAAACAAATACCTCAGGCACGATTTTATGAAAATATAAGTTTGTATAACTCGTTTGTCTTTACTTTTAAAGCTATTATTTATACTGTAACTAGAACATTATGTTTTATTAGTAACTGTTTCTGCTGCGATGAACCTTTAATTTTTTTTTATATTATAGGTGGCAAACGAACAGGTGGGTCACCTGATGGTAAGTGATCACCGCCGTCCATAGACACTAGCAAAACCAGGGGAGTCACAAGTGCGTTGCCGGCCTTTTAATATATATGGGCCTCCGGCGCTCTCACTGACCGAACGAAACGCAACAGTGCAACAAGCACTGTTACTTCACGTCGGCTTTCTGTAAGAGGGTGGTACTACCCCGGGCGAGCCGACCCATTCATTCTGAAACCAGTAATAGTTTCAGCGTAGCTCTACCACCTAGAAATTTGTTTCAGTTATACAATTTGGAATAGCTAACTTAATCACGCTCATCATCTGGCTAGCAAATCGATTAATACAGACATATATATGTCTATCATAGGCTATTGATACAAAAGCCTAAGAGATATTGTCTAAATAATCGAATTCAACACATTTATCAAGTTCAATTATACAACTGCCATTAGTTTTGTCAATAATCTCTAGAGACACGATACATAATATTGTACTGCCTTAACTAGTTTGATCAACTCAATTCATAAACCGTATCAGTTCATCAAAAACAATACGAAATACATTAATCTCGAAAGGAATCAAATCAGAACAATCGTTCATGTGATGCGTAGCCGCTTTGATCCTCGAAATCCAATACGTTCCAATACTATTACGAGCCCGGCTTACTAATGGAGTCATAGCCTGCGGAGTGAGACCGCTTTGATCCCAAGACAGACGGATATTTCCAAAATCAATTTCTATTACGTATCTAATCCTTTCTGTTACACAGTATTGTGATATTCTGCTGTATTCGAGTTCCATTTTCAACACTATTATAGGGTGATACGACTTGTGTTCTGGCATATGTTTGTATTAAATATTCTATAGACTTATTACCAAAGTCTTATACTATGTAGTTACAATCCGAACAACTGGATAAAGACGAACAAGTAGGCCCTAAAATGAATTGGAAAGATATGGATTTTCTATTTATTAATAGTATGTATTGGCTTTAGTAAACATATGTTTTCTGTATATTGAACTCAACTCAGTTAATAATTATAGAAAAATTATAAATCAAACCACAGGTACTTGTTAGCAATTTTGTATCGAGCGAAGTAATTAGCAAATTTGTAATGTCGATAAACATGTTTAGCAAAAATACAAATTTTGTTCCGTTGAAAAGGGTTTCAACAAAGGGCATTTTCATTGTAATATATAATGTACACATACTTAATATCAAACATTATGTAACTGTAATTATTCAATACAAAAATAATTCATTGTCATCCTAACATGAACAAAAACACCAATCATAGAGCGTGACGTCACAGCGTTCGAAACATTGTTCTAAAATATGCACTTTCATACATTCAAACTGAAAGAAGTGACGTTGTTTAGAATGGTGTGACGTCAATCTATCCAATCCGTCATTATTACATGCATGAATGTTTGAAAAGAAAAGTATTCTCAAAAATGAATCTACACGCTCATTGACTTCTTCTTTAGTGAATAAACTTTCTGTAAGTAAACACAAAATAAAATATGGCTACCGTTTGTTTTTTTTTTTAGGATTGACACGAACAAATGGGAAACAAAATACGCTAAGTATATAGGACCGTAAAAAGAATGTCTGCGGGATGGAAACAAATTGTTACAGGCATTCCGTATGCCGAGGTGGATATTAAATTCTTTCTCCTTTGTTATACAGTACGCTTGCGTTTATTATGTTTACAATTTGCGGAAAATTTCACGGCGTACGTCAAATTTTTCGTTCCGGTTTTTTTTTTTTTTGAAATTTTTAAATAAAATTATGAAAATGTCGGTTTTCGTTTAATTTCGAATGAAATACAATTTAAAGGTATGTCTATAACATTTTTCGACCATTCTTCTCATTATAAAATCGGATACCCATTTTAATACTCTATATTATATATGGTGTAAAATCTAATCCCAAAACTAAAACTTACAACCGCGATAAATACATCCCCTAATGAGATATTATGAGTGTACATTATATTCTTTGTAGTAAAATATGTACGCCATACTATTACGTAAACGGTAGAGAAAAGTTGCTCCTATATCCAAAGCCCGCGAATAAACCCGACAAACTACTGAATTATACAGAGAGCCAATCGACTTCAGCTAAGTCGAGTAACTTCACCAAGGCTTCGATATTTTTCTTTGTACTTTTTTAAATATTGTAGAATTATTTCGCACATCCTAACTAATAATATAAATGCAAATGTGTGTCCGTTTGCTTGCAACGCTTTGACGCCTTAACTATTCAAACGATCATCATCAAAATCAAACAAAATCAAAATCAAAAATACTTTATTCAGTTTAGGCCCTGAGAAGGCGCTTATGAATGTCAAAGTTACCACCGGTTCGGAAAACAACCCAGTCATCGAGAAGAACCGGCAAGAAACTCGATCTGGTTTATCTTTTCATTAACATATTATAAGTCATTGTATACAAGTTATCACAGGGGTACAGGAAACGATATATTGTATCTTTCATTTAGGAAAAAAACTATTTCCGAAGAATAGATCAAATCTACATTAACGCGAGCAAAACCACTGGCAAAAGCTAGATTATAGGAAATGTCAATAGATCGCTTACTTACTAATTACTTTATTATTATTTCTCACTTTGTTTGCGCGGGCATTGTCCTAACGTTCACAACAACGTTCTAGGTTGAGTTGATTGCTTTATTTTGGGTGGTACCTGCACCAGATCGCTCGCAGGGAGCCGACCGCCGCCTGTCATGAGTGCGGCGCTGACGTAGACACGGGTCCGAGTGTGCTGCGTGGGAGGGAGAGCGCCGCACTCTGACGGCGGTGGTGGGAGCAAATTTGACGCTGCCGAGCGTGGTTCTGTCCATGCTCGGCAGCGAACAGGCGTGGCGAGCTGTGGCCTCCTTTTGCGAGGAGGTCACCTGGTAAAAGGAGGCGGCGGAGAGAGCCCGAGAGGTAGATCCTCTAAGTGGCCCTCTCCGCCAAAGGAGAACAGGCGGGAGGAGGCGGCGCTTTGCCCAACTCCTCCCGCCACCGTAGCCGGACCTGAGGAGATGTAGTCGGGGGACTCATCCTCTCATTGCACAGGTCCGGCGGACGAGGGGAGGCAGCTGGTGTGTACCCAGACTGCCTCTCTATAGGTAGGAGCCCGGCGGCCACCTTCCGCCGGGCGGACCGTTGGGGCGGCTATTCAAGATGATTAGCGAGAACGATCTCTTGCCGCCCCAACAACACGGTCTATCGGTACACCGTGGGGCTTTAGTCCGTGCGAGTCGGGCATAACCCATCCTCTCCCCCGGGAAGGTGGGTATCCATAATGGATTTCCCCACGTAAACAAAAAAAAACAAGGTTGGCCATACAATCTTGAACGCTTGAAATCCAGAAGCAGTGCCCAATCCATGGCTAAAAAAGGTGTTTGGAGAATACCATGACGTTTTAGTCTGTTGCGAGTCGGATATAACCTACCATCAGATGCCTGGTGGGGTGAGTATTTATAGGAGATTTCCCCATGTAAAAATAAAGAGACAAGGTTAGACTTACAATAAAGGTAAGCAAGAGCGGCAAAAAATTATTGACAACTCCAGAATTTAATGAAGCAAATCAGTTACTATCTAATGTACACATTAACAGCTTTCGCAATTTCAACGAAAAAAAACGAAGTAAAATTTACAGTAGACATTTTACTGTTTTTAATTTTATTATTTATAATAACTACAAAGCTTATATCAAAGCAAAGTTTTCCCATTTATAAAATACGTAGCATTCGGCATTTGCATTGGCAAAAGGTAAAAGTCGAAGAAGATTGTATCCAGTATAGTTAGTGTACCGGAGAACTTCGATAAGTTTCTCGTTGGGTTTGATGTTAGTATTCAAAGTACCTACGCCTTTTTATTAGAATGACAAACTTTACAGCTTCATTTAAGTATGCATAAAAGTGCATCGAACTTTTCTCGTAAACAAACTGTAAGGGTGAAAGAAACTATTTTCAAATTTATTCCTACCTATTAAAAATCTACTTGCAACTGCGTATTCATACTCATTCAGATTCATACTATATATTATATGTAACTATAAACGAATTAGGGACCGCAAATTCCTGTTAAATATTATTTTATAGTTGCATTATTAAACTAGCTAATACCCGCGACGTCGTCGGCGTTGTCCGTTTACCACTCTTCTCCCGTGCATGCGCGCATTACATCCCACATCACGGCAAGAAACACACCTTTCTGAACGCGTATTAATATATACATATACTACATGTATTGCATATAAAAACATTCTGGAAAAAATACTCTACACTATAGTGAAAATCACATCAAAATCCGTTGCGTAGTTAAAATAAAAATAAGATAACACCACAGACACGAAACGTTAGTTTGTTTTTTAATAGTTATAGATTAATTAATTTAATTCTGCTTTGACATTATGGTAAAAGTAAAATCAAATCAATAGTGTTAACTGTAAAAATAAAACTTTAAGTGATACTTATGAGACTTCAAGCAAGATATACATAATTTGAATGAGTATCTATTTAATTACCTAGTAAAATTAACCTGTGGCTTGCTATGCCACAGTTATAAAACGCGCCTGGAATACCAATTGTACCAACACGTTACAATTTGAATAAATCGTTGACGCCTATGTATCCGACCCGCCGGCTATACTGCCGTCCCGCTCGCACAACCGGCGCTTACGCAACCTCACCCTGTCACTCACGAACAGACTACGTTGGAGGTTGATATATCGCGCGCGCTAATTCTTGCATTTATTAATCACCTTTACTACTATACTTTTATTTTCTTAAGCGTTAAACTTCACTTATGTTTTCAGCTTCCTGATCTTCGTCTGTTAAACTGTATGTGCACGTTTTCTTATTGTGTTGGTTTGATTATACACAAACAAAAATAAAAATATTACTGTTACAGTAAAAACGAAACGGTTTGCAATGCGATATCAAGAAACAAGATAACATTGACAACAAATTAAACGCATAAAACTTGGAAGGAGACTTTAATGTCTGGCACAGACGTCTCGTATAGTAGTAGTACTTACAAATAACAGAATTTTCTTTTTTACAAACGTAAAAAATACGTTCGTAAAACTTGGTGAAACCCTCATCAGAACATTTATTACTTTGCAAACGTTACGCGTGACTTATTAGATTTTTGAAGAGTTTGTTATTTCAATTTTCACTTGTAATCTAAAATTCGTATACATGTATTTCTACTCGCTACAACTTTTAACATTTTTTATTTTATTGTATTCTGATATAGAAATCTATTTATATCATCCAAGATGCTTCAATTTACTTATTAGTCAAGAGTATGTAATCTATGGATGTACATATAAACATCTAATTCGATTCAGAACAACTGATTTCAATGAGATATTCCCTCACAGATAGAAGACTTTCGAGAGTATTGCGTTGGCTAAATATCATCACGCTTTTCCATACGGGATGAGCAGTAACGATAAAATTTAACAAAGATTACTTAAATTCGGTAAAAGTGTTGTGGAGATTAGATAGTAATGACAATATAACAGGAAAATTTGACCAAAGAATAAAACAACATACACCAGAACTACCCGCACCATAGTTGGGTAAGGTACCTTAGGTACGCGCCTAGACTTTTTTTTCTCAGGCGGAAATCTTCTAAGATCCTCACCTCACTGGGATGCATAGGTTAGAAAGCCAGATTTGTACTGACTAAGCTACCTTGGCGTTCTTCTCGCACCCTTTTGCTAAGTGCCTAGGAACTGCCTCTGCAATAATCCTACTCGGCCCGGCAGGTGTTGGTCCCACAGCAGGACCCCGACTTGCGGTCTTAATATAGAATGCCTAGTATTAGACCCTTCCCTGACGAACTGTAGGAGGCACAACGAACACTAATGCGTCTTAACCACCTGAACCTATACAAGAGTAGTCATTACCTGACCTACCAATATCTCAAACACTATATATTTCTTATTCGATTCTCTACTGTCGATATAAGAAGAGAACTCGACTTAGTTCTCTTCTGTATTTTCAAAATCCAAAGTCCAATGGTAAAAAAATTGAAAAGAGAACTCCTTGAGAATTTTCCAAATCGAAATCGAAAATTCCAAATAAGTGATGAAAAGTTTTGAGACAAGAAACATTAAAAAAAAATACGACAGGATTGAAAACCTTCTTTCTAAAAAAAATACTATCTTTACGAAAAGACTTCACACGCACCAACATTCTGGTAAATAAATACACACTGAATACATTTAAATACGAAATTATTACAAACTGTATGTCAATAGAACGTTTACTAATTTTGAAATAAATAGAAACTCTATAGAAATTGAATTTCTGTATTCAATAATATGAACTATGAAATTACTAAAGCGGGAGCTTTTGTTCGTAATAAAATCGTGTACCTATACATTAAATCAGGGCTGTCCAAACTACATGGGACCCAGGGCCAACAAAAATGACTCAATACATTGGGGGGCCGCAAAATATTTATAAAAATAAAATACAAGTATAATAAGTATCATTATTTTATTATCTACTTTTTCATTAATTTGTCTTTTAAAGCCCAATAAATGAACAACGCGCGGTGTCGGGTGTACCTATTATACGTTCGGGGAATTCCCCGAGTTCTCGAGTGAATAGTGTTGTGTGCGGCATAATCTAATACATATCCAAAACATTTGAATTTCGTCGCAAGAAAAATAATTTACTCATTTAATGTATTTAAACAAAGAAGATAAAAAAGATTCTGCGGGCCGCAATAATCCATGCCGCGGGCCGCAGGCGGCCCGCGGGCCGTGGTTTGGACAGCCCTGCATTAAATAATGGAGGTATTGTTATTGTATTCGTACTTTAATTTTGTTATAGGATTTTTATAAAAACTTTATATTTTTCACTCGGTATACACCTTCTTAACATTACAATAGAAAATAAGATCACTTAATTCCATCGCATCTGACTATTAGCAAAATTATTTTGATTTATTAGACAGTGTTATACGATAAAAATATTGTATGTACATAAATAACTACAAACTTATATTATTAACGTTGGGCGGAATACTGCGAGGAAACCACTTAAAGACGGCGACAGGTCAAGGTCAAAGCAAAATTGAATGTTGCTTCAAACTGTACCGTGTCCGCCACATATCTATATAAGTATACACATTTAAATGTTAAATGTTTTTCTTGTAACGCCTTCATACAATCTTTATGACATTTATACCGAATATAAATAATTACGTGGTTAATCTATACATCTATGTATAAATAGACACGCCAAAACAATTCAGTACATGCTACTCATCTATTCTCGAGTATAAAGGTTATTACTAAAAATAATTGGAAGCCGTTCACTTTTTTACCCTAACATTGAAGCTTCAAAAATTAATTAATTATGATCGAATATCGACCATTTAAATTTCGAGACAGCTTGAACCAATGTTGACAAGACTTTTATTGGTATATAGGAGTATATCGAACTTTTTGGCTAAATATACTCGTAAGTAGGTAACAGCGTGAACCAATGTTGACAAGACTTTTATTGGTATATAGGAGTTTATATTTGGCTAAATATAGGTAAATATGGTTTTCTATAGCGGCTAAATAATAATGACAGAATTTAATCTAGGCAACCTAAATTACGTAGACTTACTATCCCCCAACTAGTCTAGGAAAAACATAATGCAAACAAAGTAGCAGGTACCAGCTAGTTTATGAATAAATCTATGTCTGAGAGGTGCTTCATTAAAATTATTCTCAAATGATTTTAATCGAGTTTTAGTTATTTTAATAGCCCGTTGTCTGGAAAGTTGTTTTATAAGCTTATTGATTTATTTTCCACAAGAAACTGCGAGAAGAAGCGACGGAAATTTTTCAAATTATACTCTACAGTCTTCTTTATTTAGTTACAGTTATTTATCTCGTCACGAAGGTGTTCATTACATTCGCTGTAACTTAACAAGAGATTCTTAATCAATATAGCATACTATTGAATACATCGCTTATCCTGGTTTGTGCAATACCTGGAAACTTCTTGCCTTTTCATTCTATGTAAATTTTCGTCGTATCGAAGAAGGCGTCACGAGTAGTTTCCGATTACGTCGAGCGTTTTTTCTGTCCTACTTTGTCTGCAACACTTATCTAAATAGGTTTATTCTCATACAGTTTCTTTATCCTATCTCACCAAGGTAACTATACTTCATCACCAACATTTCCTGTTTCTATGTTGGCCTATAAAAAGGCCAACATGCTTGCACTCGGTGATTTCGAAACGCGTTAAACAAAAGTGAATCATTATTCACTGTTCTCCATTATATATTCTCAAGACAATGTTTTCAGGAACCTAAAAATATATAATACTACTAACTGTTACCCGCGACTTTCCCTACGTGGAATTTAGCAAAATAGCTTTGTTCAGTGCACAAATACACGTAGGAACAATGCTTCTTTAGTTTATAATATTTGCGCCTAACCTTAATTAGGTAAATTATTACAACATTAGCTATGTGCTAAAATCCGTAAAAATCAGTCTAACCGTTTCGGAGATCAGCCGAAACGAACAGACAGACAAAAAAAAATCTAAATTGGTTTTTTAATATTTACTAATTGAAATAGTAGTAATACTGTTTATATTTTGATACCCATCTAGTAAAAACCTGTTTTTTTTTTTGACATTACAAACAGACACTTCAATTTTATATATTTATAAATTATATGTTTTATCTTTACGTGAGTGTAGTAGTTGACAGAAGTTACTATTTATTAGGTTGATGCTTATATAAATAAAAACTCTCCACTGGTCATTTCATATATACTCGCGTCCATTGCAGTGAACGATCACTTGGCATTCGAAGAGCTGATTTATGTGAACTATAAAATTCAATTTTCAACTGGCAGCAGAGCGATCGAAAAGTATAGACTGAATATTAGCGCATTTCCTTTCACACATATGGAACTAGAATAAACGTATCTATATATGACATGTACATACAATTGGATTTTTTTTTTAATGTGGGAAGAAATCCTTCATTGGCACCCACAGCCCTGGGGAGCTGTGCGGTGTCAGACTCTTACTAACTAAAAAAAAAACCCACGAGATACCGTCTGCCGCGCTATGGAGTGGCACAGGATCGAACAAGCAAGCACCATGCCACCCCGGCCACAAGGCCCAGCGCGAACGCCCTGACCGCGACGACAGCCCGGTCAAGCTGCCTACCCGTCTACCGAACCAAAGTGCAATGGAAAGTCAGGTCCCCAGACCCTTCCGTCCTTGGTCCGGTATGGCAGTCAAGGGGTCACCCCCTCCAACCACCACCACCTGTCTTGGGAGGCAGGCTAAGGCTCCACGAGGCAACTGTATTGGCTCGTGGGTCCACCCGCTGCGGTTCCGAGGTACAAGTATCTCATCCCCACTTGACCCCATACAATTGGATTTGGTATGTCTGAGATCGATACACTTCAAAAACGTTTAACTGAACACCATTAAAGTTGGCTGACATACATGTTTCTTTATTGAGAACGTTTTTATACTATCAATTCTGTATACCAATGAATTTGGAATGCTCCATGTCAAATTTCGAAGGTAAATATTTCGTAAGTGCTAATAGTTTTCGAGAATCACTCTGTGTAAGCTTAGTACGAAGCCCTGTATTATTAAACATGACGGCATAGATATCAGTGTTCGATAGTAATACAACGGAAAAAAAGAGGCCGTAATCCAACTTATCACCCAATCATTTTATAAGGGATTTAACAAACAATATTTACCAGTTAATCTTTAACTTATGCTAAAAGATCTCCTTGTATGCCAAATCTCATTAGCGTAGATACCGTGAGGGTGAAATGTTCTATAATAACTGATCAGTGAGTTGGATTCTTAGAATGAAGGTCCGTATCTTTTTGCAGCGATAAAGTTGGTTTTTTTACAAACGTATAAAGCTATAGGACCTTTGTATTTGATGTCCATTGCAACTTTAAATATCAAGTAGTTTTTTAAATAAAAGGAGTCTTTTGCAATAATCAGGCAGACACACAATCGAGTGATTCTATGACGATTGGTAATGTACCGTTCGGGTCTTGACTTTCCCATTAATAACAATAGTGGATTAAGTATGTTTTGTATAAGATTTATATACTTATATCGAAAGACTAGCTGTTGCCCGCAGCTCCGCATGCGTTTCTTTTATAATTGTAAATTACACCTTATAAGATCAGCTATCTGTAAGTGAAAGTTCCGTGGAAAATGGTTTAAACGTTTTGGAGATAGTACTACAAACGAAGCTATGGGTAAAAGCTAGTCCAAAATAAAAAAAAAATCACTTTTGATAACGTTAGCTATCTGTCAGTCAAAGTCTCATGAAAATAGGTCCAATCCTTTTGTAGATAGTACTATAGACGAAGCCACGGATAATAGCTAGTCTAAAATAAAGTAGACTATATCACCCGTTGTAATTTTAACTATCCGTCAATGAAATTTCTGTCAAAATCGGTCCAGCCGTTTCGGACATTACCCGGAACAAACAGACCGACAGACAGACAAACAAAAATTTAAAAAATTGTATTTTTGTTATCATTGTCATGTATACGTTTATATCCAATCAGTAAAAAGTCGTTATTTTGATATTATATACAGACACTTCATTTTTGTTATATGTATGTATAGATATGTGTAATACAAGCTACATATGGAAACATTATTCCACTGGCCTTACCCTCTCAGACACAGATTTCCCCCGGGTTAGCTATTCATATCTTATACAATGCAACGCGTTCAAGTATTTGTTCCTGTTTATGCATACACATGTTTATACATTCTTGTGCATACTGTATCTTATCTTAATATCTTTAATATAACATAGCAATGATATTTTAGTTATTGTATTAACAATTAATAACTGTTTTCGTCATCTAGCTTCGTTATATCGAAGCGTTAGTCGGCAGATTAGAAAATATTTAATTTTTACTACACTGTTTTATTAACCGAACAGAATATAACTTTAGAAGACATTTAAGAGATTTTTTTTTATATTATAGGCGACAAACGAACAGGTGGGTCACCTGATGGTAAGTGATCACCACCGTCCATAGACACTAGCAACCACCAGGGGAAGTGCGTTGCCGGCCTTTTAAATTATGTGGGCCTCCGGCGCTTTCACTGACCGAACGAAACGCAACAGTGCAACCACTGTTACTTCACGTCGGCTTTCTGTGAGAGGGTGGTACTACCCTGGGCGAGCCGACCCATTCATGCTGAAACCAGTGATAGCTTCAGCGTAGCTCTACCATGACAACGTACGTACAAAATGACGAAAGATAAAAATTATAGTCCTTGCCAATCTTTTTCGCTACTCTCAAATTAGTCTTAAGTTCGGGCTTGCGCATAATGTCGTCAAGAGCTTAATACAAAACAGTGTTATAATATTACTAGCTGTACCCGCGACTACGTCCGCGTGGAATTTAACGTATCAAAAAAGGCGTATAAAAACTCGACATCGACCCTTTGTGAACGATTTTGTTCTTCGAGGTGTGGCGTGACACTACAATGTCTAGTAGTTGCTCGTACTGTGAATGTATAATTCTGACTATAGATACACGGTGCGGCAGTTATAACAACGGTCAGCAATGCTAAAATCTGTCTAACAGCTTTTGCGTAAATTGCTTCTCTTTTGTGTTTTCTTACAGGTAAGATAAACATCTATACGAATACGATATATATGTAAAACATGTCAATACCGGTGTATAATCTATCACTACACCAAATTTTGTTAAAATCCGTCGTAGTATTTGCGTGATGCGCGTACAAACGACAGACAGACAGACAGACAAAACTTATAAAAACAATAGAAATGCGTTCTGTAATTGATTCTCAGAGTATTTTTTCTTAAATATATTTAACTAGCTGATTCCCGCGACTTCGTCTGCATCGTTTATTATCTCAATTGTTTTGTTATATCTAAAACCGATTAAATAGACAGCGTTTTCGATGAAACTCCATCAAAAGTTATTGTAGTTTGAATAACGACGCGATTTAAGTACGAGAGAAGAGTAGGTAAATAAATCTCTTTCAGTCTCATCCAAAAGATAGGGTATTTTATAGCATACTTATGTAATTAAAAAGGTAGAGGTCTGTAGTTGTTTTCAATTTTTTTATAGTTTTATTTTTAAACTATTCAGTTGTTGATTTAAAAAAAAAATCACTATATCTTAAAAGACGTAGACGAAGTCGCGGATATAATATAGTAACAAATAAATATAGAATTTGACACGAAGAACACTCCTCCTTGTCCGACACTTTCATGCAAAGCCAAAAAGCCTGCACACATTTACATAGACGTGACCCGAGTAACCACTCACCTCCAAACAAACGAATTTGTACCTAATAAATACCTATCACAAAGGCGAAAATTTCATAATTTACAATGAAATATAAAGACAGTCAGTTCTCGGCCTTATGAATTGCTTGTAATAATGCTGTGGCTTAGATAGAATTTTTCTTGAAAGATATAAATAAACGGGCTGCCCGCTGTTACTTAACCGCCGTCCTTTGCCAATTATTGGAAAACAACATTTTTCAGATATTGCTAACCGACATTTTCGTTATTATATTGTCAGGAATTCTCATATACAAAATTAAATAGAATGCTTCACATGAAAAAACAGCAAAATCATCTATAGACTTTTCATTGAATTCCTAACTAAATATTAAAATTAAGCTATCTTGCTACCTTTGACAGGTACAAGGTCTTCTCAAAGAGTGATAGAGCCTGTGCAAAATTCGACTGAAATCGTCATTGCTATAACTAGTATCACCACAAAACATAAATTGTCGCGCTTCGGTGTGAAGGGTGTATTTGGTAACGAAGACCCACTAGTGAGTATTTGATTATTTAGTCCTTATGGGTGACCACATACTTTTGGAATGTTGTGGTTAGTTGTATATATAACTAAATGTTGGGTGTGTAGTTGCAGGTGTCTGCATATCCTTTCGAGTGGTAAGGAAGTAAATGTCAAATACCATACCAAAAAAGACTAACTTGACATTGCTCCTTTGTCTCGCTAAAACTCGAGGTTCGCTGGACCGATTTGGTTAATTTTGATCTTGAAGTATTTGTTGAAGTTCAGGGAAGATTTAATTTATAATAAGTAAAGGAAAATACTGAAAAATACAATTTAATTTTGTCATTTTAGAAATAAAAAAAATTCATTCGTTAATCAAATATTTATAGGTGCGTTCAGAAATTTGTCTGTTTCATAGCTGTAGTATGAGGTCCAATCTCTTTAGTATGGTTTGCCGGAATACAAAACAGTTCTGTTTCAGAAACAAGACTAGTACATGATTAAAAAGCTTTAAATTGATTAAGTGCATAACTGTGTTGCATTTATAATGTAAATAAAAATGTTGTACTAAATTTTGACCATATTCTACACAAATATATGTAAGTGATACGAAGTTCACCGGGTCGTCTAGTACTTTATAAAAATAGTCACAGCATGCTGTAGCTCCTGTTAAGTAGTCTATCAGAGTTTTTGGCGGGATCTTTGTCAGTCATGTAGTGGTTTTTATATTTTATTCATAATCTTGTGTTATTAGACTCTATATTTTGTAATATTGGTGGCATTTTACGTAATATAGTTCGGCTATTATGCACAAGTGAAGTGGATGGGAAATAATACCACGGAGCATGCATTCTGAGGAGCCCCCAAAACTCCATGGAAAGTTCTAACAAGGAAACCACCATCTTGTTAGAACATTATAATTATCGTAAAACACGTGGCAAAATCTTGTTACTTGACGCTGGCTAGTGCGCAAACCGTGACGGAGCCAAAAAAAAATAAAAAATAATAATAAGTAGTCTATCAAAATATTAATTATTACGATAAAGCTCATTACCATTATTATTCTACGCAGAATTAATTTACGAGCTCCTTTTTAACCCTCACTTTATACAGTGAAAATTACATTATTACAGTATATTTACAGAGCTTTGTCACGAGTTAATGCGTAGCGAACTTCGAAATAATGACAATTTCTTTGAGACACGTTTGCAGGGACAACTCTTAAAGTCATGTCTGAGGCTGTCAACGAGAGAAAAGTTTTGTAGATTTAGAGGGGTCCGTAACTTTCGGGTGCTCTCAACAACTCGTACGGTACATCGGCACCGGTGGTAACAAGTACACTCGCTGATGGAAAAATATATAAAATCACATACGTTTCTTTTTAAATACGTCTATAACAATGGCACGAAGGTCGATAAACTTCAAAACTGTTAAAAAGGAAATGTTATAAAATCAATGAAGATAACAAAAAAAAAATAATGTGTCCTTATGACCACACGATAGTACTGAAAAGTTATCAATAAATACATGCAATTGAAAGTTTATACAAATCCATCAAAATCTTGCATGTGAATAAGTAACAGTGATATTTATATTCACATAATTATATAAAAAATATACAATACTTTTTTTTATTATTATTCAGTTTTTAGTATAATCATAACAATTATTATTATACACGAATAATATCTCATGAGCTCCATAGAGTTTTCCCACTAAGCTATATATTCGATCAAAGAAATTCGAATACTCTCGCAATCAAATGGATTAATTGATATATTGAAATAACTTATTTTTTTGGGATACTTTTAAAACTGATTATGTCGAAACTATCCGGATCCGGGATCCGGACGGGTATATCCCATCTTTAACGTTTTACGCAGTGTATTGCAAGCAAGGGAATAGCTACTGACTGAATATTGTGACCGCTTATTAATGCATTATGTTAGGCCAGAGAACATACCCAGCAAATATATATGTGTATGCATACTTCATTTCTAGACAATTGTCTCTAACACTAACCACAAAAATGTTTCTTATAGGACTTACGGGCCTACAATTTGGATATGCAAGTATGACGTATAATGTCGTGTGTGGCGTGAGTTAGTCAACAGTAATCTCACTGTATCGCGAAAACAGCAAGCGATGAGTGAACTGCAGTATCGTGTGTGTTATGAACTAGTGAACGGTATTATCACTGTATCGCAAGCAGCGGGTAATGTGCAGCGTTTTGCATGTTGTCAGTTTATGAATGGTAATGTGACTGTATCGCGAAAATTGCAAGCGCTCTGTGAAGTGCACTGTCGTATGTTGTGAGCTAAACGGTTAATGTCACTGTATCGCACAAGCAGCGAGGGAATTGTGAAGTGCAGTGTCATATGTGTTGTGATCTAGTAAATTGTAATGTCACTGTATCACATCCGCAATGGATTTCAGTGCTTCATATCAAAAGAAAGGTAGGATAAATGTTTATTTAATTTTTAAAATACATTGTATTCAACTGTACCCAGCACTCGGTAACTTTTGACACCTCGTCTTTAACGCTATTTACAAGAGGGCTCGAGGAACCTATTCAAAGGATATTCTATTACCGAGTTCTCTGAACTTTATTTTCCGCATGAGGTAATATAATCAGGTAGATCTCTGTACAGTTCGTTTTATGTCTCAGGAATTTCGTTTCGGGTCGTATACGGTTGGTAAGGCGCGGTAATTTAGTTTTATTCTACGTATTATGTCAAAATCACCGCATCGGTGGCTTAGTAATCGTTTCCTTTAGGATCCGGCGAATTACTTTGATATCGAGTTCTGAAGAAACTCGATGTCTATCACTTTAACTACATATGTGTATACTGGAAAGATAGATATTTGTCATATATGTTTTTTTTTTTGATCAAGCAGAATAATGTCTGGAGCTATCAGTGAAATTTCCAAGATTTATTTAAATTATCCATAAATTTTAGTGTTTGACGACATCTCACTTGAGATTAAATGACAATATGGTCTAAGTACATACGTTAAATCTAGAGAAGAACTAGCTCTCAAGTGCAGCTGCTGGAACACTGACATGGAACAGTGTCATGAAAGTGCATAAAAGTGGTAGGAACTTGGCGATAGTTAGCCAGGTGGGCTTAGAAAAGGCACTACTACCAGGCTATAGTTTCAGCACAATACTTTTCCTTCACAAAAAGAACCGGCTCATTCGTAAGGATTCCAAGCTACATTAATGAACGCGGCTCGCATAAGCTAATCCAGTGATCTCCTGGCAAGGTCGGGGTCCGCTGGCGCTCTTTGACACCGGGCCTACCGCTGGGGCGGCACGATGAGTGCTCAAAAGAACTCGTGCCGCCCCAACAAAAGCGGCGGATGTACACCGTGGGGTTTTAGTGAGTAAGAGTCTCACAGTACCCACCCTTTCCCCCGGGAGGGTGGCGTGTCCGTGATAGACGTACCCACGAAAAAAAAAGGGGACATAACCTCAGTAGCCATAATCGCTCAATTAATTAAGAAAGGTTATATAATATATCTAGGTTATCTAACATCACGACATAACCCTTAGGAGCGGAACAGTTATAATACACACTGTAAATCAGAGGGTCCGTACCCGTACGAATTTAGAACGAAATAATTAATAATGCGGTCGAGTTGTGTGGGTAAAACCGAGTACTACCGACACGGATCGAATAGTGAATGCCTATGTCAATTCAGTACCACGCCTTGCGGCTCAATAGCGTAGGTAACTGGCTACATAATTATTGTGATTTATATGGAATTTGCATAGTCTTACCTCCTAACAGCGTTGACAACAATTAAAAATTTAAATAATTAAACGCAAGTAAAACCTCGGCACGCTGTTTTATTTTTGTATTAATCCAAATAACAAAGCACTTTTCATTATATACAAGTGCTACTTTGACGTGTAAAGTTATACCTTCATTACGAAACAATAACCATATCCACAACAAATAATTACTCAGCCCAACTCACAAGAAGGGAAAAGCGTACTTAGAGTTCCGTTACTGTTTCCGAGCGTGCACGTTGTTGGTTCTTAGTTGTTAACAGATAAGTACTAAATACCGCATACTTAGTTGTTTGTTCTCAATTATTTTGTTTTGTACAACACAGTTGTCTTGTTACTTCTTTGCAACAACTTTTGTATCCACTTTATTATCTATACTATTATTTTGAAGAGGTAAATTTAGTTTTTTGTCTGTGCATCCACCAAAAATGATTGCAACACGTAATATATATATATATATATATATATATTTCTCGCCGGTTCTTATCGATGTCTGGGTTGTTTTCCGAACCGGCGGTAGTTTTTTAATAAGTACATCACCTACCATGCTGACACTAAGGATATCATATATTCCAGTATCAACCGGTGCATATCAAGTAATTAAACAGGTTATGTCTGTACCTGACTATGTCGCCGCTGTCATATATATGGTAGCTAATCCACTACAATGACTTTTAGTTTGCCGCGTTTCGGGATCAAACATTGTACATATAGCTGGTAAGAGGCTTGTAGGTCGGTATGACTGCCTTGACTGACTTGATGATTACCATTGTTGTTTATATTCCACTAAGCTTACCATTAATTACAGTATCGTCTCTATATAATAAAAAAAAATGTCGTCACGGGATGCCCCCAAATATCTAACATTCAATATTACAATTTATAGTTAAAGACGTGTCAAGTATACTATAGTCAAATAGAAATAGTATACAACTCCACAGAAAAGTAACGAAGTATACACACATACAAGGGATCAGACAGCGATATTGTAGAGAGAACAGATGGAGCATGACGACAAAGAGAGCGTCATGCCATTCACCGTGACGGCATATTAGTTGATTTTATGTATACAAATCAATCACAAGTGAACTATTTAAAGTTTTTATAGAGACATAATCGAAAACACGTTATTTATATGTGTCGTACAATTGTAACTTGGCTACTATTTCCCACATCGTTTACTTGAACACGTTATTATCGCCTCGTATTTAGCTGACTCAACATTTTGCCCGTGCCTAGTCATATTGAGGCGGGTACACATTCGATCGTTCGCAGGAAAGTGGCAAATTGTACGGCAGACGCGACGTACATGGTAATTTGCTTCAAATATGCAGGAACAATACCTATACTGATCTCAGGTGTTACGCAAAATTTCATTAATTTTATACAATATTATACTTTGCCGGCCTACATGCCCTCATCACATTTCGGATCGTGAATATTTTTATACATATATATTTTTTAAATAATTTAATTGTAGAAAAAGAAACTGAACAAAAAACATTGCGAACTCAACTATTATAGTCATTATTGAATACAATATAGAACAATGATATCTCCGATTAGTTTTTCCCTGCATAACTTCGTAATATATATTTTACTTATACCACGGAAAGAGTCATTTTTTTATGAATAACTTATGTCCTTTTTAGTGCTACTGAAAACATATATGCTATATGTCAAGATGAACGATTGACTACCTAAGGAATGAAAGACTAAAAAACAAATAAATAAAACTAATATTACTTAGCCAATTCATTTTCATACGAATTTACGCCTTACTTCATTTATAACAAAACCAAAAGAGCAGTCCAATAAAGATGATTGGGCAATCCTGTTCCCTAGCTATTATATTTAAAGCACAACTTAAGTGCTCGCTTAATGGCTTTGACGACGGTCATTAGACAAATGAGTCGAATAACGAATAAGGAATATTGTTATAAAATTGTAAATCAAATATTTTAAGTAGCCTAGACAGAGATAAAAATAGTATTTATAAATTCTATTAGATTATAGAATATGTACTATACAACTTTGACATTTAAAGAATACATAATTTTATTGCAAAGTTGATGAGAAATAATCCGAGGAATTTTAGACGTACTCGCAAAGGTTGAGAAAAGAAATGGAACGGGTATTGAGAAGAAAATCGAATAAATGTCAAATATAAACGGATACATGTCGCACCCTTAGTAATTTAAGAGTAACTATCAAATTTTTAGGTATTTTAGGTTTTGCAATAAAATATAAATGGTTCTACACGACGTATCTCACAGAAAGAGTCAATTTTCATGGCAATCACGTTGTAAATCAGGGAGTTAAGGCTAATTTTGTAAAAAAAAATGTGATCGTTGATTTGTTTTTTGGCGTTTCCCAAAAAACTACTTTGCTAATCAAGCCTTTACTTTACTAAGGGTGCGATATCTTATATAATTATAAGGAATTCTGTACAGTTAAGCTATAACTAAGTAAATAATATATTTGAAGCAATTTCTACAGAATATGCAGAATACTTCTAAATGAAGTGTGCATCCTGGAACTTAATAAACGCAACAATTACTTTGAGTCATGTAAAGTACCAACCAACCAACCAACCAGGAATAACCATTGTCGTTTCGTCTAACAAATAGGTACACTCTGTTCACGACTTTAGTAATATAGTTACATGTACACGTACCTTTAGAGCACGACGTGAGCTTTTGTTTGGCATGTAGCCAGACCCTCGGCGCATCTAGCACCCACTTTACTGCGCCGACGGGGTGTGCGACCGCTTACAAACAATATACGAAGGCCGTTGCCTCTTACAAATAGGGACTTTTTTGCAATATTCGAAAGCAGCCTGCACCGATAAATACAGCATCTAATAAGTGAAGTGACTGTCTAGCGTCTGTAGACTCTTGTTCAAGATTGTATGGGAGGTTATTGCAGCTTACGAGATACAAGATTTCTACGATATATATAGAAGCTAAGAGATGATGACTTAACTGATAGCGTATTAGGACATCACGTCGATCGACTTAGGTTCGAATCCTAAGGAATAAGCCGAAGGTGAAGCTGGACGAAAACATCACGTAGACACCAGTAGTAGGGTAGTAGGGTTTTTTCTAAGCTTGCCTAGCTAGTTACCACCCTCAAGTTAAAAATATGTCACTAAACGTCTGTTGACACTGTTGAAACTGTACTTTACAACTAGTCCCTTTCTAGGTTTAGCGGGTTTACCATCGTAGACGACATCAACGTTTTACATCAGGTAAGATGATGGTCAAACAGTAGAATAAAGAAAAAAGTCATATATATGGCATTTTATTAAAATGATAAGGAAGGCCAGAAATATAATAATTGGATTTAATACCATTCCTATATAATAAAAAAGGATTAGCAAAAACACTGTTAAGTTAATTGTGCTATAATACGCAAAAGTGCCATGACTGTGTTTGGTGGTAAGAATAGTACAATCCGAGAACAATGGCCGATCGCCTAGAAATCGAAATTCCAACGCCAATCGTCGCTGCTGAATATAGACTGGCTGACCTGTAAACTTGCAAACCTAAATAAACTCACTATGGCGGCTCATTGGTCGTAACTTAATCGGTTATAGATAGATCTTTACCAGTTTTGGGTTCCTTTTTTTTATATTTTATGGAGCAAACGAACAGGTGGGGTACTTGATGGTAAGTGATCACCGCCGTCCATAGACACTAGCATCACCAGGGGAGTCGCAAGTGCGTTGCCGGCCTTTTAATATATGTGGATCAAGCACTGTTACTTCACGTCGGTTTTCTGTAGGTTTTCTGAAGGAAAACGTTACTGGAGGTACAGTAACTGTTGACCCGCGAACGCATACAACATCCAAGGTTTTTTTCGATTTCGTTTTCATCAAAACTGCACATGAAATTACAATTGTTATTAAAGATATAAGTTTATGCACAGGAAAGAATTAAAACCGTACAAAACGGAATACTAAGTCAAGAAATGTGTAATATCGTAAGAAACTGCTATTTATTGTGTTCGCAATAATGTAAAAACATGCTTCATAACGCGGCAACGATATTATATATAGGGGAGAAAGGGGTAATAGCTGTCATTTAAAGAAAAATACTTATATATTCAAAATTTCATACGATATATCTATTCGTATAAATTAATAATGTATATGTAGTCAAGATTCAGGGAGCGATTTTAGTAAAAAAAAAAGTATTTCATTAATTACAAATACTTTAATTTGATTAATATTTAAAAGCTGGTTCTACCCAGAAGCAAATGTCCAGACCGCTTTTACTTAAACTTGTTTGCTTAAACATGTAAACTTATTCTTCCCTTGGGGTTATACGAACGCTAACAAGAATTATGCTGCAAACGCAGCGTTTTAGTGAGAATGTGCCATAATCACCTGTCGTAGTAACTTAAAAAAATAATAATTTTATGATAAAGGAAATATTTACCCATTCTCGTCTACAGAACTCAATTATGGGGTATTTGTTGGACTTTATTAGGTATTACCCATGACTAATGCACGAAATGTTATGAGTTAGGAATTTAATTATTCTTTATAGCATAAAAACAAACGGTTATGTGGAAACAATTTTTTTGAGAAAATATTGTTATGAAGTGTTAGCAACTGTGATTGGACGAGGTGTTCTTATTAGACATATTTAAGAATAATGTACTTATGAATTATTTGTATGGAATGTTTATTCCAACATTGAACCTTTTTTACTCCTTTCTTTCTTACATCTTTTTTTTCTATCTTACGGCCGTTTATAAAACACGTTCACAATTATGAGAGGAATGGGTGTCACTTATTGTCACAAGCTGTGATAAGGGGAGTCGGACGTGTCTAAGGAAACCTGATATTAGCAGCTTATCAAACAATTTTATAATTTTTTCTCTGTTTTTGAAGTTACGCCTCTTTTGGCACGTTTGGGGGAAATGATAAGAGTGAATTTTTACGATGCGCGTGCACTACGACACTTTAAAGCGACACCATGAAGTTGATTGGTAATTGCCTGTCAAGTTTTCGTGAGAACTGAGAACACTATATTCAAGGTACATATATACATGTCTATTTGTGTTTGATCTTAAATAATAGACACTGTCTCCACCACCACCATTCCCCATCCTGAATGATAATGTTTGTGAGTATACGTGATGAAAATTGATTTATATATTTGACTAGCGGCCCGCTCCGGCTTCGCACGGGTATAAAATAAATTATAGCCTATGACATTCACTGAAAAAATGATTAAAATCGATCCAGTAGTTTTGATTTATTCATTACTGCCCGTGGTCCGCACGCGTTAAATTTGGATTAAGCTCAGTGAACTCAAAAATAACAGTATTCCTGCACTATTTAATTTATGTTATTATGCATATAAACCTTCCTCTTCAATCACTCTATCTATTAAAAAAAACCGCATCAAAATCCTTTGCGTAGTTTTAACGATTTAAGCATACGAGTACATAGGGATATAGGGACAGAGAAAGCGACTTTGTTTTATACTATGTAGTGATGTTAACGGTTTGTATGTATTATTTTATTTGTTAGCAATATAAGCTATTATTATTTGATAAATAGTTTATTCTATGTGTTTTCCGTACCTCACTTGATTTTGTATTTAATATCTATTTTTAAGGTAAGGAAGTATAACTTCTTATAAACGTATAGAAGTACCGTAAGTACATTAGCTTTTTATTCTATTTTTTGTTACGATAGAAATTAATTCGTTTCATATTGGTAAATATATGAATATTTTCACGAGTGCAGGGGAATCTATTCGTGACGCAATATTGGTAGGGGGAATGCAGACAATGTGACATAGCGTGACGAAAGTGGGGAGGGGTAAATTTTGCGTATAGAATCGGGAATTTTGCGTGACGTATTTTATGAACAGCCCCTTACGGAATAAATACTCCATGAACGGTCAATTATGACAATTCCTGACCATTCGACGTATGTTTAATTTCAAAATTCGTACCGTAATATACTTTACCTAATAAGAAATGCTGTGTAAATATATATATATATTTAACACAATGCTGTAGAAACTTCAAAAACCTAATTCTATATAAATTACATAGACAATTTGACAATATGTTTGCAAGTGGAATTTTCTGCGCCACGAAACATTTTCATCACATGCTTATCTTTAGTAACAGCATCGTGTAAGGCAGACGAGCCTCGGCCGGGTTCACCAATTTCTTGCTTGATTGGGTCGGTTGATGGCTTTTCTAACAAAGGACACGATGAGAATCGAACAACAAATATGCGACCCAACACATGTGCCACTATTAAAGTACATTACAGGTGACTTATACTTAACTTTCGTGACACCTCATTTTTTATTGTTACCCTTTTTTTTCTTAATTTTCTTATTTATAATTCTTTCTGGGTCAATTTCGATCAAAGTTATTTAATTTAATTTTTAGACACTTAATCCTTAAATAAATACCACGGTAGCTTTATTGAATGCACGTTTATTAAAGTTTTAATAAGAAACAGCGATTTTTTTTTTGGTCCAAAATGAGAAAGGGGTAGCTCGCAAGTGCAGCTAGCTGCCGTAACACACCTGTAGGCGCTTGGTGACACATTTTCAACTTGGAAGTGGTAGCTAGCCAGGCATGCTTGGAAAAAGCATTACCACCAAGCTGATAATAGATCTTATCCATACGACTATTATAAACGTCAAACTTTGTGTAGGTGATTATAGAATTGTTATATTAGTAATTGTTTCACGCAAAAACTACTAAAGGTATTTTTATGTACCTAAAGTAATATAGCTTATAAATTACAATAACTATAACACTAACAATAACAACAACAGAGACAATAATCTTCAAAAGATATTATGTAATTGATCAAAATATAAAAATAAGAGTCAAGTATATTGGTATAAAATCCTGCTATGTGAGAGCTAATTCAGCGCGCGCTGCTTAAACCATTAGAATTACACGAAGACGTCATAATTTGTAAAGACAGAAAAGCAGACGAAGTTGTAAGCAGTTGTTAATATTTTATATATCTAGATTATTCTTGGTACGATTGCATATTAATCAGTAAGTATGGTAATCAGCATTGTTTCTTTTGTATCTTGGACGTGATGGGAATAACAAGCTTGCAACTTACTGAAAAGATTCACCCTCCGATCACAGATAATCCTATAATTTTTTTTTTTTTTTTTTCGAACTGACCTACACTGCCAGCAATATTGCTTTCACAGTTTCACCGGACTACTAAGGGGAGCGCTTAAGGCACTCACCCGATTTTATATAGACGACTAGCACAAGGGCGCACGGCACGCCTCGGCTTGGGCTGTCGTCGAAAACCCGAATCTAACTAGCTAAGCTAAACTAAGCTAAGCCTATCCGTATCATACCTGTATGGGTTCGTGAAATATACATGGTTACCAAGCATAATAATCCTATAAAGTAATTAATGTTGTTTTATGGGAAAAACCGCTACCGTGTATTAAGGTTACACCCCCTTCATTAGTTGAAAGCGCATCGAAAGCTCAGCTCTATCGTGGAATTTAGACGGACCCAAAACGTTGAATGCATTCGGCAATGGGATCTTGTTTGTTCCCAATTGCATACGTACTTTGTAGGAACGTTTACTTATGAACTCGTTAAAGCAACGTAGACTGTTAACGTACGCTCTTACTGTTAACTGTGTTGGCTACAGTTTAATTGCCTCTTGTACAAAATAGACCAAGAGAGAGAGATTACCAACAATCAATATTATTATAGCATTTATGCGAACTTGTTCCAATAAATTAAAAAAAACACAATATACTATTATACAATAGGGTTCTAAACATAGCCCATCTCGAATGTTGTGACGTCAGGGTTCCAGAGTGTTCCAGCCTTTTTTACCGTAAGGTATATAAAGCACGCTGCGGTGCGTTTAAATCTACTTTTATTTTGGACATCGCAGTGAATACGGAGAGAAACCAAAATGGTGATATATATTCAACCGGACTGCGACTACAGGTTTATAAGGTATAAATCTGACGCAGTGTAACTTTGTGATAGCGAATCTATATAATTTCTCTCTGATGAGTAGTAATATTTTTCACCGACCAAAATTTATTTCACAGAAATTCCTACAAAAAAAAAAACATCTTGGCCTAGATTATCGTCATGGTGGATGAAATAGACAAATCGTCAGTAACTTAAAGTAGCTCTTTCATTAACATTGGTAAAACAATAACTCGAATCTATTCATTTACTAATATGAACAAATGCAAAAGAAAAAAGTTTAAGGTCGCTGTTTTAATGTTTTAATTCATGCAATATTCAGATATTTCGATACTTTTCAATCGGTCACCATAAAAATTTATAATTAAAGGACACATTATCCATTTAGCTATGACTGAAGTATTATTTAGAAGAAAAATTAATTACGACAAATAATAATAAATGCGCCTGGAAACGCTGGCAACATTAGTAATTTATAAAGTAAATGGGTATATGACTGTAAACGAAAGAGACAAAAAAAATCCCCATCCCCTTTTTCAAATCTATTTTAAACTATCAAAACACAAACTACACTAAAACCGACACCTCAAAAATAATACTTTGGTCATATATATGACGCTATAACCACTACGTCACTTCAAATCCGCCATAAAACAAACGTTAGTAGTAATGAAAGACGACCTTTCTAGATAATTGCCAAGATATGAGGACAATCCGTTTTATCTCGGAAACTATCTGGAAGAGACATAACACGGTGTACGAAACTCCGTGTGAAGGGGGTGTAGGTACGCCCCCTTCATTAGCCGAAAGTTCGGCTCTATCGTGATTTAGACTGATTTGGAATTCTGAGTATCTACAATCAGCTTTGGTGCGATGTCTGTTCGCAACTGCATACGTGATTTGTAAATATTTGTCTACAGATACACATACACAAAAGTAATGTATCGGTTTGTCCGAATTAATCTCCCAAAGATCTTAATAGAGTTTGTAGAAACACTTACCGATAAATAAAAAAATGTGTGCAATTAATACACTGTAAAATTTAAGACAGAAAAAAAATCATTTTAACGTTACACGTGCTATATATATAATATGCTTATTACGATGCACAGACACACTTAAAAACATACACATGTACATCACTCGGACCAGAGTAAATATTCAATAGTGCAATATACAATTTGGAGTCAACGAATATAAAAAATACTGTATAATGTATTCTATCTTATTCTTTCGCACGTGTAATCAAATGAATGTATGTATTTGTCTCGTTTTAATATCGCTTTTTTACTTCATCTGGTTTCAAATTGTAACGGGCTAAAAAAGTTCTCACTTCAGATGCTTTTCAAAGTTATCGTCTAGACTACATATTATTACGCTTTTCTCTAGGAGCTAAGTAGTACCTAATGGTAAAATTTTACAGGAGTGGTTAAGAATCAGTGAATTTATCCCGATCAAAGAAGTAGTTTCCGTGAAACAATAAAACCACGGTGACAAGAACAAAGCCGCGACCACTAACTACCACAATATGAAACGATATAAAAATGATAAATATCCATTAATTTAAACATTCAGTTGTAACTATTATTTCCCATATTATTTCGACAATATGTTACAACGTTATATATTGTGTCGTGTTAATGATAAACATACTTACTTGCATAATTAGATAATTTATAGAATAAAAGCGTTCGAAAATAATAAAATATTTTTTACCCACTTTTAATAGTTCAATATTAACACAAAGCCTTTAGTATTTCGCTTAGAATATTCTAGTTATACGTTTTCTGTACTAAGTAAATTTAGTTTAGCAAACAAAACTACTTTATAATGTGTTCTATAATCCTTAAGCACTTGTTAACTCAAATTTCAACATACATTAAAGTTATACTTTAGAAGTTATTCTCCTAAGACACTTTATGAATATAACGTCGGTTACTGTACTCAATACTGAATACACAGTATGCGTATTATATTTCGCATAAAAAATCTGACCACTAAAACATATAACAGTGATTCGCATGGTGACATCTCAGACATAAAAATAATAATTACAAATATAAGAAGCGATAATTACAAATGTAAGAAGCTTAGTTGATACCGTGTTCAGACACCGCGTCTATTGACGTAGGTACAAATCCTTGCAACTGAGTCGGAGCTTTCGGTGATGGAAAACATCGTGATGAAACAGTAGCACGGTGATATGGCTGTCTCTAAGTCCGCCTGGCTATCTACCAACTACAAGTTAAGAAAATCTTTCTCCCAGAACCTTCGTCTGTTCCGTCACTTGAGAACCAGTTGTCTTCTAGATTTAATATGTTTACCATTTTGGAGCACATCATCATTTAACATCAAATGAGATTTTGTTCAAACGCAAAAAAATATTTAAAAAAGGTAAATTTAAAAACTACAATAGCTTTTCAATTAAGAATACTATCAATTTAAATGCTGCCTCGAATTGGATACGCACTCTTTAAAAGCATGGAATGTTTTATAGAACACTGTTATTTCTGCTATTGAAATTAAAAATAATTTGTAATTATGAAAATTGTTGTGTCACTGCTAGCAGTGATAGCATGATAATAATTTTATAATACTCGAATACTACTACTATTTTATTTAACGCATGTGAAATAGCAGTGATAAAAAAATAATTTCACTGCTATACAATTACATAGTTATACTCAAATGATTTTGATCCCACTACTTACATTATACATCAACCTTATCTAGCAATTACATTGACACAGAGTCAATGTTGATTAGACTTAACTGTTACATTATGTAACCGCATTGTAATATACACCACACCTGTCGTTATCACTGTATGTCATGAAGAGCAGGTCTTTATTCATAAACTTGCATTATATGACACTATACTATATAATATTGGCGTTATTTGTATTATGATTTGATGGTTGTGCATAAGTGAAGTGTTATTGTTTCCATATTATTTTGAAATATAGCTTTAGAGTAATAATTCGTTTTAGTATTTTCTTTCTCTTTCGCTTATAGTTACTTCGTTTTATATTAAATCTGTAAAAACGTTAAATATGTACTTTTTTTTACATTTAATTTATTGTTAGAGCATGCCGTGGTTTTCCATAAATATCGGTATATTTAAATTTAATAATAAAATTGTTACTATTCATATATTTACAAATAAATGTATTGTCACGTTAATAACCCATGTTAAATAAATAAACATGAGTTGTGAGCTGCCACAAAACCTGCCTGGAAAATTTTAACAAAGCGAGCTTCTCGTGTTAAAAGAATAAAGTCACCAAAAGACACAAACTTTTAAACAATAATCTACTTGATAATGTCAGAAATAGTCCTAATCTTAACTGGTATTGTAAATGTGAATGTGAAATTTGGCCTACACGTTGCCACGGCTACGGATAAGGACATATACATAACTTTTATCCGGAAAAAGGACTGCCCCCGAGAGACAAGGCAAATCTACATTAATGAGAGCGAAACTGCGGGGAAAACTAGCCTGTAATAAAAAAAAAAATATTGCCAAACAAGAATAACAACTTAAACATTCGCATGGACGCTTTTCCAAAGCGCGTTACAAAACAGTATGTACTTTGGTAGTTGGTATGGTGTTAGCATTACACGATCCCATGCCATCGTCCATCCGCCCTAAATAGAAGCGGCGGCCGATACACCGTGCGGTTTTAGTGAGTCTGACACTACCCACGCTGGCGTGTCCATGATGTGCCGCGTTAATAAAAAAAATGTACTTAAGTAGTACAAAATATAAAGGGACTATCTATTCAAAGACAAGCGGTATTTTAATACGAGGTTTCATCTATTCATTTTATTAACGCGCGCTTTTAAAACGCCCTTAGCATTAGAAAGACGTTAAAAAGTTTTAAAAACATTAAAAAAATGAATAGAATCAGTGCACATAAACGTGCATTAACATACGAAAACATGATGTCGAGCAATTTATATACACTCCATCAAGGCATGCACTCGAGCATCGAAACTCCGAGACGCTTAAGCAAACAACGCTAATTGGCATTTAACTCTAGGCCGGATTGATCTGCGAGCTGGCAAACTGGCGAGGCCGATTCTGTTTGATTTCAATTTAAATCCATCACATATTGACAAACGAGTTTGGTAAGAGCAATACGTTAGTCTCTTCAAACACTGGTCATGAGATTAAATTCGTTTGATTTGTTTTCGCCGCTGTTGAATAAATCGGTTTATTGAATGTTTGATAAGCGATAATAATTTTTTGTCTGTGTTCTTTTTTTAAATTGCTTTACACATAATATATATCCTTGTGGCCTAAGATACAGTAAACGATTAGACCGAAGAAATTGGCATATCTTCCCATCATTTACAGCAGAATCCTTTTTGGCAAATAAACCTCCATCCTCTTTAAGAGTGTCAACCTAAAATAGATCAAACGACCAAAGTAGGCTAACATTTGTGTTAAATAAACACATTTATACATGAACCAGTTGGTAACTCTGCGTTGTTTATTAGGAATACATTTTATCTACAGAGAAAAAAATATGAACACAACACAGCTTGCCCCACCTCGCCACGGCAAGAAGACAAACATCGCTGACCGCATAGTGCTTATAATTATTATTTATTTCTAGTTCTTATTATCCAGTGTCTTAAAACTTCAATTACTGTTATTAGATGAAGCTATAATGATTTTTTTTTATAAGGACCAAGTGTCTAAGTGGTAAACCAAACAAAATTAAATTCTATATGGTATTTTTTATGAGATGCACGGACAAAGATCTCTACCATTTCATATATAACCGTATTAAATGAAATGAATGTGGGAAAATACTTAAAGATTCAAATAAAAACAAAAACTATAATCGAAATAATTAACGTGTAGAAAAGTATTATAACAATAAGGAGAAACTTTAGCAAAGAAAGAAGGTTGAAATTTAATGCGTCTTCAGCAGTTAGTCCCGTAGCCTACTTCAGTACCGAAACACGCTAAGTGTCCTTTTGTGAGAGTCTCTCATGTATTTTTTATTATTTCCCTTTGTCTCAGAACCTTCCGAAGGACGGACCGTCTGCTGAAATAAAATATTCGGCCCGTAAAACAATTGCTACTGTAATTTTTGCCCTCATTTAGCAACATTTTATTATTGCGGTCGTCGAAAAAAAAAAAAAATATTAATAAGCGGGTCTTCGTTAATTTAGCGTAATTATTACGCGGTCTTATTCTATTGAAATGAGACGAGAGATAAAAATGAGATTCTTAAGAAGAATGAGACAATTGTTCGTAAGAAAAATATATGAGAGGTTTTGAGTACCTCGTAGAATATTTCATTTTGTATTTTTACACAACGATTTCTCTACACGAGTTATATTTACATTACAACGTATGTATGTTGTTGTATGTATGTATGTTATGTATGTATGCATGTTACAACGTATGTACATAAGATGTAAAATTACCACAGCAAAACAAAATACACTATAATAATTATAGCTTATAAGTGCACGGTGGAGTTTTTGTAAGACCAAGCACCTACAAGTGTGTTCCGGCAGTTGCATTTGAGAGTCCGTCTACCTCTAGGCTTGAAGCTCGTGTTTACCTACCATCTTAGACCACATATAATGTAACCTCAGGTGAGATTGTGGTCAAGCGCTATAAGATATTAAAAAAAAGTTTTGACAAAGATTACACCTGCGCGTTTTTTTAATCCTTAATATTCTCTTGTATGTATTATATAAAGTATCAAATTGGGAATAAAATATTAATACATTTATTCAAAATGTCATTAACATCGGTAGAGAATAAAATGGAATGGAAAATGGAAATTTATTACGGTTACTAAAAATATAACTTATAACCTTATACCCTACCATTGCAAAATGAAATATACTTTCATTTATAAAATTTTATAAAAATCGGTCAAGGTATTTATTACCTTTCTCACCTACAATAATGTTAATTAGAACGCTAAAAAAGGTTTTATTGACCATAAGAAGATGTAATATTGTGGAACACTGAAGATAAAATAAAAAAGTAATATTTTAAATACAAAATAATAAAATAAACTTAAATATTCTTCATCAAGAACTTGACATACAAATAGCGTTGAAAGTGTTGAAAAACTGATAACCATAGGAGTTAACCGTCAACATTGAAGTCTCTGATACATGGCGATTGATAAATGACACAGATAAAACTAGCACCAAAGTACTCGTTCGAATTATTGTTACTATATTTTAGTATAATTACATTTTAGTACAAATTCTTCGGTTTTATAGATAGATATTCGATATATAAAAAGTATATAAATTATTAAAAAAATAATTACTAATATCGTTATATCAACATTTGTATAATAAAAAAATAGTGCTTATATAACCTCATAAATGATGACACTGGCAGTAATTATAGTAAAATAACTTTTTTTTTTTTAAATTAATGGTTTAGAAACTGAATACTTGAATAGAGATTGTGCAAGTTGCAAAATCCTTAAACTAGTTACAGCACCATCTGTGATGAATATATGAAACTAAAACGGGAGAAGCAATTGTCATTCCCGTTGAAAATTACTCAGTTTCTAGATTTAGAATGTTATTACAGGTGGCGCTATATTGAAAAATTATATGCAATAAATTAAAGCATTGTACCAAATTTTATCATAGATGGCATAAGAACTTATTATTGTAAAACAATAAATTCAGCAAGCGACTCTGTGCGAGTTTTACAGAATCTATTTTTGACACTTAGTAAAAATGCTATTATAATGTGTGTACAGTAACGTGGTAAGCATATACCTAGATTTTTTTTTTATTATTACCTATCTGATGTGATTTTAGACGATAAGTATATGCTATTCCAAGATTGATATAACATAACAACTGTCCTTATTTCTCTTATTAAATGTATAGGGACACACTCCATGCCTCCAACTAACAAGCTAGCAAGTATTAAGTTATGCGTTGTGAATTATTGTCATAGTACGTTCAATGTGTTTTTATGAAGTCGCTCTAATAAGGCATATCCAATACCTCGCATACTCAGTAACTATAAACAGCTTCAAAAATGTTAATAACAGTTTTAGAAATATAAACACATATCCTAAATATAATTATGATTCCAAAATAATTACTACTTAAAAAGCATATACCACTAAAAGAGTTATTTTTCAATAAAATTCTGTACACACGTCATTCCATAATTATTAATACAGTATAAAAAAAATTCAATAATAATTTTAGAAATGTTAAAAAATAATTCCAAAAAAAAATTATGATATTTAAATATCAATCGATTTAAATTAAGCTTTGTACACGTGGTGTATGCATTGTTCCAAAATTGACAATCTATCAAAATTCAAGAAACATAAACTATGAATAAATACCCATATTCACAAAAAATAAGTATGTTTTAAAAGAATATAATAATGAGGCCAAAGTAATTACTACATTAAAAACGCACGCAATTTTCTTTCTTTCTTAGTGTAACCTCCACATATCCCGTGTGGAATTAATAACATTTTATAAGTAACTAGCTGACCCGGCAAACTTCGTAACGCCTAACAGTCAATTCTTTAAATATTGTTTTTAATACTTATTCTGCTATTCGGGACCATCGTATAAATATTGACATTAATATTTATACGATACTAACGTCACTCAATTGTTTTGCCTTTCCGGAACTTTTTCACTAACACTTAAACTTTATGCTATAGTATTAAAGTTCAAATTGAGTTTTAAATATTATTACGAATCGTTTGTATGGGAGTATAGAAAAGTGTTCTTTTTAGACTTTTTCAGGCATTTTTTTTTTATTTTTCTCTCCGTAAAATCCATCCTCGTACTTCAAGGAATATTCTAAAAAAATAATTAGCGAAATCAGTTCAGCTGTTCTCGAGTTTTGCGCTTAGCAACACATTTATCGATTCATTTTTATATTATAGATGTTGCAACCTTTGTTATGTTCGCACAATGTTACAGTAATTGTATGAAATACCCTGGGATACGAAGAGTATTTCAAGTTTAATCGAGTTGTAGGGCGCATTAAGCTTGCATTGCGATAGCCGCAGGCTAGGCGGAGAGGCGCAGTGTGGCGCGACGTGCTATTGAGCCAGTAATGGTATTACTCAATACTCAGTCCTCTGAACTCTTTGCTAAATTAAGCGCTTTTGTAAGCTTCAAAATATCCACTTTAGAAATAAAAATAACTTTTAAAATAAAATCAAACGCCTAATATATTTCGAATGTATATTTGCAATAATAATAAGACAAGTCGCGTTAAATGGATCCGAGTGCTGTTAAGATGGATGTGTGGTGTAACAAGAATGGATAAGATTAAAAATGAGTATATCAGAGGAAGTTTGAAAATATCACTAGTGACAGAGAAGTTGAGGAGTAATAGGTTAGCATGGTACGGGCATGTTATGAGAAGAGATAAAAGTCATATAACAAGAAAAACTTTGAGTTTGAAAGTGGACGGATATAGGAATAGAGGAAGACCAAAAAAGGAGTGGATGAATTATGTGAACAATGATATGTGTATAAAAAGTGTGAATACTGAGATGACATCTGACAAGGGAGAGTGGAGAAGGAAAACATGTTGTGCCGACCCTACTTAGGTAGGATAAGGATAAGATGATGATGATGATATTTGTTTCAGGATACGGCGAGGTATTCAAAATAACAGTTAGCCGTGCCTTATTAGCCACGTGCTTATTTTTATATGATCGACATGTAGGTCCTCGAAACTATGGTTGTAACCTAACAATTGAGTCGTTTGCTATCAAATTTTCAAGGCAAGTAAATTGTTCTGACAGTCTTATTCGATACCAAGTTTCACTCAGAACCACTCGTTCAGTTACTACCAAACCTTATCCTTAACCTTTTTTATCCTTTCCCAATCAGTAATGGAAAACAGTCTTCAAAGCGTAACAATATAATTAAAAAAAAAGTTTAGTAACATAATCAATCGAAAAGGTAATACGGAATAACTATAGATATTAACCGATATTTTGAAGAAAGTTTAATAATAAGAGCCTAGTTGTTTTCAGTAGCGAATTTCAAGTTGTATCCAACATACCGCATTGAAAACCCTTCGAGATATGAAACATAAATAAAAAAGGCGACTAAAAAAATAGCTATTCCCAAGTTAGTCCATTTGATCCTAAGCAAACAAAGTGCAGTTTTCGCAAACACAAGCGCACACGCTCCAGGCGCACCGCACTCTTGTAACCGCGATGATTTTTGTCAATCGCCCTAGACAAAGAGTAGGGTGAATATTAAAGAGCCCCGGCGACACTTGAGCCGGTTTTTCATCAGGCGGGACACCACGTGCCGCTTTCAGACCGGCCTTTTCAGATCCCGCGCAAGATTAGGCACTAGTACTCACGGAGTAACAGTAAGGGTGCACAAAATGCAGAAGGATTCAATACCTTTTTTTCTTTTAATTTGACTCGAGTGTAAAAAAATGTGCGTGAAAAAAATTCTATTTAAGTGTTAATTCTTCGTAGATAATATTTACTAAGAAGCAAGTATACCAATATTTATAATCTGTTCCTAAAATCGTAAGAACAAAACGCGA
This sequence comes from Antheraea assamensis, assembly GCA_035772565.1. Lineage (NCBI taxonomy): Eukaryota > Metazoa > Arthropoda > Insecta > Lepidoptera > Saturniidae > Antheraea > Antheraea assamensis. The sequence continues at coordinate 899,698 of JAQQSE010000022.1, read as the reverse complement.
GTAATCTTGATACTTTTATTTTAAGAAGAACATTTCAATAGCGTAGTGTATTAAATTTAAAACTAATAAACAGTATTCATACCTTAATTTTCCTCCTTAGAGTTAGAATATTTTCTTTACATTTAAATGGGAGCACCCCTGATTATAAAGAAAATCGATTCACAACGGTTTTACTTAAAAAATACATATAGCCGATGTTAGAGTCTCATTCATTTTTTAAGATGGCTAAAATTAGCACTGATAAGAAAAGTATTTTTTTAAACGATAATGGCTCAGCGGTAGCTTGCTCAGACACCACGTTGATTGACATAGATCCGAATCTCTGCAATAAGTATCTGAAATTTCTATTTTTTTTTAATTAATGTTCAAATTTAGAAATGTAAGTAACAAGAAAGAAGCAATTTATGAAGAAATACAGAATCATATTTATTTCTCTATTGTCGATAATTATCTATATTATCGACAGTTCTATCGTAGAAATAGTTCTGTGGTGTACGTGACCACAGCACTAGAGCGGTGACGCGCGGAGCGACGCGGCGTGTCGAGGTAATACTCCCACCCTCGCTTAACACCACGATGATTCAGCATTCTCAATCCGAAAGCCTTTTACGATTCCACTCTTTCATTCTCAAGCGTGAATTCGACGCTTTGGTTTCAATTTCCACACAGGTAAAGTATAATACGCGCTGAGACTATTTCCCATTTATGCTTCTATGTTTATTAAATATGAACATTGAGTGATAGAATTTTGTACTTATATCTATTCCAGCCAACCATTATCTTTAATATACACTTTACAATTATTTAAGTAACTACAATACATTAGATACTAAATATATCAATGACTAGCTGTTGCCCGCAACTCCGCATGCGTTTTAATTATAATTTTAAATTACTTGTTATAAGATCAGCTATCTGTTAGTGAAAGTTCCGTGAAAAATGGTTCAAACTTTTTGGAGATAGTACTACAAACGAAGCCATGGGTAAAAGCTAGTCCAAAATAAAAAATATTTAATTACTTTTTATAGCGTTAGCTATCTGTCAGTGACAGACCCATGACAATAGGTCCAATCGTTTTGGAGATAGTACTACAGACGAAGCCATGGATGACAGTTAGTCTAAAATAAAGTAACCTATCTCACCCGCTGTAATTTTAACTATCCGTCAGTGGAATTTCTGTCAAAATCGGTCCAGCCGTTTCGGAGATTACCCGGAACATACAGACAGACAAGTATCGTGTATCGGCCGCCATCTTTCGCCGGACTGACCGCTGGGGGCGGCATGGTGATAGCTCAGCACGGTCCCATGTCGCCCCAACTTAAAGCGGTGGCCGTTACACCGTGGGGCTTTAGTCCGTGCGAGTCGGACATAACCTATTCTGTCCCCCGGGATGATGGGTATCCATAAGGGATTTCCCCACGTTAATAAAAAAAAAGTATTCAGATTCAAGATACATGTATAAGTTCGTGAAACATACACGCTTCATACACGTGTATGTTTCACGAATTTATATATGTATGAAATAATAGTTAGCTTAGCTAGACTCGGGATATTTGGTGACCCTCCAAGCCGAGGTACACCGTGCAACCTTGTACTCGTTGCCTATATAAAATCGGGTGAGTACCTTGAGCGCTCCCCTTAGTATTCCCGATGAAACTGTAGAGGCCTTGCCAGGTCAAAAATGTAGTCAGTTCGAAAATACAAAAAAAGCTACAAAGAAGTACATAAGGTATCATTCTCCAGAAAGAAGTACTATTATTCCCGAGAGGTAAATCAAACCTATACATTAAACCGCAGGCAAAAACTAGTATTATTGTTTAAGAATTGTTCAACATAGTCGTATTACATTAACATTTTTTCACTTCAATTTCAAGGCTTTCCAAGATTTATGAGCTGAACGTGTATAATTTACATAATTCGAATGTTTCCGAACACAATTATCTCATATCAAGATTTTAATAAAAAAAAAAAAAAAGAACGTAATAAATCCTTGCTGCATCAATCAACCGCGAACCGCTCGGGCCAATGAAAAATGGTGGATTCGATTAAAATGTAAAACGTGAAAAGTCTGTGGCACGCGACTCTATATACGTAATTACGACATTTAAATTACATTAATCATTCGGATTGACGCTTATATATTTTTGTTTTAAACTGAATTGAACGAGTTAAATGGTGAAATACGCTTAATATATTTTTAGATAATGGGTAATAGAATAAAATGAAACTGTGCGTTTATTATGTACCAGTACTAAGCTTTAATATAATACTTTTTAAAGAAGAATTAACCATACTATTTGGTGTTTTGTTGTCGTCTTTTAACCATAATTCATTGATTTTTTTAAGGTCCAATAGTATCGACGCTTTTTGCTAAATAGTATACAAGTATTGTCGATTACTAGGAGGATCATGAAATATGATGAATAGAGACTTATTAAGGTCTATGGTAAGTCTGTCTATGGTACGAAAAAGCAACTATTTTTTTTTTATTGATGACATTAAAGCTAGTCAATAGCTTCTTAACTGTTTTGTCTTCGCCTGTTTCTATTTATTAATTGTATTGTACTTACAATTATTTATAATTAAGAATAAAAATAGAGACAAATATCTTACACTTATAAATACTGATAGACATTATTATTAACAAAATATTTAATATTAGAAATCATATAAAACTAAGTTACTTGTTAAATTCACGGTACACATTTTTTATAAACTAAGTGTATTTATATTGATAGATTTGTTGTTCTGTTTATTATACATTACCTTTTTTTCTTAGTTTTGTAATTGTAATGTCTGTCCAGATTAAAATCAAAAACGGCTTTAGCAATTTTAATGATATTTTATAGACAGAAAGGTCATATCATTCCTCAGTTAATATAGTATATAAGAGCTGACAGTAACACTTTTAGAAGTGGTAAAAGAATAATAATAAAAAAAATATATTTTTGTTTATTTTCAACCGATATCAATAAAATTCTGTACAAAGGAATCATAGACACGTAGGTATATATGGCCGTGAATAAAGCAACTGAAATTAAAGTCCATGCCTGCAATACCCACCGTTTCAAATGCAACTAATACAGAGTCTTTTAGCTATTACAACATTTGGCTATAACAGTACTAAACTGAAGAGACCTCAAAAATTTATTTTAAGATATTTTATAAACTCCATGTAAATTTCGCCTCGAAATTTACCTATCAAATATTTACAATGAACAAACACGGTGGTTCTACTATTTTATTCTGGTATAAATTAATAATTATGCAAAGAAAACATATTAATGCAAACATTAATTAAAGTCGCAGGTCAACTAATATGTAGGTCAAGACTGAGTATAGAAACCGTACAGCTCGTGTGCCGGTAGACTTCGGGGAACCGACACCAAAGGCTTTAAATTATTCGCTGCCAATTCAAAGGAGCCAGCTAACATTTCGTTCCCAACACCCAACCAATAATAACAAATGTATTTCCTTTTACCTATATTTAGCTCATGTCAGCAACTTTTATAAAACGTCCGATCTACTTGCAGGCAAAGGTTATATTTAATAACTAGCAGTTTCCTACGCACGCGTTTTCTATGCAGTAATGATATTTGACTCTTTATTTTATTTCTATATACATGCAAAATAATAATTACCGGACTGAGTGACTAATGGAAAATGATGAATTTTCATAGAAATTTTCATCCACTTTTTCACGACCATAGAGGTTGAATTACTAGAAAATCCTTCCCTAGCATTTAACTACAGTATACAAGCAACTCACATGCAAATTCTCACGGCCCTAACCCCAGTATTTTCGGCTGTGCTTGATATGTCATTCAGTCAGCCAGTAGTTACTCTTTTGTATATATATATATATATAGTGGTAGTGCAGTGATAGACAAACTATAGTCGATATGTTGCGTACTCTAATGTCGCGCCAGATCGTCGAAATATTTGTTGTTTTTCAAATTCGATAACCAGAACTCCGCATAGATATTTCGCAGATTCGTCGTAATTCCATTAAAATTATCTGTAGTTCGACATATGTTTTGCTTATTAAACAGAAGATTTCAAATTGTTAGTACCGACTTACCTGATTATACCTGCCTATACAATAATTATGACAAAAAAAAAATAGTCCGCCTAATACTTTAATATACTTTCATTTCGTATCTAATTTATCTGTTAACCAAATAATTGCTAAGTTAATAAAAAATATTATTCATATATTGGAGTAAAAATTTTTAAGTCAACCTATTTGCTATATATTGCCGAAGGTATATTATATTTCACACAAAATACTTTTCATGCATCTTACAAGTGGGTGAAGATTATTTCCTACTGGGATCCTCTTCTACTATTATTGTCACAATAATACAAGATAGATAAAAAAAACTTCATACACTTAAAATGTCAGTTATTAGAGGTAAGCATCTTTCCTACTCAATATGTAATAAATTATTGAAGACAATTGCTCTGCTGTTGATTAGCCATTACTCATTCTTCTTCTTCTTCTTTATTTTTTGGCTCCGTCACGGTGTGTGCACTAGCCAGCGTCAAGTAACAAGATTTTGCCAAGTAAGTGTCTTGTGATAATTATAATGTTCTAACAAGATGGTGGTTTCCTTGTTAGAACTTTCCATGTAGTTTTGGCGGCATCTCAGAATGCATGCTCCGTGGTATTATTTCCCATCCACTTCACTTGTGCACAATAACCGAACTATATTACGTTAAACACCACCAATATTACAAAATATAGAGTCTAATAACACAAGATTATGAATAAAATATAAAAACCACTACATGACAGACTAAGATCCCGCCAAAAAAACTCCCATTATTCATTATTCGTATCACCAGTGACTATGATCAGCCGATGTGTCCTCGTAACGTGTCACCAAGCAGCAATATACAACAATTAATGTATATGAAAGGGAAAGCATTCCGCGCTGCTCACACTCGAAATCATGATAATTCATTTTGATATACATCCGTTATTGTCATCTATACAGACTATGCATAGAAACTATATGCGAATAAGACATTAAAAGATTTTTTTTCCAGTAACTTACTATTGAATGTAAATAGCATTGTAAAACAAATGAAGAAATTAATCAGATTTTTTTTATGTACAACATAATTATAGTTTGAACACCATAATGTATGAAACAGCCGGAAAAAATATTTGTGAATAAAGCCAATTAAACTTTTAACCCGGTACCAAAGTCCTCTCGAGTGGTTATTAAGTCTTCCATAGACCGGGGAGAGTGTACAAAGAAATCTTTCCACTACTATCCTTGAGGTCGAGAGACTAAATCTTTTGTTTGTTTCCCTTTTCACGTTCATTTTCTCACAAATTACACGCCTGACAAATACGAACGCAATTTGGAGCACTCCGATAGTAATAATAGAAAATTATTTTGGAAAAATATAACCGGTATTTATAAATTACCCCTGGACTATCCAAAACCATACAGATTTGAGTTCCATACAAACGAATGTAGACTCATAAGCCACAGGTCAACAGACTTTTGGCAGCAAAACCTTAAAAATATCAGATTTATTACAAAACTTTAAATAAAAACAAATTGTGTAAAATTGTAATTTTTATGTAAAATGTATTTTTAAATTCTTTTTTCATTTGTACGAACTTTTTTTACTAAACCATGAAATTTAAAATGTACGGGTGTTGTCAAATTAAAAACATAATAAATCATAATGCGCCATTTTGAGATTTGGGTTATAAATAACAGCTGACGAGTTAACTAATAATAGTCCATCTGTGTTATTTATTATTTTAATAACAATATAGTTTATGTACAGAGGAAAAAACACAAGTTTCACAACGCTTGTCCCTATTTTCTACAACAAAAAAACACACATCATTGAACGGGTAGTGCTTATAATAATTGTAGTTTCGTAAATCTTTAATAACTTCATATTAAATTAAGTTATCATGACAAAAAAAATCTAGATAAGCACCAAGTGTCTAAGAAGTAACACCATATAAAACTATACCCGCTCAGTCGGTGCGAACTCATTGGCTGCCTTGAAGCAATAAGTGCGCACCTATGATTGGGTACAGCCAATAGCATACACGCTATGGATAACTGTCTATACTATAGAAACGGTCCTGAAGGAAAACTCTAACACTTTTTTTCGCCTAGCTCTCATCCACCAAGTCCGTACCGTGCGATAAGGAATTACCATCGCATTGTCGCATTTAACATCTTTAATTTGTATGTAACGTTAATGCATTGTGCAGTAAAATTGCTTAGTAAGTTATTTAACTATTAATTGAATTATGAATTGTCATTCTCTCCTCGCGTTTCATTTTAAATTCTACAAGTATTTTTATAGCTATTAATAAATGCAGAAGTGTTAAAGATCCAAAATCATGAATTTTAACGTTAATGTGTGAGAGGTTAGAAATCTGTATGAGGTTTTAAATTTTGTATAAGACTAAGAAAAAGTATTTTACACTTTTTAGTCCATTTTAAAAACGTAGTAAAATAAACAAAAAGTGTTTTTCACTGATAGTTTTTTTGCTTTTATCGTGTGTATATGAGACACAGCGATACTTCTTATTTTAATTTTCTTTCAATAATATTCAATCCATTTTTATATACTTAATAGTTTTTAGACGTTTTCCTTCAACAAAACCTACGGCTTATTCGCAAGTGTTCGAACCTATGTCGGTCGACATACTTGCGACTCTCCTGGTGTTGCTAGTGTCTATGGACGGCGGTGATTATTTACCACTAGGTGACCCACCTGATCATTAGCCCCCTATAATATATATAAAAAAAAAATTAACGCAGTGTCTGAGTACGCTAGCCGTTGAGCTATTATCACTTCAAGTCAAGTAAAAGCTGACTTATGTTCAAAATGTAACATATCCCGCTCACGACTTTAGTTAATAAATTATTATTAAATTCGATTCTAAAAGATACACAAGTAAATACGTTTGCAGAAATTCGTTAAAATACAAAATTTTAAAGCAATGTCCACAATTAGCGTTAAATATTGTTCTCGAGTCTAACTATTTTAATCCTAACCTCAAATTCGTGTACGAACTAAATTCGACTGGGTAATATTTAGCCCAATAACATTTGCACCATTAACTCTCCTGTACCCACAATAGGCATCGGGCTAGCTTACTAGTTTATCCCAACTAAACCATAATTTAATGAAATAATACCTTTCACAATTAGAAATAGAGTTCACATTCACAATTTGTTAATAAATGCTTTGGTTTTAATACGCAGTAACACATACAATTCAGCATAAAAAGCTAAGCTTTAAGTTATGTGAAATAAGGTACATATTCTCGTGGTGGTGTAAACGATGCCTGTAACACCGATTATTCTATTTCATGTAAGTCTAAATTGCCAACAGTTAGGTAAACTGTCGCGCGCTCAACGCTTTCTATCTGCGCTATTGTGTTTTCCGCTGATATATAGCCACGCAGATTAAGGCAAAAAGCTTTGTATAAAGTATATGTAACATTTTCGTTTCATCGTAACCATAAATCCGGCGAGTAAATGTATGTGTCGTGGCGTAAATCATGGTAGAGTAAAGATTTCCTCTGTAATATATAACCAACATACTTAAATGCTAACGGTATTTAGTGAGTCCAAAGTAAACATGCGTCTTGCTGGCGTCTTCTTGTTTGAGACCAAAATAAAATAACTTGAAGTCAAAGTGAAAATGATTTTTAAATGTGGAGTATTCATGCTATAATTATCAAGTTATATTAAAAAGCAGCCCAATCTTAATTAATAATCAAAATAATTATTTCGTTGATTTTTAATTTCTATATTTGTAATTATTTCAAAAATATATTTATTAAAACCATTTTACATCTCTATACGACAAATACTCCATATTTGAAAATTATTTTCTACTTTTCAGTTTAGTTATTCATAAAAGCTTGTTTTAGATTTTTTTTTAGTAGTCCGGTGAAACTGTGAAGGCCTTAATGGCTGGCAGTGTAGGTTAGTTTGAAAAAAAAAATTGTTCTTAAAGTGTTTATTAATTTTACTTTTTAGTATTTAAACGAACTTAAATGTCTAGAGTAAGTTGAAGACTCGAGTTTTTGGTACATTACAACAGGTTCTCAGGTTGTACTCATTGATATACGTAACAAACCAAGATGCACACTCGACGTCTCAAAACTGTCCGCATAAAATGAGCGCACAAATTCAAATCGTGCTCTCATTTCAAATAGTCTCGCGTCGAACAAACAACTTAAAGAGATTCGAATAAGGTTGAATTTGAAAAAACATATGTTTATAGGTATTTCAAATAGTCTCGCGTCGAATAAACAACTTTAAAGAATTAGAATAAGGTTGAATTTACAAAAATATATGTTTATAGCATATCTATAACTACTTAGGTATAGTAGTGTGTGTTGTACGGACAGTTTCGAGCGTTACTTTTGTTCGAGACCGTGCATCTTGGGTTTTTATATATCAATGGTTGTACTATGAATTATTTCGTAATCTACATCACCTCTTTACTCTACTGGAGCTCCAATTAATAATAACAATTAATGAATTAAAAATGATGATTCGAATTAATTAACTATCTTATCAAATTTATGGGGTGGGACAAACTTTTTAAATTATTGTATTGTCATCGGTCCTTGGTAACTGCTAACTTACAGTTTAATCTAACGTTTTAATTTGGATTTTGAAGTGGGTGAAGATTCAAAGATTCCGTGACATAAATAAATAGATACATATGAAGTGTTAAACAAAAGAATATCGAATAAATTATTTTGGTTTTTTTATTTATTCTATTCTTAGTCTAACCTTACATTAAATGAGGTAGAGTTGACACCTAAGAGAAGCTTTTAGGAAATATGAAATTGAATCATGAGGAATATTCCACAAATAATTAAATAATATATGTGTGGTTTTATGAAACCACGATACAAGTGAAACTTTTTTTCGTTCGCACCGCCATATTTGCATTGATTGCTCTGCCGAGCACTTTTTACCCCTACGTCGCGTCCGGCTGTAATGCGACATGCTATTATAGATGGACGAAAAAAATTGAGGTGAAATGTAAAAAAAAATCACTTTAAAAGATAATTAAGTATTTTTAATTAAGTGTAACACCCACCATATTAATTAAACTCTGTAAGAAATAAATCCGAACACAAAGATATCACTCTACGTCCGACGTCAACCGCAAACAATTCTGAATATGTTCGCTGTTCTCACGGCTACATTTAAATACGACGTCTCTTCCGATTCAATACCATTTTTATTCATGTCTACCTATTTTAATACTTTAATTTACTATTTAGACTATTTATATTTAAGAATAATAATTTCTAAGAAATATACAAATTAAACCATAGAGTGATATCTTTGTGTTTAGATTTATTTCTTACAGAGTTTAATTAATATGGTGGGTGGTACACTTAATCAAAAATACTTAGTTATCTTTTATTATCTTTTAAAGTGACTTTGTTTTTACATTTCGCCTCAATTTTTATCGTCCATCTATAGCATGTCGGATTACATATTAAAAAATCCCAATACGGATAACATAATTTACTTTTACCAAACAATTTAGCGTGGTAAATGTATAGCGATTATGTCGACTAGGTCGCAACCACCACACACTAAGTCTAGTACCTGCCATACGGCATGTCGAAGCGTGTCACGTTATAAAATCAGCCGGTGTACTCGTATATCTAATAAACAAGATGGATGATATCGGACTAAATTGTTAACAATTTTTCAATGGACACATTGTTAAAAGGTTCTGCTTACTATATAACACGTTGTCGTACTATAATAAAAATAAGTATACAGTAGGTACCTGATTTTAAAAATCAATTGCCGCACAAGTGCAACACTTCAGAACGGCAGCACCTATTTCACTAATTCTTTTTATGTTGTGTTTGTAATTGCCTGGACAAGGTTTGTCTGAGAAAAAGCGTAAGACAATTTGTATGGAAAAGTGAAAAGTTTGTGTAAAAAATAACTGCGTGAGTGAGTAAGAAGACAATAGAGATAAGTTAAAAATGACATTCAGATGCCGTTTTATTTTAATATACAAAAAGATAGGAACACTTTTAAATTCGAGGAAAAACAATTTTACCGTCCAGTTGAAGCTCCAGAAAACAGATTTAGTATCACAATAATTTTCTTACATAAAAGACTGTTCTTATAGTTATTTATTTCTGAGTAACGGTGTTTTATCTTTAATATAAATCTAATAAAACCTCCTTCTTAACTACGTATTTTACGACAGCAAACCGTTAGCAGAATTCGCTTTATATCGGCTTCAAAATAGCTACGAGACTGTTGCTTCTATATATATAGTATTAAAACTTTTGACGTGATAACGTCTTTTAAATCGACAAATGCCGGCTACACGCACGAAAAAGCATGTCTCATTGTCACGTTCCGCCTTAGCCAAGCGTGCAAGCGAGAGCGCGGAACAAGAGATAGAGAGGCACAATCGGCCTAAGCGTTGGGCTTGTGACGCATAATTTTTCATCAATGTTTTCTTATGACGTTATCACGTAAAATTATTGTCCGTAAACCGACTTTACAGACAACCTAGTCTTGTATGGCTATTACATTACTTTGCTAGTTTTTGAAGGTAAAGTTTACCTAATTTTGCATCCGCAATACTCTTGTGAAATATGTAATTTGAGGGCTTATCTGCCTTGGTAATATTATATGACCGTTTAAAAATCGTTTGATGAGGAACGTTCAACAGAGAATATAATTCAGAAGTATCAATTCACATAAATTTATGATGCGATATCCTGTTTATTGCATCGCTGGACGTTACGAACCAATAAAACTGGCCTGTTTTATGTTTTTATATATACGAGCCGTATTTTATGATAATAAAAATAAATAAAATAGAAACTGAAGCCCAATGATGAGTGGTAGCATGCTCGGACACTGCATTGATCGACGTAAGTTCGAATCCTTAGAATGTGCCAGAACTTTCACTGAAGGTAAACGTGCAGAAACCCATAACATGAATGTATAGTTTTTTTTTCAAAAGTCGCCTAGCTAGCTACCAGGAGCCAAGAGTCCATATAATCCGATTCCCATCAGTTTCCCCTTAAGAATTATCATTTGACATAAGTATTTAGTGATATATCCCATCTCTTTCATATCCCTAGGAACAAAGTCTGTTTTGCTCTACGGGTGACCATTAAAGAACCACCAATTTAACCTGGCCCCGTAGTTTACACGAATTTGCAAGAAAATGGCAACTCTGACAGGTCAGATAAATTTAACGTTCATAACTCGCTGGCCGCCGGCTTATGAAAGAGTTAGAATATACGTCTTTTAAAAGAGGAAGCGAGAAAGGGTGACTCTATAATACCTCTAAATGAAAAATTATATTTATGGTACTGTTTTAACGGATACATGCATACATCTTTGGGTTTTAACTTTTAAGATTGTATTTCGTAGGGTGGTTTGGTACATTTATTTACATGAAGTACATGTGTGCTCGATTTTAAAGTTTTGTGATTGTATTATTGTAAATTGGGGTCTGTGATAAATAACTAACAAGTGTAAATTAACGGTAACCTTCTAAAAGGAATAACTAACCGTCGCTTACCGTGAGTTGTGGAAACCTGTTTTGCTCCGGCTTCCATTTTTCAGATTTCCACCTTTGGCCACTGCTAGACGTAGCTACGTACAGGGGAAATTTGGTGTATTTTTAATGTTACTAAGATATTACCATCTAAACAAAAAGAAGTGACATAAAAGTTTTTATCAAACTCCTTCTAAATATGTTTAGTGCATTATGAAACAGTAAAATTGAAATATTACGGCAACCTGCGACAGATATCGATGCATAGTTGAAAGCAAGATAGACTTGCTGTATATTATGCACGTGATGCGTCGCCGAATGGCTTAAGTTTAAATGAAGCTAACATTCGCTACGACCCACAGACGGTCCACCCTCTATCCCATAGTTTGTAATCGGGTAAATACAACGCTGAAATTAATGTCACACTAAGATTGTTCTGCGTTCACGTTAGCCGCAAATCCATAATATAATTGAATGATACAAGATTAATCATAGAATTATGATTATGTTTACTAAGCTTTTTTAGTTCACTGAATTGAATTTTTTTTTACGCACATAGAACAGTGAACGAAAAAGAATCGTCACGCTTGTTATCATGCGTTACGAACGACAAGAACGGGACGTGCAATGTTTTGACATATCAAATGAGTTAACGGGCACTAATTTTGAGTCAATAGCCGCCTTTACACGATACGCTCTTTCACGCGCAAGTCGAATGTACAGGATAGAACGTGAGAACGGGTGTCCGCGAATTCACACGTGATTATAATTGGTTGTCGTTACACGCGCAATCTTTCCCATGAGAGAGCGTCGTGTAAATGCAGCTAATGGATTGATACAAGCTTAGGAAATCTTAACTCTTTTTTTATGTTATAGGGGGCAAACGAACACGTGGGTCACCTGATGGTAAGTGATCACCGCCGTCCATAGACACTAGCAACACCAGGGGAGTCGCAAGTGCGTTGCCGGCCTTTTAAATATGTGGGCCTCCGGCGCTCTCACTGACCGAACGAAACGCAACAGTGCAAGCACTGTTACTTCACGTCGGTTTTCTGTGAGAGAGTGGTACTACCCCGGACGAGCCGACCCATTCATGCTGAAACCAGTAATAGCTGCAGCGTAGCTCTACCACCTACAAATCTAATCTGTGATTTTATTGGAAACAATGTTTCAACTGAATACAGACTTTATTCAGTAGGTATAATATTTTCGCTTACATTTTAGATTAAAAGAAATATTCTTTTTACAATAACGCCTACAAAGATATTTAATTCGTAGTCATTTTAATAAAACATCATTATATAAATTCAATTAATATGAAAAAAAAATGTACAATCAACAACGTCGAATGGCCCAATAACAAAACTATAATATAAAGAAAACTTCATCAAGAATCCAATAAATTAATCCTAGTAACAATATTGCACAAGAAAATTACAAAGGTATTTATCTAGTTTCAATACATCTCCTTTGTTGCCACGACGACAAAGGAACGTAACTGCGCTGTTCACAAGAATACTACCGTTCAAAATTAAGTTAATATTTCCGGCTTCTCCCTTTTCAAAGTGGTAATTTGATCGCTCGAACTGAAATTCTGTATGCAATGAACGTTGTTTTATGTATGCAATCGTGTCGACGAAACGGCAAAATAACTACAATTTACATTCGACAAGAATGATTACACTGCATCGGAACGCGAAATTAAAATTGCTCTTTGATTTTATGAATGAAAAGCATACATGTTTTTCAACACATATTATGTTACTTTTTCGTGCATTACTGATTAAAATGCAGTATACAGGTAAATTATTTAATTATTGACGTCATTAATACTGTCTACAAATTATCTAGGGTGCGTCCGAGACATTAAAAAATTTATACTTTTAAATTTAAAATAAAAAATAGGTGGTTACAGCTAGAACTGTGATACTATAGTATAATAAAACTGAACCTATTAAAACTTAATGTAAAAGATGTGATTACTGCTCGAAGTCTGAACGAATAGTGTTACTAAAATTAGAACTCAATATGTGAGGTGACAGTCACAATCCCACGGTGATGTCGAGCCACCAATTCTTTGTATTAGTATCATGCGCTATTGGTGGCCGGCGCGTCGCATAGAGTTATATTGTAACTTGCCGGTTTCCATGTACTTTGACGGTGTAAACATTATCATCTAAGCAAATTGCACATTTCATTACTTATATATGACTAGCGTTTACTTGCAGCATCACTCGTATTAATATAGATTGTAATATTCTTTTCTGTACCTTTACTAACGTGTATAGAAATTTTCACGATGACTGGTTGAGTTGTTATGGCGTAAAAGCGTAATAATAACCAGACGACCAAACTTACTGTGACATTTATAATATTTCTTAGGATTGCTAAAAGTAATTGTCCATAGGATATCTATTAATTTTGTAGTGAAATATACTGCCTCTGCACAAAATGTCTTAAATTCGGTTAAGAATATAAATAAAAGTGTGATTATCTTTCTACGACTTTTAAAAGTATTAATTAATCACAATTCTTATAGTCTGTTAATTAGAGAATGATATAATATAATTCCCTAGTACAAGATTTAATAAAAATTGATAAGATTGATAAGTAACGACAAGATAACAATTAAAATAAACACAGTCCACAACCAAAGCATAAATCCGAGGTACTCATAATATTACAAATCCAAGCATACCAACATTACCTAGTTTCCAATTAATATATTTTAATGTACTTATATATAATTCTTAAATAAAATCACATAAAATCTGAAAATATAAAAGAAATAAGTACTTACCTACCATAGGGAGTTATTTCGGTGTACAGTGAGCCTGATAAAAATGTTATCTATTTTAATATATCCCGTAAAAAGCAGTTAACAGAGTCAGGCTAACGCTTTAATAAAGAAACTTTAGCACGTTAAATCGCATAAAAATCCAGCTGAAAGCTGAATTTTGAACGTAAATTAAGCCGTGAATATCACAGAAGCAGCCATATTCGGATGAGACAGGCGCGGAATTGGTTTAAAGGAAGTACGTATTAAATATATCTGTATTAATAACACGATAGACACTACATAGTCTGGTGAAGCTGTAGAGGTATTGCCGGGTCAACAGTGTAGTCAGTTTGAAAAAAAAAAAAATGACAGACATCTGCCGTTGTGCGCGCATCTCTTGAAAACTATTGGATAGTTTTAGATCATTTTTTTTTAGGTTTACTGCTTAGACACTTGGTCTCTATCTAAAAAACATATCACGAAATCTTTATTCAATACAAAGTTGTTAAAATTTTAAGAGACTTCAATTTTTATAAGCACTAGAAGAGACTAAAGAAAATTTATAAGCAAAGTATATGTTTGTTTTCGAATTTTTATGTTATGTACATAAAATATATTGATAAGGTAATAAACATCACGGACAAAGTCGCGCATATAAGCTAGCAACAGAGAATAGTATAAAAAAGTTGAAATATTTGTTGTTTGGTCGATTAAATCTTCGCAACGGATGAATTGATTTTGACGGTACTTTTACAGAGAGATAGAAAACTTTTCAAAGTATTATCTAGGCTACACATAATTACAGTTTTCCATAAATGGTAAGCAGTATTGCTAAAATTTAACAGAGTCCACTTAAAATCAATTAAAGGGTTGTAGCGACACACATACCTACAGCAAACGTGGTATGTGTGTACTACAACAACTTAGGCGAAAAATCAGCGGCACTACAAAGTCCGAAATTAGTTGGCTTAAGAAAGCGACTAATTAAGACTCGCCGCCCAGGTGGCGGCCACATGTTACCTGGGATCAACAGACAAACTCCACAGACAATGCGGCGAATTGTTATAATCCCGACTTTTAATCTTTATTATTTTATTGCACAGATGTCTATTGTTAATTCCTAGTTTTACTTTTGTTTTATTATTTCAGTATTGTTTGCATATTTATGACTGTAATACTATTTGTATTTGTATTGTCGGTTTGCCTCTATCCAATTGGTTTGCACGTGTTCTTTTTGGTTCCTTATAAATATGCGCTCAACTCAATAAACGGGATTCGTAATCCAGCTGCCAAAGCGATTACTATTCTGCCCAAACGGAGTCAGTTATTTTATTTTACCTTCTGATATTAGCATAGTGGTATCCACACTACCACTTCCGCTAAAGTGGTGACCCCGCAAGAACACGCGAGGAGGTACTGAAGGACACCCCGGAAGAACACGAAAAACAAAAACGGCAACGAGAAACTCTCGAAGAACGCGCAAAACGCTGAAGCAACTCCCAAAGAACGCACGAAATCACGCAATGAGACGCTGAAACACACCCGTAAGAACACGAAGAAAACGCTGCATACCGAAGCTACATATCATCAACATGACGAGCGCAAGCCACAAATAATCAGCATAGACCACACTACATAGAAACTCACTATGGCACTCTCCATGCGCATTCCGCCATTTTGGCGTGACCAACCACAACTCTGGTTTTTCTCGTTCGAGGCCGGAACCAGCGAACTCGGAAGAGACGAAGCACGACTTGCACAAATTCTAATAACGCGCCTTGAAAAACAAGACATCGAGCAAATCGAAGACCTACTCTACAACATGCCAAAAACGAATCAGTACACTCTTCTAAAGAAACGCCTCATCGATACATTTCAAGAATCCGACAGCCATCGACTGCATAAGCTTCTGTCAGAAACGAAACTTGGCAGCCAACGGCCATCCCACTTACTTCGCCGAATGCGAACATTAGCGCGTAATTTGTTTCCAGAGGCAACTCTTAAGCTTATCTGGATGAACAATCTGCCATCTTACATAAGGTCCATAATCGCTGTCATCACTACACATACAGAGCTAGACGAACTCGCCATCCTAGCTGACAAAATTATGGACCAGACACAAGCAGTGCCTACGTTTGAAGAGCCAGCTGTTGTAACCACTGCGTCAAACAACTATACAAGCTGCACCAAACACGTACACGCTCTCAACAACGAAGTGCGAAGACTAAAAGACCAATTAGCTGAGCTTAAAGCCACATACGACTTCAGACGTCGCTCAGCAAGCCAGCGCCCACAAACACCATCGTACGACAATAGACCATACAACGGTTATTGTTATTACCACGGTCGTTTTGGTGCAAACGCACGTAACTGCATATTACCGTGCAACTATAACCAAACTGTTTACCGCAAAACAAAATCACCGTCTCTATCGCTTCAAGACGTGACACTCAAAACAGAAGTCTCCAGTAGCAGCGTAAAAGAAGCCATAGTGGCAGAGACACACAGCCAAGTTCAAGCCATCACTTGCCCGTCTCCGCTAGATTGCACAACCGCAACAAAACTTCAAAAGCTACAAAAACAAGATTGCAATATCCAACTGCTACCTCAACAAGACAATCTTCAGACAAAGAAGATTTCTTCGGCTAAACCGTCATTCACAATTTGCAAAATTTCAAGACCAATTTTGCCCGAAGGAAACCGACATAACACTAACGACGCCTCACGGAACATCAACCACCATGGCAGCCAAGCAACAAGCACAATAATATCGCAAATACTCTCCCGGCCATCTCAACGCACTGACGCTTTCACTAGGGCGAGGCCATGCACACGTTACCAACGGCGCAAAACACAACATCATATGTCAACGAAGCCTGATAACCGAGTTGTCAAACCGCATACAAACACCGCAACACATAGAAGCATTGGGTCCATGTTCCTATCTAAGAAAAACTGCAACTTTGTGTCATTTGGCTATGCGATAAAATCCCCGCGAAAGTCAGAATCACATGATCTATTTCAGATCAATAAGCATTATGACAAATCCGCTGCCATCCAGTTACGCGACCGCTAAGATGACCGCCTCGCATCACCGACTCAAGCCTCTCTACCGGATCAACGATAGCACCGAGTACCTACACGCCGAGCATCTACACCTAATACATCCACACGTGACAAGACATTGCCGCCGAATATCAACCAGCAATACTTACATATCGCCAAACGCCGCCCGCACCGATCAGCCGATCGAGACACACCATTCGTCCACCAGTACGCTTCGCTTAAGGGGGAGCACTGTAGCGACACACATACCTACAGCAAACGTGGTATGTGTGTACTACAACAACTTAGGCGAAAAATCAGCGGCACTACAAAGTCCGAAATTAGTTGGCTTAAGAAAGCGACTAATTAAGACTCGCCGCCCAGGTGGCGGCCACATGTTACCTGGGATCAACAGACAAACTCCACAGACAATGCGGCGAATTGTTATAATCCCGACTTTTAATCTTTATTATTTTATTGCACAGATGTCTATTGTTAATTCCTAGTTTTACTTTTGTTTTATTATTTCAGTATTGTTTGCATATTTATGACTGTAATACTATTTGTATTTGTATTGTCGGTTTGCCTCTATCCAATTGGTTTGCACGTGTTCTTTTTGGTTCCTTATAAATATGCGCTCAACTCAATAAACGGGATTCGTAATCCAGCTGCCAAAGCGATTACTATTCTGCCCAAACGGAGTCAGTTATTTTATTTTACCTTCTGATATTAGCATAGTGGTATCCACACTACCACTTCCGCTAAAGGGTTATAAAATAAAGTAGCATTCAAAACAATAAAATAAAACACATCTTCCAGTAAATCCAAACAATATACGTAGTTCCCATGGAACAAAAAAGGATTTTAATGAAAGTAAAGTCGCGGGCACGAACTAGAATATACATATAAATAACTAGTTCTAATAATGCGTAGGTGTTATAACATTTTTCCGCTAGATGGCAGTATTTTACATTTTTATTATGTTAAGTTGTACATGATTACATCGAAACAAATTTATTTATTAAATGCATATCGTAACTAATATTAAAATTGCATAATGTGAGTTTGCTACGGTTTCACGTCTAACTACTCGTATTTAATCGTACGATATGAAATCTCGCATACATTTTATAATGGACAAAGGGTATTTTTGACCGAGAAATATACTTATCCCAAGAGATAGATCAAATCTACATTAACACAAGCGATGCCACGATCAATAGTTAGATACTTATATTGGATATTTGTTAAAAATATTCCACGAAGAATATATCAATAAATATCGTGCAAATTAAAACTATTTTATTGTATTGTTCGACAAAAGCGTCCGCCTCGTTACGTACCTGCCCGGAACCGTGCAATTTCCACCAACGGAACCGCATAATAAGCTGTTTACGTAAATCTGGCTTCCGATGAATGTATAATGTAATCAAGGGCTAATGACGTAAACGTATGCGTCCTCCGTGACGGCCGTCGCGTCTTTAACAATACCCAAACCGTATGAATTAAGATCAATTTAAGGGGGATTTCCGAAAGTGACGGGATTAGGTACCTTTAACTCGTCCACTAGTTACTTCTAGTTCACAAACTATAAGGACGGTATAATAGAATTATGAATAGTTTGAAATTACCCCGTTGTCTACTAGGCTTCCCTGATTCGTTTCTTGTACGTTTACAACTTTGTTATATAATAAAAATGTACACTAGTTTCCCGCCACGGCTTCCAAATTCAGATGAAATCATCGCTTTATGCTACGACCACGTAAGGAAATATAATGGCAACCGACCAGTTCAACGTTAATTCGTCAATTCTTTCAATATTTTAGACGATTTTTTGTCGCACTCAATTTTAAATATGGAAATTTCTTAACACAATTCTTTCACTTTTCCATGCAATTTTTCAAATATTTTATTTCACGCAATCCTTGTCCTGGCAATTACAAACACAACGTAAAAAGAATTAGTCAAACAGCTGTACTTGTTGTGAAGAGAAAGGTGCTCTTACATAATGCATGTCTTCAGTAATGGATTTTTATTTATATAAATAGAAAAAATGAGATGTCTACTTTTTTCCGCATACCACACAAAAATTACTATATCAATTTTTAGTTTTAGACACTTTTATCTAAAAAAATTGTTGGTCTGTCAAATCGGTTTACGGGCGATAATTTTACGTAATAACTTTATAAGAAAACAATTGAATTGTATTATTATCACTGAATTACCGATGGAGGGGGACAGAGATAGATGCGTCACAAGCCGAACGCTTAAGCCGATGGCACTTCTCTATCGCTTGCACGCTCAGCTCAGGCAGAACGTGACAATGAGTCATGCTTTTTCATGCGCGCAGCCGGAGTTCATCGATTTAATAAGAGGTTATCACGTCAAAAATGTGACAATATTTTCATTTATTACCGAGTTATTTATGTTTATGAAACAACGATTTTATAATCACTACGCATTCAACGGTGTGTGTATTCTTGCCGTTAGGAAGTGGGGCAAGCGGAGTGACATTTATGTTTTTTGCTCTGTACATAAACTGTATTATATTAATATAACAAACGACATACATTAAGTCGCAGGTAAAAGCTAGTACAAGATAATAATAAAATGACAACTGACAGAGAAGAATGAAAGATAAAAGCATTTTGTGCCAACGATAAGTACGTGGGAGCAAGGATAAAAAGGAATGTGATATAAGTGATTTTTGTTACTAATATCTTCAGATATGTAGTTGACAAAATAAAATAATACGGAAATCCGTCAGAAAGATAGACGGACTCAATGACAATTGGTATATGGTAGAAATAACTGAGCTCCGGCCCTGACATGTCGCTCCAACTCGGGACTGAATTAGAAAGGTCCGTGTATTGTTGCGTATTATCAAACACTTTTCAAATTAGAACGTTCCAATGTGAAGTGTTAAGAATAGATTTGTTACTCGAACAAATTTCACTTCAATTCACTTAGTATCGTTCTATTTTAATTTTTAATCGACATCAAAAACCCAAAACTTTGTCATTTATAAACCAATTTGGAAAGTTGATTTTTTTTTTATTTAAAAAGGAGTATTTTTAAGGAGCCCCTTTTTAATTTCATTAACACTGAACCTTGGATTTCGAAAATACAACATGGAACTCCTTAATATCGAATGGGAAATGTGGAGTTATTAAAATATTGGTAGATTTATAATAATCCAAGACTAGGTAGATACCTAATTATGGTCAAGGACGTTCTAGTGTATTTATAGAGTAGATTTTTTTAAAGTCGTCTTCTTTTATAATCATTTCGCCTGTAATTGTAGGAAAAAGTTTAATTATGACATAAGTTGAAAATTTTACTTTTAATCATTTTGAAACGATTCGATTCATCGGAAAATGGTAAGAGACATTTTATATACAGCATTCAAAATTCTATTTATTATTTCAATCAAAGTATTGTCTGACATCACAAAATTACTTTCGCTTGTGTATTTTAATTCATTTATAAGCATTATATCCCCTTAAAAGAATGTAAGAATTAAAAAAAACAGACCATAATTTGTTTAAAAATGACATTGAAACGAGTTCTTTAAATAAATAACTATAATTTCACAGCTTCTTTTACATTAAAAAGCACAAAATAGGTACCTTTCGTTAGTGTATTTTAATTCATTTACAAGCATTGTAAATAAGAGTCCTTAAAAATCCATAAAATGAGTCATAATTCAGTTAAAATTTTCATGTTACCGTGGTGATTTAATAAACGTTAATTTCATTGTAATAATTCGAAGGATCAATATAATTAAAAACGCCAGTAACAACAGAACGTTCCAGAAATATTCGTTCGACAATATACGCCCCTAATTAAAATTAATCGGTGATTAAAGTCACCGGTAATCTATTTATTTTATAATATAGATGGCTTTTTAACAAAACCATGCCTGTTTATCTACTTTTATTACCGTACATAATTTCATATTCTTGATTTAACTTTTGACGATAGAATTTTTAAGCGGTAATTTCCTCTTTCATTCGCCTTCTTAGCCGTATTTACATTCTAAAGCGATCCATCTTAAAAGCTTAAGTTCAAGTGATATCGGATAATAGTAGGTAAGCGATAAGTATGCAGTTACATCAATATTTTGTTCTGAGAAGAAATTATTCAAAACTAGGTTTTGCAAGCGACTCCGCTCGCGGTAATGTAGATTTCATTTATCCCAACATTTGACAACGTGTATGCAAAACTTCACGACGATTAGTTGAGTTGTTAAGGCGTGAAAAAGGTAACAAACTCACATTCACATTTATAACTTAGTAAGGAAGTAAAGATTATAAATCGGTATGCGATTACTGTTAATCTATAGAAGTCTTACCAACGCGAAGAAATTTCCCCTACTAATGATGTGCATTTTTATCAACAATTGAAATTAAAGTAACCCACCAATATATGTGTGTCGATAGATTTCAAAATCAGCTAAGTTTTAATTTTAATCATTCATATACAATATTTAACTTGTTTATTTTTCCTGTTGTCCTGCCACGAAAATAAAAAAATACATACGTGCATGAAATGCTTAAAGTAACTAATGTATTTTATTTGATAAAGATTAATACTGTATCCGTCTAAATAACCTTCCAATTACCTCATTATATGTGACCATTTTTAGAAGAATGATAGGTATAGTAAGATATCCTAAAAAGATAGGTAGGTATATGCCATCGTAAACATTTTTGTAGACCTATAAAAGAGGAATAACTCAGTATGCATTGTTTTGTTATATCTCAAAGGGATTATTAGGCAGCGTTTTCGACGAAAGCTCCCACGCGGCTTGAGTTTTTCCGATTCTTTCAACAATGATCATTATATTTTAACCAATTTACAAAGAAAAACCTTCCCCGTGAATTACTGTATCTATTAGTGAAGACTGCATTACAATCCGTTCAGTAGTTTTTGAGTTTATCGCGAACATCTAGACAGACGCGGCGGACGACTTTGTTTTATAATATCTAGTAATAAGATTCCGTTCATAAAATTCTTAGTTACTTTTTATCATCTTCAAATATTACAGGTATGAACATTTTAAAGATCTAGATACAATTTAAAATCTGATGAACGATTAAAATTGGACTTAGCTGATTTTGAAATATAAAACGTCAGATATTTTGTTTTATTTAGAAATACATACACGTTTATTTTTCTATGTATATTTAACATATTGCCAGGACGCCATAACAATATATCAAATAGGAAATTCTAAATTTCATTAGGTACATTTACGCAATAACTTCATAATCTTCGAACAAAATAATTCTTATTTTTATTAACAATTTCATGGATACAAAACGATAACAAATTTTATGTCAATATATTTTACACCATTTAAATTACATTTCGTATGTATTATACTTTATATATAATTAAAAATCCAAATGTATAAAGTATATGAAATGGATAGGACTATGTTTTTGAATGTTTGTCCATTAATCACTTTTGTCTCGCATAGAAGTCGACTACTGCAGCATGTTATCAACGCTTCTTATTATTATACGATTGACAATTTAATTTAATACCGAAATGTGTGTACCCCAGCCCGTCACATGTTCCCTAGCGCTTCACAAGGTTCCAGCAACAGTTGCGTTCATCTCGCGCTGCGCTACGCTCGCCCTCTACGAAATCTCGTAGCTAATACCGCAAGTTTTTATCGAAGAAATGTCATATATATACTACGAAAAGTTGACTTAAATTTAAAATGAGCACATTTATAAATTAAATAATGGTTTTTAAAAAGTTTTACAGTTAATATTAGTATCTGAAAGTGCTGGTGTCAAATATGGAACATACATTTACGCTTTGTTACGTTCTAATCGTATTTATAAAAGGTATTTTTGTACATTTTTATTATGTAATTTAATTTATAACTGTTAATGGCTTTTACGGCAAATTTCTAGTTATGGTCATCGTATACAATTGTTTATCTACATTAAATAATTTTTCTAAATATTTTTTAAGTGAACGTTTATTATGAGAATTATTAAGTTTTTTAATATCTAGATCAAATAAACTTATAACATGTAATGTAATTAAGCTATTGATACTTAATCTTTAAATTTTGAACTTTATCTGGTAAATTTTAAACCCGTAAAATACTAAATATATTATTTTAGCTATTTAATAACAACCTAAAAAAGATTGATTTCAGTGAGTTAAATCAAACGAGTGAAATCAAAAATATTGACAGAATTGATAGATTTAAGATCGGTTGTTCAATTGTCATTTTATTTCATTATATTGTGGTAGTGTAAATGGAAGGTCTGGACTCATTTTCTTCCTTAGTCCATTATAAATATTTAAGAATATTTTTCTAAAAATTTAAACCCTTTACCAAACAATGATTAATATTAATTATATTTCATTCATCTATGTTTAGAATTTTTGTTTATAGACAACACTTGCCTTAAATACTTTATTTGAGTGTCTCAAAATCTAAAATACTCTCCAATTTATTCAATTTAAACTCCGAGAAGGTATTCATGAATATAAAGTATATCGAGTAACTTTCTTTCGAAAAGTAAACCCCGTTACCAAAAATAAGTAATTGATCAAGCGATGAAACTCCACCATTTTTTTTTATATAGATATATTTGAATTGTTACGGACTTCTTTTTATAGTCACAATTTGCCTTCGCGTGATCGGTATATCAGTACCGAATATGAAACAGCGCGGGGAATCGGCGACATTGGTCTGTGACTACGATCTGGAAGGTGGGAGGTTGTACTCCGTCAAATGGTATCGAGACAATGAAGAATTCTACCGATACATGCCGCGGCTACGACCGCCGCAACATGCCCACAAATTAGACGGTGTCAAAGTTGAAGTAAGTTTAACAGATATTGCAAATGAGCAAAGTTACAACAATATTTTTACTTAATTAATTAAAAAAAAAACATTTTTTTTTTTAAAGCAAACTTTTTTTTTACATAATTAGACTCTCTCCTCGTATGGGAAATGATTCAAGGCATAGTGCACATCGATAACGCACTATATATAGGATAGACAATCGAGATTTTGTCTGAATTGCAGACGACCTTTGTTCTATCTTTAACCCGATTAACCCAACTACGAGCTTAATTATTTTCACACTGAATTGAATGCAACACTACCCTGGGTTTACTCAGAAATGTTGACCGTTAGTCGAAAAACGATGTATAAATCTATCTTGTAAATACAGTTGTCGAATATTTTGTTTGTTCCGGCTAAGCATCGAAATGGCTGAAACCATTTAGATAAAACTTTTACGAATATTATAATATCACTACATATTATAAAACAAAATCGTCCGCCGCGTCTGTCTGTCTGTATGTTCGTGATAAACTCTAAAACTACAGATCGGATTGTAATGCTGTCTATACCAATAGATAGAATTATATATGAGGAAAGTTTAGGTATATAATTTGTCAAGGTTTTGTGTAAATTGGTTGAAATATAACCATAGTTGTTAGAAGTGTTGGAAAAAGTCAAACCGCTTGGAAGCGTTCTCCGACAACGCTGCCTAATTCTTTTGAGATATAACAAAACAATGCACAATGAGATATTCCTCTTTTATAGATGTACGATAAAGACTGCTATGGCATATACCTATCTTTTAAGGATAGCTTACTATACCCATATATCTCCTAAAAATATAGTCACGTATAATGAGCTAATTGGAAGACTATTTAGACGGACACAGCATTAATTCTTTTGAAATTGAATACATTAATTACCTTAAGCATTTCATACACATAAGTATATATTTTTTATTATCAGGGCAGGACAACGTCCGCCGGGCTCGCTAGTACTCACTAATATTATAAATAGGAACGTGAGTTCCTTTCAAGCAACAACTACCAACCTAATTAACCGAATTTTGCAAATTTTGCATATACGTTGTTAAAGATACAGGAAAGGGCATAGAGTACCTTTTATCCAGAAAAAAATACTTATTCCGAGTATAGGGAGCGAAGCCGTGGACCAAAGCTAATTATAATATTATTCCGCAAGCACTCCATAAGCCTTTACACATATCGAATACTAAGAAATCTCGGACACTACGTCGATTAAAATAGGTTCGACACATTGCAAGAACCATCAAGAAAAATATCATGATGCAAACATGGCATGTTTGTAGTAGGACCTTTTCTAAACCCACCTGGCTATCTACTACCGTTAAGTTGCAAATCTTTCGCGAGCACCTATAGACATATATAGGAATATACAGATATAGAGATATTTTAAAAACCTTGAGAACGAATTCTCCTCCAGGTTTGTCCTATTGACATCATAGGCCACACCAAAAACCTACAAAATGTAAAAAAAATGGCACGTGTCAATTCGGACACGAGACTGGAGTTTATTCCTTAACAACGGTTTTATTACAATATATCACAGAATATGCTAAGGGATAAATAAACTCATCTCTCTATAGTACCGATACCATGTGGATAAGATCCCACTTGGTCATGAAATTAAAATATTATTATTTTTATTATGAAGTAGTCACTACTACTAATCAGTCTTTTTTTTTCAATTATTATTTTTACAACATAATTTTTTTTTACTAATTTTTCGACTTTTAATTAAAAAAAAAACATTTCAACCGGGTTTTAGAGATATTATAATGGAATTATCAGAATTAAAAATTTTTAAACGAAACATTATTTATTCTAACTTTTAAATTTACATATGTACCTAAATTTAAATTATTTTTCACTCAAGCCCTTAAAATTTTCATTGCAAAAATGATAATTTTAAAAACGTGTTACAAGATTAATTACTCGCTGTGAGTACTTCATAATGAAAAAAAAACTTAGATGCCATGACCAAGTGGGAAATGGAGGGGCAGCTACTCGTGATTATACTCTTGTATATAATTGGTTCATATGTATCTATATTGACTTGACACAATACATTAAATAAAATAATAAGAATATGCGGTTTGTAAGCGGATCGTGCAATAACTATTGGATAGAGTTGTACGAATTTTTTTTGTAGAATACCACTTACACACTTTGTCCTTATCTTATCTAAAATAAACTATTAGGATATATTCATTTAATACAAATTTATTAGATTCTATAAGTAGGTGCTAATTCAAAGGACAAAAAGTTGTTTTTTTCTAATTTTTTTTTTTTATATTATAGGGGGGCAAACGAACAGGTGGGTCACCTGATGATAAATGATCACCGCCGTCCATAGACACTAGCAACACCAGGGGAGTCGCAAGTGCGTTGCCGGCCTTTTAATATATGTGGGCCTCCGGCGCTCTCACTGACCGAACGAAACGCAACAGTGCAACCACTGTTACTTCACGTCGGTTTTCTGTGAGAGGGTGGTACTACCCCGGGAGAGCCGACCCATTCATGCTGAAACCAGTAATAGCTTCAGCGTAGCTCTACCACCTGTGAAAATGTACATAAAATCGATTTTTAAGGAGTAAATGAAATAAAGTCATACTAATCTATTATAGATTATATCCGTTTTTTAATACGTGCCACAATAATGCTTTGGGATGCGAACAAATCATATTATGTTTAAGAATAAATTTATATTTAAATACATAAGTGTTATGTCATAGGACATTATATAATATTTCAGTTAGAAAAATCAACCGCTCGTCGTGTACACCTTCAAGACATTACGCTAAAATCCAGGGGGCTCTATCGTTGCGAAGTTTCCGAAGAAGCTCCATCATTCCATTCAGCACAGGCGGAAGAATTTATGGAAGTTTATTGTAAGTTGAAAAACACTATTTTTTTGTTAACAACTATATTATATATAGATAGCAACGTCTCTCCAAATAAAAAAAACAAGGTACAGATCAACAAGTTTCAGATCAACAAGTTTATTTATTTATTAAAGATATATTCATTGGCTATGATATAGTATATATGTTTTTGACGTTATACTTCTTTTGGCACGTTAGGGAAAAATAATGAGAGTAATTATTTACGATGCCTCAATTTAATGATTTAAATAAATATTGAGGTCAGTTTTTAAAATGCTACGATCCGAAAAAAAGTTTCACTTGCTCCATGGTTTCATAAAACTATACAATTATTATTTTTAATAATATTCAAATGTCTAAGAAGTAAAACTAAAAAAAAACGACGTCTACCTAATAATTTTACAGCGTTACGCATATAACTATAGACCTCTATCATTTTATTTATACATAAGTTATGAATCTAAAAAAATAAATTGGTAAGTTCTATGGCACACAGTTTCAGATAGTATTTATAGTACTTAATTATTTTATAGCCTTAAACCTAAAATATGATCCTTTACAGATTTCCCACGTGAAAGTCCTCGCATAACAGGTCATGAACGTACATATACTGTTAAAGAACCACTCGATATCAATTGCTCATCAGCTAGGTCGTTCCCAGCACCAGAACTCCAATGGCTTATAGACGGACAAAAGGTAAATTGTTAATGAAATTATATTCTCACTATTACAGTTGTTCCGTATTTTTATGACATATATGTTAGCATAAATCATTTTTTTATGTTAATTTTACGTGAAACGGAATGTATCCATTCACTTATCTTCGTGAACGCACTTTATCTGAATACAAGTGCTGCCCTCTAACAAACAACGAGAGTACGTTTGAATCTTGCAACGTCTTAACCGCTCTGAGCGTAACTGCATTTAAAACAATTGAATATCGGTAATATCACTACAAAACCTGTACAAAACCTAGTGCCAGTTTAGACTATAGTGCCTTATTAACAAGATCAGCGACCTAAGCCACAAACTTAGCCGGAGCACCCCGAACAAGCGAATCTCCGTGTAAAGGTGAGTGGTGGATACATGTCCTCGTAATTTCCTAGACAACAGTTGTGAAACATTATATATGGTGATCGCTATCCAACCGGCTAGGAATATGCATTATTCTTCAATATTACAAAGAAACAATAAACTTTAGGCTAGTTAGGCAAATAGAAAAAATATAATTATGCAGCACACTGTAGATCTGTAAATTACTAACAGCAACTGTAATTTCACGTAGAAATAACTTTGTTCTAGAATATGTATTTCATGTAAGACAAGCATCGGCTCTCAACGTTAAGCTTTAAATCATTCCTAAATACGCTTTATAAAAATACATCACTAACCACGAAATAAAGTCGAAAAATAAGAAAAAAAAAGTGAAGTCACATTCTGTACCCGATTAAATATATATATTTATAATATGTACAAAACACGAAAGTTTAAGACGTGTAATCCCTAAATACCCGCCCAGAATTAAACACAAATATACAAGGTGTGTGCTAATGATCATGCGAAATAAGTGAAAACTTATTTTAAAAAATACAACAAAAAGCAAAAGTCACGCGGTGTTCCCAGGCGGCAGGCGGTCACCCATCCAAGAGTACTGACCGCCAAGCCCAACGTTGTTTAACTTCGGTAATTGAATGAGAACTGGTGTTTTCAACAGTCTACCTGACACAGTGTTTATCACCACCATTTTTTGTCATATATAAAGGTTGCGAATCAGAATTTCTAAGCTCTTTCATAAGACGTTTCATTTCAAAAGCTTTATGAACATTACTTTGGTATTTCTATCTTTTTAATCCTTTAAAACGATTACCACTCGACAGCATTTTATTAATATCTAATTATTAGTTTGAAACATTCAGGTTACAGATAAATCATGGTTAATAGCATACGGTGCTAAGCCTGCTCCTCAGGGATTAGTAGTTTCAACGCTAGGACTGAGAGCTCCAACAAGACAACGCATGAGACTCAAATGTGTTGCTACAATAGACACCCATAGGCGTGAACGAACCGTTAGTATAGGTAAGTGTTTTTAATCCCAGCTTGTTTTTCACAAATGCACATTATTACGTATACAGAAATGTTATCCTGTTCATTATTTAACTTTAATAAGAAATACCTAGTTATATCAATATGTGAAAATCGCCATGAATGACGATTTTACGGCGAGATAGTTTAGAAAAACAAATTTTGTATATAAGATAAATCTAAAAAAGATATATTTTGGGCATACCTAAAATGCTCAGTGGCCCGTGGTCGTAATATTAGCGCCGCCTGTGACATAGCGAACAATGTTTTATGTGATAACGTCTTATTAATCGATGAATGTCGGCTGCACGCACGAAAATGCATGACTCATTGTCACGTTCCGCCGGAGCCCAGCGTGCAAGCGAGAGCGCGGAGTAAGCGATAGAGAGACGCGATTAGCGTAAGCGTTCGGCTTGTGACGCATAATTTATCGAAAAAAAAAAAATTTTTTTCAATTAACAACTTTGTATTATACAAAATAATGATAATTCAGTGATAATAATTCAATTGAATTCATAAAAGGATGCAATTTTTCATCAATGTTTTCTTATGACGTTATCACGTAAAATTATCGTCTGTAAACAAACTTTACAGACAACAAATCTTTTCAACAACAATTCTGATTTTACATATGTAATTAACTATATGAAAATAATCGGGACGGGAAGGCGAAGTAAAACGAGTGAGCGGGAACGTGATTACTTATTTTATTTTGTCATGTTGTTTGTGTAGTTAAAAACTAAACCATTATATAGTATCCTTTTTTAATAAGATACATCATGTACCACTTCCTGTGTTGCTAATATAATAATACCCAATCGGGTATTTGGCACCTGTAACCAATAATTCCAGGACACAATTTCTCTAAGATATAATTTATTTTAACCCTGACACTAATTGAGGTGAGGATTATAACAAAGGCCGCCTTTCCACAATTAACTTTGATACTTGTAACATAATAATCATCATTGTAAGTGCTAGCAGTGGTATATCAGTCGAAAGAGGACTGAATGAAAATTAATTGACTTATTATATTGCATAACTTAGTAAATATGCGTAATATTTAAATTTAATTCATTATATCAGTCGGCTACGAATGAAAACTTCTTGGAGGTTATCTATAAGATTGAGAAATTTCTCGTAGTTTTAAGTAGTATTTTCTAATACATAAGTTACATGAGAATAGATTTTTCGGTGTCATTACTTGTCTAGATATTGAAATATGATAAAATTTCACTCTGAACAGCTATAATCAAACAGTGCGAAATTTACAAACTGCTACAATAATATTAATGCAAAGATATTATTTTCAGAAATCAATAGCTGCCATCGATTCAAACCATTGGATATATCGTTAATTGTATTATTTTTAAATACGTACTTCGCAAATAAAACGATTTTGTTATAGTCATAAGGTCATAAGATGTAAATAAACTCCTTTTTAAAATACAATGTTTTATTTCTTCTAAACACACCGTGCCCGCGAATTAAGTTTTCGGTAAAAGACAAACTATAGGAGCAATGGCTAAATATTTTCTACACAATGCGAAATGTATATTAGGTATCTGGTATAAAATAAACTAAAATATAAATTATTTTCTCTATTGCCTTACATGTTAGAAGATTTTGATATTACGTAAACAGAATTATCGTTGCTTTGTTAAAGCCGTCGCTCTGTTCTTACGAAAATATATAAATACGGTGTCTATCAGATAATGGACTTTACACAGTGTGACATCATCATGCCAATCCAGTTTCTATATTTATTTATGTTTCAAACTCCGAAAAAATCCTTTGCGTATCAAGATATTTAACCAACTCTGCCTTCGCAAAAGTATGTATATCTCGTTATTTTCCACATAGAGGGACATTCTGCGACATGTCTGTTATGATACTTCCATACCTCCGTATATCGCCACAAAGTTTTATATATGGTCGCAATAAAAAATGTCGTGCTAAAAACTAACCTCAAAACTAATCGAAATTACTGAAAGGTGCAGAAAAACGCTTGTAAATATTTTCTTTTCCAAAAATCACTCAAAATTAACATTTCCACCTTCTTTTGGTGTTTATATAAACCAGAGAAATAGTTATCGCGTTGCGTCTATCGTCACGCAAGTCGATAGTTCGTAACGCATAACGATAATGTGTTGCCACACGTGCAATTATTACGGTCATAGACATAACTATGCAACAATACACGTAGCTAAGGGAGTAGAATTAAAATATCAATGTCCTGTTAGAATTGAAATTAAGACTAAAATGCACAGTTACAACAGTGTTTTAATAGCTTATATTTTATAACTTAGAGTACAACAAATACATTGTTGAAGGCGCTTTGTAACATTTCAAATTAAATAAACGATAACCTACTTTTATTTAGACAATATAAGATCAACTATATAATTATAAACAGTTATTAATTATGGTTGGAGAAGCACAATTTTCAAAAAGTTCATCCGACAGCAAAACAAGATGCCATAAAAAAAGTGATTATAACTAAATAAAAATGTATTTCTTGCATCATTTTCTTTATTACTTAGTGTTAAAAAAGTACCTAATATGTGACCATTAATATACTTCTTGCAATTTATAACAAAAATGATCACAGTAACATCCTAAAACATTACATTACATAAAGATTACTTCTAAATTAAAATTTAATTTGTTACAGTACAAACTAAAAAAGAGATACACACAGGATACATATTCTTATCCAATGAAATAGCTATAATATCTTGTGTTATAAATTAAAGTATATATGTATAGCAATATTTCTATTCTGACTTTAGGAAGTATTTTGATAAGCGATAATGGAATATGTTTTCTTTAATAATAACATTTTTTAACATGTACAATAGTTTTGACAAAAAAAAAACAAATTGACAATTTAATCTGAATAGACGAGTTCAGGTGTATTGAATAAATTAGTCGTACACTAGGAAATTCATAAATTCGTAGAAGTGAATCAAAATTTTATTATAGACAGTGTTTGTAATGCTACTCCCATATCTGCATGACGAAGCTACGACTGCTTGTTGCGTTAAAATTAACATCAAAAATCATTCCGATAAAGGCACAAAATTCCCGTTCCAACAACTGTGTCTTTCCAATAATTTGAAATTAGCGTCCAATAAATTCCTTTGATGTGCGCAAAAACCGCCGGCACAGTTATCGTGCTGCGTGTATCGTCACACAATCCGATAGTTCGTAACGCATAACCATAATATCTTCCCACATCTGCATTTAATCTGACCATAGACAAAACTTCGCGCCGATACATGCAGGTACGGGAGTAGCATAAGAAATATATAATACATGCAACACTCTAGCTCTTCTTATCTACGCAAAAAGCGATACTCAATTAAACCAACAACTTACAAAATTATGAACTTTATATTAATACCCCTAGATAATCAATCTAGACTGTCAATTTTTATGTCCAAGTGTGCATGACAGCATTAATATATTTTTATTTTTAAATCTCTTTAATTTCTATTTACTTATTTTCATAATATATATTTAGATAATTCTCTATAAATATATTTTCCTTTTTATAAACACTTTCATAATTATCTTGCTTCATTGTTTTTTTTTCATAGATAAACTAAAATGACAACAGTAATATTCATTTTTGTATGTACTAAGGCCACCTGTTACATATCCTTTAAGCTTAACTTCAAAATAGTTTTTAATCTCCGAACATCATGTTACAACAGTTAAGATGTTAAGAAGTGATGAAAATGCCACCAATATTATGTAATACAGGAGTAATAAACATAAGTCTGTGAATCATTAAAGATTAAATAAGATTTTAAAATCCCACCAAAAAACACATGATCCACTACAGTAAAATTAAAAGAGATTGAATATTACAGCAATGAGTATCAATTACACAAAAATTGACAGTATCGGTTGACAATGTCAAGGATTCATAATTTTAAATTATTACAAAAATAAAGAGTACATCACTATCATCGCAACATTTGATGTAGAGTGCTTCGGTATCAAATCTTTACTACAAATATTTGCAAATAAAAATTCTGAGATGATAATTAAAAAAACACATTTTATTTATCCTTCCTGACCAAAATCATCCATGAACTTCTTCAGTTTTACCATATCATCGTCATTCACTGTCGGCTTAGATGTAGCTATAGACCTCAGCATATCAGACATAGTGACGGGTGGCTCACCCAGTTTATCACTTGGGACATCCATCCATGTCATTTCTATAGCACCAGGATCACCAGGTGAACAGGGAGTCAATAAATCATTGACTATGATGTTAGGATCAGTTGGAGAAGGACCTGTTACCTTTTTGAAATGTGTCGCTGATTGAACTTTACGAACTGGTTGCATTAACGCATCACGAACAACAATACTTATATCAGCACCTGAATAACCATCAGTTTTAGCTGCTAACACTTTCATATCTTGCTCTGATAGTTGATGTCGTGTGTTTCCTAAATGCAGTTTGAACATGTCCAAACGTGCATGTTCTTCTGGTAGTGCAATATAAATACGTTTCTCAAAACGTCTTCTTATAGCCGCGTCTAATACCCACGGTATATTAGTAGCTCCCAACACAAGAATTCCATCCATATCATTACCAACTCCTTGCATTTGAACAAGAAACTCAGTTTTGATTCTGCGAGCTGACTCAGATTCATTGTCAGAACGTGAGGAGCAGAGGGAATCTATTTCGTCAATAAAAATAATACTCGGTTTGTGTTGACGTGCAAGTTCGAACAGATTTTTAACCAATTTCTCAGATTCACCAAGCCATTTGGAAACAAGATCAGAAGATGAAACAGAGAAGAATGTTGAATTATTAGCTTCTGTAGCAACAGCTTTAGCTAAATATGATTTACCTGTACCAGGAGGTCCAAAAAGCAAAATTCCCTTCCAAGGTATTCTTTTACCAGTAAACAAATGGGGGAATTTTATTGGTAAAATGACAGCTTCTTTTAAAGCTTCCTTTGCAGCTTCAAGACCAGCAACATCACTCCACTTCACATGAGGTTTTTCAACTACAATAGCTCCCTCTAATTTACCCTGTAGCTTCTTCTTTTCTGGATCATCAGAATCACTGTCACTATCACTCTTTTTATCTTCGCTCTTTGAGTTTGATTCTCCATCCTTTACTGGTTTCTTCTTACGGTCCTTCTTCAGATATTCCTTCAACTTTTCAGCTCTGTCTAGGTACTGAAGGCACTTCGATCTAATACTCTCTTTAGCTCTTTCACCCTGTGCTTCATATTTAACTGCATGAAGAAAATATTCTACCCCATGTTCATATAGTCTTAATGCTTCTTCATAATTTTTATTTTTGTCTTCTTCTGTAGCTTTTGTTACAAGGTCAATTGCTTTCTGCAAAGTATTTGAGGATGTCATTTCCCTATAATAAGTTCTGCCACCTGTAAGATATTTATTAAACAGTTATCATTTATTTTTCATCACAACTTCGACAAAATTAAGATACCTTAGGTTAAGTATCTGACTAGAAGACATGGTGATAGCACTGTACGATCCCATGTCACCCCAACCAAAGCGGCGGCCGGTACACCGTGGGGTTTTAGTGAGTAAGAGTCTCACACTACCCACTCTCTCCCCCGAGAGGGTGGCGTGTCCATGATGAATTTCCCCACGTAAATAAAAAAAAAAAAGTATCTGACTAGATAAACATACACATGGTGATAAAACCATCCTAGAAACTCTTTTGATTTTTAAATTTTGGGCAACCAATAACAAGAAGTTTGTTGGCTAGTAGACAGTGGTGACTAATGTTGGATTGTAGATCCCTGAGCAGTCACAGCTGATTTTGAATTACACTGTATTTACAATGAGGATTTTATCATGCTCAGAATACAAAACTAGTTAATAAATCTAACCTAGACTGTGTCATCATCACATCAGCCTGTAAAAGACTCACTACATAGCCATAGGCCACTTCATTAATGAAGATATAGGCACAATCACCACATCAACACATTCGTATTGTAAACTGTAAACTCGGAGAAATCCTGAGTTATATAATTTGCTGCATACAATAGAGACTACCAGAATATTTTTCAGATTCAGGTTTCGTCACAATGTTATTGCCTTAAGCATCTGTTTATAATAGTGTGTCCATTTAAAATGAGTAAATATATGCAAATTACAAAAACATATTTGGTACATGCCAGGCTTCGAAATTGCATACATCGAATTGACATTCCACTGATCAGATCACGACAACTTCCTTAGTAGATACAATACAATCAGGTATGAGTGCATTGACACCATCAATCATTTATAATAGGAATTAAAAGTTTGTTGTTTGTTGATTATGAAGCAGCAACAAGATCAAAATGACAAAACTATGAATTAATATAAACACCTATTCATAATTGGAATAAAGTTCTTAAGTAATATTGTTACAATTATACATCCCAAACACAAAAATAATAATTAAGAAAACTATGAATGTGACATTTCTTATCACACTTAGTAAAATTATAATTATCAAAAAGATAAACAATTGTTGTTACTTTAGAAATAAAACAAATGTTTTGAAGAAATCTGATACTTTTTACTATAGTTTTTATCTACAAATAAAGTATTTACTGACAATCTAGCAACTAAGAAATCTAAATAAGTATATGTAAAGAATACTTTTTCAAATATTCAACAGAGAACTTTATTACATCTAAAAGTATATTGATATCAACTTTATAGTATGAAATATATTTTGTTCACTAAACATCAACTTTTTTTTATCAAATACCAATAAAATATTTTTACAGCTTCCTTAAAAGGCATTACAGGTTAAGGAGCTCAGTTTGTTATATATTAGAAAACTATAGAAACTTTCTAAAGACTACACTGACAAACTATCGGATTGCGTGACGATACACGCAGCATGTGAACTGGGGCAGCGGTTTGTACACACATCAAAGGAACTTGAAGATGCTAATTTCGAGTTGCTATTGAAACGACAATGGTGTGCAAACGTTATTCTACGCCTTTATCGGAATTAATTTTGAAGTTACTTTTTAGCGGCACAAGTGACAGAAGCTTCGTCGCACAGATATGAGAGTAGCGTTAGACTACTAAGTTATTAAGCAAAACTTTGTTTAGATACTATCGATGTGTATTTGATAATCTAAATATATTTGTAGGGCATTGTACCATTTTCTGTAGTCATACAACAATTTAACAATGTATTAATGCCTATGACTGGTTTGAATAAATGAATGTATTTCATACATTTTATAGTGACATCTGTGATTTATATTTAGAACAACAGGAATGAAGTCACAGATAACAGACAGTAATATATATAAATAAAACTTTGTAGTCCAGTGAAGCTGTAGAGGCCTGTCAGGCGAAGACGGTAGTCAATTCGAAAAAAAAAAAAAACAGATATGGTGTACGAAATAGTTACAATATATGAAATTATGTTCTAATTACAACTGTTTGCCGAATTGCTATGGGCATGTTTACAATTAATGTATAATGAAGAAACTCTACATATGATTTACTCATCATTAGGCCCAACGTGTGCTATAAATATACAAGAAATTCGTAATCAACACAATGATAAAAATTAATTCGGTGTGCAGTATTCTTTCCGTCAATTAAAAATGCCAAAGCGACATCCAACAGTATAATAAGGAAAATGAGTCATTAAACGGTAGCAATTAAATGGTTATATTTATATAAAACACTAGTAAATATAATATTAAATATAGGTTAACATAGGATATGTAGAAAAAAATTATATAAAACTATTTTATCAAGACTAAAATATCGGTTTACATTATTAGAAAACTATGAAGCCAAATGAGATCACGTACAAAATATTCGTAACAGACATTCGATTTTACAATATAAGAACGTTCCAAACGTTATTCTCTTACCATGCAATTCGATGCGACCGCTTACAACGGTAAAATTATTCCTTTATTGCCAAAAATAATACGAATAACTCCCTAAAACTCGAAACCCCTTTTACCAAAACGTAGGTACCTAAATCGCAAATATTCGTTGTTTGTCACGACAACTGACATTAGTGACATACAGGAATATATTTTTATTATTTATATACCTTTAATACTATTAGATATACGTCCTTTAGGCCTATCCTCGTATTTACTAATAGCTCTAGATTTCTTAAAACAGAGTGATATCTTTCTTGGTATTTTGTAGTAACTTTTACAACGTATTAAAATTAATCCATTTACTGAACTTATGCAGAATAAGATATTAAAACAAATACCAACAATGTAAAATTAAATATTGCAAGTTTTTAAATGTTATTTCATAAACAAGATTAATTATTTTGTAAAAACAATAATGTACACAAGTTTTGCTACGTCATAATATTTTTAAATATTTTTGAAGATATTTTGCCACGTTTCCTACTAAGTCAAAGTCATTCTCAGTATTTTGAAATTTCTGTAAAGTATGAAATTGAGGATCAAAAATGTTATCTGTAAAGTACGTAAATGTTTTTGACTTGAATTGAATTGACATTTATTTCTAGAACAATTTATTTTAAACCAGCTGTCCTATATAACCAATGCATTTCGTAAAAAATATGTGATGACACTGACGTTAACACTATACAAATAGTTGTTTTTTTTATATAACTTTACTGTTGGTAAATTCATAATCACAGGGCAAATTTACTGGGTGAGCGGCTACTATACTTTCTGCGAGGGAGTCCTTCCCCACGCCTCTGCAGTCTTGTATGACATTTTTTATATTTACATAGATTCATTTTTAACGACGTGGTACATATTTTATGCTATTACTTATTATTTTTGGGAGTTTTAATTCTTTCGACGTGTTTGTGAGAATTGATGATGCGATTGGGAATATGCGCTTACACTGACCACGACACTGACACATAAAAGTGACACTATGAAGTTGGTTGATAATTGTGTGTCAAGTTTTTATAGAAGTGATAATTATATTCAAGGTCGTTATTCAAATATATAAATCTACAACACATGTTTTATATTAATGGTGATAAGAAACATATTCATACATAATATATGTAATAATATACATAAGTATAAAACCGTCAGACGACAAATACGTTGGTGCATGTCGAGGCTATTGGTAGGTATTTGAAATATTTATAAGTATCTATACCTAATTTCATAATTGTTCTCCTTCTAAACGGCTCTAATGATTTTGGTGCTTATTTTTACTTTGGGGCATCTGAATGATTCCAACTATAATTGGACCCGACAGGTGGCGCCACAGTTGATGTGTACAATTTTTTAATTTATTTTCAAACTATAGTCGTTTTGATTTATTTTATTCAATCTTTTATATAAATATTTCCAATTATCAATTACCGTTTCATCATTTCATCATTAAATAATTTCCAAACCAAATATGTCAACGGGGTTTATAAGTTTACTATCTTTCTTTGCTGTTTCAATATCGTTAATGAATACTTGTCTTAATCCCCG
This sequence comes from Antheraea assamensis, assembly GCA_035772565.1. Classification (NCBI taxonomy): domain Eukaryota; kingdom Metazoa; phylum Arthropoda; class Insecta; order Lepidoptera; family Saturniidae; genus Antheraea; species Antheraea assamensis. The sequence goes on along the minus strand of JAQQSE010000022.1, from coordinate 861,002 downwards.
AGAACAGTATTTTTTTCTGGACGAAACGTACCCTATGTTCTTTTTTGTACCCCAGAGAACATGTATAGAAAATTTACAATTTACAAAAACGTAACAAACAAACTCGCATTCGCATTTTAATATCAGTTAGGATTATATATAGGAATCCTATTATACTACAAAGTTAATTAAATTAATTTACAATATGCTTTTTCTTTTTTTCGAACTGACTACACTGTTGACCTGGCAAGGCCTCTACAGTTTCAGCGGACTACAAATAAAATAAATATAAAATAAAATATCCTACTATTATTAGTACTTTTGATCGCTTTTCAATCGACATAACCGCGAATAAGGGCAAAATCTGTTGCTACTTCATAGGTAAAATCTGTTTCGGATACTTTAAATACCTACGTAAAATTAGTTAAATGGTGTATATTTACAAATAGTAATTATATTTTATTGATATATTATGTAGGTAAAGAGAACGTAGTTCATTTGATGTTATTATATTTACTGCGACCTCAGCTCTAAAACCTGACATAAGAAGTGGGTTGAGAGTGATCGAACGTGTGCAACATTCAACCTTTCAAAGTAACACGGCCAAACCTATTTCTACCGTGAACCAAGCGTGTTCGTCATTTGCTCACGACTTCGCTCGCATTAACGTAGATTTCGTTCATCCTTCAGGAACGGTACATTTTTCTGGATGATGGGTACCCTTATGTCCTTTTCTATACTCCTCACGTCTATGGAAAATTATATGATGCTCAGTTGATTTGTTAAAACGTAGAAAATAAAATTAATTTGCCGTTTACAATATTAATTAAGATGCGAGAGTAACTCTTTTTATTACGTTTTCACATCTAAGACACTTGAACCAGTTTTTATGACTTTTGGTATAAAGATAGATTGGACCTTGGAAAACGGACACAGGTTACTTGTTCTGTAGAAATGTGAAGGGGTGAAATAACTTATAAATATTTATACGGAGAACCTCTAATTTCTCAGGTTAGAAATATAATAATGGATTTTATCTATACTTTTGTTCAGGAATAAAATATTTAATCTCGTTTTTGACCAAATAAGATAAAATAGGGGATATTTCTATATAAAAAATGTCACTATATAACTATTTATATATATTGATGCAATATTTTATGTAAATAAAATTATGCCGTAAATAAATGTTTACAAAAAAAATAATAAAAAGAAAAACTGGTTCTCTGTAATGTCAGTTTACGGACAATAATTTTACGTGGTAACGTCATAAGAAAACATTGATGAAAAATTGAATACATTTTGCCGCAATTGTTGTTGTAATAAACAATGGAAACCACATTAACTTTTCATTTCACTTTATAGACAGTTGACAAAACAATTCACGTGTAGGTTGTAATGCGTCACAAGCCGAACACTTAGGCTGACCGCGCCTATTGGCCTATCGCTTGCACGATCGGCTCAGGCGAAACGTGACAATGAGTCATGCTTTTTCGTGCGTGCAGCCGGCGTTCATCGATTTATAGGGCGTTATCATGTCAAAAAATTCAACATTAATATTTAAATCGCATCAACCGTTGTACGTGACAAAACAAACTATTCAAATTAAATCATTTGCGACTAAATAACTATATAATTATATAACTAAATAGCTCTTCACAGTATGGAATTATGTTCAATTGTTTAAGTACTAATATATTATATACTTAAAGATTCTACAATAAATATTTAGATCTATACAAATAAATAAAATTAAAGTGTCCGTCTGTAATGTCTTTTACTCGTGTTTGGAAAAAATTGTCAATATTTTAAATTATACTAAGTATTAAAAAACCGAAAAAAAAAACTAAAAGATATGACTTTTTTGCAAATTTCGAAAGTTTAGCGAAATAAAAGCTGCTGAAATTTTTTCTGATTTTTTTGCCAATAGAAAACTTAGTGGGGGCCAATTCGACATATTTATATGCCTATGCCCCGTAGAGTTTTTAAAAATATATCGCTCATTCATTGGAATTATGACGTAATTACGAAAAAAAAAACAAAAATTAGATGTTGATGTAGTAATTATTGTTGCGGAAATTTTAACCATGGAAAAAAAAAACATATACAATGGGCTCAGTTTTACATATTTTACGGAGAAATATTGGTAGATTTCACAATTGTGACATTATTATTGAAACAATGATGCAATTGACAAATAGGTAGTATCGTCACCAAACTCTCTTGATAATGTTTCACTAAACCTCATCGCACTAGAAACAATAATTTATCATTTGCATTTTTCTTCTTGTCGGTCATTCTATAATTACATAAGGGGAGAGGAGTTCATAAAATCTCGACCTTATTAAGTAGAAATTTAATATAAGAAATTTAGTCCCGTTTCGGCTGCAGAATGGTTTTTGTTAATTCACTCATTTTAAGATTAGGTATTTAAAAACTTACTTTCAATTATAATAATGATATCCCAAAGACTGGATAGTTGCCTAATGATAATATAATAGTAAACTATATCTGATAGCAACAGAAAAGTTTAACCTAAAGTATCATTCTGTTAAAAAATAAAAATCTTTGATTTACGTCAGACTGTGAGTTGTAGTGTAAACGAACCTTTTCTAACAACGATTTATTATTCTGAAAAACGAGATAAAATCTTACGTAAGAAACGTGCGGAGAAGTTCGGCAAGTCTTATATAACCGTACATGGGGGTAGGGGACTTACGTCATTAATGAATCGTTCCTTACAAATGAGACGTTAGAATTAAAAATAATTAGGTATTATCAAAAACGTATAAAAAGAAACTCCAAAATTTAGGAAAATGTATATTATTGTGTGTACAAAAAAGAAACAGATTCGAAAAAATCATGTGCCATGTTGTATTCGAAGTTTCGCGAACTGCCTTGTTTGGTTTTAGATGCTAGTTATTGTAAAATACGGACTTGAAAGATCAACGCTTATGAATATGTTATGTAAGAAGAAAGTGAATTAGGTTAATAAGCTTTTAAAAACATGATACAAACGGTAGAATAATCTCGACAATGCTATAGAGGCGTACAAATGTCTGCTTCATTGATTTACTTAATAAAGTTTATAACATTCACAATACGAAAAATCGATTAGCTTTTCCATCGTCGTTTTGAGAACTTTTTTCACTACAATACCAGAACCATTATATGCTTGCAATAATCTATTTACTCTTATACTGAAGAACCTCTTACTAAAGTCACCTGTATGCAGTATGTCCGCAATAATTTTTGGTCCAAAAGTATGAGTATGAATTCCTTGCCGATAATAAGCGGTACGTTTGTGAAAACTATATAAAAATATTTCTTCGGCACATATGCTATTATAAAAATCTATGGAACATACATAAGGAAATAAAGTCCCTGTTAAAGATTACCTAATCGTCTGGTAACATTTGTAAATTTGGAATCCTTACTTCCTTACCAGTTCTTACTAAGCGTGAGTTTGTTTGTTATGCTTTCACTCCTTTACTACTTAACCGATCGTCATGCAATTCTGCATAGACATGCGTATAGAAAAGGACACAGTGTACTCTTCATCCAGATGAGAAACTTCCGAGGAATAGGTGAAATCTATATCACATGACGTTGCAAGCAGAAACCAGTCATCGGTAAAACATACGGATCGTTTTTAAATCGAGTTCCAATCGAGTAACCATGGTAGTGTTCAGGTGTTTCCACCTCGCAAAGAACCGTATGTAGGTATATAGAAAAATGATACAGATCTAAAACTAATGTTTTAATTACTTCTCTCGTAAATGATTATATCTTTACCATAGTCTAGGTACTAATTTTCCACTCAATAACATGTTTACGATGTAATAGGCACTCTAGATTTAGGTTAATGTAGTCATTTTAATTAGGTATACACTAATTAGCTGGTAACCATATGCCCCTCTTATCAATAATATAACAAAACTAATGCCTACTGGACTATCAGTTATTCTTAAACCTTGACCCTCGTTCCAGTATATTGAATAACGACAGTCGATGATTACGTCTTTAGAATCGTGTCGTGTATTGTACAAATTATATAAAACCGACAAGATAACTGTTTAAATTCAATTTAGCATATACTAGTTGATTCCCGCCCGCTTAATTGGGCATAAAAATATACCAAAGGGTCAATCGAATCCAAGTAACATAGAACCGTCTACGAATCATTCCGCGTCGAATATAGACATAGACACATTTCGTGGTTTCACCATGATTTAACCTCACATCTCTTGAAATAAATATATATTATGCAGATTTTAGCGTTTCACCACTACCTCATCGGATGTTAAATGACTATGTGGTCTAAGATGGTAAACGTTATACCTAGAGTGGGACTGGATCCCCAGTGCAGCTGCCGGAATACGCCAATAAGTGTTTGGCGATAGATTTTCAATTTGACGCTGGTACTAAACCAAGCTGACAAAGAAAAAGCCCTACCACTATACTATGGTTCTATCACGATGTTTTCCGAAAGCTCCATGTCGGTGGCAAGGATTCGAGCCTACATCGATGAACGCGGTGTCCGAATACGATATCAACTAATCCATCATCGCTTTATTTATATATTTATTACAATATACATGTTATGTTTCCAAATTTTGTGATGGACATCTGTTATAGACCTTTTTTATGTCTGGATTTAGCTTAATGCAAATCCACCGAATTTTATGAAATTATATACACGAGAAATGTATGCTGTTCAGAAATTAATGGGTTATAATAGATTTAAAAACATCAGTATCTACTGTAATAATATCTATACAATTCTTACAAAAGCGTAATAGCATCTAGTAAGTTAGCGTCGAACAGCAGGCCAGCACTACATCGGCACCATGAAAAATAAATATAAGCTAATTTTGATTGACTTGCTGTAAAATAATTGTAGCCTGTTGTTACAGAAGTGACGTCTACTTAATTAAAACTAATATAATTACATGTACATACTTACCCAGTCACATTTTTAATTGTAAAAATCACGCGCCAGAGGCTTCCATTACAAATATGTAATGGAGTGACTACTGAACAACATCCAGCATGTAATCAATCCGTTTAACTCCTGGACTATCGAAGACCATAAAGGTTTAAGTTCCATACAAACGACTGTAGGCCTCATGAGGCACAGGTCAAAAGACCGTTGGCAACTTAAGCTTAAAAAATACCTGATTGATTACATAACTTTGAAAAATAACAAATTATGTATTGTAAAATTATTCGTTTTATGTAATATGTATTTTTTTTAATTATTTTTTCTTTGATACAATCTTTTTTTACGCAATCATGAGAAAATAAAAAAAATATTTAAAACATAATACGCCATTTTGACATCTGGATGTTAAAAAGTCAGCCGACAGATTATGTAAACGATGAAGAAATTGCAACAAGGCATTTATGATCAACAGGTTTATCGGGACTTTGTAAATACCAACAGACAAAGTAACTTTACAAAGTTTGGATTTAGTACTGTATTGTCTTCAATCTATAATAAGAGAGTGGTATTTACTAATAGAAGATTTCTCAGATCAGAGGCATTCACAAAGACGTGGTTTTATTACTAAATTAAGGAATAGGTATTTAAATCTGTATATTACTGACGGATTAAATCCTGCGTCGTTAGGCATTAACCCCTCGGCTGATTTTTTAAAACTCAGATCTCAAAATGGCGGATTATGTTTTAATTTTTTTTTTAATATGTCTAGAATAAGAATTTACGTATATAATTAAACTAATTAATAATCTAGGTTTCAAATTATATGTACTTTATCATGCTACTATTATTATAATGGTTGCTGCTAAAAACGTCGAGGCGAAAAATTCAAAGCATGCGAACAAAAAGGGCTTTCATTTATCTTAATTGTATTATAAATAGGTTCATCTAAACAGCACAACACCAATTAGCAGTCATTGTAAACTAATTGATTAATTATCGCTCATATAGATCCGCCTCATTACGATAAACAGACAAAGAGCCGGCCCTCATTGGTGAAGATAAAAAGACTTCTCCGCGACAGCGAGCTTATATCGTGTTTATCCGTCAACAAGAGAAGTCGTTTCAAGAAACTCAACATGAATAAGCAATTGATTATATTGTTGGCCGTCTGCCTTTTAAGCGTGAGTTTATAATTAATTTATATAGTGTTTGTGGTGCTTTTTTATTTTAGCGTTATATATAGCGTTTAACCACAATCCCATCTGAATTTAAATGGCGATGTAACCCAAGAAGACACACTAAGCCTAAAATAACTGGTTGTTAAGTATTATAATAGCTAGAGCACACTTGTAGTTGCTTGATAATATTTTTAAACTTGAGTTAATCTACGTTTAATTACTGTCTTTTGCTTCAACGAAAATATACCTTTTTTAAACAGAGCGGTGTTCGATTCATCGCTTAAACTATGCGGAACGTGCTACTTTTTACAAGTAAAGCGTTTGTATTTAATTAATAAGCGTATCATGTAAATATACTATAGGAATTAGTGAATCATATAGAAGTAAAAGCATCCATTACGAGTTTGACTGAAAGAGATGTATGTGGACGTTATATTTATTTAATATGCATGAAGCAATTACTAGTTGTCATATATAAAACACTTTAGAATTATTTTCTCCGATATTTGTGAATCGATTAGGTTTATTTCTTATTTAAGAATTAATGACTAGATTTAATTGGATAATTTTTTTTTTATCCTTAGCATTTACGAGTCTTTAAAGTCTTTATTTATAACTCTCTATTCGTCATACTTGACGATTCTTACGTTTACTTATCAACAATACTTATACACTCCTCGGAAAAAAACCTCAACAGCAATGAAACTTAAAACAGTTGTGGTCGAATTTCGACCATTGGACCCTACTAGTAAATAGTAAACAGCATTAGATTTCTGACTTATAATTAGTAATTCTCATTATTTATGCTACTTCTGTTCATTTTGAACAATATCATTATTTTTATACATACACTTCAGACTAAAATTACTGGATAAATCCTTTATATTCATAAAAATGAAAGTAGTATAAATAATGAGAATTAGTAATAATCAATTGAAAAACTTATTCCTGTTTCACTTCTCGTTATGACTTGAGTAGTGAATAATATTTGTTACCGTCGCAATACTGAATAGTTCATAAAATATTTAAAATTAAAACTAATGTATAGGATAAAGTTGTTAACATTGTAAAATTAAATATAAAATAATGTTTAGGTACATGCTTTTGTAAAACGCGACGCCGAAGCTGCCAAAAATACCATGTTGGAGGACATGGCAAAACACTGGGAAGAATTCACAAAGAATATGAAAGACAGCTTTGATCCCGAACATATTAAGAAGGAATTCGGCGCCTTTGTGGACAAAACTAACGAAGTTGTAAGTATTTGTTGAAAACAATTATTCAATCGTATTTCGGTTGCAACCGTCTGCGACTGAAGCAGATAAAAAAAATTAATAACATCAGAAAACAGCTTAGTGGCAAGCTATAATACGATAGCATAAAAATCTTCAACTTAAGAAACACTTAGGCGTTCCAACTTTTATGATGATCGGTTAAACAATAGCGGAGTTTAACAATAATACTAAAATGCCTGTTTGTAACGTGAAAATAACAGATATTAATAAATGGATATGAAAATATTTATGGTACAGTTTTCACCAATCTTTTTGACCGCTTTGAATATAACCTAGTCCGGGCTAGTGCATAGTACGGCCAAGAGTTTAACACAAAATAAAATTAAAATATTATTATAGGAATCTAAAATTGGTAATTTATCCTTAACTTGCATTGGTGTTAAACATATAATATAAAATAATTTATACCTAAATTTGTGTTATACGCATTTATTTTCAGAGCAGTCAAACAGAATGGTAAGAACTGTACTTATATCAAAAAACTATTTTTTTGTGTCCGTCTCTTTTTCTTCCGGTTATAATACGAAACTATTGGACCGATTTTGACGCGAATTTTACTCACTCTCACTCCATCCACCTTCATACTTAAAACTTTTCTAGTTACATAACTGCAATCTTACCTCATGACATGCTCATATTATGTTAACTTACTACTCCTTAACTCTCTGCCACTAATTTTATTTTCAAACTTTCCCTGATATACTCATTCTTGATCTTATCCGTTATAGTTACTCCACGCATCCCTCTTAACTAACTTAAAGCTATTCTAATTTCAGAAATATAGATAGGGTTCCGCCCAAATATTGTTAACTAAAGAACAGAAGAAACCTTAAAAAAAGTAAGAAACGTAAAAAAGAACACGCTACCCACGCGCACGTTTACAGCGAACACAATTTCTTTTACTTAATTTCACACGGTCGATGTCACGGGTGACAATTAGAAGATAATAATAATGTACTATTTCTTTAAACTGTTGTATATTATATGGCTGACTATTATCAGATCTGCCAACCATGCATGACTACCAGAAAAATCAGATGGTTAAATTTGTGCGCATATGGCTAGCCATTCACCGTTAAAACCTAAGTAACTGATGAAGTACACTATATGTTTTATTTCACAAAAAATACCTAACTAATTTCCTCTTTTCAGATGAACAGTATGAAGCCCAGTGCTGGAGCACCAAAGTAAAAACCTGAAATAATCACATTATTACCACAGCAAATTTGTACGTGATATCAAAATAGCCAAAGCAATGATTGTATTACATGTTAATTAAAAACAATGATGAATTTTTAATTTTTTTTTTGTATACCTAAAGCTGTTATTTATAATTTTATTTAATTATAAATAGTAGTTCATCACACTATCTTATTAGAAAACTTCCGGTATTTGCGCAAAGAACGGATACCATTCAACATTTTACAGATATTAAAAGCAATGAATCCATTACCAGAACATTATTCTCAAACAGAATAGTTTCTACACAAACTTTGATGCGCTAAATAAACCAGTTATTGCTATTCACTTGTTCTTCTATAATAATACAATAACCGTTTTATTTTTATACACCATAGTGACTACAAGAAGAAGTAATGTCATCTACCACAGACAAACAAATAGTTTGTTAGTGCTATGCCACACTGTTAATATGGATGTAGTACCTACTAACATTAACAAATTGTACACAAATTCTATCATGTCTAAGATTTTATCAAAAATTAGAAACTACCAGGTTCAATTTCACGAAATATTAGCTAGGAGATTTTAACAGGATCTTAGTTTATCATGTAGTGAATTTTATATCTTATACAAAATCTTGTGTTATTTGACTCTATATTTTGTAATATTGGTCGCTTTTTATGTAATATGGTTTGGTTATTGTGCACAAGTGGAATGGATAGGAAATAATACTATGTACCATGAATTCTGAGATACCACAAAAACTCCGTGGAAAGTTATAACAAGGTGCCACCATCTGTTAGAACATTGTGATACGAGACACTTGTAGTATTGTTACATACTTGATAATGGCAGTAATAATCTAGAAAGTAGGTTGCCAAAAATAATACTAGCTGGGACGCAATTAGTCATACAGTAAAAATAACAAATTACATAGGCCTAGTAGACATTATTGGTACAAATACCAGTATTGGTACAAAAATTGGTTACTAAAAATCAACACCCAAACCGATATCACCTAATTTTAGGGTGATAGCAAAACATCCCGTGATGAAACACCATACTTTTCGGACGAAAACTGACCGACTCCACCTTCAATATTATAGCCTAACGTCAATTTACGATAACGACTAAGAAAATTCCGAGTAATGCAATAAAATTTTAAGTTAACTAGGCCAACGAATCAGCTACCCTGAATTACTAAATTTAACTATATACTTAGTAATCTTTTTTAACATAATCAATCAAGGAAACTTTTGAGCTTCACCGCATTTAGTAGAAGCAGGTCAATTATTTATGAAAAATCCATACTATTAACTGGTATAAATGCATAAGTGAGTTTGCTGCGCCTTCGTGCTTTAACTACACCAGGGCTGTCCAAACCACGGCCCGCGGGCCGCGGCATGAATTATTGTGGCCCGCAGAATCTTTTTTATCTTCTTTGTTTAAATACATTAAATGAGTAAATTATTTTTCTTGCGACGAAATTCAAATGTTTTGGATTTGTATTCGATTATGCCGCACACAAGAACTCGGGGAATTCCCCGAACGTATAATAGGTACACCCGACACCGCGCGTTGTTCATTTATTGGGCTTTGTCACTTGTCATTCAACGCGACGAAAGTTTTGATTACGCACGGTTACTCTCAAGTTACTTGTATTTTATTTTTATAAATATTTTGCGGCCCCCCAATGTCTTGAGTTATTTTTGTTGGCCCTGGGTCCCATGTAGTTTGGACAGCCCTGAACTACACAATCGATTTTCGTCAAATCTCATCTCGAATAAGCGTTATATTAGATCAAATATACATTAATACGAGCAAAAGCTAGAACTTATAAGTCTAGCTATGATGAATATTGTATATGGATATTATATTTCCTAATATAAGATACTGTATTAGTTAACATGCTGATTAACAAATGATTGTAAAAAAAATTTTTTCATGGTAAAATAGACATATTTATTTTTAAAATATTTTAAAATTATTTTTAACGAAAGTTACAACTAGATATTAAAAGAACATAATTCTTCTTCTTCTTGTTTTGGCACCGCAGAAGCACTTGCCAGTGTCAATGTTTTGTTTCAAGTAAGTGCCTTGTGATAATTATAATGTTCTAACAAGATGGTGGTTTCCTTGTTAGAACTTTCCATGGAGTTTTGGTGGTATCTCAGAATGCATGCTCTGTGGTATTATTTCCCATCCACTTCAATTGTGCATAATAACCGAACTATATTACGTAAAACACCACCAATATTACAAAATATAGAGTCTAATAACACAAAATTATGAATAAAATATAAAAACCACTACGGGACAGACTAAGATCCCGCCAAAAACTCCTAAGAGAACATAATTTAAATATCTTCTGCTAAGTGACATTGAAATAAAAAAGTTCAGAATCTGGCCTTTTCCAAGGACAGTATAAAATATTAAGTAAAATTTCAAAGCTTTAAAAACTGTTTACCCATTTGATAGTTTCTGACAATCTGTTACAAAGCAAAACCAATCACCTCAATTTATAACCATTCACAGTAGTAGATAATAATTTAATTCAAACATTATATATGTAGTAGGCTATATCAAAAAGTTATTTGAATATACATTTACTTTCAATACCCATAATTATTTTAATTACAAAACACAATACACTTATTACAAAATCTTTAACCATTCATAGTATCTTTATACAATTTATATTTCCCTACAAATTTTTTGATTTCATCTTTTGGATATGGTTTAATAGCTAAACAAGTAGGTATATTTTCAGGCTGTTCAATCCATAGTTTATGTGATATTGAATTTTCTTTTAATTTTTCAGCAACTTTTCTCAGTGAGCTTTCATTCGGTACCTGAAAATTATTTAATCTAAATAAGACTGGTTTAAAATCTCAAATTCTATTTTCATGCAATAATAATTTTACTATCTTATGTGTTATTAGATTAACCATGGAAGGGCTTGTTAATTAGTGGATAAAGATCAATAATTGCACATTAATTAGTTGCATTATAATTTACTAGACGGTGCAAGCAACTATGCTCTTGCGAGAATAATTTTGCAATTTCATTGAACCAATGTATTTATCTGGATTTATTATGAGATTTTTAGTTTTTGCTTCTCAACTTCAACAATTTTTTAAGTTAACTTTGTTAAATTTTACAATTACTGCTTGTACCCCATATAATTTTTTTTTTGTTTTTTCTCATCACTACTGTTTTGTCGCTATGGTATTCCCTAATGATAAGTAGCCGACATAAAATTCTGTACAATTTCTCTATCTGCCAAGAAAATTCTCACCACAATCAATACAGCCATTAAAGAGATTAGTTCTAACAAATAATAGGCACTTTATTTTAATGCATAAATTTGTTGTTTTTAGAATAAAATATTTGAAAAGGTTCGTCAACTAACATATAAAATGTTATAAATGCCCATTAGCCAATAAACCCTTGTAATCAATGGATCTTTATAAAATATTAATATTTTGTTAAGTTACTCATTATACTTTATAGGTGTGTACAAACTGATAACATACTAATAGACTAGGTTAATTTAGTACCCAGCTTGACTATATCTGATAAGTAAGTAAATAATAATTATTATATAAAATTTAATAAATACAAATGTATCTTAGTATAACATCCTTACTAATATTATAAATGGGATTGTTAGTTTGTTTGTAACATTTTCACTTGCAATTTCGCATATACATTGTCTGGGGTACAGAAAACGTTATAGAGTATCTTTCATCCAGAAAAAGTATTGTTGCCTAGGGATTTGTCAAATCTACATTAACCTGTGGGAAGCCGCGGGTAAAAGTTAGTTTTTTTTTAATATTAAAGTCATCAGGTATATATATTCATAAACTATAAACCAATCAATTCTTATAAGTAATTAATTACAACTGGCTGGTTAGCATATTCATAAAAGAAATATAAAGATCTTACTTCCAAAATTACTTTGTGCATATTATCCAAATCGCTTAGGTATTGCAACGTGTATTCGTCGTCTTTAAATAAATGTAGAACAGCAGAAGACGCATGACAGGCCTGAGCGACCAAAGATCCTATGGACCATCCCATTTCCTTCAATAGATCGCTTCGAAGAAGAATGTACTGAACTAGTGTATTAGACATTTTGTTATATACTAAGGTGTGGTTTGGACAGACACAGTAGCTCTTACGAGTAATTTGGCTACTTTTTTGTCATTGTTTGGTTCCTGTATTATTTAGTTATTAAATCTAACCTAAAAGAGTCACTACACTCCCTCAATAATTTTAGCTATCACTATCTGTATGTAGGGTATCCGCTATGAGTAATATTATTCTGTGATGTAGGGGCACAGAGTGCATTACTACAGTAGGGGCTCAACTTTTAGTAATGTACATACGTAGTATCTTCTTAGTAGTTTGTGGTAATGTACTCTGTGGATTCAACGGTATGAAACGTTTTAAAACATTGATGTATTGTTCACAAAAGCCTATGTCTTAACATTTATGATTAAGGTTCGAACCCCTGACATCGACGATACATTACTCTTTTTAAACAATGTTTCATTATGTGTAGCGCCATCTATTATATTATTTGCTCGCTCGATTCCACAATGTATTTAGGTACATGTATACAGTCTTTTAGCTAGTACCTTGCCTTCATTCTCAATCACTCGACATTCATATAGTCAGTAATTGTTAGTTAGAACGATATTGTATCAGGCCACTTACGTCAGTGAAAGAAAAAACAGAAATAGTATAAAAAACAATGCCCAGTTTTATGAAATCACGATGCAAGTGAAAAATTTTCACATAGTAGCATTTTAAAAACCGAGTACTATATTTATTTAAATCATTTTCAGTTGAGCCACGGGTGCTACCATATTAGCCTTTACATGTTTATGATTTCCCTTGTATGTCCTATATAAGCAGATACTTTAGAAACGTGCGATGACGTGAAAGGTTTATTTTGTGTACTCTAAAAATTGACGATAATATATATTTTTATTTTAACCATGTCGCATCGCATCGGTACCCAATAAATGATTGATTTTAAAAGTTGGGGCTACTATTACCCAAGAAAGGAACCGTTTAAGGGGCATAAAGATGACAACATTATTGTTTTTGAAGTCTATTTCGAAAAATAAATATTCATTATCTTGTTTAATGTACATTTTCTTCTTGTTTACCTTTCTAAAACATTGATACATCCTTCACAAACATTCATTCAAGTTCTCAAATACGAAGTTTTTATGAGCGATTTTGCATCTATACTTGTAAGTCGTAATAGTTTCTTTTTTTTTCGAACTTCTCGAGGCCTCTACAGTTTCACCAAACTACTAATAAGAGCGCTTAAGGCACCCACCCGATTAAGTGGTAAAAGCTTGGAGTCAGTCCTTATATAATGCACTGTATGGTCTATCCACGAGACTAAAATAGAATTCAAAATGGTCGTCGCCCTACAATTAAAAAAATCCGATGTCCAAGTTTTTTAATGTTTTTGTTAGTTTTTCCATACCAAAGAAAAATTAAAAGGGTCTAAGCCATGTAGCTAAGTCAAACATCAGTTCTTCCATATCTGTAGTATTTTTAAATTTTATAATGTGTTCAATTTGTGTGATTTAATAATTATATCTTTCAAAATTTGGGGGAATACAACACAGACTAAAATTGGCAGCGCATAATTTAATTAACAGGCTTAAAGAATTTGTATCCAGAGGCCTTTATAATTCATATAAAAAAAGTTAAACAGAACCAAATCAAAATAAATCTATTTTTTGAAAAATAAATTTTACTGGTATTTATATACCTGATTTACAAAATCTACCACTATCTAGTGTAGTAAAATGGCATCAGGCTTGGAAAATTACGTGAATCAAACAGTGTCTGTGATTACTGCCGATGGAAGAAACTTTATTGGAACACTAAAAGGTTTTGATCAAACAATAAATATAATTCTCGACGAAAGTCATGAAAGAGTGTTTTCTTCCTCGAGTGGCGTGGCGCAGGTAGTACTAGGCCTTCATATAATAAGAGGCGACAATATAGCTATAGTTGGCCAAATAGACGAATCTATCGACAGTAGGTTAGATCTTGGGAACATAAAAGCTGAACCTTTGGGAGCTATTGTACATTAAGTATTATTAAGGCTAATAAATTTATGTTTTAGAAACTACTTTTATTTATTTTAAATTAACCTCAGCATTCATATTAAAAATATTTACCTAAGAAAATTTGTATTTTCGTCGTTGAATAAAAGTTTATTTATTATCAAATATTAACATAACGAAATATTACACTACTAATAAAGTGTGATATTTAAAGAATATATATTTAAAGAAGATATTTAAAGTAATTATGAAATATTTGGATAATAACAATATCATTAGTTATTATTAAATAGTTCAACTTATCCAAAAAACAGTTAATTTAAATTTTTATATCATTATAGCACAAGAGAGAAACTACTACACTATACCAAATAGTAAGTACAGTTCACACCAAAAGCAATTATGACTACCAGGAAATCTAGAATGCGTAGGTAATGGATACTGTCATACGGGCTTATAAAACTCTAGGCAGCTAGATATCCACTGTATGATTAACTGAGAGTGGCTGTGATAGATTCATTACCATACTATCTTTAACTTGCAGCTTTGTTTGCGTTAATGAAGATTTGAAATATTTTATAGGAATTTCTGGATAAAACATAGTGTATATCCTTTTCTGTACCCCTGATGAAAGTCTATGCAAAGTTTCATTGATGATCAGTTGAGTAGTTAGGCATCAAAATGTAAGAAAGAAACAAACTGACACACCCATTTTGACATTATAATGTCTTATAAGATGATTAACACCAGCTGCACACACAAAATAGCAGACTCATTGTCACATTCTTCCCGAGTCAAATGTGCAAGAACTGAGTGTGAAAGAAGCAATAGAGAGGGGTAATCGGTCTACTTGTTCAGCATGTGACGCATCACAACCGTACACAACAGTATGCAATTTTTCATCAATGTTTTCTTATGACGTTATCATGTAAAATTATCACCCGTAAACAGACTTTCTAGACAACCAATTTTTTTAGTTAGGATCCATGATGGTTACGATCATGTTGGGCTGAAGTGCCTGCCTCTGTGCTCTGTTATTAGGTTTTTTTTTTTTACGTGGGGAAAATCCGTAACGGATACCCACCCCGTTGGGCAGCAGGGGGTGGGTTATGTCCGAGTTCCACGGACTAAAAACCCCACGGTGCCTCACACACCTATTGGGCCGGGGAGCAGGAACTGCCAATGGCATTACTTCTGCTCCCCGACAGGTGTCGGCCCCTCAACAGGGGCCCCGTCTGCGGTCTGAGGGGTCAAAATGACAGACCCCTCAGGGGGGGGAGGGTGTTAAGCCCCCCCCGACGAACTGTGGGAGTCGCTCGGCACAAGCGCCTCCACCACGCGGGCCTGTGCAGTTTAACTCTGCTCAGGGCGACGGACGTGCCCGCCCGTCGCGTCGCCCACAGGCCCTTTTTACGGCGGCATGAGGTCGTCGCCGACCCGTCGCCGCCGTGTTCGTCGACCGCGGGAGGGGAGCCTGGTGGTCCGCTCCCTCTCCCTCTCCGCCGCCTCCTTCGCGAGCATGACTCGCTCGCAGTACGAGGCGACGGAGATCCACCCGGCCTCGCTCTCGACCATCTTGACGATGACGGTCGAGAGCGAGAGGTCCGGGCCTATGGCCGCGACGAGCTCGCGACGTGGCTCGTTCCAGGCGGCACACTCCTCAAGAGTGTGCTGCGCACGATCTTCTGCGCAGCCACAATGATGGCACCCTGGCGTTGGCTCCCGGCCGATACGACACAGGTAGCTGCCGAAGCAGCCGTGCCCCGACAGCACCTGTGTCAGCCGGAAGCTCAGGGTGCCATGCCGCCTGGTGAGCCATTCAGCCAAAACCGGCCGAATGGCTCCTATGGTAGCCACGCCCGAGCTCGGTCGCTCAAGTCGTCGTTCCCATTCCTCGATGACTAGGACCTGGTGGAGCTGGGACCGGAGCACCTCGATTTGCCGAGGTGCGAGTCTCCGGCCCCGCTCCAGCGCCTCCACGCGTCGTTGATACAGAGACGCGTGGGCTCTCGCTTCCAGGTCCCAGGGTGGGGATCCGGCTAGAAGGGAGGCCGCCTCGAAGGAGATCGTGCGGTACCCGCGGATGGCCCTGACGGCCATCGCGCGCTGCGGTCTTGGCATGTCCTGGAATTTGATGGTTCTAATAAATAACATTGGGGTGAATAGTATGTTCTGTAAATAGATGGTACTGGGATGTCTTTCAAATATGGCGATGATGATGTTACAAATATCAACATCATTCATCCACATATGCTTAATACAGTACAAAATACCAAAGTGGACTTTCAAGACATATTAACATACTGGCATTAAAGTTGAAAGTTATTTATCAAACTGACTACACTATTGGCCTGACGGGCTTTCAAAGCTTTACCGAACTATATGTGAAGAGGAACAAAGCAAGGAAGGTAAAGGTAGTTTAGTGTACCGTCAATGAAAAAGGTACATCGTTTTCACCTTGAAATTATTTTTTTTTTTATATATTATAGGGGGCAAACGAACAGGTGGGTGACATGATGGTAAGTGATCACCGCCGTCCATAGACACTAGCAACACCAGGGGAGTTACAAGTGCGTTGCCGGCCTTTTATATATGTGGGCCTCCTGCGCTCTCACTGACTGAACGAAACGCAACAGTGCAACCACTGTTACTTCACATCGGTTTTCTGTGAGAGGGTGCTACTACCCCGGGCGAGCCGACCCATTCATGCTGAAACCAGTAATAGCTTCAGCGTAGCTCTACCACCTACAAAAAATTAAGTCTAGCAACACTTACATCTTAACAAAAGTTAAAGAGGAAATTAAAAAAGTATCAAATGAAATAAAAAATATTAGTGATAGATTTTTGCAGTCTAATTAATTTAATAATATCAATACAGGAATTTTAAATGAAACAATCTGTATTAATTGTTTATAACCATATTTACATATATTCCGTAAATTATTTACATTATTTTTTCGTGCTCATAACAAATCTTCACTTGTTTCAAAGTTATCACCACTTTGGTGAAAAGTGAAGTTAAAATAAAATAAATTTTGATTGCATATTTAATTTCTAATCAAAATTGTTTTGTGATGCTGTAAAACAAATTACTCTATTCGTGCTTTTTTATGTGTATTTTTCTACCTGAATATCAGTATTTTAGAATTAAAGTAAGAGTTTAGAGTTAAAAGTAAAAAAATAAACAATGAAAATTGATACTTATTTTATACACATTATTTTTGCATCAACGAATAATTACACAGCCATGTTGACTGAGTGAACAAAATGATACAATACTTATATTCTTTTAATTTGTTTTATACATTTACAATAGCAACACTGAACACTAATAAACTTTAAGAATTCTAATGATTCATTTCAAAATTACATTACTGTTCAATATTTTACATAATAATTATAAAATATAGTTTAAAATAACAAATTGGAATCAATTAAAATTGCAGAGTTTCATAAAAAATTAATGGGGTATGAAAAAAGAAAACATGCTTATTTTATTTATGGAAAACAATTGGAGTGTTCCAGTCGATGACATGTTTTGTTTATAACTGATGTTCATATCAAATTTATTTATTCAATATATATGTGTAATGTTCAATGTATAAGTGAAATCACTGGTTACCCCCTCTTAGTACTGTATATCTAGCATCTATCTTTCCATCTGGTTTGTACAACTAAATGTTGCTGAAAGTATTTTTGTTGTTTATTGGTAATAACATGTATTATCCAGAATGTGTTCTGTAACATTTAGTTTTTAACTGTAATTTTGTATTTAACTCCTACAAATATTTTTTATAATTATTGCTTAACTCCTACGGGAAAGCATAATGATATATATATTCTGAAAACTGCTCTATTTCTTGATTTGAAGTTCATCACAATTGGTTTAACAATTTTGGCATTTAGCCTGGACACACAGCTGTCATTTCAACTTTTGCCATATGTATATATTTGCAACATTTACACATTTAAACAATGTTGAACGAAAAAACAGATTACAAAAAAACTTAGATCAATATTTAATAATTGAAATCTCTTGGCTTTATAAACAAGTAAAAATTATATACAATATTAATGTATTGTATTGACGTAATTTTAAAAATTACAATGTCTTATTGCAGAAATCAATAAGGTATTTTATACTTATAATTTCATGTGCCCCTTTGTAACAGTATGGTAACAATTAAAATACTATAACGATAGAAAATATCCCCATTCTCGAAGAATAAACTGATAATTGCATTTTTCTTTTGACACAAAAAAAAGTTTTGTCAATTTCTTTATAAATACATAGATAAAACAAAGATGATTCAGATACAAAATAATTATTATGACTTGCTTAATTTGTGACCGTTTCATTAATTAAGTCCATTAAAGGGAGGATATTTAAGAAATTAATAAAAGTTATCCATCAATAACTATATAATAATTATTGCATAATTATTATTAACAATATAAATAATTAAATTACATACGGAACGTTCGATTATTATTCTGGTTATATCTACAGAATGATGTTATCATAAGCATATCCTGTTTACAAAGGTACTTTTTTTTTCGATCTGATTACACTGTTGACCTGGCAAGGCCTCTACAGTTTCACCGGACAATCCAAAGGTACTCAATATCTTAATATGCTTAAAACATCCTTTTATGAAAATTTATCAAGTTTAAAATACTACTTTAAGTGACTCTTTACTAGGAACAAGTTATGTGAAAAACTTTTGTCGTGTGATGAGTAAATGAACTATTTTATTAATATTATTGTACAATTTTATTTACTTGTTCTTCAACTATCCATTATGTTACTTTATGGTATAACATAATGTTAATGTTTTATCAAAAGCAGTTATCACTTTATTCTCTGGAATCAGCAATAAATCATTCGAAAATAGTAAAATCTAAACTCATTTTATTATGAGACGATAATTATGAAAATTCATTGTTGCTTGATGCTTGACTCATTAAAACAATCTCCGTCTGCCTGCAAAAAGAACAAGAAGAGTATTAAATCAAATATATAGGTAGGCTTAGCTTGCGTTTATTTAGATTTGATTTATTATTCAGGAATAGTACATTTTTTCAGTATAAAAAGTACGCTATGACCTTTTCTATCTATATATCTGACAATATCTATGCAAAATTCCATAATGATCGGTTGAGTAAATAAGGCGTGAACGAGTGGTAAACAAACGAACTTATTTTCGCATTGATAATATTAGTAATGAATAGGTGAAGACAAAACGGTTAAGTGCCTTTCTCTCCTGTGTTTATCAAGCGTTTTTAGTTTTTTTTTCAGTAGCTGTTGACGAGCTTTAGTGTTGTCGTCAAATATTTTAAATAATTGTTTTTTCCCTACCATCGACGAGCCTTTATTTCCTCGGCTGATTATGTTTTTAATTTATTCTTTATACCATGACATCCTTAATTTATAAATTTCATGGTTTAGTATAAAAAGTTCGTACAAATGGAAAAATAATTTTAAAACACATTTTTCATCAAATTATGGTTTTACAATATATAATTTGTTTATTTTTCAAAGTTTTGTAATAAATCTGTTGTTTTTTTTAAGCTTATACTACTAACAGTCTGTTGACCTCTCATGAGGTCCTACATTCGTTTGTATGGAACTTAAACCTTTATGGTTTTGAACAGTCCAGGGGTTAAGTCTATTAACCTACAATATTTATAACACTCTTTGGCAAGAAAACACCTCAATAATGTTGTAAATATAATATGATTTAACACGTTCCCGCCGGCGCATTTTTTCATTTGATGCACCATCCGGCGGCGCGTAAATCTATGTCGCGCTTCATCTGGCGGCGCGCTAATTTCGCGTGTTCAGGCTTGCACGCGCTTCTTGTTTCTTCAGTAGTACATTGAGTGCTTACTTTGCAAATTGTGTAACTCGTGTTGTTTTTATATCCTGATCAGAGATCTAGAGTGATGCCGTGTTTGATTATAATGTGGCAAAAAAAGGTGTAGATATGTCAGATCAACTATCAGCGTATTACAGTTGTTTACGAAAAACGATTAAATGGTACCGAAAAGTAATTATACAATTAATATGCGGAACTTCCCTCGTGAATGCGTGGTATAT
Source organism: Antheraea assamensis (assembly GCA_035772565.1). NCBI lineage: Eukaryota > Metazoa > Arthropoda > Insecta > Lepidoptera > Saturniidae > Antheraea > Antheraea assamensis. Next base: position 840,222 of record JAQQSE010000022.1, on the reverse strand, counting down.
TCACAAAAAATGGGGGACTAAAAATATGAACATGCTACAATTTAGGGAAGTTATCATTGATCGCCTTTTAGCCAATGAAGAAATAAACTGTCAAATACCGGCAGATAAACATATTCTTCAATCACACGAGGGGTCGGCAAGAGAGTTCCGTAAACGCTGCAAGGAATGCTACAAAAAATTGTCCAAAACGAAGGGCAGAGATTATGCCACTGCCAAAACAACAAGAGTAAAGACGTTTTGTGGTCGCTGCGAGGGTCAGCCAGCACTTTGCTTGAAATGTTTCAACAGATTACACAAAAAATAATAAATCAATAAGTTACAAATAAAATAATATTGAATTATTTTGTTAATTTTATCGATTTTAAGTTACATTTATAATATTATAAGTTATTTACGTACGTAATACGTTATTAAATATAACTTTTATTCAAAATAAACGTTTTTATATATGTACGTTAAATTATCAGTGTCTAATAGCACAATCGAATGCGAAACACCGGTAGTACATGACGCCCGATGAGGCGGTCTAGCGCGAGCCACCAGTGGTACACGCCGCCCGATGGCACAATCAAGCGCGGGCCACCGGTGGTACATCCCGCCTGATGGCACAATCAAGCGCGAGCCACCGGTGGTACACGCCGCCCGATGGCACAATCAAGCGCGAGCCACCGGTGGTACACGCCGGCGTGAACGTGTTAAGTAATATTGAAAGATTTTTTTTATGGACTATGGTCGAATTTCGTCCACTGGAATAACGATTTATATTAATATTAATTTTATTGTAAATTAAACCATTGCTTTAATGGATAGCAAAACTAAAATTAATGTTGCCAGCACTAACGTCAGAAGTAGTGGTGAACACAATTCAATATATACCTCAAGAAAAGCTACTTAAAAAAAAAAAATTAACTGACCATACATTTTGAATATTTATGAATATACGCAAACAAAATTGACTAAATACTGTAAAAATATTACGTAATGAAAAAGTACCTTACACTCTAATTCTTCATTATCTTTATTTTACTAATTATCTATCTATATAACTATCTACAAATTACATTACAACTCATAGTAATAAATAATACTTTTATACAATAAAATTATTGCACATAGTAATTTGCTTACAATGAGTCCAGTTAATAAATATTTAATCATTTAGTCAGTTTTAATTATTTCAATATCTATTCCTTGCCTGAAACAGTATATTATGTATTTTCCTCGTAACCCTTAAATTTATTAAGATGTTTAGATAAAGTTGATTTATTAGTTCATAATAAATCTGACTTTGGATTTTCAAGACGCACCAGGAAACTCTTCAAAATAGAATAGGAAATGTAATAAATATTTCTTTTACAAAATTATGTAGTTGTGAAAAATAAATATTAATAAAAGAATAGGATTGTTATATAAACTTACCGTTGCATCTTCTCCTTATATTTTTGTGTGTTGTACACTTGGAAAAATTGTTTTCCATATTCGAATGTTGCTATCATAATTGCACAAGCCGGTGCCACCTTGAATATTCGAGGCAGTAAACCAGTAAATAGTCCTTTAAAACCATGATTCCTATATATATTCTTGGCTATATCATTCATATTTGACGCTCTTTGCTGAACTTTACCATCTGTAACCGTCAAGAATTAACAAAACCAATGAAATGCCGATAGGCTAAAAACAATCGAGTAACCGATTTTTTAAAAGCAATCTCATAGTTATATTGTAAAATTATCTGATACGTGCGACTTCGTCTACGGTCTATATCATCTTAAAAAACAGAAAAAGTTGAAAGCAAAAATATACTTTGATCAAAAAAAATATTTGTGATTATTTTTTATCTGTTTACATCTTCTCTCCTGCGCATGCACACAACACCGCTAGCCCCACTTCACATAAGACTGAATGCCTAGTCCTTATAAAATTTGTAGCTTCTTGAAACTTTAATTAACTTTGTACTAAATACATATTTTGCCATGATTTTTATTTAGATAAGCACTAAGAGTGTAAGAAGTAAAAAAAATATCGCAATTGTAAGCAGAATCAAAGATGTCGATCTCCATCCTAGCCAGTATTCAAAATTGGTAATGGTAATGGAAATTCATAGATAAAGATCTAATATTTTATAATTTATACACACCTGTATAAATTTCTTTTTCACCCAATTCTATTTGCTGATGAGTTTTTACCACATCAAAAGGTAAAGTGATGAGCGCAGCGATCTAAAAAATTAAAAATAATTGCAAAATTATGCAAGTAACAATTTAATTTTTGTATAATTCTTACCATCATCACAAGAGGTAAAATTTGAATGTTCATAGAAACAAAACTACATATAAGGGCATACACGATGTCCATATATACATTGCTATCACCGGACAGAATCAATAAACTATATCCGTGACCACTTGATTCGAGTTATTTCAGCAATGAGGCAAGGCACTATTAAGAATCAGTTCATCTATTTAAGGATGACTGTCGGTTGATATTGTTACGACCTGTACAAAAGCATTCTGGAATTCTCTCGAGATATTTCAAACATTCAAATAAGTTAAAAACCAAATAGGGACTCCTCGATGCGTGGGAAAAACACACATGTATCACTCCCTCTGTTTTTAGCAAACAATCGTGGATACGGTTCTAAAAATAGCGCGTTTAGTGAAGACACTCTTCGCTTGAAGCGTTATTGATATCATAAGTCAAATTGTGACAACTCCTAGAAATTTTTATCCTCTATTTAATTAGTTCTATAAATATGCCATACAACCGAAAATACTTCTATTCTGATCATTGAAATGAATACGTAGAGAAATAAAAGGAAAGAATCTAAAAGCGAAACCTATCACAGAGTAGTATAAGGTTATAAGTTCGATCATAGTGTATCTGTGTGATAGTGAGTTTATTTTACTTTTGTTTGTGTTAAAGAGCAAAATTGTAACAATATTTATATTAAAATACAGTGGCTTTCGGTTATAACAACGTTGGAGGGTAATCCTTAATGTCGTTGCTATATCCGGAAGTCGTTATCACTAAAATAGCAAAAAGTCATATCTGCATATATTTATTTATTTATCGAACTATGTATGTTTTTTCTTTAAATATAAATGTACGTCTAGGAGCCATATTCACACACTGGAATTTTGTATGTAACTGGATTCATAACTATGTACACGTGCTAAGTATTACTACCTATAGACAAAACAAGTATATCTTGCCATCTGTAATTATAAACGAACGATAAGAAAGCTTAATAATATTATCAATGAGCCTTTGTGCCTTTGCCGACTCGGCCGCAATATGCGCATGGAATTTCTAGAAATCTGTCACATATCACATTCACAAGTCGCTATACCCAAAATTGACGCTATGTCCAAAGTTGCTATTGCTGAATGAATTTCCTACGAAAGTATGCTTTAAATTCAAGGGACGTAAGTTTCACGTTGCTATAACCGAAAAGTCGTAACAACCTCGGTCGTTATTAATTAAGTCCACCGTATCGTATGACATTTAACTACAATATGTTACAGACATTCTATCGAGGATGTATAAAAGAGGTTCAAAAAAATAATAATCATGAAAAACGGGGATGGTACTTACACTGCCAGCAACTGAACCACAAAAAAAATTAAAGAGAAATGTATTCTTTTCTGAATCTGGTTTATTAAATGCTCTTTTTGTCGTTTCAAATGTCGTCCAATATATACCTGAAATTCAATAAGACCGTTTTTTGACCACAGTGAATGTAGTATTTCTGATTTATAGAATTATTCGTGCGCAATAGTTTGCAAAGATGAAGTCCTCTTTTTAGGTTTACTGTGACCATTTACTCCTAGGGAGTTTGTGAAAAATGTGTTGAATAGGCTACATTGCTTTATAGCGAGACTAATCAACCCTAAATGGCTTCATAATATCTTATACTGGCTAAAGAATTCCATCAGGAACATTTTTAAGTGATAAATCTTGACACAAACACATTACAATAAACGATAACTATTAACTTAATAAACGAAAATCAACGAAAATTTATTTAAAAAAAAATGTTTACCCGAAAATGGCACATCTCTTAACAAAGTCGAACCCAATCCACGAAATAGTCCTCTATATCCTTCGTACTTTATCACATATTTTAAGGCTAATTTGATTTCTGAAAAGAAAAGAGAACCAATTTTATTTTCTAAATCCTGTTCTGTAACAAACGACTTAATATTTTCCCTTTAATTTACAGAGAATGCAAAAACGTGTAAGAAATTGGCTCCTTAAAATTAACTATGAGGAAACGGAAAAAAACTGTTACAAACTAGAAAAGGGATAGGGACGTCTCGATTCACTGGCGTTAATCGTCTTTAGGAAGTATTGGTATTTTTATTTTTTTGTCAAATATAATACAAACACACACGCAAATACAATACCTAACACTACTATCATTTAACACGTTTTTTCCCTTTCGCAAAAAAAAAAAATGTTTACTTTCTTTGCGGAACGCATTGCTCTGGAGGTGGGCGCTATTGCCTGCGACACATTTCTACTAATGTAGTCGATATCGCTCATTCTATATTGTTAATTTTTTTTTGTTTCAATAAAATATATTTAATTAATTACATCTACATATAACAATTTATTTCGACAAGACTGTATATAACCAATATATAAACAATAGGCTGAGACAAAAGACTTAAATACGTCTTCATCCTCTGTTTCTCAACAGATTTTGTCTGTGTTTAGTATATATTCACGAGCTTTAGTGTTATCAATAAAAGATTTGAAAAAGTTTTTTCCCTAGTAGTGTTATCAATAAAAAAAATGATAAAGTTTTTTCCCATACCATCGACAATTCGAAGCCTTTATGTATAAATCTTTATTTGTCATACTTTACGTCTACAATCTACAGTATTTGTACAACACTTAATACAGTTTTTACTATTTAAAAAAAGCTTTGTATTTTCATTTTCGAACGACTAAACGATCACTAGTAATAAATAATAAGCAATAACAACGTCAGTCTGTAAGAGTCCCAATGTTGTACCAAAATCTTTCTCTAAAGAAGGTATAGAGAGATTTTGAGTTATAGCACCCCTATATGGTGATACTCTAAAAACATTTCTCAGATTCAGGTTTTTCTACACCGTCAGGCGAGACACAACAACAGACAAGAAGACATGGGCACAACGCCAGTCAACGATATGTTGACGATTTGAGAAATTCACATTCCTATTTTTTTCTCATGTATGGTGGTACTACAAAAACGTTTCTCACGTTAAGGGTCCCTCACGATGATTCTTCACCCTCAGCTAATAATTTTGCCAATTTAAATTAGTAAATGTACACGAGTTTCGGTAAATTCGTAGGTGCACACTGGGTTTCGTACCTGCGGACATCGAATTGACATTCTAGCGGCGAAACAACCCGACCACCACTACGGTAGTTTATTCATTGTCAATTTCGAATATGACATATAAATTACGTATTGTTTAGGACAAAGTGCGAGTACACACGTCTGGGCGTTCAACCGATTTGATTTGAGATACTCGTACACACGATGTCATGTGTGTGCGCGTTGCTACCCCTAGTTGTTGGTAAAAGGACCATAAAGGACTAAAAGTTGCACGATACGGAAAAAATGAATACCGACGATTATAAATATTTATATTGTGAAGCGAATTCTATATTCAATGTTTTTTTTAATTCATGAAATAAACATAATAATGTTGCTTTTAAATAATGTGGATTTAGGGTTTGAATATTTTTTTTTTTTTTAATAATTAATGACTTAGGTTAACTCGCTTGTTACTCGCGTATATAAAAAAAAAAATCTCTGTTAATGCAGCTTGGTAGGATTAAAATAATTTATTTAAGATACGACTGTTGCATATCAATTCGCACGGTAAGGTACCTCGCTGAGATAGGTAGTCACAATTTCGCGTCGGGTAGTCAAAGCACTCTCGCCCTCGGTAACATGTACCGCACCACACGACTCGTCCGCACAATTACTTCGCTCTCGTATAGGAATCATAGCGTTCGTATAAGAATTCATAATTGCTATATTGCTATATATGAACAGCATTTTGGTACGTTAGTGAATATTACCTAGATTAATTGTAGGTCTCAAGTATTATAATAACTTTACAAGCACAATTTATATAACCAATGAACTGCGGTAAGTTTTTAAAACATTTATCTGTGGACTGCCACAGTTGTTTTCCAATGTTCACAATACCTCTACATATTATCAGTCAAAACCACTTACTGTGTTATTTTTAAAAAGTTATTAAGTAATACAAAAGCTTTGATTTTTTTTAATGATGTCTTATTGATTTAATTCTAAGATATTTATTTTCAATTTTAAAATAAAATATAATAGATACCTGAATAGGAAACCTTTTTCGATTGCATTTTCGTTCTTATCAATTCTAAGGGACTAACAATAGTAACAGCCATCATTCTTGCAGTAGCGCCTCCTATTAAAGGAATCCACATTGGTTGTGACACTGTAAAATAAAAATGAAACTTTAATAATGCAAAATTATGTTATTAACAACTATAGTAGATGTGTACAGTATAATTAGTGGCAAACTCAATGGATAACTTAATATAATGATATAAATTGTACAATTTTCTAACCTCAAAGAAAGAGCATAATTAGTTTTAATTTTATTTCTTTAACTGAATATGACTACATTTAAGCATTTTTTAAATAATATTTACAACTAGAAACACCTGTGGACCTGGACATGGAAGAATAAATAAATTTTCACTCTGTGTAAATAAAACTCCTTTAAGTTCGTTTTTTATTCCTACCTATAAAGTGACTTTCCTATAATTCACTTGACACTGGCGGAATTTATATTTATGAGACACCATAATATAAAAAGTTGGAGTTGGTTAAAAACATAAATCTTGTTGTAAATGTTGTGTATCACAAATTTGTACTCTATTAACAATTTTCAAAATAAAGACTTCTGCCTCCATAAACTGCATTCTAATGATAATAAAATTGTTTATATATCAATAATGTGTAGAGTGTAAGATGTTTTATTGTCTATCTTAAATTTAAAGGTATTGTTTCAATGTTGTTGCAATGTTTAATCCAAAGTTTAAATAAATATTAAATAAAAGGTATTTTAAATATGCAGTTGACCTACTATTATTATTTATTACTAATAACGAAGCACACAGATTAAAGAGATTTACTCTCAGATTTGATATGGATAGGTGTGTCTTTATCTTATCTTTATATCTTGATTGATTGGTTCATTGAAGTACAACACCAGTACTTTTTCATACGGGGTTTTTTTTTTATGGTTTATTTTATAATATGTAAGACATAAGTACATAAATCTTAACCTATATAAATAAAATGATAGAGGTCTGAACTTGTACCCACAATACTAAAAAATTACAGGAGAGAATTTGATCTTTTTTTTTAAACTTCTACTTCATAGGCACTTAGTTATTATTGAAGTTTTAAGAAACCACGTTTTTTTGTAAGTCCTACAAATGGGTTAAAAATGTTCTAAGTATATTTTTCATTTCAATTCCTATATGTGTTTTATTCTGTATAGGAAATATCTTCGTAATATAATAAATATTGCAGACAAAATCGCATGTGTAAGCTACTTTGAAATAAGTCCTGTATAAACTAAATAACATATGAAAATTATAAATACTTTTAAATATTTTCATTTTTCAAAAAACCATTTAATTTTACAGTTGTTCTAGAAAAATATTGTTTGAATTACACAGTTTTAGTAAACTATTCGATAAACATTACAATTACTTAAATTAATATATATGTATATATATAGTATAGTACTGGCCACAGAAGAATCAAACCATAATTCAAAGAAATTGGCTTGCAGTTTCATGATATTTATTTGTTTTTTTTAAATACTTTATAGGTTAGCTTTTAACCACAATTTAATCCGATGTTAAATGATGATGTGGTCTATGATGGTAGTCACGCTAAGTCTAGAGGGAGAATGGCTCTCAAGTGCAGCTGCCGGAACAACCCAACAGGTGCTTGGTGACAGGTTTTCAACTTGAGGGTGATAGCGAACCAAGCAGACTTGAAAAACCCTTACCACAATACAAATGATGATTATTATGATATCTCATAAAACATGTTCACTGACTCATTATCCATTATTTCTAGTAAAGTATTATCAAATATGCCAGCAATTACAATTCCTAAACAAGTACCTTGACAAACAAAAGCTACTTATAAATTAAACAAATATGATAAATGTTCTTTACAAACTACTAGCAAATACTTGTGACTTCATATGAGCTAATTACTATGTGAAAATTAATATAGCATACTATTGATAGTGTAAAGGACTTCAATTGACTGACATAAATTGTTCTCTCACAATATCCAATAAATAGAAAAATATACTTACTATCTCCAGTTATTTTGTTGTATGCAGTTTTCATTTTGTACCTGAGTTGTTCATATGACACAAAATATATGACAGTGCATGGAAGTGCCAACACCAATGTTGGACTCAATCCAGACCATAGTGCAGGAACCCCTTCAAATTTTGCTATTTTATAAAAAGCATCCTGAAATATAAAAACAAGCCCTTATTTATATGTATATTTTTGTGTTTAACAGAAATACAAGATTATTTGATATGCATAGAATAAAAAATATATACAAAATTATTAAAAAATATGTTTTTTTAAACTAAACTGTAAATAATTGATAAATCATTTGTATTCATAGTTTTAATATACACAGCTACTGTAGTATTTTAGAAATGAAGCAAAAATTGTATACATTTTTATATCAGTTCTAATTATATAAAGAAACTAGCTGACCCAGTGAACTTCGTACTGCGTGACAGTTGATTTTCATTTTTATTTTTTTAATACTTATTCTGCTATTCAGGACGCTATATAATATTAAATGTTACCATCGTGTATATATTGACAAATATTGACATCATTAATATTTATACGATACTAACATCACTCAATTGTTTTTCCTTCCCGGAACCTCTCCACCAACACTTAAACTTTATGGTATGGTATAAAAGTTCGAATTGACTTTCAACTATTATTACAAATCGTTTGTATGGTAGTATAGAAAAGTTTTGTTTTTAGACTTTTTAGGCAATTTTTTATTTTTTTTTCTACGTAAGAACCATCCTCGTACTTCAAGGAATATTCTAAAAAAAGAATTAGCGAAATCGGTTCAGCTGCTCTCGAGATTTGCGCTTAGCAACACATTCAGCGATTCATTTTTATATTATAGATAAGTATTTGAAATTATATAAGAACTCAACATACTATATACTCGTATATACATACTGTATCTAAACTTTGCTAATTATCAACAAACTATGAAGAATACATTTATAAAACTGTATTTAACAAATAAAACTTTCGACAACATTAGCAGATGCAGATGTTCAATGTATCATGGACAATTTAAGTAAAGCAATACTTAGAGTAACATAATAATAAAACACATGTATGATTCAACTCAAGGTCGAGTGATACAGGCAGCTATATTTATTTAATAATCATTGAATCACTTTCACTTTTTATTACCTACGTTTCCATTATAAACCTGACAAGTGTACAAATAAAATCAATAATAATTTTATACTCCAGTCAGGTTAATAGTAATTATAATAATAATAGGATGTTGATTTCCTACTAAACAACACAATAGTCATTTATGACGTCAGTATTTCTCCAATGCTTGCTTGATGTGAAGATTTTTTTGGGATTGGCCTTTAAATTGAATACAGTTGATTTAGATTATGTGGACAATGATTTTGGTGTGAAGGGGCAAGGGAGGGAGGAAAGGGTAGTCAGCTTTGTAGGAAAAAGCTAATAGACAATTAGCTTTAACGAAAAGAAATTTTCAGTTTTAATTCATACATATTAAGAAGTGGACAATTCAAATTTCCAATAGTCATTTTGATCATCATCACAATTCCTAACTTAACTAACCTACTTATCATATAATCAAGATTCACTACTAAAAAATGTAATATAGGTTTCGGCTCGCCCGGGGAAGTACCACCCTCTCACACAAAGCCGACGTGAAGTAGCAGTGCTCGCACTGTTGCGTTTCGTTCGGTCAGTGAGAGCGCTAGAGGCCCACATATATTAAAAGGCCGGCAACACACTTGCCACTCCCCTGGTGTTGCTAGTGTCTATGGACGACGGTGATCACTTACCATCAGATGACCCACCTGTTCGTTTGCCCCCTATAATATAATATATATATATATAGGTTAACCACTCAAATGTCACTAGGCAACCAATAAAGCTTAAAATGAAATTTGATTTCAAAAGTAACTTAATGATTATTAAAAAAATATATATTATATGTTAAATGAATCACAAAAAGGATTAGGAAATATAATATATGAAAATGACAAAATAGATTCATAAAAATGTTCAGGAAAATTAAGAGCTGCATTTACAAATCCACAAGTTAAATATTGTTTTTAAAAGCTATTTGCTTTCACCATCTGGTACATTAACTTTAGCTTACTTATAAAGTGATTTCACTATGAAAAAATATTGTAGTTTGAGACTACTACTATGCTATAATCTAAAGGTAAGCTAAATTGACTCTTAAAAATAACAAAATTTGCTAGAGTACAGTTGTTTGTTTTCAATAACACGTTTGGAAGGTATATTATTCATGATGTGAATTAAAACATATACAATTATACTTACAAACGTGCCATTGAAGTGCACCCGTTTGGGTATCCACGCAGTTTCACCACAAGGGCACAAATGTTCCATTAATCCATTACAATACAAATAACATCTATTCGACAGAAGAGCCTTCTGTTGTGCTTGTAACCTTATTTTAACAACATCCAAAGGTGTCACTATAATTTAAAAATATATATGTAATTTAATTCTACAAAAATGGTGTAATAGAACACTTAAAACTTACTAAACAGTGAGGTTATGAGTGCACCAGAACTTGCCGATGCCATTTGTTGGAATGGAGTGATTCTAAACTGAGGATCATCGTCTCGTATCATGGCATCAGCTGGATGTTTACTTTAAAATAAATAATATTTCGCGGAATACATCTATACTGCGATCAAAACAGAAAACAATGTTTTGCCTCTGTGTTTGACATACATCAATAACCAAATTCTGAATGCCAATGTCGAATTGACATTGTCGGTGTAATTTGTCTATACCTACTGTCAATATCATCTGTCATTTTGTTGAAGTTTTACTAGTGATGTCCCTAGCTCAAATGATCAAAATATTATCTCAATAAGACAATGAAATCCTAATTGGTAGTACGAACTAGTGCATTCTCATATTGTATTGCACGAATATAATTACCACTAAAACTGAATGTCCAGTATACTAGATTACATTGGTTCTCTTATCTTATATTTATAATGGAACTGTGCATTACTTTGCATATAAAGAGGCTACTCCAACTGGAGAAGCGTCGTTATGTTGGCTGTACTGTGGAAGCGATATTTTAATAAGCATGAAATCGATATAAAAACTGCACCAACAATTGCCTAGAAAAATAATAGAAGTCATCTGTCGATATAAAATTTTTGTGCGTTTATTTGTCAAATGATGTTTCAAGTAAATTTTTTCCATCAAAATGACTTTACCATTTATTACTACTATATATTCCATATATCGCAAAGCAATACTAGTATTGATAGATAGATTGTATAGATTTTTCATGAGGTAAGGTTGATAAATAGGTATTTTCCATGTGTAATCTCCCTCAGTTTGTCATATTGCGGAACAATGTATATTATTTGTCTTAGCTTGTGTAAACATAACTGACTTATTTTTATTTTATTTTAGTATCTACGTGAATAAGCTAAATCAAATGAAACGTCAATAAATGCTGTAAATTTGAAATATTTCAAAAGCTGACATATGAATGCTAATAGAACTCCATGTTAATTAAATTTTTCCCTCCACTAAACTTTTCTGTTATACCAATTCTACCCATGACTGACAGCTTGGAACTTCATGTATAAAAAACAATAATGTGTTTCATGATTGATTCTATATTTTTTAAATAAAGCGTCGCGTCGTACTACGTTTAGCATCTAGTCGTATGTTTTGTACTTTGTGAATGAGATTCTCGGTAAACGATGTAGTATTTAAAACAAAAGTTAACTGTACCCTGAGTTCATTTCGATACAGTCTTCGATACATTTGTACGTACCTTCAACACATATACAGTTTTGTTTTATACATATATATTATGTTTTTGTAAGTAAAACATATTTTATGTTACTACAGTGTCTAAACTGTTATAATACACAATTTGATCAAAATTGGTTTAGTAGTTTCTGCGTAAAAAGCAAACAAACATATTTTCAGATAGATAAAATTCCAAAAAGCATGTTCAATTTTTTGTCATTTCTAAATTATCTACGTACTTTTCTCAAACTTCTTTACTGTTTTATTATAAGTAATATATACAAATGTATGTATATAAAATACTTCTATTTAATGATATATTATGTATATGTCACTTTATACGTTATTTCAATGTATACTAAGTTCCAACAAAATCGATTCAGTAGTTTATGCATGACGAGATAAATATACAGAGAAAAATTTAATAAAATAATCGATATTAATTCTTACACTGAATCTGAAGCCCCATATAACTTTTTTTCCAAATTACTTTAATGTATGGATTTCTTCTCATTACTCAATTGTTGTCAGTATAGATGTAACACGCTTAAAATAAAGCCTTTAGGTAATGTATAGTGATTTATATGCAATTTTCATACACAAAGTTTGAAGTGACACTTCTTATGGGAGGGTTTTGTAATTCTGATCGGTAACTTTTTTTTTGTGACGAAAAGTGGTGGGAGTAGACACTGTGTGGGATAGAGCCTTTTCGTCATCGTCGCTCGTGTAGAGAGTTCTCGTCCGATAACCGAAGTTAAGTAACGTCGGTCACGGTCAGTTCTTGGATGGGAATAGCAGCGTAATGTTGGCTTTTTATTGTATTCTTTTATTTAACATATTTTCTTATAATACAAAAGTTTCACTTCTGTCGTGTTTCTTTACGACTTACTCTCACTTCTGTCGTGTTTCTTTACGACTTACTCTCACTTCTGTCGTGTTTCTTTACGACTTACTCTATTTTTTTGGATAAATTATTGTAAAACTGGGCTTTTAGGCACTGTAAAAGGCTTTTCTAAGCTTAAGTGACTATTTTGATGATGTTATGGTTCAACGTTCATTTATTCATCTTGCCACCTATTACGTACTTATGTGACATAGTTATTCATCACTTATTTCCTCATATCTTTAGATGCTCGGTTGTTTTATGGGTAATTTTGATTTTATTACCCTTTTTTTAACGTTTACTGTTAGCATCTGTATGTTGGTATTAGCAGATTACATTAATTAAAAATCATGAGTTTTCGTTATTGCGTAGACAGAAAATTGATATTTCATTTCACAAAATAAACAGTGGTATCTTTTCTACAATTCTAAATCGATATGAATTTATTACATTTCATATCGGAATATACTATTGTATCTATAAATCGATATAAAATTAGTTTACCTTATCACTACAAACAGTCTAGCCACTGCCTCATGGAATGGAGGGTGTTACCGAAATTATTTAAAAATAATAAATTAAAATAAAAAATCCGAGTAGGCAGGGTCGCGCTGTTCAGTGGTTCACGATAACGTATAAAGTATTATTTGAAATGTTTTCTAACGTGCCCAGATCTTTGTTGTGAGTACATTTTCATTTATTTTCGGAGTTTACATAACGTGTCAGCTGTTTATAAATCGGATTTTTATAATATAAACTGTAGGAATATTGTAAAATGCGGTTGTAATCGATAGATTACTTTTTATTTTATTCGTAATGTAGGGGGTTCGTTTAAGAAAAATTATATATATATTTTATTCAAATAAGTAAATTTATGTTTTGATTAAAATTTCGTATCCGGAAGCATTTCGCATGTCGTCTTAATTGTTCCAAGGCCTTACGCTTATGTTGAACTCGGTTCTCGATAGTGATGGTTTTTCCGCTTTGTGACTACTTTAATTCCGCGACACGTTATTATGAATGGTGTGTATGGATATGCTAATTTAGAATTCTGCTTTTAACAAAGTGGATTTGTTCCTTATCCGATGACTGCTGGTTCGGTTATGCTACATTTACAGCTTAATAGTATATTTTAAGAACCAAAGTGGGCCAATTTTAAAATAGGTAGTGGATATATGAGTAATCATTAATTTGTGATGATAATTTGATGATTTGTAGTGACTTTATATGTATATATATATATGAATATATATTTTTTTCCTCTACTTATGAGTAATATAATGAAATAATGAAAATGGAGTATAAATTGTTATTACAATGATGTATTTATTCAATAATTTCAATTTTGTCTATGCTTTCAAACTTTTATTATCTACACAATCATCTTATTGTAATTTATATTTGTAAAATAAGTTATAATTCAAATTTAGTATTGTTAGACTATAGACTATAGAATTTCTTTACTATATAAAACAAAAAATATTTATCACTATGCAATAAATTCATAACTACTGTAGATATAGTAATAATATTACATCTGTTTAAATAATGTTACTGTGATTTCGCCATATCATAATCAGATTGTAAAATATTGACTTTGACAATGACATACAAAATTTATCTATTTGTTATCAGTAGGACTGCATTATATAATGAATGATATGGGCTATTATAAAAATATTATGCGTATTTCTCTTTTTTTAAGTAGATAAAGTAACTGGTGATTACAGATTTTATTGCAATAAATTTAAAGTATCTCATATAATTATTATCTATAATAATTATTATAAATGTGAAAGTGAGCTTGATTGCTATGCATTCATGCTTTAACGACTTATCACTTACTTACCAATCGTTATGAAATTTTCCATGCACATTCTGAGGTGTTTCAGAAAGAGAGCAAATGATATAGGGTACCTTTCATCCAGCAATAATGTACTGTTCCCAAGGGATAGATCAGATATATATTAATATGAGTGAAGTCATAAGCAAAAGTTAGTTTAGTTAATAAATTTTTTATAATAAAGCTTTTACAGTTAAATGTGAATTCATTTAAAATGAAAATACAAGCTACGTTTCATCCTAACATGTTAAATTATCACTGAATAAATTAAGGTGGCTTACTTATTACTTCACTAAATACATACATTTTTAAGGCCTAGAAAGAGTTAAATCTTTTAAGGAAAATTTTGTAGAAAAATACACGTAAATGTTTGGTGACAAATTTCTCACTTTATAGTTGTCAGATCTAGCTAGCCAAGCTAGTAATAGAAATTGCATTATGATTATTATATTGGTGGTGGCAAGGTTAATTGACTAATGCCCGGTTTCTGAAGTCGTCAGTTAAACTATCAATAGCTATTGATTCAATAATGTTAACATAAGACAAGCGGCGTTTAACTGTCAATGCGTTTCTGAATACAGAATGAGACATAGACTGATATTTCTCGTGTCATTGTGTGTTCAGAAACCCAATTTGACAAGTTATCGAACCGATAGCGCTATTAAACAGATAAACTACAGTTAGAAATGCTTCAGAAACCGGGCATAATTTGTTTAAATCTTTGTGTGTTCGTCAGTTATAGCTTTGTTACTGTTTATATGTTTTATTAATATTACTATGATGATAACTTTATTTACTGAAAGCTTTAGGCTTCTTGCGTAATTTCAAATCAGACTATTTAATGCAACACCTGACTTTTTCTTGTTAATTCTTTTTATATACTTGTATATACGAAGTGCATGTTGTAATTGCCATAATGGGCTCAGTGTATTATCTACTGAATGTGTTGGTAGTAAAAGAGCAGATTAATGATAAAATTTAACAGAGGTAATTTAAAATTGGCAAAAGGGGTATAGGTGTTAAGTAGTAATGAAAAATGTACAATTAAAAAAGATGGTCCACGTTTTGCCAAATATAACATACAGTTTCTATGAAATAACAATACCATTTCCCGTTTCCATTCAGAATAATATCGTGGACATAGTATAGTACACAACACGATACACACAGTAAATAAATGTCCGAGGATGCTTGCACTAAGTCATTATTGATAACAAGCAATACAAAAATAATACTTTTTCTGTATGTAGTGTGACAAAATCATTTTCAAATAAACTTTAGTTAGAACTGCTAACTGTAACTAAATATTGAATGTTACGAAATTTGAAAGGTTGATCTGATATTTTTTAACAAATTGTAATACATGAGCTTTATTGTAAATCGATTTTCAGATGCATAAAAAGGAGAATCCTTTTAGCTTTTCCATGGGAAGGATGTTTTTTATAGAGATAAAATTGGGTTGTTTTTTTTTGAAAGGAAACTTCTTTTGGAAGGGCTTTAAAGTTTTGATCGGTATCATTTTTGAGTGACGAAAAGTGATGGGGGTTATCACTGTGTCGGGTAGACTGTTGAAAACATCGACTCTTGTCCGATCACCGAAGTTAAGTAACGTCAAAGGCGGTCATTACTTGGATAGAGACCTGTAATCCAAAGTTTCACTTCTACCATGGGTCCTTACGACAAACTCTGTTTTTGTGTTTTCTTTTTTTATTTTCTTTATATGTATTTATATAATTATTACTTAACAGTTATGGGAAAGCGTAATAATACGTAGCCTAGATTCCTCTTCAGTGTCAGTTCTACAGTAATCTGAAAATTACAATCAAATTAGTTCCCTAATTCTCAAGTGATACAGAGTGTACTATTGAAAATTCGAGATTTTATTATGTAACCATTACATATATAAATTAAATTTAATTACAGTCTTTCAAGTATTTTTGTAATTTCAGCCTTAACAGTGACATTGTTTTATCAATGACAGAAATTATTAACATACAAGCGGCTACTATTTTTAGGTTATTCGGTAATAATAAGAGTTGGCACTGTTAATCTCAACGCAAGTCTTAAAGCGGTTTGGAGGAATCACAAGATTCTTATTTTATTCAGCTCAATAATTTGTGTCATATTTTCAACAGCAAATATGTCAATGATTTCTGTACATTTGAGACACATTACCTTCTTTGAGCACGTTTCGATTAACACTTACATTATTTTGATGTCAAATCGAATAATGAAGGATTTATTATAATACTCAATGCATTCGGCATTTTAAAATTAGATTTTTCGCATAATCTTATTATTTCGCACTTACCAATATTTCATTTATTTATAATAAGATATAAGTATTATAGTAGAAGTGTTACTATTCTCTCAAAGTCTAGTTTTGTCAAATTTAATATTTGTTAATATACTACATAAAACCGAACGGTGTCTAAACCTGACCTTCCCGAATAAGCTAAAACAGGCGTTTTAATATATTCGTGTATTTTGCATTAGCGGCTTGTAGACGTTCATGTGAAATGACTCGTGACGGTACGTCGCGTCGTGACAAACCACAACTCGAAGGCACAGTATCATGTGTTATATTATTAAACTATACGTATTATTTCCGTGTTTCGATGCTAAACAGTACGTTTCGTATAACGCGACATACCATGACAATATGTTCTTACATAATTTTGTTTGTGTACAAGCCAACACGAACTGAAATATTAACGACGTATGTTTGAATAAGATTTTGGGGCTCGTTATCTACGTAGCTCGTCACGTTTGTTCTGTACTGCTGAACGTGTCATCGTTGGAAATAATTGCCAACAGCGATCGAGAGCCTGGGCAACGCCCTTAAATATAGAGTCCGGTGTAATTATTGTATACAAACTGGTCGCGCTAAATACGGCCGGTTACATAACGCAGTTGATCGTAAAAAACGCTCACGGTTCCGGAAAATGTTAATTGGCTGTAATAATATAACGGGTGTGAATTTTACGTGATGTTTGAACGGAGCAAGGTTACCGCGAAATGGAACGTTGGACGTGACATTGAACACCATCCCCCGGGTATCGATTTCCGTTGTTAGGTACGCGTGGATATAATCTAATATGCAGTTGCTAACAATTTACGTTTTTCAAACAAATGAATAATCATTTATTTATTATTTTGTTTATCAATATTGCAATTATATTAAAAAAAAAGAGAAAATATACATAACAGTTATTGTTTTTTAAACCTATATGTAAGTAGGCCGAAACAAAACAGTTTAGTACATGTTGATTATCTGTTTCTCAATCGAGTTTAATAAAATAAAAAAAAAAACAATACACCATAGAGGTTTCTCAAAACCGCAGTAAAATAATGAATTTTATACGAAACTATGTCAGTAAATTTGGCAAATTGACAAGGTCTTTTCCATATCTATTATTTATTTTTATCTTCACAAGCTTATCCAAAAGGAGTCGCTGATGTACATATTATTCGTTTTACACAATGCTTTGGTAATGTTCATACAAAGACTATCTAGTAGTCCGGTGACTTTGTCCTTCTATGTAGTTTCAAACTGTATGTTTTATGCATCTGTTCATTTTATTATGACCCGTCTATTATTTTCTTTGATTGAATTTTGTCACCACTGCTTAGTTCTTATGGAAAAACTGAGTAATATCTTCGAAAAGTTCGGTATCGGCCTGTTATAGTGTCGTCAAAATCCGTTTAGTTGTTTCGAAGATTACCGCGGACGAACATTAGTCAGTTCAATTTTATTTGTACGTATACTTTTTATATAAATACCAAATATCAGGAAACATCTAGATGTTTGAATGTCAGTTCTCGGTTATTTAAACAACAAGTTTGATACATATTGTTGAATATGTATATGAAATAAAGTAAATACGAGTATATGTAACTGACTGACTTATCAACACATGCAACCCAAATTACTGGGGGCTAGAGCCTTGAATATATTCGGGTTTTCTTTTTATATTATTATAGGGGGCAAACGAACAGGTGGGTCACTTGATGGTAAGGGATCACCGCCGTCCATAGACACTAGCAATACCAGGGGAGTCACAAGTGCGTTGCCGGCCTTTTAAATATGTGGGCTTCCGGCACTCTCACTGACCGAACGAAACGCAACAGTGCAACCACTGTTACTTCACGTCGGTTTTCTGTGAGAGGGGGTGGTACTACCCCGGGCGAGCCGACCCATTCATGCTGAAACCAGTAATAGCTTCAACGTAGCTCTACCACCTACGTAAAAACGAGTGCCTTAAGCGAACCCCTTAGTAGTCCGGTGAATCTGTAGAGGCCTACGGGTCAACAATGTAGTCAGTTCGAAAAAATAAAACCTTGAATATTTGCATACGGGTCCCTTTTACACTATAAAAGAGGACTAAGAAAGGGTTTTTGGAAATTCAAACCTTAACGTGGTGGAAAAAGGGGATGAAAATATATATGGAAATCCGCCATTTTTTCGTCAGTCGGTCAATTGCTTATTCTTTGATATTATAGAGAAATAAAATAAAGAGTCGAAAATAATTATTACATAGAAAATGCGTGCGAAGCCGCAGGAAATTTAGTTATTAGCGTGTTGCTTGATATTTATCTATACCACAAAGTATTCGTTTGAACACTTTAAACAATTCGGTTTATCCGGTTATTTCACTCGGAACTCCCCTCAGCGGTGAATTGAACTGCACTTGAACCGATATTTACCAGATCCATCTTGCGTACTTCGGTATAACGCTTTTGATCTTAGCAGAGTTGTTAAATATTGTTTTATAGCGTTTCAAGAGCTCTTTGGAACGATAGAATGCATTTAATATAATGTATTAGGTGTAGAATCGTAACCTCCGCGTTCGTAACTCGTTACTGCTATAATTTCATTAGTAGTTAGGTATGATTCATTCATAGATACTACTTGTATCTATGAATGAATGGCAACTCTATCTATAAAAATAAATTAAATAGACTTGTCTGTTTGTAATGTTAGTATGACGACTAATAACTCAATGGCTATGCTTGTATATACGGTAGCTAAAAACATAAATCCAATTTCGGAAATGTCATCTGTTTGTTTGTTCTGGCTAAACTCGGAAACATTTAGATCGATTTAACGAGATTTTCAATGACAGATAGCTGATGTTATAAGTAGTAACTTAGGCTACTTATATTTGAGAAATATTAGGGTTCCATGCAAATATAATGAATTAATAAGAAGCGTACGGTAGCGCACGCCACATGCGCACCTTTACGCTGAACAAAAATGTTAGCTAAATTCCCAGCGGACGAATTTATTAATGAAAAACCTGTAGTTCTGTGTGAATGTTTCATTATTCTTTTCTCATTTTGTGATAAACATATTGGATAGGATAAACATAAAAGCTACGAATCAAGAATATGATGTTATAAATATTTTTATCTATCTACTTGTATGTTGAAATGTAACTCTCATAAACGTTCGGCTGATTTTTATGACATTTCGTACGCGGAAAGTTTATATAAGAAGAGTGAATTGTCATGAATAGTAATCGAAAAAAAATGTTACAAGAAACATTTTTCGTGATTTTTTGAGTTCCAGTATACGAGAAATGTATGTATTGTTACAATGGATAGAGTGTAATATTTATTAATAATACTTTTACAAATAAAAAAATGAGTGATATTAAACAAAAAAGTTTTAATCCTAATTGTCTATGTAATATTAAAAAAATGCAAAAGTTTGTCTGTTTGTTACGCTTTCACGCCTTAACTGCTGAACCGATCATCGTGATAAAGACAAACAGAAAACAGAAAAAACATAGTGATCCTGAGAGATACGTAAAATATACATTAACACGAGCAAAACCGCGAGCAAACTGTTGTTACTGTATAAACAGCGTATTTTGAACCGTTGGGCCAATTAATATATATATAAGAACATTAAAATATGTGTTTTTATACATTTTTGTCGCATATATTGAAACGTACGATGAATACGTTAGTTTTCTAAAAAAAGAAAACAATTGAATACTTTGCTACCACTTTCCACCTTCACGGTGAATATATGGGACTAAGCATATACTATTTTCACAAATGTATGTATTTGAAAGCAGGTTTTTTTAGGCTTAGCATCTATTATTATGAAACCACAACTTCATTTGACAACATGCAATATTGTACTCAAACGCCAACAACTCGTAAATAATAAAAAATGGACATACGAATAGTTCGGACAACGAGTGAATAGATATATAAGGCTAATATATAAATGTAGGTGTATTATAATTTGTTTTCGGTTAATTATTATAGAAATTACGACGGTAATGGAAAATAAGAAAATAGGGTACCAATAACGATTTACGAGCATATATTACACTATGTCGCTTTTTATTATGTTACAAATATTGTTTTGTTTTTTGTTACAGATGTTGTACAAACGCTATCGGCCAGAACAGGGCGTTAGCGTACATCCTAACTAAATGCCCGACCCTCGAAACTTCATCGGCACTTTATCGGGAGTACCATGAGGTTACAGGTAACATAGTTTGCCCGAACGTCGTTAGGGGCATCGACCACCTTAGAGATCCCCGCCTCAATAAAGTAAGTAATGTAATAGGGCTTATGTTAAGGTATGCCAGAAGTTATTTTCTCTAGGCTTAGAAATCACAAACAGTATGGATTTGTTAGTACCGTTGTTTCCTCGCAACCTTGGAATCGAATGTCAATAGAGTAAAAATACAATATAATGACTATTGTTAGTCCGAGTTATATTCACTCATGAACGATTGCAGTAAATTGGTTAGCACTAAAAACGCTATACTAGAAAATAGACGAGGAAAACGCAGTCGTTAGATGTCAATATATCTAGGTAAATGTGAATAGTTAACTGATATTGAATTACTGTCAGCGGTCATTCTAATAAATTCATGTGATAGGTATTTACAGTCATATCTAGACCGGCTATATGGTTTTTGGTATGAATGATATAGATTTTTATTACATAACATTCTACTAATTTATAGTAGTTTAGAGATTCGTTTTTAAACCAGGAGGTTGCGTTTTGGAATATAGGTTATTAAAAAATAAAACCCAAATACAAAAAGTATAAGTATATTTCAAATTAAACGTTTACAAATGGAATATTATCAGTTGTAAATGAAAATAAATTATATTAATAACTAAAGATATATACATGTTTTTTTTTTGTTATGCTTCGTAGGTTTATGATAACGCTCAATAGAAGTTTAAAAGGCTTAAAAAAAAGTGTGTGTGTGTACTTATGTACACGCGTTAGAAGTTATACTTCTTTGGCGTAACAAGATAGGAATCTTTTCAAAAATTTTACCTTTCGCCTTATTCTACGTTTATAGAAAAAACGACACTAACAATAGAAAAAATAAATATCGTGAATACAGTTGTCAGCTCTCTCGGAAACATACGTAGGTAGATGTTCTTAATTTTACTTTGTTGGTAACTTTTTTGAATAAATTTAGCGACATCTGTTGTGAATAAAACGACACTAAAAAAAGTAATAAATAGTTATCGTGAATACAGTTGTCAGTTCTCACGCAATACGTAGATGTCCTCACTTTTACTTTGTTGGTAACTTTTTTTTGAATAACTTTGGCGACATCTGTTGTGAAAAAACTAAAATGTTGACTATAGCTAACTTCAGGGTATCGGTTTTTCGTGACGGTGTGCGCGCGCATCGTAAATATTTACTCTCATCATTTTTCCCTAAGGCGCCAAAAGAAGTGTAACTTCAATTAAAACCCAATTTCTCAAGAATACTGATAAAAAAGATAATTTGTCGTCATGTTGGCAGTCGATGTAATTGTATTGATATAAGTGAAATGATTGTAGTGAGAAGATCACAATGTATTTATTGCACTTGATTTTTTTTTTAGTATTTAGTGTGTCGCAACATCGAACAGGTTTAAAAACGATGTACTACTTTCTTTTAGGCTAGAATAATATTACATTACCTATAATAAATACAATGTTTTTAGGGTCTAGCTTTTACACTAGAAGAACGTCAGGCCCTCGGCATTCACGGTCTCTTAGCTGCAAAATTCAAAAGCCAAGAGGAACAATTAGACATTTGCAGGATATCCGTGGACAGATATGAGGATAACTTAAACAAATACCTCTACCTCGTCGAGTTACAGGTGACTAAACCTGTTAAAGGTACCGTTTATTCAGTGAAATATGTCTATTTATCTGTTACTGGCTGCGGAATTTGGACCCCTTATTACGTATAGCGCAAGAGCAACGCGATAACAGATATAGCTAAATGTTTATTTCGAAATGGCAAATTTATGTTATGTTTTAGTCATAACCAAACGTTAACAAGGCATTATTTATGAAGGTTTTCTATGCGGTAATTATTCTCAACCCTTTTTTTGATATCTAGTATATGTATTTGTATGTATTGTAGTCGTTGTGGTCTAGTGGTTTGGCCGGTGGAATATCGATCCGATGTCCGCAGGTTCGACATATACCAATATTTTTTTCGGAATTTGCATACATTTATTAATTTAAATTGGTAACACTATGGCTGACAGTGTAGGAAAACATAGTAAGGAAACCTGAACCTGATACATGTTCTTGTAATACCACCGTTTGGGGTGAATATATAGAACTGTGGATTTCTCGGAGTTTGAAATTGCCAATACGTCGTGGGCTCGCGTGGTGACTATGCCCATACCTTCCTTCGGGAAGGGGCTTATAGTCCTGCGGTGGGTTACTTAGAGGTTGATGATGATGATGTATTTTCAAATGCATTTCCATACATTCTTTCACCACCTTAGGGGTCGAATTTTCAAAAATCCTTCCTTAGTGCTTATATACCATGAACAAGGAACACGCATCCAAGTTTTCACTGCTAGTCCCAGTAGTTTGGGCTGTGTTTTGATATGTCAGTCAATCGGTTATTATTTACACATACATATATAGATATATAGTTAGTAATGTTGAGACCAACATTTGTTATGTTCTGCTATCGCTTTGTTTTTGCGAAGTACGAAAAGACGGGGTCGGTCCTAGCAGAAATGGTATGGGCGATTCGAATTTTCTTTTTGCTTTATTATTTAAATCGGTGCTCACAGGTGAATCGTTCAATAAAAGCTAATCATTTTGTAAATTTGGTGATATAGTGTACATTTTCGACCACTAGTTTTACAATTAGTGTGATAATCTGTGATGGCAGTTATTAATAATTTTAGTAAACTGAACAGATTGTAATGCGATGTTCACCGAGAGATAGAGTAATTCTTGAGAAAGGTATAGGTATATAATTTGTCAAGGTTTTGTATAAATTGGTTGAAATATAATGATAATTGTTGAAAGTATCGGAAAAAGACGAGCCGCCCGGTGGAGCTTTCGTCGAAAACGCCGTATAAACCCTATATAACAAAACAATTGAGATAATCAACGACGTAGACGAAGTCGCGGGAATCAGCTAGTTTAGATATAATAGGGTATTATATTATATGTATAACATCTAGAGAACATAAGGATAAATATATGCCAATTTTAGATTCCTATTATAATATTTTAGCTTTGTTATGTATTAAACTCTTGACTGTATTATGCGCTAGTTTGTAGTCCGGTGAAACTATAGCGGCCTTAACAAGCCAACAGTGTAGTCAGTTCGAAAAAAAAAAAAATTAAGCGCTAGTCCGAACTGGGCTATATTTAGAGCGCGGTCAAAAAGATCGATATTATCTGTGGTTTTGTTGAAGAAATGTGAAGTAAGAGTGAGTGGAGTTTTTGGCGGAATCTTAGGCTATCATATAGTGGTTTTTATATTTTATTCATAATCTTGTGTTATTAGACTCTACGAGTATATTTTGTAATGTTGGTGGTGTTTTACGTAATATAGTTCGGTTATTATGCACAAGTGAAGTGGATGGGAAATAATACCACGGAGCATGCATTCTGAGATACCGCCAAAACTCCACGGAAAGTTCTAACAAGGAAGCCACCATTTTGTTAGAACATTATAATTGTCACAAGACACTTACTTGGCAAAATCTTGTTACTTGACGCTGGCTAGTGCACAAACCGTGACGGAGCCAAAAGAAGGAAGAAGAAGAAGAGTGAGTGTGGGAGAGATGCAATGCATGTAGTCGTTGTTTCATATGGCCCTATAGATTTATTTTAAGCCATTATTATTAGAAGACAAGGTAATGAAGTACAAAAAATGAATCCCGAAATGGGGCAACGCAGTCAGTTTTAGAATACT
Source organism: Antheraea assamensis (assembly GCA_035772565.1). Taxonomy (NCBI): domain Eukaryota; kingdom Metazoa; phylum Arthropoda; class Insecta; order Lepidoptera; family Saturniidae; genus Antheraea; species Antheraea assamensis. The sequence continues at coordinate 815,112 of JAQQSE010000022.1, read as the reverse complement.
TGTCTATCGTTTTGCATTATTGAGTTTTATATATGAGTATATTCGGAATTAGAAGAAAAATGTGCATATAAAATAGTATGTTTCTGTTAATCTATGAGCTTCTCTTTTCAAATTCCAATTAATCAAAGGACCAATTCAATGTACTTCGCTAAATGGGGGCAGGCTACAGAATTTTTGATTTGTCTCCTATTTGTGTTGTTTTTTTTTTTTTGGTTATAGTGAGGTACAATATCCTTGAGGATTATTCTTTATTGTTAGTTTTATATTGTTAACAGTGCGGTATAAATAGCGGTCGGCTACCAGTATACAATGATGTTTGATATTTTGGTTCTTAGAATATTACCTATTTACATTAAAGTATCGTATGTACTATTTATTGGACTGGTCTAACATGTTGTCTATCTATACGAGTAAATTGAAGCTTATAATTTTTACAAAATATTCTACTGGCATTTTGGCGATAATTGAAATTAACGGTTTTATCTTATATTTAGGATCTTTTATTCTATTGAATATATCGGCCCCATTGTTCCCCATTCTTTCGAGTTTCAACAGGAGAGTCGTTGATGAGATATTATAACAAAGTCACACAACATCTTTGCTTCTTCCGAACAGGGTTCTGCCAAAATGCTGTGACAAATACCGATGTTTTGGCAATTAACATTCATAATACTCATCAACGACTCTCTTTCGATGCTATTCTTGGCGCACTCCATCATTAAGTGATGCACATGATCAATTTTTCCACATAAATTGCAGTTTGGTGACTCCGCTTTCTTTATTAGATATGCGAAACTTCCCTACGTATAGTCAAATTAACGGTTTTGGTATCCAAATTACAATATTTAATGTATTTTTTAAAGGGTGTTGGCAATTTTTTTTGTATAATGGGTTTTTACTGCACATTTACAGTATGCATTGGGAATTTCTTGTAGAATCAAAAACTACTACCTAAAACACTGTTACTGGTGTTACTATGCCAGAAACATGGGATGACCAATTTGTTACTGTTTCTAGTATTTAAATCATTTAGGTCTTTTAGTAAATCGAGCTTTTCTAAATTTATGCAGGCAAACATTAAATTATTAACAATATATTTGGAGGCCAGAGTTAAGATGTTGAATTTCTGAAAATTAGCCTTTGATATTGCTGTAATATGTGTCCTGTGATCGTGTAATCATAGGGGGCATGCTTTATTTACAGCCGTTTTGAATTATTGCAGGATAGGAATGAGAAGCTGTTCTTCAGACTTCTGGCTGAGAATGTCGAGAAGTATCTGCCTATTGTGTACACGCCGACTGTTGGCTTGGCCTGCCAGAGGTTCGGCCTCATCTATAGGCGACCGAGAGGCCTCTTCATCACCATCAATGACAAGGGCCACGTGTTTAATATCCTTAAAAATTGGTAAGTTGCCTCTAGTCGTCGATTCTTATTTATTGATGAATGTAATGTAGTGTAATGTAAATGAGACTAAATATTCCCTTTACAGCATGACCAAGTAATAAAACAAAATGGCGTCTTATGTTATTTTTGGAAGTCTCTTTACAGTCGTCTGTCTCGATTACTCCACACACTTTTATGTAAAGATTTTTTAAGTTCGAATTCTTACTTTCTTTGCAACAAACCTTATCTTGACAATTACGCACACAAACAGAGAATTACCCATATAGGTGCAGCTGTTCTGAAGTGATGCGGGTACATACATTCGGCAATTGTTTCTAATTAAGGAAGATATATAGATATGCTTATAGGATTATAAATTTATTGGAGGATTTGAATGATAATAATAAAAATGTAATTTTAGATTGGATACTGTCTCATATAGGTTTGATAGAATATGAGAAATCGGATCGATTGGTAAAAGAAGCTCTTACCAATGGCATCGTAGTATGCCTTACTATGCTGGTCTTCTTTTTCTTATAATCGTAATATGTGGAAGGAATACATTGACGAGCGATCAGTCAATTCTTCTTCAGTCCTGCGCTTTACCTGGTTTGATTCATTCAAAATCAGTCCTCTTGAGTTACTTACTGCCTTTCGACTCCGTTCGGGGCATATTCCATTGAATATTTTTTAATTCAATACAAGTGAAGTTGTCACGAAATTGTCACATATGTAATAGTTTAGAAGATGTGTCTGTACGTAACCAAGCTCCAAGATTAACACTCGTAAATAAAATTAATGACTCATTAAGCTCAGTCGGTTTATGTAATAGCATCCTTGCTTTTGCAATACCCGAGGAATCAAGGATACTTTACAAATTAGTTAGGTATGTCTAGTATTAGAAAACCAGTAGAATTTGTTTGTATTTATTATGAACAGTACATACATTATTTTGGTGGGGTAATTACTGGGAGGGGTGACATGGTCAATTTGTGACCAAAACCCCAGTTACAAAAATAGAGAAAAAAAAAAGATGTATAGATTTTTTTTTTAGTCAAATAGGTGTTCAAATTGTTTTCATGTTTTAACTTTTTAGGCCAGAACCGGACGTCCGTGCGATAGTCTTCACGGACGGGGAAAGGATCCTAGGTTTGGGTGATCTCGGTGCCTACGGTATGGGCATTCCCGTGGGCAAACTATCCCTATACACGGCTCTGGCTGGCATAAAGCCTCACCAATGCCTACCGATAACTTTAGACGTCGGAACGAACAACCAGGTAAATCGGCGTTGAATAATATATTAGAAGGTCAAGGTCGGTGACGTTTAAAACTGTTTAAGTAACTAAAAAAATAACAATGAATGATAATCTAGTTTTATAAGTACGAGTAGCTCGTTTGATATTTGTTGTTGTTTCTAGTAGTTTTAGATTTAGTTAACAGTTTATAAATGTATTTTTGGTAAAAAAAAATTTTTTGATGAGTTCAAATTAAAATGATTCTCACTTATGGAAATCGTTTTGTTATTTCGTGGGAACAACATGATGTGTTTGTATTAATTGTGGGCTTGTGTTTTATATTTTGAATTGATATTTATTAAATTTTATATTTAATGCTTCGCCTCTTTGTAGAAATGTAATGAAAAATAAAAGTCCCCTATCTGCTAGTAAAAGGACCCGTTAAGTTCGGTTATACCTTTATGGATATTAGCTCTGACAAGGAACAGATACTTCAATTTAGATTTTGATAAAGTTAATTAAAAAAAAACGAATCGCGACCTCTAAACATCAATATTAAGGGGAGAAGGTTTAGACAAAGTCTTTGTTTTAGTATTCTTCGAGAAAATTTCACGTTCTTTTGAAGAACAAAGAAAAATCGATTTTTGCTGGCACATCTGCCAGATTACAGAGAAATAGAGGAGAAAGTTATACTTAGCTGTTTTATCTCTGCTTATTTATATGTATATAGTACTAAAATTGAATGCTTCTATTATTATTTTCCCGAACGTATAATATGCCTTTCATATCGGTGGAAACTTGTTTTGAATCGCAAAATAAAAAAAAAATCGAAGATCTTTCGTGTTTGTATAATTAAAATCACATTCAGATGTAATAAATCCTATTTTTAGGATCTCCTGGAAGATCCGTTATACATCGGTCTACGTCAGAAGCGAGTCCGAGGGAAGGAATACGACGAGTTTATCGACGAATTCATGGAAGCTTGTGTACAGCGATACGGACAGAACACTTTGTTACAGGTTGGTTACTATATAATTCTTATTTTTAAATCGATTTTAAATCGATAAATTAATCGATATCTTTATGCCTATTGTCAGTGTGCATCAAACTGGTTGTAATTATTTCACATTATCATGTCTAATCGCAAAGAGATTAATCGTTTTTTTTTTATCGATGTGATTATGAAATGCGTATATTGGCGCAGTCACGTGCGTTGATTTATTACATATTTATCGCAAGACTATAATAAATATTGCTTATGGTATTTTATTTTGCAGTAATTTGTCGATATTTCTCGTTAAGTTGAAAGAAAATTTGAAAAATAAATAAATTATATTATAAATCATTATTATACTAGCGACCTGCCTCGGCTTTGGACGTGCGATTTAGATATATGTACGATTTAAACACATCTATTATCTGATCAAATTTTTGACGTTTCGACATTGACAGGTCAAAGAAACTTCGCAAGTATCGCGTCAAACGAATATTTTTTTAATCTTTAATATCGGTTTTGTCGCTTAATATATATATATATATATCTATATATATACTAGCGGGCCCGGCGGACGTTGTCCTGCTCTGATAATGAAATAACATATACGTATGTGCATGAAACGCTTAAGGCAGCATGACTTTTTCCGATTCTTTTTACAGTTCTCATTATATATCGACCAATTTATAAAAAAAAAAATTGACAAATTATGTACCTAAACCTTCCCCGTGAATTACTCGATGTATAAGATCGCATTACAATCCGTTCAGTAGTTTTTGAGTTTATCGCGAACATCCAGACAGACAAACAGACGCGGCGGACGACTTTGATTTATAATATGTAGTGATTAAGTTCTCTAATACAATTCATTTTAAAATCTTAAAAGCTAACTTTACGATTCTTTACAAAATGTTCGCAACCTGAGACAGAGTGACTGACAACGTCATCGAATACAATTACCTATCTCCGTCGATCGAGTAACTTTATAAAAATATTTACAACCTAAATTTTGAACATATTCCATCAAATCATAAATACTCTATTCAACTTACGTCTTGAGAAGGCGCCTATGAACGTCAAAACTACAACCGCTTCGAAAACAATATAGTCATTACAACGAATCGGTAAGAAATTCGAGCTGTTTTATCTCTTCAGCATATATAACATATTTTGTAGGAACATACATAGTTATAGATATAGACAGTTATATTCGTTTTTGGTGGATGCGCATAGAGAGACGTCATTTTCAGACGTCACCATGATTCATAAATGAATGCACCCTGTAATAAATAGCCTTTAGATATTAAAGCTTGACATAGTGCTTAAACTTACTATCCGGCAAAAATCAATATCGATCTTCTATAATAAAAATGTTATTCACGACAATTTCTTTTGTTGCGCGTAATTTTAAATCCGTGATACCTTTTAAGATATACATTGAAATGTTGTATTGTAAATAGCAATATGAATCTACATACAATTGCCAACCTAACTAAAGTATTTGATTGGATAAAGATTAATAATGTATCGGTCAAAATAGCTTCGGAAATAATCCATTTTTTTTTTGTTAAATATTATGTAAAAAATAAAAATGGGTAATGTGAAGAGAAGAATCCTTAGAAGATAGATATATAGCATCGGGGACTTTTATAAAGTTCTTTTTAAGATATACATTTACGTGGAACATTATACTCGCGTATCTCATCAAGTTTAGTCAGCGTTGGCAATGTAATTTGGCAAACGTATTTTTTTTTAATTTTGAGCACAATGCATCTACATTTCTCTACTTTGACCATAGAAAAAACAAAAAAAAACAAATGCATTTATCGATTTTGTTTCATTCTATTATTGAAGAGATTTATCTCGAACGAATATTTTTACAAAGAACGTGTGTAAGAATTAAAATCCATTTATGATTAAAACGACATAAACGGTATTCGAAAACGCACGTATATGTGTTGTGATGTAATTGTATGTCTGTATGACGTCATTCAACTCGTTCGATTTTACTACTTACCACACAGACACGTCATTTGTATAATCTCCATTGACTCATATTTATTGTTAAAGTTTCCGGGATTTATGATATCGGTGTTAAATGGTTACTGTGATTCGAATGTACAGAAATCGACAATAAATTGTTATCTTTCCATATCTCTTACTAATATTTTATGTTGCATAAATTGAATTGTATAATGCTAGATTTTATAAATGAATACTCCTTAATGGCCTCCCATATCTATATATCTATACATATAAATAAAATTGGAGTGTCTGTATATAATATCAAAATAACGACTTTTTACTGATTGGATATGAACGTATACACGATACTGATAACCAAAACAAAGTTTTTAACATTTCTGTCTGTCTGTCTGTCTGTATGTTCCGGGTAATCTCCGCAACGGCTGGACCGATTTTGACAGAAACTTTACTGACGGATAACTAAAATTACAGCGGGTGACATAGGCCACTTTATTTTAGACTAGCTGTCATCCGTGGCTTCGTCTGTAGTACTATCTCCAAAACGATTGGACCTTCTTTCATGGGACTTTCACTGACAGATAGCTAACATTATAAATAGTAATTAAAGCTTTTTTAGTTTGGACTAACTTTTACCCATGGCTTTGTTTGCAGTACTATCTCCAAACACACATCCACTCCAAACATAGAAATCTAAATCTAGGTATAATATGTTCGTTGTTATATTTTTCTGTTAACGTTATTGGTGGTGTATTTGTATGGATATGGATTTAAACTAATTATTAAGTCTTAACAGAGCGAGACCAGAATATCAGCAGATAAGGTCTTCTTAAAATTTTTATAACAAAAAAAAAGTGTAATTCTGTATTTGAAATTTCTCATCTCTATAGAAAATTTTAAATAATATGTTTTCTTACAATTTACTACGAATTGTGTAACACCGGTATTTGTTATATTGTTAATGAAATATTTTTATTATCGATATTGATTGACAATATTGTAAGAAATAATTGTATTGTATTCTGTGATTGTGATAACTGTAGTAATACTTCAAATTAGTGACGTTATTGAAGTGTTATCACTTCTTATGGAAGGATAAACCGCCTCGTTACGTAACGCGTTACGGCGTCAGTCTGTCTGGCTTCCCTTTCTCTGACGCATACGGCAGCGGTAGGCAGTTTAAGTTATCGCTACTGTCGGGCGTCCCGAGACGCACACGATCTTTTTTCTACTTAATTTCATAACAGAAGAAGTCATCTTAATGTGCTAGAATTAGTTAAACCGGCAATCATGATTATTTTAATTTTGAGCTATGTTTTCAACCTAACAAACACCGCCTTCGTGAGTCGCTATAAAGCTTTACTATCTTATGCTATTTCAACTGGCCTATATAGGTTCAGAGTTATTAGAAAGTAAGCGGATCGTCTTTTATTTTATTCTCAGGCGTTCCTCTGAATTTATGTAGTTTTTTTTCAGTACTTCTAAATCTGTTTTGATATAGAATGTTAGTAGTAATGGTCCTCATTTTTGGATGTAACAGTTCGAAGACTTCGCTTTGCCGAACGCTGGTCGTTTACTGAAGAAGTACCGTAATAAATATTGCACATTCAACGATGATATCCAAGGTACTGCGAGTGTGGCGGTGGCTGGACTGATGGCTGCAGTCAGAGTCACAAAGAGGAAGCTCAGCGAAAATATTTATCTGTTCCTCGGCGCTGGATCTGTTAGTATTTATTAACTGAGTTAGAAGTAACATAGATTGTACATACTATCACTTACTCACTCATTCACAAGATTTGTTTTAACGCCATCTAGCACTCATTGTTCGTATTAAATTGTCAATTGTTCATGCTTTAAATGTTTGATATTTTTCCAATATACTTCTTATTACGTCTTTCAATTGCAATTTTGATGCTCTACATTTTGTGGACGCCCCATGCCGTCATAATTTTTTTTCAAGTAATAATCTTGTTACGTACTTGACACTTTACACTAAAGGTATTAATTCGTCGTTTCGTGCATTTTATATTATGTTTACAAGTTTTTTTTGTTTACATGTTCATATTAAAATAATTATGTATATGATATATTGGTATTATTTTTTATTTTGTATAATGTTTAACACAAATAACATAAATTAAAGAATCAAATTAAAAAGTTTATTTCAATATTCATTTTTTCAATATTAGATATAAAATAATGAATGATAAATTATTAAAAAAAAGATTAATAAAAATAAGTGTTGTACCTTGTTTTGTATCTCGCATACAATAGACAGAGACAGAGTTAGAGTGAGTCGCATGGAGGGGTGCAACGCTTTTTCCTTACGTGACGATTTTTAACATTCAACTCTTACTGAGACATTATGACACTTCGTTTCAAAAATAAAATTATGTAATATCTTTCATTCTTTATTATCGTATATATGTGAGTAAATGCGACGGTTTTTTCTTTTGTAATATTTTCAGGCGGCTAACGGTATCGCGAATTTAACTGTATCAGCGATGGTGGCTGAAGGTCTGTCGGAGAGGCAGGCGCAGGACCGCGTGTACATGTTCGACGTGGACGGGCTGCTGTCGACGCGGCGCGAGGGCGGAGTCCCGGAGCACGCCAAAGTCTTCGGGAAGGACATCGAACCCGAGAAGGACTTTGAGGCTTGCGTCGCTAAAATAAAACCGAGCTGTCTAATCGGTGAGTATTCTTCTATAGAATGACCTAGCAGCACACATGACCTTACATGACCTTGACCATGACTTTAATCTGACACCATACACAGGTTATATTTGTGAGATATATGTAACTACCAGGGTACCCGTTGGCCAGGCGTATTTTCTTGCCGTAGATCTTACATATAATAAAATTGAAGTGCCTGTTTGTAATGTCAAGCTTCTCACTAAATGGATACGAAAGTTTCAGAACTTGTAATAAAAAAACCAATAAAAAAGTTTGTCTGTCTGTTTGTTTCTCTATACATATAATAAAATAGCCTCTTACTAAATGGATCCAAAGTTTTATAACTTGTAATAAAATAATCAATTAATAAATATTATCTGTCTGTCTGTCTGTTTGTTCCGGCTAATCTTTGAATAGGACCGGTTTTGATAGGACTTTCTCGGGCTAATTTTATTTTAAGTAGGGTTTCGTGGAAATATTTTTTGCTGAATTCCACGCGGTCGGTACCAAAAGTAACGACTAGTCTTAACTAATATGTTTGTTTTTTACGTTTTCATGTCTTAAGTAGTCAACCGATCATTATGAAATTTTCTATATGCATTGTCTCGGGCTGAAAAAAGGACGTAGTCAAAATTACCACCGGTTCGGAAATTGGGTTTTTTGCTTTTTAACACATATAGATTTATATTTAAAATACGTTACAATCGTTATTAGTGGATGCACAGAGAGGAGTCAATTCCAGACATCACCATCGTTCACATATTGATCCACTCTATAATAGTCGTTTGAGACCAAAACCCGCTTGACATGGAGCTTAAACTTATAGTCTGGCAAATCAGTAATATGCTTTGGGACTTTGTTATAAAACCTAACACTATTACCTAAAAAAAACTGTTACTGGTTCTACTGAGTCAGAAACATGGGACGACCAGTTTGTGACAGTTTCTAGTATTTAGATCATTCCGGTGCTGTACGAAATCCAGGTTTTCGAAGTTCTTCCGAACGTACATACATAAAATTATAAAGAATGTAAAGAACGTAAAGGGATACTTTGAAAAACGTACACCTAGATGTCGGTTTCATCGTTTTTTTTTTTGCTTTTTAATCTAGGTTGTTCTACCGTCGGCGGAGCGTTCACAGCGAACGTGTTGAAACAAATGGCGAGGAATACGGAAAGGCCTGTCATATTTGCCCTTTCGAATCCGACGAGTAAAGCGGAATGTACCGCACAAGACGCGTACGACCATACCGATGTATGTATTCTTCTATTTTTCTCATCATCATCTTCTCCTGATCCCACCTAAGTAGGGTAAACTCGGGTTTTAATAGTCTTTCTGTATTTTTTGTAACTTTGTCAATGTAACCACGTGAAAATGAGATTTTTGATTTAATAATCGCTGTATCGATTAATCCCCGGTGTCTTATTTACCTGTAGCATTCAAAACCACAAAGCCAAACAGGTGTTATTTTTCACTCTAATCTGTGTATAAAATATATTTGTGTAAGATAATAAACAATGCAGAGAAAGCCGTGGGTGTCAGCTAGTATATGAATATGTTCGGTATTGTCCAGGGTCGTTGCATATTCGCGTCTGGGTCTCCGTTCCCACCGGTGGTGCACAACGGCAAGGAGTACCGGCCGGGGCAGGGCAACAACTCCTACATATTCCCGGGGGTAGCGCTCGGTGTGATCGCTACCGCCACCCACCATATACCAGAGACTATGTTCCTGACTGCGGCCAGGGTGAGATTCCACTACATTTCTTCATATTTATACGTGTAATTTCGATAAGTAGTGGTAGGTGGTAGTTTCAAGCGAGAAGATAACCGAGTCCGTACCAATTTTATTGATTAGTAAAATTTGTACTGACAGCAAAAAAAAACAACTAAAAATGTAGTATATGTTGCTATCTTTATTATATACTTTATAGGTTTTGGCGTTTGATCACAATATCAACTATTTTAAATGAGAATGTCGTCTAATATGGTAAAGACACTAAATCTAGAGTGTATACATATATACCTATATGTGCTTAGCAACAAATTTTCAACTTCAGAGTGGTAGTTAGCCAGGCCGACTTAGAAAAAGCCCTACCACTATACTCTGGTTTCATCGATATATTTTTCTTCACTGTTGGTGGTCACCGTTGTTTTTAAATCGCACTGTACTTGGGATCGGTTACGACGACGTCATTTCGTCGTGCTGCAACAAAAAAAATATGTGTGCGGTTCAAACAAGGTAGGAGTGAAATCTTCCAGAAATTATAAAGTATTAATGTAAATTATAACCTTGAAGAATTACATCACGTCGGTTATGACGCTTTTCCCCAAGGCTTCCTAATACGCAGGCGCAAACACACATGCAGGTATAACGCTCGGGCTAGAGCAACTATTAGTGTAATATACAAAGAGGAGACCGCGAAAAAAAAACACTGTATAATGTATTCTATCTCATTTTCTCACTCGGTAAACTCTATAGAAAATGTTGTTTCTTTTTAGTGTCGCTTTTTCGTTTCATCGAGTATCAAATCATAACGAGACTAAGAAGTTTTCACTTTTAAAAAGTCAACCGTGTATTTACGATAAAGGTTTGAAACGTAATGGTCCAGTGTTTAGCGTATTTGGACAACGCGTCCGTCGACGTAGGTTCGAATCGTTGAAGTTTTCCCTGAAGAAAAACACCGTGATGAAACCATAGCATAGTGGTAGGACTTTTTCTTAGCCTGCCTGGCTATCTACCACTTTTAGGTTGAAAATTTGTCGCCAAGCGTCCATAGTTGTATTCCGGCAGCTGTACTGCCACAGCCGTACTGTAGGTTTAGCGTGTTCAGCTGTGCATCAGATGAGATTGTCAAAAATATTAAAAAGGAAATTGTACGAAGAAAGTGATTTTTTTTTCAGACTCTAGCTAATTACGTAAGCGAGAAAGATCTATCGATCGGACGTATATATCCTTCGTTGGCGGAAGTGAAAGAGGTATCTGTTGCGATCGCTATCGAAGTCGCCAAAATGGCGTACGACGAAGGTATGTTTATAAACACGACTTGTAAAAAACACTAAACACATTTTTTTTTAATGAAACAAACCATCGAAATGTTATATTAATGTTCATAATTGTAGTACGTTAAGGCATCACTTATTATTCTTTTTTCATTCATCCCCTAAATGGGATAAATTTGGAGATATAGATGGAACGATTGCAAAGATGTTGCTGATTAGAAATCCACAAGTGTATACGGGTAAAATCTATGTTTTAATTCCTTGCAGTAAAATGACATTTCATGTATTGCTAGTGAATTAAAATTAAAAAAAAAAGTTATACTCATTAATTGGAAGTATTTGTAAAACCATATAAGATATAATTGCTATAGTTCAGTTAAAAAAAATCACTGTATTAGGAAAACAAAGTTGAGGTTGCCATATCAAAACATTATGAATGATTCTATTAAGTATCGAGTATATTCTTCAATAATACAAAATATTTGAACTGATGATGAAATAAATCTCAAATCAGACAAGCACTAGAGAAATTAATGTGGCAACATTATTTTGTAGTTTGACGTTAGTGGTTGTCAGTTTCTTCCACATCAAAAAACGGACAATAACTAATAAAATCGATTTAATTTATTTTTTTTAATTTAAATCACAAATCCCATTTAAGAATTTGCTAACTACAAAAGTGTGTCCACGCGTTTGATATATTCCAAATTTATGTAGTTTTTTTTTTATGTTATTTTGTCAATATTTATTTATTTTTGCAATACGCAGGATGAAAATAAAAGAGACGCGTATAAATGGAATATATGGTTTGTTTTTTTTTGCCTTCATTCTGAAGTATTACAATGATTCATGTAAATATTGTACCCAATATTATTGTATTTCATATTACCAGGTGTCGGCTCATTTTATCCAACGCCCAGCGATATACTGAGTCACATTAAGAGATGTCAGTTTAATTTCGACCACGAGAGTCGTTTGACGGACTGTTATAAATGGCCTGAAATGGTTAAAATCGATTATAAAAATTGCAAAGGGCAACAATTACCGTGCGATGTTTAATACATTCTAGAAATTTCAAAAGTATGCCATACAATTATTAGTTTGAAGTATATAATAAATATTTAATTAGTGTTATTATTATATTAGTGTGTGGTAATAATAATAATAATAAAGTAAATTATAATAATAGTATTGTATGCGTATTTAGAAAATACTGTATAAAAAATGAGATTATAAACAGGTTAATTAACCAAAGGTATAAAGTTTTCCAATAATGTAAGTTTGAACAAATCTGACAAGTGACAGCTGAACACGAATCTGTCATTTCTGTCAATCTGAAGATCTCCTTACAGTCTTTTCATTCGGTCAGTCACGTCATTCAGTCTTCTCACTCACTCGTTCACATTCTTATATGGAGGTTTTTTTTAACCCAAATGTTTCGGTTTTTCAAACGTTTTCCTTTATACAAACCTTGACCTGATAATTACAAACACAACAAAACAATATCTATTTAGAAGCTGTCAGTCTGAAATGTTCAATTCGGTAGTTGATTTTTATTTATAGATAGAATTACTTAGTATTAACAACATATTCGGGAATTTTGTTACAATTTATATCTTGAGAAAACTTTAATAAAAGTAATTTACGTTAGAAATAAAACGTAGTAATACCGCCGTTACAGATAATAAATCACTTAGAGTTTTTGGCGGGATCTTAGTCTGTCATGTAGTGGATTTTATATTTTATTCATAATCTTATGTTATTTGACTCTATTTTTTTGTAATACTGGTGGTATGTTACGTGATATAGTTCGGTTATTATGCGCAAGTGAAGTGGATGGGAAATAATAATACCACGGAGCATGAATTCTGAGATGCCACAAAAATTCACTCAAAAGCTTTAAGAAGGGAGCCACCATCTTGTTAGAACATTGATATTATCACAAGACACTTGTAATATTATTTATTACCTACTCGATAATGGCAGTAATATTCCAGAACATTCGTGGGCAAAAATAAAATTGAAATAAATAATAAGTCATTAAATAGTACGTGTAATAGTAATATGTAGTAAAATAGAGTAGAGTAATAATTTCTTATGGTTGTAAAAATAATACTAGTTGATTTTGGTTTACAGGTTTGGCGTCGGTTTACCCGGAACCAAAAGACATAGCGAAACATGTCGAAAATCAAATGTACAATCATTATTACGAAAGTTCTATGCCGGTCGTTTGGGATTGGAAACCGGAGGAGAAATTCAACGTCAGACCTATTCAGCCGGTTCCCAAAAATATTTAAATAATAGCGTGTTTTTTTTTCGGCACAGGCTCGCGGTCAAACGGGGTCGTCGTTCTGTTTTTCCAGAACATTCTATTATAGTCATTGGAGTTTTAATCTTTAAAAAAAAAAAACGGTGTTTAAAGGTGTTTTAATCTGAAAAAGGTGTTTCAAAGCGTTTTAAAAAATACTTTAAACGTATATTGATGTTTTATACAACTTATATTGTAAATTAAAAAAAAATATATTAATTTTGCAATACGTCAGACCTATTCAGCCAGTGCCCCAAAATATATAAAAGAAAGTTTTTTTTTTTTTTTACGTAGAAGAAATCGGCACAGGTTCGCGTTCAAACGGAGTCGTTCAGTTTTTCCAGAACATTCTATTATAATCATTAGAGTTTTCATCCATGTTTTATAAAACTTATATGAGATTTTTCTTTTTAATTAAAACAAAAATATACATGGATTTTGAAATCCCGATGTATTCATTTTAGTTGGGATATTTTTTGAAGCACAAAATGATAATTAAACACCTGTTTTTTATTTAAATATTGTTTAAATAAATGTTAAAAAAAATGTTTTATAAAACTATCGAAATTATTCCGGTTGACCGTAGAATATGATTCTATCTTATGTTTTGATATACATTTGGTAGTGCCGTCTTAAAAAAAAAAAGAAAAAAAATACAGGAAGCGTTCAGTAATTCTGTGTTTGTATTAGATATAACGGAGTGTTCAATCATTTGTCCAAATAATTTTAATAAGTAATTATTACACAAAGTATTTATACCTCTTCTATGTATGTACAATGTAGTTTGTAGATGTTAGTGACGTCATATTCATAGTAGGCAAATAAAGCGTTTAAGGCCCAGTTATTCAAATTACGATCAGTAACTTTTTTTTTGGTTTTCATAGTATTTTATACGTATTTATATATACAGTATTAATTTATTTTACATATCGTTTGATTTTAGTTTTTGAATTATTACGTTATTTACATATTCGTTTATACTAAATTGATCATGTTTTTTTTTTTATATTAACTTACGTCCAGTAAAATAGCCCAGAAAAATTAAACATATACAAGGCACATAAATTTGTTTTTCTGTGACGTTTATTATAATAGAAAAATTGATATATATATATATTGTTGAATTGTGAAAAAAAAATACAATTTTAAACGTAGACTAAATAAAAATTAACGCATCTGTGTATCGGAGAGAAAACAAATTGAAGTGTAGTAATTTATAATCTACTTCTCAGTGTGTGTAGTAGTATAATGCTTCGTAAGTTTTAAATGGTGTGTATATTTATTCATATATATGTACGAGTAGTGTCTTACGATCATAATGTAACAGTCTAGTCACCGCAGCATAACTGTAGTTGTGCAAAATTGACAACTATTATTGAGAATTTCATATAGAAGTGGTTCGTTTTAAACGTATGACCTTATTTGGCATCCCACTCTAACCATACGTCACACTTATATAAATATGACGTGTGCGGGCATCAGATTTAATATAATAACGTTTATTGTGACGCTTTAAATTAATTTGGAAAGCACTAGAATTGAATTATAAAGACATTAAGATATCTGTAGATAGTTTAGAACGTGTTTACATAGTAATAAATTGAGTGAAATTGAAAATAGATAATTTATTTTGTGAAATATTTGTATTTCGTTCATTTTTCAATGTCACTTTTCTGTTTGTCTAATTCGAAATATACACTGTAACAATTTATAATCGTTTATACACACTTTCAAAACGAATAGTTGCGGCAATATTATGACTTATTAATAAGATTTGACTGTCATTTTAATTATGTATGTAATGTTATAAATAAATTAATTAAAACAAATTATTCTCGCATTAGGTTTAAAATGTTTTTGACCGTGATTTGATGATTTTGATTTTTGATAATTTTGATGTAAAAATTTTAAGTATTAACCTTCGAGTTCAGTATTTTTATAGTGAGAGAAAATAACATTTTTTTTCGCCGGGCGAATATTTTTTTTTTTAATTTACTTTAAGTAAATATTTCATTTCATTTGGGTATATGTGGTTATGATACAACGTGATTTTTTATGCTGTGACAATGTAAGTTTTAATATTATAGACTAACTAAATAATTATGCAATCTGTTTATTATCATATCTTGTAATTTCATTAATCTATCGGTTGCTTGTTTGTAAATTTATTGTGGTCAATTAAAATTGGAGTTGTTAATTCAGGGTTTAATTTTAATCTAATATCTGTTAGGTATGTAAAATAATTATTGTGTCCCGTCTCTTGGATTTTTTGACACGATTCGCATGTATGAAACTCCCCCTTAATATTTTAACCCGTTTTCGAAGTTTGAAAAACTGTTTAATCGTTTAATTAAAATAAATAATTGTTACAACAATATTAAATTATAGATGTTAATAATTAAAATATGCTGAAAGTGATTTTTGTTTTATTTGTACTCGATGTTCGAGATACCTTAGTTGAGTGATGGTCCCCGAGATACCGTTTTCAGGCTTCGTTTCGTTTCGTTCGAGTTTGCCTGCTACATAAACTTGAAGTGTCGTCGAAGGAAAACATCGTGATGGAATGATAGCTTGTAGGTTATTTTTTAAAGTTCTGCCATTAATCAACGATCCTCAAGTAGAAAATATGTTATCAAAGAGTTATACAGTACTGGGCTTTTGATTTGGCAAGTTGCGAGACAAGACCGAGGTAGTCGGCTGAATTCGGTTTCGTGTAGTGTTATCTTTGTCTATCGGCGTTATTGCGTTGTGCGATAACGAGAACGCCTTGCAAACGGAGGCAAATTAATCGTTGAATCGATTTGACCAATATAGTATTAATTACTATTAATTGACAATATAGAACTCATCGAATTTCAATAAATATCTTAGCAGATATCAATGATTGAAAATTACCCAACACAAAAAATGGTTCTCTTATCATATTTATTACTATGACTTTGATGAACTGTAAATTTTGAGACGACAAAAATTGTTTTCAAATCGTTACGAATGACGCCATTTTAGAACGTCACACCTATGCAAATCCGGTGGGAGTCGCTTGAAGTTTCCAAATTCAAAAGTATACAAAATATATTTGTTTTTATATTATACTTATTTTTGTACCGAATAAATTCGTTTTTATTGTATATTTCTTCGAATTACATTGCAAAAATAGTTTAATGAAGAAATTCAATACATTAACAGTAAGCGGCTGCCATACTTAAGTTGATAATTTTGTCGCTCGCCATCGATGGGTAATGTTCTCGCAATACTTGGCCAGTCCAGCCAGTCCTTCGAAATTTAGCATGTTTACTTGGACCTCATTGTCATATAACATTGGGTGAGATTGTGGCTAAACGCTAAAACGTATATTTAAAAAAAAATTGAATGAAC
This sequence comes from Antheraea assamensis, assembly GCA_035772565.1. Classification (NCBI taxonomy): domain Eukaryota; kingdom Metazoa; phylum Arthropoda; class Insecta; order Lepidoptera; family Saturniidae; genus Antheraea; species Antheraea assamensis. Next base: position 798,162 of record JAQQSE010000022.1, on the reverse strand, counting down.
TAATTATTCCGATTTTATATACGACATCAAATTGAGAATAATAAGCAATAAAGCTGATTAAATTTTGACCATTAAAACCTCTGTTATGCTGTTTAAGTCTCAAAGTATTCTAAAAATACAATAAGCATGATAAAAGTCAAAGAGTACTTTTGAAGTACATGGCGCTGACAATTTAGCAAATGAAATATAATTTTTTGAAATGTTTTGTATCGTGCGAAGATCTTTACTGTAAGTATTGGCTTAAGTTTGTAATAGACCTACTTCAGCAGAAAAATTGAAGAGAAATGCTATTCTTATGGTACTCCTGGTCTTTTTTTGGAAGAATCGAAATTCTTCGTTATCTATCAGAATATTGACCAAGCAAATACTTAGATTGAGAGAGGAACGAGACAATTGATGGTAACGTAACACGTGTAGAACCCTATATAAAGTGGAAATATTACATTTGAAACATGGCATGTATGAGTTACCCAAACGGTAGCATTGTATAAATGTATGAATCTACGCGAAGATATCGAGATATACTCGTACAAGTAGTTTTGTTCAACTTAATGACATGATAAATAGTACATCTAGTGTATGGAGCGTTTGTAACTTAATTTTTTGTTGCGCGACTACAGTGACACGGAATAAATTTTGAAGCACTAGTCTGTAGAACACAACACCGATCACCCCACACACGTGCACATATACACATGTAGGTACACGTAGTGGTTGGGTTTGTTTTTTTTTTAAACCCTTTTTCCAACAGAATTATATTAACTTAGTAGTCATATTCAAGATACATGTATAAGTTCGTGATACATACACGCTAGGTACACGTGTATGTTTCACGAATGTATATATGTATGAAAAAATAGTTAGCTTAGTTTAGCTTAACTTAGCTAGATTCGGGATATTCGGTGAAAGTCCAAGTCGAGGCGCGCCGTGCGCCCTTGTGCTGTTTCCTATACAAAATCGGGTGAGTGCCTTAAGAACTTCTCTTAGTAGTCCGGTGAAACTGTAGAGGCCTTGCTAGGTCAACAGTGTAGATAGTTCGAAATAATAATAATAATAATTTTTTGTCTCTCCCGTTATAGATCTTTCCCTTTTAAAGTAAAAATTATCGTACAGCTAAGGAAGCAACATGATGCGACTGGCAATATAATATGTCCGAATATCTTGAGGGGTATCGATCATTTGCGTGACCCGCGTCTGAATAAGGTATATATTTAAGATATACATATTAGTTGTTTTTATTAAAAGCAAAAAAAAGCATACAAAGGGCTAACGTAATGGTACATGATAAGTTTCGTATCTATTATAGATTGCATGTCAAGTCGAGTTCGTTGATATGTATACTAAGATTTTTTTTTAATGTGTCGAGACGGTTACGGTCGTAGTATTGAATGGTGTAATGGGCCGAAACTTTTATACATCACAAGCTTGTTTTGGTTTAAAGTACTAAAGAAATCACCTGAGATTGCTTAGCTTTTTCTTGCCAATTTGACATCGTTTTACAAGTGATTGGAGAATTGTATATTGCTGCATATCTTAACACCAAGGATACCATAACAACTATAAATTGTAAAGGAGTCCTCTGGCAAGTTAGAAACCAATAAAATAATTATTGTATTTGAATTAATATGCACAAAATTAATTCAAATATTGCAATGATCTTTTTCTTTATTTTTACAATGACATTTGTTATTATTTTGAAAATTATAGTGTAATCTGTTTACGGGCTTATATAGTAGATATAATAAAAATGAAGGGTCTGTATGTTATATCAATATAATCACTTTTTAGTGAATAGATATGAAAGTATATACGCTACTTATAACAAAAATCCAACTGTTAAAATTTTTATCCTTTTGTCTGTATGTCTGTTTGTTCCGGGTAATATCCGAAAGGGTGGGATCAATTTTGACAGGAGTTTCACTGGCAGATAACTGAAGTGATAGCGGGTGACATGGGCTATTTTATTTTAGACTAGGTGTTATCCATAGCTTCGTCCACAGTGCTATCTCCATAACGGTATTGCCGATCTTCATTTGCCGACTTTCATTGGTAGATGGTTGACCTTATAAGGAATAATGTAGGCTATTTTATTTAAAATTAGCTGTTGCTTGCGGCTCCGCACGTTTTTTAATTTGTATTAAAGAGTTTAAAATTGTGAGAAGATGTAAAATTACTGAGATATTCTATCAAAAACATTTGTTTGTATGACACGCACGCCACATGTAATGTGTACATTAAATATGTAAATACTAACAGTGTGCCGGATAGGATTTAGCATCAACAATATATTTGAAACTTTGACCCACTGTCCTTCTCAGTGCTTACTTACACTATATCAGAAAATAATGAAAATTTCAAGCTATACAATATGTCTTAAAAATGTTGTTTTGTAGATATAATATGCCCATATTGTCAGTATAGTTAAGTTCTTGCGAAAATACAAAAAGTTATAGCTTGTCTGTTTCGCAAGAAATTGTATTATGGAGCTCTTAACGTAATACATTTCTGGTCTAATGTTTTATTAGAAAGACCTCTTCTCATACTTAAAAATACTATTAATTTTAATGTTGAATTGTAAACAATGAGTTGATAATTAGTTTTCTAATTGAAACTGCAAAAAGAGTGTATATTTATATATATTTTGCATTTATATAAATCAAGATATAGAACTCTATATTTATTTGAAAGCAGTTTTTAATATGTAACAATTAAGATAGTGCTCATTGAACCCGACGCAATATTCTTATACGTTGCTATGGTTGTATGCTATATAGACGCGAGCGCGGTAGATAAGACAAAATGGCCGCCAAATTGACCAAAACGACAATATCATTCAAATTACATATATATACTTATACTATTATATGAATTTCAATTATATTAATTATTGGAGTCCAGTACAGCGTACACCTCACGCACATGTTTACAGTAAACAACATATTTTTGCTAAATTTCACGCGGACGAAGTTGCCGGTGACAGCTAATTGATATGTTTGAAAGCGGTCTGAGGGAAAAGTTGTTTCAAAATTGTTGAAACATACCAAATGATTATAATGACATCATATGTGCTTCAAAATTTCATTATTTTTAATGAATTAAGAGTAATTCCCTTTATGGTAATTCATTTCTTTTAATATTGTGAATGCATTACAGTCGTTAGTCGAGAATATCTATGATCAGTGATAATAATAATGTTTTTAATAGAAAGCGTGCACTTAGTTTTAGTTGCTTGTCGGCTGATAAATATATTTTCATACAAGTTGTGGTATTTTTAGGGTCTTGCATTTACGCTAGAAGAACGGCAAGCTCTGGGTATTCAAGGGTTATTGGCTGCCAGGTTCAAGTCTCAAGAAGAGCAGTTGGAAATTTGTAGAATTTCATTCGAGAAATATACTGATGACCTAGACAAATATGTTTATCTTATAGAGTTACAGGTAACACTTAATAAGTCTTTATTAAGTATGAAAGTGTTACATTTAATTTATTACATTTTTGTTTTTTTTTTTCAAATAAGTATTTTGATTCTATAGATTCAGAATTTAGTTATTATTCGAAGTAATAAGTGAGAGAAATATACAATATATAATTGACAAAGACAAGAACCCATAAGAGAGTAATTCTCATCTTGTTATGTTAAAGGAAACAGCGTATTAGCTTTCTGCTCAGTTTTATATCTATTTAATTTAAAGTATTCTAATATCTCATTTCTTATGTTTTAGGACCGAAATGAGAAATTGTTCTTTACTCTTCTAAACGATGATATAGAAAAGTACATGCCGATAGTGTATACGCCGACTGTTGGTTTGGCATGCCAGAAATTTGGATTGATCTACAGAAGAACCCGCGGTCTGTTTGTCAGTATACATGACAAGGGGAATATTTGTAATATCATTCGTAATTGGTTCGTGTATTTAAGTATTTTTCGTCTTATCTGCAAATTATATTTTTAACGCAATCTGCATTCTTACTCTTTGAAAATTTAAAAGTTCCTTTTTTTTAAAAGTGAGGAAGAGTATTCTACAAGTTGCACGTTTTTTCAGGTTGTAAAACAATTAGTTGTATAACAACATACATTTATGACATGACAATAATTTATTATTAACTCTTTTTTTTGCAACAAAGTCCTAAATCATATTACCGAATTGTCGGACAGTAAGTTCAAGCACCATGTAAAGCAAGTTTCGATATCAAAAGCGTTGATCAATATGTGAACACTAGTGGGCTGGAAATAACACCGTTCTCTGTGTATCCGCAAAAACCATGGCAAATATAAAGCACTCGTATAAAAATATGTACGATAAAAAGATAAACCAGATCAAATTTCCTGTTTGCTCATCTCGATGACTGAGTTGTTTTTTGAATCCGTGATGGTTTTTAATAGCTTCTTCTTAGGGCTTAAATTCTATAAACTATTTTTAATTTGATAATATTTTCATTTTCATGGATACTTAATGTTATTTTTCTGTGTTTAGGCCTGAACCTGGCGTTAAAGCAATAGTGTTTACTGATGGTGAAAGGATTTTAGGGCTCGGTGATCTCGGCGCATACGGTATGGGTATACCTGTTGGTAAATTGGCCTTGTATACAGCTTTAGCTGGTATACCTCCACATCAATGTCTACCTATAACATTGGATGTAGGAACTGATAATCAGGTGGGTCTGTAATGTCAAATCAATTTTGATATTTACTATTTTAACCTAATGCCGGTTTGTTAAAGCTGTCCATTGTGTTCTATCTATGTTTATGACTATATTTAATCTTAAAAATATGTGTTCTATTATATATGATGAAAAGATAAACCAGATCGAGTTTCTAGCCGATTTTTCTCGATGACTGGGTTGTTTTCTGCAGCGGTAGTAGCTTTGATGTTTATAGACGCCTTCTCAAGGCCTAAATTGAATAAAGTATTTTTGATTTTGTTTTAAAGTTTATTTGAATTTTACAAAAATAAAAATCTATTGTTGAAAGTATACAAGCGCATATTTCTTTTTTACTATGTTTGTAAATGTCAGGACAAGGTTTGTGTGGAAAAAAAATTCGATAATTAGTATGGAAAAGTTAAAAGTTTGGGTTTAAGGGTCTCCATGTACAAAAAGTGAGTTAATGAGTGAGACAGAATACAGTAGGTAGCTCTTCAATAAAATATTGACAGAATTGACAGACTGATATTCAGTCATGATTTTATTTCATTACAGCATTGTACTATAAAAGGAAGATTTAGGCGCATTTTGTTCATGAATACACTATGGTAGATGGTAATTAGTAATTATATATTATTGTTGATATTTTCAGACACTTTTACAAGATCCATTGTATATCGGCTTAAGACAGCCTCGGGTTCGTGGTCAGGAATACGATGACTTTGTTGATGAATTCTTACACGCATGCGTGTGGAAATACGGAACGAACGTACTTTTACAAGTAAATCGAATTTATTAACAGTTTATATATTACAAATAAAGGTGATAGATCAGTGTTTAGATTCAACTGATTAGACGTTTTGTAAAAGTCGTCAATGTATTTCGCTTTGGCGGGTCACATTCTGATAGCGATCAACGTATACGAACTAGTTTCCGTTGCGATATATCCAGGATAGTATAAATATAAACTAGTTGCTCAAAGGTTTCTGATGTTTCGTTAGTAAATTAAAAGTAGTCTGTGTTTGCAACTATTTATTAAACACATTATAATAGTCTCTGATAAACTAGTTACTCAGAGAGTTTTAATGTTTCCTTAGTAAAATGAAATAAGCTATATTTGTAACTATTTATTACACATTACATAAGATGTGGTCAACTAGTTACTCTGACATTTTAAATGTTTTGTTACTAATATCAAATTAGGCCGTATTCGTAATTGTTTATTAAACACAATATAGAGTGTCTGATAAACTAGTTACTCAAAGGTTTTTTTATGTTTTATTAGCAAAATCAAATTACGCTGTGTTGGTAATTATTTCTTTAAAACATTATATAATCTCAAACTAGTTACTCAAAGATTTTTAATGTTTTGTTAGTGAAATGAAATTAGGCTGTATTTGTAATTGTTTATTAAAAACATTATATAGTATCTAATGAAATAGTTACTCGTAGATTTTTAATGTTTTATCAGCAAAATCAACTTAGGCTGTGTTTGTAACGGGTATATAGTGTTTGGAATACAAAAAATGAAATGTCAAAATAATATATTAATTATAAATAAGTGGGTAAGTTAGTTTATTTCAGGAGGTATTTAACGGGCATTTTGTATCGTAAATCCATCGATTATCGAAAAACAAAATCTAACAGGATTATCTATCTACTTTAATGGACTAACCGTGACTCAGTTTGTGCCGACAGAAACATCTTATAGATGAAGCAACAATACGAAACTAGCTTTACTTTGCTATTGATTTAGAAGATGATCTTTGATTACTCTTTATGTTTGATATAGAAGATGATCTTTGATTACTCTTTATGTTTAATAGTTCGAAGACTTCGGTATGAATAACGCAACTCGTTTTCTTGACAAATATAAAAACTGTTACTGCACTTTCAATGATGACGTGCAAGGGACTGCGAGCGTCGCCGTCGCCGGTCTATTGGCTGCATGTAGGATCACTAAGAGAAAGGTCAAAGATAATATTATTCTATTCCTGGGTGCTGGTTCTGTAAGTATTTATTTATTAAACACCTAGGTTATTATTTAGAAGTGTATTATACAGTAGTAAATTTGATAAGAGACCTAAAAGCATACCAAAACAGAAAAACGAGCGAGACTTACAGTATCGCATATGATGTGTTATCCTACTATGAAATTGAGATGCAATGAAGTCAACATATGTTATCCGTTCTCCTTCTCTATTACCCCTTCTCTCTCTCGTCATACACACGCATACACTATGTTGGCCGACAGTACGTCGTGGTACCAACCTCACGTGAAATGGGTTGGCACCATCTCACAGCCATCACTCCGTCACCGCGCGCGCTCATTGGTCAAATCAAATAGCGCGCGCTTCCCCGGTGTCGTGTTATACATTTCCGTCTCCTTTCCAAAATCACTTCCACAAAATATATCCAGCAAACGAGAGGAAAGATGTTATACGTCGAATAAGGAGATTTAAAAGTACACACAATTATTAAACGATTTAACTACATGTAATGAGTTGGTAGAATTATTTTAAAAAGTTTCTGGTAATAACATTCTTAAGTTTAAGTTATATTAAAGATATTCGAAACGCTGTTAATTTGGTTGCTAGCTTAATTAAGAATGAGATTTTTTGGATAGAATGATTTCACTTACGGTGCGTTTAGACCAGAGGTGCCCAAACGTTTTTTTCTCCTAGACCCCTTTCAAAATTTTACTGGTTGCGGTGGACCCCTATAGGTACAATACTACCACATGAAGTCAAGTCAACATTGTTAGTTTTTCACGCTATCGAAAATAGACCAATTTTCATAGACCCGCTTACTAATTGTGCACCCCCATTTCTTTGTCACGCCAACGTACACCCCCATCGAGTCTCGCGTGGATCATCTGGACCACTTTGGGAGTCACTGGTTTAGACGATATTTATTTGGATATAATTGAAGTACTGACGAATGTTTCCTACTTATAATTTGAATTCCCAAAAAAATGTAGTTACGCAGTTGATCCGGAAAGGGGACTATAAGTATATACTAGAAGACACGACATCTGAGTCCAACTGGGTGGCGACTACCGTACACTATGAGTGGCATGCTTACTAATATTATAAATACGTATATAACTTTGCTTGTTACACCTTCACGCCTTAATTACTCAACCGATGATCACGATATGTACATGTCAGGGGTACAGAAGGGGACAGAAGCTATCTTTCCTCCCTAAAAATGTACTGATCCCGAGGGACAGTTCAATTTTACAGTAATGCGAACGAAGACATGAGTAAAAGCTGGTTAAGGAATCAATATGATATTCCCAACGTTTCTGTTCGGGAGCATCCTCCATTTATTACGTGAACCGTTTTTGAGGATTTTTTGAGACTATTCCCACCTGTGCGATATCGTGAGATTTGTCCCGACCTCTCCTAATCTCATGTGAGATCTTTCAAAAAAATTTTATTGAGTATATAAGCGTTGGATTTATGAAAACAAAAATACAATTTGCTTTATTATTATTACTATTAAAATTAACATTTCATTAAAATGAAATTATTATTACATTTTGATATATCAATACTGAATAATTTTACATCTATTCTTGGATTTTACTATTTAGAAGAATTGTGTAAGATTTTGGCATATTTATTCTATAAACGTGTTTTACTTTAAATTCCTTTGATTTTCTCAAATTTTTACACTATTTTTTCACCCAAAAATAATTACGCAATGTTTTCAGAAGACCCCATGTCTCCCCCACGTGAGATTTAGTGAGATTCGGCTTGACACCCTCCGTCCTTGATCCACTCACGTAATTAATGGACATCTTACCACTTACAGCTCTAATGGACTGGACGTGTTAAAGGGTTTTTTTTGTTCTAGGCAGCAAATGGTATAGCTAATCTAGCTGTTAGTGCAATGATGGAAGAAGGGGACTCAGAAAATGATGCCAGAAACCGTATCTACATGTTCGATCTCGATGGACTATTAACAAATAAACGGAAAGGGGGAGTGACTGAACTATCGAAAAACTTTGCTAAAGACGACGAACCGGAGCAAGACTTATTAAATTTAGTTCGAAGAATTAAGGTCACGTGTCTCATTGGTGGGTTTCGTAAACTGTCTGTTTTATTTATAGTATTATTTATGGTACACCACGACAAATTCCTACCATTCTCCCATGGAAATGTTAGTTTCGATATCGCACTGATAATAAGTACAGAGTATTAGTTGGGTGATTTGGCAGGCGGAATATCGAGTCGATGTTCTGTAGGTTTGAATCTCGACGTCTATCAACATTTTTTTTTTGGGATTCGCGTACATTTACTAATTTATTTTAATTATATTCTGGGCTGATAGTGAAGGAAAAAACATCGAGAGGAAACCTGAACCTGGAAAATGTTCTCTTAAGTACAACGGTATATGGGTACCTCTGTGTTTTGAAAATAGGCAATTTGTAATACGGCGTATTGATTTTGCTCGTACCTTCACGCGAAATGTAGTATTTGATCCAGCAGTGGATCTCCTACTTTGTTATATATTAGTTTTTCTTCGCGGCTTCACTCAAATTAATTACAATATTGAAAATAAAATATGGCCTATGATTACTCGCGGATAATGTAGCTCTCTATAGGTGATTTTTTTTAAATCGGTTAAGTATTTTTTGAGTTTATCAAACTGTAATTTTCTTGTCTTTACAATTTAAAACGCATAAAAAAATTAATGGTGAGTAATTAAGTTGTTTATTCCTGTATTAAGGCTGTTCTACAAAAGGAGGCGCCTTTACCCCTGATATTTTGAAAGAAATGGCAAAGAATAGTGATAAGCCAATAATATTCGCACTGTCGAACCCGACAAGTCGAGCAGAATGCACGCCTCAAGAGGCTTATGATAATACCGAGGTATTTTTTAATTTTTATCGAATAAAAAATGATGATGGATTTGTGATTAGCGTATTCGAACATCGCATTCAATAAGAATTTGCGGTGAAACATCGTGAAGAAGCCATTGCATGATGTTTGGGCCTTTTCTGAGGCTGCACATAAAATCCAGTCCCTCATCTAGATTTCGTATGTTTAGACACACACACACACACATACACATTTTAGATTACATGATCGTTAAAGATCAGGTGAAATTGTGGTTAAACGCTGACCTATAAAGCGTTATTAAAATTGGTCGTATTATACTAAGTGACAAGAAATACAATTTACTGAAAGTTATAGTTCTGGAGACAAACTCGAATAAAACAGATTGATTGAAACGTACATTTAGTACATAGATAATGAATATCAGTTCTGGTTTTAACTAGCGCTGATCCTCCGTCCATAATACAATAAACCATATCTTTAATAAAAATTTAGCGTTTTATAATGAGTTTCTCTGTTATCATTTACTTCTACTATAATATTAATATGGTTTTCAATAACAGTACTATTAAGCTTGCAACAATTAAGCATGAAATAATTTTCGCATGACTGCTATTTTTTATATGTTATACAAAATAATTGATCACGTGATATTACGAAGAAAAAAGTTCATTTGTGTGAGAAACCTTCGTACGTGTAAGTTTTTTTATTACATAATCAATATAAGGTAATAATTAAAAAAAACACTTAAAAACATGTACTTGGCGAAAATATTCACTTGTGATATAGCAGTGAAGCTTAATGACTGCGATAAAATGATATTAAATTAGCTATAACTGCCATGTCTGGTATTAATTAACAGTTTTTATATTTCAAATAATTTTCAGGGTCGTTGCGTGTTTGCCTCAGGTTCTCCGTTTCCCCCTGTAAAGTACAACGGGAAAGAGTATCGGACAGGTCAAGGCAACAACTCCTATGTGTTCCCGGGTATAGCTCTCGGTGTTATCGCGAGCGCTTGTTATATTATACCTGACTATATCTTCCTCAGAGCAGCTAAGGTATCCTTTTCACTTCTTTTTTGTAGGAGCTTACCAAAATAATTCGCTTGATGGTAATGTTACAATACTACTGGCTGAAAAATGAACCCTTTAAACTTATAATATGTAATCAAGCATTTATTGGTGGCAGGGTTATTTATTTCTTCATTTGGATGACATCATTAGATTTTCTTTCACATCAGATGAACGGCAGTCAAATCACAGAAAAGCAACATCATAAACTCAAATAATTTTAATGATGTTCATATGTTTTGCAGACACTCGCTGAAAGAGTTTCTGATAAAGATTTAGAAATCGGACGTATTTACCCATCATTTAACGACATACAGAAAGTATCTTTCGTAATCGCTATAGATGTGGCAAAAATGGCGTATGAAAAAGGTATATCAATTACTAATATCACGATTCTTTAGTATTTTATATCTTCGTACAGGGAAACGGTTGGTAATGTGTCGTCATTCAAACGAGATGATATAATTGGTCCATTGGTCCACAGCGGTTTTAGCAAACTACTTTGACCGCTAGTTCTAGAACGTTTTGGAAATAGCAAAACTGAATTATCTTTAGTTAGTGAAGCGGTTCATTCAAATAATAAACAGATGTAAAATGAATAGAGTTTGGTAAAAAAGTTTCTCCACTCTTTCGCATCTGATAAATGGATTTAATGAATTGTTTCAATCAAGTTTCAAGTTGTTGAATTATGCTTTTTATTGCGTAGTTGTGATCTTCAAATCTGCCCTTCAAAGAAAGAGGAGTGTATCTACCATTTTTTATTATATTAAGTTCTATATATATGTTCGGAATCAGGACAAAATGGTGCATTGGGTAATATAAAAACGAGTTACAATTGATTCTAATTATAGGCTACAGACTTTTCGAATTTTCTCCGATTTGTGTTTTAGTTGCTGCGTCCACGTCTACCGATGGCATAAATGTCTTTTAGAAATTTGTATTATTTCCAGGTATAGCAACAGCGTATCCAAAGCCAACTGATTTCGAGTGTTTCATTAAACAGCATTTGTACGATGTAAAATATTCCAATTGTTTACCATACTTCTACAAGTATCCGCCACCACCTAAAATCAAGGTGAAGACTATCCACGAGGCGTATAAAGGAGTTATGTTCGTATTTATTTCTCATGTTTTTGGTTAAATTACCTATATCAGCATTCTTGCATAAAGGCCGTCCATTAATTACGTCAGGCGTTTTTGAGGATATTCGAGGACTTCCCCTCCCCCGTCCTGCAAATCTCCCTTGAGATAATTCAAAATTTGTACAAATGCGGTGTATATATATGAAAAACAAACATTATTTGCCTTATTTTTATTAAAATCAGTATTTGAGATTGTTTAGATCGTAATCTAAAATCACAGTGATAAAATTAAATAATATTTAAATGGGAACTACTAAAATAAACAGAAGAATTGTGTGAATTGTGTCAAGCTGATTTTCTCACATATTTTTACAATATTATTTACCCTAAAAAATACGCAATATTTACCGAAAGCCCCTCTCTCCCCTGCGTGAAATATAATGAGATCCGCCTTGACCTCCCCCTCCCCCCTGGTCTCCTCACGTAATTAATGGGCACACATATTTATATGAAAAACTAGCGACCAGAACCGGCTTCGCGTAGTTGTAATCGCAACGATTTCTGATATCCTTTAGAATATTTATTAAAATTATACGTTATAATAGGCTATTTTGATGACTTACATTAAATATTAAGTATTTAATTTTCAAAGAAATTTTTTTGTTAATTTATATATATTATATTAATTCAATTAATTTTATTTTCAGCGGCCCCCCACGTACTTGACGATCGATATGATTAATTTATTACAACGTCACGGTATATTTATAGTACATATTAAATTAATTAGTTACAAATGGCCTCCTCTCATAAATATTCAAGAATAATCAACTGTCTAGTCTATCGAGTCGAAGTTTCGGTTATTTCTATTAGAATTTTGGACGGACTTGAAACTAGACAAAGACGGTCTTGATTGTATAATGAAAACGACAAACGGAATGAAGATCGTTATTTTGGAATTATAATTGTGAACGTATTAAATAACATAGCAGACAATATGTATTCTGACCATAAAACGAAGTATAACCTCAATAAACCGATAATTCTGGAGAAAAAAAAACGAGCTTGAACAAACTAATATAAATTCGTAATGTTTTTTAAGAATCGTGACCATGAATTTTTTTTTTTTTTTACATAATTTTTTTTTGTTTATTTTTGATTTATCTAATTTTATAGTCTTATACCAATTATATTTATGAACCAACATATTTCTTTTTTATTTTATACTAGCTGATACCCACGACTTTGTCTGCATTAACAATATATTCTATATACAGAGGAAAAAAAAATAAACAACATTCCTATTGACTCACTTCTCCACGGCAAGAAAGCACACATTTATTTTTTTTATATTATAGGGGGCAAACGAACAGGTGGGTCACCTGATGGTAAGTGATCAGCACCGTCCATAGACACTAGCAACACCAGGGGAGTCGCAAGTGCGTTGCCGGCCTTTATATATGTGGGCCTCCGGCGCTCTCACTGGCCGAACGAAACGCAACAGCGCAAGCACTGTTACTTCACGTCGGTTTTCTGTGTGTCGGGTGGTACTACCCCGCGCGCCGGGCGAGCCGACCCATTCATGCTGAAACCAGTAATAGCTTCAGCGTAGCTCTACCACCTGAACTCGTAGTGCTTATAAAAATCTCAGTGTCTTAAAACTTTAATAACATCTAGTAGATGTGTAACTATCGGGATGTTCTTTTAGGTAAGGACCAAATGTCTAAGAAGTATAACAAAAAAAAAAATAATCGACATTTATCTGATACTTTTTCAGATTTGCGACTACAACGGGAGACATCTATCATTTTATTGATATAAATAAATATACTTATTATTACCGATTATATTGTACCAATATGACGTCATAAGTGTACAAGTTATCTATTTTTGACACTTTAACATTTCATAGTGCGACAAAACTATGTAAAGCTCGTCACAAAAAAAAAAAACAATTCTTGATGTGTGTATGCATCTGAGTGCTGGGGCTACGAAAGAGACGGATGAGAGAAAACTGCGCGTGGCAGAGGTGCGAAAGTAAAGATGGATGAGGATATAACTAGAATCGATAAGATTAAGAATGAGTATATCAGAGGAAGTTTGAAAATAGCACCAGTGACAGAGAAGTTGAGGAGTAATAGGTTAGCATGGTGTGGGCATGTCATGAGGAGGGATGAAAGCCATGTGACTAGAAAAGTTTTAATTATGTAGGTGGATGGATATAGGAGTAGAGGAAGACCGAAGAAGGTATGGATAGATTGTGTGAAAAATTATATATTTGTGTAAAAGGTGTAAATACTGAGATGTGGTTTGATAGGGGAGAGTGGAAAAGGAAAACATGTTGTGTCGACCCTACTTAGCTGGGATAAGGGTAAGATGATGATGTGCATATTTTAAATATCTCACATCTTTTAAAATACCTACTGAAATAATATGCCGTATTCCACTACACTAAACATCACACCACACAACACATGTACGTCATCGTATAGCGCACACATTCAGCACATATGCTGACTCAGGGCCCATTTTCCACACACAATATACTTAATCGAAAATTTTATTTGTAAGTTTTATTTTTTTTTGTTCTTTTTATATTTATTTGTTTAGATTATATCTATGTATTAATTGTAGTAATAATTGAATTGTGTGAGGTAAATAAATGTGTATCTTTCTTTCTTTCTTAAAGATTCATTTCGATCTGGATTCAATTCTAAAAGAAAGTAGCAGATTTAATTGGACAAGAATTAATACAATATTACTTTAATAGATTCGTATATAACCCATTACTTTTTCGGGACTCGGGATATTCGGTGACAGTTCAAGCTGAGGTGCGCCGTGCGCCCTTGTGCTGGTTGCCTATATAAAATCGGGTGAGTGTCTTAAGCGCTCCTCTTAGAAGTCCGGTGAAACTGTAGAGGTTTTGCCAGGTCAACAGTGTAGTCAGCTCGAAAAAAAAACCTATTATTTTCTAATAATATATAAAAATAAATATAGTTCCTCTGGGCTATCCATAGGAGATAGATTTATACCAAAGCGGACTTTTATAGGCATTTTTAAGAGGTACGATCTTATGGCATATTACTTTGATATTTCTCGTAAGGTTTGGTCGGGTGTTTGCAATGTAACTCTCAATACAAAAAATAATTTTTATTACTAGATTAGAACTTATCGTTTTTTGTCTACTTTCTTCAAATATAATTCACATGCGACATACAAATGAATTACTGAGGAAAATAATCTCTATATAATAGTGAAGACCGTATCAAAATTCGATAGTTTAGAAAAACTAAGGATACACACATTATGATCAAAATAAAAATAGATTAGAATTCACCAAAGATACAGTTATAATAATATGTTTGTAATATGGTTAGGTTCGTTGGATAGTATCTCAAAATCGGTCGTAGAACTGGCACAATATCCGGTGTTATCACGTGATGCGCCAGATGGCTCGGCGTCGATTACACTGGACCGCTGCCACTGAATAGTATACTGTACCGAGATACAGTACGTGTATCATATTGAGTATGTTGATTCAAACTCTGGGAACGCAAAAAGTTTTGGATTCATTCAGAAACAGGTGCGGCGTGAAAATTTTGAAATCAAGTATAAAAGTGAGGTTCAAAACCCCGTTCACATTCAACATATCTGGAATTGAAGTTGGTATGAATGGTAAATACACATTTATTTGAAATTACGTATTTTTAGGAAGTAGTTTTTCTAATTCAGCAAATTTACCATAAATATTAAATGGAAATGTTTATTTATTATGTTATAAAAAAAAATTCATGTATAAAACCGCAAGTAAATATTTCAAAACAAAATTTTAGTAACATGAGTTACCATTATTTATTTTAGTACATGTATAATAAAACTGGAACTTTTAAAATTGGAGCTTCATTAGTCAACGAGAAAAGTAAGGTAAGAGACGCTTATTTGTGTCACACTTCATAGTCATATGAAATAGTGGCACGCTTAGCTTTATCGCGCGTCATAGTCACCTGCCATAGTGGTACGCTTAACTTTATTGCGCTTCACAGTTACCTGCCATAGTGGTACGCTTAACTTTATTGCATTTCACAGTTACCTGCCGTAGTATCAGGCTTAGTTTTATCGCTCTTCATAGTGACCTGCCATAGTGACACATTTAACTTTATCGCAATTCATAATCACCTGCCATAGTGGTACGTTTAGTTTTATCACGCTTCGGAGTTACCTGCCATAGTGGTTGGTACGCTTAGATTTATCTCGCTTCATTTGCAACTGCCATAGTGACACGCTTAGGCGTGTCTTTTTCTGAAATCAGCCGATGTATATCCAGTAATCAAGCGGGAAGTATCTGTACTCAACTGAATTGTTAAAACCATGCCCATGGTGATTAACCAATCGCAATGACTCTCTTTTGGGTTGTCACCTCTTGGGATAAACCAGTTTATTAATTAGTATTAGTTGCTGAGGTGCTTGTAGATAGAAACGAAAGTGGCAATTGCTGATGGATTGTAGTTTTTAATTGCATTATGCTTATCATAAGGCCCTATAGGACCGTCACTTTGGCGTGATATAAGAAAAAAATGTAAGGATCTATAATTTGTTTAGCTAAAATTATCAGCTTTTACTCGTAGGTCGTTTGCATAGAGTTTATATATCGGGGTATATATCTATATGTAGACGAATTGAAATACTACATTATAATAACTTTCTCCCTAGTAATAATATAAAGGAAATTTAATGAAAAATCAGTTCTAAAATCTAGGACCATAGGGCTAAATTACTTCACTTTATTTGGCCATGTATTGTAAATATATACACACAGAATTTGTGTTAAAGTTTGGTGTATTCACTCGATGGAGTTCCTATTATTCTACTATACAACACGCATACTGTGTTGGTATCTTCCAATCGTGTCATAGTGCATTTGTAACCTAAACTGTTCTATGAAATTTCATCGAAATATCGTGGATTGTCAGCATCGAAAATTTTTGCTTCTCTTTATTAGTTCTGTTACTTTGAAGTGGTTGTAACGAAAAATGTTTTATCATTGCGATGGAAGTTATTGAAGTACATCTCTGGTGGTATATTAATGCGTAACTGGCTTAGTAACACGCGGCCTGTAGGCGTCATTTTGTGTTCCGTGTTGACTGGGCTTAATTAACAAAAATGTTACCTCGTTCATTAAAATGGCTGAATATTTTCTTTATCAATGTTACGAAATGACCAAATTACCGTTCGAACATAACATTATTGCTATTTTTGTTAATTGTTTGATATTTATGATTGTTTCTCATTTCATTTTGTGTATACACCCAAAGGTATATTTTTTATATTAGATTATGTGGGCAAAATTTTAATTGACTATTTCTAATACACAGAAAAAAATGATCAAGAGACCGGTGGGAATGTTATTATCTGATTTGATCTGATTACCGAAATCAAACCAGATTTTAAGGGGATAGTATTAAGAGATATTATAATAAATGCTAGGGATCGACTAGTGGTCGAAATTCTGCCATGATTCATTAATTTATATGTTTCAATATTAAAGAATAAAAACCGATCGTTTTTCTTGATAACACGAAAGCACATCGGTCGATAGCCATTAAACAAAAAAAAAAAACTTTGCGTACATATGCGGAGGATGTGAAACTTCTTTGGCGTATATTTATTAAAATCTATAATAAAATTTTATTTTAAATGTAAGTAACACATTGAGTTCTGCGCATTTATATTCAGAGCTGTGAAAAAGTTTGTTCTATATAAATCATGTATACTAAATTAAAATACTAAAGTAAATTTGCTTGCTGTTGCTAATCGTCAACTATCGATTCAATTTATGATAGGATGTCAGTCGAAAGGATACCTATGGTTTCTTCAGTAAATATCACAAATGTAAAGGAGTTATAAGATACAAATATTAGGTATTGTGTATAAACTCAACTGAAAGAAAACTTTGTTCCGTACGTATTTTGTAATAACGTGTTACAGTAAACAGATATTTGTAGAATATTCTGGATTCAGGTGGCATGGAAATACTTTTACGGAGATCTAATTAATTACCTTTCTAAGGCATTATTTGATGAGAGGTTTCATGCTCTTTAGATTTATCTACAAAGATATTTGTGGACCCCTAAAGACACCAGGTAGTTTCTATTGTTCGTGAGCGCAATGCAGTCAAAATGCAGAGCTATTAAGTAAAATATGCTTCTACTTGAATTTACATAAAGTAGTACTTACTACATATAAAATTCAGTTTAAAATTTCCTCAACGCCAGAACAAAGAGCATGTAATAGTCATACCTCATCTCGCACCTGTCTACGTGCTTTCTGCACATTTCAACTATCGTATGAATACATACGGCTTTGAATTTGCTAAAATATGGTTATCTGTAATACGGAGTGTGCGTAGCGATGTCTGCGGTTTTGTGAACATCACATATTTGAATGTCTCGTATAGTCTTTATAACCTTCCTTCCATACACTAAGCCAAACTTTAACACACTGGTATTGAAAAATTCTATTTATATATATTTACAATACATGGTCAAATAAAGTGAAGTAATTTACCCCTATGGCCGCTAGATTGTAGAATTCATTTTTCATTAAATTTCCTTTATATTACTAGGGAGAAAGTTATTATAATGTAGTTTTTCAATTCGTCTACATATAAATATATACCCCGATATATTAACTCTATGCGAACTACCTACGAGTAAAAATTGATAATTTTGGCAAAACAAATTGTAGATCCTTACATTA
This sequence comes from Antheraea assamensis, assembly GCA_035772565.1. Lineage (NCBI taxonomy): Eukaryota > Metazoa > Arthropoda > Insecta > Lepidoptera > Saturniidae > Antheraea > Antheraea assamensis. The sequence goes on along the minus strand of JAQQSE010000022.1, from coordinate 779,766 downwards.
TTTTCTTATATCACGCCAGAGTGACGGCACTACTACTGTTACGGACAGCGAGCCATGTGCGGGACAATTAGTTTTATGTGCTAGTTTTACGAAATATCGGACGTTGATAATTTATTACGGCTAAGGTTTTTTTTTTATTAAATGAACTCGATTGAACCTAATAAAAAGATAAAAACAAACCCCAAACTAATAATTGTTTTCTATCTGCAATCAGTAATTGAATTTGAAAGTGCGACTATAAATATTAATTATTCATATTTCTCTCTCTACGTGAAATACATATATTTTCAATAATGAAATAAATGAAATACATATTTCTTGACAACTATTGAAATATTTGATATATTTTTACAGAAATAAAGATCATATTTTAGAAACTTTCGTAGAAATTGCTTTGTAAAGTTACCTACGTTGAATGTTGCTCGGAGGATGTATTAAGCACAAGTCTGTTTTTGGCGTACTATGTTTAATACAATAAATCCTGTTGTACGGTCCTTTCAAAACAGCGATTTACGACGTGCGTTGAAGTTAATCTAAGATTTGTTTTCAAATCAAATATAACTGCGACATTGTAACTCGCCTGATTTTGGATTTCTATTCCAGTTATATGGCTTTTAATATTGTAGTATTAGGTTTTATTACAAAGTCCCAAAGCATATTACCGACTTGCCAGATTATAAGTTTAAGTGCCATGTTAAGCGGGTTTTGGTGTCAAAGGGCTATTATAGAGTGGATCAATATGTGAACGATGGTGATGATTGGAATTGACTCCTCTCTGTGCATCCAATGAATTGTAAGGTATAACATATTTTAAATATGTAAGTGTGTGTTAAAAAGATAAACTCGATTGAGTTTCTTGGCGGTTTTTCTCGATGATGTTTTCCGAACTGGTGGTAAACTACCACTTCTGCTTAATAAAATAATTCATAATGATAACGGATAGATAACCTTAGGCGTCAGATCCTCAGTACGTGTACACGCTCGTGCGGTACACACGGGAATATGCATATATATATTACCTATGTATACAAGTTCGGTTTGCTTAGTCCGCAAGATTATTTGTCACTTTTCAAATCCGCGGTACTTGCAAGCTAGGCAACCTTGATCTAACTGTCATGCAGCAGAGTACTTTAAGCGGTCACCCAAAAAGCCAGGTGAATCTGTAAAGGACCGTCAAGCCAATAGCAAGAGTTCGGAAAAAAAATCATAATAGTAACTACACATGTGAGGGGTATAAAAAACCTTACCAACATTAAGTGTAATTGGGCAATCACAAAATTCGCAGTTATACGATACATGTATTATCGTATATTGCAATTCTATTGTACTTATTGTGCTCTGAAAATGTGAAACTACTGAACGATTTCACTGAGAATTGTCAGAGAGTCGCAGGTAAGTACACCCGTAGGACACAGAAGTGCTTCAAGGCACATTACAACTACAACTGACTCGTTCATTTCGATTTATAGCATTACCTTGGTGTAGAGAGCTATTATTTTTTACTATACTGATTTAATATATCTTAAATTCTTAGAAAACTAGTTATATTTGATTTATACATTTGTCTATTTATTTCAACATTTTACAATATTATGAATATTATATATAAAGCAGTACAGACTTGAATTACAACTATTGTTGTGTCGTCAAAGTAAAGTACTACCAAAGTCGACAAACTACATTGACATTCTTGTAGTCTTTAGGAATCTCATGAAAGTTGTGGACAAAAAGCAGAATTCGTTAAAACCACCACCAGATTCGGTGAATTAATATGCATTCTGCACGGTAAATAATATGTAAGTATATTAGGAATCGAAATGATGTAAGGGAAAAATTTACAAATACGAATGAATTAAATTATGATAGAATTTAAGAAAATGAGATAGAATGAGTTAAAGTGGTAAGGAGATAATTTATTTGGGAATATTCCAGAAAATTAAAAATTCTTGGAACAGCTACAGCGATGATGGCTCAGTTGGTAGTGTGTTTGGACACAGTGTCGAAGGTTCGAATCTTAACAACTGAGTCGGAGCTTTCGGCGAAGAAAAACATCCCAATGAAACCATAGCTTACATTGATACTTTATTATTTCTGGAAGATTTCACTTCTAACTTGTTTAAACTGGACACATATTTTTTTTGTTGCATCACGACAAAATGATGTCGTCGTAACTGATCCCAAGTACAGTGTGGTCCGACAAAAACAACGGCAATAACCAACAGTGAAGTAAAATATATCGATGAAACCAGAGGATAGTGGTAGGGTTTTTTCTTAGTCCGACTGGCTAGCTACCACCTCCAAGTTGCAAATCTGTCGTCAAACACCTGTTGGTGTGTTCCGGCAGCTGCACTTGTGAGCCAGTCTCCCTCTAGGTTTAGCATGACTACCATCCTAGACCATCATCATTTAACATCAGATGAGATTGTAGTCAAACGCTAACCTATAAAGTATATATATAAAAAAAACATATTTTATCTCAACATATTATTATGTCATCCTCACAAGAAAATAAGCACATTACAAATTTTACCGTTCGATATTAAATGACGTTATTGTTGAAGCTGGAAACACTCTAAACCTAGAGACAAATAGCTTTCAAGCACACCTCCCGGAATACACCTATAAGATGATTGACGAGACATTTTCAACTTAAGGGTGGTAGTTAGCCAAGGGGACATCACAAAAAAACCTATTAAGAACAAATTTTACTTTGATCTTGTGAAATATTTTACTCCGAAATCTTATTCGTCTCAAACGCTGAATTCTTCTTAATTAAGAACAGTTTGAATAAAATTATCGATTCATAATTGTATTCCATCTGCAGTGCACCGTAGAGTTTAATTTACCACTATCTTTTTCAATTTTAGTTCTTCCAATACCGACTCGAACGGTTCAGTTACAAACGTTTGTCGATAATTAGGGAATGTATATTCCGTTTTATTAAAACATCGACATGATGTCTGCACCAAATTTATTGTTACACTTAAGTTTATTTAAATATACAATTATAGTATACAATTTGATAATTTGCAACGAATCATGAGGAAAAATATAGGAGAAATTACTATTGTGCTAAAATATTCATGAATTTGATACTAAAGAAATAACGAGTTTATAAAATTAGAATATAATTTTGATTTCAGCTTTCGTACTTTATTTTATGCTGTGAGATTATTGCTTTTTTTGGTATGTATCATCTGAATTATTAGCTTCTGAAATTCCTCAATTCAACGATACAAATATGTTATATAAAGGAAACAAACAAACATCACACCTTTTGCATAAGTATATATATATTTTATTATCAGGGCAGGGCAACGTCCGTCGGGTCTGCTAGTATACTAAAAAAATAAAGATTTTGGTTAATATAATTATTACTAAGTCATTTAATGCTCTGGGTTGTCGTTCATTGTAGCACTCGAGTGACCTGTTCCAGTGTAATATCGTATTAATTAGCTACGTGAGTGCTAGGGTGGGTTCGTGACGTTGTTGGTAGCACGTAAATCGAAAAGCAGGTGTAACGACCCAAAGGTACGAATATTAAAGATTTACATTCACACTCAAATGTGTCTGTGTGTATACAGAAATAGTTTGTATGAACGAACGATTACAAAAAAATAAAATATTAACCATGTATAAACATGGAATATTCTCGAAGGAATTTTTAGTTGAAGTGCATTTTTGAAGTCATATTTCTTTTCGCGCGGTTGGGAAAAAATGATGAGAGTGAATTTCTTGCGATGCACTCGAATACCGACAACCAAAAGCGACACCATGAAGTTGGTTATTATCTGTCTGTCAAGTATTCGTGAGAACTGATAACTCTATATTCACGATAATTATTCAAATATATATGAATTTACAACACGTGTGTTATAATATCAATGGGATAAAAAAATATATTCATACATAAATATACATTTGTATTTATGTGTGATTGTAAATGATATATGGTGGTGAATGATAATTTATTGTGAGTATTCGTGATAAGTGTTTTTTATACTATTTTTTTTAAGTGGATTTACAGTTTCGAGGCTAAACTGTCGGTATATGTATTCTATTTATTAGTTTACATTATCAATTATTATTACATTATTAGTTGATAAATAGTTTTTTTCTACTTATTTTTGGTAGCTTACTTCATTTATTTATTAATTTACTTTACTAATAAATTAATTTATGAACTAATTTTAAAGCCTATTAAAGGTAATTCTATTTTTTTTTAATTTAAAACGTTATCAATTGCATTTAATGTCTATTGTAAGCTTAAATTATATAAAAAGTATATAACGCTATGCTATAAAAGTACACGAGTTCAATAATTAAAAAAAATTCATCGTTAATACAGCCTTCGGTCACGACTCAAAAGAAAAGAAATAAGTACTCGAGCATACCAAAAGGAATAACTGTGGAAACTCATTCAGTTTAGCGCGAGAGCTACGAGCGCGCGGTCTACTACGAATCGGCTACACGGCGCTACGGTACACTGTTCGCGTAGTCGCAACTTTTATCGGACGATATTCTCTTACTCGGTTAAGTGAATACCGTTATTTCTATTTATTAATTTGTACTTTAAAATTTAATTTACTAAATTACAATTAATCAAATTTCATAAAATATATCGAGTGACGTTAGAGTAGGCAGTGACTGTATTGTGAATACGGTAACCCACTTAAATGCTTCGTCATAAAGGGGAGGTAAGTAATGATTTTTCTACTCACATTTTTTTATATAATATAAAATTTTAATTTTAAAATGTGTTCGTGGTAATCTTCATTTTTTTATACTACGTTAAAGTAAAAGAGAATTGATGCGAGAAGTTTATCGCTACGTGTATGGTCGCGATTAAGTCAGATAGAGATGTATGCTCCCTTGTTTAATAGGTATGCACGAGGTGTCCCCGAAAAATGACACGCTTAGGAGCCTGTATGTATTACATCGAATGTATGGTCATCAGGACAGAGGTATAATCTACTTGTATGATGAACACCTGGTAAATTCATATAAGCAGAATTAAAACGACTATTGGCCATATCAGTAACTAAATGCAATTGTATGCTTACTGCCCACGTTTCTATGTATATAAACTGCTATGGTTTCGAATATTTTTATTACTTTTCAGTTCTATAAGTTGTATATAATAAAAATATAGTTCACAAATATTACTATATTATAAATGGGATTTGAATACTAAAACAACGTACAACTGAATGTAGCTACACATTTTCTTTGTAATCTATCGGCAGACAGTATTAAATCATGTCAATGTAGAAAAGTGGAACAAAACTCCATTCTTTTTCTGTTAGATTCATTATAATTGTCATATATCTCGAGAACTTTTTACTTTTTCTATTACCAGTAGATCTTCTATTTCATTTTTGCACTCCGGTGAAACTGTAGAGGCCTGTCTACTCAACCGTGTAGACAGTTCGAAAAAAAAAAAACTATTTAATCTATGGATGTTAGTACCTCGCTTATACTGTCCAAGTATTCGAATCAACGACACAATTTTAAACACTATATCGGCGACACTTTTCTTGGAGAACAGTTATTATATTTAATTTTTTTAACTCCTAATAACATACTTTAATACGAGTTGTATTTGGTCCATCTTACTCATCTTACTGGCATCCTTTTTCTAATATCTATACTTTGTTGTAATACAACAAGATAACATTATAAACCCTCTTCTATGAAGTGAAGAGAGAGTGAAATGTACATGTATAGTAAGAAATACACGCATGCCTAGTGATAGCTTATACCGCTATGAGATAGAAATGTTATAGTTAAAAATATTTTAATGTTAAACAATGTTCCGAGTCTATAAGAAAAATATTATTACTTCCATATAAATTATTATTAAATCCTCATATCATTTCCTTATCATATATTGGTAGTGGTAGAGCTACGCTGAAGCTATTGCTGGTTTCAGCATGAATGGGTCGGCTCGCCCGGGGTAGTACCCTCTCACAGAAAACCGACGTGAAGTAACAGTGCTCGCACTGTTGCGTTTCGTTCGGTCAGTGAGAGCGCCGGAGGCCCACTTATTTAAAAAAGGCCGGCAACGCACTTGCGACTCCCCTGGTGTTGCTAGTGTCTATGGACGGCGGTGATCACTTACCATCAGGTGACCCACCTGTTCGGTTGCCCCCTATAACATAAAAAAATATATATATATATATTAAATGTAATTTTTATGTGCAGACTACACGACCCAAATATTATCTAAAACTTGAACCAAGGCTAAAACTTAAGAAATGTTGGGATTAATAGATACCGTATTCGAAGCTATGAAATGAGCCTCATGAAATAATTAAATAGTGTAATATCTTTACAAAAAGGTATATATGTCTATACATATAACAAAATTTCAGTTTCCTTGAGATCTATTAACTTTAAAACTATTGAAAATATATACTGCAGATTTTTTGTAGATTGTTCTAGGTTACTTTCCTCTTGGATTCAATTGACCTTTTACCATTTCTTTAATACCCAACAACGCGGGCGGGAATCAGCTATTATACACATACATCAATTAAGTACATTAATGTGAACTTTACGTTGTATTGTTGTACGAGAAGGTCGCAACCACGTAAACTGACTCGCCGCTGGGTCCTTCAATAGATTCAATTCGGAGTCGTGACCAACCGAAGTGAAAACTGTGATACACAGCATACTTCAATATATTTTGTTAATCCAAAATTCACTTACCTTATAGCTTCGACGTTCCTGTTAATTCCAGTGGTCTATGTGTAGTTTAATAGCCGATTTAATTTATTTGAGTAATATAGCCAATGGAATTGTAGACTGTCCAAAACTATTATCTAAAGTTCATTTATGCGTGCCCGCAACTATATTAAGAAAAAAACTTGAATTATTACATGTGCCACTTGTAAGGACAACATACAGACAAAATGCATTTCTAATCCGTGCATGTAAATATTTTAATTCTTTAGGTAATAATGTAGATTTATTTTATATGAGTGCACCATGCCTTAGACAATGTTTGTCGAGAGACTTCTTTCATTAACTTCTAACCTTGTGCTTGTAATCATTATGCCTGTTATTGTTTATTAGTATTTATAGCTGTCTTTTTCTTTGTTTATTTATATTTTTATAAGTGAAAACTTGTAATTAGCCTTTAAATATGTTATTGTTTTGTTGTTTAATCAATGTTAGCTGTAAGTTTTCCTATATAAATAAAATAAAATAAAATAATTTTATGAAGGAGTGAGTATACAATTATTTAAATTTGGGACGTACATATATTTTGTATCATAAAACAAACAAGCTTATAAGATAATCATTAAAATAAGTAGTGATTGTAATGAACAAGTATTTAAAGCTCTGTTGTTTCCAGTATCTCTATTCATACATGAACACTCTTATGTTTACGTTATGTCGGATTCAATTATATCACAACATTCAGGTGGATTATTTATCTAAACTAGGTCAGCTTTGAGTTGTTAATTAGTCAGTATAAGGGCAGATCGATCTGCAATGTCGCTAGCACGTAAAAATAGTACGGTAAACATGACGTGGGTGACATAGTTTACGTTTTACAGATGGCGGCGTTTGTTAGAAATTATAGAAACAGATTATATAACCTCTTGATAGGTAACCTTCCTTTGTTTTTAACCTGTCTTCCTTCCCATACGGTTATATGAAAGCGACGATGAAAAGACTAATTGACTTATAAAACAATAATAGCCTTTGCAAGTTAATCAATTCGCCTTCCACAGTCGATATCATGAGCTTAAGTTCTTAGTCTATTGTCGCCAAACGTCTACCCGTACTCATCGAAATCGCTGTGATTTATTTATTTGAGAAACGTACTGACCGTTAAATTTACAACTAATGCCAAGCAAACAAACTGATAAACCGACAGTCTCTACACAAATTATGTCAATTAGATAAGGCAAATATTAAAATACTAGCATTCGCTCGTGACTTCCCTTGCCTTAATGTAATAAAAAGTTTCAATGCCTCGCCAAGAATATTTTTACTCTGGATAATAAGTACACCGTGTCCTTTTCTATATTCCTGACAATGTGTTCAGTTTTTGGCGGGATCTTAGTCTGTCATGTAGTGGTTTTTATATTTTATTCATAATCTTGTGTTATTAGACTCTATATTTTGTAATATTGGTGGTGTTTTACGTAATATAGTTCGGTTATTATGCACAAGTGAAGTGGATGGGAAATAATACCACGGAGCATGCATTCTGAGATGCCACCAAAACTCCATGGAAAGTTCTAACAAGGGAGCCACCATCTTGTTAGAACGTTAAAATTTTCACAAGACACTTACTTGGCAAAATCTTGTTACTTGACGCTGGCTAGTGCACAAACCGTGACGGAGCCAAAAAATAAAGAAGAAGAAGAATATGTATTTGCTATACGGAAATTAAACTGGAAATTTTATTCACAAAACTAACTTTACGATTCTTAATAATTCATTTTATTGCAAGTATACAATTTGTTATCTTATCAACAAGTACTTTAAATATGTTTTCATTTAACTAATGGCAATTAATCGTGAGGAGTAACTGAAGCTCTTACATTAAACAGCGGTCTTTCAACCCGAACTCAGACAAAACTGTATATTCCTTCTTTGATAACGTCCAATACGATCGATTTCTCTTTAATGAAATTCCATAGATTCCATGTTATATACCCTTGGAGAATTTTTCCAACAGAAAACGATTTTTTATTTTTAAGATTTCTCCTTAATTAAAATACTGTTAAGTTAACGAAATCACACCGAGATGGGATTTTTAACATGTCTGCTTTTTTCAGAGTACTTTAGTTTCTCATAAATAATGTAGACGAACATGATTATATAAAACGAATTTCGTTTGAAACATTAACAAAATACACTGAAATAAAACTTATTATTTATATTTTAAATTTCAGTCGGAAGATATCATTAAACTTATCTGGTATTTACTTATCATTAAGCTGTATTTTTTTAATAGTTCCAGACACAATGTTAAAAAAAAAATTACGTACTTATTCACAAACAAGAACCAAAACACTCCTACACTCGGCTTCTCGATGCTTTTTACAATAAACTACGAACAGACAGACAAGATGAATATTAGCTGGGAGCTCAAGCCTCAGGGATACATAGGAAGCTTTCGCTACAATTTCTCTAACATTGATATTCATTGTTTACAATTCAATGTTTCGCTAGTGTACTCGTATGTAGTACTGTTGCTAGTGTATCTGTCAAATAAAAGTGGTCAAATCATCATGGTGCCGGCGACTATTGTCGACAAATCTATCTCGGTCAACTTTTTATAAAGCTCAAATAGCGCTGGATTATGCGCATCTCTAGAATGGTTTCACAGAATACTTCCTCAATGATCTGAATAAGCTGAACCGACGGATTATCTGTATTGCGAATGATGCGAAGTACCTTAAACCGCTTCTATAAATTCAAAACATTATTGCCTCCGGATTATTCTACCGTGTGTATCACGCCATGTTATCTGAAGAGTTATTTGGTCTAACCTATTTTTCTTTCTGCTATAAAATCAGAATTATTCATGGGGTTGCTAAATAGCTTTAGTTTTACAGTTCAACTAGTTTGCAAGCTCATCACACTTTTACCGTATCTTGAAAATTTTGGGACCGTCTTCTGATTAGTGTTTTTTACTGGAGCACGGCACTGTCTCGTGGTAATTACAGTACAAACCACGTTGACCAATGAGAGACAAACTATCCACCGTTAGTCACCGCTGTAATGCCAGCCAGCGTAAATGTCCCATGAGGAACCCCATGTCATAAGAATGAGGGACATTGACATGAGCCAGGACATTATTCCACAGCTTCACAGTACGGCAAATATTAGATATTGCGAACGTTTGTCCAGATACAATTTATGTTAAAACTGTAAAAAAGAAGGTGTGACCCACTTTTCGTACGACATCGAGTCTTGTAGTGTTAACGTACTTAGGAACACCAATATAACAGTGAATTTACTATAGTCGTATGAAACTCACATTTTAAGGTTGAATAAGGAGTTAAAATATTTAGACAAATAAGTAATTTCACAAGCCCAATGGTCTCCAAGATGTTACCAATGGAAAATCCTATCGATCATGAGGCTAGTTTAAAAATAAATAATAAAATTTCTAAAAAGAATTTCACTTATTTATTCTATTGACGCCATTTTGCTAGAATGCACTTAAACATATACAGTAAAAATATGATAAAATAAACGTCGATAAACGTTCCATTTCCGAAGAATGTTATAAAACTGTAGCCTACATGTGCAGTGCTCGCTCGGCGTAAGTGGTTGCGACGGCACACTTTTATCACAAATCAAGGGAGACGTCTCGACAATGCGAGTAGAAATGCGCCCTGGACCATAACCGGGTTCTACTACTTGAATACAAAGCGTTGAATATATTGATAACTCTATTTTACATTGTCGTGTAATCATTTCGTTTTATTTGTTTGTATTCTCTACTCTAATTTTCAAGTACGAAATTTGAGTTCTAACTATATTCTAAATTGGGACATATTTTATTTCAGACAACGTCACGTACTCCATATTCGCCCTGTATTTTAGGAATCGATTGTCTCGGATGCGGTAATTGGAATAGCGGAACACTTAACAAATATCTTTAACTTTATGGAACCCTAAATTCAATGATTAAGAACAAGATACAGTAGAATATGTAAGAGGCAGGAAAGTTTTTATTAGAATTATATGTTACTAAAAAATAATATTTGTAACAGTGACATTATTTAACAGTCCAAATAATTTCATTCGTTCGATTTACAAATACATAACTGTGTTTTATCATTTCGTATACTAATATTTAGCTCTTTAGCCTTTTTTCAAATTTAATTTATTATACTAATTAGTAATAATGATAAAATACCTAACGGCTGCCAATCAGTTTCAGGTACAATTAGAAAAGTGATTTTAATCAAGGAACTAGATTGACGCTGTGTCTGTTACTACTGAGCTATTATGGCTTCAAATATAATTATTTCATTAAATTAACTTCGTAAACATTTTACGCTAAAGTAAATTTTATAAATTGTGTTTTATATGGAAGTATTACGAATTTTTGTAACAGGTATTTTCTTCTTCCAAAGAGCATTTTATGAATGCTCGTTATATAGTTATAGCCCGTACTATTGTTTGCTTACAACAGTCGAAGTGACATGATTTCAATGTGTGCATTTTTTCCCACAGTTCGATGACTCATCTATTGTTTATTTGTAGCAATAAGTTTGAGGGGATGTTTGAAGTGAATTCTAGAATGTTCCAGAGATATCTTGAGCGTTTGGGTGACCTGTATTTTTATACAAGTTGTAACATTATAATATAGCAATATGTTCACCTAATTCATGTTAATTATTTTAACAATTATATTATTCTTCATACAAATAAAATATCAGTGGTTATGTAAAGTGTAGTCCTTTGTGTTATATGATTAGTCTCAAAGCTATTGATTCTATATCAGAGGGTTCCGCCTAAATTGAGAGGTGAAAATAAATAAGCTAGAGGAGATTCAGTGTGTTTTTTATAGAGGTACCCCTATTTTTCAATTGTCTATTGTTGTATTTTATTTTGTTACTATGCTTTTATTAAAAATTATTGGATTCGGGGTCACGATGAGAAGGTTATCTAGCAACACTGCTCATAACGTAGTATTATGTAGAGTGAAATTTATTATTCGTACTTTTTACCAATACAAGATACATATTTTCTTTGTTATATGTTTTACTGGATTTCATTCACTGGTTGATTTATATTCCGATACTGCTTCACCGTGGCAGTACTTCTTATATAAATATTTAAATAATGTTTCCGTTACAATCGAGGAAGAAATACAAGTAACATTTATTCCTATACAATACCAGGAACGTCTTTAATATTTCCAAAGTCTAATATTAATATTAAATATCTTATATATTTATTTTTAAAAAGAAATACGATGCAATAAAAATAATATTATATTTCGGTTTCGCACGTGTTAATGCAAACTTGGTTTATCCTGCTCCAAGAGAGCTTTTTGAATTGAAAACTGATTTGAAACGAAAGAGTGACATTAAAAAGAGATAAACATATACATTTATGGAGATGCAATACACTGTACAGTGTTTCTTATATTTGCGGTCTTGTCATTGTGTATCTCACTACCTAATGCTTTCTCTGGGCTGAGCGTTGTATGTGTGAAGGTTTGTCATGTGTAGTGGTGCGTGTTGTATGGTTCACGTGTATAGCTTCAAGGAATATTTGTCATTTTTCGAAATTCTCACTTCAAACGTGTGTGATTTGTACAAATGATTTTTTTTTACTGGGTGATAATTTCATGACTTTTGATTGAGTAGTTAAGGCGTGAAAGCGTAACAAACAAACATACTCAAATTTCCGTTTTTAATATTAATTAGAATTAGATATAAGCTGTTTAAAATTGTAAACGTAAAACAGAAACTTCTTAAAAATATATTGCTTACTATCTACTATAAATATTCAAGCTCCGAGTTATATGTCTCTCCTTAGATTCAAGCACTGTAAGTACTAATGTCTCTATATTGTTGAATATTCCTGATTATACTGCGTTGTTTGGGATCGTTTCGGTTCAGTCGCTGAAAACACCAATTTTATAGTAATTAACTTTGTTTGTACGCTACAGAGCGGCACAATGTTTAAGATAATTATGCTCCATTCGTGTTTCGGTTTATTTCATATTGAGGGTGCTTCAAAGGCTCTTGAGATTTGTTGTTTGTCTTTTTATTATTGTTCTCCGAAACGTTATTCTGTATTTGACAAGTAAAATATTAAACAATGGTTACCAGATTTAACAATTTAAATTAATACAAAAAGACGAATTATTAAATATTAATTTTGGTAGTAAATTGTTAGAGTTCTATATCTTTCTGTTTACACATGTAAGCAGTTATGCTATGGTCTTTTTGTTACATGAAACTAATAGGGTAATATATTAACGGTATGAATCAAATTAAATCTATTGTCTTTTATTTGATTGTGGAAGAGGTGTCTATTAAAGAAATCTTAATTTTTGAAATGAACGTTTTGTTGCTCGCGACTAAAGAACTATTCTAGAAGATGTATAAACCTTAGTATATTGTATTGAAATAAGAACCGACTATGGGTTAGATGTTTAGAGCGTGATAAAATATTTTTGGAACACCTTATTTAATAGTGTTTAAAAGTAGAACATTTTATACTTACCGTTTGACACAACGTGGCGTTAAAGTGGGGTTGTACTGGTCGTCATAGAACGCGTAATTGGCATGTAACGGACGCGGTAGTACAACAGCCTTTTAGAAGTTTAAAGAGGAATTTGCTTAATAAGTGTAGAGTTTCGAAGTTTCCTCGCAGAACAATTTAGTTGCATTCCACAATTTTATATCGTAAAACAATGTAAAGCAAAACATTTCAGAGTTAACCACGCCTTATAATCTATGTTAAAAAAGCTATTTTCATGAGGTCGAAGTCGGGGTAACAGCCAGTACTTACTTCCTTACTAATAATATCGTTAATGTGAGTATGTCTGTTTGTTTGTTACGCTTTAACTTCTTAACTACTCAACTGATTATCATGAAATTTTGTAACACATTTTCAGGGGTACAAAAAAGGACAGACGGTATCTTCCAACCAGAAATATAATACTATGCTCGAGAAATAGGTTAAAACTACATTAACTCGAGCGAAACCGGGAGCTCACAGTTAGTTTATAACAAAATAAGCTGTAAAGTTAGGAAAGTCCTTCCCTCTTCATAACTTTTAAAGTGCAACGTTTTTTTACATTGCCTCATTTTTTTTCGTCCATCTATCGCATGTCGCATTACACCCGATCGCGACGTAAGTCAGTATGGCTAATACGACCACGCCGATAGCTCGATTCAAAATGATTCAATGATTTGAATAAACATTGTGCTCAGTTTTTAAACAGATTAAAAAAAAACGATTTTAATACCCTAACTCGAATATTTTTTCGTAAACTTTCAATTAAATAAATGTCTGTGATTCAAAAAAATGTTTCACTTGTATCGTGGTTTCATAAAACAACACAATTTTTTTATGAATGATATTCGTTAAATAAGTTTTGTAATTTTCATTGGTGTATATATAAAACACAATTTACACAAATATTATATACGTTATTCGAATCCTGAAATGTAAATATTTACTTAAAGACTTCGCTGAAATGAACACGTATCGTTGCTCACATGTTATCTTAGTGCGGAATAGGACAGGCTCAACCGCAGCTATCAACGGCACGAGTTGAAAGCGCGCCTTTAGTTTGTTCGAAACATGGTATCGAGTGTGAGGGCGAAATTGGAACAACGTCACTTGCAACGGTATCGTGTATTGAGTTTTTTCTAGAACAATTATAGAGGAATAAGTCGTTTGTTATTTACGTTAATCGGAGTTGAAGCGTTGTTCGGTTTCTTAAGTAACATTATCGGGTTCATTTGTTTTCATGGTGATAGGGTTTTTTCTAAGTCCGCCTGGCGTGCTGTGCACCTGTTGATGTGTACTGGCAGGTCGCCTTTATAATTATCATGGTCATGGTCACAATATTATAGAACAAAGTTGAATGTACAAGCAGAAGTATGGATTTCTTGACATAGATTAGCAATCGCCTGCGTCTTTATCTGTGTTAAATTACAATATAAAACTTAAACTTACGTGATGATAGTTCAAATGATGTTGCAGTTTTTACACATATATTGATTGTCAGTGAGATCAGTGGTACGGAATCATTCAAAATCATCAATCAACATTTATAAAAGCTAAAGTTTAGTACGCTTACGTATTAAAAACGGAGATTATAAACAACGAGAGATAGTACACGAGAAAGTAGATAGACTTTGCTTAGTTATGTCGTGACGTTAGTTGAGAGCGCGCTTCTAGTTTGTTCTAAACAATGTGTGTTTGAAACTATCGGTATCGTCTCATCGAACTTTCTGGAATAGACCACACTAGAATGTGTAGGTAATAATTATTAAATTTCTTTATTTAACATTCATATGGATTACTTAATAGTATTTAGAAAACAATAAAAAAAAAGATAACAATACAAAAAATATTAACTAAACACAATTTATTGTTCATAATTTTATAAATAAATTAGTTAAATTTAATATCCATAGAATAATTATAGTAATTTGTAAATTACTTGTGGGTATTCGGTGGAACACGCCTCTTATCAGAAGTTATACTAAATTGAATAAAAAGCAAAATTAATGGAAATTAACATTACAAATAAATAAATATAATTTTTAATACATTAAGATTTTGTAAAGTACTAAACATAAAAAATAATCTTTTTTCTTTGTATATCGAAAACTGTGCACGTATTTCTAAACTCTTAGTCTGTTTTAAAATATTTTTACAATCTAAAACGAAAAACGTATGATCATAAACAATATATATATGCAGTTAGCATTACTAGTTTATTTAACAACTTTATTGCAACAGAAATTCTATGAACCGAGTTATGTGATATTTCTATGTTCTGCGTGCGCGCCCAATGTTTTTGTTTCGGGTCTTACAAAAACATTTTATTTCCTAGAAAACGAAACAATGTTCTTCTATTTTACCAAAAGGTATTTTAAAGGAAGACTACAGGTTATTGAAGCTAATATACCTGTTTATAGTTCCCGCATATTTTTATATTTACCTTCGATCAGATGGTCGCATTCGACTGTGTTATTATGGTGACTATAAAACTTTATGAGACTTCCTTGGGAGTAGCTCGTTTTAATGCGTTATAGTTTATTACGTGTAAGTTGAGTATACAGCTACGAATTGGCTGTTCCCGGCATTTGCAGGTCTGCATGGCGACGGTGACAATCATTGAACGCTGCTCTCTCTGTTACCACCATTGTTATTTTCGGAGTGGACTGTATCAAGTTAAGAGATAGATGTACGTTGTATGAAAATATACATAAATGATGATAGTTTTTTCAGTATTTATTTTCAGTTAAGTATTTACTTTAAATCGTGACCTGACTTCAATTGATATCGTTAGTAATTATAAGGACATGTACATTATAAAATAAATGAGCTAAGTTGGTTATTGATTATGAGGTTGAATTGCAGCGCGGACCAAAAATGTAATGATCACGTGCTTCACATATTTTTCAAAGTAATTGCCAAGAAAATAATAAAATTATAAAAAAAATGGCGCTCGGTTTTTTTTTTTGCGTAACTTGCCTTTGTATTGAAAACACGCAGGCAGGTGAAAAGACAGGCAAAGACGAAGCTGCTAAACGGATTAATATAAGAAATAGGTGAATACTTTTATAAATATCAAACATTTATGTAAATTGCCTGATAAAGAAAAATAATATAACTTTAATATCATAACGTTAATAAATCCTATGTTCAATTAGTATAGGTTAATTTATGTATTCAAAAACATAGCTGATAATTTTATCGACATAAAAACTCTGCTGACATTTACAAAAAAAACTGTTCTAAAGTAAAAAAAAAAACCACGCCTAATATATGCATTATATATAAAACATGCATTATGAACCAAAAAAGCTGTGTATTAAAACTCATTTTAGAAACACGTCTGTCGAGAATGTTATTATTTAAATTCTTCTATATTCTTCACGAGACATTTTTCATGGACGCTCGGCATAATGTATGATCGATATAGGGGCCATACGCCAAACTCTTGGCTCGTTGATCGCGTGTCGCTGAATAATATTAATGGATTCTAAATTGCCTTTAAACACACTTCCGGTATGCGGCACATGTGTCAATGGTTATCACTTTAGGCAGTGGAATATATAATACCATATCAGATTACGTCATAAAGATACGGCAAATAAAAATAATGTTATTATACCTAAGTGATTCAAAAGACCACCAAATTGAACGTTGAACAGTATACTTTGAATAATTATTGCTATATACAGAAATAGTTCGGCATTGACAAAATATGAAACAATAAATATAGTCACAAAGTTGATAGAAAATAAGTAAAGACGTTAATAACAAAATTTAATAGTTAATATTCTATAATAATTAATATAAAAATAGTAAGTTGTATGTTATAATAAAGAAGCATAGACTAACCTAACCTCACGCTCAATAGCTTGTAGAATACGGCAAAAATAGTAACGAAGTATCATAGTGAACAGTGGCGGATTTGCAGTCGTAGCCGCCCTAGGCCCCTGGCCATGTAGTAAGTACCAGCCTCCCCACCATAATGTGCGCGAGCCTTTAGAATATTTACGTACTTTGCCTCCTCTCCCCCCCTCTCTCCTGGGCCTTAGGGCAAATCCGCCACTGACAGTAAACATGCGAGAAGTTATAGCTCGAATGAAGATGATTCTAGAAAATAATTACCATTATATAAGTACCTGGAGTGAAATAAAGGCTTTGCCATGATGCAACATGTCATCTATTATTTCTTCATGTGAATCATAAATATGAAATGAAAGTTTTAAATGAAACTATCTATATATGTATAAATAGGCGAAGATAAGAAGTTCAGTACCTCTTATCTTCTCACTATCACACTGATCTTCTTTTCTTTACTGACTGTTGATGAGTTTTACTGTTATCAATAAAAAATCAAAATTGGAAACGATTTTTTTAAACCATCAACAGATCTAAACATATATCTATAAGTATCTATTTATTATACATCACGATCCTCATGTCTATAAATCTATAATATTTTTTTTTTTTTTTTTTATATTATAGGGGGCAAACGAACAGGTGGGTCACCTGATGGTAAGTGATCACCGCCGTCCATAGACACTAGCAACACCAGATGAGTCGCAAGTGCGTTGCCGGCCTTTTAATATATGTGGGCCTCCGGTGCTCTCACTGACCGAACGAAACGCAACAGTGCGGGCGCACTGTTACTTCACGTCGGCTTTCTGTGAGAGGGTGGTACTACCCCGAGCGAGCCGACCCATTCATTCTGAAACCAGTAATAGTCTCAGCGTAGCTCTACCACCTAGAACCACTTTACACTTTATCGTAATAAAGCCTCGATAATATTGAAAAATAATCAAGTTATGGTTGCATTTCAATTACAGAGTGACCCACTAGTCTTTATATATAAAAAGGCAAGGATAAAAGAGTAGTAAGTAGTAAGTACCTTTATTACCTCTGTTTCTCAACAGACTTTATTTTTTGTTTTGTAGCTATTGACGAGCTTTAGTATCATCGATATTGGAAACAGTTACTCCGGTTTCAGTATAATCGACTATGTTCTATGTATTACAATACATTTAAAATGCATAATGAGGTATCTGCACACGTTCTCGTCTGACGTACAAATAACAAACAAAAAAAAATAGACGTGCAATAATTGGCATGATGACTGATTTTCAATTATTGTCCTATAATACTCTAGAATATATACTATATTCAAAAAACATAATATTTTTGGAGAAAACAAAGATTTTTTACAAAATAAACGCAAATGTAATTTTAAATTTAAAATGAGTGCCAAAACGCTTGCCCGTGTCATGGCGTCTGTTTATGACGTCATGATATTGACAATATAAACAGCGAGCACATAACGAGTGAACTACAGAGTACTTTATGTCATAGATTAGATCTTAACGTGAACAAAGCAACAAATTAGTTATTTTGCGTTGTAAATATGAATGATACAGTGTATAATATATATATAATAAAAATATCAACAGCCCTAGTACAAAATGACGTTTGCTGAAGCGTGACGTCATTCGCTCTGATTGGTGTTCAACATAAGGTGGACGATTGCTGTATTTTATAGTTTTATTTTATTAAATAAATTATCAATCTCAACCTGAATACAAAAATAAATACATTTTTCCTAACCTATTCATACGGGTAAACAGATTATTTTTGTAATTCATGATTACTGTCATCATGCCAATTATAAACGTATTCTTTGGCAATATATAATAATAATCAAATTTCAAAAAGTAATGACTGTAGATTATTCCATTAGCACAAAGCAGTGTTGGATTGCAATGCGGTAATTACCATCTCAATTTATATGGACAATGTATTCATGAAATCTTCCGACGCATTACACACTGTTGACATTATACTATAGCTTATTTAATACTAGCGGCCCGCTCCGGCTTCGCACGGGTATAAAATATACAGCCTATTTCATTCACTGAAAAAATGACTAAAATCGAACCAGTAGTTTTGATTTATTCATTACTGCCCGTGGCCCGCACGCGTTAAATTTGGAGTAACCTCAAAAATAACAGTATTTCTCCACTATTTAATTTATGTTATTATACATATAAACCTTTCTCTTCAATCACTCTATCTATTAAAAAAAAACCGTATCAAAATCTGTTGTGTAGTTTTAAAGATTTAAGCATACATAGGGATATAGGGACAGAGAAAGCGACTTTTTTTTATACTATGTAGTGATTTACTATGTAGATGACGTCTAATATACGATATAATATGTCGAGAAATCGTGGTATTATATTATAATTGCGAAATTTGCGATAAGACGAAAATGCGAACGTCAGTTTATGCGAAACTATAGAAATGATTATGATTATTAAAAAGAAAATTTGTTGAAATAGTGAATCAACAAGTTAGTTAACAAAAGGTGAGATCAGAGAATTTAAAATACCCCATTATATAAAAAAACTAGTGGAGACGCAAGTAAGCCAAATAACTGCGAGTATATCACCACAGTGGTGAGGGGAAATATCAATGGCGGGTTGCCCTAAGGCCCAGGAGGCCCGTGCCTAGGGCGGCCAGATATTAAAAATTCACTCATGATAACAAGAAATAGAAAAGGCAAGAAAAGGGGTGGCTGGTATTTACTACATGGTTTGGGCCCAGGGCGGCCAAGACTGCAAATCTGCCATTGGCAAATATGAAGGTGGGGTACTAGGATATCGTGAACTGACCTGGTGTTCTTCTGCTGCGTATTTAGCACCACTTCTTCACTTGCACTTTCAGATGCAAACACTTTCATGATCCATACCTACAAGGTCGCGGTAAACTTTGTCACTAACATAAGATCGTGACAAAAGTCTAGTATTCTGTAACTCGCGTTACTCCACAACGCGGAATGTGGGAAGCGAAATATTATAAGAATATATCTTGTATTGTATTAGTTGTAGTGGCTTAGTAATATGAAATGGGAAGAGGTTAACTGTTACGTAGGCGCTAGAGACGTTACGAGAAGGAAATGGCGACCAATTACTGCACGGCTGGAAATGAGTTAGGCGTTGCAAATTAAACTAGATGGCGTTACCAATTAGCTTTTGCTCTTGGCTTCACTATTGTTGCACGAGTAATACATTTTTTCTGGACGAGAGGTACTCTATGTACTGTGCTGTACCCACGAGGACGTGAATACAAAATATAATGATCATCGACTGACTAATTAAGGCATGAAGGCGTAACAAATATACATAAATGGTTCGGGATCGCTTGTCATACATAAAATTGAAAATCGAGTATATGTAGGTTGGTAGGGTTAAACGACTACATTATTTACCAATAATCCCAAATAGTATTAGGGTTTCAAGTAATCAATGATAGTAATTGATGTAATCATCTTAGCACACAATGGATAATGTATTGAAATTACAGATGGATTTGCATTATCACGCGTTAGGGCTTAAGGTGTTATAGTTATGGAATAATTCAGTGAGCCGCTGATGGAATAATCGATTAATGGTCTCAAGAATACACAGTTGTAATTTTCGTTACTTTATCCTGGAGTCTTAAATGGATATCACGCTATATACATTAAATAAGTAATCAAATACTTTTTTAATAATCGAAATAAGAGTACATAAGCAGCATGTATGACTATATATTATAAAACAAAGTTGTCCGCCGCGTCTGTCTGTCTGTTCGTGATAAACTCAAAAACTACGAAACGCATTTTAATGCAGGCTTCCCCAATAAATAGAGTAACACATGAGGAAGATTTAGGTATATAATTTGTCAAGCTGTTGTGTAAATTAGTTGAAAAATAACGATAATTGTTGGAAGTGTTGAAATAGTAGCCGCCCGGGACCTTTCACAGAAAACGCTGCCTAATTCTTTTGAGATATAACAAAACAATGCATAGCGAGATATTTCTCTTTTATAGATCTACAAAAAACTCTGCGAAGGCATATACCTATCGTTTAAGGATAGCTTACTATACCAATCTATCTTCTAAAAAAATGGGCACATACAATGAAGTAATTGGAAGGCTATTTAGACGGATACAGTATTAATCCTTATCAAATTAAATACATTAGTTTTACCTTAAGCATTTAATGCACATAAATATATTTTTTATTATTAGGGCATGATAACGTCCGCTGGGCCTACTGGTGTACTAATAAATTGTATAAACATCTAAGATAATTATTGTAGTATTTCTATACAGAAACTTCTGTCTGTCTGTTTATGTTTGAACATCTGCTAAAGATTTTCACATGACTCTTTTAAAATTGCGCATTCTCTCTCTGTTTAAGTATGTTTTATAACATTAGGTGGAAGACATGGAACTACTTACTCTGTCGAAAACGTGTAATAATTGTTGATTAAAAAAGTTATTGAAAAACAATTAGATATGAGCTGTGGGTAATGTCTATAATTCTTATAGAATAATTTTCTCATTAATAGAGGGAGAATAAATCAGTTTTTTTTATGAAATTATAAGAGATAAAAAATCTAAATGGACTTTTCATTTGGTTATCGATTCTTGTTAAAGATATCGGAAGATAAAATTATACAAGCGTATAATAATAAAAACATTAAGCTTTGTTGAGTCTTTACGAATACAATCGTTCAGTTCAAAGAATCTTATCTTTTCACATAAAAATATACTTTGCATTTCTTAACAGGAAATAATTTAAAACCGAAACTCGTATTTTTTATAAAATTGACTTCAAAATTTATTTCTAAAGTCATATAAAATTTTAAAACTTTTGTATTATCTGAAAATGTTAATATATTTACTAGAATTTATGAGATGTTCAGCACAGGGTAAGAACTTAATAAGTAAATAAGTTGGCATGAAATGACTGCCATTACATTCTGTTGTGTCATCATCCAAACCATTAAATACTTCCGAGAATCGCTTAGAATAGATGTTAAAAAAAAAACTAGCAGGGTCGGCGGACATTGTCCTGCCCTGATAATAAAAAAAAATACTTATGTGAATGTAACGCTTAAAGCGGCTCGACTTTTCCGATTCTTTCAACAATTATCATTATATTTTAACCAATTTACAAAAACACATTGACAAATTATACGCCTAAACCTTCCCCGTGAATTACTCTATCTATTGGTGAAGACCGCATTACAATCCGTTCAGTAGTTATTGAGTCTATCGCGAACATGCAGATAGACAGACAAACGCGGGGGGCGACTTTGTTTTATAATATGTAGTGATACAGAGTCACCTCTGTGACATACAAAATCAATCTAAAAATGTTAAACGCGCCATGAAGAACCATTAAGCTATATCGAATTATGTACATAGTTTAGTCGTTGTACTCAAATATATTAGTCATGTACGGGATTTAATTTAGTACAATTGTTAATAATTCTATATTGTTACCAATTAATATGGGGATGAAAAAATCTTAGGCAAAATTAAGCCATATAATTGAAAAAAAATTCGTTAAAAAATAATACCTTTATAAACATTTTCCAGTTGCAAGCGATGACGCTAATTAGTACCGCCCTCAGACTCCATACCGATCGACGTAATTTCGAATTCGTATAAAGACATGGATGGCGCTTCTCATGACGTACAATATCGTGATGAAACCATAGCGTGGTGTAAGATCTTTCTTTTAGCTCGTCTGGCTAATTGCGACCCTTAAGTGAAGATCTGTTGCCAACAACTTATAAGGTGCGTTTCGGCAGCGGCACTTGAGAGCCATTTTTACTCTTTGAGATTTAGCTTGTTTCCCATCTTTGATCACGTATTCATTTAAAGTTATTTAAGATTGTGGTCAAATTCTAAAACTAATAAAGTAAAAATAGTAGCAGAGACGCGGACATAACTAGCTAGTATTGTGTAATTGAAATAAGTAGCCTACTTACAAATGTTGTATACATCTAATAATATTATTGAATTTCAAAATTTTACTATAATAAACTGTCAATCATTTATTAGCGCCTATTATATTTTAAATGAGTTTGACCGCTATCCAAACACCGTTCAATTTATATTGTTATTACTCATAATAATACATTTAGAGAGATTTTGTATAAACAGTTCAGTTCGAAACTAAATTGGGTTGATTTGATTCAATAACAACCTTATAATTGAATTTGTCTATCGGAACAAACTTTAAGTGCCGCCTAAATTGTTGCACGTATATTAGATTCGCTTCGGAAATATTTCTAACTACAATTTACAAAATTGTCGGTACGCACCCGTACGCTCATTTAAAAAAGTTTAGTAATAGTTGTCCAACACAACAAGATTATTGAAGTGAAATTCTTTAAGCGCGGTGCGATATATTCTGTTGTATTAGAGGTGTTTGTATGGACCTTTCTACTTTATCAAAGGCAAATAAAACATTGGTTTAATATCTATAAAGGGGATAGAGGTATACTATAATTAGAAAAAAAAAAAACTTTACATTTGATAATTCATAAAAACATTTCATATTTAATTAGTTTACTTATAAGGGTACAAACTGTGTAGCCTTTCACTTCCTTAAAAATATGTATTTATGTTAAACTAGCGGCCCGATCCGGCTTCGCAGGGGTATAAAATATATAGCCTATGTTATTCACTGAAAAAATGATTAAAATCGATCCAGTAGTTTGATTTATTCATTACTGCCCGTGGGCCGCACGCGTTAAATTTAGAGTAACCTCAAAAATAACAGTATTTCTCCACTATTTAATTTATGTTATTATACATATAAACCTTCCTCTTTAATCACTCTAACTATTAAAAAAGCATCAAAATCCGTTGCGTAGTTTTAAAGATACATAGGGATATGCATACATAGGGATATAGGGACAGAGAAAGCGACTTTGTTTTATACTATGTAGTGAAGACGGTAGCAATAATAAAGCTTCCCGCGATATTGTTCTGATACTGGATTCTTCTGAACTTAAATTGTTTGGTTACACGTCTCATATACCCGAAAATATACACTTGAGTTGTATTTAGTAAATTACTCAATATTGAGATATTATATTTGCACTCACAATCATAATAATGGAGTTTTGCAAAACCAGAACAGAGGAATTGTAAAGTTTACAATTTACAACAGCGACTTGGAATATAAATGATAGTATTGAAAAGGTACTTGTTAATAAAATATTACAAACTTTTTATAAAATACTAGGAACTGCCCGCGACCTCGTCCTCGTCGAATTATAATAAAAAAAATAATAACAACTGTATACAGCCTAGCGCTATCTAGGGCCGTATTATAAAAAAAAAAACCTTATCTATAAAAACAATATTTAGAAGTAACAATATTCGGTTGTTACCTAAATTAACTAACATTTCAATTACACATTTTAATAAACAGTTTAAAATAATTATACAATTCAAAATACCAATAGATAAACCTTTTTCGACAATTTTATCCGAAAGGATTAAAATTCGACATGATTTTAAAAGAAAATAAAAATAAATTAAAATCAAATGTAATTGTTACAAACGAAAAATTGCCGTGATATTAATAAGAGAAATTATTAATTAATTCAGTTTATCTACAGTAATTTATGAAAAATATCATGTCTCTCCAACACGTTAGCATATATGAGAGCTCTAATCAAAACGTTGTTAACTAACCGAACTTAGCGAGAATGTCTCAAACAATCACATTTATCTGTAAAAAGTGTAATAGAATTTTATAAGAAATGAATACGTATAAACGGAACGTTCTAACGAACAAGATTAGAGACGTGGTACGTGACTTTGGCCTTTTGTAAATCTAATTGTGACTCCACGTGCCTACGGCGTTCATACGGTCTCTATATTATCTCTCTATAAACTAGCTTTTGCCCACGGTTATGCTCGCGATAGATTTAGATATTACCTATCCCTCTGAAACAGTACTTTTTCTGAATAGAAGAAGGTGTGGTGTACCTTCTATTCTGTGTTCTTTTTTGTACCTAGACACACAGTGGTGGGCTGTTTTTTTACCCTTTTCGGACTGAAATAGGTCACACAACACAGTAGTCAGATAACAAATACACATATACATTCGTGAAACATGCATGGTCACACATGCATTTTTCACGAATTCATATATGTGTATGAAATGGATAGACAGCTTAGCTAGCTTAGTTAGGTCGGGAAATTCGGCGACAGCTCAAGCCGAGGTGCACCGAGTGCCCTTGAGGTGATCGCCTAAAACAAATCGGGTGAGTGCCCTAAGCGCTCCCCTTAGTAGTCCGGTGAAACTGTGAAGGCCTTATTGGCTGGCAGTGTAGGTCAGTTCGAAAAAAAAAAGGTTCTTTTCTGTATTCCGAACAAATTGTATGCAATATTAGTTAGGTTTACAATTAAGTACAGATATAAGGAACTTAGGTAGTCCTAGCATTGAGGGTCTATGTAATCAATCGATCTATTTTTTTTTGGCATTTTGACATTTAAAATCTATCGACGATGAAGAAGCTTCCTAAGTCTCGTGATTATTAAATCTTCAAATAATAGGGGATCCCAAGAAAGGATTTTAAGGTTATTTTTTTTATATTATAGGGGGCAAACGAACAGGTGGGTCATCTGATGATAAGTAATCACCGCCGTCCATAGACATTAGCAACACCAGGGGAGTCGCAAGTGCGTTGCCGGCCTTTTACTATATGTGGGCCTCCGGCGCTCTCACTGGCCGAACGAAACGCAACAGTGCTTGCACTGTTACTTCACGTCGGTTTTCTGTGAGAGGGTGGTACTACCCCGGGCGAGCCGACCCATTCATGCTGAAACCAGTAATAGCTTCAGCGTAGCTCTACCACCTACAAAATTTTCCTCAAGCGTGTCAGATGAACATAAGGAAGGATACCTGATATCCTGTTGAGTACTCCTACCACAAATAAGTCCAGGATATAGAACCGTGCGTCTAGGGTAGCCCTTCAGATTGGCAAAAAAAAGTGTTACTAAAGCGCGTCAGATGACGGTAATGTAGGATAATTATAACCTAAAAAGAGTGCATTTAAAAAACTGTTGATTTGAAACGTTACCTTGACATTTTCGAGAGTGGTTGATTTTTTTTTTAATTAGAAGGAAGTAATGTAAAAATAACAACACCTGCTGATTTTCACCAGCCAACATACCAAAAATCGTCTATGAAGGAGAGAGCGCGTAGCTGAAATAAAGCATTCATATCCCACTCCGCCCCTCTCTATCCCTTTTACTTTTTCTCTATCTCTGGCTCTCTTGCGTCATCCTGATACTGCTGCCAGAAACACAAAAAAAAATAAGACGCTTGTGGCATATTAAAACAAAAAAATTTAAGCTATCACGTTATCAATACGAAGAACGCTCGAGTATTTCAATATGGCGATTATCTTTTTATTCTCATAAGCTGGCGTCACTTCCGAATCGTCAGTCTTTTGAATGGGAGTATTTTTAGAGTTCACTTAATACCCCCTTTGAATATCTGCCGCGCTGAATTTTTTTTTGTTTTACCCTTTCGAACGGTTATCTTCACTGTGCAAGTCTGCGGGTGTATATACATTCAGTATAAGAGACACGTTGGAGCATGTAAACTACAATATCTGACACGCTTAGGTTTTTCCATGTGATTTTTTTTTTACATTTTTGAAAATCCATTGACGCATCTCCCCACCACTTATAACTCTTCCATCAACTAATCTACAAAATCTAATAGGTTTCCACGACACTCGAGTAAATCTCCATTTATCATCATGGGCTCCCCCATGTTACAAGATATTCATTGAAATTGTATGCAGTATACGTTAATAATAAAGACATTATAGTCTGATGTAACTAACGTATTAAATTTGAGGATTAACACTGCATTGACCAAATTATTTTTCGCAAATAACGCATCATTTTATAATGATGTGTAAAGGATAAAAAAAATTACAATGGATCTCTAGGAAATAGACATGTACCATCACAGCTTTTATAGGTTTTCTAACGATGTACAGTTCCGTATATTGAGGTATCTCATTAAGTTTAAGCAGTGAGCGCCTGTTCGCTCCTATGTAAGCGCCTGAAAACTCCTTTTTACATCTTCTTTAGAATTACATCGACTTTTATGTACCTTATATAAATATGATATATATGCATTATACAAATTAATCTTCTGAAAGAAATTCTGTAAAAGACAGTGGAAATCGTATTTAAATTCGTTGCGTACTTTAAAAGAAATATGGAAACACGTAAGAAGTAGTAACAGTTTAGCACGGTACAGGCATATTATGGGAAGAGATGGAAGTCATGTAACAGAAAAAGTTTTGAGTTTGAAAGTAGACGGATATAGGGGTGGAGAAAGACCCAAAAAGGTGTGGAAGGATTGTGTGGAAAATGATACGTGTATAAAAGGTGTGAAGAATACTGAGATGACGTCTGACAAAGGAGAGTGGAAAAGGGAAACATGTTGTGGCGACGCTACTTAGGTGGGATAAGGGTAAGATGATGATGATGGAAACCTATATGCTCACACAAAAATCGACTACGTTTTGTTATATTTGAAGATATAGATTGATATGGCGTCATTGATGCTAAGTACATCTACTTCTGTTTACGGATGTCCTCCGTTGTTAATATATACGTACGTCAATATAGGGATTCTTCAAATCCGATTGTGACCGATTGCCGCCGGCCCGTCTCGTCGGTTTGCATTCGGTGTATTCATGCGAAATAGTAGCAGGACCGGGGCGTCTGTCATCGAAATGCTTTGTTCGAGTTCCTACCGATTTCTATTGTCCTATAGGTACGGGTAGCTGAAACTTTTGGTTTTAATTATTACGCTTTTGAATAGTCATATTAATTCAATAAATTTATATTGTCAATGAGAAATTACGTTTGTTTGAACGTTTATCATCCATGATGTCACAAGCGATCGGTTGAACAGATTCTAATAGAATTTAGCCGAGAGGTCGATTGTATGGGATCTTTATTATCAGTTAGCTTTTGATCACATTTCGGCCCATGTTAAGGTAGATTTTATCTATCGTTTGGGAAGAGTAGTTTCTTCTCGGTGAAAGGTACCATATGGCCTTTACTATACCTCTGATAATGTGTATGCGCGATGAATATGGTTAATAGAATAATTAAGGCATGAACGCGTTGCCGCTGCTGAGGGCCCAAAACCTGCCGGATCGGATAGAAATATTGCAGAGGTAGTTCCTACCCACCCGGCTAAATGATGCGAGAAGAGCACCGAGCGGGTTTAGTCAGTACAATTCTGATACCCCACCTATGCTGCCCGGCGAGGTGGCAATCTAAGAAGATAACCTGCGAGAAAAAAAATGAATAAATAAATGAACGCATAACAAACAAACACACTCGCATATATAATATTGGTTGGTAATAGTTAGGAGGTTTATTTTATCTCTATTGAAGTGGGTATCTTACTACCAACTTATTATATATACTAATGGCCGAAATTCGACTCTGATTCATTAATATTTCAAGTCTCAATATTAAAAATGAAAAACGATATTTTTTCCCAAAAATGTATCGGTAACATTAAAGCTTGTCAATAGTTACTATCTATAATATAAAAATTAATCGCTGAATGTGTTGCTAATCGCAAATCTCGAGAACAGCTGAACCGATTTCGCTAATTCTTTTTTTAGAATATACCTTGAAGTACGAGGATAGATCTTACGGAGAGAAAAATAAAAAAAAATACCTGAAAAAGTCTAAAAACAACACTTTTCTATACTCCCATACTAACGATTCGTAATAATACTTAAAACTCAATTTGAACTTTAATACTATGACAGCATAAAGTTTAAGTTTTAGTGGAGAGGTTCCGGGAAGAGAAAACAATTGAGTGACGTTAGTATCGTAAAAATATGAATGTCAATATTTATACGATGGTCCCGAATAGCAGAATAAGTATTAAAAAATCGACTGTTAGGCGTTACGAAGTTCGCCGGGTCAGCTAGTAGTAAATAAAAATAAAGGAAATCAGTTGAAAAGCAAAAGTGGAAGATTTTCTTAAAACTGTTTTTAGTCATGAAACCTATCACCTAGGTATTTTTTGTTGTCCGCGCTATCCGTTTTACTTTCTCCCCCCACTAGATGTCACCAAAGTCTACTTAAGTGTTATTACATTGTGTTTTAATTTAAGCTGGACGAATTCGTAGACAGCTAGCTGCCAGTATCTATTATCCATTTTATTTAACTTTCATTTTGTTATTTGTCAAAGCCAGATGATATAACTAACCATTCACCCAAACCGCAATGTTGGTTTCTACAAATAAGGTCTCTGTGTATGAAGTTTCACAAATCGAATTTTAAAAGTTTTTTTTCTCGGATCCCTTACACTCCGGTTTCTCTTTGTTGGTACTAAATAAATAAAACAACTGTCCTAAACAAGCACTCGTTTGTCCTTTTTTATGATATATGGATTCCTTTGGAACTCCGAAGACGTTTTAGTTGAGAATGGTGAGTTTTTAAAGGTCATACGTGTCTTATGTTTTGGATAACATAAGCTTTTGATAAAGTATATTTCTGCAGTAGGTAGAGTAAGTTATATTTTTACAATACAATTTGTGTTTATAAAGACCTTAAATGACCTTCAAATACTTAATTATAGACAGCATCAAAGATAATTCTAATAAGTATTATAAATGCGATAGTAAGTTTTGTTTATTACACTTTCACGTCCAAGCAAACTTAGCCTATTTTCATGAAATTTTGTACACATATTGTACACAACCCCTTGTACCTTTAATTCAGAAAAAAAGTACTGTTCCCAAAGGATAAAAGAAATCTACTCGTATATTGACGCGTGCGCAGTCGCAAGCAAAAGCTTGTATATAATGAAACTAAGTTCAAGACATTTGAGTTTTAACGCAAATCCATAATGAAATTTTTTTTACTACTAAGGCGGTAAACAAGCGTGCGGGCCGCCTGATGATAAGCGCTCACCGCAGCCTATGGACGCTTGGAACACCGCAGATATCACACGCGCGTTGCCGTCCCTTTAATAAACTGTTATCTTCCCTTGTGAAGAGCCCCATACTGTAATCCCGTAGAAAGACTTGAAACTTGTTCGACAACCGGGGCGTTCGTGGGAGGATTTCTTCTGGAACCGGACCGTTCGCGACCATTTTGGTTCCGAAGTGTGAGGGTGTGTTCCCTGTCGATGACGAGCGGTGCGATTGTGGAAGGTTATTTTACTTTCCAATAACACTCTTGAATAAACATAAGTTGTTATGCATTTTTTTTTTTTGATTGGATTTTTGGACGATTGTACTCTGCCGTGTAGATACTTTTATTTCTTATTCATAATTATTATTTAATCATAATGTATTAAGTAACTAGCTGATACTTGCGACTTGTAGTCCGTTGAAACTGTAGAGGCCTAACCAGGTCCACAATGTAGACAGTTCTAAAACAAAAAAAACCTTGCGACTTCGTGTTGTTCTTCGCAAGCGCACAACACCGCTTGCTCCACTAACTGACCGCAACAAAATACGCATCGTTGAAAGCGTTATGCTTATGAAAATCGAAGTTAAAATTTTTGTAATAACACTATGTTAAAAGAAAGCTATCGTGATTTTGTTTAAACCAAATATCTATGAAGTAAAACTGAAAAAATGGTGGAAATATATCCAATAGTTTTCAGGCGATACGCGCACAAAGGCAGAACTTTTTAGTTTTAATATTTCTGTTGAGGATATTAATGACATTTCATTTGATATAAATTGGTAACTATACATAAGCGAAATGAGGTGAAAAATTAACATTAAAGAAATATTCTCAGACGTTATAAAAACACTTTTTTATGTAAGCAAATTCCGTCTAGGATACCCACCTTTTGTCGGGCAGCAATGAGTGAGTTATGCCAAACCTTTACCAGTTATAACTCCACGGTGTTTCTACATAACCGTTTGGTCGCGGAGCGGGAATTGCTTTGGCATTTAATTCGTTCAAACCATTACTTCCTGGAAAGTTTTAACAATGGGTATGCTATAGCTGGTAGAGCTACGCTGAAGCTATTACTAGTTTCAGCATGAATGGGTCGGCTCGCCCGGGGTAGTACCACCCTCTCACAGAAAACCGACGTGAAGTAACAGTGGTTGCACTGACTGACTGACTCGTTTGCCCCCTATAATATAAAAAAAAAATCAGACCCACATCTTGTTAGAACATTGAAGCTATCACTGCCATTGATGCCAGTATTAGAATTCAGTAGTTAAGATTGATGAATGGAGTAGCAGTAAACATAAACGAGAGCTCAATTAGCTTCATCGAAAGTTCTGATAAAGGAGCCGCCATCTTGTAAGAACCTTGAATTATCGGAAGAAACTTGAAATATCATTACCTTCTCGACACTGGCAGTAATAATGTACTAGAAGATTGCCAAAAATAGAATTAAAAATAACAGGAAAAAATTCTTTATTTGAGATGTGTCCCTGAAAGTTTTAAACCATCGGACGCTACGTTTACGTACATATACTTTTGGAGTGTAAATGATGAATCATTTTAAACCCTACGTCAGTTGGTTACACGGTGAATATGTATTTTCTAAAATCAAATTGGTTATTAAAACTAGGCGTATCTAGATATGCCTTAATTTTGTCAAGAATGTGTAAACGACATTGTAAAGATAATTACGAAAATATTGACTTATAAGACACTTCAATTTATTCATTATAATTTGAAAAAAATTGTTTTCAGACGCAAGTATACATTTCAATAGTGATAACTAATAAATGTGAAAAAAGAGACGAGAAAATCAATCAGCGTCGATAAATAATATTTTTAAGACACCTTACATGATCGTGTATTGTTTTTTGAGGTTATACCTCTTTTGGCGCGTTAGGGAAAATTGATGAGAGTACATTTTTGTGATGCGCTCGCACACCGTCACGAAAAACCGACACCCTGAAGTTAGCTATAGTCAACATTTTATTGAAAAAAGTATGTATGTATTAAATACCTTTTTTCTATAGTTAGTGTCGTTTTTTCTACAAACATAGAAAAAGGCGAAAGATACAATTTTTGACAATATTTTTGTCTTGTTACGCCAAAGAAGTATAAGGTTATTAATTATTTAATAAAAGAAAAAGCAAACTATATCGTTATCGACAAAACAAATAAAGGTTTTTGTTTTCTGACCTATCAATGGTGTAAATATACGT
Source organism: Antheraea assamensis (assembly GCA_035772565.1). Taxonomy (NCBI): domain Eukaryota; kingdom Metazoa; phylum Arthropoda; class Insecta; order Lepidoptera; family Saturniidae; genus Antheraea; species Antheraea assamensis. Next base: position 747,486 of record JAQQSE010000022.1, on the reverse strand, counting down.
GAAAAGGTAAACACATTCGTTTTAAATTAAAGGTTATTGAAGCCTGAGACGTTTTATGACTTTAATCATGAAGCCATAATAAATGTATAAGGTATCTACTGTAAAAGGATAATGTTTTAAACTTCAATTCATAATTACTACTGAGGGAAGTTTCTAGAAATTCTTGATAGCCGCAAATTTGTTTGCGTGAAATGGTTTTATCGTTTTGTGGAAATTAGGTGTCTTATCTAGACTAATAATTGTGGTCTATCTTTTACTTATTTAGTCTAATTTTGTATTTATTATTTAACCCCAGTAAACGTTTTACTAATTTTAACTTACTTCTTAGACACCAATGAATAGAGTAATGATATGTAGTCTAAATAACACACTGAAGAGTCCTCCACCTGTCAATAAAAGTCTTATTAAAATCGGTTCAGCCGTTTCCGAGATCCGCTCGGACAAACAACATGCACATTATTTTTATTTATATTTATTTTACGAAGTGTAAATTATCACTATTTACAAATGTTATATTGAAGGTATTTCTGTAATAATGTTGGAACATAAACTCGTCAAATGAATTCGAAAAGTGTACGGTGTGGAAACAAAACAATATCGGTAAAGATTATTTCTATGGATTCCAGTTGGCTGGTTTTAGCTCGTAGCTCGCTCCAGTTTTTCACGTACGACCTAATCTTCGCTGACATAACTGTGACAATAACACTGACACTCGAAATATTTATTGTACTTTTGTTTGAATGCTCTGATGGTTTACTGTCTGATCATCGCACTGTACGTAATGGTAATGAGAAATAATCCAAAGCAATAGTCGGTGTTGATATGCGTGTGGCTAAGTCGGTTACAGAACTCTACTATTCGCTCGGTTACTGTATATACATTACTGGCTTTCATCATCATCATCTTACCCTTATCCCACCTAAGTAGGGTCGGCACAACATGTTTTCCTTTTGCACTATCCCCTGTCAAATGTCATCTCAGTAATCACACTTTTTATACACATATCATTTTGCACACAATCCATCCACAGCTTTTTCGGTCTTCCTCTACTCCTATATATCCATCCACTTTCAAACTCAAAACTTTTCTTGTTAAATGCCTTTCATCTCTTCTCATGATATGCCCGTACCATGCTAACCTATTACTCCTCTACTTCTCTGTTATTGGTGCTGTTTTCATACTTCCTCTGTAATACTCATTATATGAACACGAAAAGTACCGTTATGGTAATGTTATTATTGGTGTATGATATTCACCATCCAGTGTTAAAGTACTGTTTGCCTTATACAGCCTTAGTTCCCAAAGTGGTCCACGAGAGATTCGACAGGGGTCTACTTTGGCGTGATAAAAACATAGGCGTTCACAATTCGTAAGCGGTGTCCCACGAAAATTTATCCGCTTTCTTAGAAGTTACGTTACGTTACGTTATTAAACGTACATATTTGAATAAATACAACATAAAACAATATACAATGATTTTTTTTATTTCTACCATTCCGAATGGGGAGTTCTTTCTAAATGAAATAAGTGAGAATTGCGTGGTGATTGAGATGTGAGTGGATGTCTAAAAAGTAAAGTTGGATGGAATCACTTTTTGACATCCACTCACAGTATAATCAATTAATTATTTAACCAAGAAAATCCCTTTTTTTTTCGAAAACTATTAATCATCAACTATTAAACATAATCATCACGCCAGTTCTTCTTCTTTCTTTAACTTCCGAGAAATCCACAGTTTTATATTTTAACTTGTACTATAAGAACGTGTCTTGTCTAAGATTCAGGTTTCCTCTCAATGTTATCTTTCACCGTCAGTCGATAGTGTTACGTATTGAAATTAGTAAATATAAATTAGTAAATTTTGTAGGTGGTAGAGCTACGCTGAAGCTATTACTGGTTTCAGCATGAATGGGTCGGCTCGCCCGGGGTAGTACCACCCTCTCACAGAAACCCGACCTGAAGTAACAGTGGTGGCACTGTTGCGTTTCGTTCGGCCAGTGAGAGCGCCGAAGGCCCACATATTTAAAAGGCCGGCAACGCACTTGCGACTCCCCTGGTTTTGCTAGTGTCTATGGACGGCGGTGATTACTTACCATCAGGTGACCCGCCTATTCGTTTGCCCCCTATAATATATTTAAAAAAAACGCGAATTCCGAAAACTTCGTTTATACATGTCGGAGTTCAAATTTGCGGACATCGGATTGATATTTCAAAGGTCAAACCTCAGGTAAATTAGTGATATAGTTATACAGCTACTGCTAGTTATTTATAGGAGCGCAAAGACAAAATAACTGTACGTTGGTATTAAATCTTAAGTATTATACAAGCCAATAATTCCAGTGTATATTCCAAACCCGTAGATATTTATTTACCAGTACCTTGTCACAGTTACAGTATATTCTATCAACATGATTGTTAATCTTCGTAATTAATTTTCATAGACAATCCGACTCGTGTACAATACATTCGCGACGCGCCCGTTCAGTGTCAGTGAGTAACGAGGCCGCGTGTTCGTGCAAAATTGCGAATTCTATACGGAGGATACGTATAAAACTGCAATAATCGAAGTGTAAGCGAAATGGCAGGGTATAATTTGTGTGTGCATAATGATTCGATTTCTCGTGATTCATAACAGGACATCGTAATTTTGTCCGGTGAAATCATTACCACCATTTTTTAACATTTGTCCACAATCTCGTCTGATGCTGAATGATAAATTGGTCTAAGATTGAAAACACGTAAAACCTAGAGAAAGACTGGTTCTTAAGTGTAGCTGCGGGAACACATCAACAAGAGTGCTTGCCGACAGATTTTCATCTTGAAGTTGGTATATCTAGCCAGGCGGACTTAGAAAAAGCCCTACCACAATGCTATTTATCAATGTGTTTTACTTCACCTTATATTGAAAATTATTTTCTCTCATACAAGTAGTTCGTCTAATGTTAAAGGTATTTAAATACCTAATCATAATTTTAATTTATTTGTGATATAAAACGTAACCCTAATGATAATGGTATGACTCAAGAATATTTATTTGGAATTTCACATTTTGCGCATACCTGGCGTTTGGGATAATTATATATTGGTCGATAAACCTTCTCGTTTCACGCACTTAAAAGCATTTCACGTGTCACGTGACGTGTATCTTTAAATGAAATAAGGCATTAATTTTACACTGTTATTTATTTGTTTTGTGTCCAGTTAAAATTATTTGCAAATTTTAGAGACATTTCAAAACTTTCAATAAACTTCGGTATTATTCTGGAAATTATGTTGACTGCAACGTAAAACTCGATGTAGTCGAGGAGGTACTTACTACACACTACTCGGCGTTTATTTAAACACAGTTTAATTTCCCGATGCACAGTAAATTTCTCTGGTAAATATTCCGGGCTCATTTCTTCCTGTCAACAAAATTACATTTGCCATCGCGAATACAGTAGAAGTGAAGATTAAAAAGTTAATAGATTTTTTTTAAACCCTTTTCACATATAGCAATTTTAATAAAAATACTGAAATTGCAAAATATTTATAGACTTTAAAATTCAATTTCTCAGATTTTCAATACGTGGTGTTGGATTTATATTTGGAAAAAGATGATTTAAAATATGCTAAATTGATATAATGAAAAAGCTCATTTGTTATTATAGAGCACAATAACATTGGAAAAAGAGATTATAGTTAAGTCGTACAAAGATAATAGTCTCATAGGATGAACATTTTTTTAATAAGCAATGGAAATTTATAAAAACAAAGAATCGTGAATTCTATCAATCTTAGTATATCTTATAACGTATATTTACAGCCTAGGAGATTTAGATACAGTAGTGTTTTTTTTTAACTGACTACGCTTTTGGCTTGACGGGCCTTTACAACTTCACCGGACTACGCATAATCATTGGCAATCTTATCTTAAATATGTATTTTGAAATATTTAAACATAATTCCCATTCATTCCATTGTACACTTACTTACTTGGTACCAAAAATCCATATGTGGAACATTCTCTTCTTAATTTGGCCACAATGGTCCATTGTGTTAATATTCTTACCACTTCGGTTCTAATATGTACTATGCTATGCCAAATGGATTAATTTCGTTATTGCATAACAGTTCTCTTATTGCCGTGTTGAGTTGAAGTTGGGTGTCTTAATTTTTTACTAACAATACAATAGAGCATACATTTTTATGTAGTTTTAATCAAATACTGAAGAGAAAACGAAAATAACTTGGTTACTAATAATTACAAAAACTTTGTCATATCATCACCGTCTTCCAGAATAACTCTTGGAGGGCATAAGTCTCTACTCTTTTATACCATTCTTTTCTGATCTATGTCAGTCCTTTTAGGTTTATCCCATAAGATCTGTGATGGTGTCGACCCATCTTGTTATTGATTTTCACACACTTCGCTCTCCATCTTTCGGATACTATTCGGCCAGAAACATTTCATCTCCCATCAACACATTTGGTCAAATGATCTCCACAGATTATGCCGTCGTAGCCTGGTTGTGAATTTCGCTCCCACACACTCACCTAGGTCTACCTCGGCAGCGGTTCAAGTTTAGGTCCGATCCCTCTGAGTGGAGCCCTCAAGCACATTGCCAACGCGATACAGCGACGCTCAAAATTTCAAACACTAGTCTAACAACATAACACAGATTACACCCGCAGATGTGCACATACACACAAGTAGGTACACATGAATTATCGCAGTAGTAAATATATTTATTGATTTATAAGCCAATGAAATTATTTTTTTTAGAGTGTTATTTTTTTTTTTTTTTATATGAAAAAATCGTACTATATAATAATTCAAATTCACAATATAGTTATTTTGTGTATGGAAAGAGGTTGATATGTAGTTACTTCACATAATATTGTTTGTTCTTTTATAAGAAAAATTAATTGCAGCGTTTGTTAAAACTTAAATTAATTCGTAAATTATTCTCAGAGAATATTTTTTTACATTTTATTATGTACTTTTTTTAATTACTTAAGATTCTATCTACCTACAATACACCAACGATATCTCTGATGCGCTTTAGTGCGGGGACATTTTCTGGGTCACAATAGTACTATGTCAACAATAGAAGGGACATACATGTCTCGGGATTAAGAACACCGTCTTCACATATCTACGAACGTACTGTGATGTAAGTGCATGTAATATTGTTTTGAATAGCAAAAATAATTTGTATATAGCACTACAAAATTTAAAGAAGCTTGAATTTGAACATGTTGATTGGATTTAAATGTAATCAAATTAGAAAATAAATAGTATTTTGTTTATATTCTGAGGAAAATTATGAATATAGAGATAAATATGTCTGCTGACATGCCGTCGTGGCGTACGCTATGACAAAAAATAAAATTGGATATCAAATTAGTTTGACCTCAAATGATATACGCGAAGTCGAGACTCCCTCGTAACTTTTTAATGATATTTGAAACCCACAGTACAATTTGTAAAAATTAGGGTGATCGTAACTTCGTCCACCCTAATTGTTAATCATGGATTCCCCCAAAGTAATTATTACATTATGAAAAAATTTAACAAGGGAAACAAGGAACGCGAAATCGTAACAGCGACATAATAATGTTGTGAATTGTTCGGAATTAAAAGTCTATATGTCACACAACAACAATAGTTGCATTTTGTTTGAAAGTGCCCAACGGGGCACCAAAGACGTTCAGTATATCTTAATCAGCTAGTGAGAAACTACGTTCTCTTATACTCCTTATTTTTACTCTTATAAATGCACGATTATTTTTATACCCTTTTTACAGATTGTTTTTATAACAATTGGCTTTGAAACATAATCCGATATCAAGCGCCGTGTGTTGACTTTTATAGTGTTCGTTTTTTTCCTTTCATTTATATGTTTATGATTTAAAACATACTATAGTTTTTAAAATAACATATATTTTTTTAATTAAAACATATACAATATGTTTGTAAGTATTTGAAATCTTCTGAAATTTATATAATAAATTCTAGTGTAGTCATATATTTTTAACTTACAAATGTAATTCTTAGTTTCCTTGGAATATTCCGGAATGCTTGTAAATCTAGTTCGAGCTGTAAACATCTCAGTTTTAAGTTATTGAAGCCGGTATAAGTTCTACTATTGTGACGGGAAGGAACTAGGTTATAATAATATAAAAGTTTGAAACATTAAAATATTCCTTTGACCATGGATAAAATGTAATCAAACTTGTTTACTTATACAGTAAACGAACGACAGAAAATAAATAAAGGAAACAAATAAAGTGGTTTGGCAACTCTGCTAAGCTTACAGTGGATGGAGCAATAAAATGTAAATAGCTACAGAAGTGTTAAAAGGAGTCGCGGTAAAAGTTTAGCTCACGCGAACTTAGCACTCGGTCGCGTCCCTCCGAGATGGCTTGTGGTTCACGTCATAAGCATAAGCGATTTCTTTTATTATTCTAAAGCCTATTTATATGTTGCATATTAAAATTAAGTGTACAAAAACACGGTAATTAAGGTGAATGCTATTTTTTTAGGGATTAGTTTCGTAAATAACATTTTAGTTTCACAAACATTTTAAATTGTGCTCTCAAAGTAGGTAATGAAATACGAGATTACTAGTATGGAAGTTAGGAGCTTTTGGTTCCGCACAAGTAGAATTATATACATAACATTTATTTATTTATTTTTGTTTCTGGAAAAGGGCATGCAACAATCAAAGTGAAAATAAGACATTAAAGGACATTAACAAAAAAATCAAAACTGATGCCCAACAACGTGTCCGGGACAAACTTTTTAAAAATATATTTATAGGCATTTTAGAATTTGTCCACAAACTTACGTGATGCTCAATGATAATGTGCTTTTAGATAGTAAACACGCATAACTTAAAGTGATTGGCTTTCAAGTACAGCTGCCGGAGCACACCCATAATAGGTATTTGGCTACAGATTTTTAAGGATTTGTGGTTTTCGTCACACTAATTGTTACTGTGACGTACGTAACGGATGTGGCGCGCTTCGGATCGATCAATACAGGTGTTTCATCGTATGTCTGCAGAACACTGAGAGCTGTGTGTGAGCCGGCGCGGCTCGGCGGTCGAACAAGGATACCGTTATTGTAATGCCGCGGTCTTCCCCGACGCTGTCGCCACGCGATGTGCAGCTGTTACGTTATTTATGATTGATTTAATTATGCGCCGCCACAGGTCATAGAATACGAAACGGGCTTAAAGAAAAACCTACTACAATGCTTGAGTTTCGTCACTATTTTTTCCTTCACCGAAAGCTCCAGCTCATATGCAAGGATTCAAACCTAAGTCGAAAGACCCTGTGTCCGTACACGCTGATCATTTAGCCATCATCACTTCAAAATGATAATAGAACGAGTACATAAATAACAATTAAATTACATGTTTATAAAAGGAATTAAGTATGTTACAATTTTTATCATCATAGTCATTTAGGATTAAAACATATTGTCTATTTTTACTATAAATTGATTTTTTTTAATTTTTACGGAGACCGACTCTCGAGACGCTGCTTAATTACTTAATATACCACCTAATATCTGGTTAATTTAAATATTATATCCATGTTATTCAAAATCAAAAATACTTTATTCAATTTAGACCCTAAGAAGGCGCTTATGAACGTCAAAACTACCACCGGTTCGGAATACATCCCAGTCATCGAGAAGAACCGGCAAGAAACTCGATCGGGTTTATCTTTTTAACATATACTTATATAATTAAAATTCATTTTACATTACAATCGATTTTAGTGGATGCACAGAGAGGGGTTAATTCCAGACATCACCATCGTTCACATATTGATCCACTCTATAATAACCCTTTGACACCAAAACCCGCTTAACATGGCACTTAAACTTATAGTCTGGCAAATCAGTAATGTGCTTTGGAACTTTGTTATAAAATCTAACACTATTACCTAAAAAACTGTTATTGGTTTTAATTATAATAAAATATTAAACTTCAAAACTATAGATTTCCGCCTTTCATTTATACATTGTGGCACACCCTAAACGATTCTCCCTTACCGAGGAAATCCGCCGCAAATGGGCTCGCAGAGAAATATAAGTATTGGAGTTATATTGGGGTAAGAATTATGAGCATTGTATTAATAAAAACTCATTATGTATTTTCTTGTTTGAATTAAGGCCATGAAAGGGAAATGGTTACAGGCGAAATTGGCAGTAACTGGGATCGTCTATTAATATTTATTAATAAAAGCTAGCGTAAAGGAGAAAATGTTTTATATGGCAATTTTACACTTTATTCTGATGGAAAACTATTCATGTGATACTGTGTATCATTATATAAAAAAAACGTTCTTATGTGTGACAGCGATAATCGGTTATTCGTAGTATTGGATCGCTTATATATCTTTGGTAGCGTTTTTATAGTTTGGAATGTTATTCATTAATTCTAAAGATTGACCACAGCTTCGTCTGTAATATTTATTAGCTACATGTAATTAAAATATATGTAAGTCATATCTAGGACATACTGTAATACGTCACGGGGAGAGAAAAGTGTCTGAGATACAGGCTCGGCCTAGTTCAGGCGCTAGGGTACATAGATGTGTACTGTACTGTATGTCGAATGATAAACCTTCTGTATCATACTGTAATTTGTTCAAATAAAGTTTTTGTTATTTATTTATTATATTTAGAGGAAGAAAAGACATAAAAACCACACCGCTTGCCCCATTTTCCCACGACAGGAAAAGTCATCGCTAAATGCGTAGTACTTGTAAAAATAGTAGCGTCTTCAAACCTTAATAACATTATATTAAACGGTGTTATCGTAATAATAATCATCTTTTGTTAGATAAGAGCACTTAGACACTTGGTCTAAGAAGTAAAACATTTTTTTAAATACAAATCTGTTCAAATAAATAGTACCGTAATGCGATGTAATTATGTGGTTGAATTTTATTTTAGAAAAGATGATTTCGCTCTCAAATAATGCTATTGATGGGTACCAACTGATGTTTGGTGTACAGTTATGATCTAGAACAGAAGTCCCCAAATATCTTTGTCCCGTAGACCACTTCCCATGAATTTCGCTATCTGTAGAAACCTGACATTATTTTTTTTGCAAATTTCTAATCTTATAATGTATGTTTTTTTTTCATTCATGTGGATTGTTATGTCTTTATGTTAGAAAGAAGTATTATTAAAATATACAAGAGAAGGGCAAGCAGCAAGAGAATTTTCGAAAATCTTTGAATGCAGTTTTATTTCTTTTTAAACTAAAGAAATGTTTCTTTGGAGTAAAATTTTGCTATCTCTATTATTTAGAGTACTTCCCTTCAGGTGGCATTAAAAACATTCCATCCTGTATAGTAATGTGTATATAGAATTACTCCATTCATGGAAAGCCAAAATTAAACTCACGATCCGCTTAAATACGATCCATTATCGTTGACCTACAATTGCTTAATCGTAAATACCCATTTTTTTTTGTACCCACTTACCAATTGTGAACCCGTTTTATCACGCCGACGTAGATCCCCGTCGAGTCTCCCGTTGACCCCTGGGGGTCCAACTGGACTACTTTGGGAACTAAGGACCTAGATTTTTCGAACTGACTACACTGATGACCTGGCAAGACCTCTACAGTTTTACCGGACTGTATAAGGATCTAGAGTTATATTAAACCAGGTACACATTAGAAATTCACTACAACGCTACGATTTTGACACGAAATTTTGATATGGTGATCGTTCCTTGGTAGCGTATTTGGGTACAGTGTAGTTCCTCTCAGGTTTAATAATGAGTATTTTAGACTACATCCTGGTTCAACATCTGGCGCTTATAAATAGTCTACAACTAGATCGATTAGAAACTTATTTTATAGGTTTGGCTTATTCTAGAATTACGGTCGCTATTTTCCGACGAACATCATAGTAATAGAGACTAAGTCATCAAGGACACAAATTAGTTACAATACTAAAACAATAAATCCTGCTTTGTCATATTATTTATGAACGATAGACAATATATGAACAATGATTCTGTGATAATCTTCGTTTTATTACAATTTTATTAGTCGACTATTATCTTACGGCTCTGTGAGATATTTGCAAATTTATTATAATAGAAGCAATGACGCACAAACATGGAGCACATAGCGTATATGGCGAAATTATACGCAGTTCATATAATAGTGGTCACGGAAATAGGAACTAACAAAGAGACGTCGTAATGGCGGACGGAGATAAGAAGCGTTATTTCATTGTGAATATTAGACGTCAGAGAAGCGTTTCTCTTTTGTTTGTAGATTTAACGTCACGCGTCACGCTACGTGTATCTAACTCAATCTTAGTAAGCTGTCCGAGTTTGGATATAACCTGACTGATTGTGGTCGTCGTCTGTATGTATGGCTTATAAATGTAGCAAATATACGGAAATTCTAAATAGCAATTATACAATGGACATTCAATTATCTATTCTAATAGCACAAAGATAAATTATCTATCTGAATTATGTACTTTTTCATAGAATAAAAAAAGTAGTGTGTACTCATGTAGACGCGCTAGCAGTTATACTCCTTTGGCGTAACAAGATAAAAATCTTTTCAAAAATTTTATCTGTCGCCATATTCTACGTTTGTAGACAAAACGACACTAACAATAGAAAAAAGGTATTTAATACATACATGCTTTTTGAGGAATAAAATATTGACTATAGCTAACTTCAGGGTGTCGGTTTTTCGTGACGGTGTGCGCGCGCATCGTAAAAATTTACTCTCATCATTTTTTCGCTAACGCGCCAAAAGAACTATAACTTCAATACAATATCGTTCGGTTTATACGATTGGTGTAGATAATGCATGGGCAATATATTTACATTATTTAAGAATGTAAGTTTTTTATTATTATTATATATATATATTTTAACTTAATATATTGTTGACCATTGTTAACCTTAAAAGAAGCATTTTAGACATAATGTATACTTAGTTTTATTTGGGATGCAAAGTAAAATGTTTTTTTTTTTGTGTTTTAAATCTCTTTTGGCTGAACCAATATGTTAATTACTAGGTATATAAAATAGAATTAACAGCTGTTGATTTCTTTTCGACCTTTAATAAACTTAAGTTTTCCCTTTACTCACGTGTAAAGTTCGGTGTATGACCAAATGTATTGTTGCGAGTGACCTCATAATGTGAATGTTGACTTGGTGAAATGTCACCTACCCGTATGATATATTGACATTCAGTCCCGTCCATGCATCGCTTCGCTGTTATTTCCAAATTTACATTACGCTTAAAATGAGTGGAAAATTTATAAAAATATATGGGATATTCATTTACATGTTTATTTTTATTTACTTGAACATTCGTTTACAATTTACTTCGTTTTTTATTTTATTTTTTATTATTTTTTGACTTATGAGTTTTAGTTGTAAGTATATATACGTTATAATGGGACTTATATATCGGAAATGATAAAGGTCCCGAAATGAAATAAAGAAAAATAACTTCGCTTTTGTCAACATCGTAATGAAATATCGTGAGCACCATCTATTATTAAATAATTGTACTAACTCATAACCCTGCAGATGTGTGTATAACAACATACCAAAGTGTCATTGTTATTCGAATAATTGTATAGGTAGACATAGGAGATAAACGAATATAATTTATATGTTACTAGAAAAAAAAGTAACGAAGAAATAAACGCTAGGTAATTTTATTGTATCTTGCTCACACAGACGCCTTCATTATTCGTTTATTGGCTTAACGTTATTTGTCAAAGAATACTTTATTTTTCTATCTTTAACGGTACATGAATACTGGATTTCGGAGTTAATTAAAATGTTTTATTGTTTATTTACCTAAGTCTGTCTAGACTTAAAGCATAGTTAATCTTTTATATAAACCAATGGCTTAGAATATAATTATATTTTTTAACAGTTTATTATCACAAATACTGTTATTTGAACAATATACTATGTAAAAGTACAATATACAGAACGAACATATAAATTAGCACGGAAAATAGAAAACAACACGGACTCAAAGCGACAATCGGTGCACGACTAACTCGGGGGCGTGATGCATCGTACGAGTGAGTGGGGGCGCACGCGCAGTGCAGGGATGTACTCCGTGGTCAGGGTTGTATTAGGCGCGTTACAATTTTATTTATAGCATGACAATTTATTAACATTATTATACTAAAGATAGTGCACATTTTCTTAACTCAGTTAATATTAAAAATAAGCTCGGTTTCAGTGAAGGGAAACATTGTGATTAAACTATAGTTTAGTGGTACAATTCCTTCTAGGTTCGCCCTGCTAGATATGATACTCAAGTAGAAAATATGTCGCCAAGCTCCTATTTGTCTGGTCCCGCATCTGCATTTGAGAGCCAATCTTCGCCTAAGCTTAGCGTGTTAACTATCCTAGACCAAAACAGGTGAGATTACGATCAAAGGTTGAAAACTATAAAGTATACAAAAACAACTGTTAAATTTTATAATTACTGCTTAGTACACCTAGGAAAGCGCAAGCGTAAAGCATCTCTTCTAACTAGCTGTAAACCGAGTTTAAGTCTATTCAACAATTTTGGTAATAAATTCGGGCTAATAATAAACTCTTCAATGTTATTTATGTATGTATTTCTAATAAATATATATGCAGGACTTTAAATATTGGAATCAGTGTCTATATTTCGTTGAAGTATTACGAGTATAGTAAATCAAAACAAATCAAAAATACTTTATTCAATTCAAGCTATAAGAAGGCGCTTATCGAAAAACAACCCGGTCATCGAGAAAAACCGGCAAGAAATACGGTCGGGTTTATCTTTTTGGCGTATATATTTATATAATAGACTAGATGACCCGGTGAATTTCCTATCACTTACATATATTACACTTATATAAAATGTGGTCAACATTTTTGTCAACATTATAAATGCAGTTATGCATTTAATCAATTGAACGCTTTCTCATCTACCATTTTTATTTCTGTAATAGAACTGTTTTGTATTCCGACAAAACAGACCAAAGAGATCGGACCTCATACTACAGTTACGAAACAGACAAATTTCTGAACGCATCTATAAGTATTTGACAAATGTATGACAAAAGACATCAAATGTTTCATAGCTAGGAACATGTTGTATTTGAAATTTAAATTGTATATTTTTTGTATTTTTCTTTTCTTATTATTTATTTTTATCTCCGTTTAAACCTTCCCTGAATTTCCACAAATATTTTAAGATCAAAATTAGCCGAATCTGTCCAGACATTCTCGAGTTTTAGCTATATATATATAAAAGTGGCAATCGTTTTTAGAGGATACACAGTGAGAAGTGTCAATTCCAATAGCGGCTATCTATTCATGTACAATAATCACACGATATCGACTTTGTAATGATGACTGTTAGTTTGAATCGAATTTATTGCATGAATTAATATATTGTTACTTAAGTTTTTGCAAAAAGGAACTCTTGTGGGTATGTTATTTGCCTCGAAGAAAAACAATTTGTTACACAACACGAAGTATTTGTTTGAATAAAAAAATTTTCGTCACCAATAGAGGGATCCTTAAAAGAAGTTTACAAAATAAATCTTTTGGAATCTGATTATGTCTCTTAATCTTTTTTCCCTTACCTTTAAAACTATCATTGGTACCAATTTGTCAAATAATAGCAGTGGATATGTAATGTGTCTGTTATAGGCAAGATATGTTTGCTACATACATAATATCAATACGATTTAATTGCTATGGACAATATTGTACGATTAAGCAATAATCAGATAAAGCACAAATTGGCTTGTTTACTTGTATTAACATTTAAACGTGTATTTAAATACGTCCCTGTAGAATACATAACCAGTTGTTTTCATAATAATAATATTGCAGTGTGAATTGAAATTTGTGTTGTTTATATTTGAGTGGGAGTAAAAAATGACTGGTTGTTTTCTGCAAGGACGTGCATTTAAATACATAAATGGGAACGTAACTGTGTCTGTTTGATTTTGATTATTTTCAACATCGAAAACTGAGGAACGTAGCAAAGAAACTGATCATAATAAAATTCAACATAGTGAATGTTGCTGTTCTTCACGTTCAATATACTGAAATACCCATAGACGAAGTCGCGGGGAATGCTTATGTTTTAAAGTTTATATTTTAAAACGAAATCGTCCAATTCATTGTCATTTCCAATAATACGACTATTCATATAGTAACAAATTTCGTAGTCGTTCGTTAAAAGTAGACAAGTCGAATGAAAGTCTGCATTACATCAAAGTCTTATTTTAAACTAGCTGTTGCCCGCAGCTCCGTATGCTTTTTTTATAATTGAAAATTGCTTCTTATAAGATCAACTATCTGTTAGTGAAAGTTCCGTGAAAAATGATTCAAACGTTTCGGAGATAGTACAGCAAACGAAGCCATGGGTAAAAGCTAGTCTAAAATAAAAAAGCTTTATTTACTTTTTATGACGTTAGCTATTTGTCAGTGAAAGTCCCATGAAAATAGGTTCAATCGTTTTGGAGATAGAGTACTACAGACGAAACCACGGATGACAGGTAATCTAAAATAAAGTGGCCTACGTCACCCACTGTAATTTTAACTATCCGTCAGTGAAATTTCTGTCAAAATCGGTCCAACCGTTTCGGAGATTTACCGGAACAAACAAACAGACAGACAGACTAAAATTTTAAAAATTATATTTTTGTTATCAGTTTCGTGTATACGTTCATATTTGATCAGTAAAAAGTCGTTATTTTGATATTATATACAGACACTTCATTTTTATTATATCTATAGATTTCATTGGCTATTTCCTCAATGAACTTAGAAACTTATTTACAAGGTATTTTAACAAGCAGTATCACGCCCTGTTTATGGAGAGTGTATTGGGTGTATTCTTTTACTCAGCTCATCAAATACACTTGTTAGAAGCATTACTCGCTTGGTTTATGGATTTGGGTATTACTCGTAAAATAAGAATCAGAACGTAATCTGTTCGCCTTGATTTATATCTTTTGTAAATAATTCTACCTTTTCTGTATGTGGAAGAATATTTATTTAGTTATGAATTTAAGATATTTTAATAAATTGCAACTCTAGGATACATTTAGATGATAAAAAGGAATTTCATGTATCGCCTTCGTATTTCTTTTGCGTGTTTTTGTTTTCTTTTTATATCTTAATAGGTTTTAGACTTTGATCACAATCACGTCTGGTGTTAAATGACGATGTGGCTTAAGATGGTAGTCACGCTTAATCTAGGGAGAGACTGGCTCGCAAGAGCAGCTGCCAGGACACACCAACAGGTGTGTATTGTTGTAAAACCTAAGGCGTGTAAATAGTCCAGGCGCGGTTTGAACAATTAGTTTTTGAATATGATGGTCGTAAGGGCTGAGGCGCATAAACACTTATTAAAGTAAATTAATTAGCGGAACTATAAAGTACTCACCGAAGGCCGAAGACAGCTATTCCTATTGCGTCGGTGAGGCGGGTTTGAGTAATTTCAGGAGCGGTGCGGTGATACTATAATAAGGGTCTATGCACGTTGTATTCCAACCTCGAACAACAACGCACTGACTGCGACTATATTAGTATTTTCGCCAATTATACGTGAAAAAACCACAGCGACCTTTCGCTGCAGCAAGCGGCAGTTAACATTCCGCACCCCTTACTAGCGTGGGAAATCAATAGCTGAAACCTTCCCAGGTGCTACTAGGTCCCAGCTAACCACTTACTGTAAAAATGTTTTTGCGCCGAACCAAGGTGCTTGGCGACAGATTTTCAACTTGAGGGTGGTATCTAGCCATACGGACTTAGAAAAATGCTATGGTTTCATTACGATGCTCAGCTAGCGATATCAGCTGGTACGGCCGATATAAGCACATTACATTACTATGTATGTATTTTTAATTTTTGCGATCATTACAAGGAGATTAACTTACATAATTATCAAAATCAGTTAGATTTATAAATTAATTGCTTGTATAAAATTCTCTTTTATATTTACAGTAGGTTTTATTGTACTCGATGTGTTTGGTATTTGATTCATATTGTACGAGTTATTATAAAATAAAAAATACTAAATCGAACTATTAAATCCGCAAAGAGTTGGAATAACCCAACAATCGAAAATCAATTGATAAATGTATAATATCCATTTTGAATTTATTTCCACGGTAAACCTTAGTAAAGTAAAAACTTAAAATTGTGACTTTCGCTTCTAACGGTGTGTATACACTCTCGCGAGCATATATTGTTGAGATTTTCGTAGAAATAACTATAGATAATAAATACACTATAATAGAAATGAGTGACCTAGGCGATCGGAACACCTACAAGAGCGCAAATCGTCTATCACAGTTTTAACGTTTAAAAAAACGAGTGTGCTTTAGACCACACGGCTGAAGTAAAACTTCTTTAGATCCATTTATATCCATATATAGATATTAATTTTTAATTCTCAAAATATGAAGTTTAAAATGAATTTACAACTTTATTTACATTAAGCGTAGAATAATGAATGTATTGAATAATAACAAAACAATATAGTTCAAAAGAGAAATGAAATTACAAAATAATGAACTACTACTGAGAGAGATATATATATTTCATACACTGGCTATAAGAGGAAGAGAAAAAGAAAATGTGCGCGCGCACTGCTCTCTCTTGCTCCTACAGTAATATACGAAATGTAACTCTCTCTCTTTCTACCTTCACTAATTTGAACTTCTGTTCGCATCGCCCGATCACACTTTTCGTAACTCTTGCGTCACGCATTCACTAGCTTACTCGCTAAGTAACGCGTGCGTAAAGAAGTCTTACTTAAAAAATCAACAACCAACAGAGAGAGAGTGACAGGAAGCGAGAAAAAGGAGAGATAAAATCAAATATACTTTATTCAATTTAAGGCCTGAGAAGACACTTACGAACATCAAAACTACCGCCGGTTCGGTAAACAACCCACTCATCGAGAAGAACTCGATCTGCTTCTCTAGTTTATCTCTTTAGAATATATATTTTTACAAACATATATAGTTCCATTCGTTTTTGACGGATGCACAATAGTGGCGGATAGCAAGAGTGTTTGCCGCGTTCACTCACTCGAGTCTCAAGTCGCGACGTCTCGCCTCGCGTCGTGCAAATTGTAGACCTGGGCTTAAAATTTCATTGAAAACTACAACGTTTCGTTTCTCGTTAAGTTGTATGAAGTTTCGATTCAAAACTTCGAATGGAACTTATAGTAAATGACGTCGTTAAGCTTCAGTAAACTTGTACGATTGTACTGAATAAAATGGCTTCATCTAAGGTGTAGGAAATATGTAGCTTACTTTGATCTTGCACTACTCTACACAAACTTCTTCAGAAGTCATATATGTGTAAAGAACGTAGTTATTAGCTTGCGTTAAAATTTTCTTATGTATTTATGTTAATGGTAGAGGTTATTGATATCAAAAATCTCTCTCCAAGTCAGTAAAGACTGGTCATTAATTACGTCAGTTGTTTTCTTATTATTTGGGAACTGCACTTCGTTTGCTGGTTTTGTTTGTAGTACGTTTAAGTTAGTAAGTTCTTTACTTTGTTGATTGTTGATATATTTATGTATTGTACTTCACTCCACTCCACTGAATCTCTACGTCGGACCGGACACACCTGGAAATTAATAATTTGTTCTGAGCTTTTATACACTCTCCATTATATTACATTAGATCTTCCTTTCCAATTTTCAGTCCACAGAATTTAGAAATGTCTAACTTAGAGATGTTATCTTGTTAAACTTTTAGGAGTTCAGTGAATAAATATATTATAGTAGAAAAGTATGAAAACATATTATACTGTTTATTATATACTAGCGGCCCGCTCCGGCTTCGCACGGGTATAAAATATATAGCCTATGTGATTCACTGAAAAAATTATTAAAATCGATCCAGTAGTTTTGATTTATTCAATACAGCCCGTGGCTCGCACGCGTTGAATTTGGAGTAACCTCGAAAACAACAGTATTTCTCCAATATTTAATTTATGTTATTATACATATAAACCTTCCTCTCCAATCACTCTATCTATTAAAAAAACCGCATCAAAATCCGTTGTGTAGTTTTAAAGATTTAAGCATACATAGGGATATAGGGGCACAGAAAGCGACTTTGTTTTATACTATGTAGTGATGTATAGAATCGTCATACGAAAGATGTCTATATATACTCATTTGTAGCGTAAAGCGGCAGTGTTCGTATCGCCTATATGATTTGAAGGGTGACAAGCATAGGCGGACGAGGGGTTGAACTCAGTCCCCCGTTGTAGAATCATAAAAGAGATTGATGTCGATTAAGATTAAGATTGCAGTTTTGTTTGTAATTGCGTACTAAAATTTACAATAGTTATAAGTTAATCACGAAGGTCAGAGCCGGAGGATCCGACAAAACAAATCGAATTACTTTAAGCTTAATTTATTTTAAATTACAAAATACTCTAAAACTAATAATATGTGAACACTGCCGATGCTAGGTTAACACCTAACGAAGGATATCTGACCAATAAATGAAAGACCAATGACCGTCACACAAATGACACGTATGAAACGTATGACCGGTAATAATATTCTATCATATTTAAATAAATGAGCCCACACACAGAGCCTGTAAATTACGATTCTCAATTACATACTTCGATACACAATGCTCGTTTATAAAAGTTTTTGTATTAGATGCTTTCATTTTGTCCCTATTCAAGCTTTGTGCACGATATCGGCTGCGAACACTTCGGCTAAAGTGCGTGCTTATTACACAAAAACGGGCGAGGGAAAAGGTAAAATCATGAACACTATTATATACTGTTATAATGAAAGCGCTCACGCAACTATTCACCGACATTCGTAAGGGACTTGTTACACTGCGAACGAGAAAATGACATCATTTTGACATAGTATGTTACTCAGTTTTGTTCGAATTATTTTCGATTCTATGATCGGTTTTAATAATTTATAACAGTCAATTAGTTTTTTTTTATTGTAGCACGGTATAGTGACTGCACTGTACCTGATATTAAGCACGATACAATGCAAAAGCAATGGCGCCCACCGAAAAATAACTAGTCCATCACCAGTTGCCGCTGTCATGCCGGCCTCCATTTAGTTTACACATTTTAAACTGGACAATAATCGTAGGCCTCGTGGCGTGATGTTGCAAAATCTACTATGAAGGTGAAAGGTTATATTTTCAATCCCAACCTATGACTTGACTTTAGTGTGATGAAGATAATTACCAGTTCTGTGTTTATATGTGTCAAATCACTTACTATATCATAATGTTTAATAGATTATTTGTTTGTTTTTTACGCGCTATCATCTGAAATTACCAATCAGATTTCAAACAAGATTTTATTTATAATATTACTTTTATCGAGGAAGCCTATAGACTATCAACCATATAAAGTGTAGACTAGAAAGTACGGTAGTATAGGCCGTGTGGCGTTTCGTGGGGCATTGGAGGTCGAGAGATGGTTGTCCGCTCGACGAGAACCAAGCATTAGCACTATGTTGAGTTAAGTATATCTATCTATATCCGTTATATTCGCGATTGCAATTATCTTATACCGTGTACAATCATAAATCTTTATAAATTGTCATATGAATTCTTACAAAATTTTTAGATAAATAATTTCTGTCCACTGAAGAAACAGTTGGTAGATTTACGTGACATAAATAAAAAAAATCTTTCGATTCTAGATAACTGTTCAAATACGTATGTTATCTCTTTTGATTTGAGTAACTCTGTTCCTTCGTTATATATTTTTTATTTTATTACTAGAATGGCCGACGGGCGTTGTCCTGCCCTGAGAATAAAAAATATTTACTTATATGCATGAAACACTTAAGGTGGCTTGACTTTTTCCAATTTTCAACCTTCCCCGTGAATTAGTCTATCTATTGGTAAAGACCGCATTACAATCCGTTCAGCAGTTTTTGAGTTTATCGCGAACATCCAGACAGGCAGACAGACGCGGCGGACGACTTTGTTTTATAATATCTATTGATTGATATATCTCTCACAACAACTACGTAAGAGATATACTAATTAAAATAAATATAATCGAAGTAGCATATAGCAACCAATGGGACTCTAAGTTCTATAGCACTATAAACGATTCAATGATTGTTGTAATCATCCAAATTGCTCCATACTCTCACGACAATGTTTGTCGGTACGTGCTGTTACCGGAAGAATGGCAGTAATTATTTGATAAATATCGGATTACAAGAGTAAAATAAACTTGTATGAAAATCAATTTATTTTTATAACACGGCATTGAAAATTAAATAATAATAATACCAGTCTGCAAGTGTCCTAATGCTGGTCCAAATATTTCATCAAAAAAGAAGGCCAAGGGCAGAATCGCTATCCTAACGCTGAGATATCAACAGTTCTATAATTTTCCATATACGATGGTATTAGAAAGGTACTTCTTAGCTTCAGATTTCTTGACGACCTTTTTAAACACCACCAGTCGAAAGTTTTACTGATTTTTTTTCTCTCTATGCTTGTAATTGTGGTTTGGTCACGAATTGATCAGGTCACCCCGCTGATTACCACCAAAATAAAGTGTGTATTTTTTTTTCATAATAAATACGTACTAACATGTCAACAAATTATAATACCAGACATAATCAGCCAGTAAAGCATTGTTCTTACCGCGGGTATCGGGAAAGCGAGGATTCTATTATATAAACCGACGGATCTCAATGTGTCTTTAATTTTATTTTCTAGTACATCTCACTGATTTAGATCGGTAAATGTGTGCGAATTCCGAAAAAAACTTTAATAACCGTCGGGTTTCAATTCTGTGGACTTATTTTGTATCGACTTACAGAACATTAGTTGTAATAAAATGAATGACAATATACGAGTACGTGCTCCCATTTTTTAAGTAATAACCATTTTGTACTAAAAGGCCCTAAAATTAATATTTCGATATAAAATAAACCATGTTATGCTTTAAACTTTTATTAACAGCTTGTAGATACCCGCGACTTCGTCTGCGTCATTTATTCTGTCACTTGAATATTTTATGTAAAAATGAATAAACATAAGCACTACACCGCTTGCCCCACTTTTCCACGGTAGGAAATAATACATGGCTGAATCGTATTTCTTATAATTTTAACTACTTTATATTAATTGAAGCTATCCTGATAATCGTTTTTATTAGGTAAAGACAAAGCGTTTGAGAAGTAAAAAGGAAAAATATTATTAAAATTTATCGTGGAGTTTTAGAGTGATGTGTACATAATTACAGACCTCTATCACATTATTTATATATATAAACCAACTGTTGCCCGCAGCTCCACATGTGTTTTTTTTTATAATTGTGTATTACTTCTCATAATATCAGCTATCTGTTAGTGATAGTTCCCTGAAAAATGGTTCAAACGTTTTGTAGATAGTACTGCAAACAAAGCTATGGGTGAAAGCTAGTCCAAAATAAAAAAGCTTTAATTACTTTTTATAACGTTAGCTATCTGTCAGTGAAAGTCCTATGAAAATAGGTCTAATCATTTTGGAAATAGTACCACAGACGAAGCCACGGGTGACAGCTAGTCTAAAATAAAGTGGTCTATATCACCCGCTGTTATTTTAACTATCCGTCAGTGAAATTTCTGTCAAAATCGGTCCAGCCGTTTCGGAGATTACCCGGAATATACACACAGACAGACAGACAGACAAAAATGTAAAAAATTGTATTTTTGTTATCAGTATCGTGTATACGTTAATATCCAATCAGTAAAAAGTCGTTACTTTGATATTACAAACAGACTCCAATTTTATTTATGTGTATAGATAAAAATAGATACTGTAATAAACGCGAACGAATCCGCGAGCACTTCTAGTTTATAAGCAAAAATATGTATATTGTTTCCTTATAAATTATAACTGTATACATATTTATATTCAGTAATAAAAATGCCAATAGGCATGAAACTTTTATCAAGTTTCGGATATTGGAACAATGTTTTTACAGGTCCTCATTTAAAAGGGCTCGAAAAGGACGTCGAATGTAACTGTTTTTTTTTCGGTCTTTCCCCGAAAACTTTTGTCGAGTCGCGTATATATTTAAATTAATTAAATTTTATTTTTGTCTGACTCGACTTTAGTCTCCTTGATAGACCTCTTTAGCCGAGACAAGGTTGGAGTAAAATAATAAATTAGAATGTTTAGCCTTAATTTGCGCATAAAGTGAAAAATTAAAGCATTTAACTTCACTGTTTACTAAGAATCCGACTCAGAACGTTATAACCGTACAAATATATAAATAAACGCTATAAGTTACATAAGGCTAGGCACTGTAAAATGAACATCATCACGTGAGTGATTTTTTGTAATATATACTTCTAATTTAGAGAAAATAAGGTTGAATATTGAGTGTTTCCTTAAGAAACGGTGAAATTAACATAATCCCAGTTTTGTATTTAGATAAAATTATCCAGATAAAAACCATAAAGAAACCTGTGTAACATTAATACGAAGAGAGATATAACGAATGTTCGTCAAGTACTATCAAACGAGTATATAAGTTTATAAAAAAAAATGTATGTCCTTATGACCATACGATAGAAGTGAAAATTTACAAATATATGTATGCACAGCATAATTCATGCAAATTCATCAATATTTATGTGCGAATAAATAATAAAAAATATTTAAATACGCACAATATATAAACTTGAAATATTACACTGAATATATAGATCATATACAAAATATTATTATAATATGTATAAATAAAATCCTAGTTATTATGCACTCCTTCTCAGTCTGTAGCTAAGTATACACGATTCATTGTGTGACCGACTCGAACGCGCTTGATGTCGAGTCGAACCGAGCAAACCCGATTCAACGCCACCGACTCGAGCGTGACAGCTCACGTTCGTTCTCTGCGTCGGAGTAAATTTTCACTTCAAAAATCCCCTTACTACCTTTCCAGATGTAGTTCGTAACTTCTGCTAAATGGTATAAAAGCGTGCCTAGTTCATTTTTATACTTTTAGTTGAATACGAAGGGTTTACAAGTCACGCCGCGTCCTGGGTCACACGGAAATATCCTCGCCATTTGATGCCATTACTGGCACCATTCCACAATTTGCATGTCGATTTACGTTCATTGTGGTCGACGTGTGTGTATTTTTATATATCGTTTTCCCTGTACTAAGTTATTAAGAAAATCCATATTTAGCATCGAGAAAGATGAACATGATAGGATATCAATTTAGACAAATGTTTGTTTTTTAAGTTATCCTACGTATAGCATTTAAAAATAAATGTAATTTAGCTTTAAAATAATATTTTTTCTTAACAATAATGGCGAAAAAGGACAAGAAAATGAAAGAAAAATGCGAGTGAACCGCCTGAATCAGATTTGCAGGAAGAAAACTCCACATGGCTACGACAGACCTGAAACCAAAGCCGATGGAGATGCAATATACAGATACATCGAAAACAAGCGCGTCAATTGATTCCTTACCGTCTGTTATCGAGGAGTCAATTATCTACATTTGGCGTCCATACAAAGTTAGGAAGTTAAAGGGTAACAGGGTGATAGGGTTACAGGGTAAGAAAAAATGAGTATGCCTTGTGACCACACGATAGAAGTGAAAACTTACAAATATATGTATGCATAACATAATTCATGCATATTTATTAATATTTATATGCGAATAAATAATAAGTTAAAGGGTAAGAAGATGATGATGTATATCATGAATGACTAAATATGAAGATTTTATTATATTACTAGCTTTTGCTTGCGGCTTCAGTCGAGATAATGTAGATTTGATCTATCGCTCGGAAACAGTGTATTTTTTCTGGAATAATTGTACCCTATCTCCTTTTTTGTACCCGTGTAAATTACATAATGATCGCTTGAATAGTTGTAAAGTTTACAAACAAACGAACGGATATGCTTTCGCTTTTATAATCTTACTAATAATACAATTTATAAATTTGAATAGCGACCCGTCTCAGCGTGATACATGTACAATGTAATGCGGCGTCATAAGTGTGAGTTATTTAAACGCTCGTACAATTCGATCCATTTCTTGGTACTTTTATGTTTATATTCCATCATAATGAAATAAACTTCGTAAGTCTCATGACAAAACATTTCAATTTGTTATATCTTCCAAGATATTCACTGAAATAGTATACTGTAAAAGTCAATTTTGTTGTACATGAAATTACCCAATGTAATTAATTGAATAAGAATTATTACTACATTGGGCAAAACAGATTCCAAAATAACGCATATTTTTAATAATATCTAAAATATGAAAATAGTTCCTGTGAGTTATCCTTAGGAGGTAGACATGTACGTTCTTATTACAAAAACAACAATGAACACGCGTTTAACACGAGTTTTACTAAACAGTGTCTAAAATTAATTTGATGGTTAAACACATGTTTAAAATACTTTATTACAAAAGAGTGTGTAAGCGGTCTCTAGCTAAACATCTGGTTTATGTTTTTTATGCAAGCAACACTGAATAGCATTCATTCAATTCAATTACATCATTCAGAAACGTTCCAATTTACGAATAATATTTCTGTTCAGAAGAATGTTTATTTATTTTAAGTAAAATTGGTTATAATTATTGTTAAATTTGGTTTAAAATAAGCAATATATTAGTTTAAGATATTACGCTAAAGTGCGTAAAGTGGACAGTAAGTAAGTGGAGTGCAACAGAATTATTATCTCAAAATATAAAAACCACTACATGACAGACTAAGATCCCGCCAAAAACTCCTTAATCCTATTGTTCAGTAATTACTTCTTATCCCTCGTGGAGCGTTTAAACGGACTAGCCAGTACTATCTTATTTCATAGTACAGTAGACTAGCCGTCTGTTCGCTACACATATATATAAAAATCGTCGAGGAGAAACTTTAGGAATGTTTCTGAAAACCCTATAAAAATCCGTTGCGTAGTTTAAAATAACAAAGGAAACACACAGACAGACGCGGAAGCGACTTTATCTTATACTAATTCTAATCATAACTCTCTAACTAATATTACAAAGGTGAATTTCAGTTTGTTTATTACGCTTTCATGCTTTAAATATTCTTCCGATCATTTAATATAAGATAACTTGATGATGCAAGTGAAACCGTTGGCAAAAACTAGTTACTTACATTTTTGCATATTACGCTACTTTACATGTATTGATCGCATTCCTTTATTTCGCTTTTTACAGGAACGGTTTAACTAATAAGAAAAATAAATTTATGCAATTAAATTATTCACTTGTCGTGTAACTGTATGCAACAGCCTTAAGTTAGAAGGAAATTCTACAAGCGTCATACTAATTGGTGCTGAAGTAAATATTTAAAAACGGTGAGCGAGAAACGTGAGGTTTTAACTTTTCAATTACGTCAATTAAAAGTGCCGAGCTCAGCTGCGAGCAGAAATATTAGGGACGAATAAATGTACATACATATATACATATTTATATATATATTTTTTAAACAATTTGTCGGAAATAATGGCTCGATCGTGTTGGCTTAGTGGCGAGCTGTTATGAAAAACAGAAACAATGAAAAAAGAGGATTAATTCCGCTATTTGGAGTTTTGCAACTTATAAAGAGTGTTTTTATTTTTCCGAACGGCATAAGTCTATGCCGATATAACTAGTCCTTTGTATTGATGTAGTTTTGTAAATGTAATGCTTATCATCATATCTGGTTTTAAGAGACCCATTACAGGGCTAAAGTCCTCTTTCTGAAGGAAAGTATGAACATAATCACCACGCTAGGCTCCGAGAAATCCACGTTTACATATTTTTCCAAATACGGTGGGTGCTAAAAGAACCATTCTCAGGGTCAGGTTTTCTAACGATGTTTTCCTTCACCGTTAGCTGTATAATGTTATTAATTTGAATTGGTAAATGAACAAATAAAATGTATGGTAAATCCCGAAAAATTCGTTGGTATATGCCAGGGTCCGAAACGGTCAAATCACTCCATCACCATGACCATTGTAACTATAATACGATATGTAACTATAATAAACCTGTTATTGGTATTGTTTTTTTGAAAAAGATAACATAAAATCTACTCCCCGAAAAGCACTTAAATATTACAAAATTCATAGAGAACTGATAATTTGAAGATAAAACGCAAGTATGGCCGAATAAGGAAAAATCCCAAGTAATCTAATTTCATCTGAAAATTGAAACGTTGGTTCGTTGTTTGTATAAAATATTTTTATTTTCAATTACCAAGTAAAAATAACGAATCATTGTTTAATTCATATTAAGTTACATGAGTAAAACGACACTTCCATACCGGTATATGCGTTATTGAAAAAAAATAGCGTATTATTTTCAACATCGCGCTCGGTAATGACATTTAGACGTTTATATACGTACTCTGTTTTAGCGATTCCAGAAAATTCTATTATTACCGTTACAGACAAAACGTTTTACCGCGATTACTCTGCTGTCCCGGGTTTTATTACTTCTCCGATGATCCGGGAATAGATTCCTTTTTCAAGGTATATTTTATCGATGTTTTCTTGTTTTGGGGAGTATAAGTTCATAGCATTTGGTCACAAATTACTACGGCGACGTTTAATTCCATCGTATACAAATTACACTTCAACTAGAAGGATTTATGCTTTCTCGACTTACATCTACCTAACGGACTATCATAAAATTTTGTATACACATTGGTAGGCGTACAAAAAAGACCTTTTATCAAATAACTACTGATAAATGTTAACAAATCTAATGATGGAAGCATATTGTTAACCAGACGACATTAAAGCGTGCCATAAAACAATTCTTTAGTTTTCTCTTTTAATGTAAGGTTTGCAATAAAAATAAAACAAGTTCACATTAAAAATGTCTATTTTTAAATAAGACAATAGAAATTCTTACGTAGATAATAGATACTATTCACATCTCTAGAATGGTTCTGTCCAATACCATCTTGCTGCCCTAGACAGGTTGCAACTACTGGCTGTCGGTATTGTGAATGATGCAGACATCACTAATATTCTTCAACTGCTTCAATTACGAAAAGACATTGCCTCACTGAGCGTGTTTTATCATCTGTATCGTGATGAGTGTTCTGAAGAGTTGTTTAACCTCGTTCCATCTTGTCTTTTCCACTACATGAATATGCGGGCTGGTACGGGTCTCCACAGATTCGCAATAGAAATCATCACGGTAAGAACGAAGTAGCTCCAAAATTGTTATCTCTGTCGTATTGTGAAAATATGGAATCATCTCGCAGCCAGTGTTTTCCCTTCCTCTTAAGATATGGGGTCCTTTAAACCAGGCGTGAAGAGGCAGTTTTGTAGGTCGGTATGATGAAGCTGACTGCCCATGGTATTTGACACGGTCAGTGGTTGTTATTTTTGGATTGTATCGTACTTTCCATCAGGTAATGTGGAGTCATTTTGCCAAATTATTATATAAATAAAGGTATCATTGTATGTTGGGGCAGAAGTTAAACACAGAAGATACTTATATAGTATACGTGTAAAATAACTACTATAGTGTCACAGGAAGAAGAACGCATTAATTAGTCTTATTTCTCTCATCCATTTAACCCAAGAGTTCATTTATAATCTATATACTTAAATTGTAAACAAGATTGACAGATAATTAATCATTGAATGAAAACTTTGTCCAAGAAAACAACAGTATTAAAAGCTTAAGTTTCCGTCTGTGTAAAGCATTACTCATCGTTTATCATGAATTAATTTAATTACCCATAAAGTTTCTGGATATTATGGTTGATTTATAGTTTTTAAATCTGTAATATACATTACATACGTTCGTGAATTGATTTTTATCTATTTAGATTTAAAAAAATCGAATTCTATTTAATAACGAAGCGACGGTATGGGTGTAGCATTATAATGACGTCGCGTCAGATTTGTAATTTAAAAAGAAAAAAAAAAACACTTTAGCATAAATTTATGATGTAAAAACAGTTTTGAAAAATAGATTATGAATTGTATTGTTAGTGATTAATGACCGGGGCACAGTAAAAACATTGCTTTTAGTTAACCCGAGCTTTGCAAACAATCGTATCATTAATTATAAATGGCCGAACAGTTCATGAACGATTCCTCGTCGGAGTAGCCCTTTCGAGTTATCGCTACTTAGATAATATAATATTTACTCGACGGAATTAATAAAAACCCTTCAGTTTGAAAATTAATACGCCCTTTACTTGAAGATTCATAATCGAATACCACCGTACATTTTTCTTGCATATTATAGTTCTTTTATTATGGGTCAAGTTAAATAATTGGCATGTTTGCCACTGATACCCGCGACTTCGTTCGCGTTGTTTATTATCTTAACAATAATATACGAAATAAAAAAAAAAATGCTGAGCACATTTTTTAATTTTTTTGCCTACTTACCTACTTACAAAAATGGCAGTGATATATATATTTTTTTAGGTAAAAAGGACCAAGTATTTAAGATGTAAAACTAAAGTAAAAAATTAATCAAAATCTATCTACAGCTCTCTCTGAATTTTCTGACCGCGCTGAATATAGATTCGTAGAACACAAATGTAGGTCTAAATAAGTATCATATTGTATATATAATATCGAGACAATTTAATGATAAACAAACGCCAATTTTAAATTCCTACTCCTATTATTATTTTTAATTTTAAGCCTCAACTTACGGTTATATACAGATCGGCTAAAATATGAACAAGGATTGTGATGCACGCACAAACGGGCAGACCGCTATCATTTTATTTATGTAGATATTTATTGAAGGACGTCAAAGTCTCGATACTTAATCTGATGGTAAAAAACAGTGTAATCCAAAATCTCGGGATCATTGTGAGGTTTGTAATCCATACCGAGTAGTTCAAGTAACCAAGCGAAAGGCGGCGAGCGCAGCGTCTCAAGCCGAGGTCCGATCCTCCGGAATGGAGTCCTCGAGCACGTTGCTTGCGCGACTACAGTGACACTGAATCAATTTTCAAACACTAGTTTTTACAACACAACACCGATCACCCCACACACGTGCACATACACACATGTAGGTACACATAGTGGTTGGGTTTGTTTTTTTTTTTTGTTTTTTATCCCTTTTTCGAACAGAGTTAGCTTATACTAACTTAGTAGTCAGATTCAAGATATATGTATGAGTTCGTGAAACACATATGCTTGGTACACGTGTATTTTTCACGAATTTATATATGTATGAAAAAATACTTAGCTTAGTTTCGCTTAGCTTAATTAGACTCGGGATATTCGGTGACAGTGCAAGCCGAGGCGCGCCATGCGCCGTTGTGCTGGTTGCCTACATAAAAACGGGTGAGCGCCCTAAGCGCTCCCCTTAGTAGTCGGGTGAAACTGTAGGGGCCTTGCCGGGTGAACAGTGTAGTCAGTTCGAAAAAAATAAAATAAATAACCAAGCGAAACCACGAGTACAGTCAGTACTATAATTATACGGGTATATAAATAAATATACATAGCATTATTATAAATCTGTCTGAAATTTAACAGACGCTTTGTTTGTTTATCGTTATACTGTCCTTGTTTTATCCCATATGCTTAAACAATAATAACGACACAGCTACAAATAAATTGTAAACAATTTAGCGAGTCTTCGTCGAATATCTGCATGTTAAACACAAATAATATTGCCCGTTTGTCATTTTTCCATTAAAATAAACGCTCCACGACACAATAAACTCTGAACATTTATTACTTGTAATTTACGACCATTTTGTGGTATTGGTAAATCTGCTACCTGTAACGAATGTCGATCTATATCTATGATTTAATCCTGTTGTAAGAGAGTTGGCACAATTGTCTAAATTAGGTAAAGAACTAGATCTATAAATGTAGATGTAATGAGATTCAATAACATCAAAATAACTGAATTTATTGGTATAGGACTATGACAATTGACCTTTTGCAACTTTTTTAATGCCTCATGAAGCGAGCAGGTATCAGCTAATATCAAATATATGTACTCGTATGCTTTGTTTAGTTACAATATCAACTGGTGTTCGCGATTTCGTTCGAGTTGTTGGTAATAAATCGGTATATTGTGTATGAAATTTATGTTCTATATTGTATTATGTTTATTTGTACTCCTGATATCTGATGTCTAAAGCCTGTTTGAGAGTGCAGGCGGGTGGCGGGTGCTTGCGCGGGTGCGTGTCGTTGGTATGTACGTAGACGCAGCTAGCATTCACGTGGATGTTTCACGAATTCATATGGATATATGTGTATGAAATAATAGTTAGCTTAGTTTAGCTTAACCTTAGTTAGACTCGGGATATTCGGTAATAATCCAAGCCGAGGTGCGCCGTGCGCCCTTGTGCTGGTCGCCTATATAAAATCGGGTGAGTGCCTTAAGCCCTCCCCTTAGTAGTCCGGTGAAACTCTAGAGGCCTTTCCAGGTCAGTCAGTCAGTCAGTTCGAAAAAAATATATATAAAAAAATATTCACAGTTATGATAATAGTAGTCAGAAGTACAAATAATTATAATACATTATATAACAGAAATATCATTTTCACTCTGAAATAGGCCCACCATATCCATCAGAAGTCTACTTGTAAAAAAAATGCGATTAACAATAAGACTGCACATTAAAGGTACTTAAAATAAAACAAAATGGTCCACCAAAAGGAGATAGAGATATATGTGTATGCAATAAATGCTAACTTGCTACCGAGTCAGTAAATTTCACAACGGACATGCAGCAAATTAAAACAGAATGACTCTGGACTTGTATTGAACTTCACATTCTAAACTAATGTCTGGTAAATAAGTTAAGTCACGACGTTCGTTTTGAATATAACAATATATATAAAGCTATGAAATATATTTGTAATCTATGCATCTATTCATTCGTATTGAGAAGAAGAAGTACTGTAGTAGATGTTAGTCTCACAATAAAACCAATTCCAATATTTTTTTGTTTCAGGAACGTCTTATCCGCTGAGGCGATGTCGTGTCGCCATGGGACGTAGCGGTGGTACAATGGAGGTATGCAAATAATATTTTACAAAATTATTTAGAAGTCATTTAGAAGTCGTTAATAGAATAGTGAAGTAACGAATATGATGCTCAGCAAAATTATTAAAAAAAAACATCATTACTGAGCAGAACATTTGATCTCACTGCTCAGTATGGTCACGTACATGTTATAATCGGGATGTCTTCTATTTGCATTGCTGTAATATTTCGATATTTACCAAAACAAAATTATTGTCTTTTTTTTATACCTTTATGGTCTGCTCATTTTCTTTATCACTTTAGATTATAATAGGTAGGTCTCTTAATAAGTCCAACACACCTAAGTGTGTTCCAATTGTTACATTTTAGACCAAGTGAAAACTTAACTCGTTTCACCATTTGGATCACATATTTATCTTAAACATATGATTATTGTCAAAAATTAACTTAAGATATTATACAAATCCTTATTATTGATGCGAAACGTCTATAATTGCAAGTAAAATCAACCTGTATGCCGTCACGGTAAACGGCGTGACGCTCTCTTATACCGATATGCCCTCTCTATGCCCCCACTCTCTATTCATTTGTGTGTCTGCGCGCGTATTAAGACTAGTATTAAGTCGTATGTAGATATATACGTAATTTGTTGCTTCTTTTTATGAGCTGCGTACTATTCCTGTTCGACTATTGTATACTTGACAAGTTTACCGATTGTATGCACGGTTTATAACATTTATTTAAAAAAGGTTATTGTTTTAAAGTGCTTAAAGGATTTAAAATCTGTGACAATTTTATTTAAAATTAACTTCATACTTTCTATTGCTTTTTTGTTAATTATTAATTCCAATATTAACTTCAATGTTTCACATATGCCAGGTCTCTCGCGACAACCAACTTTCTACTACGAATAAATGAAAGATATACTCAATATAATATATAAAAAGTACCGGTCTGAGCATAACCACGAAGTGTTTCTTTCTGCATATATTTTTCGGTCCAGTATTTTTTAACGACAAACAAAACAGAGAGTTTGGAACTTGTGAGTATCGTTTGTCGAACGTTGAACCTATCACTCCAGGGTGTTGAGGTATAGCCGATAGCGTTTTTATGGTGATCTTCAAATATAGCGATGGAAATATCCGAAATATTGTAACTGTTTAATAAATTGTGAAAGGTCGATTACTTTGACTTGGCGAAGGCATTTTGTTATGCAAATTACGATAGCTCTTAAAGTAATTGAATATGTATGTATAATAATGTATTGTATGAAATTAAATAAATACAAGGTATATATAACATTTTGTAAAATACATTATTAAATTATTTACATGTGTTTCTTTGAGTATTATATTTCAACAGGGTTGTAGGCACTAAGCACACAAATAATTACATTTTCTTAGATCGTTTATAGTATAAAAAAACTATCTTATAATTTTTATTCACATGTCAGAAACTATTATATGACATATCATTCATTCATTCAATTCTTTTAAACACCATTTATAACGCGTGACGTCACAGCTTCCAAAACATTGTTCTGACATTTACACGGTAGCATATTCATCACCGATCAAAAAGTAAAAAGGTTTAATGTTAGTTTAAATATTTCTAATAAACATTTCTCTCGTAAATTGAGGCGCTGAACTAAACTACACAGCGTCTGCGTTCCTTGTCTCTGAGTAGTTTCATAACTAGTGCCTGAGGATGTTGTGCTGACAAGCGTCGCTCAACATTATTTTATTTCGCTTTTTTTTAATGTTTCCAACGCCGAAGTGCTGCGCTTACCTCATTTGTCCTTTGTTTTTGTGGAACTTTGCTCGTTTCAGTTTACAATAAAGGAACTGGATTCGAACGTACACGATTTTAATGTATCTTTACAATTTAAAATTGCACGTGGGAAATCAGTACTTATTATTATGTTATAGTATTTATGTGCAATGTATTTATTTCAAAAGATTCTTTGATAAATATTACCTCGTTTCTCAGTATATATCTCTCATAAATTTATATTGTTGTAGTCGTAAAATTTTAGTACATACCAATCAAATATTTTTAGATAGATTAATTAATTAATTGGATTCCGACTGATATTTGTTTTAGCTCGTGTAAGTCGTGTCTTTCTCATATATAAACCTTAGAAAATATATTCATGTTGCTTAATAGTGATAATTCATGAACATGAACGAACCTATTCATTATTAACTCGGTATAAAGATATACGAAACATCTACCAATTAATTTCAACATCCTATAAGTTTACGTACGTACGTATTTGGTACCATAGAAATATATAATATTTCGTTTGAAATCCCACAGGGAATCTAACAGGAACCGAATGGTAAATGCGCAGATTGGGAAGGAATATATGAATTCATTTGCGCTATATTTGAAACATGGCCGCTTTATTCCATTGTGTTTATTTACACCAGAGGTTCCCAAACTTTTTTTTGTCATAGACCCCTTTCAAAATTTTACTGGTTCCGATGGATCCCCTGCAGGGTCAATACTACCATATAAAGTCAAGCCAACATTGTTAGTTCTTCACGCTATCGAAAATATACCAATGTTCATAGACCCCCCCGCTTACTAATTGTGCACCCCCATTTCTTTGTCACGCCAACGTACACCCCCATCGAGTCTCTCGTGGATCCCTGGGGTTCACTTGGACCACTTTGAGAATCACTGATTTACACTGAATCTTTATTTTCAATTATATGTTTATATATTAAACTCGTATGTAAGTACAACGCAAAGACCATACTTCAGGTCTTTATGAGTCGACCAAAGCCTAAATTAAATACCTTCACTAAGACTATGTAAATCCGTCCCTCTATTCAGCTTAATGAAATGTAATACTGGACGAATGCCTCTCTAAAAATTCGTCACAACGACCGGTCCTGTATTGCTCAGATTCAGTGGGGACTAGACGAATTTATCTGATCTGTATTACAATTTACTTAACGTAATAGTTTAAAGCCGTTCAGGGATACTTTTGTATCAGGATGTTTTTTTTTATTCCTTATATGTTTTGCATAAGTATTAGACTAAAATCTCACTTGATGTTAAATGACGATGTAGTCGGAGAACACGCTAAGCATAGAAGGAATAGCTCTCAAATACAGTTGCCATAACACGTCCATAGGTGCTTAATACCCGGTTTTAACTTGTGTGTGGTATCTAGCCAGATGGCCTTAGAAAAGCGAATCTCAAGGATTCAGTCCTACGTTGATTGACGCTGTATTCGTACACGTTAACCACAGAGCTATCATCGCTTCAATAAAAATAGCATTAAACAAAATTAAAATTTAATATCTATCAAAGTGCTTCTTCAGTGACAATTATTGTATTGCATTGCCCTGCTGTCAAACAATTATGAAATCTTTTTATACAAATCTATGTACTTTTCATGAATAAAAATATAAACGAAATTCGATTGACTGAAGTTATGAATTCAGTGAATCAATTAGTTGTTTTTTGTTATTGGACAAGGTGACTGTCCTGTACCTGCTTGTAATAATAGTACAATTCAAAAGCAACAGCATGTCGCACTCAAAGCCTATCGATAACTGTATGTACAAACTAAAATAGAGTCTCTTGGACGGTTTTATGATACAGGTGTATTTCAGGTAAGTGTGACACTATGGTGGCTGTAACATACTCGTATAGTATATGGTAATCGCGACCCCGTCGAGCAATTTTGAAGCGATGATGGCTCAGTTGGTAGTGTGTTCGGACACAGCGTCTAGGGACGTAGGTTCGAATCCTAGCAACTAAGTCAGAGCTTTCGGTGAAGGAGTATAGTCTGTGGCAAAACCATAGCAGGGTGATAGGCCTTTTTGTAAGTTTGCTTGGGCTAGTTACCACCTTCAAGTTGAAAATCTGTCGCCAAGCACCTGTTGGTGTGTTCTGGCTGCTGCTCTTGAGAGCCAGTCCCTCTAGGTTTAGCGTGACTACCTTCTTAGACCACATCATCGATTAACATCAGATGAGATTGTGGTCAAATGTTAACCTATAAAGTCTAAAACTAAATAAAAACAGTCAAGTCATTTATAAGGACTGTCGATAGAAGTTAAAACTTAAAACAATTGAAAAACTGTGTTCTTTTTTAATATTGTAATTAGTATAGTATAATAGTCTGAATTATTTCAATTTCATAATTCGTTAATTATAATTTTTAACATTAGTCTAGTTTTCACATCTATTGTATATGTATCGATATACATATCTCATACAAATGTTTAATAGAAAATATCAATGTATGTACACAGACCGCTATACCATGCGTCGCTAGTCTGGCGCAAGCGCAGTACGTCACGATCGTGTCGGTAATGCTTCACTAGCATGTTGGTGACGCGTCCTCATAAGTTTTTCTCCTACCAAAAATATCTAAACGCAGCTAAAGAAGTTTTCATTTCAAAAATATATTTTTCTTACCCTATATGTGTGGAAATATATTATTTATATCACCATATTTTACAATCCTCATGCATACTAATCCATTATATTTGTACACTAGAAGATTTAAAAATAAATAAATTGGGGTTGAATATCGACCGCAACTGGACTACCGTTAGTATAAATAAACCTTCAAATATGTTGAAATTGTGTACGTCTAAAATCGTCTATTCTAGTGAATATAAATAACTTTGTCTATTCCACCGAATAGTTTTTATTTTCGGCTCACGTTGCCCCTTTGTTAAGTTTAACGAACGATCAAAGTGAAAACGGTTATCGGTTTAATCCATATTCACATTCGCCGCCTGATGTTCATTCGGGGGCAAATATGCACGCGAAATATTTATCTCGCATTTCATAGTTCTGGACATCGGTTCGCATCTGAACGTTGATTGAACTTATCAGATGCCAGTAGCGAAATCAATAATTTCTGTGAGAACAGTGAAAAATATTTTATTTTTTAATAGCAATTCAAATAAAATTATAGAATAATGGCGGCCAGTCGTGATTAAGTCTGCGACTGTACCTTCATAGACACAGAACCTTTTCGGGGAGAACGGTGGTACCATGAGTCCTTTTCTGTGTCCCTGACAACGTGTTGAGTGGTTAAGGCGTGAACGAAGACGTAACAAATGAACTGACATTCACATTTATAATATTAGTTAATATGACGTCATACGTTATCTCCGTGTAACTCTAAGGCTTACACAGCGAACGCCGAGGTAGCTCACAAATGGCAGATATATTTCAAATGAACTTGATTCTTAATATTGTTACATTTGACCAATTTAATATGATCCGTGCCAAGGCAATTTTGCCACAGATGTCGTTCGGGCCATTACATATTTTGACTAAAAAATGATATATTATCGTACAACGTTACATTGAAATACATAAGTAATTCTTTCATTTTTGTAAATTAGAGCTTCTGCTTTATTATAATATATGCCCTTTATTACTTTAAAATTTCATCAAAATCATTTTAGTAGTTTTATGTGCCAAAGAGTGAGGAACATCCATCCATCGCCACAAACTTTCTCGTCCGTCTCTGGTCCTTCTCCTGGGAACAGTCCTTTTTCTGGATGAAATGCGAATATCAGTTTGTTTGTGAGATTGGTACGTTTTCACGTCTTCACTATTCAACCGATCAGCATAACATTTTGCGTACACCGTATCAAAAGTACAAAAAAGGACACAGGGTACCTTTTATCAAACAACGGAAAATTTCTCTCTTGAGATCCTATACCCCCAAATTTTCGGGACAAATAGCAGACACGATGCTTTTCCATCTCGTTATGTCCATGGCTTCACGCTTCGTCTCACTCCAAGTAAGTTCAATCTTAGAAGACTCTGCAAGCAAAGATCTTCGCCAGGTTTGTCTAGGTCGACCACGTCCCCGCCTACCCTGGGGATTCCAGTCCAATGCCTGTTTAGAAATATGGATGTTGTTCCTTCGCAAAGTATCACCGGTCCAACGATAAATAACAATTAATAAATTTTCGACAAATCTGATGACGGAAGCATATAGTTAACTAGACGATATTAAAGCCTGCATTAATACCATTATCCAGTGTTCTGTTTTAAAGTAAGGTTCGGAATAAAAAAAAAAAAAGAGTACATTAAACATTTATATTTTTTAATTGAGCTATAAACATTCCTTCGTAGACAATAGATAGTATTGTATGTTGGGGCAGAAATTAGATACAGAAGGAAAAGGAGTTGCAAAGAGACATAGCAAGAAGAACGTAATAAGCCTTATTTCTCTTATTCATTTAACACAAGAGCCGTAGTCCGGTGAAACTGTAGAGGCTCTGCAAGGGCAACAGTGTAGGTCAGTTCGAACAAAACAAATAGCACAAGAGTCAATTAATCTTTCATACAGAGAACAATAAAAAAAAACATTTATACACAAAAAAAAAATATTATTCCCTTGGGATGTTAAAAGTTAGTATTGACTAATTAGAAGTTAACTTTACCGGTAGCTAAGAAGTATAATATCGGATAATCAACTTCAGAAGTTTTAATGTCACCGATTTATTGAATTATCAAGTTAATGAAAAAACAAACTTATAATATGAAATGAGCTTCCGGACAGTTCATTTATATAATATGCTGATTTTAAATGCTAACCATAAAAGGAGCCGAGACCCTAATCATAACTTCAACGGCAGATGTACCGAAACTCGGTAAAAAGTTAGCAAGACCGCTGAGAAATTGTCATCCAAGACAATTCGTCCCAATTTATAACGGAAATTACGACAGTTACGTATTTTATTACCGGGTTCTGCATGAGGTCGCCAGAAGTGGTCGGACTTTACGACGTGTATGGGGAATTTACGAAGTTTATTCTACGTAGCTTACAGAAATTCGTATTCTATGTATCATTTGAAACATTTCTTAAGTTATTTTTAAGCTAATTGAATATAAATTAAAGTGTAAATTAAACTTTTTAATAATTGCGTTTCGTAAATAAGAATTCTGCCCGTGTCAATTTAGCCATGGGAGAGTCACTATAGGTGGTATTCAATTTTTAAAGTTATTCTTCTTTTGGCGCGTTAGGGAAAAATGATGAGAGTAAATGTTTACGATGCGTGCACACACGGTCACGAAAAACCGACACCCTGAAATTAGCTATAGTCAAAATTTTATTCGAAAGAAGTATGTATGTATTAAATATCTTTTTTCTATTGTTAATGTCGTTTTTTCTACAAACGTAAAATAAGGAGAAAGATAATTTTTTTTAAAAGATTGTTATCTTGTTACGCCAAAGAAGTATAACTTCTAACGCGTGTACATAAGTACACACTACTTTTTTAAAAATATAATTTAGTTCTTCCCGATTAAGGCCCTAAAACACAAAAAGATAAACACAACTATTATAATACATATGTTATTAACACTTAAGCGTGTGCCTGCGTGTCCCTTGTTTTTTTCTTAACGAAACCATACGTCCCGCTTGGAGCGGGACATTCCCGTTTTCAGGTTCTGTCCCGTTATCCCCAGGGAGAGTACACACGTCCAATTTTTGTAAAAAAAACCAAACATATGAATATATATTTTATATTTACGATAGCCAAAACATACTAACTAGGGCTTGTAAGCCAAGCCACGCGTAGAAAAATCTCTACCCTCAACCAACGAGGTGTCCGTAAACGCTACCGAGTCAGCCATCGTGGCTTTTGTTTCTATGTTATGTCTTCTTCTTCTTCTTTATTTGATGGCTCCCTCACGGTTTGTGCACTAGCCAGCGTCAAGTAACAAGATTTTGCCAAGTAAGTGTCTTGTGATAAATATACTGTTCTAACAAGATGGTGGTTTCCTTGTTAGAACTTTCCATGGAGTTTTGGTGGCATCTCAGAATGCATGCTCCATGGTATTATTTCCCATCCACTTCACTTGTGCATAATAACCGAACTATATTACGTAAAACACCACCAATATTACAAAATATAGAGTCTATATATAACACAAGATTATGAATAAAATATAAAAACCACTACATGACAGACTAAGATTCCGCCAAAAAACCATGTTATGTCTTTACACATAAATATTCAATCGATCATGATGAAACTTCGCATAGAAGTTGCAAGAGGTACAGAGAAGTTTCACGAACAGAAAAAGTACGACTACCTAGAGATAGGTCAAATACATCTTCACGCAAGCGAAATCGTGGACAAAATATTGTTTCTAATACATTCTTGTCATGTCTTTGCATTTGAGTATATAGTAGACAAAATAAGTTTATTATTATATTTGCAACTATGGGTTTTCCCTAAGAGTACAAAAATACAGATTCACGCTATATATGCTGGGTGTAAGTGTGCGTGCGTGCTTGTGTTTATTTTATATACTTCATTTACATTATATTTCGGTGTAGTTTTATGATTTAATTTTAAAAGCATTCCTGTGTATGTTGAAATATGTCTATCGTATTTTACATATCATTGTAGAACAAGGTAATGCGAGACAGTGCCAAACTTTGTCTTATATGCGTATATATACCTTTTAATAATTGTGTATATCGCAAGCATTATTTTCAGTATTGCGTCTGATAATTAAACATGTGTATCAGTTATTTAGATATAATAGTAAAAAGTACATTTAGTTTGGAGTAATTTTTTATGATGTTGTTCCAAAAAGAATTAGTAATTTTTGTCGTTATCATCATCATCTTACCCTTATCCCACATAAGTATGTTCGGCGCAACTTGTTTTGTTTCCCATTCTCCCCTAGTAGATGTCATCTCAGTATTCACACCTTCTGTACATATATATTTATTTACACAATCCATCCACACCTTTTCAGGTCTTCCTCTACTTCTATATCCGTCCATTTTCTTCTCTGTCACTAGTACTATTTTCAAATTTTGTCTGAAATATTAATTCTTAATTTTATCTATTTTGGTTACAAAACAGATCCATTTTAACATTCGCATCTCTGCCACATGTAATCTTATCTCATCCATCTCTTTCGTAGCCCAGCACTCGGATCCAAAGTCTTAGTGTCTGTCGTAAATTTGCAAGCTAAGAAAGTGCCACGATTCGTTCTCAAAATATAATTTTGGGAATAATTGTGGGATACTTTCTTTTTTCGAACTGACCTACACTTTTAGCCTGGCAAGGCCTCCTCAGTTTCACTGGACTACTAAGGGGAGCGCTTAAGGTACTCATTCGATTAATAATTGTGGGACATAAATAAAAATGGATAGGTCTCCCGTAGACAGAATCTTTTCTAGATATAGAAATTTTTATTCACATATTATTTGAGTTATCATAAATATCATACAGGAGTTACAATTTTTATTACTTTTTAAATAAGGCATTCCTTCCAGTTTCATCACCTCGAAGTATAAAGAAAATCGAACCGTGAGAACTTTTCAACTCTAATAACATTTGCTAACATTTATACAATAAACTAATCCAAAAGTGACGGAAGATAATGAGCCAAGAAGTATGGTTTACAGTTAACATTATTTGAAAGTTTGGAAGTTATGTGATAAAATAATTATACACCATATTGTCAAATTCTTTGTGTTGGATTTCTGAGATCGATAAAGTCCAGCACTACGAAAATCGCAATAATGGCACACCTAAGTGTTTTTTTTCTTTCAAACAAAAGGTTTTTATTCTATGTGATTTGTATATATTAGTTTTAGTTGTTAGGATGGTATTTGAATAGGGAAACTAAACATTTTCATAAGCACAACTATATATTGCAACGAATAGTTCTGAGATCGATAAGCAACAAGCAATAAGAAACATGTGTAAAAACGCGAGCAAGGCTAGTATCTAATTGTAAAGTTATGGCCAATAATCATAGTAAATTAACATTTTGTTAACATTAACATCTCTGTGAAAGAGATTTTTTTTTTCGAACTGACGCACCCTATTGGCACTTTGGCCTCTACAGATTTACCGGACTCCATGTGAAAGATATATTTGCCATGCTATATGACCATAGCAAATAACGCTTCACGCTTCTACACTGTGGCACTAAGTTAATTAAGGGTACCTGTTATCCGACCAAATCCGTATCCTTCGGAATACAATCCAGGGTAATTTGCGATAAGTAATTGCTTAAGCAAAGGAAAAAGAATTTGTAATGCTGAAATAACAGTAATTGGAGGAACGGGAAAATTAGCTTCAACTTTTGTTGACTTCCGGGCTTCATTTGTTTTTGTTACTTGTTCTTTCGCAAGTCCAAGTTTTGTCCGTGTCCGTGTGCCCACATTCCGATCAAATCAACTTTGGGACTTTATACTTGGATTCTTTAAATTATCTGTATCTTAAAATTGTATATACCTCTTTTTTAGCAAACTGTTCGCAAGGAGGTGTGTAATACTTGGTATAGTTAATTTGTATGGAGAGAAGTAATGGAAAAAAAGATATATTTTATGTGTAATACGTGTTACAAATTTATTAAATTAAGAAAGGAAAATCAATATTAATGTTCGTACTGAATGTCTTACTCATAAAAGTCAATTATATTGGTCTGTGAGTTAAGATTACCACTAAAGAAAATATGTAGGGTATAATTTGTATATAAGTAAATCTACAATTAATGTAAATTTTGTATCAATTACATCTGACAATATATATATTCAAATATATATGCTGTGGCCATCTCCTGCAGCCTAACAGAAAATATTTAATAAAAAATAATAAAATATATATATTATAAATAAATAAATGCGCCATGTAAACGCCATACGTTTACGAACAACAGAATCCCTGGCTGCGGTGGGGATGACGACTCACGCGCACTTGACGGCCGCGTGCCTACGAGACACCCCCGCCAGTATGCTCTGAGACCACGCCGCGCAACCCCGTTTCTCAATCCTATCGCTTTTGTGTCGTCCATCATTGTATTAAATATAAAAATAAATCAAGTATTTTTGTATTTACAAACTTTTATTTTTGTGCGCGTATTTGCACCACACGATAACCACACTGGTGACCCCGAACATTCTGAACAATCTTCCCGGAGTGTTGTGATTTATAAAATGGCGTCGAAGAACGACAACGACGAACAAGAGTCGGTTCACATGGCGGCCGATGTTTTTCGTGTGGGTGTAAAGTTACCACCATTTTGGGCGGATGAACCTGCCGTCTGGTTCGCGCAAGTAGAAGGACATTTTCTGCTCTCACGCATTACAGACGATAGGACAAAATTTTATTTTATAGTATCACAACTGGAGCACCGTTACGCAGCAGAGGTAAAAGATATCATTATTTCTCCTCCCGCTGGTAGAAGCTATGAGACATTAAAGTCTGAACTCATCAAGCGGCTTTCTCAGTCTAGAGAGAAGGAGATAATACAACTGTTGACACACGAAGAACTAGGAGATCGTCGTCCGTCACAGTTTCTACGACATTTGCGCCACTTAGCGGGATCTGAAGTGCCGGAGGAATTCATTAAAAGCATATGGACCAGTCGATTACCAACACACATCCAGACTGCAATAGCGTCGCAGCCGAAGTCTGATTTAAACAGTTTAGCTGACTTAGCTGACACCGTCATGGACATAGTCCAGACAACACCACACGTGGCAACCACATCATTTGTTCCAAGCTCATCGCTCGAAGTAATAGCAAAACAGATTGCGGAACTAACCAAGAAGGTGGAAGCGCTATCTACGGGGGGTCGCAGATCGCGCCCGCAGTTTCGACGAAATCAACGCAGTCGAAGCCGTAGCAACACGCGTTCCCAGTCAAACTACGGTCGCTTCCCCATCTGCTGGTACCATAACAAGTATGGAACAGATGCTAATAGGTGCCAGAAACCCTGCGACTATCGGCCGGAAAACCAACAGGGTGGTCGCTAATGGCGACGGACGACTACCCTAGCTCGCGTCGCCTCTTCATTACAGACAGAATGACGAAGACGCAATTCTTGGTCGACACAGGTAGCGACCTCTGCGTCTTCCCAAAACAACTATTAAAACAAGGCCGGTCAAAGAGTTCTTACACATTATATGCGGCGAACGGGACAAACATAGCTACCTATGGTTACGCCCATATAATTCTCAATTTAGGGCTCCGGAGAGACTTTCGCTGGCGATTCACAGTGGCTGATGTTACAAAACCAATTATTGGCGTCGATTTTCTATCATACTACAATCTGGTAGTCGACGTTCGAAACCAACGACTTATTGATGCCACCACTAACGTTGCATCGTCTGGAGCAACCGTTTCATCATCTGTCACAATATCTTCAGTGAAGACACTGGTAGGTGACTCAAAATTTCTGAATCTTCTAAAAGAGTTCCCAGACATAACGCGTCCATCTGGTATGTAGGTGGTAGAGCTACGCTGAAGCTATTACTGGTTTCAGCATGAATGGGTCGGCTCGCCCGGGGTAGTACCACCCTCTCACAGAAAACCGACGTGAAGTAACAGTGCTTGCACTGTTGCGTTTCGTTCGGTCAGTGAGAGCGCCGGAGGCCCACATATTTAAAAGGCCGGCAACGCACTTGCGACTCCCCTGGTGTTGCTAGTGTCTATGGACGGCGGTGATCACTTATCATCAGGTGACCCACCTGTTCGTTTGCCCCCTTTAATATAAAAAAAAAAAAAAAAAAAAAAAAAAAAAAAAAAAAAAAAAATCCATCACGCCAATAGTCATAACACCATTCACCACATCAAAACAACACCTGGACCGCCAGTGTTCAGTACTCCACGTCGCCTCGCACCAGATAAGCTCAAGATAGCCAAACAAGAGTTTGAAGCTATGCTAATGAATGGCACAGTGAGACGCTCGGACAGCCCCTGGTCATCTCCATTACATCTGGCTCCGAAAAAAGACAACGGGTGGAGACCATGTGGCGACTACCGTCAACTGAATGCCAGGACCATTCCGGATCGCTATCCGATACGACATATACACGATTTCGCTCACAATCTGTCAGGCTGTCGTGTATTCTCCACAATAGATCTGGTAAAGGCATATAATCAAATAAGAGTGGCCGAAGAGGACATCTGCAAAACTGCAATTACAACACCATTCGGCTTATTCGAATATCCATATATGAACTTTGGCTTGAGAAACGCGGGCCAAACTTTTCAACGATTTGTAGATGAAATGACCCGCGGTTTCGATGAATTCTGCTACCCGTACTTGGACGATTTCATAATTTTTTCAAAATCGGAAAAACTGCATGAAGACCATCTTCGCCAGATATTCACCAGGCTGCAAGAGTTCAACATGGTAATAAACCCATCCAAATGTGTATTCGGTATGCCAGAAGTAACATTTCTCGGATATTCCGTCTCAGCAGAAGGGGTAAAGCCACTAACAACCAAGGTTGAAGCTATAAAGAACTTCCCAACTCCGAAAAACGTCAAAGAGTTAAAGCGTTTCCTCGGTATGATAAATTTTTACAGAAGATTCATACCAAACGCAGCGAGATGCCAAGCACCTCTCAATGCTTTACTTCTTGGATCAATAAAAGGATCACACCCAATTGACATATCTGGTGAAGCTCTGAAGGCATTCGAAAACTGTAAAGAAAGCCTTTGTC
This sequence comes from Antheraea assamensis, assembly GCA_035772565.1. Classification (NCBI taxonomy): domain Eukaryota; kingdom Metazoa; phylum Arthropoda; class Insecta; order Lepidoptera; family Saturniidae; genus Antheraea; species Antheraea assamensis. Next base: position 703,003 of record JAQQSE010000022.1, on the reverse strand, counting down.
AAGCAGCACTTCTCGCATTTCCTGATCTCGAGGCAAGACTAGCTATTGTGACAGATGCTTCAGATATATCCATTGGAGCAGCTCTGCAGCAATACAAAGAAGGCAACTGGGAACCACTTGCTTTCTTCTCACGCAAGTTAAGTCCTGCACAACAACGTTACTCACCATACGATAGAGAACTGTTGGCAATTTACGAGGCGTTGAAATATTTCAGGTTTATGGTCGAAGCAAGACACTTCACAATATTTACCGACCACAAGCCATTATGTTTTGCATTCCATACACGTAAGGATAAGTGTTCTCCACGACAATTTAGACACCTTGACTTCATCGCCCAATTCACTACTGATATCCAACATATATCTGGAAAGGACAATATCGTTGCTGATACTCTAAGTCGCATCGAAGAAGTATCACAACCCGTAGATCTGAAATTTTTAGCAAATCTACAAGAAACAGATTCCGAATTACAAGAACTGCTCAAAGGGGAAACATCACTGAAACTTACAAAAATCTCAATACCTGGAACTGACATTAAATTATATGCTGATGATACAACAGATATAACTCGACCTTACGTACCCAAAGGAATACGACGTCGAGTATATGACAGCCTCCACTCACTCAGCCATCCAGGCGCTAATGCTACTGCCAAACTTGTGTCGCAACGTTATGTATGGCCAGGTATACGCAAAGATTGTCGAGAGTGGACAAAAACTTGCTATGCATGTCAACGCGCAAAGATAACAAGACATGTATCTTCTCCTCTCAGCGCATTCAAAATACCACGTGCCAGATTCAGTTGCCTACATATCGACCTCATCGGACCAATGCCAATATCCCATGGTTATAAATATTGCTTAACCGCTGTCGACAAATTTACACGGTGGCCAGAAGCTATACCTATCATGGACATATCAGCAGAGACAGTAGCGAAAGCACTACTATCAGGATGGATCGCTCGTTTTGGATGCCCATCTGAAATAATAACTGACAGAGGAACACAATTTCAATCGTCACTCTTCAAATACTTATCAGAAATATCAGGATTCCACCACAAAAGTACAACTGCATACCATCCGGCCTGTAACGGATTAGTAGAAAGATTTCACAGACAGTTAAAAGCTGCAATAATATGTCATGGAAATGAAAATTGGTCTGAAACACTACCATTGGTACTGCTGGGCATTAGAACCGCATATAAAGAGGATTTACAAGCATGTTCTGCTGAACTTGTATACGGCGAAACATTGAGACTTCCAGGAGAAATCTTCAATCCTAAAACAGATACAACAACTGATGTCACCGACTTTACTGCACGGCTCCGAGCATTTACAACCACAATCCAGCCGCAACCAGCATCGAGACACTGCAAAAAGTCTATATTTGTTTACAAAGATCTCACGACTGCTACTCACGTCTTCCTGAGAGATGATGCTCACCGCCGTCCGCTGCAACCTGCATACACTGGACCGCACCGAGTTGTGGAAAGAACAGAAAAAGTTTTTAAAATTATGATAAATGGAAAAATACTCACCGTGACCATCGACAGATTAAAGCCCGCATACATGCTTGTAGACAATCCAACAGTAAACTCTAAACAACTACCGGATCCACTTAAAAATCAAAAAACTACTGCAGAACCTGAAACGACACAACCTGACCAGAAAAGACCTAATGAAAGGGAACGTAGAACACGATTTGGGAGAAAAGTAGTATTCCCGGATTATTATCGCCCGTAACCCGGTCTCTGGAGGGGAGTGTGTGGCCATCTCCTGCAGCCTAACAGAAAATATTTAATAAAAAATAATAAAATATATATATTATAAATAAATAAATGCGCCATGTAAACGCCATACGTTTACGAACAACAGAATCCCTGGCTGCGGTGGGGATGACGACTCACGCGCACTTGACGGCCGCGTGCCTACGAGACACCCCCGCCAGTATGCTCTGAGACCACGCCGCGCAACCCCGTTTCTCAATCCTATCGCTTTTGTGTCGTCCATCATTGTATTAAATATAAAAATAAATCAAGTATTTTTGTATTTACAAACTTTTATTTTTGTGCGCGTATTTGCACCACACGATAACCACAATGCAATTATTACAAATGTACACACGGTTTAACAAGAGGGTACAACAATAACGTTCAAATTGAAAATATTAATAAACCACTGTCGTATTTCGACCATTGGACCACTGCTAGTATATATAATTTGTCATCACTTAGAATATTCAATATGTTTATGTTAAGCGTATTAAACTAAAAGCCAGATGACCTGCTGGTGAACTATACAACTATTGTAACGGTATGTTAACCTTTTTTTTTATACAGGGAAAAATCCTACATAGGATACTGCCAGAGGGACAGCATAAGAGTTATGTCAGACTCTTACTGACTAAAAACCCCTGTGCCGCTAACGGTATGTTAACCTACCCCAAGTGTGATCGCACGTTTACCGTGAAGAAACGTTCGCCATCTACATGAAAGGGTAGACCAGTAGACAGCAAGGATTTACTCTTTTAGCCATCGTTATTCAGGAAAATAATTAGGAGCAGATATTTATATTTGCTTACTAATAAATAAAAGAGAATTATATAAAATGTCTCATATCTGCATATATATTGTTTAGTTATAAAGCAAATATTCAGTTCAGTTTTGCATCACCTTTTTCTATTGCATACATCAAACAAATTTTATCTTTAACATATAACTATCCTTTTACTGGTTATGTTAACAGTTTAAAAGTTGGTTCACAACTGATAAGTTAGTGGCGCGATACAGTGACACTGAAAATTTTTACTCACTTTTTTTTTTTCGTGGAGAAATCCTGCATGGACACGCCACCCTCCCGGGGGAGAGGGTGGGTAGTGTGAGAATCCTACTCACTAAAACACCACGGTGTACATCCGCCGCTATAAGATTGGGGCGGCACGAGATCTCTAAAAGTCACTACCTCAACACACACAACATAGGTCATCCTCACATATGCGAACACATATACACACCAGACACAAGTAGATAATACACGTATAGTGGAAGGGCTTTATTTTTTTCCCTTATTTTTTTCGAACTTGGATATTTAGCCGTGTTAACAGTTACAAATTTTTGAGGCACACATGCTGGTACACACGTGTTTCTCAATAACTCATATATGTATATCTAGTTTAGCTTAACTTAGTCAGATTGAACAGTCACTATGTTCCAATCAAAGCAACATCCCAAGCAGAGGCTAGGCCACTAAGGCACCCTTGAGCTTGTTGTCATAAGGCCGAGTTGCTTAAGCGCTCGCATAGTCCAGTGTAGCTGTAAAGGACTCGCAGACTAACAGCGTCACTCAATAAAAAAAAAGATCTAACTGTAAATACTAACTGACGTCTAAATTAGGAATGTATTTCCTCGTAATAGAGAATGGTTGTTGCTATATACAGTGTGTATGATATAGGCTTTCCGATTAGTCCAGTGAAGCTGTGAAGGCCCCTAAATAGTCAGTTCGAAAAAAAAATAGGCTTTCAATTTCAACCGAACTGAACTAATTTCTTTGGTATAGGGAGTTTTTCGTTGTAACGAATAATTATGTCAATAGTTTATACTGTGTTAATATTACATTTTACCTTATAACATATGAAGTAAAGAAATAAAGAGGCAAAAAGTGTGAGACATGAACCGTGTTATTAGAAAAAAGTTAAATACGCGTCGAACACTTGTTTCAAAAGAGTTTGATCACAAAAGAGTGTCTTACCTTTGTTTAGAAATAGATACTATTTAAATTTAAACATTGTACAACACTTGTCTAAGTTCACAGTTCTAATTTTGTTGTTGTGATTTATTTTGTTTCTATTTGCCGCCAAAAGAAGGTTGGTAGTGAATTATTGATTTGGTGTGTATAATTTAGAAGATGTAAATAAATTACACAATTTTGAAGGTTCACAAGTAAATGACAACATGACAATACAATATGACATTATTGACATTTCACAATGTATTTATTCTGAGATTATACTGTTGTTCCACTTTACGCAATTTGGGGTATTATTTTAAACGTATATATTGCTTATTTTAATAACGACATCATTTTCTTTAAACCAAATGTCACAATAATTATAACCAATTTCACTTAAAATAAATAAATGTTGTTAATGAAGATCTAAACAAAAATATTATACGTAAATTGGAACGTTTCTGAATGAAGAGATTGAATTGAATGAGTGCTATTCAGAGTTGCTTGCATAAAAAATCTGATATTTAGCTAAAGACCGTTTGGGCACTCTTTTGTGTGTTGTGTTTAAATGTGTTTAAAATTTTAGACACTGATTAGTAAAACTCGTGTTAAACGGGTGTTTATTTTTGTTTTTGTAATAAGATATATTTACTCTTTAAAGTTTTACAACCTATTACCTTCCTACAAATAATTGTCCTCTTCATGAATATTACTGACCCAAATTGTGAAACTATATTTAGTACTAAATATTAATAGTTTGCATAATGATTACTCATAAATTAATAGCTTTTACGAATTCATATTTCGTAGACTAAAGCAAATTTGCTTCAACAAAGAAGGAAAGGTTGTTATGAATAGACAAAGCTTGAGATCGGCTTAAAATGCAAATAGTGTTGTTAGAAGGTCTAAATTGGTGAATCATTATTAAGGTGGGGTCAGGTAATGTTGACAATGTTAAGCCCGATGGCCTATTTATTCCTCAATGCCTTTAATCCGGTAAATGACGACTATGCTTTATTGTTGAGGTTATAATTGATTTCAGATAGCTTCTTTGATTTTTTTTTTAATCTGAACAATTTTATTTTTAGCTAACCAGTTTAATAATAATTCTAGAAATATGAATTAGCTTCGTGTATAAGTTTATTTCTTACATAAGATGTATGGAAATACATACGATACGAATTAACATGGAATATAACGATATTACCTACTATCAAATTTTACTAAGTACTTATTATAAAAATTACAAGAAGGGAGCCTATTAACATGTTCAGGATAGATATACATGCAGCTGCATACAATGATTTATAATCTAGATTGAGTCCACTTCACAGGTATTTTATAAGTTACATATATTAGGTATGGCCCTTATTTAGGGTATGTTCGAATTTTTCTTCGGAATAGTCCTGAATAGGTTCCGAAAATATAAAAAAAAAACATGCCAAATTGTGGCTTTTAACTTTACAATTAACCCGTGCCCCACGATAGCTAAAATTTTCAATGGAAATAATATGGGAATAGTTAGTACTGTTATAACTTTTTTTTTAAATTGAGTAACTTTTGAACCAGTCAAGTTCGTAAAAAATGTGTTGTTGGTGTACGAAGTGGCGTGGTGTGGTGTGGCGTATGAAGAGACCCGCGAATGTATTTGCCGCCATACGAGGAACGATCATTACCGAGAAGTATCAAACTCTGAATGCCTATACTACACCGCGTAACACAATTTTTTTTTTTTGAACTGACACTCCGTTGATCCTGGGCCTCTACAGATTCATCAGAATACTAAGGGGAGCGCTTATGGCACTCACCCGATTTATTTAGGCGATCAGCGCAAGGACACATGGTCCACCTCGGCGTGAACTGCCGCCGAGTTTCCCGATCTAACCGCGTAACTCAATCATTTGGTCAGCTCTATAGACGTCAGTCGGGCCGTATATGGAATTGTATAAGCAAATTCACTTGATTGCGTTTATAGTAAACTTTTGAAAATTAGGTATAGGTATAGGTATAGGTAATATAGTAAAGAATATGTCCTAAAACTAATATTATTAATTTTCTTAGTTGCGTGATATGTTCATAAAACAATAAGTCAATAAATCAAGTGGGTTTTTTTAAAAGAGATATCAATTAACTTACTTTGATTGTTAATTTAAGCTTTTACAGATAACATTGAATTACTTTTTAAGAGACTATTATATTTACGTGCATTTAAGTGACGAAATATTCAATGAAATGTACTTACAATGCTATATATTCGAGTCCGTATAAGAGAGAGTTTGATGGAAAATTCTAGATATAAATGTAAAACTTGTCATAACTATTGGTATACAAGTGGTGTCGTTTCGCGCAAACTTTGAAATACCTCCGGCAGTTAAAATGTTCTTGTCTGGGATAAACAACAAAAGTGTATGCACGCGACGCGACGCGTAGACGAAAATTTCATTGTGCACCGGATTTTTGAATAATAAGTTTCAAGTTTTCACAGTGTAATAATACATTTTAAAGCTATAAAAAACTATCATCCTATAAAGGATTTTGAAGATTGATTTACTATTAGATTCTATTGGTTGGTTTCCTTGAATCAATGAATCAAAATAAGTTTCGAGTCCCATGAATAAAGTTGAATTTAATACAATGAATAATTATATTATAAAGATACTAGTTGTTGCTTGCGGTTTCGCTCGCACGAATGTGGATTTAATCTATCCATCGGAAACAGTACTTTTTCCCTCAATGTATATCTTATGTACCCTATGTCCTTTCTTGTAGAGTACAGCGTGTACGCAAAATTTTCTGCCGATCGATAGAGTAATTATGACGTGAAAATGTAACAGATAGACAAACTCACAAATCGCATATATAACAATGTAATTAGGATGAGTTTTTTTTAAGTACAATAAATAAGTTTTTAATGCAATCCAGACTACCACTAAGTGTTGGCCGAAATTAGCCATATATCAATCCAAGAGCGCACTTATCTACGCCATCGGGCGAGCCCAGGGAAAGTTAAATGAAGTAGAAAATGTATGGGTTGTTTAGCTGATTCCCGGTCTGGCGCTAATTCCGAAACTACTTAATCTCTTATCCAGCGAGTTAAACGGAACTTAGTTTATACGCTTGCCACTGCCAACTTTAACAATTTCAAGCAAAAGTTGCTTTGTAATAAAATATATCATTTGACAGAAACATTTTAAAGTATAATTATTAATAAAGAAATACAAAAAGCATATTAGTTAAATACTGAACAATTTTTCATTTAATTTATGAACGCGTTGTTCATTAATTGGTGTGTAAAAGGCTTGTTTTTAATCTTCCTTTATTTTTTCGTTTCACAAACGTCTCACTTTAATATTGTATTAACTCATGCCACTTTTAGAATTATGATAAACTAGCAGGCCCGGAGGACGTTGTTCTGCTTTGATAATAACAAATATATACTTATGTTCATAAAATGGTTAAGGTAACTAATGTATTTAATTTGATAAGAATTAATACTCTATCTGTCCAAATTGTCTTTCAATCACCTCATAAAATGTGACCATTTTTTAGAAGATAGATGGGTATAATGAGCTATCCTTAAAAGATAGGTATAGGTTATCATAGGCTTATTTGTAGATCTATAAAAGAGGAATATAAACCTATGCATTGTTTTGTTATATTTTAAAGGAATTAAGCAGCGATTTCGATTAAAGAACCCAGGCGGCTTGCCTTTTTCTAATATTTTCAACAATTATCGTTATATTCCAACCAATTTACACAAAACCTTGACAGATTATATACTTAAACCTTCCTCACGTATTACTTTATCTGTTGGTGAAGACCGCATTACAATCAGTTTAGTACTTTTTGAGTTTATCGCGAACAGTCAGAAAGACAGACAGACGTAGCGGAGGACTTTGTTTTATAATATGTAGTGATAGTGATGACAAAGGTAATGATCCTATAATAATAGACATGTCCATACTAATATTATAAATGTAAAAGTAAGTTTGTTTGTATGTTCCTTAAGCTTTCAAGCATTAATTAACTTGTAATAATCCATTGAAAAAGCCCTTCGATATATCGTTTCATTTTTGTTATATCTTTCTAAAAGTGGAACACGTCATCCCCGACTTAAGACAGAATAAGGCCAGACGGCAATCAACGTCAAATGCAACTTCAAATTTGTACATCGATATTCTAGGTTCTTTTTAGATACTCAATTCAAACCTTAGACAATTATTAGTATTATTTAATATTAGACAAATTTGGTCTTTCTTTTGATTTATATCTTAATTTGTAAACGCCATGAGACTGTACAATAGTAAATTTGAATATCTATGTCCTTGTGAAAACGCATGTAAATGTATTTGAAAACGCCGAGCATTTTGTTGCTGATGCCCATAACGAGTGACCATGAGGATAACGCTTCTCCGTAATATAGATATATAGACGTATATAAATATATGTTAGTAATTAAATCAATACATTTGATAATTTCATTTGTGTATAGTGTTTTTATAATTTTGTTTGCAATATGACATCTGCCCGTTCATTTCATATACTTTGTTAATAAAATTCAAACCAAACATAATGTATAAGCGATGTTGTAATGTCCTTCTGTAAGTCATTTATCTAACATAGATTATCACCGCCTTATTTAAAATAAATTCAAAATAACCGTTGTTAAAATAAAAGTATATCTAAATAAAAATAACACAAGACATTACTGAATTAAATGAAACGCTAATTATATTAATTATTTTGAATATGTTAAATGTAATCTATCGATAACATGTAATGATGTTTTCGTTTAAAATTATTCGATATATAAAATCATTTTAATCGAATTATCTTATTTAACATAATTATATCTATAGAACGAATGCAAATTACACTATGTTAATTAATATCGATAATCGAATCAGCAACTAATATGGCGGCAATGCGCCAAATATTATTATACCAAATTTGTATTAACAAAACAATGGATATAATATTATCATCACCACCTTCTTACCTCTCTAAGTAGGGTCGGTACAACACGTTTTCCTTTTCCACTCTCCTGTCAGACGTCATCTCAGTATTTACACCTTTTATACGCATCATTTTTCATAGAATCTATCAATACCTTTTTTGGCCTCCCTCTACTCTTTTATTTCGAACTGACCTACACTGTTAGTTTCGACAGGCCTCTACAGTTCCACCGGACTGGTCCTCTACTCTTATATCTATCCACCTTCATACTTAAAACTATTCTAGTTGCATGGCTTTCATCTCCCCTCATGACATACCCATACCAAGCTAACCTACTACTTCTCAACTTCTCAGTCACCGGTGCTGTTTTCAAACATTTAATAAATAATAAAAAAACAGACACGATGATATATATACATATAATAAATATAGATTGGTATTTTTGTATTATACATACAACATTAGAATAAAACGAAACATTCATTTGAATAATTGACACCATTAGAATCGGTAAGAAATTCTCACTTAAACAAATTGCGCCAATCATTTAAAAGCTTTTGTGGGTAACAACATCGATTTCCTTTTTATAAATAGTCCGTCATTCCGTAAAACATTGTGGGTTTGTGGTCAGAGCACTTTGTCAGGTCGAGCTGAGACGGGGATAACCGCAGAACTCGGTTTCCTAATTAACAAAATGACGACACTCTTATATTCATAAAATTAGCTGTATGTATTTGGAAAATTAATTTTGTATATATAAATTTTAAGTAATATATTTTTGAAGTTATACTTCTTTTGGCGCGTTAGGGAAAAATGATGAGAGTAAATTTTTACGATGCGCGCGCACACCGTCACGATAAACCGACACCTTGAATTTAGCTATAGGTAGTCAACATTTTATTTAAAAACGGTATGTATGTATTAAATACCTTTTTTTCTATTGTTAGTGTCATTTTTTCTACAAACGTAGAATAAGGAGAAATAGAAAATTTTTGAAAAGATTTTTAACTTGTTACGCCAAAGAAGTATAACTTCTAACGCGTGTACATAAGTACACACTACTTTTTTTTTACTGTAATTAAAAATTTTGCTGTGTTTGGCTTTTCAGAGAGAGTTGAGGGTAGTAGAAATTATAATTGTAATTATATTTTATGTATATTATAATTATTTTCAAACTTCAGATATATGACGAATGCTTTAAGCCTTTTGTTACCGTGACGTTGTAGTCATTGTGATTCTGTGTTACGGTTAAAAATTTTGATTGGAAACAAGCACAAGGGCGTATATTGTAACGAAATAGCAAAAACTCGGACAAAACTGCTGTGATATTTAAATTCTAAGGACGTATAAGTTAGACCGTATTTTACATTTAAAAAAGCGACTACGAACATTATATTTATACGTATGTAATACTAGAAAGCAGATTTAGTCAAATTCAATTAAAAAGAAACATTACTGTCGGTTATTATATATAAAGTCTCTATTTATTTCATGTAATTCATTTCTCAAGACCAATTTTCATACTGATGTTGAAACATTGTACAATAGAGCTTACAAAGCGAATGAAACACTTACTTTGTATAGGAACAATGGGAATAAAGACTTAGGTTATTTGAATGATACAAAGAACGGGTAATGAAGTTAGCCGGATTCAGCGCTGCATTATCGGTTTACAGTGTTTATCTTTTTACAATCTTATGTCTTTTTGTAGGTTTATAAAGAAGTTCATTAGTGAGCTACTTTGTTCTACACGATTTAATCTTTAGCCTACATTTATTATCACCATAGACAATATTTCGCGGCGATACACGCAGATATGGGAGTATAATGCTACTCGCATACCTGCGTGTATCGGCATGAAGTTTTGTCTATGGTCAGACTAAATGCAGATGTGGGAAGATATTATCGTTATGCGTTACGAACTATCGGATTTCGTGACGATACACGCAGTACTGTAACTGGGGCCGCGGTTTCTACACACATCAAAGGAATTTGTAGACGCTAATTTCGAGTTAATATTGAAACGACAATTGTATGCAAACGTTATTCTACGCCTTTATCGGTGTTAATTTTGAGGTTACTTTTTAGCGGTACATGTGACCGAAGCTTCGTCGCGCAGGTATGGGACTAGCATAAGAAACATCAACACTTAAGCTATATAATTTCCAAGGATATTGGTTTACATGTAATTTATCTGTATTTTATGTACTTTACCCTTATATTTTATGACTATTGAAATAGCAGATTACGAGGAGTTTTTAACGGGATCTTTTTTGTTTTTGTTTCTCGTAACTGATTTATTATCCTCTATATTGAAAATCGTTACTTTCACTATTATTGGGTATTATAATTACAACTGCCTTGTAAAGATTTTATTGCTACAGCAACACGTTGACGATCTTCTTAGAATTTCCAGGGCGTTTGTGTAACACTTCCGAATTCATGCTCCATGGTTTTATTTCCCATCCAGTTCACACGTGGACAATAACTGGCCAATAGTATATAAGATGCCACGAGTTTTATAAAATATCGGATCAAATAGACCAAAATTGTGAATAAAGAATAAAAGGTACAACATGACACACCAAGATCCTGCCGGAAACTTGTAGTAGTTGTAGTGGTTTTAATTTTATTTTAGTACTTGTTTTATTTGCTCCTTTTTTTTGGAACATTTGTTCCTTTTTATTTGTTACACACCAGTAACGTGTAACAAAATAATTACAATGAATAGGACCATTCAGCTTCCATAAAAACGTCGTAGAAGTTTCTAGCATATTCTTTAGAGAATACAAAATATTTTTATCTAACTGATATTAGCAAAATTGTATTTTAATGCACATTGGCAACTAAATACAAAAGGAAGAAAATTGATCGCCAGCCTTAAAATATTTAACACTTCATTTGACTGGTGTTAGAGAATAAACACAAAATATTCAACATTCTCCTAACAATCCCATAAGTATAAATTTCTTAATATAGAATAAAATATCAAAGAAACCTGATTATTTGTGTCAAGTGAGGCATAAATAGTTAAAGGGATCAAGTGACTCTGTTAGTGGAGCACCCTACCGTCGTTAAGTGAAACACAGCGTGAGCGACACATTCACAGAGGCGCCCTTTGGAGTGTCGCAAGGGTGAGTGCGGACTCATTAGCCCGTGCCTAATGATGTGCTACTATCTTAATGTATGCCTATAAAATTTTATTAAGTAACTGTATTAATTTATTGGCATTAATTAAAACTAACCCAGCGTTAATTACCCTTCATTAACAACATAATTTGGGTATAGTTATGGGCATTTGACAACCGTTTCACTTGATGTTAGGTCAAATAATATTAAATAAATATAAGGACACAATATCGCATACGGTCATTCAATTATAATCTAAGCGTATCTTGTAACAGTTAATTTATCACACGTATGTAGATACGTAGTAATACACAGAACTGCAAAATATGCTGATCACACAAAACTCAGCCAGCTTGTCATAATGTTAAGGTATATTATCAAAGTGCAACGAGAATTGTAATGATATGGGCTAGGAGCGACAAGAAAATAAGGCCTTTCAGTTGGCCAGAAAGTATTCCAGTACTATATATACTAAAACATGTACATGGCTATAGATTATTTGGCTTCATTTGGGAACGGCAGTGAGACAAACTAATATATACCCTTCCAACATACTTTAATCGTCACTTCTTTGGAGTTTCGAACGCTATACTTTATTGTAGCTTCTGAATGCTTTATCGTTAAACTATGACACAATCGCTTCATCTACAATTCATATTATTTCATCAAATTTAAACGGTAAGGAAAGAAAATCATAACTCTTTCGCATCAGTTGTCAGTCCCATCTGCTCGTATCGAATGCCGACTGTGATAATTAAATTACCGCGGTCCTACCTACCAGATAACCGACGAAGCCTAGGCGGTCGTAAATTGGCAGAGTAACCTGGATGTATAACCAACTAACTAATTGGCTGAAAGAAGCTTTACAGAGATTAGAGCTATATAACTCCTGAAAGAGCTAACAATGAAAAACTAGCTATAGGAATTAATACCGGCTTAGCTCCGTGGACCTCACTGCCAGAGTTCAATAGTCGAAAATTTATTACAAATACGCGAATTTAACTACATAGACGCGTAGTGATTGTAAGTTTCGTACTTTCTTGAAGCTAATAACTTTATATTAAATGAAAAATATCGTGATATTTTTTTTTAGATAAGAGCTAATTCCCCAAGAAGTAACACTAAGAAAGACCAAAATCTATTGAGTAGTTTTTGAGTGATGCACGCACAACGACAGATTTCTATCATTTTACTTATATAGTTAGGTACCTCTTTTTCTTCATAAGGGCTAAGCTATTAAGATTTTTTTTTGTTATCTTGACTTATATTGGACATTAATTCGTTACCAATATATTACTAGATTTTTTTTTTACCATTTTTAATGCTAAATCTTATAGATTTTTCAATGATACAATATATCTCACTAACTGATGTTGAGGCTAAGCGTCTCTTTATATAATATAATTTTTATTTTATTATAAAAGTACTAGCGGTCCGCTGGCTCCGCATGGGTATAAAATATATAGCCTATGTCATTCACTGAAAAAATGATTAAAATCGATCCAGTAGTTTTGATTTATTCATTACTGCCCGTGGCCCGCACGCGTTAAATTTGGAATAACCTCAAAAATAACAGTATTTTTCCACTATTTAATTTATGTTATTATACATATAAACTTTCCTCTTCAATCACTCTATCTATTAAAAAAACCGAATCAAAATCCATTGCGTAGTTTTAAAGATTTAAGCATACATAGGGATATAGGGACAGAGAAAGCGACTTTGTTTTATACTATGTAGTGATAATGTGTTTATGAAATATGGTTTTAAACGTTAGGAACGTATATATTTAAAAAATGTTTAAATGTGTATCACGTTGGGTAGAGTGAATAAGAGAAAAAATTTAAGACATCGCATTCCCATTAGTATTATAAATCTTAAGATAATATTTGTTTAAACGCGCTAATATTTGAAATGACCCAATTAATATTAAATGTCTTTGCATTTTACAGTACATCAAATAAATATTGAGGAAGGTGTAAGTGAGTAATATTGCGTATGGGGTTTGTGGCGCGGTGGGTTGTATCGGAGATACTTGGGCGTTCTTTGCAAAAGAGGTAGAATCTAAATACACACGGCTCACGAAGCATTATAAGTTCCTAAACGTTCTATAATTATTGTTCTAGGTTAAGATTGTATTCCTATTGGGGTTTTAGCTATAGATAATTCAATACATGCTTCCATATCCTTATATATTAATGTAATTGATTTTAAACTAAGTGAAAACATATTGATATATTCGTATTATAAGATTATTCGTTAAATCGAATTATTCCAATAACCATACTGCTGCCAATTATTAGTACTTCACAACTGAACAACTGTATACGAGTTTCAAGTTTATATCTTGCTTTCACGGTTCAAGGATCATAATTTCAAAATAAGCCGTAACGCCAACTTTACGCTTCAAAGGTCTTTACACTCTGGTGGCTTTAAATTTGTTCAACTTCTTTTACCTTTCACACGCGAGTTTATAATACGTATTGATCTTTGAAAAAATAAAAATAGAAGTGGTCTTGACTATTTTGGAGAAAAATTGCATTTTAGAATTAACGTGGATTCATTGCATCAATGAGAAAGTATTAAAATATTTTGATAAATAACAGTTATTTATAGGCTGTTATTACCATAATTCTGAGGATTGAGTTGGTATGTTTCGTATGTAAATACATGTTTGAACCACATGCCTCAAATTAGAATCAAACGACGCAAGCCCTCTTACTGTATGACAGATATAGGTGTGGCTGTAGTGCTTTCATAGCCAATGTATCAACTAAAATTACCTATTTAATTCAGAGTATAAAAGTTAAAAACGATTGGTTTCAAACTCTGTGCGAAGGTAAGTGGGAGACTATAATTTTCAAAAATTTAACTGGCTTAGTATTATCAAGGCACGGTCCGAATAAAGCAGGTGGCGAGATTATAGCCTTCAAAAATCGAACTGGTTTAGTATTATTAAGGTAGCATTTGCATTATACAGGTGGCGAGATTATAGTCTTCAAAAATTTTATTGATTTACTGTTATCATAATATCCTTCAAATAAAGCAGGTGTGTGTTCCCATAATGTTTTATTAAAAAAAAATTGAAAGAATGATCATACTCAGAAACCCTTATATTTCACTTGGCTATCATAAAACAATCTGTGACTTATATGGAAAAGGATATACGGAACATCGTAGCATTTATTCTCTAATCTTGTCGTTTTTTATTCCACAAAAGCGTAGGAGTTTTCCTAATATATTACCGTTGCTATCTCTCGAATAAATTTTGTTATGATAATTTTATCCTGAGAAAATCAGGCGCGTCCCTTGGGACTAATTGATTTATGATCAGGTTTATTAAATACTCCTGAATATAAGCCGATTTACACATTATTTATAAGTTTTGAAAGACAATAAATATCATAACCGTCTATTAAAGATGATAGTTGATCGGTGATAACTCGCTCTAATGTCACCTCGAAGAGAACTGGGTGGAATCGATTACTAAGTATTTGTAGTATTCCTGGGACAATGGTACCTTCCACTTCTTTGATGAAAATCTGCCCCTAACTAACTATACAAATGTCATGGTAGTCACAGTTGAGAGCAAGTACTTCTACGCACTGCGAATTAACATCTAAGTGCACGTTACTTAACATCAATTGAAATTCTGATGTAACGTTTGGTGGTAATTTTGACGTTCATAAGCACCTTCTTAGGGCCTAAATTGTATAAAGTATATTTTGATTTAACATAAAGAAATAATGCGGTATATGGAGCATCATTGGATTGTAATTGATCTTGTTTGTGGCAAATTGAAACTTAGGCGATTATACGACTGCACCTACGTGGGATACAGGATTTTCGCTTATGGAGGGGACGTCTGGTGATTTGATAAAACTGTGTATTAATTTGTAAAAGAACACGTCCACCACCATTCTGCGAGTATGCAACGGTTTCATTTTATAATACGCTAGACATTTACAGTAAAACTACGGAATTTGTTGTCGCAGAAAAGAAATAGTAGGGAATCGTTTTTATACTCATCGTATTCTATAACTTGGTATTACAAGGGTCTTAGGTATTAGCTGAGTGGTGCTGGCAGAGTATAATAGCACCATCCCATATCTTCCCGTGGGTATCATAAAAGGCGATTAAGAGAGTGTGAGATAATACTGACCCCTTGTAACCTTCTTACTGTGATACTGTACCATGTATCTGAACCCTTCTCCAGACGTAACGGTTCTCGTTCCACTAGGTTGAGAAAAACAAGGATGAGTATGTGCATCTGTGTCTTGCGCGTACACGTGTGCACCTTAATATATCCTGTGCATCTGACCGCTTCTATTACTGGACTTAGGTCGCCATGGCCAAAATTGGTCGGAATCATCAATCACCATCATTACAAGGGTCCCAGATTACATTGCATAACTCAAATAAGTATCCTTAATATCTTATCTTGCAGTAGCATACCAGAGTAAGTAAATTAAATTTCCCGTAAGGAATGCACTAACACCAATTATTTACTCATTCGTCTTCACGAATTTACTCATAGTTATAGTATTGTTTCAATAGAACAGTTAGTCCATGCTGCCAATTCTGGAGTATTGCGATCATTTCAATGAACTAACAAGATGGTGGCCGCCTTGCTAGAACTTTCCAGGAAGTTTTTGTGGCAAGTCAGAATTCATGCTCCTCGGCATTATTTCCCATCTACTTCACTTATGCAAAATAGCCAAATTATATTACGTAAAACTCCAGCAATATTACAGAATATAGACCTAAATAAGACAAGATTACTACATGACACTCCCAAGATCATGCCAAAAACTCTCATTTCATGGTATTCAGATAATGCATAACAACTTGTTTCAATCAAAATTGACATTTTGTACTTACACAGTAGAATCAACGTCACGTTTTATAGCAACATTTGTGATAATTGTTTTAGCAAATAACGCAACAATATTTACATTAAAAACAATCTATAAAATTTAAATAAACTCCACGAAATCACGTGCCGACATTTCCGAGCTTTTAAGTACGTCGGCATTAAGGGGCATTAGTTCAGTAACAAAGGGCTGTATGACAAAGTGCCTTCCCTCCCTGGTGAGGCAACAATGGAAGTGTCGCTTGTTGTTACGTCTTCAAGGCGGTGTCGCACGCGACCGGAGGCGACATTCAACGAGCTTAACGACTTAATGCATCGTCTCATTATTTCTAGAAACAGAAAAATAGGTGTTCTGTCGAGAAAATACTGGAAGAGAGTTTATGTGCCGCTCTCCTCATAAAAAAAAAAAACCTTCATATTTCGGTATAAAAATATTTGTTGACACAATACTTGAATATTTTCTTTTAGTATTTTAACATTCAGCATATTTTGAATAAAATGTTTTCGCTAGCTAGCTATTATTATACTATTACTGTAGGTTGGAAAATATTTATTTCTCAGTGTACTGTATAGCAGCTTAACAGAATACAATTTATATTTAAGAGATTGTCGAGAAATGACAATCATTATCACCTTCTTACCCTTATCCCAATTAAGTAGGGTCGGCACAACATGTCTATCTTGTTATGATGTATGATGTGGCTTAATTTTTACAATCAGCCACGCGCGCCTCACGTCATCCCTCCTTGGGATTATTTTGTAGTACCACCGTGTCTGTTCAACGTTGGTGACTATTATAATATAATTCACCTGCACGGCTCTAGTATGTGGTGTCACGTAACTCAGTACATATTGACTTAAATGAATAAAGTTGCTTTCTTTCTTTCGGAGTATTTATTGGTAAAATTTGACAAGTATAGATAATACAAATTAATCAAGGTGCGTTAGACATAACTCGTTCAGTAACTTAATTAAGAAATAAAAGAACATACAGTATTAAGTAAAGCTATAGTGATATTTTTCCTTAGATAAGGACAAAGAAGTAAAATTGATAAAAATAATCGAAATCTATTCACACTGAATTCGCCAAACTTTTTGACCTCTCTGAATATAGATGCGCGGAACACAAATGTAGGTATAAATAATTATTATATATAATATGTATGAAATTAAGACAAAAGGATACATTAATGTCAATTTTGGATTCCTGTATTAATATTTTAACTAAGTGTTGTATTAAACTCTTGAATATACTACGCGCAAGGCCGACCTTACCGCTATATTCGTAACGGACAAAGATGTTAGCAAGGATTGTAAATATTCTTGACGGACTGCAAGTGTCAGTGTTACAACATCTGCCAGTATTCAAACCTACTCGACTTACTACAATATGAAATTTCGGAAGTTGAAGTAATTGTGGATCGGTGGTAGTGTATACGAGAAAGCGTCGTTCGACGTTGTTTCCAATATTTATAATGAGCCTGAGCTATCGGTGAAGTAAAACATCATGATGTAACCATGGTGTGGTATGACTCTAAAGTTGAAAATCTGTCGCCAGATACTGAAATACCAGTAAATATTCTGCCGGGTTAAAGTGTCAAAACAATAAAAGAAGGTTGCAAATATTATTCTAGCTAGAGTTTATTACAAAGAGGATGTATTTAAATGTAGAACGCGAAAGTATTTTCTTGTAGAATTATTCAAATTTCAGCCGACACAAACACAGAACCGTACTTAAAACCTTGACATGGATTTCAATGTTGCACTAATGTACAAGTTACTGAAAGCTTTAAAATAATTTACTTCATCTTATTGTTGGGTGTTAACGTATATATAATTATTTAAACATTTATTAGTGAAATAAGAAGAGTATAGAAATAAAAATTGATTGTGTTTATTCATTCAGATTAAATTATAATGCCACTGAAATATAATAAATCTAACTAGTTACTATTATTATCTTATGCAAATAAAATTAAAGAGGTTTGTCGTTGTCCACGCTTTAAGCAAAAACTATTATATTGATTTCGAATATATATATTTTTTAATTATACTTCATAGATACTTGGTCCTTGTCTAAAAAAAGACACGAAATAAGGATAAAATTTCTTTATAAAAAGTACAACAAACAACCAACGTTATGGACTAGGACCGGTGTTTTCAATACTCTACCCGATACAATGTGCAACCCCACCACTTTTCGTCACACAAAAAAGTTGCGCATCAGAATTTCAAAGCCCTCCCAGAAGAAGTTTCACGCAAAACAGATTATCACGATAGTTTAATTTAATATAAGGTTATTAAAGTTTTAAGACATTACGATTTTTATAAGCACTACTTCTTCAGCGATTTGTGAAGTGGAGCAAGCGGTGTAGTGCGCATACACAGGAAATGAGAAGTAAACTGGATAACATCGTTTAGATGAAAAAAATGTAGGTAATGTATATATTTGTTTTTTTGTTCTTGTTTCCTCTGAACATAAAATATATTGTTAACATAATAAGTCACGTAGACGAAGTCGCGGGTATCAGTTAGCTACAAATGTACTCTTTTAAATATTTAATTAACCTTAAGTGTTGTTATAAATAATATTTTCTCAGGTATTCTAGCAATTTCTTAAGTTAATTTACTCTTTAATCTAAATTTCAAAATAATCGTGATAACATTAGTTTACACTCGGCACAAATTTTCATAGAATCCAAAATTCATATATATTAGCGTTAAATACCCAAATGAATCTACAACTTGATGGACGTCGGTATAAGGGCAAGAGAGTGATTGCAAGTCTCTGTTTTTTAGATTATTTTTTTTGTTAATTTTTTGTAAGAGGTTTGTTTGGTTGTCATTTATCATATGGATGGATGGGTCGTGTCCCTTTTGAACATTGTTTCGATAAAAGTAGGGAGAAAAAAAAACCTTAAAAGATGTCTTTCATACCTCAAGCCGAGGTGCACCGCGTGCCCTAGCACTGATCGCCTAAACAAATCGGATGAGTGCCTTAAGCGGTCCCCTTAGTAGTCCGGTGGAACTGTAGCGGCTTTGCCAGGCCAACGGTGTAGGTCAGCTCGAAAAAAAAAATTAAATGATGTCGGGTAAATTGTTTGAATTACTTTGCCCGCGGTTTTCATTCATTCGTATACCAAAGAGTATATTTTATTAGTAAGTTCATAAGCTAACACATACTTATACAAATATAAATGCGATGCATCGAAGCATTATATTACTTACTTTTTAAAATATAACATTTAAGAGTATTGAATTATATAAGTTCTGAAATTATTTTTTATACACACGTATCCATATTCATATAAAATATAGCAAGCAAATACAAACACGACATATACACAAATTGCACATGGCAATACATAACATAGTCAAATGAATTAGAAGTTTGAATTCTGTAATGTTCTATCTTTTATAATTCCATTTTTAAATTACGAGAACTGACATGCAACGACAGATGCTCCCAACTATATTGTTTAGATGATAACAGTTATCGCGGGCAACTTCAGTAGTACTTTTGACAACGTATTTAAATTTTCACCTTATTTACAGTGATGTAAAGGTGCATTTAAAATATTAACAGTTCCTAAATAATTACTAATTATAATATACATTGAAGTAACAACAATAAGAGCATGATAAAAGTACGACGTCTCTATGATGGTGCATGAGTAATGCAGCATGCAGCATGACGTCATCTTTATTATTTAATAGTTCGGATAACTCTATTGAAAATTAATAATAACGTTGAATTTTTAAACAGATACAAAAATAAAACTCAGCATACACTTACAAAATATGTGCAAATATGTAAATACGATTCAAATGAGAATATATCGTGCCTAGTAGTAGGTCGCTTTTTAAGGCATCCAGTCAGTAGTAATTTAGTGTGAGTCACTATAGCATATATTAGGTCATCAGTATAAACACTAGGTCATTAGTACGATTGTTTAGTCGATAGCAGGGTTTCAATAATCACACCGGTATGTGACTATGGTCATATTTTAGTATGATATATTAGATGTAAATGTACATTGAAGCGAGTATGGCTTAGTTAATAGTGTGTTCGGACATCGCGTCACAAACTGAGTCGGAGATTTCGGTGAAGGAAAATAGCGTGACGGAATCATAGCATGGTGGTAGGGCTTTTTCCAAGTCCACGTGGCTAGCTACACTTAAGAGCCAGTTCCCCTCTTGTTTTACCGTATTTACCATCTTAGACCACATAGTCATTTAACATCAGATGAAATTGTGGGCACACGCAAAAAAATATAAATAATTAAAAAAAAGTTCTTCGTAAACCTTATTCCATATAATATCTTGTACAAAAAGGAAGAAATATATCACTTACGATTCCGGTGCCAATGTCCCACAAACTGACCGTTTTTAACGGAATAAATCATATCCATTATGAACGAAATTCAGGTCGTTGTTTCACCATTTTTTTTTGCTTCTATTGTCAACAACTTACAGAACTGGTTAAAAAGATAATTTATACTAGAATTTGCCTACATTTACTGAAGTTTCAGTTTCGCCCACTGCGGGACGGCCCGTGTCAAAGTTCTTTACGGTTATCCACAATTCATTGTTTTCAAAAGCATCTCTTTTGTTTTATTAAATTGCGTTTTTGCTTACACAATGGTGGGCCGCTTGATAAAAGTACATCTGAAATGTTAACGATGTCATCTAAATTAATAGAATTTTACAAATTTACAAATAATGTATTGTAATATATTAAATGTTAAAAGATTGTGATTTTATTTGTTTTAATATGGTAATCTCTGATTTAAACGAATATTTTTATATTCTATAGTTTATTTGTTGAGAAAGTTTATAACATCACATAATATAATGTTAAAACGCCTTAGCACAGTGCGATGACCTTTTTTACATTTAATTTACCGTGGAATACGGTGCAGACACTTTCTTAGAACGAAGTTCCTTAACGCGGCTCGCGGTACGAGTTAACTGACAAAAAACGTCACACAAGTAAAAACCTTATGCTTCACTGTCGCTCTTCCTCCATGCAATTTTTTCTCTCTTTATATTATGTGCAAGTGTGTGCGCGTGAGAGAAACGAGCATTGTTTTCTGTAGGTCAATGGTATGAGTACTATAAAGCTGATATTATAAGTAACCATTTTACATGTAATGTCATTAGCTGCCAGTTATATAACTTCAACACTGAACGCATGTACATTTTTGTGAGGCACACATGCTGGTACATACGTGTACCTTACTAATCCTTATATGCGTATATGCTTAGATAGATTCGCGATGTTGTATCCAAAGCACCCAAGCCTGAGTTAGACCACTTTGGCATAACTGAGCTTATTGCCAATCGGCTGAGTGTCTTAAGCGCTTGCTTTAGTAGTCCGGCGAAGCTGTGCAGGACCGTCAGGCCAATAGCGTTAGTTAGTTCGAAAATACTTATTAGTTAATTGTTTTTATTTTATTGTATCATTATTCTCTTACTATTATTTCACGTAGAGCTCAGGCACTTTCCAGGGATTCGAAGCTACATCGATTAACTGTCTGAAGATGCTACTACTTAGCAACAATTGCTTACTTACCATGCTACGATAGAAAATAAAACATGTAAACTGTGATGTTCCTATACCAACTCCTGTAGCAACATCGCGTAATAATCGATAGATAGAATGAAAACTGATAAAAAAATGCAATTTACTTACAATTCTTCTTTTCGCATACTAACAAAAGAATACAATAGTGTGATACAATCAATAAATGTTAGTATTAAAACGGTCGCCAAGGTCCCTTATACTTTAGTAAAGACGTGGGGGTCGAAGGGAATTATTCACGAAGTTCGCTCGTTAAACCTCCGGGGACAAGGTTAACTTTTAAAAATGAAACACTGGAGTTTTCCTCGTTTCAATAATTCTCGTATTTTTGTCGAATAAATTGCAGATTGTTACTTGTAAATATTTACTGTTGTTGCCTCATTAACGATACGTAATTATATTCCATTTTGTTGAAAGATTTTAGTTTCTACTCGTTATAATTAGAAGTAATTAAAAACGTTCAATGTTTTTTAGATTATTCCTTACAAATACAATATGATATGTAGCCGTGAGTTGGCATACATTTATTATTATATATTTCTTTTAATTTCAAATGTTATAATTACTATTTGTGTTTAAAAATGCTGAAATATAGGTCGATGGACACTTTATTCTTTGAATGTGAATTGTTAATACATTAGAATTGTCATGGCGATCGTATTTACGGTATAGAAGATGACATCATCCACTGTACATACAGTAGCGCCATCAAGGGATAAGTTATAGTAAAATTGATGAAAAAGTACTTAGGTGTGCGATTTTTGCGTTAAATTACAAAATAACCTAGCACCACTTACTGATGACTTATAGTAAAATAGATAGCACAAAAAAATCTCCATGGGAAAATACTTAGGAATGTTGAACGGTGTTCGAATTTATAGATGTCGGATACGCTAACATTAATATTTTATACTTTACAAGTTTTTAACACTTGACCACAATCTCATTTGATGTTAAATGACAATGTGGTCCAAGATGGTAGTTACGCTAAACCTAAAGGGAGACTGGCTCTCAAGTGGAGCTGCTGGAACACACCAACATGTACTTTGCGATAGATTTTCAACAGGAGGGTGATAGCTAGAAAAAGCCCTATCATTATGCTATGGTTTCATCACGATGTCTTCCTTCACCCAAAGCTCCAACTCAGTTGCTAGGATACGAACCTACGTCCTTCGACGCTGTATCCGAACACACTACCAACTGAGCCAACATTGCTTAGAGTTGGCTTAATTTTTACAATCGGCCACCTGCCTGACATCAATCCTCCTTGGGATTATTTTGTGGTACCACTATATGTGGAAAAAATATGTATCTGTTGATTTCTCTTCATTTACTATAATGTTGTGGGCCGAGGATTTCTTCAATAATCATCTGGTTATGTTAGTTAATTCCTTGCTCAAAACACAACTTACTACGTATTTTACTAATTTAGGATAATTAATATACCCAGTGACAGTGAGTATAAATTAAGGTATTTCGGAAAGACAGTAGTACACTTGATTGTAATTTAATAAATAATTTGTAGGTAATAGAATTTAGAAAATAACCCATTTATTACAGAAGATAAACGAAAACAGTAGCCTTAAACGAGGCGCTGGCCCGTAATAAAATACGGCAATTAATCTGGGTAAAGTCGCCGACACTGGGACACAATTATTATACTTTTTGGGCCGTTAAAAATTCTCGCTGATTTATTTCCCTTCAGGGTCAAAAAGTTCAGCTTTGTGAATTTTTAAAGAATTTAATCATGATTGTATTTTATTAACTATAATTATATTTATTAACACAGTGTCGTATGTACATGACAATTGTGTTAGATTATATCGCGACTATCACATGCTTGATGTAATGCCTCAGACATTGACTTGCTTAGCAGTATCGCGTTACAAGTATCTAAGTGAGGTAGTACAAATATGTATATATAGTACTAAAGTGCAATAGTCAGTTTCTCACGGATGTGCTAATACGAAGAAAATAAGACCAAGCCTTCTTTTTACAGTACGACCAAGTAAAATCAAATAAAATAACAATTGAAACACTAAATGTTAATCTGTCAATTCCATCAATAACTGCGAAGATCTGCTGTCTTCTGTCTCGCTTACTGGCTCAATTTTTATAAGGGTTTTTTTTAACTCACATTTTACACTTTGCGTACAATTTTCAAATATTTTCTTTCATACAATGTTGAAGCGATGATGTCTTCATTGACATCGTGTTCGCACACATCATCGAAGATCGTAGGTTCAAATCCTAGCATCTGAGTCGGCGTTTTCGGTGAACTATAGCATGGTGGTAGGGCTTTTTCTAAGTTCGCCTGGCTAGCTACCATCCTCAAGTTGAAAGTCTGTTGCCAGGCACCTGTTGATGTGTTCCGGCAGCTACATTTGAGAGCCATTCCCTCTCTCTAGGTTTAGCTTGACTAACATCTTTATTTAACATCGAATGAGACTGTGGTCAAACGCTAACCTATAGAGTATAAAAAAAAATAGAAACTATGTTCTGAAAACTACAAAGACAACATAAAAAAAAAAAAACTAAATAAGTACTTGCGTACTGAAGTGAATCGCTTACACACACATTGATTTTTATTTATATATGAAAAAATATACACCACATTTAGTAAATGTTAATTCTATATAAGTATAATATCAACAAGATAGAATAGATTTATCATAGACTAGCCTGCACTAACATAAGTTACTACAACTTAGAGGGTTACTTGACAGGTTCCACTCATGGGTGCGCACCTAATCGGTCGGTCGTCCGTAAGTCGTGAATATAAATGGACACTCAACGAGTGTGAAGAAAGGCAGCCCTATATATCTGTACAATTTTACGACATATTATGAGTACAGGTAATGATAACACGTCGTTGTATAAAGTGTTTAAGGCTTTATTACTAACACATACTATATACATTTCTTAAGTGTGTCGTCATACTTATTATTTGCGAATCAGCGCAATAGAATCGAATTATTCCTAGAATATATACATTTTTATATCAGTCGCAATAATTATTGTAGCATACAGTATTATAAAAAAAGGGATACCAAATCACTATTAAGAAAAGAACTTGGAATAGATGTGCTCCGGATGTTGCCAAAGATAGCTCCCAACTGGACTGAATTCGAGGAACTATCTCTGAAGTGATAATGTCGTAACATATATGCGGATACTGGCCCATAAATTTACAAGATGAAGATGTTAGCTAAAAAAATAACAGGGTATAGTTTACTTACTATGTTTTCCTTCACCCAAAACATTTGCTGGTTGCAGGATGCGAAATTCTTCGATTGATGGATGTGGCCGAAGATCATTTAACCTAGAGGGACTGGCTCTCAATAGCATCTACCAGAAAACACCTTAAACGTACTACTGGTGATACATTTTGAGGGTGGAGGTTAGACAGGTAGACATTAAAAAAACCTTACTAACATACTATTGTTTCATTACGTTGTTTTTCTTCACTGAAATTGAGATTTCAGTGAAGACTTATAACAAGCATGAGTGCTTGTTATAAAATGCGAACTCCGTCGACCGATGCATGTCGCTAAAGTTGATAAAGCTTAAAGTGACTGGCTCACAGTTTTAGCTAATAGAACACATCGTATAGATACCAGATACAGATTTCCACGTTGAGGACGGAGTATATACACATAGGCATTAGAAAACGTCTAACAACCATGCTATGCTTTCATATGCTTATTCACCGAAAATCTTTGCTCATTGTAAGATGCAAACTCCGACGACCGACCGATGTGGCCGAAGTTAATTTAGTCTACAGCAACTGGTTCACGTTTGGAGCTACCAAAATACGCTATTTAACCATTTTCATGTTGAGGGCGGAGTTTACAGATGAAGGCATTAGAAATAGGCTTACCACCATACTATGCTTTCATCACGATGTTACCGTTCACTGAAACCTTGGGCTCATTGATGGTTGTAATCTTCGTCGATTAACTCATGTTCGAACCACCTTTAACTCAATCATCATCGTTTCAAAAGGTGTGATTCTATATTTCGAGGCTTTTTTGTGACTAAGAAATATTGTTGTTGGTCAAAATTCTTTTGATTCCGATTATAACACATCTTTATTTGAGTTTTACCAAAACCTGGTAACGGCTGGTAAATATTAAAAAAGATTCTTAAAGTATTACACAAGAACTTTCTCACAGTAAGCTACTTATTGAGAATTAGTGTCTGTGGACGGAGTTTACGCCATACATCACTGCACGCTTAACGAAGATTTAGTGACCGAATAATAAAGATGTGTATGTCTCCAGAGCCATTGTTTAGAAAGAAGAATGTTTTAAATCTTGATTGATAATGTAAACCAGACATGTTTTCGTGCTTGTATTTTGATAATACAATGTATATTTAATTGAAGCATTTGAACTATGTTTTCTTAATATATATTATGAATTATTAAAGAAATAATAAGTCAACCTTTAATCCCAATCAGGTCAGGACTATTTCAGAAAGATGGATCCTTACTAATATTATAAATGTGAATCTGTTTGGTTTCTAGGCTTTCAAGTCTTATGAACTTGGCGCGATCATACAAATTCTCAGGGGTACAGCAAAAATCATAGAGTAACTTTTATCGAGAAAAAAGTGATGCTGTCGAAGGATAGGCACAAATTAATTCACGCGAGCGAAGCCACCACTAAAACGGTGGATTATAACCCAATATTGTGATTGGGCACTCTCTCGTGCTCGTCTAATTAGAAATTTTGCATATAAATTAATGAATGAACTTTATACCATCAGGCAACTTCTTTCAGCTAACTAGTGGCATTATGCAAAAAAAGATAAGCATTTGCATAAATTGCAACTTCAAATATAAACCCAATAGTGAGATCCAACTACAGGTTTAGCTGCAGTCCTATCTCTTGTTTGAAAAACGTTTTCCAAAGGCTCGACGTTGATTGTTAAGTAATCAGACTGTAACCATGGAACAGTTTGCAATGCACAAACTGACCAAGAATATTCAACCACAGATTTCGACCTACGTATAAAAACTATTACGACATAAATCGCTAAAGGCCCTGAATCTAGATAGCTCTGTAACTTATTGCCTTCACTTAGTTTATAGTATTGTATTCGTAGTTAATGACGCGATGTACTTTCGAAGCTATTAGCTTTTGCTAGAATTTTACTCGTGTTGGTTGTATTGATATGTTCCTTTATAACACATAACACTGACTTCACTACTTTATTTTATAACAGGCAATGATATATATACGATAAAGCAAATGGCCTAATGTTTTAGTATGATACAATCATACCTTGTTCTATAAATGAGAAGCGCCATCTATCGGCGTTACGATTAACTACTTACTATAATAAAGAAATATCTGTTTGATTTTATGATATTTTAATGGATTTGTTATTAATTAATATAGATGTATTATTTCTTTTGACAGACATAAGTATAATGCATATATATAGTATACTATACTTTTACTTTATATTTACGTTTATATATCTATCTATATAAATAAAATTCAATTAAATATTGCATGTGAGCTATATGAAAGAAATTGTTTGAAAAATCGTATGGTAAAATGCAACTTTGGTTTAAAAAAATATTTACATAACAAAGTAATTGAGTGATTATACACCTAAAAAACTTTCACAAGTATTGAGAGATTAACGTTCAGTGATTCGATTGACATTTTATTTCATTACATGGTCATCTTGTAAATGGACAATTGGGTCTCATTTTCTTAGTTACTGCACCCGTGCAAAGTCGCGACTATTCGAACACGGCTAATCAACCTATCTTTTATCAAAATGAGAGAATGAGAGCCTTGAAAACAAAATCTTTGTTAAGACATATTAAACAATATTTTAAATTTGAAATCTATGCACCCATCTTAAATATCGTTTACGATATACCTAATATATAATATGGAGACTTCGTTGGACGATTCGTTGTTTTCCTCATAGTATTTAAATCAAAACTGTACGATTGTTCGTTGTGATGACTTTAAGAAACTTTACATAGGCTCATGGAGGAGGAATACTAATAGGTGTAAAAACCAATTTCACATTTATTAACAAACTTCACTGGTAAACTTATATTGAAGATATGTGGATACGTGCAAAAGTCGGAAGTATTTACTAGAATGCATGTCTTGTCTATCTTCCATTCACCTTTTCTGACTAAGTTGGAAAATTGTCTTGGTAATTTAGTTGATGAGGTTCTGATTATCAAATGAATTGGAATTATCTAGAAGGACCATTCTCTACAATTTCGGAACCAAAATCACTAGCTTTAAAGGATTTATGACATGATCCTTGTTTTCTGCAATTGCATAAGGTCTGCAATGACACTAATAATATTTTAGACCTTATTTTAGTGGATGTACGCACTAAGGTTATTGTCACTAAAACTATTTCCCTCGGGTGGCTTGATACTTACCAGCCACCGCTAGAGTTACTCATATCACTGATAGAGGCTAACTTGTTTACACAGGTTACACAGGTGTTATACAGGTTAACTTGTAATAAATGCGCTGAATGCCTTGAATGCATAGAATATAATTTCTATAAAGCTCGTGCATATCAGAATTGCTATTGATCGAATTGCTTTATACTTTACCTCAGTGTTTAATAGGAGTTAAGTTTCTAATACATTTATCGCTTCTTATCTCCATTTCAATGAATGTCTCCCACGAAAACATATTTATGAAAAAGGTATAGTAATCAGCATGAAACTTGGATGTGAACATCCAAAGATATATTATATATGGAAATATTTGCAGTGAGCAAAGGCCAAATCAAATTCCATCCAAAATATGTATACAGTTTTGCTCTAAAACGTTAGTTAAATAAACCTCTAAATATTATCTATAGTAAAAGTAAAAATCAGGACCAAGATCTCGCGGTAGGCCAAAAAAACGCTGGCTAGATGTTGTGAAAGCCGATATGCAGGAGAACAACCTCGCACAGAAGGAAGCCGAAGACCGGGCAAAGTGGAAGAAGCTCAGTCGGAAAGCGGACCCTGGCACTAAACCGGGAAAACGCTAGGAAGAAGAAGAAGAAGTAAAAGTAAAAATAATAGAATATTAAAATTGACCAAATAAACACAGTGTTGTAATTTGAAACTTTGCTGAAAGGCCTACAAAGGTGTATTGAAATTCATAAGTCATTATGGTATCTATTTTATATGAATAGGGGTGTATTATAATATAATTTAAATTTTTTAGTTCCTTTATAGTTCATACTATGGGTCTGTAACTAATGGAAGTTTAAATTACGGATTGAAAACCCGCAGGGAATAAGAATGTTTGTGTACGTTAGAATAATGTTTGGCGTGTTAAATGAGCGTATAATAAATACCTAAACACTATACATAAGTATATATACATACCTACACAGTATTATATATTCGTCATGTATACATTAAATAGATAGTGGAATTGATGGAAGAGGTATAATTTTATTTTTGAGGTTATAATTCTTGGAGCGTTGTGAGAAATGGTTCAGTATGAATCTTTAGACCGGACAGAAAGTATCGCGCGCCTTTGTAACACACCATGAAGTTGGTTGTAGATTAAAACGCATGTTGCGTGCGCCGATGTAATGCACCATTAAGTTAGCTGATAAACAGTTATTTGTCTATGATATATTGCGTAAATATTAATTATAATATCCCAATTTGTATAAATTATTTATTTGAAGTTAAATTCATGTCGTATTTCGAAGTATTGACTCGATTCAAAACGGTTAAATTGTGTAAAAAAGTTCTTTTTTATACTTGTGCTAAAGATGTATAACTTCTCACGTGTGCAAAAGAAGTACAAATACTTTTTTAATCTGGAATATGTAAGGAAGGATGAAATAGATGGAGAGTTCAGACATTAAGATCTATACTAGAATACTGACCGTAGTGAAACAAATACTTATTGAGAGTGTTTACAATTATCATATTGTTGTATAATTTCATACAATTATTTATATATATATAACAGAATCAATGGCGCATCAGAGTAACACAAATATACTGTGTCTTAAATACAATTTTGTGAAATGGTTATATTCTAAAATATGTTTTTTTTTTTATTAGCAGTTCAGTTGTAGATGCACCGTCATTAAACTGACTTCTCAAACTTATTCTTTTCCCAAATGCCTCAAGCAGGTGTATCTTCAAAAAAAATTATTTTTCCCCGAATCTGTTGTGAAAATGTGTTAGTATATCATGTTTTAAAAATAAATACTAACCACCAACGAACTTTGAATTCTTTTACTAAAGTTAACATACCAAAGTATATAACAAAAGGAGAAGAATTCAATCTTTAAGCTTTTTTATAAAACTTAAGCGACCTTAAAATAAAATTAAACAAGCTGATCTTTTGACCGTGCCCTTTAAAAGAAACATGATAAAGTAAGTGGACATATTCTCATAAGAGACTCGGGGAAAAAAATATATTCCTATATTTGGACCACTCTGATGTATACATTCTATAATATGACGTTTGAATTCTTATTGTTATTATTTCATAGGTAATAAACAAATAAAACTTGTTTACTAGAGCCCTTAAATTTGTTAGTGTTATAGACTAATCTATACAAGCGTTAGCTATTTATCATGTGAGAATTAATAATAAGAATACAAGAAGATACGTGAGAGTACAAGAGAAATACCTTTTATTCAGCTAACAAATGATACTATTCGTTCGTGTTGCGAGTTGTACCCTTATTTAATCACCATCAGACCTTTTCTGTCAATCGGCGATACGTTTTTGATACTGGATTCTCGGGTGTGTTTTATTATTTTACTAGGAGCCCGCTCCGGCTTCGCACGGGTATAAAATATATAGCCTATGACATTCACTGAAAAAATGATTAAAATCGATCCCGTAGTTTTGATTTATTCATTACTACCCGTGGTCCGCACGCGTTAAATTTGGAGTAACCTCAAAAATAACAGTATTTCTCCACTATTTAATTTATGTTATTATACAAATAAACCTTCCTCTTTATTCACTCTATCTACTAAAAAAACCGCATCAAAATCCGTCGCGTAGTTTTAAAGATTTAAGCATACATAGGGATATAGGGACAGAGAAAGCGGCTTTGTTTTATACTATGTAGTGATTCTTCAAAAATATTATCTACTTGCTTTTCCAATATTACAAAAACATCTATAGTCATCACCTTATTTAACTTTGATGGCATTCTCAATAGCTTATGTAATACAAGTTGATATCCACGATGTCTCGTCTCCTTTGTTTTTTTTTTATACTTCATAGGTAAACGTTTTGACCACAATCTCATCTGATATTAAATGATGATGTGGTCTAAGATGGTATGTCACGTTTAACCTAGAGGGATACTGGCTCTCAAGTGCAGCTGCCGGAATACACCAACGGGTGCTTGGCGACAGATTTTCAACTTGAGGGTGGTAGCTAGTTAGACGGATTTAGACCACTGTGTAGGTGGTAGAGCTACGCTGAAACTATTACTGGTTTCAGAATGAATGGGTCGGCTCGCCCGGGGTAGTACCACCCTCTCACACAAAACCGACGTGAAGTAACAGTGTTTGCACTGTTGCGTTTCGTTCGGTCAGTGAGAGCGCCGGAGGCCCACATATATTAAAAGGCCGGCAACGAACTTGCGACACCCCTGGTGTTGCTAGTGTCTATGGACGGCTGTGATCACTTACCATCAGGTGACCCACCTGTTCGTTTGCCCCCTATGATATAAAAAAAAAGAAAAAGCCCTACACAATGCTATGGTTTCATCACGATGTTTTCCTTCACCGAAAGCTCCGACTAAGTTGCTTGGATTCGAACCTACATACTTCGACGCTGTGTCCGAACACACTACCAACTGAGCCATAATCGCTTTAAAATTTTTATAATTATTATTTTTTATTTTTATAATTAAGTTTATTATCTTAACAACATATTTTATGCATAAAGAAGAAAGCATACAAAATTGAAAGTAAAAATGTATTTTGCATATAAAATTTCATTAGTAATTTGTAATGTCTATAAAAATCTTAGGTTTTTAAAACATTTATATCAATTGAAGAAATCTTGATAATTTCTTATTGTAGATTAAAATCGATTGTCTAAGAAGTAAAGCAATAATAAAACTTGATTGAAGTCTCTCCAGTAGTTTTTGTGTGATGCGCACATAATAAGTCACCTCTATAATCTGATTTATATAGATGTCAATTTTAACTAATTCGATTTTCACACGTTCGCCAATATCGTGGCTTCCATACTCGATACTGATTTTCAGTTAATCCAAAAATTAATTATCCCAAGTTATAACGTTAGACAAAAGGGCAACACGTGTACTGGTATTTATAAATGTATGTGGGTGTACGTGGGCGCAGTGCAAAGCTTCAAAGTAACGGTCGACATAACGAAGATTTACCGCCTCCGTGTACCAGCCATTACTCTCCACGAGGCTAATAATAATCTGGCGAACAATATACTGAACACATTCTGGACTTTTTGGGGGAATGGTTAAGCTACGTGTCGTTTTGTACCTTCCGTCAATATCTGTGTGAAATTATTACAAGGCGCGTTGAATTTGCATGCGCGCAAAATCAGTTTGGGATTTTATTATATACCCGTTTACGTAATACTTTTCAATGGCAAGGTTATAACAAACTAAGCATATAGATAAATAAAAATGTTATTTGAAATTTACTTATTATGCTAAAAGTGTTATCGGTTGCTTTCAATTATTTAAACTTTTAGTTTTCTACACTATTTATTAATGAAGTACGTTAAGCCAGAACCAAGTAATAGTGCGGGCGTGTTATGTATCGTAACGTGGGTACTAGGGGGTTGAGGGCGACAGAGAAAATGCGAATGAAATCGTACAGAACAGGTAATTTATATATAAACCCTAATTATTATATTTTAACGTATTCATTCGTATATAATGTATTGACAATTTTCTTTATATAAATAAGCGAAGATAAAAGAGCCTTTCATCGCTTGACCTATATACTACACTATTTTCTTGTCTGTTCGTTACTCAATTTTCTTATTGTTTAGTAGTTATTGGCGACCTTTAGTGTTAACAATGAAAGAAAAATTTGGAAATTTTTGTGTTTTTTCCTCACCATCGCTTAGTCGAAATATTCATTTTTAAGTATATATTGTCATAATTCAAATTTCTTATGTCTACAATCTACAGTATTTATACAATAATTGATATAGTTTTTAATATTGAAAAAAAAAATATATAGAATTTACTCGCGGTTGCGCTTGTATGTATACTTGGAGTATCCCTCGGGAACAGTACATTTTTTCTATGTGACGGGCATATACCCTTAACTCGGTCCTTTTTTATATACCTCTAACTATGTGTATACAAATGCATGACGATTGGTTGAGTAGTTAATTCTAACAAATAATCTCACTCTCGCATTTACAATCATTATCAGCCTGTAAAAGACCTACTCCAAGGCCATAGGCTTCTTCTCGAAGGAAAGTACGGGTATAATGACCATGTCAGTCCACGACGTATCGGAGTTTTCAAGCTCCGCGGTATCCACATTTCTATGTTTTCTCACATACGGTAGGGTACTACAAGAACATTTCTCAGGTTTAGGTTTCCTCATAAAGTTTTCCTTTACTGTCAGCTGACAGTGCTACTAAATTAAATAGGTAAATGTACGCGAATTCCGAAAAGTTTTTTTGATACACGCCGGAGTCCGAACCTGCGGATATTGAAATGATATTTCAGCGGTGAAACCATTCTATTACCACTATATTTTTGATATTACTCAAAAATAAGTATACATTAATACATGAAGTAAAATTATATAACTCTTATTTTCAAAGAATTTCGTTAAGTAATTATTATCTATAATTCCATAAATAAAACAAACAATATTATAAGACCAAACTGTTTTATAACGGGTGTTTCGTGTGTGTATTAATTCTTGTAATACATAATACATAATAATAATGGATACATTGTCTGTCGTTATTAATATTTGTTCCTTTCAATCAATAGTAGGGATGTAATTTCAATAACTGAAAGCCTTTTTCTCATGTAATTACATATATGGCCTTTGTAAATAGGATATTGATAGAACAGAAAAATACAAAATTTACAGCGTACATCATATTATATAAGATTTTTTTTATACGATTGGAGGAGGCAAACGAACAGAAGGGTTACCTGATGGTAAATAATTATCGCCACCCATGGACACCTGCGACACGAGCGGCATAATGGATGCGTTGCCGGCCAGATACTAGCTATTGTTCCTAATAGTATTAGGTTTTATAACGAAGTCCCAAAGCATATTACCGATTTGCCGGACTATAAGTTTATGTGTCATGTTAAGCGGGTTTTAGTGTCAAAGGGCTATTATAGAGTGGATCAATATGTGAACGATGGTGATATCTGGAATTGACTCCTCTCTGTGCATCCACTAAAACGATTGTAACGTATAACGTACTTTAAATATATAATTGTATGTCAAAAAAATAAACCCGATCGAGTTTCTTGCCGGTTCTTCTCGATGACTGGGATGTTTTCCGAACCGGTGGTAGTTTTGACGTTCATACGAGCCTTCTTAGGGCCTAAAATGAATAAAGTATTTTTGATTTGATTTGCAGTATCGTTAGCATTAATTCTATGCCACGGGAATAGTAGTTTTCTTTTGGATGAAAGATATGCTGTGTTCTTTTCTGTACCAAAATTTTCAAGACTATCCAAAATTTCATTATAATTGGTTGAGAGTAGTTGAAATGTCAAAGTGTAACAAGCAGACTCACATTCGTAATTATAATATTAGCTAAGACTAGCTGTTAGCCATCGCTGCGACCGCGTGGTATTTAGCAAATAAAGTTTTGTTCAGTGTAAACGTACGGATGGTGCGCGCGTTTTACTGAACACAACTTTTTTAGTTTATAAAATATGCGCGAAACCATATTTTTCCTAAAATAAGAACAGCTTAAGTTACTTGTTATTACATCGGCTACCTGCTAGTGAAAGTTTTGTTAAAATTGGTACAATCATTTAGGAGATTAGCCGCAACAAACATACAGACTGGCAAAACTGTAATTAATTTTTTGTCTTATAAGTTCGTATATATTTTTATATCAACTTCATAACAAGCTGTTATTTTGGA
Source organism: Antheraea assamensis (assembly GCA_035772565.1). Taxonomy (NCBI): domain Eukaryota; kingdom Metazoa; phylum Arthropoda; class Insecta; order Lepidoptera; family Saturniidae; genus Antheraea; species Antheraea assamensis. Next base: position 667,616 of record JAQQSE010000022.1, on the reverse strand, counting down.
CATTACAAACAGACATTTCAATTTTACTTACATAATACATTAATCATCATTGTTTAATTTACGATTCGCACCATAATGCCTGGTCTTTTGTTGTCTAATTTTAACGATTTACTGTTTATATGATTCGTTCTGTTGATTGAAGTTATTTATATTGACATACACCAGTTAAGTATGAATCAATTTATTTTAGAACAGTGACAAGTCGTGAATGACATCTTAAGCTGTTATTAAGCATCAAAATATTTGTGATTTATTGCGGTGTTTGAGTACAGATTTCATTTATTTTAAAAGTAGTCAAAAGTTGAATTTTTCTGCTTGAATTTTATTTTTAAAATTATTGTTTACATTCTTCGATTACGCTAAGAGAACTAGACGATAAATTAAACTGGTTCATGTGATTCATTATTATTTACGGTGAAATATAATACCTAAACCTAAAGGGGACTGGCTCTCTAGTGACGCTGCCGGAATGCACCAACAGGGGCTTGGCGACAGAGTTTCAACTTGAGGGTTGTAGCTAGTCAGTTCTACTATCATGCTATATTTTTATCATGATGTTTTTCCCCACCAAAAGCTCCAGCTCATTTGTAATAGTTCGAACCTACGTCGGTCGGCGCAGCGTCCGAATACGGTAATCGCTGGGCCATGTAAGAAGTCTTTTGAAAAAATACTTACTCTTTAAAAAAGCGCTATTACTATGCACTATTCAATGTTTGATACATTTTAACGCCAAAAAGAAGACAATGCATATAATAAAAAAATTAATGAGAAAAGTTATACGGTGAAAATATTTTATAAAAAAAATGTATGTGTATACTTGAGTATTTTTTTTTTTTTATGTTATAGAGGGAAAACGAACAGGTGGGTCACCTGATGGTAAGTGATCACCGCCGTCCATAGACACTAGCAACACCAGGGGAGTCGCAAGTGCGAAATTATAAAGTTATATTTCTTTAGCTGAATAAAACGACGTAAAATGCAATTAACAACGTTTTAACAAACAAATTGTAATTGACTTTAAAAGGCTATAAAGTTCATTTGTTATTTATCTGTAAATAGAATCAAGTAAAAGTTAAAAAAATAGAATTAACTACTTATCAAATATTAATGTAATAAATTAACTTCAAATCTATAAATCAACTTTAAAGAGTTTATAATATAAAAAATAAAACACTTCGAATGCTCACAATAAATTATCATTCATTACCATATATAATTTAAAATCACATAAAAATACACGTCTATATATGAATATTTTTTATAAATCCATTTACATAAAATACACGTTGTAAATTCATATATATTTGAATAACTACCTTGAATATAATTATCGGTTTTCACGAAAACTTGACAGCCCATTACCAACCAACTTCATGGTGTTCCTTTTAGGTGTTAGTGTGCGCGCGCATGGCAAAAATTCACTCTCGTATTTTATTTTTCTAAATGCGCCGAAAGAAATATAACTTAAAAAAATACTGTAATACATATAATAGCTGATGAATTTGTAAAAATAAATTACCCTTCGCGATGCATTTCAATTTGACTCGGTCAATTGGATTATCTTGGATTTGATTTTAACAAATAGCTGCCATCCCTTTACTAAACCACCTATATAGGAAGATAGAAGATAAATAGAACACCCTTTTCTGTTGTGTAGATAAACGGGCCTTTTCAACAGATGCCTTCCCATTTGAAGGGACCGATATCTCGTTATTTATTCGCTTAACTTGACAAATTGTTTGGTTGCACCTTATTTACATTTTTATTACAATGTCCGATAAATAGATACAGTAATGTTCTATATAAATAATACGGTAGAAATCCAACGTTGTGCGCAAATGAATAAAAACAACTGGATACAATTTCGAAATTTTTTTGGTTTAAAAAATTATCACAATATTTTCTTTTAGCATTAAGTTCTTAAAGTTATAAGAAACTACAATTTTTATAAGCATTACGCGTCCAGCGACATTTCTATTGGGGCAAGCGGTATGGTGTGCATGCGCATGAGACGGACAGAAAACGAAAATAAATATTTACGAAGTCAATAGTCAAAGCTATTAAAAAAAACATTACGGGCAAGTAAAGAAATCGTACTTTAGTATTGCGTATTTTTTGTTTGAAAATAATGTAACTGTAAATAATAGCAAAAAAATGTAGTAAGTTCATGTATTGACTATTATTACTAGTTATCAATGAAGGTAAGTTAAAGTTCGAACTACTAAGTTTCAAATCTTCTAAAGAATTTTTTTGCTAAAGAAAAGCATCGTAATGAAACTATAGCATGATGTCGAAGTATTAAGATAAAAAATAAAATAGCCCATGAGATTAGTACGACAATTGTACTTGAAATACAGACTTCATCTTGAAGATACTGTTTATCTGTCTTCATCAAGAACGCTCTTAGAATCAGAGATACCTTTAGTCAAATATTATCAAACAAAATATAAAGAAGGTTGTAATTTTATACATTATTTAACACGTGCAGTTTTGGCAATTGGAATTGTGAGCCAGTTATTCTCTAGGCTTACCGCGTTACCATCTCAAGCTTCGTCTTTTAATATCAGTAGAGATTGTGGTTAAGCTCTGAAACCTATAAATAAAATATAAAAACCTTAATATAGTTATTAGAAAAACCTTTATTAAATGGCATAAAACTTTTATATACAACATAGTATTGGAAGTTTTGGATAATAATTGTGAGAATCTTTTGCCGATAGCAAATGTTGAAAAAATCTTTTTCGATATTAAATAATCTTGAATGTAGGTCGTTGCCTGGAAATATATTTTGATTATAAGTTTGAGGGATACGAGTAAAGAGACAGTATGATAATATCAAAAAAGTAGGGTCGACTTCGAAATTAATTTCCGCCGTGGAAACTTCTAGATATCTTGTTTCTTATAGCTGTAATATTTTCTATTACATCTAAAAAAGTATGGTAGGAGTTGACACAGAGAGAAATTCCTATAAACGGGAATATTTAACGATGCGCTTTAACAATGTGATAAGATTTAAAAACTGAACAAAGAAACAATACTTATTTCAAGCGAATCAATATGACATTTAAAATTATGTTTGTGTTCTTGTCTTTTGTAATACTCAGAAAAATTAGTTTATTGTTGGAATGGACTTTTGTTAGGTGGTATTATTGTATCGAAAATGTAGGTTTATTGGCTACGTTCCGTCGTTATATTAGTTCCTGACAGTAGCTGATTAGAGTTCAATTAATACGTCGAAACCACGATCGTCGGACGAGCCGGATAAAATATCAACAGATTGTGTAGTGGCAAACCAAAATAATTAAATATTGTCCAATCGAATATCGGGTGAACTGTTTTTTTGTACATCTAAAACGTTATTTGCACCTTTATTTGTCTTTAATATTTCAACAGGAGTACATTGATTTTATTTTTGCCTTTAACTGTATTCTTCTCTTCTTCTTCTTCTTCTCCAACTCCAAAGAATTTATACAACATCGTTTCCGAATGTGACATATTATGATGCTTGACTGTGTCTGAAGTATTATTAAATAAATCGCTCAAAAGATTAATATTTAAAACTTCTACAAAATCAGTTCTAAGTTACATACATGTCTACTTCTAACCTTGCAATGAGAATACGAAACCTTTTAACATAATTGAAATGGGGAACTTATCTTTATGTAATTATTTGTATGTAGTATAGGTACATAACGTCTCGCTTAGAGTTATAGGGTTTTATTGAAAAGCAATCAGAATTATTAAACAAGCTATGCAAGCAAGTTATTTGCTGATATTTGCAAATTTTATGTTCATTTTTATTTAACTTCGCTTATGTTAATTATTTTAATAAAATAAGCTCAAGTTACACTTTCGAAATTTGTAAAATATTTATTAATGTAAAAAAAGGAAAAATAATTAATGAAAAATAGTGAAAACACAAACAAAATAGTCAAAACAGAGTAATATTTATTACATACATACAATGTGAATTTAATTGCTTGTTTATTTTAACTGCTATATACGAGTACTTGATTTCAATGAAGTCATGGAAAAAAATGTCAGAGTGATGCTGTAATGAAAAACTATATAGTTCAATTAATATTCGTTTAATCTCTATCGAAGGCAGGCTGAATATTTATAAATATACGTTATATATGTTATAAAAGTATAGGTTATTTTCTCGAAGATGATCTTAATTACGTGTGATTGACGTGTTTATCCCGGGAGCGTTGTCGCGGTTGTTCATCACCTTGATAAGTTCGAATCCCTATAGGTCGGTGTGATTAATTATTGTCGATGTCGCAGACATACTAAATCTCACGGGGTTTGATATCCACGTCGAACTCTGATACCTATGTTTTATTATTATGCCATTGTATTTATTGCGCATTTTGAGATAAATACATTACTTATTATTCTGTCATACAGAGTTTATTTAATTACATAAAATACACAGTTTTGATATTAAACAAAAAATATTAAAGGCTACATATTTTAAAACAAAGTCGTCCGCCGTGTCTCTGTGTGTGTATGTTCGCGATAAAATCGAAAACTACTAAACGGATTGTAATGCGATCTTCACCAATAGATAGAGTAATACATAAGGAAGGTTTAGATATATAATTTATCAAAGTTTTGTGTAAATTGGTTGAAATAATAATTGTTGGAAGTGTTGGAAAAAGTCAAGCCGCTTGGGAGCTTTAATCGAAAACGCTGCCTAATTCTGTTGAGATATAACAAAACAATGCATACTGAGATATTCCTCTTTTATAGATCTACAAAAAAGTCTGGGATGGCATACACCTATCTTTTAAGGATAGCTTACTATACCCATCTATCTTCTAAAAACACATACATACAATAAGGTAATTGGAAGGCTATTTAGACGGATACAGTATTAATCCTTATCAAATTTAATACATTACTTACATATCAGGGCAGGAGACCTGCTAGTATACTAATCATTAGTTAATTGTGATTTCTTTTAAGTATATTTATGTACGTTTCTGTTTGTAGAATTTTTATTAAAGTGCGTAGCGATCTAGGAATAATTCGCCCCAAAGTTAGACGAATACATAGGAATATAAAAGGGTTCGGTGTATGCAGTCTTAACATCTGATAACGTGTATGAGTTATTCGAGTTTTTCCCGTACATATATTGTACAATATATATTAATGTTGCCCCTAATCAGTCTTGGCTTTGTAGTTTTGGTCGCAAGATGACGTGTAAGCACTCAATATTATTTTTAGTACGTGACATAGTGTAGGTGACATTATCTGTTGTTAACGTTAGCAAAGTATGTAATGCTTAAAAGGCCTCAAGGAATATCTAAATTACTCAGAGTAAAAACCCAATACATTTCTTAGTAGGCCTTATCAACAATGCAATCAATATTTGTGGAGGGGGTAAGTTATGCGTCCAACACTGAACTAAGGTCACGGACAACATGTACTGATTTGTCTATAAACATACTTCTAATACTGTATTCGAGACTTGATAATGTAGATAATTAAATATAATATATGAGGACTAAGAGAATAATAACAAATGGATAAAATAATATGGCATTCAAGCCATTAATATTTATAGTTATTGGTTCAAATACTCGAACAAATAGTTAGCACTAGTTAAATACCGTCACAGTCACAATTTTACAAACGTTTACAATGAAATTTTTGGAATAATAATATAATGTATGTATTATTTTTTATATATTAGGGGGCAAACGAACAGGTGGTTCACTTGATGGTAAGTGATCACCGCCGTCCATAGACACTAGCAACACCAGGGGAGTCGCAAGTGCGTTGCCGGCCTTTTAATATATGTGGGCCTCCGGCGCTCTCACTGACCGAACGAAACGCAACAGTGCAAGCACTGTTACTTCACGTCGGTTTTCTGTGAGAGGGTCGTACTAACCCGGGCGAGCCGACCCATTCAGGCTGAAGCGAAGCTGAAGCTCTACCACCTACAATTACAATATTATATACAAGTGTCCATGCTAAAGATCAGAGTGAAAAGTGGCGATAAAATAAAGAGCTACGAATCCTGCAAGAAACTATACAGTGAGGAATAATCTATAACTCTTTAGAACGGCATCACATGCTTGGCTGGTTTTTGTTTTATTGTGTTCGTAATTCTTAGCACAGGGGTTGTATGAACTCAAATGTTTGAAAAATTGAAAGGTAAAAATTTGGTTAATTAAATTTCCATGAAAAAAAGTGAGTAAGACAGAAGACAGTAGGGAAAGCTTCGAAAATATTGTTCAAGTGCTTAGTTACAATTTGATTTTATTAAATGTCGTACTGTAAAGAGAAGTTTTGATCTTATTTTCTTCATGCGAAGCCGAATCGGTCTACTAGTGTATAATAAAAGGTATTTTATTAGTAATAAAGACACAAACTATACACGATCTCTTAATTATTAACTGTAACACAAGTATTTAATGAATATGTAACACATAATAATACATTTTATACAGAAGATATTACTAGGGTTTACGAACCAAAAGTATCCGCAAGTAATTAACGGGTTCCATCTTCAAAGTTTAATAATGCCGGTCGTATTTAAATACTCCATTTAACTTTGTCCTGGCATAAGTCCGTGGATTAATGGCAAGATACTGGCACTAACAACACTGTTGCCATTTTTAATCGGGATTAGTTGCACCGCTCTTAATTCGGAACGTTCTGTTATTTATAATGTAGATTGTATTGCATTTCCAATAAATTAGTCGCCTTGGGTGAAAGCCAGTCAGATAGCTAAGATACGTTATTATTAACCGACTTCTTTAATTATATTTTTAAATATAATTGGCAGTAGAACATGACTTACTTTTTAATATTGATAATTGCAAAGAATTATGGTGTCCACAAAAATTTTAGTAAAAGAAATTTGTACATTTTTGAAGTGAAACTTCTTATGGGACGGTAGGGAAAAATTTTCGTTACGCGTTACGCGTTTAACGTAAGGTAGGTATGTATTTGTATGTATGTTTAAGTATGTGTAAGTGTCTATCGGGGTATAGTATTATATAGTTTATGGGCATTCTCATATATATAATGAGATGCATATAAGTCAAAGAATTATTTAACATCAGAAATCTGATTAATATAAATCGTATTTTCTCCATTTTTGTATAAATGTAATATCCGTGTATTTTACATATAAATTAAACGGAGTTTTTTCCAAATGATAATGAAAACAGTACAAAATTCGACGATTTTTCGATCTCGAGGTTGATTTCTTTTCCTGAAAAATGTTTTTTTTAAACATATTTATCAAGTACGTAACCTATTTCTATAATTAGAGAGGTATAAATGTGTACATAAAATCAATATTCACATGTTGCTGTTTGATGATGCACGTGTGACACACGTGTTATCGAACACACTGCGCAATACACCATAGATATATTAACAAAAATATCGTGTTAGTTAATTGTGGGATACTAATGCGTAGACTTAATTGGAATATAGATTAATGAATGGCTTGAAAGTTTTTTTTTTCGAACTCACTACACTGTTGACCTGGCAAGGCCTCTACAGTTTCACCAGACTACTAAGGGGAACGCTTAAGGCGCTCACCCGAACACTTGAAAGTCCAATATATGGCCGCTATATATAATATATAAACACAGTTACATATACAAAATCGAGCATATTACCAATTATCTATCATATTAATAGTACTTCTATATCTATAAATAATACATATACTGACATAAAAATTATAAAACCATGTAAGTCCCTTTTCGTGTCTGTCTGTCAGTTCTACTAAACTGGGTAACGGATTTTGAAATAGCCTTTACTATTATGTAGAGAATTTCTACTGGCAGATTTATGTAAGTTTTTTACGCGTTTATAAGTGACGATATGGTCCATGATGGGTCATTACGTTAAACCTAGAGGACGTGGCTCTGAATTACAACTATCGGGACACACCCATAAGTACTTGTCGATAGATTTTCAACTTATGGTATCAAGCTAGCTATGCAGGCTTAGTAACAGTCTTACCACCATACTATGGTTTCATTACCCTAACCACTGAGCTATATTTCGATTTGAATCCAACAAAAACACAGGTATGCACCTTCACCGCCAAAAAAACCTTATTTGACGCAGTCCCTAATTTTCAAAGAGTTCCCCTAGCTGCTGAGCCTAATTTTAGTATCCTCGGTCTCAATATATCTAGCGACGTTCAGTTTGGTGGTCATTTGGAAGGTAGAGCAAAACTGACCTCAAAAAAGTTAGGTATCCTTAACAGGGCGGGACGGTATTTCACACCGGTTCACCGCCTTCAGCTGTATAAAGCGCAAGTCCGTCCACACATGGATTACTGTTCTCATCTCTGGGCCGGAGCGCCCCAATGCCACCTACTTCATTTTGACCGAATCCAACGGAGAGCGGTTCGAATCGTTGACGACCGGGTGCTTTCCTTAGGGCTCGGCACTTTGGAGCTTCGTAGGGATGTTGCGTCACTTTGCGTCCTTTACAAGATCTACCACGGAGAGTGTTCTGAAGAACTGTTCGGATTGATAAAAGCCGGCAGAGCATCTGTGATACCTCTCGTGTCGCAGGTGTCCATGGGCGGCGGTGATTACTTACCATCAGGTAGGCCGTCTGTTCGTTTGCCTCCAATCACATAAAAAAATAAATAATAATAAGAGGTTAAAACTCACCAACATACACAGTAACAGAAAACTAGTATGGTGAAAAATATCACACTATACTGTATCACTATCTTTTGATACACTACTAAAGAGACCACAGGAATACATGAAGCGTAAATCATAGCGCCATTTTGCTGTCCCACCCAATAATTTTAGGCGCATCAAGTCCCTCGTATTATTATTACTGCACTACAATATGTTACCAAATATACGACCAGTTAAACTGAATGCCGTTTGTTAATGACGGAAGTAGGTTTAATTAAATCGAGTTTGGAAGCTCTTATTATATAGGATGTTGTGCATATAGACCTGATTATTTTCGAATGTATTGTAATTATTAAATACAGATTATTTGTCGTGACTACGCTCGTTTTAATGTTGATTTGATTTATCCCTTGGAATCATACTTTTTTTTTTTAATGCTCTGACTTTTTTTTTGTACTTCTGACAAGATCTATGTAAAATATCTTCATGCTCCGTTAAGTAAAAACCGTAACAGGTACACAAACAAACAGACTTCCACTCTCATTTAAATTATTAGTTATAATTATGTTTAAGAATTTTTAAAGCGAATTAGACAGAATTCTATCGAAGTTATTCGACGGAGTTGCATTGAAATGAGTGATTTGCAATAGTTTGTAGAATTGATTTTATTTATCCAATTTTAAGATATCTTCCTTATACATATTTTGTGGTAATTAAACTACACAGTTACTCTTTAATCGTTCTTTTTGATTATTCCGATTATTACAAATTTATTGCTATAACATTTCTATTCGTTCCCAAAATATCGAAACTTATCTTCAGCATATTATGTTACTTATATATTGGTATGTTTTATTTTCAATTGTGTATATTTTTCATATTTCATTTTAAACTAGCATGCCCGGCGAACGTTGTCCTGCCATGATAATAAAAATATATATACTTATATGCATGAACTGCTTAAGGTAACGAATTTAATCTGATAATGATTAATACTGTATCCGTCTAAATAGCCTTCCGATTACCTCATTGTATGTGATAATTTTTTAGTAGATAGATGGGTATAGCAAGCTATCCTTAAAAGATAGGTATATGATATCGCATATTTTTTTGTAGATCTATAAAAGAGGAATATCGCACTATATGTTGTTTTGTATCGCTCCAAAGAATTAGTCAGCGTTTTCGATGAAAACTCCCAGGTGGCTTGACTTTTTTCCACCATTTCCAACAATTATCGTTATATTTCAACCAATTTACGTAAAACCTTGGTATATTGTATACCTAAACCTTTCTCATGTATTATTCTATCTATTGATAAAAACCTCATTACAATCCGTTCAGTAGTTTTTGAGTTTATTGGGAACAGACAGACATAGCGGACGACTTTGTTTTATAATATGTAGTGATACACTACATATTACACTTACTCTAGTGTACTATTTTATATTAGTTTGTCTTTGCTTTGAACAAAATAAAAAGATATCATTATTTTGTAGTAACGTATCCTGCCGTAATACCATCAAGACAGTTTGCTATGGTAATGTTTGCCCACAATCTTCATACCCGCTGGGATTTATCGATGCGACGGTATCTAGTAAGAGCCGCTAGTCGTTACGTGAACTATGGCGAGAATACGATCCACTGTGTGTTTTCAAGAGAGAATTTACTTTCGGGTAATGGCGATTCCACGTCACGTCCCTGTGAACGATTTTTGATTTTCGTATTCGCTTACATATTTATAGTTCCAATCCAGGATAATATAAATACTTATAATGAATTTTCAGGGTTCTAGTTGTTCGTGACAAACTATAGAGAAAGATTTTTAGATAAGTGTAGTACGATATGCTTAGGTAATAAGGTAAATCTTATTTACTGCAAGTTTTATTGAAGAAGGTAATATAAAAGCATAATTTATAAGTAAGTACTAATTTTGGATTAGTTATTATACTATAAGAATATGAAATATATATGTTAAGTATATTAATATGGTCAACCACATGTGTGTTGCTTCCAGAATTATTTTTAGTCTGCGTATAAAGTATTGTATCTGTACTAAATAAATTACTGTCGAAAGGACGACAAAGAACACGTACGATTCACTATTATCTCATATAGTTAAATATAAGGAAACAATAATTTTATATATACGTTCAAATTTTACCCGTCGAACTAAATTTAAAGCGCGCACGGAAAGTTTGTTTAGAACTGAACTCAGGTTAGTAAAAATGTTGAAGATAAAATAGTTTCTCGTTTTCAGAATATTTTATTCCAACTACACGCTGTACAGTTTAAGTGCAGTGCAGTGTACCGAAACTCATGAAAAGTTTCAACTAAATCGGTAAAATACGTGTACTGTACATAAATATATTGACACGACTTTGTCATTATGACTTGTCTATATTTTACAGGTTTTCACGTCTAACCACGATCTCATCTGATGTTAAATGACTATGTGGCTTAAAATGGTAACCTAGAAAGGACTGGATCTCAAGTGCAACTGCTGGAACATACCAACAGGTGCCTGGTGATAGGTTTTTAACTTGAGAGTGATAGCTAGCCAGGCCGACTTAGAGAAAGCCCCAGCACCGTGTTATGGTTTCGGTACGGTGTTTTCCTTCACTACACTACTATACCTTACCAAAGATTTTATTGACAACCCGCTGCATCGACGACAAACATCGCCGTATACTTAGACTACGGTCGTTATTATTTTCCGAACATACATCGGTACAGAGTAAATTCTTTTATTGGCCTATATAAATAAAAATGAATATGTTCCAAACATTGGAGCACAGAGAGTCACACGGAAAGCCAACTCCTAAAAAAAAAATCTCACAGCGTTACATTTCGAGATACGAATAATTAAAAAAAAAAGAAACAGATTGGGGCTTGCCAAGGTGTAGTTAGGTAGAATAAGTTTCATCAGAAATGTAATGGAATTTGGTTTAGCCTGAATGTGAAATCTATATATAAATAGGCATAGAGAAAACGATTACCTAAGTTCTTCTTCTGTTCCTTCGTCTTTTCTGTTCTTTCTTCCTTTTGTGTTTCTCAACTGCTTTTTATTTTTTTTTAGTAGATATTGACGTACTTTGGTGTTATCAACAAAAACATTTAAAAATATTTTTTTTGCTTCTATTTCTCCATTCCTTATACTTCACGATTTACCATATTTGTAAAATACAGGTAATACTCTTATTATGGTCGAATAATAACCGCCATAAGTCCGCTAGTATATATTTGATGTATATATTTTATAAGAAAAAAATAACGTATATATATACGAACATTTTTGTGTATTTAAAAATAGAAATAAATCACATGTGAAGAACAAAAACATTTTTTTATTACACTGTTGATTAGACAGATCGGTAAAAAAAAAATCATTTATTGAATCATTAAATACAATTTTAGTATAAATGTGTTTTGAAGTAAAACTTCTTATAGGAGGGCTTTATAATTCTGACTCACATCCTTTTTGTGTGATAAAAAGTGGTGGGTTAAACATTGCGTTGGGTAGAGTGATGAAATGACCGGTTCTCGTCGGACCATCGAAGTTAAGTAACGTCGGGCGCGGACAGTACTTGGATGGATGACCGCTCGGGCACACCGCGTAACGTTGGCTTTTTGTTGTACTTATTACACTTCTCGCGTGTGTTCATAAGCATACACACACAATTTTTTTTTAGTTGTTTTTAGCTTAGTACCAATTTAGCTCCAATAAGTGAACGATCAGTTTCCTTCTCCCCCGAACTTGAATTTAAACACAGGCTTACCTATCTGCGCCTCATTTTCTCAATTTACATTTCTCTTTGGGCAGACATTAACGTCGTGACGCTTTACCGATAAGCGACCATCAATAACCAACCCTCCACCTGCTACAAAACGAATAACGAAAAGATTAATGGGAACTGTTAATCCTAGTAAATCATAAGATTCCTATATTTTCGACTTACTTCAAAAATCTTCGAGCGTTACTTGTGTTAAGGTCATTTGGTTTCCGGTGTGTGCGTTCTTGATACATATTATTTTAATGAAATTATTGTACAAAATTAATCAAGATTTTATAAAATATATGTAATTTCCATAAAAAATATATATTACCAATTACAATTATGAAGTACTAGCAGTTGGACGTGACTTCGCCTGCGTTTGAATCGTTATAAATAATGATATTATATACGATGTTTGGGTATTCTACTTAATTCTTATTCGGCGACATTTCACGCTGAGGTGCACCGAGTGCCCTTGAGGTGATCGCCTAAACAAATCGGGTGAGTGCCCTAAGCGCTCCCCGTAGTAGTCCGGTGGAACTGTAGCGGCCTTGCCAAGCTAACAGTGTAGGTCAGTTCGAAAAAAAAAAACTTAATTCTTATCGTTATACATAGACATATTTAAAAAATATATCTATAAATTGTAGTCTATGTCTAATTCTGATGATTTATAAGCTACATTACTATAACGTTTAATCAGAACCTAAATATAAGTAATGAATATAAGTAGTTTTTTCGTGTCAAAATCTTCACCAACTTTCTCCCGTTGTTCATTATCTTAACAATTTACTTTAAGTACAGTGGAAATACCATAAAAATGTATATGTATTCGCTTACAAAATTTCTTTACACATCATTTTATCTCTTTACTTCCCCTCTCGGTCCATGCGCACCAATCCGCTTGCGCCGCTTGACTGGCTACCGTTCTCTCGACCGTTCTTCATGGCTTCGCATCAAGTACAGTGTTGTTACTTTAATCTTTCCAATATAGCAAAAATTTCGCATAAGGCCATGCATATATAACGATTTTTGATGAACATTATAAATAAGACACCATGTGTAATAAAATGCAGTCTTAACTAATTTACTTTATTTCTCCGAAAAAATGAAATAATTTCTTCGCTAGATAACTCTAAGACTCAAAATAACGCAATGAAAATAATTCTTGATTTATTGTTGCTTAATAAATAATATAATTATTGCATATTATGTATTTGTATTGTGTGCCTTTTATCGGAAACCACCAAAGGCATTATTAAATCTTAAGTATCGGGTACAATAAATACTGTTAAGTATAATGTAAATTCTATTTAAAAAGTATCACTGAATGTCTTTACTAAGGTACTTCAAAATTTGTGATTCAATTTTATTATGTTTAAAGAAAAATGCTTCATGTAATTCGAAGTGCAGCGTCATTTACTATACAATATAATCGAATCGAATCGAATGTAATATTCGATGTATGAAAGCTCTACGGTTTTTAATTACAGTATATTATTATTCGTTGCTTCGGCTTATTTGCCGATGGTTGGAAAATTTGTGTGCCATTTTAACAAAACTGTTTCGTGAAAAGTTGAAACGACTGCAGAGAGTGATTGGAATTTGATATGTACACTATTTACATTCAGTTACCTGTCTGTGATTGTAAGTTCTGTTGTATCCTCACATTGTAATGTCTGATTAACATAGGATTAACAGGAGTATTTGTACAGTGTCAAGAAATAAATAAATATTATTGCTTTCCATATAAAACCAAATTAGCCAAGAATTTCAATTATAACTTTCATATCTAATAAATTACATTTAAACTACCAATTTCTCACGATTTTGTATACATTTTCTATCCAGTAATTATTTACGACCTTATATAAAAAAGAACCACTAACGGAAAATGACGGATTTTCATACACACTTTCATTCCCTTTTCACCAATTTATTTCCTTTTACACCAATTTAGGGCTTGAATATTCAATTGGTATTATTTAAGACCGCATTTCGTGTTTTTTATGTATTCGTTATTCTCAAATAAAATGTACTTATTTAGAGAAAAGAATATGTGTAATATCTTTAAATTATGATAACTCGAAAAACCGTTTCACAATGAAATCATAATGGCGTTTTTGTGGCAACGCAAAGTTTTATGACTTGTGAAAACAATAAAAGACGCCCAGAAGTTCCGCGTTTCGTAGTTCAGATAAGCCCATTGTGACACAAAATATAATTTTTCGTTGCAACGAGAACAAAGAGGAATTTTAATGCAGTTTAGTGTTTCCATTGTGCTCGGAAATACCGTGGCATAATATACATCAGCTTACATGAGGTGTCACGGGTAGAATGGACCTAAAAAAATAATTACTCACTCGTGTAAGTGATAGTGTAAGCTCAGGATTTTCTCCGGAACATTTTCCTCGTAAATATTACTTCTGTTTGAGCAACGGGAAGGGATAATAACATATGCATGTTTTTCTTTCTTTACCGATATTGAAATCATTAACAGTAATAATGTCTAACTGTAACGAAATTCAACGCCCTGTCAAACATATAACTTCATAAGCATGTTATCAAATTTAGTATGTATCACTTAATGGTTAGTAACTTTTGTTCTTCGTTTTGAAGATTAGCCTGGATAAACAAAATAGGCATTTCAACTTTATTTTGGCTCACACATTTTTGACTTACGAAGGCACTTAGGTTTATGAAATCATAGTCTTTGTGTGACGTAAGATGTTTGCAAATATACGTTTGGTGTATCCAAAAAAATATAAAATTATACTCATATCTGCATCTATTCCCACAATATAAAGCCCTTCAAAGGAAACATAAAACGAAATTAGAGTGGTAAAGTTGGTTTTGACGATAGTTTTGGTAGGTTTCTGTTATTGCAGTGCATTTTTAGATTCAGTTGCTAACTAATACGAGTTTTCGGACTTTTCAAATATCATCAAATTTTATGATATTCCCACATGTATTAGTAACGACCTAGCGTAACCGTGAAAGTACTAAAGCTGACAGTATAAAAAATGAAATATACGGACCATTCGAAAACGATAAAGTTCTCTCGGCTGTAAAATAATCATTTTGCTGAATGAAAACAAAAATACATAAAATATTACAGCATAACGAAATGACGTCATTGTATTTGAAGATAAGTGCAGTTTAATACAAAATAAACGAGAAATCTACAGTCCATCGTCATCCATCGCTGCCATGTTGACCAATAAAAATTCTTATACATTGTCATTCTGTATAACATTTCTTGAAAATCTTCCACGTTGCTGTTAGTTTCCAGTACGAAATCAATAGCGTTTGATACCCGGCTCGAAATTCATTCGTCGCTATCGCCTATATAAGCTATATAAGCTGTTCTCCACCATAATTAACACAAGAATTAGTCCTGCAATAGAATCTAGACAGCCAGTAGAGCAGGCCGGCTTCAGGAAAGGGTTCTCCACCATTGACCATATCCACACCCTGGAACTCATTATAGAAAAATACCAAGAACAACAAAGACCCTTATACATTGCATTTGTTGACTATCAAAAAGCCTTCGACACAGTAACACACACATGCATATGGGAAAGCTTGAGAGAACAAGGAGTTCACGAAATATACATCAAGGTCTTAAGAAGTATATATAATAACAACGTGGGTAGAATCAAACTAGATACCTTAGGTCCAACCTTTCCCATAATGAGAGGAGTAAGACAGGGAGACCCGTTATCCCCAAAACTATTTATAGCCGTACTAGAAAACAAAAGATACGATCCATAACAAAAGCCACAGATGCCTTGAGATCCGCACTAAAGCTGAAATGGAAATGGGCAGGACATATAGCAAGGCTTACCGACCAGAGATGGACTGCAAAAGTAACGACGTGGAGAGGCCCACTAGGCAATAGAGGAAGAGGAAGACCAATAACACGATGGGACGACGAAATAAAGAGAACCGCCGGTACAAATTGGACTCTAACAGCAAAAGATCGTGACAAATGGGCATCATTGGAGGAGGCCTTTACCCAACCTGGGGTTCTTGTAGAAGTAACAGAAAGTTATGAATAAGAGAAAACTTTTTATAAATAAAAACTACAAAAAACTTACTACTTAGATATAATTAATTATAAACAAGGTTTAAGAAACTAACACAAAAATTATATTAGAAAAATTAAGCAAAATTATTAACTTTAAACACTAGAAAAGAAATTTGAAATATGTTAATCCAAGAAATAAAAAGGCTTTTTATTATTATTATTTATTATAGGAAAATTGTTAAGCACCTAAATTGGCGTTGCTTAAGCGGCGAGTTGCCAACTGGTTTTTACATAGTGTTTGGTATTTTTTTTGGTTTTTTATTTACACTACTTGAATCCGAAATGCGGTAACCTAAGGTACCTAATCAAAGCTATGTGCTTATCACCATGTGTATGGTGGTAACAAGCTAGTCGGGTACAGACACCTTAACACCCTGCTCAATTATTGTATATCTATATCGGCTAATCCCGAAACCAGATATGGCTAATCGTGCTATTATGTTGGTTGTTACACATTGAATAATCGAGTTGGATACTAGATCACAACGTTTATTATGACATTATTATTCTAACGATAACACTTATATGTTTCATTTATTGTTACAGTTGTCGGCTACGTTGCTGGTGCTTCTCCATCTGTCCATGCACGTTGTTGATGAAGGCCACGCTGTTAACCCCAGTGAGTATACACAAATTAGCTTCACATTTCTCGAATTATATACTTATTGCATGTTTAATTAGAAGTTGTTTAATTGTATATTGCAGAAAATAGTATTTTCTAGCGACTTCTGGTATTGGTCTGCCTGTTGTGGAATTTTATTAGCACGAGCTATTGATTTTCGGCGTTAATTAAAATGTATTCGGTCTGCCAAGGGAGTTAGTAGATAATCTGGGTACTTTAGAATTTCATTTGTAACAAAAGTTACTAACATCTACAATCAAATCATATAGAATTAGTTGATTTTGTGTTAAATCACTGTTAATCCCACTAGCAGTTTACTAAATGACTATTCATAAAAGCAGGGATGGCAGTATCAAGACTTTCAGGTGGCGCAAGATCTCATGGTGGCCTCCTATAATAATACTCAATTGCTTGTTCGTACTTAAAGCAGACGATTTTTTTGTGTACTAATTTCTAGCGCTGACACTAGAAATTTGCTGAATGTCAGATAATAGTTGACCTTCTTTAAATAGTTTAATGGAATTTAGCAGATGGATTTTAGCTTTTAGACCAGTGATCTGTAGTTATATTTTCGATGCCCTTAAATGAGGGTGTCCGGTGCGTTAGTAACGTTTACATCATCCTGGGTTGGCCATCTAAAAAAAAAATGATGAATGATGAGTATAGTATATTAATATTTATTTACCTCATTGAGTCGAATATCCAAGTTGAATCCTGGCGTTGGTTTTATTCTGTTAAATACAACTTTTCTCCAATTAGTGGCTTGAAGCTCATAGCATTGTATTACACCAGTAATATTAGGATTAACCTACCGAACGTTAATTACGTTGTTAAATTAAACATATATCTATAAAATTCTCTTAATTTGTATAAATAACCCAGCTAATTCAGTGTGTTTTGATTACACAGATGGCATAAGGCTCAGCCAAAATTATATTCGTTTTCAGTGTTCTTACCAACGCTCCAGTTACTGTCGTTTCCTCATCCTGGATCACGGGATCTTTAAATTCCAAAAAACTTACACTCTTATATAAAACAAATAACTTTTCGAATCGTATTTTGAAAAAAACTTTTCAAACCGAAATCTAAATCGTATTTTGAAGAATGCTTTCTTCTCACAGAAAACTAAGTCCAGTGCGATAGTTTATAATGCAGTTTACGGATCCGAAAACGCACTAAAACTATAAAATCTTAAAGTTTGTGACTTTAGATGTAACAAGAGTATCTTAGAAGTTTAATCATCGGAATATTAAGGCTGAGTTGCACCAAAATCGTGGTTATTGTAATTGTTAAAGTTAACTTTAACAATGACAAGACTTGCTAACAGTTACATTTGCCAAAACGAGTTGCACCATCAAACATTTTGTAATTGTTAAAGTTATTAGGGTTGCTACTTCAATAAGCCAATTAGTCCCTAAAATCGAAAAGGGTAATATATTTTACTTGGCAGGACTTTGTTATAAGTGTCACCAAGTGTCACTATTGTTATTCTGTGACTGTCAACAGATTTTTGATGACAGATTTCAAATGTCAACGACAAAACGTTAGCGTTTGTCGTCCCGTGGACATTTTCCAATTCTAGGAAATTAAACTTTTTTCTTTCTAAGACGTAAATTATCTTCAAATATATTGATTTCGTCATCGGAAGAACTATTTTCAGTTTCCCACAGGATTTCTCTTAGCAACGACATGATATTATAAAGTTTTTTCTAGTGAACATGACAACCGATTCAAAAATTGACATTAACAATAACGGTAACCGGCCAACATGGAGCGGTAATAGTTAACGTTAAATCGTGACGTCATTTTAACCATTGTCAATTGGTGCAACCTATTTTTTGCCTAACAATAACTTTAACCGAATTTTTAACTTTAACATTAACTGGTGCAACCGAGCCTAAATATTTAAAACCATGAGTGCTATAGGTTTTGTTGTTATTAAGGCTACAATTAACGTGTAGAAATCGCAAGCGGTTTTAAGTTATAAAATACATCGGAATCTCTCTTACATAAGCATAACTATGAAACCAACTCACGACGAGAAATTCCAGAAAATGTATAAAAACATTTTTTAATAATTTTATTTTGGTTATATCTTCGGAGGTATTATAATATTGTGTGTAAAGAAAAATATGCCTTTACCCTAAAACCATAAAATCAAGAAACTTATTAAAGGTTTTTCAGCATTAGGATATGAGTTCAAAAAATTTACATAATCCCATAAACATGTTATTTATATGATTATAGGGTTATTATTTTAAAGGGTAAAGTTCTTATTATAGTAATAATTAACCACAACGATAATAAAACCACCGTATTTCAGAGAAATTATGCGATCTCACATAGAAAAGCTCCGGTTTTTGATGGGGGATAAGTGCCTTTTTCGTCGGTCTTGTAACACATGAATAAATATTATTTTCGGTCCCCTCATACCGTTTCCCGGAATTGACTTTGTATTTTTATCGAACGGGTAAATATTATACAAGAGGATGGAATCAGAGCTTTGTTGCGTAAAGTTGGTAAAGTGTAACTAATGGGAACTGGGCGTCGGTGTTAACGGGATAATGTTATTTCGAAGTTCCAAATTATATTCTCGAACTCTAACCTTACTATAACATTTATTTGCGACGTAAAATATTAATGTTATACACTGTATGTGAAGTCGTAGTTACAAATAACAATTAATGCATTATCGATTGTGTGAACCAAATACAAAGAAGTTGCAATAACAGGCACTTTGGAACTTTGTCAAGCCGTTCGAATAATGACGTCACCCTTTCAGAGTTTTCCATCCTACTTTATTGAAAACTGTACAGTGCGTCACGGTGTATCCAAGCAGAGTTATTTTCTAAGCATCGAAGCGAATACTAAGATAAAGAAATGGAAGTTATCTTCAAGCGTATTGCTATTATAAGGTGTAAATGTGATTGTAGTGTAATCAGGGTAGTGACCCCTTTTGATTTTTATCTGCGTATGTAGAAAATACATTTGTTCGACGTAAACAGCATTTAATTTATACACGCGCGTAAGTTATAGTCAATACCAGACTACTTCGAAGATGATACGAGTGCCTTTTATAAAATTGTCATTTGTTGTCAAAAATGTATGTAAGAGATGCTAGAGAGTTCGAATTTATTACATATATTTTATTATACTATACTTATCATAATGATTAAATTGACAATTAACTTCGACGTTGTCGGCAATGCCAATAAATTGAAATGGCCAACTTCGATAATCTGGTTTCGTCTGCGTTAAATGAAAACTTATGATAACCTAGCTGATGCCCGCGATTCTGCCTGCGTTTTTTTTAAATTGAATTAGAGAAATGTAAAATTGTAATAAGATATATAGGATTACAGGAATGCTCTTTCAAAAACCATTTGTAGGTCCGAGAGGCACGCCAACTACTGTGACATATAAAGTATACATTACATATGTAAATACTAATAGTATGCCGGATGGGATTTACTATCAGAAATATATTTGGATCTTTGACCCAGTATATAACCCCCTCAGTGCTCATTTACACTATATAAGAAAGTAATTAAAATTTCAAGCTATACATTATTTAACAATATGACTTAATACGAGTACATGCTATTAATTATAATGTTGAATTGTAAAGAATGAGTGGATAATTATGTTTCTAATTAAAAATACAGAAAGAGTCGAAGTATTGGAATGTTGCATTAATATAAATCAATCAATTACATTGCGGACAAAGTCACGGAAAACAGCTAGTTAAAATAAAATAACTTAAGTTACTTTTTATAAGATCAGCTATGTACCAATAAAAATCATGTTAAAATTGGTTCAACCGTCTTGAAGATTCTAATGTGGACGAAGTTGTTGGTAACAGCTAGTCTAAAATACAACAGCCTATGTCACTCTCTATAATTTCAGCAATCTGCTAATGAAATTCTCTTTAAAATCATAATTACCTGGAACAAATAGATAGACAGACAGACCGACAAAAACTTTAAAGACTGATTTTTTTGTTATAAGTATCGTATACAAATTCATATCTAGTCAGTAAGCAGTTGTTATTTTGATATTACATACAGACACTTCATTTTTATTTTATTTATAGATAAAATATTGCTTGGTTCTATCTAGTGGCAAGTTATAGTAAAGCAGATAGCATAAAAATGTCCTCGTTCAAAAACACTTCGGTGTACTAATTTTCAAAGGTTAAACGATATTAAAAGATCTCAAATATGCCAAAAACAATTTTTACTCTTTATACTATACTAGCAGGCCCGGCGGACGTTGTCCTATCCTGATAATAAAAAATATATACTTAAGTGCATGAAATGCTAAAGGTAACTAATGTACTCTATTTGATAAGGATTAATACCGTATCCGTCTAAATAGTCTTCCAATTACCCCATTATATGTGACCATTTCTTAGTACATAGATGGGCATAGTAAGCTATCCTTAAAAGATAGGTTCTATAGATCTATAAAAGAGGAATATCTCAGTATGCATTGTTTTGATATATCTCAAAGGGATTATAGGCAGCGTTTTCGACGAAAGTTCCCAGGCGGCTTGACTTTTTCCGGTTCTTTCAACAATTTTCATTAGCTTTCAACGACTTTACAAAAAACCTTTACAAATGATATACATAAACCTACCCCGTGAATTACTCTATCTATTGGTGAAGTTTGCATTACAATCTGTTCAGTAGTTTTTGAGTTTAACGGGAACATCCAGACAGACAGACGCGGTGGACTCCTTTGTTTTATGATGTGATGATACATAAAAAATAATTTAGAAAATTGTATATTTAAATGAATTTAATTGATCTATACATGTATATAGAGATCAATCGTTATCCGAAGCTATTTGACTTCGGTTATTTAGAATATATATATATTAATCCCATATTGTGCTTATCTTTACAAGTAACTGGTTTACATATCAGAATTGACAAACCTTTACCGACGATACCCCAAAACACTGTGTTTGCTAACTCGACGGCGAAGTTGGGCACGTAAACATTTCGAAATCGAACCTCGTTGTACTGTCGTCTCTCAAGTTTCACGAGATGCAAATCCAATCTAATCGTGTCAAGTATAAGGATAACTTTCGTTTGTTGTTGGTTGCAGTATTTGCAAGTCCAACGGTGATAACTAGGCCACAAGGTATAGAGTAAAGAAACCCCTTGCTGCATAAATTCGTGTGTGGTATTTAGAATGATTGTTTGTACATTTAATCCTGAGCCTGAACCTTAGACAAGCGATATTAGAGTCAGATAAAGATGTAAAATATTATTTATTGTTTCAAAATGGTATGTATTAGTTATTCTTATCTGTTCTTAAATTGGTCGAATTATAGTTATAATTTGTGTTGAATATATATCCATGTAGATAACTGAGAATACAGATTTTCAGAGAATACACAGACTGTACTTAATAAAAATATCTCGTAATATTAACTAAGAAATCTGATCAAAGAGAATTGTAATTGACCGTCATTTGTCTCCTAATTTTAGGGTTGAGAATTTATGATTACATTTTGTAATTAACATTTTGTAGATGTCAGGTTAATTAAAATCATTCAAATTCATTTATATATTGTTGTTTCAAACGCTTTGTATAGTCTACACAATCATGCCGTTTTCTTCTACAGTTGCCGTTGCAACAGTATTTCCCTTCGTTATTGATGATCACAGTACAAATCAAGTTCTTTGTAAGAATTCATATGAACATATTGTAAATATTGTATACATTATTGAATAATATTTTCTTATTTGTACATAATAATACTTTATTTAAAATAAGACATCCGAAGAAAAAGAAAGAAGTCATTTTTGATATAATTATAAAAATAAGAAGTGTTCTCTAAATATTTATCAACATCGAAACAAAATTTTACTTTTATCGTTCCAGAAATATCTATTCGTTAAAAACGCTGCGTTTAAACAACCCGACTGCATTTTTCATGGGCAAAAAAAAAAAACAAAAGTTTTATTCGAGTGGTACGCTCAGGACTTGGGAATCGTTTCAGCTTTTGAACAGGTTAATGTTCATCACAGGAAACAAGGGGAGTGCGGTGAAAAAAAATGTACATTGTGCTCTTTGTAAATATACCATGTTGGTAACAAGCTGAATTCATACATATTTCCGTGTCGTGTCGAGGTCTCTTGCTACCTCGGTTGAAATGTTGTAGAATAATTTCAGCAATTTTTTTTTGTAACATGATACATTTTTTATCTGTGTTTCTGTTATTTTCCCGCATATATAACTTCGTTTATAATTATTATACAATACTAACTTTTGGTCGTGGCTTCGCTCGTATTAATGTAGATTTTATCTATCTCTCGGAATATAAGGTATCTTATGCCTTTTTTTATGTAGCCCTGAAAACAAGTAAGTAAAGTAAGCAAAAAACTTGTGCGGTCAGTGGAGGTTCGTTAGGAAAGAAGTTTAATGCAAATGACGTAAATTAAGGAATCAAATCAACAATTTTTACTTAATATATTAGGAAAATAATTCATTTATTAAATATAAGAGATAAAAAAATTACATATAAAAAAATCTATAAAAAAAATAGTTTTAGTGAAATTTTAACGCGGTCAGTATTGAAGTAATACAACCAACAGTGCAAGATGCTCGTCTGCTGAAATATCTGTACTCACATACAAACACGTGTATATAATAGAAAGCGACAAAACGAGAAAAAGTCACATAGAGCGGCTATAAAGCTTTTCTTAACGGGACGATTTCTAGCAGACAATTTATACTGGAAGACGGGTTAAGGATTTTGTTCCAAAAAACGGAAACGAATGTATTAAAATGTGTCAATTCCTTTGGAGGACCGTAATATCAGTAACTTTGATAATCCTCTCACACTTCAATTCAAACTGTATCAGTTCTCGCGCGCTCACCTTCACGAGCCAGCAAAGTTTTAAAAGAAAATCTAAAACCCAGAATTTGGTGTATTCCAGTATTTCCGAAACTGTTCTAATTAAAACTAGTGAGTGGATAATAGCTAAATCATTGTGAACGAAATCTTAAAATTATCTCGTTGTCAGCTTTTGTTGCACTATGAATAACATCGACCTAGTCTTGTCGAGAAAAAATATGAAATGGAGATAAAAATAGGAAAAAGCAGAAAATCGTTACATAATAAAGCAGCAAAATCAAGCAATAATACATGTAGGTCTCCCACAAGTAAGAGACAACAGAAGGTACATAAAGTAATTTTTTTTTTTTTATGGGACGAAAGTGTTAATATTTTCGTTATATAAAAATCAGTTACGAATATTCTTTACTAAAGTGTATTTTATTTTATGCGGGCTTATATAAATATATACATTTGTTTTTTCTACTAAAGTATTTATTGGTTGATACTAGATTGGACAAAAAATATTTATTTATAAAAGTACTTATATGGATGTGCGGTGATGATTCAGTCTTAGACAGTCCATTAAATCGATATAGGTAGAATGGAATCCTTCGCTGTCGTTTTCAGTGAAGGGATACATCGAGCTTTCTTCATGCCCGCCTAGTTAGTTATCAGTCTCAGGTTGAAAATCTGTCACCAAGTATTATAGTAATGTTCTAATAGTTGTACTTGAGAACCAGTTCCCTTATGGTTTGGTATGCTACCATTTGAAAAGCACATCATCATTTTTCATTAGGTGACATTATGTTCAAATCCAGAAACCTATAAAATCCATATAATAAAACAAAAAAAAATATAATTATATAAAGGCGATGATGGCTTACTTGATAGCGTGTTCGGACACAGCGTCGAACGACGTAGATTGGAGTTCTAGCGACTGAGTCGGAGCTTCCCGTGAAGGAAAATATTGTGATGAAACCATAGCATGGTGGTAGGGCTTTTTCTAAGTCGGCATGGTTAGTTACCAGCCTCAAGTTGAAAATCTGTCGCCGAGCACCTGTTGGTGTGTTTTGGCAGCTATACTTGAGAACCAGTCTCTCTGTTTAACATCTTAGGCTACATCATCATTTAATATCAGATGAGATTGTGGTCAGATTCTAAATTCAAAAAAAAACAAAATCAAAAATACTTTATTTAGTTTAGGCCCTGAGATGGCGCTTATGAATGTCAAAGTTACCACCGGTTCGGAAAACAACCCAGTCATCGAGAAGAACCGGCAAGAAACTCGATCTGGTTTATCTTTTCATTAACATATTATAACTTACATTTTTAAAACATAGTTATAAATAATTACATTCGGTTTTGGTGGATGCACAGAGAGGGCGTCATTTCCAGACGTCACTGTCGTTCACATCACAATTATTTAGTGTGAAAAATAAAAAAATAATGCAATTATTAATGTGGCTTCAATATTAATTTTTATAAGTCCTACCTTACATCTGAACGATATTTAGTTAAGATAACGTTAAACTAGGACCCTGTCAAGTGAACATTTCCATTAGTTATGAATCTGCGTGATTGACGTCTCGACTAAAATAGTCTATGTAACATCTGTTTCCACTTATTTTGGATCATAACCTGCTCTCAATGGCCTGTGCGAGCATATGATGAGCGGCCGACGCTGAATAATGTATAAAGGGCTGGCATGAACCGGACGCCAGATAGACCGCGGTCTATATATTACATAAAGCCCTTGTAAAAGTTAGACAACTTTGGCGTTTGGCTTGTGTATAGAACTGATTACAATATAATATATCTGGATTAATTTGACGGCGATGATAGAAGTAAAAAAAGATAGATACATTATTTTCTTCATAGAGTAATATTTACACACGCTTCGAGTTACACTTCTTTAATACGAATCTACATCACTACATAGTATAGAACAAAGTCGCTTTCTCTGTCCCTATATGCCTTTGTATGCTTAAATGTTTAAAACTACGCAACGGATTTTGATGCAGTTTTTTTTAATAGATAGAGTGATTAAAGAGGAAGGTTTATATGTATAATAACATAAATTAAATAGTGGAGAAATACTGTTATTTTTGAGGTTACTCCAAATTGAACGCGTGCGGGCCACGGGCAGTAATGAATAAATCAAAACTACTGGATCGATTTTAATCATTTTTTCAGACAATAACATAGGCTATATATTTTATACTCGTGCGAAGCAGGAGCGAGCCGCTAGTAACATATAAAGCATAAAACCTTGAACTACTTCAGTTACGAAGAAACATCGCCTCATTGAGCGTGTGTAACACTGAGCGTGTCTGTCTGGATGTTCGTGATAAATTAAAAAACTACTAAACGGATTGTAACACGGTCTTCACCAATAGATAAAGTAATTCACGGGGAAGGTTTAGGTATATAATTTGTCAAGGTTTTTTTTTGTAAATTAGTTGAAATATAATGATAATTGTTGAAAGAATCGGAAAAAGTCAAGCCGCCTGAGAGCTTTCGCTGAAAACGCTGCCTAATAATCCCTTAGAGATATAACAAAACAATGCATACTGAGATATTCCTCTTTTATAGATTTACGAAAAAGTCTTCAATTGCATATTAGGTATATTTTAGGATAGTTTACTATACCCATCTATCTTCTAAAAATGGTCACATATAATGAGGTAATTGGAAGGCTATTTAGACGGATACAGTATTAATACAGTAATCCTTATCGAATTGAATATATTAGTTACCTTAAGCATTTCATGCGTATAAGTATATATTTTTATTATCAGGGCAGGACAACGTCCGCTGGGTCTGCTAGTCGATTATAAAATTGAAAATAATTAATTAAAACCTATTATTATTATTACGTTTAATAGCACATGGAGTATGAATATACCTACCACTAATAAATATAGTATACCATTATATACTATGTAGTATTTATATTGTGTATATCAAAAAGGAAACTGCGTAAATTTTGCGTTTCCGTCACTCTAACGTCACTCAATGTGTTCAGTTACACTTCAGCCCTGTCTAAAAAAGTTTCCCTTGAAAAATTCGTAAATGTAATTCATTTTATATATATAATACCTATGCTTTGAAATGTTATTTCAGTAATAATACGTGTATTTATGTACCTACAATTTAGAATTTTATATATTATTTTATCCTTTTTTTTTTTGGAAGATTCGTAAATTTTATCAATTACTTGTTTCAGTCAACTAGTAAGTAGTAACTAACTATAATTGTAATGAGCCTAAAAATTTCATTTAGTTAGGTAACATAACAAAATAGCACTATACATAAATATATAAAAATAACATTATAATGGTCTACCTTGGTACGCGCATCACTTAAACAATACTGGATAGATTTTCGTCGATTTTTTTTATTACAATTATTTTTTATTAGCCACTTACTTATTGATCCTATTCTAAAAAAAGTAACATAATAGCTTTATTTAATATGATGTTATTAATGTTTAAAAAAAAAGGTGTGTTTGCGATTCACACACGATAGAAGTGAAACTACTATATAGCAAGGGTAGGATAATTACAAAGTTTATTTGTTTAAAAATGAAAGTATTTTGATTAATTTTAAAAGATTTTTTATATTTTATTTTACATATGTTACATAATTTATTGCTTAAGCTCCAAATTTTCAGTTTCAACCCACAAGATATAAAAATACTCACAAACACTGTTACACACAGTGACTTCTTTCTAAAAAGCTTTAATACGCAGCCGCATACAGTACACGTACTTATCACATATACTAACACACGTTAAAAGCTCAAATACAAGCAAGTATTAAACAGTGTGCAATATACTTACACACCGACATTTGCTCTTTCGATCTGGCTCACTATTTCAGTTCAAAAATAGTATGTATATTTCTGTCTCATTCTTTGCCGGCTTCATCCTACACATTTTTGTATTTGTGTCTCTTACCTGTCGTTTTTCCGTTGCATCCTGTTTGAAATCACAACGATTCTAAAGAAGTTTCACTTCAAAAATAACGATTTTTATAAGCGCTACATGTTCAGAGAATATGTATTGTGTGGTTTTTCCTCTGTACATAAAATATATTGGTAAAATAATAAATAACGCAGACAAAGTCACGGATATTAACTAGTATTTAAATAAAATTAGGAAAGTAGATATTATAAGAAAAATTGAAAGGATAAAATGTGACCACGGGTACGATATATACTTATATATTTGTGAATACTTTGGTAGGTGGTAGAGCTACGCTGAAGCTATTACTGGTTTCAGCATGAATGGGTCGGTTCGCCCGGGGTAGTACCACCCTCTCACAGAAAACCGACATGAAGTAACAGTGCTTGCACTGTTGCGTTTCGTTCGGTCAGTGAGCGCGCCGGAGGCCCACATATTTAAAATGCCGGCAACGCACTTGCGACTCCCCTGGTGTTGCTAGTGTCTATGGACGGCAGTGATCACTTACCATCAGGTGACCCACCTGTTCGTTTTCCCCTATAATATAAAAAAAAAAAATGGCCGCTTTGTTTTTCGGGCGTTTCACACGTCATTTGTTATACACGTATTACACACGTGAGATTCTTCATGCCCTTGAGATGAAAACAGACTTCCTACGAAGTAGACTTGCTATATCTATAAAATAAATGGCCGGCTATAATCTTATTATACCACATATTTCGTATAACCACTTACGTAACTTTTGATAAACAATTTTTCCATCTATCGATATAAATACGAGTGGAGCTGGCGACAAAATGTAACCAAAGTCCATAAAAAATATTACTAAAGACACACGGCCTCGATCGTTTCTTACAGCTGGATGTCATGAAGTGTCCACTACTATTGTCTGGCACGGTACATATGCCAAAGTTTCTCGCTTTATATGGACTCTTGCCAAAGTAATATTATGATATACTGCGTGGGTCAAGTGGGCGGGGTCTCGTAAGTATTCTGCAGCTGGTGGGAAGTGTTTAATTACACAGATAAGAACAAAAAGATATTCTATTATGATTACTTGAATATCTTATTAGTAAATGTTACAACGGGGCCTAATTAGAATAAAGTCTCCAGGTACAGGTGTCGGGGACTGCGTATCTTTCCTAGATGAACGGTGCTTTAGCCTTCAAACCGAAATTTAAGATTTAGGCTACTAAATACAGTGAACACGCATACCTTGGACTGCTCCAGCACCAGTTGAGATCCACCGACCAGTATTGAATATATTTGATAAGGAAACAGGTGTCCTTCCTATGCACTGATAATGTCAATGCAAAATTTCATGACGAAGGCGTCAAAGCGTAACAATGAAACTCACATTAGTATTTAGTTGTTATTATTTTTTTATTTTCTTTGGGATAAGAAATTAAAAAGTTAACAATAGCATCTCTTTGTCTGTTTGTCTATTTGCAATATATACCAATTGCTAGTGTTTTAAGCGATGGTCTCCGTGGTTCTTCTTATATATATTGTTACTTCTTATAGAAGTAACACTATATTTTCTTATAAAAAAGTAACAACAAATAAGTTATGCCTTCAGGCACAGTGACAGTAAATGCTAATATTGAGCCGACAGGTCGCGAGCAATCATCCCCCGAACAGGACTGCCTTGCGCGTGATGATCATAATTGTCAATTGTATTTTGGTGCTAAATGTATTCATGTATTTTGATCAGCTATTTATATATCTCTAGTGGATCATCCGGCAGTCGTTGCCCTGATCTAAGTGTTATACAGTTAATCTCGGAATCGGATCGCAGCCTCGCCTTTGAGGTCCAATTATAAATCTAAGCCATCCTGGAACCCTCTTAAAGAACCTTCTAAAACATATAATGAACAACAAAATCTTTCTACCTCCAGGAGGAGTTCAGTGACTAACGCAAGTACAGAAAACTTATATATTAAGGAGCTTTTTTTAACGACTATGTTTTTTTTTTCAGTCCCGAAGCAAAATTTTGTTGGAAAAGTGTAAAAACAAATTGTCTGGAAATTTGAGTCCCTATTGTTAACTCTAAGTACTCTCTCAGTGCGTGAGAAGATTTATCATATAAAATACACGTAAACTTTGATTGTATTTTTTTTTATTGGTATAACTCGGCGACACTTTGTGTTATCATATTGTTTGAACTTAGGAATTACTCAGAATTGAACGCTCTATAATAATGCCTATTGAAACTTAAATGTAACTCACACCGGTGAGCCAATGCAGGTGACTAAAGTCAAATTTTGTAGAAGTTTCTTGTTTTTCTTTTTTGTTTTCTTAACGGCTGCACCAACACGAAAAATGTTAATGAGGTATCTGTAGGAAATTTTATTTTCTACAAAAAAGCATTTAAATTAAATCTCTAACATCGATATTTCTCGAGATATCGATCTAGCCATATCTTATTCAGCGACATTTTAAACTCATTTTTATAAAACTTCTATGTTAACTGCTTCTTGCCATAAACGATTACCATAAAAGTGTCCATCGGGGATGCTGTAAATATGCTAATTATTCCGTAGTGCACGCTTTAAAACCTACTTATTCTAGATTGCTTCGGCGACAACGTTCCCCCGGACACGCGATTAATCAGAGCACAAGAAAATAATGCCATTGTTATGCGTTCAATTTATTATCGCTTAAAAAAATCCCCCGCGCTATTCCACTTTCCTTTGTTGCGTATTACAAAAGGGTTTATCGTGTTTTCTTTTTTCCTCGCCGTGTACATTTATTTTCATATCGTAATTACTCTAGGGTAAGTGGCAAACTAATTACCGTTCAACAAAGAAAACAATTAACTGCGCGACACGATTGAAATCTCATTAAAAATTAATTGAAAACAAAATTAACATCTGACAATGAGCCCTAGTACGAAAATATCTAGAGATACATAAACGTGTTTATCAGAATCTGAGGTAATTAAAAAAAATTTTGCAGTTTTGCTTGTTGGTCAATTGATGAAAAATAACAACTATTTTTAGGGACTGAGTTATATTTATTTATAAAAATACGGTAATTAGATATTATTATTATTAAGTTAGTTTATTATAGTTTAAGCTGTTATTTTTCTTTTGTACCTTTAATAAATACTGTAAATAACTAACCAATTATAATATCTTTTTTTTTTCTTCGAACTGTCTACATTGTTGGCTTGACAGGCCTCTGCAGTTTCACCGGACTACTAAGGGGAGCGCTTAACGCACTCACCCGATTTTAGATAGGAATTATAATATCGTAATTATGTGCTTTATAGTTTTAGGTTATGTTTAACTGACTTCGAAAATGCGAGAGTAGACCTAAACTTTGTACCTACGTGTTATGAATTTCGGTTGGCACCGACTTCAGTTAGTTATAGGTTAGGTTATTAGGTAGCGCATATATGAATATTTTTATGTAATTTTATTAATTTAATGACATAGCTATTTTTCGCTTTTTAATACTTCATTTTTATCTTTAGTGATTTTTGATATTGAAGTCAATTTAATTTTATTTTGTAATTTTTTTATTATTGTAGACACATCTTGAAATAGAAATATTTTGACAACTACTTTAAGCCTTTTTTTATATTATAGGGGGCAAACGAACAGGTGGGTCACCTGATGGTAAGTGATCACCGCCGTCCATAGACACTAGCAACACCAGGGGAGTCGCAAGTGCGTTGCCGGCCTTTTAAATGTGTGGGCCTCCGGCGCTCTCACTGGCCGAACGAAACGCAACAGTGCAACCACTGTTACTTCACGTCGGCTTTCTGTGAGAGGGTGGTACTACCCCGGGCGAGCCGACCCATTCATGCTGAAACCAGTAATAGCTTCAGCGTAGCTCTACAACCTACAAAAACCTTTTGAGACTTACTGTATTACTTATATTTATATAGACTATTGTTGGATATTCAAACGTAGGACTGTTTTCAGTGTAGAAAGGAACAGAGTGACGTGAAAAAAGAAACAAGATTACGGGGTTTTTACGTGATTACGCTTCTTTTTTTTAAATAGTAAAATTCAAAGTCAAGACAACATGTGTCATTTCATATTAGAATGCTGGAATCATAGGACCAATTCAAAAGGGGGTTGGATTATCTTATACCAAATGAAAAGGCATACTTAAATCTACAGTTTTTGTTATTTTTTCGGGTTTTACTCCTCTACAAAAAAAAATATAACCTATTGTAACTGATATGACGTTATTACACTGAATATACCTAAGCTGAAAGTTCCACATTTAGCTTTGCTAATAACGTGCTAACCTCTCCGCACTAGTGTCGCGTGATTCCCATTAACCTAAAAAGCCCGCGGTAGTCTGCCTAATGTGCTTCCAACTTGTACTGAAGTAGAAGAAGAATTTGTATATGTCATTCACATATTAAATTATATTACAGTTTTTAACTTTACAGTTCGATTCAAAAACTGTGCTGATTTAAAAGATCTTTAGCTGTTATTATTTAGAGATGTAAATAGTATGGTTTAAAGATATTTACTACATGTAACTCTTATTGAGAATTATTACATTATTAGAGATGTACAGTTTTTAGCAACATCCAATGATATAAAATAATTTGAGGAATTTTGATTAAAGATTTACGTTAGCGATACAATTTTGCAAGGAAATATTTATTCTCTATGTACGTTTTTAATCTTGTTTTAAATATATTCAAGGATACAATTTCATTCAGGTCTTTTGATAATTCATTAAATAGTTTCAACTCTTTCAAATTTCATTATCTGAATACCATATTTTGTTATTCTTCGTTTGGCTATAATTCATTTTTTACTGTTTCTTAAATAATGGATTGATAACTTTTTTGTAAAGCTTATCTATTAAGGCAACTTATCTCTTTATAAATCTGATATAAATCGGGAATAATATTTTAGTAATAACTGTGTAATGTGTATTAGAAAAGTGCTCTGGTAAACGTTAAAAACTTCTGACATTTCCAAAGCCAGCGAACCCAATTACGAACTTGGGGGCTTCCTTAGAACATCCCTCTGCTAAGTCAGTTGTGCGTAAAATTTACGGTGCTCAAACTTGAGGGAGGTTCGCTTCAAGACTTAAGTAAGGGTCACTAATGCATGCTTGGGTTATCCAATAGTGGTTTACGTCATCATTATTAATCATCAGATCTGGTTTTTTTTCAATGTTTATTACTGTCTCATTATATTTTAATATAAAATCAATGACGTGTATTGGTGTTTAAGGATCAAGTGATATTAAACTTGATAAGCGTGCAATTATATGTTATGCTTCTGGATATATTTAATTAAACATTGGCATAACAGTGCGAGTTGTCATTTGATATCCATATCCACTGCATATTCAAAGGAGACTCTGAAGTTTTGTTATTTTTAACACGCTTATATTACTTTCACCGGTATATATATGTAACGGAATCTTTGAATGTGATTTTGCCCCACTTTGAACGATCATATTTGAATTAAACTTTGCACACTCGTCGAATTCCCGTGACAATGCAATAATTCGAACAGAATATTCGATTATCCTGATTCGATTAGCCAGGATTCATAAATTTCTTTTCGTATGAGAGTAAAAGAGATAGACCTAGTGTGTGAACTACGCATGCGATAGAAATCTTTGAATATGTTTTCGAAATCAAGATGCAACTGTTAACACATCTGTTAACAGTCAGTTTTAAGCTAACTCTGCTTTTAGTATCCAATAGATCTGAATAGCGACATTACATACTCATCAGTAACTTTATTCTTATGCTAAGAATTATTTTTTTACTTTTTAGTTTTTAATTATCACTAAAAGTGGGTTTTTTAGTTTTTTAAACTATAATTTATTAATAAGAACATTTTTTCAATTCGAGATAATACATTTATTTTAAATATTATACTATGTATTTAGCATATGATGTATGGAGGTAATGAATGGCAACTTATAGTTTTCTTTTCAAGTACAGAGCTTATATTCTGGTATTTACAATACCCTCATCCAAAGCAACCAAAAGCTGTTTATCGGTTATTTATAATTTCATGTTGAAATCTTCTTATTTATAATAATGCTTTTGAATTTTCAATGCAAGAGAAATGATAAGTAACAAAGATAAGTGAACGACTGAACAAGGTCAAGTAAAACGAAATCAACAGATTCCTGAAGTACTATTGAATACATCATGAGCAAAACAGGTAATGTCCTGCCTAAGGATAATTATGTATTTCATACATCGAATTTTTAACAAACTCAGCATTTTTAATTTGCCTTTATTACTGTTTACTGTTGTCGTTAAAACAAATTTGTTCCAGTATGACTCCGCATTTTCAAATACACTTTATGAAACCCTTTTGCAAAAAATAAACAGGCACTTTCAGATTTTTCTCTCTCTAACTTAATGAATATTACAAAAAAGAGGCTTTATTAATATGACGATGTAATGTCATGTTGTTTGTACCACTCTAGCATGATTCCTTACGATCCAATTTTTTATTTCATTAACAAAAGAAAAAAAAATAGATTATTTTAAAATTGCTTTACTAATAAATAATACGAATTGCTGAAACTGGTATTTTTGCTAATAACCAAAATTGTAAAACTTTTTTGGTCTTTTATCGGTATGACTGCTTATACTTGAAGAAAGTTGTTTTCAAACTTTTGTATCTCAGCGGCTAAGTCTATCGTTCAACTGTCTAGAGGGCTTGGGAGTGGTATCAAGAGTTTGGCTCGGTTACAAAAAGACCAGGTACGGGAGGAACGATACACAGAACCATGAGATGACCGCTTTTTGGTGAGCTAGGCGTTGCGGGATCGTAAGGCGTCAAGTGTAGATCTAAATAAGAGTCTTGGAGAAGTAAGAGGAGTAAAAATTAGCCTGTGGTCGGTCAAGAGAAGGCTTTTGGCTGCTAATATGAGTAGTTATCGCCCGGTCTGAGGCCCTAAATTGCTCCGTAAGTACCGTCTTGCTCGATTTCAGTTTGCTCGAAACCGTATTTCATGGATCCTGGTTTGGAATAAAGTATTATTTTCTGATGAAGCTAAAGTCTCTTTATGTAGAGAAGACCAATGCCGGCGAGTGCTGCAAAGACTACGGGAACACTATGTGGAGGTGTATTTTGAAGAAAGCACTCCGTATGGCTTAGGTTCCGTTATTTTTAGTAAGAAATTAATTCGACTGGACGTACAGAACTAGTTTTCATAGAAAATAAAACATTAAATGTACACCGGTGCATAATAGAAGTCCTAATTCCACATGCATAGCCCGCACTGACTGCTCTTGAGGAAGATACCATTTTTATGGACGACAATGTTCGTCCTCTACATCCCGGTGACGTGGAAACGTACATGCAAGAAGTTGGGATATATAGTTTAGATTAGCTAGCTCGAAGTTCTGACCTCGATCTAATTGAGCATGTCAGGGATGTTCTAAAGAGACGGGTAAGATCACTATAACATGCTCCCCAAATATCAGGGAGCTAAAAAGAGTCATTGCGCAAGACTAGGAGGGTATTTCTCAAAACATTCATAAAAATATCGTGGAAAGCATGCACAGAAGTATTCAAGTCTTGATTTTAGTAAGAGGAGGAAACACCCGTTATTAGCTTTCTACATTTGTAACTTTATTTTATTAAAAAAAACTAAAAAAATCTTATCCATATTACTGAGCGTTTCTCCATGTTTGGACATGTACATCGGTGGAACATGAAATTCGTCGAAAATTAATGAAAATATTGTCAGAATTCACTTCACGCATATTAATTTGCACGATTAGAAGTATACACTGTATACAGACAATGTCAAACAATTAAATTTACTAAAATCGGTGAAACATGAACTTTAGAATGTAAATTTTCTTCGGTACCCGTTTTTTTTGCAAAGGAGTTTGTATTATTAGATTTAGTTGTATAGAAAAAATATAAAAAAATAATAAGTACATTATTACCCTGATATTGTGTTTGATTGTTACGTTTTCACGCCTAAATGACATTTTTTCGAATTAACTATCCGCTTGTGGTCTGACGAGCTTTCAAAGCTTCACCGCGCTTTTAGAGTGAGCACATAGGGTATTCAACTTAATGGCAACAAGCTCAAAAGGTGTCAAAGTGGCCGATTTTGTTCTTTTTGACAATTTTCGCTAAGGCTAATCAGCCAAATAAGTAAAGAAAAAAGGTCCTCAATATATACCTATATTCGTAGTATGTGAGTGTACACGTTTGTGGGATGCGGCGTGGTGTGTGGAATTAAGTAGTAAATATGGAGTGACTGTATCATGCTAACAGTATGCTCAACGGCTCCACTCCGGGGTATCAACCTGGGCTTGAAATGCTGTGCAAGGGAGCCACGGCGGGTGTGCAGGAGCGATGTTAACTGCTCGACCACGGCGACTTGATCGGTGGTTGATCTTAACCAATCGTTATGAAATTTTGCATGCATGTTCTCAGGGGTATAGTAAAGGAGATAGGGTACA
Source organism: Antheraea assamensis (assembly GCA_035772565.1). Taxonomy (NCBI): domain Eukaryota; kingdom Metazoa; phylum Arthropoda; class Insecta; order Lepidoptera; family Saturniidae; genus Antheraea; species Antheraea assamensis. The sequence goes on along the minus strand of JAQQSE010000022.1, from coordinate 631,243 downwards.
TTTCATCCAAAGCAAACGTACTGTTCCCGATGGATACATCAAATCTATATTAATGCAAACGAAGTCGCATGCAAAAGCTAGTAATAAATAAATCTTAAAACTCTGTCAATTATTTCATAATTTACTGAATACTTTTGCACTGTGTTTCAAAATCGTGATGTGACCTCTAATGATTGGTTTTTCATGGATTTTTTTAATAGTGATATATCACCCTATTGCTTGAATAAACTTATTGTTTGAGTAAGCGGATATTTATTTACCCCTATACTTTCGTGTCCATCAACTTCAAAGGTATTTTTTCTATAATCTCGTGTTTGTCATGAACGACGGAGTAGACCGACGGTTGCGAGTCAACCAATGATAAATAAGCCCACACAGGGAACGGCGCACTGTGTGACAAGCTACGTCGTATCACATTGCGGTGTAACGTAAACCTTTACGAAACTTTCTTGACGTCTGGCAGGCAGTATTCCAAATATTTAGTGTAACGCTGAAGTTTATTTTTAAACCCATTTTTAGTAATTTGCGATTGTTTCCGGGACTGAAATATTTTTAAGAGTATCGAATAAACAGTTACACGATTATTAAAAAATGTAATATACCATATAAAGAGCCTATACTGATTTAATTTTTCCCGCCATATATTTCCCAGGCCTCACACCGCGCCACAAATACTGCCCGCACTATTACATCGATTCTGCTTAACGTATTTTCCGAGCTACATTTTCTATGATAATTACTCTGCTCCTAATAGTGGTACTGTGATGTTAAATGGTCTATAACTTTTCTCAATAAAAAGACTAAAACATTTAAAAAAAACAATGTCTCTTTAATTTCTCAATATTAATACAAATATTAACTGTTCTAACTATCACTACATATTATAAAACAAAGTCGTCCGCCGCGTTGGTCTGTCTGTGTGGATGTTCGCGATAAACTAAAAAACGACTGAACGGATTGTAATGCGGTCTTCACTGATAGATAGAGTAATTCATGGGAAAAATATTACATATTTTACATGTAAGGTTTTTTTGGTTTTTGGTTGAAATATAATGGTAATTGTTGAAAGGATCGGAAAAAGTCAAGCCGCTTTAAGCGTTTCATGCACATAAGTATATATTTTTTTATTATCAGGGCAGGATAACGTCTGCCGGGCCTGCTAGTCCTAAATAAGTAAATAAAAACAACAGTTAGGTCTGGAAAACAGGCGTAACGTAAATGTTTAGACTTTGGACGATATATGCCGAAATCTATGACGGTGTCATTATTGATTGTAGAAACGAAGTGATACATATTTGATAATAATTGGAATGCCTCGAATTATTGGTTATAATCTATAGTCCGAGGCGTACCAAGTCTTTTTCTTAGAAATAGTAGTAGCCTATTATTAATCGATATCAGGACTGTGGTCTATAATAAATTTGATATAAACGTTTACAGGCTACTGTAACTAATAAGCAGTATAATAACCTGTGGAGGAGCCCATATTGGTTCTGGAAGCGTAATAATAAAACTCGGAGTGCATAAATAAGAATGAATTGTATTTCAATCAGTAGCAAAATGTAGAGATATTTTATTTGTTCCATTGACCTATATGATACAAAATAATTTGTCACGTTTCAGCCAGACTCCTTAAAAGATGACATTCTAGAGTCATAGTAGCTTTATAAAAAAAAACTGTGAAAAATAAGGATTTATCTAAAACTTATTTCTACATTACAAAAAGTTGTCAAGTAATTTTAAACTTCGAATATGTACACTTCTGCTAAAAGGTAATTACTAACTTGCTGCTAGTAATGTTCTACCGAACATTTTGTACTTTTTAGGGCTTTTAGTAATATCGCGTTCGGAGCCTTTGCTAAAGGCAAATAAATCTGGATAGTTGAAGTCTCTCATATTAAGGATCTTTCGGTTATTAAATACGATTTCTTTAAAATTGCTCTTCTTTTTTTAACAAGGGGATATCCATCATTGACACGCCACCCTCCCGGGGAAGAGGGTGGGTAGTGTGAGACTCCTACTCACTTAAACCCCACGGTGTACAACCGCGGCTTTTGTTGGGCCGACACGAGATCTAAAATTGAGCTTCTAATTTAACTAACGGTTAGTTAGTTTTATCAATTACATTTTTTTTATGTAAAGCGTATTTTAACTTTAGCTTTTGAGAGATCTAGAAGATTTGATTATATTATTTCCCGACTTCATATTATACAAAATAAGAAAATTCATATTACTTACGAACTATAGTGTAAGCTGAAATGTGAATTCTACTATATGTAACAATTGATAGGAAGATTTTGATAGTAAACAGAGGCAACATTGTCAATGTTTGCTAAGACTTGATAATGACTGGCACATAGAGTAAATTTACCAAACTGAAGCGGTTATGTAGTCATTTCTACTATGTTATGCCATTGTGAAATACGAAATTAGGTGGGTTAGCTTAAGCCGCGCTTATTAACTATCACTCATACCTGAACCATTGCAACTTCGTCCTGGGAAGTGGTAATCTGTCCGTAGCTAACCTTTAATCCTTGTTGCAGTTCGTTGAGGAAACCTAGCGGCTTCAGTTGCTACTTAATTACGCGTTAGTTGGAAGACATTGTGACGTCCATTTAATTTTTTTTTTTTTTATATTATAGAGGGCAAACGAACAGATGGATAACCTGATGGTAAGTGAACACCGCCGTCTATAGACACTAGCAACACCAGGGGAGTCGCAAGTGCGTTGCCGGCCTTTTAATATATGTGGGCCTCCGGTGCTCTCACTGACCGAACGAAACGCAACAGTGCAACCACTGTTGCTTCACGTCGGTTTTCTGTGAGAGAGTGGTACTACCCCGGGCGAGCCGATCCATTCATGCTGAAACCAGTAATAGCTTCAGCGTAGCTCTACCACCTTTATAATAAGTGAAAATATGACAGAATCTATCTATACAATTATATAGGGGAATACGAATCAGTACACTGCCTTCTTCTCGCATGTTTGCCAACCGATCTACTTTATTTTCTTTTGTTTGATAGCTCTTGATGAGCTTTCAAACATTTAGAAATAGTTACTTATTCCCTTACCATCGACAAATTGAAGACTTTGTTTATAAGTCTCTATTTACCGTATTTCAAAATCCTTACATTAACTATTCTACAAAAGTTATACACTCTTTCGTATAAAGATTGAATAATAACGAAACTTACAAAAATTCCGAATGATGGTCGAATTTGTAAAACTGAACGGCTACTAGTAATTTTAAATGTAAAACTTGCCTTTCTTATGTTATATAACCAAAGACCAAATTCTCACGAGTTTGCTTAGTGGCTTTAATTTAAGCCAGAAACGCTTCACAGCGAAAAACCAGAACACTCCGTGGAAACAATGATATAGTAATCCGGTGCGGGTAATAAGCGAAAGTGGCTTGCCTCGACCAAATTAAATATGAATGCCGGTGGTACATTTCTTTTGTAGTTGAAATATAATCCCTTTCATGCCCGTTTCAGTTCGCGTAACTTTTATTGAGGTTTTTACGAGGCCGTAGGACAATGATTCTGATACTTATATCTATATAACTTGAGTGACAGTGCTCTGTTTTTGGTTATGTTTTCACAGACAAAACTTGTAAAGCATCGTTTCGGTTGTAAGCATTTGTAATAATAACATTTGGCCTGTATCCTCACTATATACTATAATGTTCTGTACTTTAGTCTATTTTGCTCTATTATGTAATCTCCTATATTTTACTGTATCCACTATACCAGTGGTGGCCAACGCCGCGTCCATATGCGCAATTGCGTTAATCGTTAATGCGTCCGCTGCAAGATTTCCAAAATGCTAATTTAAAAATACCATTTTTTTTTAATTTTTTTAACCATATGATAATAAAGTTAAAGTAAGTAATAATAATTTTATCTTTATATATTTTAGTGGTTTCAGTATTTGAGTTTATTTTCTCTTCTACCCGCCTAAAAAAAAAAAAACCTGCGCCCCCACCGCATTGTAAACATTTTACATTGCGTGCTTGCTTTCAAAAAGGATGGATACCACTCCAGTATACCTTACACTGTACAAAGATACTGTAACCTTCTCTTCTGTCCTTTAATACACCCTACTATACTGCATACTACAGAACTATACTAATTATTATTATACATGGGAATATGAATTTGTCTGTTACGGTTTCACGCCTTAACCTATCACCTGATCCTTGTAAAATATTGCGCACACGGCAGTAGGAGTACAGAAAAGTGCAAAGTACCGTTCATGAAAAAAAGTACTGTTCCCGAGGGAATTGTTCATTTATACATTAAAGCTACAGCTAAAGCTGTTGATGTATAAAACTTTAACGAAGTAATAATATTTTTACCTATCTCGTATTGGCGTTACCATTCGGTATCCCCTGTTTCTAATTAGCATATATTTGTTAATAGACAAACAATTATCGGTACAATGCGTCTGACATAAATCAAGGACAATTCTGTTCTTTTTGAAAACGACAGTAAACTTTCCAAGAACATAACAATAGTTTCAAGTACACTCTGTCAATATTTTCATAATTGTTTTAACGTAAGATTTATAGTACAAGTATGTCTTTCTGTCTGTACATGTAATAATTTTCTGATTTTTCTGATATTTAAAAGTAAAGTCTACTTCTTCACCATTTAATTTATTTCATATTTGAACTGTCTGGTTTTTGTTTTATTTGTATGTAAGTTATTATAATTGTTTGTACGTACAGAAATAATACGAAATTAATAGGATATAAAATATAAAAATTATAATGAAAAATACTCTTAGTAATGGTAAAAATAATAATTAAGAAAAATGTTTCATTTATTACCAACAAAAAATACATTACTTCGAAAGTAATAGGTTGCAAAAGTTATCAATAACTAACATTCGTTCGCGTCTCCCCTAATATTAATTTAGATTTGATCTAGCCATCGGCAACAGTAATTTTTTTCTAGGAAAAAGTTATTCTATAACCGTTTCTGTATTTTTCTAATTGATTCGTTAAAGAGTTGCTGTGTAACAAACAAATTCCTTTCTGCTTTTATAATAATGACAAGGATAAGAAATTATAAAATATGAGTTAAACTAAAACAACTAGACAAAAATGTCTACTTTATAATAAACGCGGGCTGCGTAAAACTAGTATTATACAAGACAATGTTTGTAATAATTGGATAGATGTAAAAAAAAATCGTAAAAAATAAAGTACCCTGTACTTTTTTTTTTTGGACGTAACAATTAAATTGTTCTGTTAGTAATGAACGGCGAACGAAATTGTTGTTTTTATTACAGCGCACGCACTACACAATTCCAGGCACCCTTTCAAACAAATGAATGCAAAATTTTGTTACGCAGCTCACAAACAAAATAAATTATGCAAGCGGTGTCCATTACATACTTTATCTCAGGAACATTGCGAATGAGAATGAATGTATTTACTGTTCTAGAAAGACTATGAATGTATAAATTTGAGTTTGCGTTCGTACAACTATTGCTTTGACAACAGACAACTACTTGAATGATAATGAAATACAAAAGACGTGACTACTTTAAAAAATTTTCGTACTGAATTTTAAATGAGTACAAATTCATTGTTTAATTTGAAACATAAATGTTGTAACATTTTTATCCTTCATACATATTTTTATACTTTTACATCGCCTCTATTCGTCCATCTATCGCATGTAGCATTACAGCCGGTAGCGGGGTAGGGGTAAAGTGAAAGGTGCTCGACAGAGCAGCCAATGTCAATATGGCGACGCCCAATTGGAAATGATTCACTGATTTAAATAAACATTGTATAAATGTGTATTGCATAATGTATAAATGTCTACACGATCAGAAAAAAAGTTTCACTTGTATCGTAGTTCCATAAAACCACACAGTTTTTATTCTCTATCAAAATCGTATACTGTTTGATGACAATTATTAAGTTAGACTCAAGTAAAATAAACAAAAACCAATTGCCTAATATAATAAGCACATCACTCTAGAACGGTCGCTTCTATTTGGATAGTTTTCTCTTTGATATGTTTGTAATTGGCAGGACAAGATTTGTATGTAAGAAAATGTTTGAAATTCCGTACCAGAACATAAAAAAACTCCATATAAAAAGTGAACGAATGAGTGAGAAAGAATACAAGATTTTCAAAAATATTAACATAATTGACATTCAGTTGTTTTCTTACCATTTTACCATTTTATTTCATTACAGCGTCGTACTGCAAAAATATTATTTATCTGATTTTCTTTCTTAACGCCTTATCACACTAGAAGATTGCGAGCATCCTTAAAATGGAGAGGGCGCCCAACAAACACGCCGCGCATGCGCAGCGAATTCGATGCGGCCGCGCAACGAGATCGTCGCGAATAGCAGCGTGGACGCCATTTTGTACTGTCTCGTACAAACGCCAGTGACGCGACGAAAACGAAAACGTTGCCTATCTGCGACGCGTCCGCGATGTCGTCACTGCGCATGCGCGGTGTGTTCGTTGAGTGACCGCTCCGTTTTGAGAACGTCCGCAATCCGTTAGTATGATAAAGCCTTTAAATAAAAAGCGTAAAATTAAACATGATTGATACACACATGGACACTAACAATATGTCCTCTTAACACTTCTAGTAATACAAATGCTTCGGGAACAACGTCCAGACTGATGAATGGCCAAATGGTTCCTAATTGAATATTAAATGCGGTTGCGTACACGTCTCGGAGACAACATGACAGGGGTTCAGGGGCTGTAGAAATGGTGAAACGTCTAGTCTGTCTGGTTTAAAAGATTTATATATCGTTTTAGTTTTTCAGTAAAGTTTAGAGTAGAACATTATCATCGGTTTTCAACTTCGTGTCAATTACTTTTTTTTATATACAACATCGCATCGCATACTTTTTTACCACACATATAGTAGATAATATAAATTGTGTTTTTTTTTTTATTTAATTGAATTACAATAGCGGTAGCCTACATTATTTCCCAATTATAATTACTGGAAATGCAATAGGTACTGTTAAATATGCTGCTTAATTTATTTATAGTTTATTCATACAAAATTCGTATATAGTACAATAAGTGAGATTTCTTCTTTAAAAAGTATTAATCAATTAACATTATAGTCCAGTAATAAGAACAAAATAATAACGCTATTAATTCAAGTAAATTTCGATATATTTTTTAATAAATACTTATGGTTCACATTATTACAGTTTACAAACTGTATTATTACAATTAATTATTTACATTTCAGTAAACATTTACTTTTTCGTAAGAGCGATTTCAGTTTTTGAGTACATTTCAAGCAGATTATTATATTAGGTTTGAATAAAAATTATTGAATAACTCGAGTGTACTATGTTTGATAATTAATTACGAATATTGCAGACTCGAGTCGTTCACGTATACTTTTTGATAGTCCATCTCGAAACATTTCTATAAAATTTACTTTAAATGTGGGATTTATTATTTTCCATTTTCTTGACCAAAGCAAACAGCTTAGGCACGGTACTTGGTATATAACATTATTTTCGTATTACATCTACGTGTATAACTAATATATTTAGAGATATATTGCATACAATAAAATAAAATGTTTTATTATCTGTACAGTAATTAATTACACACGAGTGATTACTCAATTTGTAAACTTTTTAAATTTATTTTTTGCGACCATTCTTCTACATTATTACTGCTATTGTCGTGTAGGTAATAATAGTACAAGTGTCTTGTGATAATTCCAATGTTCTAACAAGATCGTGGCCTCCTTGTTAGAATTTCCCATTGAGTTTTGGTGGCATCTCAGAATTCATGCTCCGTGGTATTATTTCCCATTCACTTGCGCACAATAACCCAACTATATTATATAAAACACCGCAAATATTACAAAATAAAGAGTCAAATAATACATGATTATGAATTAAATATAAAATCCACTACATTACAGACCTGTCAAAAATAAAAAAATCCAATTTGTAAACTTGTTCAACACGGTGATAGGGCTTTTGCTAATGCCTGCTTCGTTAGTATTATCACCTTTATATTAGAAAACAATAATAAACTTGAAGTGTATTCCGGTAATTGAAATCAAGGGCCATAATATTTGCAAGCTTAGCATGTTACCGTCTTGGGCCACATCAACGATCGGTTGGGATAGTGGTCATAACCATTGCTTAATACTAGCCCTTAACAAAATGAATGTTGATGTCCACCGAAATTTAGCGTGATACAGTGACACTGAAAATGTTCACTCACTAGCTCAACACACAAAACAGTTCCACATACGAGCACACACACAGGTAGGTACAGATATGGTGGAAAGGTTTTTCCTCTGTATTTTAGAACTTGTTTAGTTTAGTTTAGTCGAGTTAACAGATACCAAATACATGTTTGAGTTGGTGGATCACACATAAAAGTACACATGTGTGTCGAATAGTTTAGCTTACCTTAGTCAGATTCAACAGTCGCGAAGTTGTAATCAAGGCATGCCCTGCATGCACATGTATACTTATATTTGTGCTCCACCAATTCAAACATGTATTTGGTATTTGTTAACTCGGCTAAACTAAGCTGAACTAAACAACTTGGGCTTGTTTCCATATGGGTGAGTGCCTTAAGCGCTCGCTCAATAACTCCGGTGAAGCTGTAAAGGGCTGTCAGGCTAACAGCGTTACTCGCAGTTCGAAAAATATATCTACCGGAACGTAGGCGACAAATATACTAAGAATGTACAATCAACCCTATTAATTAATAAAAAAGACCTTTTATTATCAACGCGCACCAGAACACGAGTATCTAAGGCTGTAATTTCCTTTGGCTTTAGTTCACAAACAAATTTATTTAAAGAGGGTGAGAGGAATTATGTTATAGATAAATTCTACTTTATTACTATTTACACCAAGACTTATAACCCTAAAATTATCTCTTGAGAATTTGTTCAGCTGTCCCGTGATATAAAGTCCACAATTCACACCACGAACGCCGTTTATGGCCAAACTTTCGTTGTTTGCAAACCGCAGACGGTACGACCCTTAAGAACACAAATTTAACAATAACGCAACCCCTAAAGACCTATAAACCATATGGGAGATGTGCTATGTTAATTATTTACGTGCTCGATCCATGATGTTAGTTGTTTGGCGTTGAATTCATATATAATAGGAATTCTTTCAACAGAACATTATTAATCGGTAACAGTTAAATGATTGTAAACAAAGGACATTTGTTTATATATTTTGATATATATAAAATTCAGAACATTTCTAAAGCAGCCTTGAATCTTTGTCAATATAATATGGCAACGATTGAAGACTTAGTAAGGCAATAACAGTTTTTTACGAAATAATGTTAGGTTCTAAAACAAAGTTTCAAAACATATTACCGATTTGCCACATAGTAAATTCCAGCCAGCACTATGTCATGCTGGTTTTATTGTCGTAAGGCTATTATTATAGGGTGGATCAATATATGAACGCTGATAATTTCCACACCTCTATCTGAGCGTCTGCTATAAATGATTGTGAAATTATTGATGTAAAAAGATAAACCAGCACACAGAGTTTCTTTCCGTTTCTTTTCTGATCACTGAGATAAATTAAATACAGCATTTTTGATAATTTGAATAAGAAATATTAATTCTGCTTGCTAGGTCCCACGGTTTTACTCTTGTTTTATTGATCCAGTCCTCGGCTCCTTATAGCACACACCGCGCCACGCTACATCATTCTTGCTTAGTGTGTCTTCTGACCTTAAGTCCATGTGGGCATTGTTATACTCTTAAATGCCATAGCATGATATTAGGTAGCCTATAATATTCCTCAATGCATAAGCTATCTTTATTATGCATTGTATAGGAATGTAGTAATGATAATTTATCCCTTCCAATGCACCATTGAAAATATTGTGTACTAGAAAGCCCGGCGGACGTTGTCCTGCCCTGATAATAAAAAATATATACTTATGCGCATGAGATGTTTAAGGTAACTAATGTATTTAATTGGATAAGGATTAATACTGTATCGGTCTAAATAGCCTTCCAATTACCTCATTTTACTTGACAATTTGAAAATAGAATGAACATAGTAAGCTATCCTTAAAAGATAGATATATGTCATCCTAGACTTTTTTTAGATATATAAAAGAGGAATATTTCTCCATTATTTGTTTTGTTATATCTTAAAAGGATTATGCAGCGTTTTCAATACTTCCAATAATTATCGTTATATTTCAATGAATTTACATAAAACCTTGACAAATTTTATATTTAAACCTTCCCCGTGAATTACTCTATCTATTGGTGAAGATTGTATTACAACCCGTTCAGTAGTTTTCGAGTTTATCGCGAACATACAGACAGACGCGGCGGACGACTTTGTTTCATAATATGTAGTGACGTATAGATGTAGAAACTTAGATAAATTTGAACTTTTAAAAGACTGTGAATTTCAATACTAGACATGATTTTATAATATAAATATAGATGATATACATTTCTTAAGTACATTACCGATTTACCGGATTAAAGTGACGTTTGGAAAAAATTTTTTTCTTAACGTGGGGAAATCCCTTATGGATACCCACTCATCCGGGGGAGAGAGTGGGTTATGTCCGACTCGCACGGACTAAAACCCCACAGTGTACCGGCCGCCGCTTTTGGTTGGGGCAGCATGGGACCGTGCTGTGGCTATCACGACGCCGCCCCAGCGGTCAGCCCGGTGGAATATGACCGCCGGGCTCCGTCCTTATAGGGAGGTAGACTGGGTACACCACCAGCTACCGCCCCTCGTCAGCCGGACCTTGTGCAATGAGGAGATGGGCCCCCCGACCCATCCCCTTAAATGGCATGGCCGTACCCACGCTCGGCAGCGATAAATTATTACCTACCGCCGCAGTCAGAGTGCGGCGCTGCCTCATCCCTTCACATCCTTTAAAAACTATAATCTCGGGTTATTTCAACGACTATGATATTTTCCGAACCAGTAGTATTATTTTTTAAATATAGGTGCAATTTCAAATTGAATGAATTGTTTGTTCGTCCCTGTTCATGTCGGAACACGAAGAAATCACATAAACAATTTATCGAATACAAAATAATATTTGTATTATTTAGTTACCCACTTTGCCAAAATAATAATATGCTAGACTAGCTGATACCCGCTAGTGCTTCTGCATCTTTTATTTTTGTTATTTTAACAATATACAAGTCGCGTACAGAGAAAGAAACATAAGCACGACACGCTTGTTCTACTTTTCCACGGCAATAAAACATATCGTTGAACGTGTAATACTTAGAAAAATTATAGTCCCTTAAAACTTTAATAACTTTATATTCAATGAAGATATAGTGACAATCCTTGATTTAAATAAGTACCAAGCGTATAAAAAATAAAATAAAAATAATTGAAATGTCACCTTTACTTTTTTTAGCGATACCCATACAAGTGCAGGTTTCTATTGTTTTAATTCAAAATATAAGATCTAGTATTTCTCTTATTTTTATATTCATGTAATAACTAAATATTGATAGCGTATGCACGTCAAACCTACAGTAAAGTTTTTGAATACATTACACGTTAACGTACAAAGCTTTTACCGGTACAAATTAATTTAACAAAAATTCGTATTTAAAATGTACATGTCATGCCGACTCTGTTGCGGACATCCCTATTTATTTAACACTACCGCTGTGTTGCCTGTTTCATTATGAATCCGAATGTATATTTTATTTTTAAAGCAGACGTAGTGTTATAATATTTTTATATTATAAAATCGTCTGTTCTGTTTCTGTTTGTACTTGTTACCAAAAATGTGTTGTGCTATATATCTATTAAGATAAATAAATCTCAATTTTTAAATTATAAACAATATGTTCGTTTGTTGTGTTTTTGATATCTCTCCGTCCGTCCGTGTTTTTGTAAAATATGATATTAAATGAATAGAACCGAAAACAAAAAAAAATGACAGCGGCAATTTTCTTTTCTATACTTTTCAGCATTTCACCATAATCTCATGTGATGTTAAATGGCGATATGATTATTAACATTATAAAAAAAAAATTATTATGACAAACAATATTACTAATCGATTTTAAATAAATTTGTTATACAGATAATCTATAGTAATTATCAAAAAATATAAAATATAAATAAAAGTATGAGACGTATATATTCTACTGTATATGTAATAAAGTTGTGCATAATTCAGGCATAGCTAATGAAAGAGTTATTTTGTAAAATTTTAGTCTGACTGTAATCAAATTAATTTATAAAATTAGTTATTATGCTAGAATAAACCATAAAAATTACACAATGCTTCTAAAACTAACTCCCCACAGCGGACTGTTTGTATTACTTTAGGCTTAAAAAACACCCAATAACCGGGTCACAGAAAGCCTAACGATAGAATCTTCAAAGCATACTACGTAGTGCGATTCTTACGCAAATACACCGTCTTTGAATACTACTACGGACAATTCTACTTCGAAGACTCGTTCGCACTAAGCTAGTAGTTTAGTCGAGTACCAAGTAATTTAGTAGCTAAAATACTTGTTACTGTCCAAAAATCGTTCGCAGTACGATCGAGTACAGTACACAAGTGAGTGATATTTTCAAGATGAATGTTGAAGGCAATAAAGTAAATAAGCTAATGAAGCTATTGCCAATCGCCTTTAAATGTATTATGCTCATTGTAATTTCCACAGCCATGTATGCTGATTTCTCTATTTATTTATTTCTGTAACGTGGGAAATTATAATAACATTCCACAAGCACTCTTTGTTGTAAATACGTAGAAACAAATTTTAAAGTGGTTTCTTCCCTTCAGCAAAACGGCATTTTGCGGTAACTAATGAACATGACTTAAACGATGGGTTCGGACTTATTTAGCAGATGAACGAGTAAGCAGTGACGCGTGGTGGGATGCTCTACTCGCCGAAAAAACTAGAACGTAATCGATCGACTCGACTAAGTGATTTGCTAATCTACTCGACTAAATTTTTGTTGTTCAGACATATTTATTTACTAAATTATCTGGTACTCGACTAATTTACTAGCCTAGTGTAAACAGCGCTTTAGTTCTAGTTAACATTCGAGTACGTGGTTAATGCAATCTGGACACTCTCAAGAAAAGTGGCATGATAAAATTCGCACATCGTCTTTGCTCTTCGAATAGCTCTCAGGATAGACCCTCGAGACAAATGAAATTCAATTCAATTCAAAGGAATAAGTCCGAATGAAACTGATCATTTTTAGATCGCACTGCTTTGTAAAGTGCTTCTAAATTGATAAACGAGTTTGTGGTTACAGAAAGTGATTAACCGACCAAGTTGTATGCTTAAGTAAGACTAACAGTGTTATATTTTTTTAAACATTGCCACAATAAGATTAGTCTACTTCGTTAACTTCCATAACTTAATATCCTATGGTATTTTGCTGTGGGGGGCAGCAGCTGAGGTAGACACCATATTTTTATTACAAAAACGAGCAGTTCGAGCAATATACAATATGGGACCTCATTAAAGACTAGGTTCCAAGAATTCGGTATCTTAACTCTGCCGTCCCAATCAATTTTGGATAATTGAATGTATGATCGCAAAAATTTTTGAAGAGCTGGAGTTCGTAAAACACAGGCATGATTTAAAGACTAGAAAGTATGACAAACTGGTCGTTCCATTTTTTAGACTCAGTAAAACCAGTAACCCAGTAACCAGTAAGTGGACCCTAATGTAACTCGCGAACCCAAACTTACCTTGGAACACCCGACCACATAAAGAGTAGTTGCGCTGACCGTTCTGGTTGTACATATACGTATAAAAAGGTTATGGTTGGTCTTAAAACAGATACCTAATATGACAATAACCTTAGATTAAAATCTTAAACGCAAATATATTCTGAACTAGATATCAACTATTGTGATGAACGGAATATAAAGTGAATTTGTGTTTGCCAACTAACTAAAATTTATAGAGATTTGGCCTGTAATCCTATCCTAAAGTGACTGTGTACGAAGATTAGTGACGGCAACATTGTTCTGAGTGTTACGTTATATTGTCCCAGAAAGGTCGCTTTAATCCGATGGCCGTTATAATAGTCAGTAAGTTGATTGTTTTTGATAGGAGTATTAAGTAAGTGAAAGTAATTGAAATATTTGACTTAAGAACACATAAAGGCTACATTCTTACAATAAAAGTTGGTACAGATACATGTAGAACATTATTTCCATTTAACAGAATTGCTAACATACGAATTAATATATTTCATCATCAGCCTGTTACAGACCCACTGCAGGGCCATAGGCCTATTCTCGAAAGAAGCGATTTCAAACTCAGAGACATTGACAGTTCTATGTTTTCCCATATATGATGGTACTACAAGAACATTTCAAAGGTCCAGGTTTCCTCACAATATTTTCCTTCACCGTCAGCCGATAGTGCTACCAATTTAAGTTAGTAAATGTACGCAAATTCCGAAAAATTTGTCGGTACATGCCAGGGTTCGACCCTGCGGACTTCGGGTCGATATTCCACTGATCAAACCGCTAGATCTCCACGACTTTTACATACACATACGAAATATTTAATTACAATTTATTATATTGCTCCATTTCTATATTTCTCTCGCGGCTCATAATTTTCGTTAACTTTTCCCGAGTAAATTTATGTACAATATATAAGCTCACTTAGTCCATCTCTACTCTGATTAACGTTTTAAAATATCTTAGTAATTGAATGAATTTGGCTTGAGTACTCTTCCACATGAAACGACTTGCACGTATTGTACAATGACTATACTAAATCAAAAATCTTAACAGGCCTCATCAATGTTTCCTTGGAACACGTTACGACAATCTATTACTTTGTATTGTTAAGATGTTAGTGTTTTGAGTTTAAGCTCCAGTCTCTTTTCCAGGCTTTGTGCATTGCCATTTTTCGCTTTATGTTAACTAAGCATCGGATGCTACTTTAGGCAAATATTAGTAGCAGTAATAAGGATGACCTTATTGCCAATTTTAGTCACAGTACTTTTTTCAGCTCCAACCTCCATAACCTTTTTTTTTTTTTATTAACATGGGGAAATCCCTTATAGATACCTATCCTCCCGGTGGAGAGAATGGGTTATGTCCGACTCGCACGGACTAATACCCCACGGTGTACCGGCCACCGCTTTAAGTCGGGGCGGCATGGGACCGAACTGAGCTAGCACCATGCCGCCCCCAGCGGTCAGCCCGGAGAAAGATGGCCGCCGGGCTCCGTCCTTATAGGGAGGTACACTGGGTACACGACCAGCTATCTCCCCTCGTCCGCCGAACCTGTGCAATGAGGAGATGGGCCCCCCGACCTATCCCCACAGGTCCGGCTACGGAGGTGGAAAGAGGAGGGCAAACCTTCATGACCTGAGATGTAACTTGCAAATCCAGTCTTTATTTAGCAAGTGTATTCGCACAAGAGATATGTAAATTCTAGATCAACGTATAAAATATGCAAACAGTAATTATTAGTCTTCGTTGCCCTAAAGAATTGGAGACTCTTATTTAATTTAATAAAATACATTTTTCTTCTGATGGAACTTCTGTTTTATTACTAACCTTGAGAATAAAATCTTCAAGAGAACGAAATACGCGTAAAATACTTAGTTTACATCTCGATTTTACTACAGTTCCAAAGTTTGGTACTCGCAAGGAAATTTAATCAGTAGTTATTTTCGCCGAACATAGTATTATGTATTGCGTAAACTTCGAATGAGATATAATACCCATTATCCTTTCAATTTGCTTAATGTTAAATGTATGTAAGGTTTGAGTTTAAAATAATATCTTTTGAACTTTGGAAGTGATGTGTGCGGAAAGACTCAATGGTAAATCGCACAAACTGGCATTTGTCTTTGTGGAACTTTGACTCGTATACTAAAATGAGTTTTAGAATTGTGATAGAGAATAATAATTCTTGGAAAATTATCGTAAGTATACAATTCTCTTAATGAGTTAAGCGTGCGCAATAAAACCTGTATCCGCATCGTCATAAGGCCTTCATGCTCTACGAGCCATAGGATAAAAAACTACCCCACCATATCAATATGTTCTATGAAATATTATTTCTTAATGCAATATGAGTACAGTTGTATTAAAATTTAAATTGAATAAATGGAGACTGAGACATATATTATTAAAAATTAATCCTATTGTTGTTTGTAAATAATGATAGTAATTTTTATTTTTATACTTGTTTTATGTACAGTATTAGGTGTTTCACAGACAATTCGTTAGTAGAAGGATTCAGCCTTACAATTTACTCGTAAATTCTGATAAAAACATATATTGAAGCATCACCTGAACAAGTCTGACGAAAGCTCTTGTAATAGGAGACACTGGCAGCCATACTTTTGGATTGGAGAGCTTTGTTTACGACAAAGATTGAAAGACTTTAATGTACGTTGACTTGAATTGTAGGCCAGTCCACCGGCAATAATCAGTTACACTTGTACGAATGGTGTTTGCAAATATATGCTGTATAGAAGCGTCTGCCATAAATATTATCGTTATCTTGTTAAACGTACACTAGTATAAAAGCAATAGAAAAAAGTAGTGGGTGATGTTGACATACTTTGTTTTATAAGTCATACAGAGTAAATAAAATATAATTAAATGTATCAATATAACTAATCCAAGTGCATAAATATTTGAAATTTGTAATAATGCATTAACCCTAAAAATGTATTCTCCTAAAATGGGTACATATCTATAAGATGCAAAATTTCTTTTTTCCGTGCCCTCGAAGCTTCTATTACATTTTATACGTAATATACTGTCGACGACATATTTCACTTGATCGAAACCAGAAGCGTCGAAGCATGTCTTTATGCATCTCGATGACGCTTATAAATCTGACGTTCAGTGTATCTCGTTTCAAGCATAAAATTAATGGTTCATGAAAATAATGGAAAATGAAATCCACATTTCTTGTCGCTACTCGATACATTAAATAAGTTTAGGTAGATATACTATCGACTATCGAGGAGGCACCCTCGGTAAAAAACAGGGAGGTGTATAACGGTGGTGGAGAAGTTTCTACTGCCTACCGAGCCAGAGGGAAAGGGGCAGGGGCCTGACCTTCCATTGTGGTTAGGCAGACTGGGAGACAGTTCCAGAACCGGGCTGCCTTAGTCGGGTGTGCAAGGATTGCCTGCCGCCAGGGGAAGCACTCCCATAGTGCGCGGTATACGGTTCGTCGTGGAGTTTTTAGTCGGTAAGAGTTATCTTCGGACCCTTGTCCTTGGGTGAGTAATATTACCTTTGCTCCACCGAGTCCCTGGGTGTCCCATGTAGGATTTCTCTCCACGTATAAAAAAAAAGATATACTATCGATACCGTCCCACCGGTCCTGTCAAAATGATGCAACAGAGAGTGGGGTTTCCTGACGTTTCGACTTGTGCAGTTGCTGACTGGGCATGAATCCCTCGGTTTGTACTTGCACCAGATCGTGCTCAGGAAGCCAACCACCGCACGTCATGAGTGTGGCGTTGAATTAGGTACCATGCAGCATACACTATCTGAGTGTGTTGTGTGGAATACTTGGCGCCACATTCTAGTTGCGTTGGTTCGAAACGATCTTTCGCTGCCAAGTATGGTGAAAGCCATGATCGGCAGCGAGGCTAGGTGGAACGTGTCGGTCTTCTTTTGCATGGACGTCGTCCTGCAGAAGGAGTTGGTGAGGAGTGTTCACGAGGAAGGACCTCTAAACAGTCCTCTTCGCTGACGGAGAAGTGGAGAAAGGAAGCAAATTTTGCTTGTATCCTTCCGCTACTTAGCCGAACTTGGTGATGTGATCGGAGGGCCCATCTTTCTATTGCAGAGATTCGCCTGACGAAGGGAGACAGCTGATATTTACGCAGCTGTCTCCTGATTAGGTCAAGACCCGGCGGACCGACCATAGAAGCGGCATGGTAGTTTACAAGAACGGACCCGTGCCGCCCTAGTTTTGTGGCGGTTGGCGTACATCGTGGGCTTTAGTCGATAAGAGTTCGACATTACCTACTCTGGGAGGGTGGTGGGAGAGTGGCTTGTCTATGTTGGATTTCTCCATGTAAAAAAGGTTATCCT
Organism: Antheraea assamensis; assembly: GCA_035772565.1. Lineage (NCBI taxonomy): Eukaryota > Metazoa > Arthropoda > Insecta > Lepidoptera > Saturniidae > Antheraea > Antheraea assamensis. Next base: position 613,156 of record JAQQSE010000022.1, on the reverse strand, counting down.
TAAGAAAATACTATAGTTAAATAAAACCCTCATGTTACATTTTCGTTTCGTCATAGTGTGTGTTCAAATTCATTACAAGATATTGAAGCTACGTTGATTGCTACGGGATGAGTTTGAGCCATTAGTGATTAAAACTTAAAAATTTCATAACTACCTACATTCAAAGTAATATAGCGTGATGTTTGATATCTAGCCAAAGTTCGATAGTGACTAAATAATTCGGCGCATAAGGTATACGGGTACCCGACCGAGAGATCAAACGGAAGCCATGGAACGTTCGAGAAATAGTTTAAATTATCTTCGGTTTGTGCTCGGGAGAATAAGATTATATGTTACGTGTGAGATTGAATGTTATATTGCTTTTAAAGATATTCGATATTTTTACAATGATCCTGCTTGTGGAATAGTTCAGAAATATAAAGGTAATGTTTTATACATATTTTTTTCGTCAAAAAATTCAGTAGATAAAAATGAAGGCTAACCCGTCGAAATAAAGCATGAGAAAGAAATAATATTGCTGTAATGTGAAAATAATGCTATAAAAAAATAATAATTACTTGTAACATGTTGTTAAAAATCAGACAATAAGAAATACTCATTATAAAACTGTATTTTAACAAAGGTATTAACTCCGTTACTGCTGTCTGGGATTACTTAATAGCACTGGTCTTCAGTCTGCTTCTTCACAATATTAATTTACCAAACATACTCTTTGTAGATTTTCTTTTGTTTTAAACACTAATCCAACAGGGCTGACGAATTTATCTAGCTAAATAATAAATATATATCTAAGTCGGTATAGTCAAGTACATTTGGACATGTAGATACTCCAAAGAGAATTATGGTCAAGTTCCTTTTACTTATTTGAAATAAAGGTTTACAGACTATTGTGGATAATCGAAAGGGCAAAAAATTAATAGAAATATTAAATCAGGATCACTCATTTAAGTATTGATATAAGGGAGGCTTTCTAATGAAGTATTATTTTTTTTTTATATTATAGGGGGCAAACGAACAGGTAGGTCACCTGATGGTAAGTGATCACCGCCGTCCATAGACACTAGCAACACCAGGGGAGTCGCAAGTGCGTTGCCGGCCTTTTAAATATGTGGGACTTCGGCGCTCTCACTGACTGAACGAAACGCAACAGTGCAACCACTGTTACTTCACGTCGGTTTTCTGTGAGAGGGTGGTACTACCCCGGGCGAGCCGACCCATTCATGCTGACACCAGTAGTAGCTTCAGCGTAGCTCTACCACCTACAGCCAATTAAGTCGCTATTACGAATTTCCTCAAGTTTGGTTCATTTCATTACAGACATGCATTTTATATTCTGTACGCATGGAACATTTAATAGAAAATTCCCAATGCACGGTCATCACACACAGATTCCACAATTCGTATATGATAGGGCAATTTATTGGAACAGAATCCTTAGGGAGCACGAACTGGCAAAAGCAAATAATATTTTATCTTATTTTCTCTACATTTGTTCGTTTTATTCGTCATTCATTTATCGGGAAACTTTACGAGATAAAGCTAACGCTTGCCCGTGATCAGATTTACTGTTTGCTTCTTCGATACTCTTCGTGTGTAATTGCTTATCTATGAGATCGAGAGTGGGGCCTTAGCTTTGTTTGTATAGCACTTCAATGGTTTGGAAGATACCCTTCGTTACTACGTATAAGTACGTATAAAACTAAGAGTAGATATAGAACGATCGAAATTTCGATGCGAATTCAATTGGAAGAATTATTTGAAATTGAATTTCGATAGATTTTTGGTATTAACTGCGTATTTCGCAAAAAATCTCTGTTCTTAGAATTTTGTCTTTACTTTAAGCTACTATACTTGAGTATAAGATTTAAGGTATAAATCCAAACAAAGTGTATCAAATCAAAAATAATTTATTTAACTGAAGCGCTTATGAGATTAAAGTAATACTATAACTCAGTCATCGAGAAGAATCAGTAAGAAAGTCGATCTGTTTTTTATGCATTTTTCATTACAACCATTTAGGTAATTGTACACAGTCAGATAAAGGTGATACTACTAGTCATCACTGCTGACTATATATAGTCATCACTATAGTGCCTCAATTTATTGTTTTGAACATTTTAAAGGTTACACTGGTCTGCAATGAAGTCTTCCTTTGAAATTTTTTGTCATAAATATGACGATTCAAATGTTCTGAATGTATCCGCGTTGGCCGATTTTTTCCATCATGTCTAGATTTTTTGATATTAATTTTTTTCTGCTTCTTTCTGCTTATAATTTTTTTTTTGCAGACCAGTGTTATCATAACGAACTGAAAAAATATTACGGTCTAAGTTTTACAGTGAAAAATCCTAAATTATAGTCACAAAATGAATAAATATCGGTAAGTTATCTCATTATATGGTGAGAAAATTTGTTATTTTTGTGTTTTTTTTCCTTTTCATCGTTTCTATTGGAGTTTCTCATTTATGACAACATTTTTTAAAGGAATATTTCATTGCAGAGTAGCGTTATTTATTATAGGTTATTTCATTATATTTACAAGTCCATTGGCGTTTTAATAAAGTCTTTATATGCTTAGACCGGAAAACTTTGGCGTTAACCTCACTTCCTAAAGGCAATTGTTTACATTTCACCGCAATCACGCAGAACGACTAATTTATGTTATTGTTTTACTATAAAGGCGGATCAAGATGTATAGAGATAATTAGCGCACGCCCGTTTAATTTATCCGCTACTTGATTATAATTATATGTGATGGAGAATACGGGAGCGGAGTGTTTGGCTGATTTATGTTGACAATTATTATTAGTAATAATTATATCAATTACGTTTATGACTATTCTATACCGAACATATTTTTGTATTAAAAGCATGATGAAGATAGATGAAGAAATCTATAAAGTTAAGTGTGTATTAGAAGATTTTAATATTTAAACTATTTTAGTCAATTTCGAACAAAACATAGAATTAGGGCTTAGAATGATTGTTTTACGTTCCAGTATAAAAGTGGAGATTTTATTTTGCAGAAACGGAAACAAGATACGATACATCTACGCTTATACAAGACCTGATCAGTGTTTTTTTTTTTTATGCCAAAGGGCAGCAAACAGGCAGACAGGCCATCTGATATGAAATGGTTACCGTCGCCTATGAACGACTACAACACCAGGGGCATCACGTGACGTTAGGCTACGTTTTATTGGAATTCAGTTTTATATTATAATTTAAAACCGATTTCTTGTAGTATTTATGAAACATTCAACTTATGTATTTAACCAATTAATAACGTCGATAAATGAATTTACAATTTAAATCAGGTGTCTAATTAATTTCCAACTGAATCGTTTGCATTTTGTGAGTTATCTCCACGAGTTGGGGTAACTTAGTACGACTGGTCCGGTCTGATGTCCGGTGAAGCGGGCTCAATTTCCGGAGACCGGCTCACTCCAACGAGCCTCTATCCGGTACTCAGATTTGTACTGATACAATTTAGAAATAATATTTGCTCTTCGATAAGAATTAATGAGTACATTGAGAATATCTGTATTTTTTAGAAATATATAAGTATTTGAAGCTGTATTCTTTTAGTTTCATTCCCAATTAATTATGTTGAATTATTAGCGCGTGTCCAATTGAATTTTTGTAATTATAGGTTTTTGTAAGATTTAGGGAATATACGCTACATTTTATTATGAAGGAAGGTCTAATTTTAGGTGGGCAAAAAATTTTGTTTTTTTTTTAAGAATTTCGAATTTTATATACGTATAAACTGAGGATTTACTAGTAACTAAGTAATAAAATCAAGCTTTATCGACGAATAATAAGCGAGACACTTTAATTAAAATAATTTATCATGTTCCGTACGAAAACTACAAATAAGCTTATTTTTTTTAAAGTTGAATATTATTTAAAAGGAGAAATTAACATTATTTTTATAATGTAATATAAGTCATTATTGATTATGCATTTTAGACAACACGAGCTCACAAAAAATATAGATTTCGATAAAGTATTGATTCCTTTATGTGTCATCTCCCTCGTGTAGTCCGGTGAAACTGTAGCGGCCTTAACAAACCAACGGTGTAGTCAGTTCGAAAAAAAAAATAGCAATTCTCTCACATTATTTCCAGTTTGGCGTTTTTCAAAATTACATTATGAACGTTTATTGTGATATTCTGCTTAATAATACTTTTCTCATAAAATGTGTCAAACATATGAAGGTGCTTATTTGTTTGAGCTGCTGCAACCCCACGGTAAACTCGAGATTTAAGATCATCGGATAATATGCCCCTGGTGTTGCAGTTGTTCGTAGGCGACGGTAACCATTTCATATCAGATGGGCCGTCTGCCTGTTTGCTGCCCTTTGGCATAAAAAAAAAGAAGTACTAGGCTCAATCTACTAATTTTCATGCAAAGTCCTTCACAATCCAGGCTACCCACCTATGGAATGCCCTATGTGTTTCTATGACATTGGCGCAGATGATGGGCATTTTTAAAAACTCAGTCAAAAAGTATTATTTGTTTTTTTTTTTTTTTTTTTATATTATAGGGGGCAAAAGAACAGGTGGGTCACCTGATGGTAAGTGATCACCACCGTCCATAGACACTAGCAACACCAGGGGAGTCGCAAGTGCGTTGCCGGCCTTTTAATATATGTTTTCTATAGTGTTTATTTATAATGGTGTACAATAAATATTAAAAAAAAAATACAATAAGTTATCACAACTTCAGCTAATTAAAGCAAACGGCAATATTATCTCTATTTATAATAAAACAAAGTCGTCCGCCGCGTCTGTCTGTCTGTCTGGATGTTCGCGATTAGCTCAAAAACTACTGAACAGATTGTAATGCGGTCTTCACCAATTCATAGAGTAATTCACGGGGAAGGTTTACGTGTTTTTTTTTGTTAATTGGTTGAAATATATTGATAATTGTTTAAAGAATCGGAAAAAGTCAAGCCGCCTTAAACGTTCCATGGACATAAGTATATATTTTTTATTATCAGGGCAGGACAATGTCCACCAGGCCTGCTAGTCAAATAATATCTGACTGATTGACTGATATATGGACAGCCTAAACAACGGGGACTAGAGTCAAAGTAATTTGCATGCGGGTTCCTTTTACAGTGTAATGTGAGCGCTAAGAAAGTATTTTTGGAAATTCATCCCCTAGCTAGATGGTGAAAGGTTGTACAAAAATCCGTCATTTTTTAACTTACATCTATGGAAATTAGTGTTAAGCAGTTCAGAAGCACTTATTTATTTTAAGTATATCGTTCTAAAATTGGTAACTTATTACATTGATTAGTTTTACTATAAGGTACCATAAAAATATAGGTACCTATACATTAATAATATAAAATAAAGTGTCGAAAATAATTATGATATGGGGAACGCGTGAGAAGCCGCGGATGGTGTCCTTTTTTATACTTTATCGGTTAACGTGTGACCGCAATCTCGCCTGATGTTAAATGATAATGTGGTCTAAGATGGTAGTCACGGTAAGCCTAGAGGGAGACTGACTCTCAAGTGCAGCTCCTGGAGCACATCAACAGGTGCTTGGCGGTAGATATTTTTTTTATGCGATTGAAGGCAAACGATCAGACGCGTTACCCGGTGGTAAGTAATCACAGCCGCCCATGGACACCTGCGACACGAGAGGCATCAAAGATGTGTTGCCGGCCTTTGAGGAAGGAGTAGGCTCGTTTCTTGACAGTCAGTGGGTTGTATTGGTCCGGAAACGCTGCCGCTGGGAGTTCATTCCAGAGGGCCAACGTACGTGGGAAGAACGCACGTGAGAACCACAGAGTAGACGACTTCCAACTATCGAGATGACAATGATGGAAATTCGTTTTATGGCGAGTCGTTCGGTAATGGAACTCAGCAGTAGGTATCAATCCGAACAGCTCTTCAGAACACTCTCCGTGGTAGATCTTGTAAAGGACGCAAAGTGACGCAACATCCCTACGAAGCTCCAAAGTGTCGAGCCCTAAGGAAAGCACCCGGTCGTCAACGATTCGAGCCGCTCTCCGTTGGATTTGGTTAAAAGGAAGTAGATGGCATTGGGGCGCTCCGGCCCAAAGATGAGAACATTTTCAACTTGAGGGTGGTAGCTAGCCAGGCGGAATTAGAAAAGGCCTACCACCATGAATTTTATATATAAGTACTAAACAAACACACAATAAAATAACATCGAACATTGCGTTGATTTATTTCACGTTCAGCGAATTATCCTCAAATATGATCAAGAAGATATACGTTTATATTTTTTTTCTAGATAACAACAATTACTCAGTGATTTCATTAATTACAACTTTGATCTAACAATATTGCTTCATGAACGTAATTTATTACAGGAAAGTTTTTTTTTGTTCTATCTCTCATGAAATATTAGCTTTCACGTAAATTGCTTTTATTGTTCACTTATTTTGTTCCATTGATTTCGTTCGTGATTGTTCTGCAGCTTTCATTATATATATATTTATTTATTTTTATTTCGATGTTATACTTAATTTTCGTCAGATAATTGGATTTCATTCTATAACAAAATAAACTTGTTTATTGTCCCTATACTGCGAAAAAAGTACTTATAGATACTTCGTGCAAAATATTCTAAATAGATTAATTTATTTGAATCGGTTATTGTTCAATGACTAGCATGTCCTTGCGAGTGAACTCACTAAAGGTGAAACAGGTTGGTGAAGGAAAACGTCGTAATGAAATCATAGAATTCAGAAGCTGAAGCTATTACTGGTTTCAGCATGAATGGGTCGGCTCGCCCGGGGTAGTACCACCCTCTCACAGAAAACCAACGTGAAGTAACAGTGCTTGCACTGTTGCATTTCGTTCGCTCAGTGAGAGTGCCGGTGGCCCACATATTTATAAGGCCGGCAAGGCACTCGCGACTCCCCCGGTGTTGCTAGTGCCTATGGACGGCGGTAATCACTCACCATCAGATGACCCACCTGTTCGTTTGCCCCCTATAATATAATATAAAGAATAGAATTGTGGTAGGTCTCTTTCGCAGTCCACAGATACCATCCTCAAGTTGAAAATCTATGCCAAGCTCTTATAGGTGTGTCTTGGCAGCGGCATTTGAGAGACGATCGTCATATGAGGTCAGGTGGGATTTTTTAAATACTTTATAGGTTAGCGTTCGACTACAATCTCGTCTGATGTTAAATGATGATGTGGTGTAAGATGGTAAAGAGACTAATATATAACCTAGAGGAGTGGCTATTAAGTGCAGCTGCCGGAACACGCCAACTGGTGTTTAGTGACAGTCTTCAAACTTGAGGGTGGTAGGCTAGCCAGCCGCACTTTGAAAAGCCCTACCAAAATACTTTGGTTTAATCGCGACATTTTCCCCAACTTAGTTGCAAGGATTCGAGCCGACGACCTTCAACACTGTATTCGAACACGCTATCAATTAAGCCATTATCGCTTCAATCGATTGTGCTCAAATGCTATAAAACCTATGAAGTATTAAAAAAAAAACAATATTTTCATAAATAATGTATTTTAAATTGTGTATTTTTTTAATGAAGGTTTCTGCAATTCTACCTTTGCTCACTATTTTATATAACTTAAAAAATGCGTGTGAAGCCGCGGGAATCAGCTAGTTAGTATATAAATGTTGGTGTTTATTAACATGACAGTTCTTTTAATGAATGAAAATCTACATATTGTAAATAGTACTGACGATAATTTAGAAGAATGTACAAAAATACTACTTCAAAGAGTCCTATTAAAATACAAAAATAAAGCAGAAAATCAATTACAATTTAATACATAATCGAGTAAAATTGAATGCCATCAAATACATAAAACGCTGTACAACATATATATTTTTCATATTATTTAACAAATGTTAGATATCTCAGTCTGTAAATCTCTCTGCACTTTGAGCTAAAAGGAAATCTAAAACGTGTGAGCAACGAGAAATAATTTTTAACGAACTCAATATCACAGTCTATAAAGAGAAACTTTAACGATCATTTTCAGTTCCAAAGGGGATCAAATAATGCTATTTTTAATCTTAACCGAAGACTGATATAAATACATTTGAAAACTATTTTGAATTATATATGATATAGGAATTACGTATTACTGACTCACATCTATACTATTGACTGGTTACTATTGACCGATTCTGAAATGCTATTGGCTCGAGGTATCAGCCAATCATAAGCATCTTGATTATTATTAACTATTCAAGCCGTTCATGTCTAGAGGCAGTTCGTAAATATATTAACAAATAAACTCGATCGATTAAATCACAACCATGACATTACTGTGGATGACGTCATACTTTATATGTCTCTTCGTCTTCACTAAACGTACGTTGATACAAATTTAAAAATTCTTACAATGGTAAAAATTAAAGCCTTCTGCAGGCATAACATGGTTAAAATTCGCGCTAGTGTCTTTTCTAGAATATTCTATAGATTGTTCGAATGGAGAAAATTGGAATGAACATTCGTAGTAAACCGAATATCAAATGTCAGCCAATTATATAGCCGTGTGAAGTTACAAGTACCTTTACATAATCACCTCTACCGTTGTAAGAACTATCGATGTGTGAGAGAATAATTTACTACCCAGCTCGTTTGAATTACTAACCCAATCTATGTGGAACAATTTGTGGCTGCACGTAGCTACCTATACGGTGTTATTATTTCCTTTGAACCACGGCTACCGAGTCTCGTTCTAGCTACAGTTAAAAACCTCTTTCATTGTTATGGATTTTGTTAAAAGTAGCTTTGACTTTATCTTAATATTTTCAAAGATTTTTTACACCATAGAATGTACAATATTTCTGATTTGCTAATCTATAAATATTGTGGAATAAAGTCGCTTTTCGTGTCTGTTTGTGTTGCTTCGTTTATATATTATATATTATTTTCTGGAAAGTACTTTTTGTACCTAAAAGACTACATTAATTATTCTTTAATATCACGAAAGCACAATTCACTGTGCATTCTATTGGTATCTAATAAATGTTATTTCAAGTCACAAAGGTGTAATGATGATATGGTATCTTCTTCTTATATGAGGAATATTCCAATAATTGGTTTTGTAATAGTCATCAACTCAAGACCCTGGGAGCCTACCATTCAATAAACTAAGTCATAAGATCTTATCGGGACCAATTTTCATTAACGCGGTTAACTCCTGTTAGTAAATTACCATCCCTTGAACAGTTCGACTCAACTATTCCAATTTAAACTAAATGTTTCTTCCCATGATTACAGAGCATTCAGAATTTATGGGATATTATTGTGACGAGACTCAGTTTAACTTGTAATTTATTAGTAATAGCAATTTCGTCGGTGTAAATTGATAAAATAACTTGGTCGCCGTTCGACCTTCGCTACGTTGAGACGTTTATTGAGTTTTCAAACGAAAGGTAATAAAATTTCAATGGCGCAAACGTGATGGGACTCTCCTTGGCATAATATTTTCTCATTGTCGGTGGGGTGGAAAATGTTTTGGTAAATATTTGTTCGATGGAAATCAATTTGGAAATGTCAGTAGGTATTCAAGTAGCAAACTAGTAAAAGGGTTAAGAAGCCAAGGTGGAAAAGTTGAAACATCTTCTAGAATATTGTTTGAGTAAAATGATTTCTTCGGAAGAATAACGGAAAATGATGGTAATTTTTTTTTTATGTTATAGGGGGCAAACGAACAGGTGGGTCACCTGATGGTAAGTGATCACCGCCGTCCATAGACACTAGCAACATCAGGGGAGTCGCAAGTGCGTTGCCGGCCTTTTAATATATGTGGGCCTCCGGCGCTCTCACTGACCGAACGAAACGATACAGTGCAAGCACTGTTACTTCACGTCGGCTTTCTGTGAGAGGGTGGGACGACCCCGGGCGAGCCGACCCATTCATTCTGAAACCAGTAATAGCTTCAGCGTAGCTCCACCACCTACAAAATATAATTATATTTTAGTTAAGAAATAATGGTTACTAGAAATTTGCTTATATCGTTTCTATTTTTCAGGTTGTACGTGTATCCGATTTACGTCGACATATGGCAAGGAGCGAGGGACGTTCAGCAGCCCTGATTATCCACATCCATATCCAATGCGCCTCGACTGCCTTCTCTATACATTCCTCGCCGCACCTCACGAGATTGTTGAGCTCGTCTTCACCGATTTCGATATTTATAAGGAGCATCTTGAGTAAGTACACCGACATTCATCATCATAAATACTTAATTCAAAAGCAAATACGTAGTAAATTGGAAAAAAAATATGACGATGCAAATTCACATTTAGTTTCTAAAGTAATAAGTGATATGACTTTAACATATCAAATAGACAGTTGTATACACACAACCTACCACACCTATATAGATATATAGAAATGACAATTAATTTGATAACACAAGATTGAGCCAGGCATAGAATTATTAGGTTATACGTTATCCATAACCTCTCGATTCATTTCTCATAGTAAATGGGATGAGTGGAAAAAATAAATTTAAATCTATAGTAGCTCGCCCGCCGAATTTCGTACTGCGTAACAGTTGATTTTTATTTTTATTTTTTTAATACTTATTCTGCTATTCGGGACTTTATATAATGTTAAATGTTACCATCGTATATGTATTGACAAATATTGACATTAATATTTATACGTCACTCAATTGTTATTCCTTCCCGGAACCTCTCCACTAACATTTAAACTTTATGGTATGGTATCAAAGTTCAAATTGACAATTAAGTATTATTATGAATCGATTGTATGGGAGTATAGAAAAGTGTTGTTTTTAGACTCTTTTTTAGGCAATTTTTTCAACTTTTCTCTCCTTAAGAACCATTCTCACATTTCAAGGAATATTCTAAAAAAATAATTAGCGAAATCGGTTCAGCTGCTCTCGAGATTTGCGCTTAGCAACACATTCAGCGATTCATTTTTATATTATAGTAGATTACATTTGAAGAATAGTAAAGTTGGTCTGCTAGTATCACCACGTAACTCAGATGCACGATAAATAATGTTATATAGCATAAATATTATCAACGAATCAATAGAAGAACAAAAAGGAAACGCAGAAGAAAAGAAGAATGGAACGATAACGCAGAAAAGTAATGAATGACTATTTCTAATTGTAAACAAAAAGGGACTCGAACCTTTGGAAAGATCTCTCCGATGTAAAGTTTGTGATTTACTGAGAATTTCATTGTAAGATGTTCGATAATGAATTCGAAAATTTTAAACAGAAGTCTACAAAGTTTAATTTGCCATTAGTACTCTCAACTTCTCTATTCGGAAAGTTTTATAACAAAACATTCCGTTTCACTTGGGAATTCATTTTGTTCTAATACTGTAATGAAAATTTCGAATATTCATTAACAAAAAAAAACGTTAACATTTATTGGATTTCGCTTAAAATTAATTAAAATTTACAACGAAATTAAAAACGTACGTTAAATTATAATTTAATGCATTCTCAATTTCTACTTTATAAAGTTTAATATCGATTTTTGTTTTTAATTTATTGTTTTTCATTATTTTTATTTGATTTTTTTAGGCCGCAGAGTTTGCTACAAAAACGTACATAATCGATCATTGTCTTGTCTCCGTTTTGGAGAGTCGGTGCTTCATCTAAGGCGTAATCTGCTTCTTTCTGTGTAAAACGGTCACCAAATGTCATTAAATCATGGCGAATCCTGTTAACAAAAAAAAAACAAACAAGTTGAATCACTCAATATATTTATTTCAAGTCTGCTTAGTTTTAATTAATTTGCTAAGTCAATTACTTTATAAAGTTACAAATAGATGCAATTGCATGTAATTGTAACTTTTTTTGTCGAACGTTGTAACAATTGACAGTCGGTGACGTAGTTGATCCCTGTTTAATAATTATCAACGTGTTATTTTGTCAACTATTAAATTAATAAAAACTTGGCGTTACCTAAGCGATGTAATATATCGTTGAAGTAAATTATCCTTTGCCGAAAGTATCAGCTTTTGTTAAATTTTGCTTGGGTTTTTACTTATACAATATTTTGTACTTTAGAAATTAAATAAAATATTGATTTTTGAATGTTCTATTTGTATTATCGTATTTATATGATTATTCAATGTCCAGCAGTATGTAGTGTACGATTTTTTTTTGTAATATTCCCTTCTAGATCATTCTAAATAACGATAACAGCTAATATTGTCAATTGACAACTTGTTAACAAATTTAATAAATTTACTTTTATTTTTGGTTTAAATGGTAACGGATATGTTTCTGTTATTATTCAATATATGATATATTCATAAATAAATTTACTATTAACATAAAATTTAAAAGGACATTCGCGGAAGCTGTACGCAAATTAAATGGGTGGTAATTATGCCAAGGTCCTCTCTATCTTAACAAGGAAGTGTTGTTTAATACATAAGTTTGTAAATTTCTATTCTTGTAAGGTAGCGGTAGAAGGCTTTACAGACATGATAGGGGCGGAGGGACGATATTTAGTTATCGTTGGCCATATACAAACAATAAGATAAGATCTCAAGAGCGACCGGTTGTAAAATATTAAGCAGAATCTCAACTGAACTTGATTTGAAGCGATGATGGCTCAGTTGGTAGTGTGTTTGGACACAGCGTCGAAAGACGTAGGTTCGAATCCAAGCAATTGAGTCAGAGCTTTCGGTGTAGGAAAACATCATGATGAAACCAGAGTATTGTGGTAGGGCTTTTTCTAAGTCCGTCTGGCTAGCTACCACCCTCAAGTTGAAAATCTGTCGCCAAGCACCTTTTGGTGTGTTCCGGCAGCTGCACTTGAGAGCCAGTCTTCCTCTAGGTTAAGCGTGACTTACCATCATCATTTAATATCAGATGAGATTGTGGTCAAAACGTTTACCTATAAAGTATAAAAAAAAAACAAATTAAAAACATATAAGTTGAGCCGATATTACTGACCCTACGCAGATTGGATTAAATCAAGAAGATTCTGTTCTAAACAGAACACTAACAACCTCCTCTTTCTATTACCTTATAGTAAAAGGTAATGAAGATTGGATAAAAACTTCATAATATTTTAATACAGTAGAAAACAAAAGATATTTATTTATGACCAGTAATAATTTTGTCCAATCGACTTTGATGCTTCACTATCGGTAACCGGTAGTTTATTTGTATTAGTAATTTTGTTCAGTTTTTATAATTGATATATGTGTGACAATTTTTAAGCAAGGAACTAAACCATTTTCACGTTATATATTACAGTAAATTAAAAACCTGTGTATACATATAACAGTAAAAACGGCGCAAGCTCAAATAAGATTTCATAATTAGCGTAAATGACATGATTAATGACTCGCTCTAGATGGGAAAAGAGATGACGCAAGACAGACATTTATTAGCTTACTTATGAAAAAATATTAATTCATTCAGAAAGTATAATTAATGATAATGGCTTTTAAAAGATTACAGTAAAAATAGTTAATATTGAACGAGATTTAAATAATTTCTACGTTTTTCTATTTCAGTACTTTACTGTCTGTTACTTACAAAAAAAAAAAAAACATTTTTAATCATGCATTTCAATTAATAAAAAATTCTGTAATTTCTATATACTACTTTCTAAATTTTTCTATTTCAGTACTTTACCATCTGCTACTTACAAAAAAAAAACATTTTTAATCATGGATATCAATTATTAAAATTTCACTAATTTCTATTTACATAGGGGATATATTTTTGTTTCTATATTAGGATGGTATAGTAACATATGCATATGCATGGTGGTACTGATTTTTCTAAGCTTGCCTGGCTATCTACAACTATCAAGTTGAAAATCTGTCGCCGGTAACTACACTTAAGAGACAGCCTCCTTCTAGGTCTAGAATAATTATTAACTTGGACAACATCATCATTTACTATTATATGAAACTGTATTCAAACGCTAAATTTATAATGCATAAAATCACTTTGCCCGATGGTAAGAGAAATGGGAGGTTGGCAGTCTATCGTTGGTCGTCGATGCCATGTCGGCTAGTAAGCGTCTTGTCTACTGAATGTCCACAAAATGTGGCAAACTAAAAAGAGAATCACTATAACGCGTATCATACTCTATATGCATTATAGTTATAGTTTTGAAGCGATGATGGCTCAGTTGCTAATGTGTTCGGACACCGCGTCGAAGGACGTAGGTTCGAATCCAAGCAACTGAGTCGGAGCTTTCGGTGAAGGAAAACATCGTGATGAAACCATAGCATGGTGGTAGGGCTTTTTCTAAGCCCGTCTGGCTAGCTACCACCCTCAAGTTGAAAATCTGTCGCCAAGCACCTGTTGGTGTGTTCCGGCAGCTGCACTTGAGAGCCAGTCTTCTCTAGGTTTAGCGTGACTATCATCTTAGACCACATCATCATTTAACATCAGATGAGATTGTGGTTAAACGCTTACCTATAAAGCATAAAAAAAAAATGACCCGGTCAGGTACATATCTTTACCGTCCTTCTTAGTTACTGGCTATACAGTGGTTGATTTTAGGACACGCGACAAGTTTAATCGTGCTACTTTGGCGAGTATTAAAGTCTTATACCCAATGAAAACAAAAAACGCGCATAGTGAAGCGGACGGGTATCAGCTATCGTTATATCCATATATGTTTATGTTTATCCATATATATATGTTTAATAGGTGGTAGAGCTACGCTGTAACTATTACTGGTTTCAGCATGAATGGGTCGGCTCGCCCGGGGTAGTACCGCCCTCTCACAGAAAACCGACGTGAAGTAACAGTGCTTGCACTGTTGCGTTTCGTTCGGTCAGTGAGAGCGCCGGAGGCCCACATATATTAAAAGGCCGGCAACGCACTTGCAACTCCCCTGGTGTTTCTAGTGTCTATGGACGGCGGTGATCACTTACCATCAGGTGAACCCACCTGTTCGTTTGCCCCCTATAACATAAAAAAAAAATGTTTGCAACTCATTTATCTAGTAATTTTTTACAAACATTGTTATAAATAATGTATATACTATTGTCGGTAAAACTAGATATTGCTTCTGTATGATTCATTTAGATATGAGAAACACATGGTTTTATCCTAGAAAGTACTTACTTCTTTTATTTACCCTTGACTTGATCATAATGTGTGTTTCGGATATTGCAGAATTTGTATAATATTTTACAGCTTAGCCTGTAACCACGTACACACGTTTTCGTATTTATACTATCGTGAAAATTTGCTTGAGAATTATTACGAAAGCCTATCCGGCGGCATCGTAAAACACAGATTGCACCGAGAATTTTAATAAACTTCGGCAGGGTTCTCCTTGCAAGGATTTTAAATAATATATATTTTTTTTATTAAAAAATGCCCTTTTAGAATAAATATTTAAAGATTATCTTTAATAAAGAAACGTCCTGAGTAATTTACTTAAAGACTGAGAATTACTTATGGTTTATATTTTTACTCAACTCCACAAAAGGAGTATGAATGTATATTTATATATTTGAATAAACATTTAAAGATTGTCTTTTGGTAAAGAAACGTCCTGAGTAATTTACTTAGAAATTGAGAATTAATTACGGTTTATATTTTTACTCAACTCCACAAAAGGAGTATGAATGTATATTTCTTTGCCACGCTGTGTAGCCTAAACGGCTTGATGTATTTTGGTTTATTTTAAAAAAGAAACATCTTTAGCCATTTAGTTAAAGATAAAGTATTTACTACGTTTCATATATTTACCCAATTCTACAAAAGGAGTGTATATGTATATTGTCACATCTGTAGCCTAAGTGGCTTGGTCAGTTTTAGTATATATTAGAAAAGAGACGTCTTAAGCAATTTACTAAAAGTTGAGTATTAATCACGTTGTATCTTTTACCGAGTTCCACAAAAGGAGTACTCGTGTCTATTTCTTTGGTACTCTCTGTAACCTAAATGGTTTGGTGAATTTTAATATAAGTGATATCGTTTGAGGTGTCTTGAGTGTGCAGTGACATAGGCTTTATAATATCTAATTATTATGTCTGTAAATTATAAAGGGAGTAAAGATACAAATAATCTCTTTACTTACGGATACTCAACAACACGTTAATATTATTATATATAATTAAAAAAGTTTCAGTATTTGTACAGTCGAGTTTCTGTTTTTCGTCATTTCCATGTGTATTAATTTATAAAATGTAAATCATATTCAAATATACAAAATAAAATATACATATTAAGGTTATATACCGTTGAACGAAAATGCTTAACACATTCTACCCAACTTTTCGTTAAATTAAAACAGGAATAATAGTATCATTAAATATAAATTGAACATTACATTGAGGTAAATAAATAAATAAATGTTATTTCTGATGACACCCAAGGCCACTTTAAATCATAACGAGATAGGTGATCCGACAAATGCGCCCTATAAATGTCACAAAATGTTAATATTAATCTTGAATCGTTTTGTTTATGGATCCCGTGAGTAATACCGAGTTCAAAGTATAGCTCTCTTTAAAGTGTATGGAATTGTTGCGTAACGTTGTACTTTTTGGTGAAAAGTTTTAATAGTTGATATCTATAATAAATTCCCTTACAAATATTGTAGATATGATTTTGTTTATCTGTCACCCTTTCACGCCTTAATTACTTCACTGATCATTATTAAATTTTGTATATATTTGTTGTCAGGGGTATGGAGAAGGTACATAATTTGTAAAACCAAAAATACTATTCCCGAGAGATCGATTAAATTTACATTAACGCGAGCGAAGCCGCGAGCATAAGCTAGTGTTTTACATATTTCTTTAATACAACATAAATATAATAATTTAACACGGTAATTTTAATATATTGTGAACAGAGAAGAAACTTTCAATAATTCATTAACAGAATTACATATATATATATATGGAGTAAAATAAACTATAATTAGTTATAGTCAAAATCCATTTAAATATTATTATAATGTTGAATTTAGTAAATTCGGACATTAAAAATAAATCGTGTCCCTCCTACAAAATGCAAGCGACTTGACTAAATTATTAATGCAAGCATGTTAAGCTTCGAAGCGATCCTCGAAACTTCGGGAAGATTAGTTAAGTTGAACTATTATCATAGTTTGTATACTCGAAGTATCTTCTCTAACATACGGTAATTGATAATAGGGAAGCGTTAATATTTAATTACCAATAAATTAAATGGTAATAAAAGCGAGTTGCATTAATGATTGTCTAATGTTAAATTTCTTTATCCGTAGAAATATCTATGTTCTTCTCGCTGACTTCATAGAATATAACTATACTTCGGTTTCTCTTACTTAGGTTTCTTCTTCAAAAACTTCAAAAGTTCAAATTCATTCAAGTATTACACGTTTCAAATAAGAATATAATTGTGAATTCGCTATCTTACTTCGCGTTTCATGTAACTTTAACAAGAATTGTACGATTTAAGTATATATTCCTAACTATGGAAATAACAACGGTCAACAAGCAGATATGGTCAATAAAAGAAGTGTGTGTAGGTAGTGAAAACTTCTTTATAAAAATTGGCTTTCTGTAAAGTCGGTTTACTGGCGATAATTTTACGTGATAACGTCATAAGAAAACATTCATAAAGTTGCATACTTTTATGAATTTAATTGAATTATTGTCACCGAATTATCTTTATTTTGTATAATACAAAGAGAGATAGATTCCTCACAAGTCGAACGCTTAGGCTGATCACGCTTCTATATCGTTTGTTCCGCTCTCTCGCTTGCACGCTTTGCTCAGACGGAACGTGACAATGAGTTATGCTTTTTCATGCGAGCAGCCTGCGTTCAACGGTTTATAAGACGTTATCACATCAAAAATATAACCAAAAGCCAACGTCAGGCGGTGTTCCCAAGCCGTCATCCATCCAAATATTAACCGCGCTCGGCGTTGCTTAACTTCGGTGATCCGACGAGAATCGGTGCTTTCAAGACTCTGTCCGAAACAGTGTTTACCCCCACCATTTATCGTCACAACACAAAAAGGTTGCGGATCACAATTTTAAATCCCTCTTATAAGAAGTTTCACTTTCATTAGAATAAAGAAAAAATACTAAACTGAAGCCCGAATTCGTGTTTACACGTGGATAAAGCTAACACTACGCATAATATTTAAAAGCAACTATAACAAATGTCTATATCATATTTAAACAACATCGAACGGAAAACATGTCCATATTGCATCGTATGTCATATGACCGATTATTTCTATATATAAAATTCGGTAGTACGTGTGTTGAAAATTCTTTTTTCCTAAATGCCCTAACCGACTTTAATAAAAAATCTTTTTATAGACTTATTGTGACGACTAGACATTTTTCAGCTTAAGTTGGATCAAATTAAACAGATTTTTTATATTTCTCACATTAAAAAGCCTATTATCATAGATAATCGGTCTTTCAGTACCACTGAATATTTTTTAATTGTGACTTATTAAGGTTAGGCAGGATAATGTGTGTCCACAAGGTTTTCTAATAATTTTTATTTAAATGCATATCTCAATATATCTATACAAAAAATAATTATATATTGGTGTAAATATATGAATTAAAAAAAACAAAGAAATGTACCTTTCCTCTGATATCAATCCAGTGTTGTCCTGATCCCAACGGGATAACGCAGCTAACAAAGTTTCCTCGGAATCCAACTCCAAAGTCTTATATCCCAGCAAGTTGACGAATCCATCAAAGTCAAGAGGATTAGGCGCCTGTATTTAAATAATTAAGCTAGTACATTAATCTAAAAAAAACAAAATCATGTATGCGCTAGAAAATTGTTTATAGAAAAATGAGGCAAAATTTAATTACTTTCAATAGTTTTTGGTATAAGTGTTTTTTTTTGGATAGATTGGGAAATAAAACTGAAGATTTAGTTGCATGGTCACATATTAGCACATCTCAATACCTAGCAATGTAAGTATTAGGGCTAGATGTTGCCATCCATAAAAAAGGCGCTGCAGAATTATCACTATTTTAATCGATTTCATAAATTTAGAAAATAATTTTTTTATTCTAATGGAGATATTTTCAAGGAAGTTTCATTAGCACTGGACACCGATTTTGAAGATACATAAAGAAAATTCTCAAAATCGAACCGAAAATGTACAGTAATTAAAATATTGAAGATATATAGAATAAGGATATTGGTGGTCAATGTCGTTCTGGTTCAGTCATTGTAATGTTTATTTAAATACTTTGATACAATTTGTACAGTGTATTAATGGTGAAAACTATAGAATAATCTATAATTAGTCACATGCTTGTTAAAATACATTCATATATACTGTTGTGGGTATTATAATTTTGAAATATATTATGAACAAAATTTAAATTTTATCGTCGACATGTACGCGGCTACAAACACGACACGAACAAAGGCTCGCTCCATCATTTCCCAGTGAAATCAACTACATAACATTTTATGATATTAATACTCTATTAATTGAATACACTGTATTGTTATTCCAGAATTTTCTTTGTCCAAAAATGATTCGATGTACATATTTAATTGTCATGTACTGATGGTTCAAAGGGTGTGTGTTCGGATATAGTGTTGATCGACTTAGGTTCGTAAAATAGTAAAATGTACCGTAAAATTATAGGTAACTTCATGATGAAACCATAGCATGGTGGTGAGGCTTGGTCTAATGTCTGCCTTGCATACTTCTTCTAGTTGAAAATCTGTCACCAAAAACCTATAGATGTGTTCCAGCAACTATACCTGAGGTTTTCAGAACTAGTCCTCCTCTAGGCTTAGTGTTTAGGTTCACGGCACATATCGTTATTTTATATAAGGTAAGATTATGGTCAAGTACTAATTTTAACAAAGAGTAAAAAAAACTATTCAAACTTACTAAAAAATTACTAAACATTTAAAATATTACTTATGAAGTAATTATAATTCTTTATTAATATTTATAAAAATTATAGTAATTATATATCTTCTGAAAAATTGGTAGGTGGTAGAATTACGCTGAAGCTATTACTGGCTTCAGCATGAATGTGTCGGCTCGCCCGGGTTAGTACCACCCTCTCTCAGTGAGAGCGCCGGAGGCCCACATATATAAGAAGGCCGGCAACGCACTTGCGACTCGCACCAGCACACAGTCCTAGGCCTCCCTCGGCGTAATGGGAGTAGCGGGCGCATTAGCCCGTTTGCTTCCCAACTTGGGAGGGCCCAACTCTGTCTGCCGGAAGTTGTACCTCGGGGTCGTGCGGTCGGTGGCCCTTTACGGGGCCCCCGTATGGGCGTGTGGCCTGACGGCCGTTGGCAGCGCCCTGCTGCGGAAACCGCAGCGCGCGATGGCCGTCAGAGCCATCCGCGGATACCGCACGACCTCCTTAGAGGCGGCCTCCCTTTTGGCTGGATCCCCACCTTGGGACCTGGAAGCGAGAGCCCACGCGTCACTGTACGAACGACGCGTGGAGGCGCTGGAGCAGGGCCGGAGACTCGCACCTCGGCAAATCGAGGTGCTACGGTCCCAGCTCCACCAGGTCCTGGTGATAGAAGAATGGCGACGACGACTTGAGCGACCGAGCTCGGGCGTGGCTATTATAGGAGCCGTTCGGCCGGTCATGGTCGAATGGCTCACCAGGCGGCATGGCACCCTGAGCTTCCGGCTGACACAGGTGCTGTCGGGGCACGGTTGCTTCGGCAGTTACCTGTGTCGCATCGGCCGGAAGCCAACGCCAGGGTGCCATCATTGTGGCTGCGCCGAAGATCGGGCGCAGCACACTCTGGAGGAGTGTCCCGCCTGGGACGAGCCACGCCGCGAGCTCGTCGCGGCCATAGGCCCGGATCTCTCGCTCTCGACCGTCATCGTCAAGATGGTCGAGAGCGAGGCCGGGTGGATCTCCGTCGCCTCGTACTGCGAGCGAGTCATGCTCGCGAAGGAGGCGGCGGAGAGGGAGAGGGAGCAGAACACCAGGCTCCCCTCCCGCGGTCGACGAACACGGCGGCGATGGGTCGGCGACGACCTCATGCCGCCGTAAAAAGGGCCTGTGGGCGACGGGACGGGCGGGCACGTCCGTCGCCCTGAGCAGCGTCAAACTGCACAGGCCCGCGTGGTGGAGGCGCTTGTGCCAAGCGACTCCCACAGTTCGTCGGGGGGGGCTTAACACCCGCCCCCTCCTGAGGGGTCTACCATCTTGACCCCTCAGACCGCAGACGGGGCCCCTGATGAGGGGCAGACACCTGCCGGGGAGCAGAAGTAATGCCATTGGCAGTTCCTGCTCCCCGGCCAAATAGGTGTGAGAGGCACCGTGGGGTTTTTAGTCCGTGGGACTCGGACATAACCCACCCCCCGCTGCCCGACGGGGTGGGTATCCGTTACGGATTATCCCCACGTAAAAAAAAAAAAGGCCTCCCTTGGCAACTGCTTTAGCCGAGGTCCGATCCTCCGGTATGGAGCCCTCGAGCAGTTTGCATGCGCGAACAGAGTAACACCGATCTGATCAAACACTCGTCTACAACATAACACCGATCACCCCACACACGTGCACACACACTCACTCGTAGGTACACATAGTGGCGGGCTATTTTTGTTTGTTTTTTTGCCCTTTCGAACTGAAATAGTTTAGAACACAGGTAGACAGATACAAAATACATGTACGGGATCGTGAAACATACATGCTTGGTAACCATGTATATTTCACGAACCCATACAGGTATGATACGGATAGGCTTAGCTTAGTTTAGCTTAGCTAGTTAGATTCGGGTTTTCGACAACAGCCCAAGCCGAGGCGTGTCGTGCGCCCTTGTGCTAGTCGTCTATATAAAATCGGGTGAGTGCCTTAAGCGCTCCCCTTAGTAGTCCGGTGAAACTGTAGCAGCCTTGCCAGGCTAACAGAGTAGGTCAGTTCGAAAAAAAAAAAAAAAAACACTTGCGACTCCCCTGGTGTTGCTAGTGTCTATGGACGGCGGTGATCACTTACCATCAGGTGACCCACCTGTTCGTTTGCCCCTTATAATATAAAAAAAAATGTTTAAAAAAAAATATTATGACCTACTAATAAAATTATTTTTAATTTTAGCTTTGTAGTCATATGTTTTCATACTCCCAGATGTTTTCCGTCTTTGTAAAATATAGCTAAGTATTTCTTTTTTTTTTCAGGTATTTCTAATTAAATAGTTAAATTTTTAATAAAAAATAATACGAAGTTTTTAAAACTATGTAAATTGTAAAAACTTTTGATTTCATAAAACCGCCTGTAGAAAGTTTTTAACTAAATAAATGTTAATCGCTCTGAATTCCCCCACAGGACCCTCGTTAAAATAAATTGGAAGGTCTTATCTGATGTGTAACCAGTGTAACAGCTAATTTTAATGCGATATGAAAATCTGTTAAAAAACATCCAAAATTGCGAAAACATTTTTATTCGACCAATTAATTTTATTTTTGTTTCTTTTGTTTTGTCCAATCACTTTTTAAAAGGTTTTATTTCGTCTTTATTTAATCCAGTGGTATAGACAATTTACAGAAAATTGAAGATCATTAAAATGAAGAATGAGAAAACTTTGGTAGTTATCCTTTAGTGTATATAGTTATTAATGGAGTCTATAATATCTTCATAAATATAAAGAAATCTGTATACATAAAATGAAGAGGTTTGCTGTTGTGTGTGCAACTGGCAAAAGATTGGATGGATTGCAATAAAACAAAATATTTTACTTCTTGGATAGCTGGTCCTTCTCTACAATTATCGCCATCTATTAAAATTTAAAGATATTATAATTTTTGTAAACATAACACGTTCGGCGATTTGAATCTTCTTGTATTGGAAAAGTTGGGATAAGCGGTGTAGTGCGTATGTGCAAAACAACGCAGACGAAGTGACGGGTATTAACTAGCTGTATGTATATTATAATGATAATAAATTTACTATTTGCTCTAAAGCATAGATAAGGTATCAACTAATTACAATACGCTCAGCGATGCAATGTCTCTTCCCAAAAAAACCTTTCATATCTCAGTATATAAAAGGTAACAGCGCTATTGCTAACTGTACAATTCGAAACAGCGACATATTATAGTATAGTATTTGTGTATGGACCCCTTTATGAGAACAACTTCAATCCTTATAGCTATCGATGGATTGACGCGGACTTAGAACCTTCCGCAAACAATTCCCAACAATACTTCGGCGGAATTAAAAGAAAAGCAAAGTTCCGCGTCTGTCGAGATTCCATAATAGAGCCGGGCTTGGTTAATGCGATCGTATTGTTTTGATGCGCGAAACTTTCGAGTCAGATTTATCAAAGCTTTCTGTTTAGAAACAATTATGTTTTATCAACGTTGTTATTTCATTTCGTATTAAATATTCCTTGTTATAATTAATTCTAGGAAATTTATTATTCTGTAAGCGAAATAGTTGTTTTAAAAGTGGGTCAAGCGAAGAATGTAATAACGTTGATTCGCTCTTTCATAAAATATTAAATGTATTTTTGTGTGTGTGTGTGTGTTTTGTATTTTTTAACTATTGTTTGTAATAATAAGATGTTGTGATCAAGGCAACAACGTATAGTCAGTTCGAAAAAAAAAATCCAGTTTGAAGATATCAAGATATTTTAAAATGGTGACACGCTAAACTCTGAGGAATACTAACTATCAAGTGCTGTGTACCCACACGCACTCACCGAAAGATTTTCAACTTGCTAACCAGGTAGACAACAGAAATATAAATAATAACATAGAGTTGTTTTAACAGGAGGCTTTCTTTACATTTTCAATTACATTTTCTGATGCTTACGTTATTGACGCTGTCTGACCCTTATGGGCTGGGGTACATTAACATAATGTATTACGGTATATCTTAAAAATGTGTACAAAGGCATATCTCCTTAGAATAACTCACAGTAAACATTTTTATCTTGTTAATATTTTTTCAAACTAATGGGTTATTTACGAAGCTGTTTTGATCTAAATTGTACAAATCATTATCCAAATAAATTGTATACTTATGTGAGGAATTTAATGTAGATAAAATTTATTTTTACGTTGTTTCAAAGTAATGAATATTTCAGAAGATATCACAAATTTAATAATACGCGCGACAAAACCAATTTTTTGCATAACGACAGTTACGAAGCTTCTATGACTGTAATCAGAGGTTAATATCAAAGAAATGAATCTAAATTGTTTAGGCACTTTAATGTAAATCTTATTAAAGTCGTTTATATTATTTCAAAATAAAGCTATACATAAATAAATGGTTACGAATAAAACAGTTCAGTATCTTTTTCTACTTCGTTTCTCAGCCGATTTTCTTTATTCTTTTTTTTTATTTATTAGCTGACTATTGATAAGCTTCTGTGTTATTTTGAAATAGTTACTGTTATCCCATATCATGAACGGGTTGAATTCTTTACCTATATGTCTCTATTCGTCATAATTCCCAATCCTTATGTCTACAATCTACCAATAATTAGGTTTTGCAATACTCAATACAGTTTTTACTATTTTGAAAAAAAAAAATACAGATATAGCTGTATATTAACAAGTGAAGGAAAAACTTTGCACCCTTTATTAGTGTCGAATTCCAATCACTGGATGAACACTAGTATATATAAATAATAGTTTCTGCTCGTGGCTATGCTAGCATGAATGCAGAATTGATATATCTATTCTGCATTCAAATTCATCTTTTCTGTACCCTTGATAACATATAACTAAACAGTTCATGAGGATTGCTTGAGTGTTTAAGACGTGAAAACGCAACAAACAGACAAATATTCACATTTAAAATATTAGTAAGAACTCTGAGACTTAGTAGGTTCTGTGCTTGAGATGTAAGCTAAGACGGGCTTTAATATTTCATCGAAGAAGTTCCTTATATTACCTTATCTCCTGAAGGCACGTAAACAAGTCTTAAAACTTTAACGCTATGGTTTAAATATGTAGTCCGTGAAATAACTTCAGTTTATATATGTATTTTATTAACTCAGCTCTAACGTGACTGTAGTATTAAAATGGAAAATGGTTTGCTCCATTGGGAATACCAAAAGCTTCTACGTAACATTTATACGTACTAACGCTTAATTCGATGCTTACATATTTAAATAAATAATATAACTTATAACCCAAACAAATTTAATATTAAACAGTAATAAAATCATTGACATATTTATGATCCCTAAATTATAAAATGTTCGTAAACTCATTTAAAGACAATCAATATATAACCAACGAAAGCAGATACGATCAGCCTCCTCTTACCCTTATCCCACCTAAGTAGGGTCGGCACAACATGTTTTCCTTCATCATTCTCCCATGTTAGATGCCATCTCAGTATTCACACCTTTTATACACTTAACATTTTTTACAAAATCTAACCCATACCTTCTTGTTCTTCTTCTTGTTTTGGTACCGCAGAAGCATTTGCCAGTGTCGTTGTTTTGTTTCAAGAGGGATTATAGCAGAATGTTTACAAATAATATAAGTTTATTAAAACGTAGGAACTTCCAAGTAAGTGTCTTGTGATAATTATAATGTTCTAACACGATGGTGGTTTCCTTGCTAGAACTTTCCATGGAGTTTTGGTGGCATCTCAGAATGAATGCTCCGTGGTATTATTTCCCATCCACTTCACTTGTGCATAATAACCGAACTATATTACGTAAAACACCATCAATATTACAAAATATAGACTCTAATAACACAAGATTATGAATAAAATATAAAAGCCACTACATGACAGACCAAGATCCCACCAAAAACCAACTCATACCTTATTCGGTCTTCCTCTACTACTATATCCGACCACATACCTACTCAAACCTTTCCTAGTTACATGGCTTTCTCCTATTCTGTCTGATGGATTACAATTTCGGTAATTGCCGTTCTTTTTGGACTTCACTGTGGTACAGTGAAATAACGTTGCTGTGCTATAATAAACTAAGCTTCAAATTCACTTCAAATTGTCTTTTTTTATTTTAAATTCTTCGACATAACAAAATATCTAGGAAAACGCTTACCTCAGCCAGCATATCGCGAATAGCCTGTTCGTTAACCTTGTCGCCCAGACTGACGAGTGTGCCACGCAAGTCGTTGTAATCGATACATCCGTCTCCGTCCAAGTCGAATAATAAGAATGCCTGAAATATTACCCACAGAGGAATTCTCTTTATAGGTTATCCGGAATAGACGGGATTTTTGGGCGAAATCCTCTTTAATGTCAAACGCGATTTTCCTTTAGCGCAAAAAAATAAATATATATTCACACCGCGAAACGAATTAGCCGTGAGGATTTCATTCGCGTTTAGTGTAATATTTACTAATGCTTGATGCTATGAAAAGAAATGTAAGAGAAATATAATCCCTTGCTTATAATAATGCTGGCCAAATATATTTAAAACTAGTAAGTGAAAAAGGGGCTTAGTAAATTAAAAGGAAATAAATGAATGCCTAATTATGTTTTACTCGCTTAGCTTTTTTATCACATGATTTTTTTTAAGCTTTATAGGTTTTGGCGTTTGACCACAATTTTACCTGATGCTAAATGACGATGTGGTGCAATATGGTAAACAAGCTAAGCCTAGCGAAACTGACCGGTACACATCCATAGGTGCTTGGGACAAATTTTCAACTTGAGGCTGGTAGGTAGTCAGGCGGGGTTAGAAAAAACACTACCACCAAACAATAGAATGTAATGCTATTAAGTGAAATCATATGCGAGTGAAATATATAACAACAGTTTTTATTCTGCGATTTGTAAAATTATGCTTATCATACAAAAGTAAATCAGACATGAAGGTCGAACCCATATCTTCTTGGCTCAAAGGAGTTAGGTCGATCCTTTTTCTATCCTTAGTCTTATACCGCTCTAAATAGCATGAGAATCAAAGAGAAATTGTCCTACATAATGCAGTAGATGTGGAGGTAAGTACTAAAAATCTACAGCGGTTAATATTAAAGTACTTAAATTATAATCTATATAGAATTAGAATTCAGATTCTTACCGCATATATTTTACCGAAATCCACGTTACGAGCTCCCACGAGATATTTCCTAGTGGAATAAATATATTTACCTCTTTTAGCTCGAACACCTTGTTTTCATCGAGCTCGGCTAAAACGTTGGCCGGTATCGAGAGAGCTTCCCGCGCTCTGGATGCCGAACGAGATCTCGGTTGTTCCGGTATAGCTAACATATCTGGTCCGCTATCAGATAATATAGAACCCCTGTGAATGTTAAATGTACGTTCTTATGTATATGGAAATAGTAAATTTATATTTTAATGCAAATGAAATGGAATACAGTGACGTACCTACTTGAAATGTTCACGAGCAAAAAATTTCGTATCCTAATCTCAAAAAGAAATATATCAGAGAAGTATATCATAGGGTGGAGGTTAGATTTCGAGTGAGCTATTAAATTGTCCTTATATGTTTTATTTTTCTAAGCTACATTTACACGTTTGAATGTTGGTTTATAGTTCTTTGTTTCCGTCTTAGGCTACTGGATGTCGGAAATTCGGGCATATATAAATCATATACGTAGTGGGAGGTGTTTCTTAATATTCACCTGACTAGCTACCACCATCAAATTGAAAATGATTCGCCAATCATTTATAGTTATATCCAGGAGCTGCATTTGAGAGCAACTCTTTCTAGAGGTTTACCTTGTTATCGTATAAGCCATATCGTCTTTTAATGTCAGATGAGCTCCTAGTTAAAACACTTATACCTATAGAGTGTACAGATATTGCGTGTGTTTAAAATTACATTGATAAATTATTTATAAAAATACACAGAAATATGTTAAGAACCCGCCGTATAACTTTCATATTTTTGATGAGTCTAATTTTTATCGCAACACCTTTTCAATACATTCTCAATAGATACATTTTATGAAGGCAGAGACAGCTTTTCCGTAACCTTGGTACCGTCGGAACGGAAATTAAAAATTACTAATAAAGGAGTCGAATCACCCAACGGGCGGGGACAAAGGTAAAATTTATTAAAACCTTGGCAATTATGTTATAATTATTTTTTGTTTCTGAGTATTCTAAACATTGTCAATGCTTTTTTTTTCATTTTGCGATCAGTATGCAATGCGTTATTTTTATAGTAAGTTAAAGTAACTCTCGGATATCCAGTGTTTCAGATAAGGTCTATCATATATATCTACTAGTGTTTTCATTATTCTGTTGGGACTGTCGCGAAGTCTACCTAGGATGGATGCCGCTCTCTTACGCGTGATTGCATAAAAACCATCAACCCGAGCATATGCAAACATCCCAGATGCGTTACAGAAGCGCGGCAGTCCTACAGATAATCAAAAGATATTACTATATTGCACACGCAAAGCATTAATAATCCTTTAACTGTAGCTAAACCATACGCTCCTCGTGTAGAGATATTGGCTACTTCATCACTACAACGAAAAAACCTACGGTTCGACATATTTCCTCTTACTGCGAGCGCTCTACGTTCTCTTTCAATGTCATAATCATCCTACATTTCGGTTGTGACCATGTGTCCAAGATATTTAGATAGGTTCCTCTTGGTGAAACGTGACTTACCATCTTAGACCACATCATCATTTAATATCAGATGAGATTGTGGTCTGAACGTTTACCTATAAAGTATACAAAAAAAATATTATATACTATATTTAATTGTCTGCCATAGAGATATTGATAGGAGGTACGTCTTCTGATGTACTTTTACCAACCGTGAAGACCATAAACTCAGTCTTTTTTATATTATATTTTAAGCCATGTTCATGAGCGTTGGTTACAATTATGGGTCAGTGTAAATAGGTATGCGACATTCCAATAAAACCTTATCACTTAACTGTAGATCAAATGTTTAGATATTAATTACTTGGCAAATAATTCGCATAATAAAGTATTGTAAACGAATACAATTTTAAACCACAACAAAAGCTATAATATTATGCACTCTACTAAATATTTCCCATGAAACTATGAAAGTTGGAATGAATGCATTTTACGACCATACTGAAATGTGATAAAACGCCCTTTGAAAACAGCTAGCGAAACATGTCAACGTTTAATTTTATGAGTTAGCATAATATTTACGACTTACTCCCCAGTGGATACTGATTGGAGCAAATTCTCTTTGAATTTTTTCATTTCATCGCGTATCTGAACCGCGTCGGGTCGGCTTCGGCGTCGTTCGTTCTTCCCCTTCTAAAGTGTAAAGCAAGAGTTAGTTTATATTTAAGAATCAAATTAAAAAAAAAAACATCGAATATCATTAGTACGTACGTACTAAACTTATTATTTCAATACTTTTTTTTTTTACTCCTTATATAAGACTAGCTTTTGCCCGCGGTTTTGATCGTGTTAATATAAATTAATTTACAATAATACCTAAATGTCCCTTTTCTATATCCTTTTTACAGCGTGCATAGTAAATTTCATAATGATCGGTCGAGTAGTTAAGACGTGAAAGAGTAACAAGCAAACTCACATTGGCATTTATTATATTCGTTCGGATAACATGTTGTAGAATAGATAGAAGTGATAAATGCGTTTTTGTATTGAAAATAATGTAAAATAAAAATACTCTTAAATCTACAATTGTTGATTTTCCATATTATTCAACATCTATTTATATAGGTTATGTTTACCTTTAAGTAAAGCCTAAAATAATATTTGAAGATGTATTTTTATCAGCATTATTTTTCTTAAGCACCCAAGTATTTAGGTATGACTTTGATAAAAACAAATGAAATGCAACTCTCATTTTTCGTTAAGCTTGAATGAATCTTAATAACAATATCCTAATAGAATTTACATTTGATGAAAAACTATCTTTAATTAAATTCTATAATTTATATTAGTAATTTAAACTTACTGTTTTTTGAATATCACTACTACTCTGTTCCTCCATACTTTATTGTACAAGTATAATAAAAATTATCGTAACTGCGTTCACAAATACGATGTATCCCCACGACTGAACACTGTAATTCTGATATAATAACCGCACATTACCTAGATTAAAATGAAATTGCATTTTCCGTCAGAGATAATTATTTATTTCGGACGGATGCACGGAGATTACGAGATTTGTCGAGACATTTGGCCCAACTAATTAATCTCTGCGCCGAAACTGTTCTAAGATTTCCAGGTCAGCGGATTGTTGTTGCTTCGTCTACATGTTTCCACTTGCTTGAAACTGAAAAGGGAGCGTTTCTGACTGTTGCAGAATGTGTTTATTTTGAGACTTGGCTTAATTTAATATTGCTTATTTTAAACTCGTTTTGTTTTGTAATTCTCGTTATTATAAATTAATATTGATTTGCATACATTACTTTGGCATATTCCTTAAAACATTTAATAGCATAGAAATAATGTTCTTTATTATTTCATCTCTACAGTTTATAATTATAATTAATTTACAGTAGTTTATAAATGGTTTTACATTTTAAACATTTTTCCTTATAGGCTATACATTTTCCATCTAATGTAAATATATTGAAAAAAGGCTTGATAAAAGGCTTTTAAATCTCGAAACATACTGATAAATACCTGATGATATATTTCAAAATTGAGACAGTTAATTAAACAGGCAAGATGAATAAAATACGGTTCCGTTATGATATGCCATTGAAACAATACTTTTCTTTACCAAAATATAAAATCATAATGTAAACCGACGACGATTAGCAAAAAACTGAGCACAATATAATGAATTATGGTAACAGTTATTTCAATTGTAAATAATTTAAGCCAAAAGCATTCATTAGACACAAATTTTTTTTCCGAACTGACTACACAGCCTGGCAAGGCCTCTACATCTTCACCGGACTACTAAGGGGAGCGCTTATGGCACTCACCCGATTTTATATAGACGACTAGCACGAGGGCGCACGGCACGCCTCGGCTTGGGCTGTCGCCGGATATCCCGAGTCTAACTATCTGAATTAAACTATCCATTTCATACATATATGAATTAGTGAAGTATACACGTGTACCAAGCATGCATGTTTTACGATCCCGTACATGTGTTTTGTATCTTGACTACTGTGTTATTTTAAGCTATTTCAATTCGAAGAACGGGTGAAAAATAACCCAATCACTACCTTCCTGTGTGTGTGCACGTGTGTGGGGTGATCGGTGTTATGTTGTAAGAACTAGTGTTTGAAAATATTTTGTTTTCTGTGTAACTATGTTCACGCAGGCAACGTGCTCGAAGGCTCCATTCCGTAGGATCGGACCTCATTTAAACTACCTTTACAATATCACTACAATTGTAATGAATAACATGTGATAGAAAAATGTAACACTCAGACATAGTTTAGTCTCACGGCCATATTTATTTTTTTTATATTTAACTTTGGACAAAATAAAAACTTAGCACGGCATGAACATATCACGAGCATAACTGAAAATCATGTAACTGCAAGTGTGTTATCTGAAGGTGGGTGAGTATAGAAGTGTACAGAACACCGCAGAAGTTATGACTGAATTACGTGAAGAATGTGTTTAAGGTTAAGGTGTATGGAGGCGGAGAATTTGTGCCCAGCCTACCTAGGTGAAATAAGGACCAAAAAAAATATTTTACCCGAGATTACCGTTAAAACCTGTGTATACCTACGTGTTTGAATTTTTTTTATGTGTAATTTGACGTAACTATCTTGTTAACAATTGTCCACGGGGCTACAATATCGTCTGCTACTGCAATTTTATCTGTCCGTTTAAGTTAGAACCTCTATGTCGTTACAGCAATGTCTTTTGAGAACTAATTTTATGCATAATGGAAGACGCTATGAGGTCTTATTACACTGGCGGCATTACATTCCGTTTCGGGACAAAGCCATCTTACTCATTATCGTTCACAAAAGGTTTGTACTCGATTTTCATCGTAGTGCTCCTCCATTGTACCGGTTTACTAGAATTCAGTGTAATAATTAATCAAAGTATTCGATTTCTATGGCATTTGGTATCTTCTTTACCCCAAAAATTTAAATTCGTTTAACGATTTCGGTTTTAAAAATTTGGTTTATTAGACGCTTTTTATTAACTAACAAAAATCTAATGAAACTTCACCAGTCTTTTTGAATGTACCTGAATCTTTGAACATGATTTTGTTCGGACGATTTGATTTGAATCAAACCTTACACACTCGTCGAAGGCTCATTCATGACAATGCAATAATTCGATCGAAATATCCGATTATCCTGATTAGATTCGCCAGGATTCATAAATTTTTTTTCCGTATGAGAGTAAGAGAGATAACGCTAGTGCGCGAACTACGCATGCGATAGAAATCGTTGAATATGTTTTCGAAATCACGATGCAACTGTTATCCCATGTTAATGATAGTTGTTTTAAAGCAAATAAAACAACAAAGCGAAACAAAAAATTATAGTTTAAAATAATTCTTAGTATAAGAATAAAATTACTGATTAGAACTAACTCTGCGTTTCGTAACCAATAGATCTGGGCTGAGTTGCACCAGTCAATGTTAAAGTTATTGTTAGGCAAAAAATAGGTTGCACCAATTGACAATGGTTAAAATGACGTCACAATTTAACGTTAACTATTACCGCTCCATGTTGGCCAGTTAGCGTTATTGTTAATGTCAATTTTTGAATCGGTTGTCAAGTTCACTAGAAAAAACTTTATAATGTCATGTCGTTACTAAGAGAAATCCTATGGGAAACTGAAAATAGTTCTTCCGATGACGAAATTATTATATTTGAAGATAATTTGCGTCTTAGAAAGAAAACATTTTTTCTAAGAACACACACACACTAACAACACACAAAGAAAAAGAAAACAAAAACATTTTATATGAAATTTTCAAATGTTGTTGTAGATTTGAATAAATTCAATACTACTTACTTTATACTGTTCTCGAATGCGGTAACCAATGTGGTATTAATTTTCTCGGTATTAGCCATTGATAAAAATATGTTGATATCAAAAATTCCAATATACAACTTCACAGAAATAGACATAAAGTAAATAACAGAGGAAAATAATTGTAGCAATGTGATGTTTGCGCGCAATGAACATCTGTTGACAGTCACAGAACAACAATAGTGACACTTATAACAAAGTCCTGCCAAGTAAAATATGTTACCCTTTTCTATTTTAGGGACTAATTGGTTTATTGAAGTAGCAACCCTAATAACTTTAACAATTACAAAATGTTTGATGGTGCAACTCGTTTTGGCAAATGTAACTGTTAGCAAGTCTTGTCATTGTTAAAGTTAACTTTAACAATTACAATAACCACGATTTTGGTGCAACTCAGCCCTGGTGTATAGCTTAAAAATGTCATACAAATCACCCCACGCTTTTAGAATAGTGACAATAATTTTGTCATCAGTAATTGCATTCTTATGTTATGAATTATTTTTTACTTTTTAATTTCATTATCTCTAAAAGCTTATTTTATTAGTTTTTTTTTAACTATAATTTATTGTTAATTTTCAATTTATTTGTAGATTTAATTTATTTAAATAGAAAAATGTTAACTGCCTTACTAAAGTGATCATTTAAAATTTGTTTTTAAGGCTGAGTTGCACCAAAATCGTGGTTATTGTAATTGTTAAAGTTAACTTTAACAATGACAAGACTTGCTAACAGTTACATTTGCCAAAACGAGTTGCACCATCAAACATTTTGTAATTGTTAAAGTTATTAGGGTTGCTACTTCAATAAGCCAATTAGTCCCTAAAATCGAAAAGGGTAATATATTTTACTTGGCAGGACTTTGTTATAAGTGTCACCAAGTGTCACTATTGTTATTCTGTGACTGTCAACAGATTTTTGATGACAGATTTCAGATGTCAACGACAAAACGTTAGCGTTTGTCGTCCTGTGGACATTTTCCAATTCTAGGAAATTAAACTTTTTTCTTTCTAAGACGCAAATTATCTTCAAATATATTGATTATTGAATTATATATTGAAGAACTATTTTCAGTTTTCCACAGGATTTCTCTTAGCAACGACATGATATTATAAAGTTTTTTCTAGTGAACATGACAACCGATTCAAAAATTGACATTAACAATAACGGTAACCGGCCAACATGGAGCGGTAATAGTTAACGTTAAATCGTGACGTCATTTTAACCATTGTCAATTGGTGCAACCTATTTTTTGCCTAACAATAACTTTAACCGAATTTTTAACTTTAACATTAACTGGTGCATCCGAGCCTAAGAATATCAAAATGTAATGTATTAAAATAACTAAATGTCATAAAACATAAAATGCATATACTATAAAATTTGCTATTGGTGACTTATAGACCTACCCCTTTTTACTTAAGTGACTTTTTATAAATATTGCAACACATATTAAATATTCGAATAAATCGATAACTTATTTGACTTATGAAAGTGCTCATTAATTAGGACCACCTATACAGAATACATTAGTATTCATATGAAATTATATACTTGTACTACATATAGTATATTTCTCGTTATCCATTACTTACTTATTCGAAATTGCTTCAATAATTTTACAGAATATATCTGACTTATCTCTCGACAATGTGAATGTACTCATAACTCAAAAAACTAATTTCGCGAAATGTTCGGATAGGGGTAAAAAATCTCTTTAGCATTTTTAACACGGGATATTTTCTCACCTGAAATTCGGTTATTCTATCTACTGCAGCACCAGGAGATATATCACGATGTTTAACGCTAGAGTTCTCTCGTGTCCTTTGTATACAACCTATATGTAGGTAGGTAACGATGCATAAAGCGTACTAGGAAGATCATTCTGATTTATTTTATAGTTTCAAACGTGGATTTTAATTTAGGTTTATGCTTCGATATTGTTTTAATGCATAATAACATTAAGTTAAATGTTAATTCATGAATCATTATTACAATTATAACTGCAAATATGCCTTTGTCTGTTTATTTTGCTTTCACTCCTTCATTACTTTTACTTAATTTTAAAAAGAGTATTTATTCCAAGGCATATGTCAAATCTATATTAAAGCGAGAGAGACAGCGAGAAAAATCTAGTTAAAGTATACATTTTTAAAATTTCAATTTTAAATTGTTTTAATCTTCTATGACTATTTTAAAACAAAACCGCTCTTGTGTCTGTCTATGTGTTACCTTGTTTCTTATAAACTACGCAACAGTTTTTGGACGCAACGGAGTTTTCATTCTCATTTACAGAATTCCTTCCAGAAGGTTTATATGTATAACACCTATATTTATATAAAGAAGAAAAAAGTCGATGTATTGCAGTTAAGCCGTAAAAATATTTTTCAGGTGCTTACATTGCTAACGTTGATTAAACCTTATAAGAAATATGAAAGTTGTGCTACGGAATTACGCTTCTTAAAAATACCTATAAAAAATCGGTAATAGTATTTGTCTATATCCTAAGGATAGCTCACAGTAACCATCTCTTTTACATATCATTTAAAAATATTGGCTGATAGCGACCGTGTTTTCCCTATTGAGGTATTAATCTTCATCTAATTAAATATTGGACGTTTATTAGATATATAATGTAGATAATAATTGTCGTTTAAAATATTTCATTTCAATGAATACCTATTATAGAGGATATCAGATATTTATCATGACGTGCAAAAACAATATGTTTGTAATAAACATGTTATGAAGCTTCTTTGGCTTGTCATTTTTTGGCTTTGACAAACTGTAAAATAACAAAGGGTAAAAATGAATGTAACTCTTTTAGACACTTATATTGCATATATTAGTTATTACACTGCATCCATACGAAGCCGGGGCGGCTTACTAGTATTATATATTATCTGAAAAACGTAAGTATATTATTATGATTATAGCAGTTATATTACAATAACTGTTATTAAAAACTGTTGTCGAGTATTCAGCTGTTGAGTAATTTGTTATTTTGTATCGTATTACAGTTCAAAAGTGTGGTACGAATTACGATGCACATGAATATTCGTTGTATCGTGCCTTTGAGCGTAAACAACGTGATGTGCTCTCCGTTTCACACGTATTAGTTGCCGCATAACATTAAGCGCCAGCTGACCATTGCTGTGATTAATAATAATAACGAGCAACGGATAATGAACAATATAATAATGTCGTCCTTTTTTTATTATTCTTTATAGGACATTTGACCACAAACTCATCTGATGTTAAATGATGATGTAGTCTAAAATGGTAAATACGCTAAACCTAGAGGGGAACTGGCTTTCAAGAACAGCTACCAGAACATACGAACAAGTGCTTGGCGATAGATTTTCAACCTGAGACTGATAGCTAGCCTAACGGATTTAGTAAAATTCCTACACTACTAAAAAACTCAATGCCATCATCATCAATTTCTTATTTATTGCGTAGGAATAAACAATCTATTACATTATAAGTTGTTATAGTAAAAACATCTTTTATAATAGCGGTAATTGTCAGTGTTTATACAGGGCATTTTTGTTTTCAAATGAAATAAATAATTATCAAGCCGAATGTAATAATAGACTTTATTTCTGGTTTCGTAAACATTTTATCAGAGCCTTATAGTGTAGGGATTTGCCTCTACTACAATCCTCGAAATGAGCCCGTCTATCTAACTTCTCACGTTACCAGCAAGTTATTCTTGTTGACATGGGCACAAACGTAAAAGCCTTATCGTGGATCGATTGGTAATATAATAGCTTTTACTATTGTTTTTCCTCCTTCTCTTAATTGTGTTTGATTATTGCCATAGTTTATTAATAATACGCTTTTATTAAAACAAATAAATGAAATTGAAGTTTCTGTGTGTAATGTCAAAATAACAGCATTGTACTAAATAGATATGGAAGTAATAAATTACTTAAACTAAAAAATATTTTTTAGTTTGTTCCGGCTTATCGCTAAAACGGTTGGACCGATTTTTACGGGGCTTTCACTGGAAGATAAGTGTTATTATAAGAAGTAAATTAGACTACTTTTGTTTTAGATAAAAAAATAGGGTTTCGTACAAATACAATAAACTAAAGTAGCAGTGCCCAGTAACGTTCGCCCCACACGCTCGTTTTAATTGATAATTTTTTTTTACATTTTTTTTAATTCCACGCAGGCAAAGACGCGGATAACAGTTAATAAACTATATTTTCATAATAATTTACGTTATTAACTAATCGGTTCCCGCGACTTCGTCCTCGTGCCGAAGGTCTTCTTGTTTCAAGTTCTCTTGTTTTATCTGGATTCATTGCGTACAATTTTTTTATTTCAGTTGTTTTTATTGAATTTT
This sequence comes from Antheraea assamensis, assembly GCA_035772565.1. NCBI lineage: Eukaryota > Metazoa > Arthropoda > Insecta > Lepidoptera > Saturniidae > Antheraea > Antheraea assamensis. The sequence goes on along the minus strand of JAQQSE010000022.1, from coordinate 575,983 downwards.
ATCACTACTGCTTAGTATGAATAGTATAACGATATGTAGCTCAGATAACATTCTCAAAATTCTTTATCTGCCAGTAGAAGTGATATCCAAATCGGTTCATCTATTTTGAAGATTCAGCCGGATAAACGGACAATTCAATTTTATTTATATGCTCTGATTAATCAAAACTTTATATACGTATAGCCGTAAATTATTTGTCGTGTGATTATAATTTCGCATATAATTTAACCAGAATATAAATTTTATTTATATAAATGAATCATCTAAATATTTGCTTGGAGTTTGCTTTGCTTTATTTCTTTTAATCAAAGTACTTCCTGCTTGGCGGAGACTTAAAAGCTTATAGAGATGCTTGTTTGGTGAGTGCAAACAATAAGAAATCAACAAAGGGTAAAAATTAAACTGCTCTTTTTTAAATACTAGTGAAAACACTTGCGTTTTTTTTTTTTCTTTGTTGATATTTGAAATAATTAAACTTGTATTTTAAATCTTCTATAATGTATTGTTTTTTATTTAATTCATTAGATAATAGTTCGTAAAGGAAGGCAGAATAATACATAAAAAAATATTGACTATGAATGCTGATAATTTGAAAATGATCTAATGAAAATGTACTGTAAAGAACTAATATACATCTAGTTAAATCTGGCAAAACAAACTACTAACATTATCTCTAAAACACCCAACTTTTTATTAAGTACATTCAGATTGTAGTAGTTAGCTGTGATGCATTTAAAATTACTCTATTCTATTGTATTCTGTGAACGGTTTTAAATAAATGTTCAGCGCAAGAGAGAAAAATCCATATTCAACAAACTCAGTCGAACGCAATGGTTGCACTTGCACACAACAAATGGAAAACAAAGTGCTTTTAAGGAACAATATACTGTCCTAACATTTATCTCGAAAGCTTAGATACGGTCTACGTAGCAGATATTACAGCGATGTTACAGAACGTTTTTTTGTTCATTTCTTGCTCTATCTTGGTTCCCAAGTAAAATTCAGATATCGTATAACAATGTATTAATAAAAATTATAAAAATACAGTTCAATCAAATCATCATTACTCATCATTATTCAATCCATGTCCTGAGAAGGCGCTTATGAACGTCAAAACTACCACTTCAAGAACTGCCAAGAAACAATTTGATTTATCTTTTCACCGTACATCACTACATATTATAAAACAAAGTCGTCGGCCGCCTCTGTCTGCCTGTATGTTTGCTATAAACTTGAAAACTACTGAACGGGTCGTAATGTCTAAAATCTAGTCTAAAATCTTCACCAATAGATAGAGTAATACATAAAGAAGGTTTGGGTATGTAATTGGTCAAGATTTTGAGTAAATTGTTTGAAATATAACGAAAATTGTTGGAAGTGTTGGAAAAAGTCAAGCCACTTGGGAGCTTTTATCGAAAACACTGCCTAATTCTTTTGAGATATAACAAAACAATGCACAGTGCGATATTCATCTTTTATAGATCTACAAAAAAGCCTGCGATGACATATAGCTATCTTACTATAGGATATCTTACTATACCCATCTATCTTCTAAAAGCAAGTTCACACGCAATGAGGTAATTGAAAAGCTATTTAGACAGATACAGTATTAATCCTTATCAAATTGAATACATTAGTTACCTTAAACATTTCATGCACATACGTATATATTTTTTATTATCAGGGCAGGACAACGTCTGCCGGGCCTGCAAGTATTACTATAAACATACATTATGATCACATTCGTTTTTGGCGGATACACAGAGAAGGGTATTATTTCCAGACATTACTATCGTTCATAAGTGTCTATAGTATTGGTAAATTCTCTAATTCTTGTGTCACATATTACCTGTTTATTTTAATGTTATATTTGTCGTAGTAAACCATAGATCCAATAATTCATCTATCTATTACTCATGTCCTATTTATAAAAAGACTACAAAAGATTTCATAATAAAATTAAATAGTGGCTGATCTAGGATTTGGAGATTTTACTTTACTTCCTTTAGGTTTATTATCAGTGTACTCAGAAAATTGAGAGGTAGATATAACTTGGAACATAAATAGTAAACAATAAATTCAAGACTCTGTCTTCCTTATCACAAGAAAATTACAAGACAAAATATCCTGTCGTAATATTCTAAAATGGGATCTTTATCTTATTATAACACCACTAGGCAGGAAGAATGATATCAAATATAAAGCACCCGATTAAATTAAGGAACTGTGAATAGTAGGAAAGTAGAAAGAAGTAAGATTAAATTCGTGCACGGGGATTACTAAAGGCGAGTTCACGTAGACTCATGTTGGGGCACTAGGAAGAATTGCGCCCTAGGGGGCGGATGCTAGGAAGAATTTCATGTAGAACTTTTGTTGTTTTAAATTAGCTCTAGTAAAAGAACATTATTACAGATACGCTCCTTCCCTATATTAGGAATTAAAACATTTTTAATGAGCGTACGAATTATTTATTTGGAGCTGTAATATTTTCCGTATTTTATTACTTGTAGAGATTAAAGAAAAACTCGTGATGGTATAACGGTTTGACCGGTGGAATATCAACCCGATGCCGGCAGGTTCGAACCCCGGCAAGTGCCAACGAGTTTTTTCGGAATTCGCGTACATTTGCTAATTTCAATTGGTAACATTATCGGCTGCCGGTGAATGAAAACATCGTGAGGAAACCTGAACCTGTGTATTCTTGTAGTACCACCATATATGGGAAAATATAGAACTGTGGATTTCTCAGAGTTTGAAATCCCCAATACGTCGTGGGCTGACGTGGTGATTATACCTTCGGGAAGAGGCCTATGGTCCTGCAGTGGGTATCTAACAGGCTGATGATGACATATTACATATTAGTTTTGCAGATTAGGTGCATTTAGAAGGTAAGGCCATATTCGGATGCCTTAATGTTTGAACCTGAAAAGTGTATAATGTAGTAATTGATTAACGACTTAATGTTACATAGTTATAAGGCACTCTTTATATTGGATCTTTTTTGTTAGTTGTCAGAAGAATCTGATTGTGTTTCATTTTTGACTAGCTGATACTAACAACTTCGTCCTCGTAAAAATAGTTTCGTTGTGTCATTGGAACTACGCGTTTGACCAGGATTCATTATGGGATGTTTTATTTTTGTATGATAGTTTTTTTACGCTGCTTCTTAGCCTTTATAAAACCTTTAAGAATTTTAAATTGTCCCTGTTAATTTTAATCATCAATGCTCAAAAAACAGGCCTAAAGATATGTAATTTAGATAATGTTCTGAAAAGTTTTGTATTTGTAAGTCTATTCAAAATCAATTGAGTATTTTGAGCGTTAAGCTAAAACAAAACACAAACATTTCAATTTTATTTACTTGTATAAATATAGTCAATTTAAAGATTTTATTAAATTATTATTAAAGTGTAACTGTTTTTACATCGCGTCAAATTTTTTCGTCCATCCATCGCATGTCGCATAACAGCCAGCCGCAGCGTAGGAGAAAGCTGAAAGGCGCTCGGCAGAGCAACCAATGCCAATATAGCGGTGCCAATGGCTCAATTCAAAATAATTTAATAATTAAAATATATGTTGTACTCAGCTTCACAAAAGAATAAAAACGCGATTATAATACCCTAAATCGAGTAGGTTTCCAAAAATTTCCACTTCAATGCCTTCCTACAATCCGCAAAAAAATAAAAAAATTACTAGCATCGTTGTTTCATAAATTCGCACAAATTTTGTTAATTCACCCATTCTATAAATTTTATAAAATCTGAACGTATTTTCGTTAGGTGTGTGAAACGTTTAACGGACAGCACAGAGGTAAGATTAGGGTCGATTAAGGGCTTCAGAAGGGTGAGGGAACTTAATAAAATTACCCTTGACTGAGATACCTACAGGATAATAAAACGCTTTGTGTGCCGGACAACCGGATATTAGGTGCAGCGGATATTACGATAAGTTGAACCCCAAAGCCTTAGTGAAAACGTAGGAATAAATATAGCTTAGTATTTCTTTTTAATTTACTATTTAAAAACCCTTGTTATGGGAACAATAGCTTATATTCAGTACTACTATACCTGAATGTAAAATTTTATATGAATAAAAACATGGCATTGAAATTGTAGTGTAGTTGTTCTTCCTGCCCTAATCCTTTTCTAGCGCTCGTCTTGTCACCTATTACCACTAAGATGGCATTCTATCGTCAAACTTCTATTATTTTATTCATTGACATTTAGAAACTAATAACCTTTCTAGGCTATTTCTCGATACAGTCTTTGGTCATCGAATTACTTAATATCAAGTGATATTTTATCTATACACAGCTCGGCAAAATTACTGTACTGATGGACAATACAAATGCATAGTCCTGAAACAACGGCGAGTGATGGTAATTAATTCCATAGGTAGCCGTCACATTCATTGTGACCCGAATAAGTGCCTCTTCACACTTAGTATGAAGGACGTGATATAATAGAAGGAAAGAGAGACGTTAGCCAGGACGGGATTCCATATAATCTATATCTTCAAAGTACGGCAGACACAAGAATTCTCGAACTTCTTACGATAGTGACTACCGTGAATTTCTTACTACGCGCGCCTACCCGTGTAGATCTGTAGTGGAAATGAGAGAATGATATAAGGTTATTATGAGCAAATAATATTTTTTTAATACGTTGAAAACGTCTCATATAGTAAGTAATTTGAAATAATTAATAAAACAAATGAAGCTCTGAAATTTTTGTTACGCTTGCTTATCGTCTCATTCGTATGTAGTTCTTGAACATATAATATGTACATGCGCAAAATTATTACAAAACTCCATTTACTTTTTTAAGAAACAAGTATGCGTGAAATCTCAAACCCTTTTAGGCAAATTTTTACGTTAAAATGTGCCAAACTTCACGGTGACGGGCCATTATATACTACCCATGACGCTAGAATCGTGGATATGACCTAAGTACGAGATAATACAGAATATATAATATATCTAAGCATTATATGAAATTGTAACTAAATTAAAATTAAAGTCTACATTTGGCATAAAAACATTTGAATGGAGTTAATAAATATAATGTTGGTTCTAATGTATTACACTCGGTGACATTCGAAATTGACAGGTTTTTAAATTTAGCTATATAACAATAATTACAAATGATAAACGATCGATTTTAAAATTAGGACCACTAGATCACATTTTTTATCACAACATAAATCACACTTGGCGTTAAATCCCTTATTGTGTAGAACTTGTGGTTGACTATAATCTGCCTAGATACAATAATAATATTGAAGACAGGTGAAGAAAGAAGGTTTTTGATGGAGATTGAAAAGTTTAAAAAACAAACTATAAAAGTAACGAAGCTTTTGTCAGTGAAATCTATTCATTTATATAATAGTAATAAAATTACCATTTAGAAAATTCAAATTGCTATTTCACAGCCGTTCATAAAAGGCAGGAACGCTTGTGTGCAAATACAAATTAAAATTTAACAAATATTCCCTTTGCTCGGTGCGTTCCGGTCGTTACTTAGACGTTGGCATGAAATAGCATCAAGCGAAAACTGTCTTCATTTTTGGCGTCGGTATTTACAGCGCCCTAGGGGGCACTGGAGTCACGAAGCGTTACTCATTGTAACACATACTCGACCATTTGCCTTCATAGCTAAGTACCTGAGATGGAATATTCATCGGGATAAGGATTCACTTTTACACCAGGTAGTTTAATGATATATCTTAGATGTGTTTTTGTAATAGATTTTATTATATTTGCCATCATCACTGTTAGGTCGCAACGTCTTACATTTGCCGTACCATGAAGCTGTGGAAAAATCTCCCGGTCAGTGTGGTCTATTCTTCCTATAACAAGGGTTCCTTCAAACGTGAAGAGACATTTATGAAGGTCAGCATTACGGCGGCGACTAGCGATAAATGATTTGTCTCTCAGTGGTCACCGTTGTTTTTGGATTGTGCTTTGCTTACCATCAGACATAATGCAGTCACTTTGCCTTGCTACAATAATCAAATAGCTATTATTTATTACCGAACTTTTAATTGACTTATAAAAGAAATATTTCGGATCACATCACCATTTCTTCTAAGGTTAGCTCTATCTAGGTTCTATAATTTTCGATCAAAGGTCCTATAAAAATAACCTTCCAGTCTTATTTCAATTTAAATACTATATTACAACTACTGCTAATAAGTAAATTAAGCATGTCTGTAATTAATATAATTAATATCGAAGAATAACCTTAATTGCAATAAAAAAGTCCTATTAACGGCAACGTGCCTATCTTTTTTTTTATTAACCTTGGGAACTCCATCATGAACACACCACCCTGCCAGGGAGGGGAGTGGGTAATTTAAGACTCCTACTCTCTAAAGCCCACGGTGTACCGGCCGCTGCCGCGCCGTTTTGATTAGTTTACATTTTGAGATCGTGCAAAGCTATCACCATGTAAGCTGGGTACACACAAGCCTAGCCTCGACAGCCTAACCTGTGCATGCCCACCTATGTTAATACTTACTAATATACTAAATGCGAATGTTAATTTGTTTTCTACGCGAGTAGTCCGATGAAACTGTAGAGGCATGTCAAGTCAGCAATGTAGTCGTTCGAAAAACCAAAATTGTTACGCTTTCACGTCTTAACTACTCCACCGATCGTCGTCAAATTTTTCATACACGTTATCAGGGGTACAGAAAAGGACATAACGTAGCTATCATCCAGAAAAAAATGTACTATTCCTAATCAAATCTACTTTAAGAGGAATAAAGCCGCAAGAAAAAGTTAGTATTTAATCAAGAAACCACAATAGTCAAGTTTATGAATTTATTTTATGTATTAGAAAAACAATATACAAAGTAGGGCTTTAAGTTTTTACGTTATCAATAACGTGTGATTTGTAATGGCGATTAAGTGTCTCCTTAAACAAGGAGCCTTTTCCCAGTAAAAATTAACAATGAGAAAGAAGCTTTATCTAAGAATAAATAAGGTTTTTTGGCGGGATCTTAGGCTGATATGTAGTGGTTTTTATATTTTATTCATAATCTTGTGTTATTAGATTCTATATTTTGTAATATTGGTGGCGTTTTACGTAATATAGTTCAGTTATTATGTACAAGTGAAGTGGATGGGAAATAATACCACGGAGCATGCATTCTGAGATGCCACCCAAACTCAATGGAAAGTTCTAATAAGGAAGCCACCATCTTGTTAGAATATTAAAATTTTCACAACACACTTACTTGGCAAAATCTTGTTACTTGGCGCTGGCTAGTGCATAAACCGTGACGGAGCCAAAAAGTAAAGAAGAAGAAACAAACATTACCTCTTTATAATAGTAAAAAATATTAAATGATAGCTTCTAGTCAGTAGTAACTATTATAATATGAAAAACGTTGAGAAACATCAATATAAAAAAAAACTGTGTAGTGTTATTTTATTTATTTTTTACATACATTTCACCTTTATATTAAATAGACATAATAATAATGTAAGTAATAGTGCAACATAACGGAAACCTATCGTAGATGTAGATGTATCAAAGGATCAAGCATATTTCTATGGTATCTCATTACAAGTGAACGAGCCAACACATGTGTGCTCGGGATTTATGGGCTTGTTAAAAATTTCTCGTGTCGCGTCGACGCGAAAGGTCGGTGAGTTATATCTTCTCACATGGGGAACATTTTGGAAGGTTGACTGATTTTTGTTGAAAACTTATTGTACTCGCCGCCTCTACTGGTGACAAATATGAAACATTATACGCTCATCTTGGATTTTAGGTACTTTAAGTGCCATCTATTTAACATTTTATTTGTCACAGCATTTTGGCAGACTCTTATTCGGATAATGCTAGTGCTGCTAATTTATCAGCGGTTCTACCTAAGTGTCCTTAGAAAGGTTGAGCTGATATACTCGTTCAAATAAAAGTAAGAGCGGAAAGAATAACCCATGTTTGTGGAATAAATGCTCAAGATATTATATATAGAATGTGTGGCCATTGCCTTTCTTTCATGAGTAACTATGATCACCGATGGTGTAACTTTGAAATGAAATGGTAATGCTGTAAAGTGGGATGGAAGTTATTTCATTAAAAGAGTATTAAATATAAAAGTGGGCGGATAGAGAAAGACCAAAGAGGGTATGGAAGGATTATGTGAGATAATGTGTACATAAAAGATGTAAATATTGAGATGATGGTTGATAGCTTGATAATGTATCAATACAACTTGACAAGGACGTCCTTTAAAATTAAGCTTCATTGTTTAGATAATCGAACCCTTTTTTAACCTGGGGAAAGGCATCATGGATACGCTACCCTCCCGGGAGAGAGGGTGGGTAGTGTGAGACTCCTACTCTCTAAAACCCCACGGTGTACATCCGCCGCTTTTGTTGGGGCGACACGAGATCTCTGCAGCATTCATCGTGTCGCCCCAGCAGTGTCACGACAATATCCACACCGGCCTCCGTCCTCCGTCTGCCAGACCTGTGTAAGATAATCGAACCCTAAGCTGACACTATTCTGCTTCAAACGATTCCATTGGAAAATTAAACTTCCGATATACAGAGTATATTTTTATCTATAAATATTCTCACGATTTATTTATATCCGTCTCATATGACTCCGTATTCGAAGCTGAAAAAATAACATCTTTCCCATTTATCAAAGCAACAAAATAGGCTACCATTTTCAAAGTATAATAATAACATTCAGTTTATGTAAATCATTCCGCGAGTGACTGCTAATATCCGGGAGTATAAATAATGTTCTGGGGCGGTAACCACAAATCCTTTTCTCTTGGAGCAATGGTTGAAGATTGTCGACCGCAGCTTTACCCTTTATAGTATCGATTAACCATTTGCCTCTTCATTTTTAATGTTTTCATCTGTTCCATGTTAGTTAGTTCCCCGGTGTTTTTTGATAGTATGTGAAATGAACAATGAATTCAGTATTGTACTAAAATCATAGTCCTGTGCTAAAACAGTAAAATAGGAGACAAGTTATTTATCTTAACTTTTGAATACAGCGTCAAAGGACGTTTGAATCATTACAACTGAGTCGGAGCTCTCGGTGAAGGAAAACATCATTATGAAAAAGTCTGCCTGGTTAGCTACACCCCTCTAGTTGAAAATCTGTCGCCAAGCACCTGTTGGTGTGTTTCAACAGCTGCATTTGAAAGCCAGTCTCCCTTTAAGTTTAGCGCAATTGCCATCTTAGATCAATCATATGATCACTTAATATCAAATGAGATTGTGTTCAAACGCTAACTTATACAGTATAATAAAATAGCCCGTAGTGTATACGTTTTTTAATACATTATAAGTTTTAACATTTGACCACAATCTCATTGGATGTTACATGACGATGTGGTCTAAGATGGTAAGCCCGCTAAACCTTTTTTTAAATGGGGAAATCCAACATGGACACGGCACCCTTTCGAGGGATAGGGTGGATAGTGTGAAACTCCTACTGACTAAAACCCCACGGTGTACATCCAACGCTTTTGTTGGGGCAACAGGAGATTTCTGTTGCATCCATCAAACCACCCCAGCGGTTGGCCCGGCGTCAAAATACGCGCCGCCGGGCTCCTTCCTTGTCAAGAGACGACCGTGTACAAAACCCGCTAAGCCTAGATGTAGACTGGCTGTCTAGTGCAGCTATCGGAACACATCAAGATTTTCAAATTGAGGGTCGTAGGTAGATAACCAAGCGGACTTAGGAAAAGCATGCACCATATTTTGTATTTTTGCTTGTTTCGCTTTTTAATTAGTTTGTAAGATATTAGCATAATAATTATACAGTTCAAACTATTGCTGTACTAAAAATAAGCCACATTAAACACGAAATGGCACTTGAAGATTTTGTCTAAGTATAAATGTTATAATAGCATAATACTACTAAATATAAGGACCCTCACTGTCAGTATCAACTTTTTAATTTTTTTTATAATAAACGAAAGTTTTACCCCATCTATCATACCAATTACGTGGAGTTTCAGCTTATTTATAAAGAACACTTGAACGAATCTCTTTAGGACTGTCTGACTAATAAGGTTATCTGAATTTTAAAATATTAATAGTATAAAAAAGTAATGTAGTTAATATTTTATTTTAAAAGTTATCAGTATTTTTTTTTAGAAATGAAGGTTTTTAAATTTTCTGTCTGGCGTCGAAAATAATCAGTCAGAAATAATAAAAGAGTTACAATTCTGTGAAAATATCAAAGAAGTTACGACTACAATAGAATCTAATTTATTTTAAATCAAATGTAATGAAATTATATTAAAATATAACATATTTCATGTACAATTATAATTTATGAAGAACAGCACTATCGGCAACCCAAATAAAGCCACTGGCAATGTTATACATCTTTTAGTAATATAGCGACAACTTACCCGTAATGGATGAGGCTGATAAAGTAGATAAAGTAGAAATTCACACCAGTTTTAGTTCTACGATGTTACTATTTAATTTCGTTACAAGTCTGTTCGCGTATGAAAATTGTATTGATTTTTAATTTATTTTCTCATAAACTAGAGACTTGAAATTTTGAACATACCAGGATTGGATGAGAATGCATGAAAATAAAGAGGAAGGAGAAGAATTAAATAGTTTGATATATTATTGATAGGCATAAAAATTGTCTATTTTGGATAGATTATATGTGACGATAACAGTATTCCCAACTGTATTGCAACCACCATAAACCTAGTGTAACACTGGTAATAGCGTACGCAAGTGCTCTCATGTTTTTCGCGTTTAAATCTTGTTACTTTTTGTCGTCTATCACTACATATTATAAAACAAAGTCATCCCCCGCGTCTGTCTGTCTGTCTGGATGTTCTCGATAAACCATAAAACTACTGAACCGATTGTAATGTGTACTTCACCAATAGATATAGTAAATCATGGGAAAGGTTTATGTATATCATTTGTCAAGTTTTTTTTTTATAAATTGGTAGAAAGATAATGATAATTGTTGAAAGAATCAAAAAAGTCAAGCCGCCTTAAGCGTTTCATTCGTATAAGTATATATATTTTTGTATTATCAGGGCAGGACAAAGTCTGCCGGTCCTGCTAGTAAATACATATCGTAAGAATGTAATTTTAAAGGTAATTGTACTTTCAGCTATTTAGAAAAAAAAAACACTACATGTAAATGCATGCATGTAGAAAAAGTACTTAGTACATTTAAGTCACCTTTAGAAATGTCTATATGTTTGTTTGTGCATGCATCATTGGTAAAGTGCAATGTTTATATTAAAACGTCAACAAGAAAATCATAAAGAGTATTCTCCACTACTATTTAGTCTTTGTTTTATTAAAATCGATTCACTCTATCAAAAGTGAACACGCATTACTCAAAAGCTCGATTATAGATATCAATTACAGTTTTAGGTTTATTTATAGACATTTTTCTGAAAAAACGTCACGATATCTTAATTTAATAAGAATTTATTCAAGTTTTAAGAAACTACTACGATTATTATATGCTCTACGCGTTGAGTGATATGTTAAATGGCGCAAACAGTGTGGTGTGCAAGCGTAAGTGAGAAGAAATAAATGGATAATATTGTTTACAAAGAAATTTTATAAGCAAAGTATATTGTTGCTGTCAATTTTTTCATGTTCTTTCTACAATGACTAACATAAATTATTAAGGTAATAAATAATGCGGACGAAGTTTTGCGTTAGCCTAGTAGTTTATAAAAAATCACACTCACATTTTTTCAAAACAGTCAGTTCGAGTCTAAGAATATATATGGCTTTTTTTTAAACTTTATGAGGCAGTGGGAAATTATTTTATATTTTTTAGTTTGCTTTAAAAACGTGGTACATTTGTTTTGGTTTTTAATCATTTTTATTGTTAACTAATTTGGACTAAGTAAAGATATAAAGTAAATATCAAGTTACTTATGTATTACATCTTTTTTCAACTCAAATTACTTATTAATTTTCTTGTTATCTATATAAAAAAAAACTTTTTTTGTTTTGTTTTTCGGACTGACTACACTGCTGACCTGGCTAGACCTCTACAGTTTCACCGAGCTACTGAGGGGAACGCTTAAGGCACTTACCTGATTTTGTCTAAAAAAACTTAAATTTTTTACTATTTTATAAATTACCTCAACGTTGACTACAGTGATTTATACTATATATATATATATAAATATTTCTTATTAATTGTTTTACCAAAATCTTAACAGTAACTTGAATTTTCATTAACCCAATAATAGAAATGTCACTTAAGTAACTTAAATACTTAACTAATGTGGTTGCATATACTCGCAAGTGATACGGCAACTCAGAAAGTTTGAAATATTTATGAGCTTAATTCCACATGCCACTCCGACATAGTTGCATCATTCATATAATGAATTTGTAATTCGTGTCTGCTTTGGTAACATCGTAATGTGGATTGCATAATTCGGCAAAATTATGCTTTAATGTCTCAAATGAGCAAAATTAACGGTTTCGAGAGTGTTATAAATTTATCATAACAAAAACCGACCACAATATGGTAGACTTTTTTAAATTTTGTTTTAATTTACAAAAATATGTGAAAACAGTGTTCAAATGCACGGCAACGGATTCTATAAAATGAGGCGACCATAGCTTAGTATTTGGTCTGATCTGACCAAACACTCGTCTACAACACAATACCGATCACCCCACACACGTGCACACACACACACACACACACACACTCGTAGATACACATAGTGGTGGGCTGTTTTTGTTTCTTTTTTTGCCCTTTCGAACATGTTTAAAGTATATGTGCGTGAAGGCGTGTACGTACTTACGTGGATGTATATGTATGTTTGGGTGTGTAAGGGAGGGAGTGTGTGGCCCCTGTACATGTATATTTACGCGTTTATGACATTTTTATATTGTCACTTACCTAATACCGGGATTTAATTTTATGATTTCACTTTTAAATGTATATCTAAAAATGTCTATCGTATCATATAAATAATTATAGGAATGAGGAATGCGACATAGTACTGTATTTTGAGCATAGTTCGATTTAGCATACTGGACAAGAAACAAACGTGCTTTGCGTGGGCATAGGCATTTAGGTAGCATAGGGTACCTCTAATTCAGAAAAAGGTACTGCTCCCGAGGGATAAAATTATATTTAAGCTTTATGTTAGAGAAACTGAAGGAGAAAAAAAAATGCGAAATTTCTCAAGACAGTCCCAAGCTTTATTAACAAAGGGTACTCGAAAGAATGAATGAGTGACATCGCGTCCGTGTATTGGATTTCTTATAGACGTAACATCTGTCAACCGTTAGTAAATTTCATTCTTACGAGGAAACTTTAGGCTAAATCAATTTAGGCCGTATTGAATACAACAGGCGGTGGGCTAAAAAAATGTATATATCGTTTCATACTTCTGACAGCTATAAACATAAAAAAGATAAAATATATTTCAAAATGATATTTTAGATTCAAAAAAAAAATATTTCGACTGTAGCCTAGGATACATGACAAATAAAAACCAAAGAGATTTATATTCTAGATACGATATGAATTGAAACTAAAATAAACTTAAAAGTCAAGAAATTTGAAAAGCACAAGACAAAAAATAAGAAAAATGTCACGTTACCATATTTTACTTACGATACTAGAAATATCACTATAAGCATAATCGATCGTTTAGAAATCTGCTCACTCCTCCCTTCTTGAAGAACCCAATACTATAGTCCCCTAGAAAACTTTTACCAGTGAGAATCCATTCTACAATTGGAAGCATCGTAAGAAGAAACTTTTCTGAAACCGCACTGTTTCTGATTATTTTAGATTCCAAGGTCAAAGATATTCTCTTATCAAATTATACCTATTTTATGTCTTATAAATGTAAGGATTTTGATAGACTTTCCCTTTATACGTCATCATTAGCAGGCGAGTAATGCTTTTATAATAGAATATTTACCTATTGTTTTAAGAAAATCACGCCGGTCGAGAAGAAACCCAGGTTAATACATTCTTGAATAATGAAAACACTTAATCCATTTGAATTAATAATTAGAATTAGTATGAGATGAATAATCTGCAGAAGTGGAAATTTGACGTTTTCTTAATAATCATCTCCTTATTTGTTATAATACTTGATTTAATGAACTTGTTTTACAATAGGTCTTTGTAATATATATTGGGATGACATGACCACAGAGTAGACATCACCATAGACCCCTTAATGAATACAGATTATTAATGCAACAGTTCTTCTTCTTCTTTATTTTTGGCTCCGTCACGGTTTGTGCACTAGCCAGCGTCAAGTAAGTGTCTTGTGATAATTTTAATGTTCTAACAAGATGGTGGCTCCCTTGTTAAAACTTTCCATGGAGTTTTGGTGGCATCTCAGAATGCATGCTCCGTGGTATTATTTCCCATCCACTTCGCTTGTGCGTAATAACCGAACTATAATACGTAATACACCACCAATATTACAAAATATAGAATTTAATAACACAAGATTATGAATAAAATATAAAAACCACTACATGACAGACTAAGATCCCGCCAAAAACAGTAATACAACAGTTAATACGTTATAAAAAATTTGATACAAATTAATGCATCTGTATTATTTTTAAGTATATATTGTTTGTCTATGATAATTTCTGAGATGGTCGAACCAAATTTGACAAAAAATTCAGTTTTTTGTGTGTGTGTGTCTTTGTTCTTTCCTCCCGTTTGCTGGGTATTTTTGTCGGAGGGGTTTTGGAAAAGGGACGGATATGTGATACAGGAAACAGGGAAAGCGCGCGATTTTGATTTGAGCAATGAGCGCGCGCGGTGGCGAAAAATGGTTGTGAGATGGTGCCAACTCATTTTGCGTGAGGTTGGTACCACGATGTACTGATGCCTAACATAGTGTATGCGTGTGTGTGACAAGAAAGATAAAGAGAACGCATCAGCATAAATTGACTCCATATATATTTCATTTAAATTTTAATAGTAGGCTAATATGTTAGATATTACACATCATATGCGATTAGTGTAAGCCTCGCTCGTTATTATTTGGTTTTATACTTTATAGTTTTTAGCGCTTGACCACAATGTTATCTGATGCTAAATGACGATGTGGTCTTCGATGGTATACACGTTAAATAAAGAAGAGGGCTGGCTCTCAAGTGCAACTGCCTGAACACACCGACAAGTCCTTGGCGTTAGATTTCCAACGACAGAGTTACAACTCCTATCAGGTGGATTTAGACAAAGTTCTACCACCAACGGTTTCATCACAATGTTCTTCTTCAACGAACGCTCCGACTCAGTTGCCAGGATTCGAACCTACTTCGATCGTAATAAGGCATCATTGCTGGAATATAGAGGAGTTATTAAATAAGCTACATAATATTACGTTTTTTTATAGGGTGTAAGAAATAATAGTAAAATATAACTGAAGTAATTTATAATCGCTCACTGTAAACGTCAAGTATAAATGAAAAACTGGCAATAAGAAAAACAAAAGACAGAGTCCATAATTAATTCATACAAAACATCTTGTTCTTATGAAATATTAAAACCATTTTCTCGAAAACAAATTCGCGGATATCAAATCAGTTGATCAATAAAAAATATATAGATGAAGCGACGGTGTTTTAACTTTTACGTTAGAAATGTAAATAACTTAATTCAGAATCATTTATGTCTTATCTACGTCGTCATATCTATCGAAAATATGTATACACTCTGTATAAAATATTACTGGAGTAATGGAACAAGTAATTATGAACCAATTGAGAACAACTGTGGGCAAATTCAAAACAGAAGTGCAAAAGATAGCTCCATGCATATACTCGTATACTGGAACGCGATGTTGCCAAACGATTAAATAACAGCCCGCAAATATCGCAGCGACATTTGAATTTCTCACAATATTTTATTTTACAGCGTCCAGTAATTTGAATACTATCTTTCATCTTTCAAAGTATTTATGAGATTAATAACTCAGTATTTTAGTAGTATGAAATGAGATTCTATTTTATGTCGAAAAATTATTGTTTTAAATTACTATTTCTGTTAAAAAAATATCGGTATGAATTGATGATTTCATTAATCTCCATAGTCATGATTAATATATGTCTAATGATGGCCCAATGATAATACGCTCGGTCATCACCTAGACATATCTGGGTTCGAATCCCTGCAATGAGCCGGAGTTTTGTTTGAAGAAAAATATAGTGATGACACATAGCGTGTTGATAAGGCTTCTCCTAATGCTTTCTCCCACCCTCAATTTGAAAAGCCAAGCTCAAGCTCTTATGCTTAACGTGTTTATCATCTTAGAACATATCTTTCTTTAGCGTCACGTGAGATTGTGGTCTGAAGTTGAAACGTACTAAGTAAAAAAAAAAGTCTCATCCTTACATCTTGTAAAAAAATAAAGTTTTTTTTTTATATTATAGGGGGTAAACGAACAGGTGGGTCACCTGATGGTAAGTGATCACCGCCGTCCATAGACACTAGCAACACCAGGAGTGTTGCAAGTGCGTTGCCGGCCTTTTAAATATGTGGGCCTCGGGTGTTCTCACTGACCGAACGAAACGCAACAGTGCAAGCACTGTTACTTCACGTCGGCTTTCTGTGAGAGAGTGGTACTACCCCGGGCGAGCCGACCCATTCATGCTGAAACCAGTAATAGCTTCAGCGTAGCTCTACCACCAAGTATATATCTGTACTCATAATATCATAAATGCAAAAGTAAGTCTGTATATCTGTTCGTTACTTTTATACGATTAATCTCTGTACTTATTGTTATAAAATTTCGCATAGATTTAACTTGACACTTGGAAAAATAAATAGGATATCTGTACAACGAAATAGAATAAAATACGTGCCGAGAAGTGGACAAGAACCAGTTATATTTTCATAAAGTCAATAATTCACATTAAACTAGGAATCGTCCAATACAACTGTCGAGTTTTGTTATAGTATAAAACTCAATAATAAACGCTATATTGTGCCATTTTATATTATAATAAATGTTATCAAAACTTTCTCAAAGAAAAAAATACTAAGTGTGGCCACTGTCATAATAAGAGGTCAAATGGTACTACTTACTAGTGGTACTTATTGATTTCGTCCATTATATTTATGAAGACTAGTGATCGTCTAATGGTCTAAATTCGATCATAAATAATTATTTTTCAGTTTCGATATTAAGGAAAAAACGAACAATTGCCATTTTTTTAAATTAATAACACCAAAACTCGTCAATAATTACTAAACAAAAAAAAGAAAATCGTTTGAGAAGCAAAGCAGGGAGATAGATAGATGTACTTTAGGGGAAATTAATTAATTACGTAATGGTACCGAAGTGAGGGAGAGTTAAAATCTCTACATAACCTCGTCTGGGGGGAAGGGAGTAAAGCCCATTCTTACATAATCCTTTCAAATAAAGTCGATATTTAATATTAAAAATCCAGTTCCATTTCATATGCCGAATGGTTTTCTCCATTCTATAGTGTATACGTTTCGAGTTACATTTTATTTTAGAAATTTTTATTTTTTATTAAATCCTTAAAATATTAAATGTGTTCATTTATATCTTTATTAAATGGTGGTTCTCTTGTTAGAACTTTCCATGGAGTTTTGGTGGCATCTCAGAATGCATGCTCCGTGGTATAATTTCCCATCCACTTCACTTGTGCATAATAACCGAACTATATTACGTAAAACACCACCAATATTACAAAATATAGAGTCTAATAACACAAGATTATGAATAAAATATAAAAATCACTACATGACAGACAAAGATCCCGCCAAAAACCCAAATTATCATTCGCTTATGAAATATTTATCACCAATAAAAAAAAAAATCAGTTTCATAGCTGTAGTATGAGGTCCGATCTCTTTGGTCTGTTTTGCCGGAATACAAAACAGTTCTGTTTCAGAAATAAAAATAGTACATGAGAAAGCTTTAAATCAATTAAGTGCATAACTGTGATGCACTTATGTCGTAAATAAAAATTTGTATTAAGTTTTGACCACATTTTACACAAATATATGTAAGTGATACGAAATTCACCGGGTCATCTAGTAAAATATATTTTGATATTTTTATTTTTATTGAATTAAGAAATACTGTAAGGTGTAAAATCTAAAGCCTATTCCTAGTGGTTACATAGCCGAAATTTAGAATTCCTTTCATAAAAAAAACAATGTAATAATAATATATTTCTAGAACATTTGTACATAGACACCGGACATTTCTTTGTCCGTGTTACAAATTTAGAACAACAAAAAACATAAATCCCGGATTTTCTAAATTTGATATACATTGCCACTCCGCTCAGACTGCCTTCCGCGCCGCAATATTTTTTGGGCTCACCGAAAAATTCTACCGACATCCCTCGGCGAATTGCACTGGATATTAGTTTTCTTCTCTCACGTGTAATTTATTTCTTGTAATATTTCTTCTATTCGTCTTATTTCTAGGGAGTAAAGTCTGTAATAAATAAAAACTATAGCCTCTGAGGATAGGCTAGCTAGACTCGGTAATGTGTATTTATTTTACTTGGAAAGGTAATTCTAAGATAAATATGAATAGTTGTTATTTATTCAATGTTATTTTTTCATGTAGATATATAGAACAATACAATAATATACCGAATTGTATTATCTATACATATAATAAAAATGAAGTGTCTGTACGCAATATTAAAATTTTTGTCTGTCTGTCTGTATGTTCCGGGTAATCTCCGAAGCGGCTGGACCGATTTTGACATAAATTTCACTCACAGATAGTTAAAATTACAGCGGGTGACATAGGCTATTTTATTTTAGACTAGCTGTCATCCGTGGCTTCGTCTGTAGTACTATCTCTAAAACGATTAGACCTATTTTCATGGGACTTTCACTGACAGATAGCTAACGTTATAAAAGGTAATTAAAGCTTTTTTATTTTGGCCTAGCTTTTACCCATGGCTTTGTTTGCAGTACTATCTCCAAAACGTTTGTACCATTTTTCACGGAACTTTCACTAACAGATAGCTGATCTTATAAGAAGTAATTTACAATTATAAAAAAAAACGCATGCGGAGCTGCGGGCAACAGCTAGTAAATTATAAAAATGTATACATTAATACTAATTTTATAATAACCTAGTCTTGTAGCCTAACTAACCTTCGTGGCTTCGCCGTGTGCATTACATCTAACCTTCAGGAAGATTGTTTTGATTGTATTAAAAGTAACGTATGTCTTTTTTCTATACCTTTGACAACGTGAACGAAAAATTCTATGATTATTGGTTGAGTAGTAAAGGTGTGAAGGATAGGTGACATTACATTAACGCGATCGCAACCGCGAGTGAACGCTAATTCAAGATAAAAAGTAGCTAATGTTCTACTATACGTATCAGGCTATTTCGATTCCATATTTCAATGTAATCGGTTGAGGAGTTCAGTTGAGAGAAGCTAACAAGCAGACAAAGTTATTTACATGTTTATAGTATTAGTATTTAATTATCTAAATCATCATCATCATCATCATCTTACCCTTATCCCACCTAAGTAGGGTCGGCACAACATGTTTACATTTTCTACACTCCCCTATCAGATATTATTTCAATATTCACACCTTTTATACACATCACATTTTTCACACAATCCATCCACATCTTTTTCGGTCTTCCTCTACTCATATATCCGTCCAATTTCGAACTCAAAACTTTTCTTGTTACATGACTTTCATCTCTTCTCATATTACGCCCGTACCGTGCTAACCTATTACTCCATAATTACTCTGTCACTGGTGCTATTTTCAAATTTCCTCTGATATGCTAATTCTCAATCTTATCCATTCTGGTTACACCACACATCCATTATAACGTTATAAATGATAATTAAGTATACTGTATGAGAGGATATATAATATTTAATAATTTTGTTTTATATCTTAAAATTATTACTTGGCAGTGTTTTTATTATTGCTCTTATAGTTTTTGTTCGCGGCTTCGCTCGTGTTAATGTAGATTTGACCTATCCCTCGGAACAGTGCTTATTCTGGATGAAAAGTTTCCTATGTCCTTTTCTGTAGCTCTTTCATAATTATCTGTTGAATAGTCAAAGTGTGTATACGTAACAAACAAAGTGAGATTCGTATTTATCATATTAGTTAAAATATCAGGGACTACGATTCCAGTTTATGAAGTGGTATACCACCGGGTGGTTTACAAGGTTAAGTTTTTTAAAGTTTGTAATACTTTTTACATCTTAAATATTAGTTCGTGCTGAGTCTGGATATTGCAAAAGGGACAGTCAATCTTATCTAGCATTTTGATCATCAATATGAAGTGTAAATGAATAAGACTACGTTTCGCCATATTCTTTATTTTTCGTCTTCCTTACTCTAATCACAATAATACTTAAACTGTCTCTTTCGCGCTATTTCATTCCTTTTATGTTTACTCTTTTACTCTCGTCGTACTCTTCTATTGTCTGCGCATTCACTCTTACGTTCCAATGACTTTTTTCAATAGTTTGAACATGACTTACGTTTCATACCTTACAGAAGTAACTATGCTGAACCCGTAAAAGGCAGCTCAATTTAGTGAACTTTCAATAAAGATCTCATTTATTTCAATGGACCATAATACCCATCTATAATATCCATGGCTTTATCGGAAACCTCTCTCATATTTCCCTCAATTTATACGGGTTCGCCTTTTGCGGTTCCCTGACAGTTCTTTCGTATATTCCAATTGGATTGAATTTATTCGCTTCAACCTATGCCAATATTGGATTGTCCAAGCTTTAATATTACAGAACGTATGAATTTGTTGCTCAATATGTAGCTCAAATTGTATTTTCGACGGTTGTTTTTGGCCATTTTTACTTTAATTAAAATATGTTATTAGACACATATGTTCGATATGAGTTTATATATTTTTAATGTTTTTTTTTCTATATATATTCACCTTATTCACTCTTCTGATATATGATCGCAGACCTTCACAATCGTCGCTAGTGTTATCAGTACACGTTACTCTAGTTTCATTGTCCATTTCATGTCAGAAGACGTTCTATATTTTGTTTTATGTTTATTATTGAATTGTCCCTTTTTAATACACACTATGTTTTATATATTTTTCTCAATTTTTTTTCTAATTCTTCCTTTTTTAAACACTGATTTTCTAGTATTTTCTCTTTCCTCTCATTTTGTTTGTTCGCTTTCAGTGGTTTTGCGTTGAAAATTCTTTGTTAAATATTATTTTATAAAAATTGATGTAAATTGTTAAAATTTGCAAGATACATAAAGGAACATACTGAAATACTAAACGATAGTGGTTTAGTTTTAGTACTCTCGTTAGTACTGATACAAATAAATACTTAGTTGATAAGACATTTTCAAGTGCTCGCCCAGTTGTCTGCTCCACTCTATATGAAAATCTATTGCTAAGCATCTTACATGTTCCGATGACTGTACTTAAAAGATGATACCCTTTTTAGGCTTTTTTATTTTACAGCCTACGTCAAGATTTTATATCAAAGCGTGTATCGTGTGGTATTTTACAAATACCCAAACACATACAGAACAATCATTTGTGCTTATTACAAATATTTGTCCTATTAAAATTACAACCCTATTACTCTTAGAGCAGCAGCAAAGATAAAGATAGCGCTTAACTGCTATAAATTTCTATCAAAATGCGTAGTACAAAATTGTAGTCAAATTGAAAATTATTGTAAACCAGCGAAAGATATAAAAATAACTAAGGTATGGAGATTTTGCAAATAATTTTAAGAAATTTAATCTGTGATTCGTGCAAAATATAGAGTAATAATATTCCACATTTTTATCTCTATTTTATCTTCTAAAAATATTTCTTATTTTACCAAAGCTAAAATTCTTTCTTACTGTCTGAGTGCGGTAATACGTCTGCATTGTAAAACGGAGGAGCGATGATTCCGGAATGCGGCAGTCGGGGGAATGCTCGCATCAATGGGCTCCGACAATTGGAATGTTGTACGGGATAAATCTCTATGCAAAATGTTTTCCTTTGTTTCAACATATTTTAAACTGCATGGGAAATATTTCGAAGGCAATTAAACATAATAGTGCATCGGAAAGGTTTTGTCTAAGGCTAAATAATTCATTGAATGACAATCATTATAATATTAAAAAAAATTAATAATAAAAGCAACTTGCGACTGAAAAACTCTTTTTAGCTTAATGTGCGTGTTTTTCAGCTGAATACATTAAAAAGTTATTTTAAATCTTTCCTTCTTTTTTGATACTCAAACATACTTAAATGTTCTATAGCCTATGTTGCTTCTACTTCTTCTTCCCAGCGCTACCCCGGCCCAATGCCAGGGTCCGCTATCTGACTTAGCTCCTACAACTTTGCCTGGTCTTCTGTATCCTTTTATGCGAGGTTGTTCTCCTCTATATCTGCTTTCACAATATCCACCCAGCGTATTTTGGGCCTACTGCGAGATCTTTGTTCTTGTACGATAATATGGAGTCATTTATTTTCAACGTAGTCTGTAAGCCTGGGATTTATGTAGCCATAGCAACGAAGGCGACTTTCCTGCAGTTTATCCGCGACGTCACGGACTCCAAGGCTACCACGGATGAGGTCGTTTCGAATGCGACCTAGTCGCGTTACGCCGCACATCCATCGCGGCATATCCATTTGTGTGACATCTGGCTGCTGAATATGTCTGCCGTATAACAATACCGATCGGATGATGCACTTCTACTGTGACTTCTACTATTAAGACAAATCTAACGGGTATGACAAGGAAATAATTATATATAGTATATACCCTCGATAAGCATTACGCTCCTGTCCGTTTAGGTAAAGAAGACATATAAAATTCTAGAAATTGTTCTAAAATAAATTACTTAGATTTAAAAATATATACAGTATTGAACAGATCGACTAATAGTGCAGAATCATAACAATGTGACAATTATTATCCTCAAATAATAGTTTTTGCGATTTATAGTTATTTTAAAATATATCCAAGCTATATAAGAAATGTGAGTATTCAATAATTTTTAACAATTACGTAACGGCTAGCTTTTGCCCGTGGCTCCGCTCTCATTATTGTAGATTTGTCTTGTTCCTTGGCAGCAGTATGAAACGATGATGATGGCTTAGTTGATATCGTGTTCTGACACAGCGTCGAAGGACGTACATAGGTTGGAATCCTTTCAACTGTGAATGAAAACATCGTAATCGTGGACATCGTGATGCATGATGGTAGGCCTTTTTCTAATTCCGCATGGCTAGCTACCACCCACAAGTTGAAAATCTGTTGCCAAGCTGTTGTGTGTTTCGGCAGCTACACCTGAGAGCCAGTTCCCTTCTACCTTTAGCTTGATGACCTTCTTAGACCACATCATTATTTAACATCAGATGTGATTGTGGTCATAATAAGCTAACCTATTAAGTATGAAAAGGAAAGAGTATTTTTTTATTTCGATAAAAACTACCATATATCTATTTATATACCCTGACAACGAGTATGCAAAAGTTCAAGACGATCGGTCAGATAGTTAATGGGTGAAAGCGTAACAAACACACGAATAGACAAGTTGCATTTCTAATATCAGTTAGGATGTTATACAAAACCTGCACTAAGTAATATAAATCAATAGAAAAAATAAATTAATGGTCTCGCGATGATGTTTACAAAAGCGGAAAAGCCACGTAAGATAAGCGGGTTGTGGTTTAAACCGGATTAACTTCAAGTGGACGAAGAAAGATTTTTGGGATACACTGTATTTCTACATAATTACCAATTATAAATCTTGCCCATGTTGAACAGAATTTAATTATGTTTCTAATAGTAATGAAGAGACTGTAATGAATGTAGTAATGAATCGTTTGTAGGTGGTAGAGCTACGCTGAAGCTATTACTGGTTTGAGCATGAATGAGTCGGCTCGCGCGGGGTAGTACCACCCTCTCAAAAAAAACCGACGTGAAGTAACAGTGGTTGCACTGTTGCGTTTCGTTCGGTCAGTGAGAGCGCCGCAGGCCCACATATTTAAAAGGCCGGCAACGCACTTGCGACTCCCCTGGTGTTGCTAGTGTCTATGGACGGCGGTGATCGCTTATAATATAAAAAAAAGGACACGAATTATTATTAACCACATTTATATTTCTATAGCTGTTGCCCGCAGCTCCGCATACGTTTTTTTTATAATTGTAAATTACTTCTCATAAGATCAGCTGTCTGTTAGTGAAAGTTCCGTGAAAAATGATTCGAATGTTTTGGAGATAGTACTGGAAACGAAGCCATGGATGACAGCTAGTCTAAAACAAAGTAGCCCTTGTCACCCGCTGTAATTTTAACTATCCGTCAGTGAAATTTCTGAAATCGGTCCAGCCGTTTCGGAGATTATCTGGAACAAACAGACATAAAGACAGACAAAAATTTCAAAAATAGTATTTTTGTTATCAGTATCGTGTATACGTTCATATCCAATCAGTAAAAAGTCGTTACTTTGATATTACATACAGACACTTCATTTTTATTGTTTGTATAGAAGATGAAAATGAAACGAGTGAATAATAATAAATATAACCTATATACCAAAAAACACGATAAAATTTTGATCAAAATATGAAATAGAAGTCAGCTTATATTAATTTCAGTTAGTGTTATATATTGCTTACAATTCACCCGAATTTGTTCTGTTCATCTTGTTCGTAATTGTCAGGAAAATCGTACGGAATTTTTTTTAATAATTTGGATTACAAACTCTCCATAAAGGAAAGTAAACGTGAAGGTAACATAGAAAACAGTAAGGAGATTATAAAAAATAATAGCAGAATTAATAGATTGACGTCCATTGTATTTCACAGGTCGTACTGTAAAGGAAAGATTTGGTCCAATTTTGTTAGTATAGTAGTATAGTTAGCATAGTCACGGGCCTCGGCGGGGGCCACCACCTGGGGTCCATTTGATTGTGGATGGCGCCCGTATCGGGGTGAGGACCCGTATGAAATATCTGGGTCTCACCCTGGACGGGCGTTGGCGGTTCGAGCCCCATTTTTAGGGGCTCGGGCCGCGTATAGCAAGGGCGGCGGCGGCGCTCAGCCGACTGCTCCCCAATATCGGGGGGCCAAGTGCCGGGTGCCGCCGACTCTATATGGGAGTCGTGCGAGCGATGGCCGTCTACGGGGCCCCGGTGTGGTCCGATGCCCTCGGTGCCGATAATGTACGAGCGTTGCGCGCTGCGCAGCGCATTGTGGCACTGAGGGCAATCAGAGGACACCGCACCATGTCCTCGGTGGCGGCCTTCACGCTCGCCGGCTCCCTGCCTTGGGAGCTGGAGGCGGGGGTTCTTGCCGCCGTGTACGACTTCACGGCGGCAAGGAAACGTTTGGGGGAGCCTCCGGCTCCCAGGGAGATAGAGGGAAAGAGGCGAGAGGGGAGGGAGGCTGCTATGGAGCGGTGGCGGCAGGATCTGGCGGACGCGCGATATGGGCGATATACGGTGGATGCCGTCCGCCCGGTCCTGCCGCAGTGGTTTGACAGGAAATGGGGCTCCCTGACGTTCCGACTGGTGCAGGTACTGACTGGCCATGGCTGTTTTGGCTGGTACCTGCACCAGATCGCTCGCAGGGAGCCGACCGCCGCATGTCACGAGTGCGGCGCCGAGAAGGACACCGCGAAGCACACTTTGTCCGAGTGTCCTGCGTGGGAGGTGCAGCGTCGCAATCTGACTGCGGCGGTAGGAGGAAATCTGTCGCTGTCGAGCGCGGTTGCGGCCATGCTCGGCAGCGAAGACGCCTGGACGGCGATGGCCTCCTTCTGCGAGGAGGTCATCTCGCAGAAGGAGGCGGTGGGGAGGGCCCGAGAGATGGATCCTCTGAGCGGCCCTGTCCGCCAAAGGAGGGCCGGTGGAAGGAGGAGGCGATATGCCCACCTTCTTCCACCTCCGTAGCCGGACCTGAGGTGATGGGCCGGGGGGCTCATCACCTCATTGCACAGGTTCGGCGGACGAGGGGAGGTGGCTGGTCGTGTACCCAGCTTACCTCCCTATAAGGACGGAGCCCGGCGGCCATCTTTCGCCGGGCTGACCGCTGGGGACGGCATAGCGATAGCTCAGCACGGTCCCATGCCGCCCCAACGTAAAGCAGTGGCCGGTACACCGTGGGGTTTTAGTCCGTGCGAGTCGGACATAACCCATTCTCTCCCCCAGGAGGATGGGTATCCATAAGGGATTTCCTCACGTAAAAAAAAAAAAAAAAAAAAATAGCATAATAATTATATCAAATGTATAGAAACTTCGTTATCCTTCATACTAAGTAGATTTCTGAAGCCTATTAGAATAACCACCGTACCATTCACACTAAATTTATCATGTTGAATATTAAACGATTCGTGTCCGTACATATTATAAATTGAATTATGTGTCCTACGGAATCCAATGTCTCTAAGAACTTTTCGAACGCTTTAAGAGTAACATTTCACTTTGGTAATATTGGCATTATATGGAACAAAACGATTACCACCTACTTACATACATAAATGTTCGATGTACCACAATTAAGCTTACGTAACGTCGTTCCCATGGGGAAACAGCCAGACGGTAAGTCAGCGTATTTAATATAGGTATCATTTGTAATCATTTTAAATTAGCCTACTATCCAGCTTATTATAATATAAACGTTCAATAGATTAGTTTTTTTTTTCAAAGATAAAGGCAAAGGTTTTTTAAAAGAGATTTTAATTACTTTTCTTTCTATTTATTTTCGTTACTTTGTGTATGATTTTCAATTCTACTATTTTCATATATACATAAGAATAATTATAACTTTAATTCTATTAATCAGTAAAAGGGAAGAAAGACATAAAATATTTATATTAGTTTCAGTCATTATTTTTTTTTATAATTGTAAACGATATTATTTGTAAGTAGCGATAAATGTTGCATATCTTTTTTTTTCTTTCGAACTGACTACACTGTTGGCTTGTTAAGACCGCTACAGTTTCACCGGACTACATGTTGCATATCATGATTAGGGTGTATGTTATTTAGGAAGTCACCTTTTTTGATTTACCTAATATTATTAATTCTCCATCTACTGTGATCCTATGGGATAGAGAAATTTCGATATGGACGTCAAAAATTTTATTAGTATACTTTGAAAAGGTCAACATTATTTTACTGCTTTTTCTAATATGCCAATTTCTGACTACTTAATTAATACTTTTTTTTTTATTATACTCTCTCAATATACAGTTAGAAGGTCGACTGAAATTTTTAAACTCAAACCTGTATTTATTGTATTTATTTGATTACAAACGGTAAAAACCCCATGTTAAATGAATGGGGAAAAGTATCTTCATTTTGGCACGGTTAAACGGCATCGGATTTTTTTTATTCATAAATGTTTTTAGGCCATAAACTATTTAAACGATACCCAAGACAAAAAGCTAACTTGGTAAATAACGGACGTCCTAACCATGATAACGCTAGTCGTATTAATTCAAGTAATATTTGACAGGTCTTTTTGGGTTTTAATGAGACGTTACGAATGGACATAACTGGTAATGGAACGAGTTTCGAATGGGGGAAATTGGGGATGGCAGATGAGTTGCGAAATGGAATTTATTTTAATCAGACATTCGGAATACTAGTCAATATGGGTTACTGTATTATTAGTCTTCGCAATGTTATATAAATTAACATTTGTGATTCTAAATAAGTTATGTATACGGTGATTACGAATGTGTAACTCGGAACGTAACCGAATAGACCATTCATGATGAATGTGAAGCATTCGCACATAGCCGACCTCTCAATAGAGATTCGATCGTACACGATAAATTCCTAACTCCGAGATAGCTGTAGACGGTTTACATTCGACAAATCCAAATTAATCTGTAAACTACTCCGGTTTAGTAGAAATTATCTATGTAGAGATATCTAATCCAGCTTAAAATTTGATATAACAATTTAATCTAAAAATTTTATGGTAAGACTTGCCTTAAAATAAATTCACCAGACAAAAATTTTATAATTTAAATGTTAGCCTTATCGTAAGAGTTTTTCTATTCCAATTATCAACCAAGATGTTGCCTAGAAAAATATTGCTCCTGAAGTATATATAACTTGGTAGTAGCTGATAGTTTAAATTACCTTTCAGCGCATAACTCTGACGCAGTGTTCTACCGGTAGACGGGGCTGCGGAACTGTGATAGCGCCGTAGATGATGTACGACCGAGGTACCATTGCATTTCAACGTCTACTTATTACCTTCCACTTTCAAGGTTTAATTTATAAAAAATGACTTACAACTGTACATACCCACTATTATATTTTTAACTTCAATTTAATATTACATTTGAGAACGTTTTAAATTGATTGCTTGACTGACGCTCGTACCAATTATATTTCCAACGTATTTCATAAGTAGATGAACCTGTGTAAGGCTTCACCACTGTCATATTTATTTTTCGCGCAAAGCTGCAGTGTTCGTTCTGCTGTCCTGCCCTAATAATAAAAAATATGTACTTATGCGCATGAAATGCTTAAGGTAACTAATGTATTCAATTTGATAAAGATTAATACTGTATCCGTTTAAATAGCTTACCAATTACCTCATTGAATGTGACCATGACTTTAGAAGATAGATAGATGGGTATAGTAAACTATCCTTAAAAGATAGGTATATGCCATCGAAGACTTTTTTGTAGATCTATAAAAGAGGAATATCTCATTGTGCATTGTTTTGTTATATTTAAAAAAATAGCAGCATTTTGTATGAAAGGTTCCAGCAGACTTGACTTTTTCCAACATTTCCAACAATTATCGTTATATTACTACCAGTTTGTATAAAACCTTAACAAATTACATACCTAAACTATATACCTTCTTCATGGATTACTATATCTATTAGTGAGGATCGCATTAAAGTCCATCCAGTAGTTTATGAGTTTCTCGCGAACAGACACACAGACAGACAGACGCGGCAGACGACTTTGTTTTATAATGTCCATTTGTCAGTCATTCCAAGACATTCCTTAATATTAGGAACCTATGAATTGTATCCAGTCTCAGGAATCCCATTGCTATTAACTACTTAATCCTCAGGTAGACTACTTGACAGATTAATTCTACATAGCATGAAAAAAATAATTGAAGCTGTTTTATAATTTCACATGTATTCTAATTCTCCGCATACCAATATAATTTTTCATATAGTATCTATAATTTGAACCCAATTGTAGTTTTATACATACTTTAATTCGAACCATGTAACGAAAGATTAATTAATAATAAACTTTTAATTATTCGGTTGCTTACGCATTTTACGGTTGCTTACGCATGTTGCGGTTGCTTACGCATTTTGCGGTTGCTTACTCATTTTAGGACTTCATTTGCGTAACGAAAATTTTAAACATGATATAATACTTGGGTACACCAGTACTTTGTAGATAATAGATATCTTAGTCGTCTCATCTCATAAATAACGCAATATCAAAATTTCGATCAAAATTAAACATAATTTTTGGGCTACATCCAAAACGCATTTGATTGTAGATGAATCAGCAGAAGCTACCGCATCTAATAATGTTAGCGAAAGTTCTCGGCGACTAGCCAACATATGGGAAATTAATTCAGAGACACCGTTATTAATACTTACCTGTTAGGAATTTGAATTTACCTCGGAATTCTTCAGCTCTGATTTACGGCGGTAAATCCATTTAGACCGTAACGTACTCGCGGTTCATTTACAGATTTCTCTGAACAGCTTCTCCTTCGTTGAAAGTTCAGTGCTGTATATATGTAAATAAATGTAAGTGAGATAATTGACATTCCTCTTTGTACTATGGATTAAAATGACATTTCACTATCGCTAACATTATTTAGTTTTGAATAATATGTAGCACCAATCAAAGTAAATTCCGAAAATGTAACATCTTTGTACTGCGTGTACTGTTTGTAATTTTCAGTAATATCGCTATCCAACTAGTACTGACAATTATAGATACTCATCTAGCTCCGATACTTAACCCATTGAACGAAACCTTTCAAACGTTGATTAATATTAATGATTTCCTTTGGGAACTAATTTGAGTGGATAATGGATCTTTTGTATCCGATGAAAAAGTAATTTGTACGGCACCCTCCCTGACAGAGTAATTAGAATGCGAAAACAAGCGGTTGAAGGTTTTTCGATCTATCATCATATTCCAGGATAAGGCGGTATACCGAGGTGTTGTTTTACTTTAATCATTTACAGCTTTTATAATATTAGATATTAAAGTATAGTTTGTATTATTATTTTAAATTAAATTATCCATGTTTTATTTATTAATGAAATGAATACGTCTTAACGAAACACGACGAAACAAAAAGGCATCGTTATAAAGACACAACCATCCACATCTACAAGATTTAATGTGCGAGAGAATGAGATAGAATACATTATACAGTGTTTCTTATATTCGCGATCTTCTCATTATGTATCGCACTACCTAATTTATGCTCGTATTTGAGTGTTTTACATTTGTATGTTTACACGTGTATGCGCCTGCGTATTACGAAGCTCTGGGAAAAGTTGTCGCAACCAGCGTCGTGTATTATTCATGTGTATCATCGTGTATATGTTTATTTTATCATTTTTGAAGGTTTCACTTCCACCGCGTGTGAACTAAACACGTTTTCTTTTTTGGGTTTCTGTTAAGATTTTGGACTTTTCTAAGAGAACAAAGATACTCATGGTTATTACTAAGATAATATCTTAAATATAAATTTGTTTTTATATGCAAAAAAAATACGCTTTTGTTTCTCTTTTTAAAATTCTTTAATTAAGAAACAGTTTTTCTTTGGGTTTATTTCAATTAACAGGCAAATTACCGTTCATAAAATATGTAATCAAGAATTTAAACTTTCAGTGGGTAAACTGACACGAATCACAGAAAAGTATTAAGATATCGCGTGCTAGGCCACTATTAAACTCCAACTCTTGAATACGGTGTTGTAATTAATTAGAACAAAATTACACGCCTTACTTTTAACGTGAATAGTTCAGATTAATGTATTTAAAATAGATACTAATTGCATTTAGAATACAAATGTCTAAAAAAATCCGTTTAAATAAAACAATTTAGACCTATAAATTAAGACCTAATATAAAAACTACATTCAAAAATTTTATTTTACTGCTTACGTAGGATGACAAGCTATTATAAAATTGACTACAGTTTCCATACATTTTATAACGTGATTTTTTTGAGTGAGAATTGTTGCGAATTTTATGAAAAATACTTATTAATTTTATTTCCACTTTAATATACGTTTTTAAATGACACTGCGCTTATTATTAGATACAATGACGTCATTTTTCTGAGCTACTACAAATATAAATAGAAAATACAATATTAATTAGGTAATCGACTTTGTGTTTTGCACAACACCTATATACATATATATCTATTGTATAAATATTATAAAACAAAGTCGCTTTTCATGTCTCTTTGTGGGTTACCAAATTTCTTCCAAATAACGTAACGGATTTTGATACGATTTTCACTATAATGTAGAAAATTTCTTCCGAAAGGTTTAAATGTATAATAATACATGCTTATTATCATTACATAGTATAAAACAAAGTCGCTTTCTCTGTCCCTATATCCCTATGTATGCTTAAATCTTTAAAACTACGCAACGGATTTTGATGCGGTTTTTTTAATAGATAGAGTGATTGAAGAGGAAGGTTTATATGTATAATAATATAAATTATATAGTGGAGAAATACTGTTATTTTTGAGGTTACTCCAAGTTTAACGCGCGCGGGCCACGGGCAGTAATGAATAAATCAAAACTACTGGATCGATTTTAATCGTTTTTTCAGTGAATGGCATAGGTTATATATTTTATACCCGTGCGAAGCCGGAGCAGGCCGCTAGTATTTATGTAAATTGGACGAATTCTGATATAGTTGTAAGGTAGTGTTTTCGGAGACACACATTGATAACACTGGCTAAACTTTTTGAGACACAAAAAAAAAAGTTGTAATAAATTATACATCTATAAAATATCTAAGGAAAAGTCCAAAACTATATATGTCTATCTCCTGATGATAATAAGTCATGGTAATAATCTATATCTTTTAAATATTATAAAAAAAATAATCGGTCGTTCGACGGATATACTGTTAATCTTTATCTATATTTTTTTTATTTAGGTTAAGTGTCTCAGTTCAATGAATATTTTAAAAGATATCACAGATGTAATATAACGCGTAACAAAAAAAACAAAGATTCTAACGTACTATCTATGAATTCGATGTACTGTAAATATCAAGGTAGCCAAAATGATTTAGATTCATTCAGACACTTATGACAACACATCACAGTACATTGCAACCGTGTGAAGCCGAGGCACATCGCTGGTTTTATACAAATCAACAAAATATTATCAATTCATATTATACGGAAGTACTAATATATATTCAAGACTACAACACTGCATAACTACAATACATACTACTACATAACTACAATACATACTACTACATAACTACAATAAATACTACTACATAACTACAATACATACTCGCAGTTGTGAAGAAAACCCTGGTCTTCTCTTTATCCCGATAACAATTAAACTTGAAACACTTCTTTTAAAGTGATAGCCCTCAAGAAAGGCGGCGCGGCGGTCGGAGAGATCGCTCGCTGCGTTAATGAAGGAATTCCGTTTTTATTGTATTCAAATGGGCGATGTCACATCCATCGTTTCTAAAGTATTCCAAAATTGAGAAGACAAAACGTTTTATTCGCGCAGACGAATGTTAAGTGAAGATAAAAAAAAATTCTGTAACACAATAGAAGACATTTTATAATTCCTACACTAGTCATTGTAATTCTTTATAAATAAAATAACGCGAACCTTTTGTCATTCTTTTGTGATATATAAAGAAGTATATTTAATAAAGTTGTTTAGGTTTGAGTGGGAAAGAATAAATTATAAAAAAAAAATTAGCGTTATTTTAAATCTTTATTACAAACTAGCTGCATGGCCCAGCTTCGCACGACGCCGACGACAAAGAAAATTAGATCAAATCTCCTCTTTTCAGTACGATCATGTAATGAAATAAAATGGCAACTAAACAACTGTACGTCAGGCTGTCAATATTTTGTCTTCTGTCACACTCGATAACGCACTTTATTATGTGAAGGCTTTTAACCCAAATTGTTGACTTTTCTATATGATTTTTCTAACATTTTCTTTTATACAATCTTTGTCCTGATTATTACAAACGCAACAAAAAAAAACAGAATTAGCTAAATTGGAGCAGCTGTTCTGAAATAATGCGTTTTCATACATGCGGCAATTCAGTTTTATTTATACACATATATTCCACACTGCAAAGACATTGGAATGGTTCTTAATGAAGTTATACTTCTTTTGGCGCGTTAGGGAAAAATGATGAGAGTACATTATTACGATGCGCGCGCACGCCGTCACCAAAAACCGACACCGTGAAGTCAGCTATAGTCAACTATAGCTATAGTCAAGTTATTCAAAAAAAGTATGTATATATCAAATACCTTTTTTCTATTGTTAATGTCGTTTTTTCTACAAACGTAGAATAAGGCGAAAGATAAAATTTTTGAAAAGATTTTTATCTTGTTACGCCAAAGAAGTATAACTTAAATTATTCTTTATGTAAACCATAAAAAAACTTGATGTACGTAATGAATACCCTAGAATTCCAGAATATCGTGTTAATGTAATCACAACTACCAATATGAGTGTGGAGTAAAATAAATTCATAGTAAATTTTGACAACATTCCAAGAAGGCGGACGAAACAAGAAGGAAAGTTACGAGTTAAACTTCTACCCGGAAAATAACTGAATACTGTGTTACATTTTTATTCGTAACTAGCTAATACTCGCGTCTTCATTTTCATTGTTTATTATCGTTACTACGTATCCTTATGTACAAAGTAAAAAAACATAAAAAAAATGTATACTTACAAAATTTGTTTAATCTTTTGTAGATTCTTAAATGTTTAAGAGTAAATAAAAAAAAAAGAAATATATCCAGTAATTTTTGCGAGATGCGAGCACAATATTAAACAGTCTCGTTACTGATTCAATTACTTATTCTAATATATTCATTATCTATTATACCCATAGTATACACAAAAATGTCATTGAATGAAAAGCGTTATATACTTCACTGATTGTATAAAGAAAGTGTCAAAAATATTTAATTTAAAATTGATTTCATCGATTGCGACATATCCACAAGTCCTTCACGTGTTTCAGATTTATTGCTTGTAATTCAATTTGTGACATATTTGTCTCTTCGCTAAAAATCACATTTATAATATATTTTTTCCATGTAATTAATTAAAGTTCTTTAATATGGGTATGCGAAATATACTGAAATATAATTAAAAGTAGAATCTGATTATTCCCACGTATTGTAAAAATTTAACGGTTGAAATTCAATCGCCGTTGGGGAAGACGAAAACGCCATTTGTAATCAACGAACCTACGCACTGATTAAAGATTCGCGTGGTTACCCATCCGTTTATTTACGCCTGCGGGGAATTTGTATTTTCGACGAATGTACAAATACGAGATTTGCATCTGACACACATGCAGTTTAAAACTGCGTTAATGAGGCAAAACTATTCAAAAACAGATATAACATATATCTGACAATACCGCAAAATGTTATTAACAATTATATTTACACCGTAACTAGCATTTTTAGTGACTTAAGAATTTTATTTAAATAGCTTTGACCGTTCGTGTTATTTTAGATTATACATATCACTCAGAAATAGAACAGGAGCAGTGTTCTTTTCTGTACTCCTGATAACGTATTTGGAAAGATTTATGATAATCGGTACAGTAATTAAGGAGTGAAAATGTAAAAAAAAACAACTCACTTTTACATCTAAAATGTTAAAGTTAGAATAATAAAACCTTCTTTATCCGGATATCTTTATAATCTATCTCAGTTAGACCACAGAATAGTGCAGTTAGTACTGCAGTCTATATTCATTAATATGCGGTGTTCACCGGTGTGCGATGTTCTGCAAACACAGTGTAGTTTGATTTAGTGTTTACTACCACCTTCATACACTGCACGTTTCTATTTTGTACATAATTGGTTTCATTCGACAAATAATATTTGAACTATTACGTCATTGTTTGTACTAGTAATATTTTTATATTGGAGTGGGTTTTTTATATATCTTAGAAAACTTCTTCAGCGAAGAAATTTATATAGAATTAACTAAATTTATTACTTCTTCTCTAATACACAATAATGTATGGCCAATGTACAATCTTCTATGAAGGCTTTCTAATAAAGGTTTACACTTTTCAAGCAGTCTTTTCAAGTCTTCAAGACTGTTCAAATCAAGCCGGTTTTTATATCTAAAGGCTATAACAGGGTGAATCAATAACGTTTACGATGGTGACGTCAGAAAATGACGCCCTCTCCTCCCTCACCCTGCATTCACCACAAAGAAATATGAGTTATAATATGTTTGATGAAAAGATAGACCAGATCGAGTTTCTTGCCGGTTCTTCTCGATGATGTTTTCCGAATCGGTGGTAACTTTGATGTTCATAAGCGCCTTCTCAGGGCCTAAACTGAATAAAGTATTTTCGATTTTGATTTGGACTTTAAATGCAAGTAACTTTTAAATCAGTCGACTTAGTAATAAATCGATATAGTCCTTTTTTGTAAATCGGTAAATTTCTTCTTAAAATATGTAATGCTTTTTACGATACGCTTATACGTTATTGAGTAATAACATTGTAATTATGACTTTTTCTCTGTTATTTAAATGACAAATCGAAAATTGCAAATTACCAGAAGTTTAACACAATTCTATTTTCCTCATTTTGAACAGCATTTTGTCGATCCTATTCAATATTCTTAACAAAAGTTTTTGGTTCGTCAGAAATATTATCACAAATCCATATATTGGTAGTAACATTAAGAACATAGCAAAAATATACAAAAACCAGTGTAAGTTTATTCTTAGCTTAGAAATATTGAAAAAGAAATGCCAGTAAGACTAGTAGTGCCTACAAAATATTATGAAAGAAAGAGTCCTTGTGACATCATAAAAATCCCTAATCCCTGTCTTTAAGGGTAAGGTCGGAGAGGTCACTCGATGTTATATTAGGATTAAGTCCGTTGTCACCAGTTCATTTAGTTTCTAAGTAGATACAGTATGACAGAATTGAAAAGACGCGAACTTATTATGATGTAGGGCCCTCTTCAATTTTTTCCTTACAAATAAATTAATTACTGAGTTAGCCAGAAATTCGTGTACCATATCTATCTATCCTTGTCAATCTTCTTCAACTTCTTTGAAATTCATTTAACTTTATTCCTACTCACATATTTTCCTTCTTTTTACTTTTTCTATAATTATATATTTTTTACTAGCTGTGGCCCGCAGCTCCGCATGCGTTTTTTTTTTATAATTGTAAATTACTTCTTATAAGACCAGCTATCTTTTAGTGAAAAAACCGTGAAAAATGGTTCAAACGTTTTGGAGATAGTACTACAAACGAAGCCGCTGATGACAGCTAGTCTAAAATAAAGTAGCCTATGTCACCCGCTGTAATTTTAACTATTCGTCAGAGAAATTTATGTCAAAATCGGTGCAGCCGTTTCGAAGATTGCCCGGAACAAACAGACAGACAGACATACAAAAATTTTAAAAGTTGTGTTTATGTTATCAGTATCGTGTATACGTTCATATCCAATCAGTAAAATGTCGTTATTTTGATGTTATATACAGACACTTCATTTTTATTATATGTATAGATATCTGGTTTGTCTATTGGTGCATGGTTTTACTTTACTAGTTAAACAAATAATTTTGAATTTCCATATGTATGGTGAATAAAATAAAAACACTTCCAGGTAGTTACACTAGCAGTATATCAGCGTCACTAGTCCAGCCTCATTAGAGGGCACACAGGAACGCATTAATATTAACTTAGACCGGAACGGTGTCAATGGTGTGCAGAACTTCAGTTTGATTTACTGTTTCAGACCGATATCTTAAATTCGTGTAAACTGCCTGCACATGAAAAGATATATCCTAAGATAAGAAGTATGAAATTTACTTAGATTGATTTCTTACTTAAAATGTAAGCACTAAGTGATAAAGTTAAGTAACTATATGTTTAACATACATTTCGACACACTAGACACAGTGATGCTTAACCATCACATTGTATAGGGTTAGGTTAAGATCAATTTATTACTGACGAGGGGAGATAGCTGGTTGTGTACCCAGTTTACCTCCCTATAAGGTCGGAGCCCGGTGGCCATATTCCGCCGGGCTGACCGCTAGGGCAGCATGGTGATAGCCACAGTACGGTCCCATGCCGACCTAACCAAAAGCGGCTGCCGGTACACCGTGGGGTTTTAGTCCGTGCGAGTTGGACATAACCCAATCTCTCCCCCCCGGGAGGGTGGGTATCCATAAGGGATTTCCCCACGTTAATAAAAAAAAAGATTAATTTATTACAAGTATAGAAGAATTCAAAGGAAGACGAAGGAGAATAAATAATCGAATCGGTTATAAAAATTCTGTTTTCCGCAAATTTTAATGAGAAATAGCCAGAGGTACTCTCGGAGATGATTTAATTTTTATAAGAATAATGTATTCGCTTCTTACTAATCGATGGACTATCGAAACACTATAGTTAATTTTTTTGTCAAATAGTTTTCACCGTTAAGTATTTAAGGAGAATATTTTTATATATAAGGTCTGGCGACTTCATACACGTTAATTAAATATAAGAAGTAATAATAAATTATAGCCTATATTACCCAGATAGATTTTTAAGCATCCGACTAAGAATTCTAGAGGTTACTTCCTACAAACATACATACAACATACAAAAAAAAATTTTTTTTTTTTTCGAACTGACCTACACTGTTAGCCTGGTAAGGCCGCTACAGTTCCACCCGACTACAAATAATAATATTGAAATAGAGATTACAGTAACAAATGCCGATTGTATAAGCTTTGGAGTTGTCGTTCGTCTTTATGCCCTTTCTTCTATTACTATTGCTTATACTATTACTGGTGTTCATATTTTAACTAGCTTCTGCTCATGGTTTTGCTAGCGTTAATGTAGATTTTTAATCTATCCTTCTGAAATAGTGCACCTGAAAAACGTGTACTCAACATTTAATAATGATTGGCCGAGTTATTAAAGACTGGTAAAGCATAACAAGCAAACAAACAAACTCACATTTGTATTTATAATATTAATAAAAATAATAAAAATGATAATATGGTATATTTTTTTCATTTTCATTTATTAAATGGAATGAAATCATAATTATTTGCCTAAAACGCATATACATAATCTTGTATTAATAATCTATGGTATTTATAATCTATATTGTAATAGACGTTACTGTCGCTAGATGTCATTGGGAGTTTTTGGCGCGATCTTAATCTGTCATGTAGTGGTTTTTATATTTTATTCATAATTTTATGTTATTAGATTCTATATTTTGTATAATATTGGCGGTGTTTTACGTAATCTAGTTCGGTTCTTATGCACAAGTGAAGTGGATGGGAAATAATATCACGGAGCATGTATTCTGTGATGCCACCAAAACTCCATGAAAAGTTCTAACAAGGGAGCCGCCATCTTGTTAGAACATTAAAATTATCACAAGACACTTATTTGGCAAAATCTTGTTACTTGACGCTGGCTAGTGCACAATCCGTGCTGGAGCCTAAAAATAAAGAAGAAGAACATGCCATTGGGATATAATATGTCAATTAAGGTTATGTCACATGTACACGGGAATTAAAAGAATGTTGTTAAAAGTGGAATAAAATAAGGTATTCTTCTTTACATAATAATATAACAGAAATTAATTGACATGGGATATTTCATGGTAGAAGATGTTCATCCTAATGAAACAGTTCTACATAAATAATATCCAGACTATTACTCTTAATATAGCTTAGTACGAAATACATGTTTCTAATATAATAGAGCCAACTAAAGCGAAGAAACTAATAATACTTATTATACAACTCGCGGTATACCTTCAAGAGGTAAATAAAGACAAGCAGTATATATCTTTAACGATAATTTTTATTTGTATTGTAATGCCTTATTATAAAAATTATTCGACAATGAAGACTCCAAAAGATACCAACTTTATGAATTTAAGTCAATATGAGTACACGCATTTACGTCATACAAAATCTTAGAACCACTTATAATAGTCGCGAACGCTGAACAAAAACCATGGTTCTACAAAATAATCCCAAGGAGAGTTGACGTAAGGCAAGCGGTCGATCGTAAAAATTAAGCCAAATCGTACATCACAACATGACAAACATGTTGTGTGAACTCTACTTAGGTGGGATAAGGGTAAAAAAAAACTTAAACACAAACGGGGCTTAGCAAAGCTACAGTTAACATAAAATCATTAATGGCTTACTATGCAATTTTGTGGTATAAAAAACCAATTCGTTTGTAAAACTACATAGTAGCTTGCGATGTAGGTTTATGTGTTCGTGGAAAGAAGGATCGATGTCTAATAGCTTTCGTGTATTGTACAGTGGGGTGAAGTGTATGTGAACAATTAAGTTATTATTAGTTGTAATGTACTACAATCAAAATGAGAATGTCTATGTAAAAAAATTCAAACTTTATCGAGTTCCTCATTTTCTAACTTCATTGTGGTCGTAAAACAAAAGAATGCTTCGAATAGATTTAGACGGCTAACATAGAAAAACAAGAAGTAGCAATACACAGTTTTTTTTGTTTTTTTTTTGTGCTCAATTTTAGCTTAATACAAAACTGATCTTGTGTAATTTCTAAAAGAGACACTACATACATTGTTTTATACTTTATAGGTTAGCGTTTGACCATAATCTCATCTGATGTTAAAATATGATGTGGTCTAAGATGGTAGTCACGTGAATCCCAGAGGAAGACTGGCTCTCAAGTGCAGCTGCCGGACCACACCAGCAGGTGCTTGGTGACAGCTTTTCAACTTGAATGTGGTAGCTAGCTAGGCGGACTTAGATAAAGCTCTACCACCATGCTATAGTTTCATGTCAAGGTTTTCCTTCATCGGAAGTTTCAACTCAGTCACTAGGATTCGAACCTACGTCCTTCGACGCTGTGTCCGAACACACTACCAACTGAGCCATCATCGCTTAGTAATAGACACATTTGTAATAAAGAAACTCTGATTACACTAAATTAGAATTATCTATATTAATGAAATGTCACACAAAAAGTACTGTACATATTTGCATCATTTTTTTTAGCTTACACTTTAGACACTCGGCCTTAAAAAAACAATACACAATATCCTCATATAAAATTATAACGTTTTAAGAAACCACGTTATTTATATGCATTAGACTTTGAATGATGTTTTTTTGCCGTGCAGAAATGGGGCAAGCGGTGTGTTGCTTATATTTTTTTCTTTGTACATAAAATATATTGTTAAAATAAAAAAAACGACGCAGACGAAATCACGGGTATCAGCTAGTGGTAAATAAAAGAAAAGCATAAATTGTACTCATTTTACAGCATTACTCTTTCAAAGTTACCTCGTAATAAGTCGTACGCATCTAGAAATAAGTTTAATACATAAGTTATTTTCTGCAAATGTTCCAAAATGTTCCACGGTTTACTTATTTTGTGACTTCATGTCTATGGCCATTTCTCTACGGCACACTTCTTAATTCGCATCAAAGAGTAATCATTCACGCGACTAAAAAAATATAACCAAATGTCAAGTGAAGACATGGTACAGTAGATGAAGACGGGTTGATTGATGAAACTTATCCATTGGTGTAAGGAAAGTGTCTGCTATCTGATTGCTGATCAATCACCAACGAATCCATAGTTATTTTTTACTTTTATATCATTTTCTTTTGTTCCCATATCGACTTGCCTTTTTCGTCTTATATTCAAAATATACATGGTTACAATTAATTTTTGTTTTGAGGAAATAGTACTTATATTAAATAATTGTCTCATGATGTAACCAGTTTTATAGATTGCCTTCATATTTTAACAGCAATGCTCTTTTTGAAGTGAAACTTCTTACGGGAGGGCTTCGAAATTCAGATCGGCATTCTTTTTTGTGACGAAAAATGGCCGAGGTAAACACCGGTTCTTGTCCGATAACCGAAGTTATGTGCGAATGGTGGTCAGTAAGTACTTGGATGGGTAACAGCCTGGGGAACACCGCGTGAAGTCGGCGTTTTATTATAATATATTTTTAATTAAAATATTTCCGTGTAATACAAAAGTTTCACTTCTGTCGTGTCTTTACGACATATTTTGTTTTTTTTTTTTTTTTTTTTCAAAAAACTAGTTACAATAAACAGTTAGGTTCTGTTGATATTTAAATAGTGACTTTGTAATCTACTAGATGTGAAAGTAACATGTACAATATACGAGATCTTAGAAACTAGTTATACAAATCAAATTATAAATGTAAATATAAGAGCCATTATAAATATAAGAACAATTTCTTTTTAATTTATATTTCTTGATTCTAAAGAACAATTCAAAACATTATGTTTAGTAAAGGGACGAGTGTTGAAGAAGAAAATTATCCGATTCTGTAAACCACTGTTGTTACAAGGAACTGAGATATATATATATATATATATCCCAATAAAAATAAACTATCAGAATTACCATTAAAAATCTCAAATAGGAACTACAAATCCTATATGGTTCTTCGGCATTACAACGTTTTTAAATTATAACAAGCTACACGTGATTGATATAACTGTAGCGCGAGTGGCAATTGTTACTTACGAACGTGAGGTTGTACGAGAAACGTTTTTGTAGTTGTTTCATCCTGGATGAGTGTACCTGTTAGGTTGGATTCCTGGACAGGACTACAATATTTTAAGATACCTCGTACCCAGGTATTATATATTAACAGGGATATCTTGGATACTTTAAATATCTTCGTTTGTCTTGTAATGAATACGGATATTTTTGAGGTCGATTTTATTATATTAGGAATGATAAAAATGGTCCTTGTTTATGCATGACTACTTATCAATTCAGTTCACTTATTTCGGCTGAATGAACATGTTCCAGGCCGGAGAATTGTAATGAGATGTGCTAATAGTTTATAAGTATAAACGCAAAATTACTATTTATATATTCTTCTTCTGTGATAGGAGAATGTTTACTCCGTTTTGAGAACTAAAATAGATTAAGTTAGATGTTTGTTGTTTCTTCGAGTTAGTTTTCAAAACGAAGAAACCAAGTTTGGTACGAGACCTTTTACAAGCAGTTATATTATTGTTAGAGTATTATCATAACGCTATAATGTAGGAGCTAGACAGTAATGATAAGATTTAACATTGGTAGCTTAAAATAGCTGAATCGGTATCATCATCATCTTCTTACCCTTATCTCACCTTAGTAGAGTAAGCACAACATGTTTGTGATGTATGATTTGGCTTAATTTCTACGATCGTCAGCCTGCCTGACATCAACCCTTCTTAAGATTACTTTGTAATACCACTAGGATGTGGAAAAAATATATGACTGTTGACTTCTTTTCATTTACGACAATGATGTCAGCCGAAGAGATGTTCCTTCCTTCCTTCTTTTCCTTGATCCTTGATTTTGTAGGTGGTAGAGCTACGCTGAAGCTATTACTCGTTTCAGCATGAAATGGTCGGCTCGCCCGGGGTAGTACCACCCTCTCACGGAAAACCGACGTGAAGTAACAGTGGTTGCACTGTTGTGTTTCGTTTGGTCAGTGATAACACCGGAGGCCCACATATTTAAAAGGCCGGCAACGCACTTGCAACTCCCCTGGTGTTGCTAGTGTCTATG
Organism: Antheraea assamensis; assembly: GCA_035772565.1. NCBI lineage: Eukaryota > Metazoa > Arthropoda > Insecta > Lepidoptera > Saturniidae > Antheraea > Antheraea assamensis. The sequence goes on along the minus strand of JAQQSE010000022.1, from coordinate 533,127 downwards.
GACGGCGGTGATCACTTACCATCAGGTAACCCACCTGTTCGTTTGCCCCCTATAATATAAAAAAAAAGATGATTATGTTAGTTGGACTCCTCCACTCAGAAAGTTTTACCCAGCAGTTGTGTACATGCAGGCTGATATTGTGTAACATATTATAACATTAATTAAACTAAATATATTCAAAAATTGAAGGAACAATTTCATAAAAATGACCATAAACCTAAATAGACAAATGAAATAGCTGAATCGGTAATGGAAAATAATTGGTAATGAAAATATTACAATTAAAAAAAAATGCAAAACTATCAATAATTCGTATAGATAGGATACGTACTTTGAATAACACGAGAAATACAATTTCATAAGAACGAAATTACGGGCACCGGTCAACCTTTATCTATGACGCAAAATATCTACAGAAACCACTTCTTCTTCTTCTTTATTTTTTGCCTCCGTCACGGTTTGTGCACTAGCCAGCGTCAAGTAATAAGATTTTGTCAAGTAAGTGTCTTGTGATAATTATAATGTTCTAACATGGTGGTTTCCTTGTTAGAACTTTCCATGTAGTTTTGGCGGCATCTCAGAATGCATGCTCCGTCATTTCCCATCCGCTTCACTTGTGCATAATAACCGAACTATATTACGTAAAACACCACCAATATTACAAAATATAGAGTCTAATAACACAAGATTATGAATAAAATATAAAAACCACTACATGACAGACTAAGATCCAAAAACTCCAGAAACCACTTAACGCCTTACAAAATGGGTAAATAAAATGCCCGGTACGCGAAAGTGCTGATATAAGTGTCTCTTAGTCTTGATAGTAAAAACTCGTCGTTTATAAATCGCAGCGGTCGTAGTAAAGTCTAGGTTTCTTTTCTTCCACCGAACAGATTTCCCAGTAGCATCGTTTATCGTTACTTTAAGGAGCCGTTCTTACACCAGTTTCCTCCTACAGTGTTGGCTAAATCTTATGTATCGCGTTTTTGAGGTTCTCTCTGCGGTATTACTATTTATTATGTTCTTGGACGTGTCTTTAGTTAGTAAATAGATATAACATTAGATACCTCTCCTAACCGATTATTATCAAAATTACATTTTATTTTTAAAGATAATGGACGGTTTTCTGGTGGGATCTTAGTCTGTCATGTAGTGGTTTTTATATTTTATGCATAATCTTGTGTTATCAGACTCTATATTTTGTAATATTGGTGGTGTTTTACGTAATATAGTTCGGTTATTATGCACAAGTGAAGTGGATGGGAAATAATACCACGGAGCTTGCATTCTGAGATGCCACCAAAACTCCATGGAAAGTTCTAACAAGGAAACCACCATCTTGTTAGAACATTATAATTATCACAAGACACTTACTTGGCAAAATCTTGTTACTTGACGCTGGCTAGTGCACAAACCGTGACAGAGCCAAGAAATAAAGAAGAAGATAATGGACACTGGCCCTTTAAGCCCTTTTGGGAAATATATTATTAACTTGCTATGTTAATGCTATCACGATATCTCAATCCACTTCTCCCACTGTTACCCACCGTATTCCCTCACGTATTCTAATCATCTGCATTGAAGATTACACCTGGTGTAAATTACATATCTACGTATATGTATTTATATAAATGGAGTCTTTGTTTATTCGAGATCCACAAACCGATTGTCATGAAAATCGTCACACCCAAAATGTTAGGGAGTCGGTTTTTATGCTATTATTCATTTTACTATAACTTACCACTAGGTGGCACTAATATATATTTTACTAATTGGTATCAAGTTCTATAATTTAATTTAAAGTAAAAGTACCGGGTAAATAAATATGAATATTGTCATTACTAAATTCTAGTTTATTATCTTCTTCTTATATATAAAACAAAGTCGCCCGCCGCGTCTGTCTGTCTGTCTGGATGTTCGCGATAAACTCAAAAACTACTAAACGGATTGTAATGCGGTGTTCACCAATAGATAGAGTAATTCACGGGGAAGGTTCTGGTATATAATTTGTCAAGGTTTTGAGTAAATTGGTTGAAATCTATATAAATATAAGCGAAATACGACTGACTGACAATTATATATTCTCCTACAGACACCGACAATCCCTGACATTAGGCGACCGTTGTTATAGTAACCAATAATATTATTCCCGTGGCAATAAGTATATTTTTAGGGGTGTGCAATTAATGCTACGATCGTACCGAATCGAATAATGATGTTAAATTCGAAGTTTGAGTAGAAAATTCGAACTATTCCTATATTTTTAAAGTAAGGTAGATTTATTGCACTAATAGTTATAGGAAAAATTACAACATTTTACACTAATTTAATAATTCAAATTAAAAAAATGATAATGTCGTAAAAACTATTATTTAAACATCAAGATTGCCTTTGAAAAAGAACTTTAATTTACTATGTAATTCAATTCTACAATAATAAATTTCTATTAGTGAAAATATTTATTAAAAATATACTTTCTCCCTTAAATCTAAGTAATTTTATAGCATTTCAATTTTAACAAAATATTAATAAAAATAGCCGAAATATTTCATTTTAAAGAAATTAAAAATATATTATAATTTTATATTTTAACAGGTTTCTAGAACTTTTTGCTCTTATTTTATATTACATACATAAAAATAATGATTTAAAGTTTAGCACCCAAAATTCATTAACAACCAATAAGGTACCAACATATAGCTTTTACTATATTGGTATATTTTGAGTGGTCAATTATAAATTAAAAAATCGATTATAGTTTATAAAGAACATAGTCAGTTCCGTTGAAAAAAAAGGATTTTGATATAAAAATAAATGACATTTAATTTCTTGAATTTCTGATTTTCGCTTTTTCCGCGAGTTTTTGGCTAGAAATAGAGGTACAGTAATTTTGAATGCACTGCATGGCTGGTGTCGACTATAATGGCGTTGCTGGTTAGTTCGTAACATTCTATAGTTAATGCTTATTTAACGCATAAATGAAATTATTTGAATAATCCGAAGAGTTGGAATTATACGGATTTCATATCGTATAATTCGGTTCGATTTGATATCGATTAATTCGTTAAATCGCATATTCGCACACCCCTATTTATTTTGTGTTCATTGAATTAGTAAGTTTTCATTTAAAAATGACATTTTAAGTCAGTATTATTTCGAATTTTTGATTTGCAACCTATAGATATAATAAAAATAAAAGTGTCTATACATAATAACAAATTACCTCTACTTTGTACTGACTGGATAATATGAAAGTGTAAAAGCTACTTATTGTCAGTCTATATGTCTGTTTATTCCGGTTAATCTCCGAAATGGCTGGATCCACTTTGACGGAAATTTTACTGGCAGAGAGCTTAAATTGCAGGCTATATTTTAGACTAGCTGTTATTCGCAACTTTGCCTACAGTGGAATATCCGAAACGGCAAAACCAATTTTTAAAGGACAATCGCTGGCAGATAGCTGTCCTCATAAGGAGTGATTTAGGTTGGCTTATTTTAGACTAACTGTTACCAGCGATTTTTTCCTGAAATATCCGAATAGATTGAACCAATTTTCACGTGATTTTTACAGACATATAGCTGATCTTATTAGTTAGCTGTTACCCGTGGCATTGTCCAAAGAGGAATACCTGAAAGGGCAATACCGATTATTTCGGGACTTTCACTGGCAGATAGCTGACCCCACAAGAAGTAATTTAGCCCATTTTATTTTAAAGTAGCTGTTACCTACGCCTTCGTCCGCAGTGATATATTCAAAGCGCTTTAATCGATCTTAAAGGGACTTTTACTGGCATATATAACTGACTTTATAAGAACTGACTTAGGTTAATTTATTTTAAACTAGCTGTTATCTGTAGCTGTGACCACAAAGTAATCCCCAAAAAAGATAGAACGATGCTTATGTGACTTTTACAGGCACGTAGTTGATCTTATAAAGAGTAACTTATGCTATTTTATTTTAGACTAACTGTTACTTGCGACTTTTTCCTGTCCAATGTGCAATCTCCAAAACAATTCAACCAATTTTAACGATATTTTCACTGACACACAACTAAAGTAATGAGCACTAACTAGAGCTATTTTATTTTCAACTAGCTGTTACTCGCGATTTCATCCGTGTGGAATATCTGAAACGATTTGACCGATTTTCACATGACTTTCACGAGCACATAATTGAAGTTATAAGAACTAACTTAGGTTATTTTATTTTAAGCTAGCTGACACCCACGACTTCTCCCACGTGAAATTTAGCAAAAGTATGTTATTCACTGTAAACATGTGCGTGAGGCATGCACTGTACTGGACTCCAAGAATTAATATATTTGTATGTAATTTGCTTAATGGTGGTCATTTTGTTTTATTTACCGCGTTCGCGTCTACCTAACTCAGTAACCATAGCTTCGGGAAGTTGGACCCCCATCTTTCGCGCAACGATTTGAAAATTCGTAGAGGGTTTCACCATAGACTTTCTATTTTTGCCCACCTTTACATTTTTTTGCCCAGCTATATAAAAAAGATACGAAGATTTAAATTGCGTAGGACAGCATTCAAATAACTTTCAAAAAATTTTTAAATATCAAGGTGGATACTTGAAGTATGTCGTTTACCCACGTTGCCCATCTTCTACTTTTCTGACAATTCAATGTGTAGGGGGCGGCAAGTGGGGGGGGGGGGGTGGGGTCAAAGAAAACTTGATGGTTCAGGAATGTTCGAACAATGCATTTGAATGTATATCTTTTGGCTACGTTTGCCCACCTTTTACTTTTTGGAAAAGTGAAATTCTAAGGGGTAAAAATTGGGGGAAAAGAAAAAGTGAATGGTCGAGAATTTTGTAATGATACATTTGAATCTAATTTATTTGGCAACATTTGCCTATCTTTTACTTTTACTCTTTATATCTTTTACCCATTTTCTACTACTTTTAAAAATCAATTTCTAAGGGATAAAAATTGGGGGAAAAGTAAAATTGAGGGAGAATTCATAATTGTTCTTCGATCGACCACCTTTAGTAACAGAATTATTTTAATTAGAATATGACGGTCTACACTCTCGCAATAATCAATTATACTGTGCCTATCTCACGATTGATTTTAGAAAATGAAGACTTAATAAGGTTAATTCCCATACATAAGGACATCTTTTCAATTACCCAAATGTTTTCTTTGATTGCCCCTCTTACTTACAGAGATATTATAAGAAGAATATGACGTTCTACACTCTAGCAATAATAAATTATACTGTGCCTACCTCAAGATTAATTTTGGAAAACTGGGACTTAATAAGGGCTATTCCCATACAGAAGGACATTATAAGTAACTAAGGGTGGGCAATAAAAAAAAATATAGGCACTATTTTAATTTGTAATTATAAAAAACTGCTTACAGATAGATATAGAATCTTGAAATCTGGAAGTATATTAATGCAAAATACTAAGACTTCAATTATTTCTGTATTTTTAATTACAACAATAATCATTAACTCTTTGTTTATAAGTCAACATTATAATTAATAGGTATTTGAATATAGATGATGTTTTTTCAATATTAGACCAGACACGTATCACCTTAACAGTTCCATTATAGGATTTCTTGCCGAATAGAGGAGCAATTACTTTTTGTATGATCGCAAAAACTTATGTTAATATTATATATATAACATCTTTAAGATAAATTGTATAACTTTAAATTTTAATTACTTTCTTACTCAGTGTAAGTGAGCACTGAGGGGATTCTATAGTAAGTTAGTATTTACAAAATGTACGTGATATGTTCAAGTAGATAGCGTGCGTGTCGTACCTACAAATATTTTTCAAAGAGCATTTCTGTAATTCTACGTCTTCTCACTATTTTATATTGCTTTAATACAATTTAAAAAACGCGTGCGAAGCTGCGGGTATCAGCTAGTTTCATTATAAAAATATTATTACCAAGCTTTATTCCCGGAACTATAATATAATGGGAAAACAATAATAATAAAGGCATTATAATCAATAATACATGGATTATATATACATATATAAATAAATAAATCAAATTACAGACTACCACTAAAATATGTGGAAACATTTCTTTTTTCATCCTGACGTACCCTGTTAGCACTATGGCTTCTACAGATTCACCGGACTACTAAGGGGAGCGCTTATGGCGCTCCCCTGACTTGTTTAGGCGATCTGCGCAAGAGCACACGGTGCGCCTCGGCTTCAACTGTTTCCGAGTTTCCCGATCTGACTAAGCTAATCTAAACTAAGCTATCTATCTCGTACATCCCAGTGTACCTCCCTACAAAGACGGAGCCCGGCGGCCATCTTTCGCCGGGCTGACCGCTGAGGCCGGCATGGAGATAGCTCAGTACGGTCCCATGCCGCCCCAACTTAAAGCGGTGGCCGGTACACCGTGGGGTTTCAGTCCGTGCGAGTCGGACATAACCCATCCTCTCCCCCGAGAGGATGGGTATCCATAAGGTATTTCCCCACGTAAAAAAAAAAAAAAATTATCTCGTACATATATGAATTCGTGAAAACTACATGTATAACCATTTATGTTTCACGTATACATACGTGTATACATAAAAGAAGACGTACACTTGTGTTATATTCATTGCAACACAAAGAGAATAAGAAGACGAGTGTACCTTCGCACACTTTGCGGGCTCTTGAAATAAATAATGTTACTATGTAACACATTCCAAGGGAAGTTTATGATTTAATTTAATAACAAGAAAGTGACGGGCAAGTGCAAAGTTATGCGCAAACTTTTTGCAAATTGCCAACGCTCGCTCACAAACTAATCTCGAACTTTAATTTGATTGTTGTACGTCCGGGGAAACTAGGCAGAGCCGGTACGATAGTGCTAGGGGAATATCTAAAAGCCTAACCGTGTATGCGAAATTCTAGTAGCTAGTAACGATTTTCGAAGCTGAACTTGATGATAAAATTATTTACAGTTTATATTCATTCTTTTATTTTAACCAAACCTACTTTCTACAAGCAATCAAAGCGACGCTTAGAGAAATGTAAGCTATTAAGGATAATAAAACGTATTATTACGTACTCTTTTTGGGGGAGACACAGGTAGAGGTAAAGAAGATAATATGGTCGCGGATAACGTATTAATGGCTTCGAAAACTGAGAAATAAATTAATTTATATTCGTATTACTTCACTACATTATAAATAACATTAAATCAAACTATAGCGTTACTATTTTTCGCAATCTTTCTTAATACAAGCGTTGGGTCCTTTGAGTATGCTTTTTACGGAACTGGTTATGAAACAATTAAAGTTCTTGATATATTTACAACGTTTAATTTGGGATCCCTAGCTATTCCTTTTTAAGTATACTATGTGGAGCAATTTAGCCGAAGTCGCTAACTATGTAGGTCGATCGTAATTAGTGCAAATACTTACTAGTTGTTCTTTACTATTTGAAGAATCTTTACTATGACCGACTTGACTTGGACCAAACAGAAGAAATCTATAATATAAAAATGAATCGCTGAATGTATTGCTAAGCGCAAATCTCGAGAACAGCTGAACCGATTTCGCTAATTCTTTTTCTAGAATGTTCCTTGAAGTACGAGGCTGGATCTTACGGAGAGAAAAATTAAAAAAATTACCTGGAAAAGTCTTAAAACGACACTTTTCTATACTCCCATACAAATGATTTGTAATAATACTTAAAAGTCAATTTGAACTTTAATACCATACCATAAGGTTTAAGTGTTAGTGGAAAGGTTCCGGAAAGGCAAAACAATTGAGTGACGTTAGTATCGTAAAAATATGAATGTCAATTTTTATACGATGGTCCCGAATAACAGAATAAGTATTAAAAATCGACTGTTAGGCGTTACGAAGTTCGCCGGGGTCAGCTAGTAATTAATAAATTTCTCATGGCTATTTTTTCAATTAAATATAACTATATTAGCTTACAAAATTAATCAATTCAAAAATACTATTTAACACTCAGAGGTATACGTATAAGAAGAAATACATGTACCTGCCAATGTAATTAACCGATCATTAAATAAAAGTGGAATAATTTACTTAAGTGGTCCTCCGGTAAGCGTAGAAAAAACTCTGTAGCTCAATTATAAAACTGAAGTAAGCCGATACTCCTTTGATTATCCCATAAATAAAATGAACAATAATTATTCTACAGAGTTTAAATCAGGTTATCGCTGTTTTAACTATGTACCATTTTTACCAGTCGTTTATATTATAGCAAACTCTTTGTAGAGATTTATAATTATTAATCGTAGGTTGGTATTTGAGAGTGTGTTTTATTCAAAAACAATCACGCATCATTAAAGAATTACTTAAAAACTTTTCATAGTAAACCTTGCAAAAATCTGTTTGTTATGAATGGTCAATGGTAACATTTTCAAATGCGCTACTTCAGAACATTTCTTTTGAGTATGCTTTTAATGATCGAAGATTTCAGTATATGAAACTGTCCTTACGGAATTACACTGCATAGGGCATTTTCTATAGTATATCTCATTTTAGTTACAAAATCTTCTATGTATGAAAACTAACCCCTTTTTTTTGTAACTCACCTACACTGTTAGCCCACAGGATCTTTACAGCTTCATCGAATACTATAGCGAGCGCATTAGGCACTCACCCGATTGAGCAACGAGCACATGGGTCAGTGGAACCTCGGCTTGAGCTCATCATCATCTTACTCTTATCCCACCTAAGTAGGGTCGGCACAACATGTTTTCCTTTTCCACTCTCCTCTGTCAGATGTCATCTCAGTATTCACACTTTTTATACACATATCGTTTTTCACACAATCCATCCACACCTTTTTCGCTATTCCTCTACTCCTATATCCGTCCACTTTCAAACTCAAAACTTTTCTTGTTTTACATGACTTTCATCTCTTCTCATAATATGCCCGTACCATGCTAACCTACTACTCCTCAACTTCTCTGTCACTGGTGCTATTTTCAAACTTCCTCTGATATACTCAACCTCGGCTTGAGCTGTTGCTGTGTATTGCAACCAACATGCATCGAACTAAACTAACGAAGCTAGTTATCTATTCATACATGTATTTGTACATGAGACATACTTGTACATTTATCATGCATGTCTCATCAACTCCAAACTAACCCCTTTTTTCAATTTAGCTTATTTGTATTATTGAAAGTATTTCAATCAATATAAGGTTACTGAATGTTTTGGATCGAAACGTCTAATAACAAGCAACCTGAAGTTGCACCCGCACAAATGTCGCTCAAGAACTATATTCGAATCGCGCGCACACGTTAAATTGTTACACGGAATTAAATTCTAACAAATTGCAAAGCTTATTTTATTGTATATTATAGGTATACATATATTGTATATTGTAGGTGGTAGAGCTACGCTGAAGCTATTACTGGTTTCAGCATGAATGGTTCGGCTCGCCCGGGGTAGTATCACCCTCACACAGAAAATCGACGTGAAGTAACAGTGCTTGCACTGTTGCGTTTCGTTCGGTCAGTGGGAGCGCCGGAGGCCCACATATTTAAAAGGCTGGCAACGCACTTGCAACTCCCCTGGTGTTGCTAGTGTCTATGGACGGCGGTGATCAGTTACCATCAGGTGACCCACCTGTTCGTTTGCCCGCTATAATATAAAAAAAAAAAAAAAAGTCCACATTAATAAGTAGCGTGCTATTGCAAACACCGCTACACACACTAATCTAAAACAACAGATAAATAACATTTAAATTACTATTAAAAAGTACCATGAATGCTCTTTGAGTACCTTCTTTCGTGATATTAATTAGCAGCAGGTCACTGCAGTCTACAGTTATTAATGACTAGTCTCGAATATCACCGCAGCTGTAACCTAGGCCAGTCAATAATAGGTTACCATTTCTGGCTACAAAGTTGGAATGCCCCGGGCGTTGACATATGAAACTGTTCTGTATACTTCGGGCTTTAATTAACCAACAAGAGGAGTGCTTTTTTACGGCAGTAATAATAGGTTTGATAACAGTTATTATGTACGAGGTTAAGTATATAAGTCACTAAAGGTTTTTTTATAATATAAATCAGTTACCTTTTAAAACTTGATAAATCTTTTATTAAATTTGCGTAAAGCATAATATATAATGTTATGAGCGATTTCGTGAAAAATTACCACGATTGTATTTACACAGTAACATCAGATAATATTGTTAGCATTTTTATTGTTATGTTGGCAAAAATGACAAACCCGAATGATATACAGCAATAATATATAACCGCCGCTAAATTCAAAACTTGATAATGTTATCGACAACCGACTTGATGAGCAAAGTATAGTACGTTTATCAACATTCTAGATAAGATAAATGTATAGTTTTTCTACATATAATAGAATAATGCTGTCGAGATGTATATAATGGGTTGGATTTTAACAGGCATGAATATAATTATTATAAACGTCTGTGCATATAATTTCAAACACAATGTGACATAAAAATGTTATAAACATATACTGGAAAATATTATTAAGGTTCAGAGAAATTAAAGGAAATTCTCTCATCGTTCAAAGTTACAATAAGTCATGAAATTCGATGACCTACGAGGTAGCTTAGTGGCACAAAAGATTCTACAGCTAAAATATGCTTAGGTTGTACCTCTCTTGGACTATTTCTTTTTATGCCACTGGAGGCGAATAAACACGCGCGTCACTTGATGGTAAATGATCACCGCCACCCATATATACCTGCGACACGTGGCGTATAATGAAATTATTTCGAAATCATTTTGTAATCCGGCTAGACTTGAAATTCGCAGTGTATCGAATTGCCAATAACCGAATGTTTGCCAACAAGTGTTTATAAATGGAAGTTAACACGTTGCTTATTGTGACCATTAATGCCTATGCGCTTACTAGGGGAACCCTTAAAATCATAGAGGTTAAACATTTTAGGTTAGTTTAAACTATAAACTGGAGTTTTTGGTGGGATCTTAGTCTGTCATGTAGTGGTTTTTATTTTTTATTCATAATCTTGTGTTATTAGACTGTATATTTTGTAATATTGGTGGTATTTTACTTAATATAGTTCAGTTATTATGCACAAGTGAAGTTGATGGGAAATAATACCACGGAGCATGCATTCTGAGATGCCACCAAAACTCCATGGAAAATTCTAACAAGGAAACCACCATCTTGTTAGAACATTATAACATTATAATTATCACAAGACACTTACTTGAAACAAAACATTGACACTGGCAAGTGCTTCTGCGGTGCCAAAACAAGAAGAAGAAGAAGAACTATAAACTAAATCCTCCTTGCTGTATATCGCCTAGCGAGATATGTAGCGTCTGCTGTCATTGTACCACGCGTATTAATAAGTCTTAGAGTCACAGCGTTTAAATATTTGAATTCACAGTTCTTCATAGCGATATATAAAGTCTGTATGAATCTTTTTGTCTGAATACTCGTATAGCCGTAAGTTCGGGCTTGCAAATAGTATAGCCAAGAGTTTAATACAAAACATAGTTACAATAATATTATTTTATATTACAAATTTTCGAAAAACTCACAGCTAAATAAACATTATAAAACAAAGAGTAGGTTACATGAAGGGCATTTACAAGTTTTCACAAATAGAAGTTACAAACATTCAAGAAAGAAATTACGAACAGTTGATAATAAGTATTTCGAAAGAGTAAAAAACTCAACGAAAGAATGTTAATTTATTTGTATAAATAGGGAGACAGTAGTATGAAATAAATCAAAATAAAAAGTAATAAATAATAAATAAATAGTGATCTAAAATTGGCATTTATTTATTCTTAAGTTATCTCAATATTATGCATATAATATAATGCATATTTATAACTAAATTTGTGTCGCATTCATTACTCTTCAGAGCTGTCAAGAAGTTTAGCGAGGAATGAAACATTACGTTAGCTATTTTTTTTAAACACCTACTGAATAAATAAATACTAAACTATACATAAATAAGTCAATAAGAAAGGTAAAATCCACATCAGTAAAATAATTTCAAAATAAAAGTAATAATTAAGAAAACACATTTTGGACTTTACACACACGCTTATTACGAATGAGATAAACAACTAGTACTTTCGACATATCTCTGACCGCTAGGACACCAGTTTCAGCCACTGGTTAACCGAATTTGCAATTCACAGTGGGTCGGTCGTGTTGGCAGATAGCCGAACGTTTGACAACTTGTGTTTGTTATCGGGGGCTCAACGTGTTGTCGGTACTGCTGGGACCGTCTATTAGTGTTCGCTACGACCTCTAGATATTTGAACAACAGCGAAACTCGCTTTACTTGAAAATGTCACAAACAATTTTTTACATTCATATTTTATTTACATTTCAAGATAAAATCAATGTCGGTTTATAAAATACCATCTTAAATTAGTGTGTCTTGGGCCTAATTTAATTTTGTTCTGGTTTCTAGGACACTAGTTGAAATTCAGGCACATCTACTTATTTCAAGTTCTGTTTACTTGTGTCACAATTTATGGAATTATTATAAATTTTTCTTCTGTTTAAATATACTTATTTGATTATTGTTTCTAAATTATTTCTGGGACATGAATATTCGACATCCGTGTATTGTATGGGCTCCCATTGAAAATCGTCGCTGCAGTATTACTGAATGGGGTTGCCAGTTGTCGGACATTTTTTGTTCTTCTGTATATCAATAATTAAAGTATACTATTTTAGTTCCAACAATAAAACTATTTCTTTCCTTATATTTTAGGCTTTAACACGTTTTTTTTAAGTGTATGTATTTAGGTTTATATGGTTATTTCTTTGACATGCTTATTATACCTGACGGATTGATAGATTGGAATATATAATAAGGTAATCGTTACATGATGTGTAAATTACACGTATGTGAATAAAAAAGCAAAGGAGAGATGAAAATAAAAAGTGTTAGTGTACTTATGTACACGCTTTAGAAGTTATACGTCTTTGGCGTAACAAGATAAAAATCTTTTCACAAATTTTACCTTTCGCCTTATTCTACATTTGTACAAAAAACGAGACTAACAATAGAAAAAAGGTATTTAATACATATATACTTTTTTTGAATAACATGTTGACTATAGCTAACTTCAGAGTGTCGGTTTTTCGTGATGGTCTTCGCGCGTATCGTAAAAATTTGCTCTCATCATTTTTCCCTAACGCACCAAAAGAAGTATAACTTCAAAGTTTTACTTACTAATATCTAAAAGAACACATTTTTTTTGCGATAGGGTTTTTGTTTTCCTTTATTGATAATTCTATTTGTTTTGCAACCCCAGACAACAATAGATTCGCACTGAATTGAATTTCAACTTTCATCGTCGTAACTTTTCAACTTATGTAATTTCATGAGTTTAAATAGAATTTGTACTTTAAACAAGTTACAAACTAAAGCTTTAATATTATTAATTTTAAAATTGTAAACGTATATTTACGAACTATCTACATTTACACATTAAAAGTAAATATGAATACAAAATGTTGATTCTAATGGAAACTTACTTGTGTTTACTTCGACTTCACCCTTTGTTCACATTCAACTGATACCGACATGTCAGATGATTTATTATATTATGTTGGTAAACTGAAAGCCAGTCAATAGCGCTTCGAAAAGAAATCGTTCGTAGTATGCCTGAAAGAAAACACTTTTACACAAAAAACAAATATCCAATTACCAGCAAAACTGTAGGACAATTAACCGTAAAACATTTTAAAATTAGAACAGTTGGGAAACCAGTTGAGAATAAAGGTTTCCAAAAAATAAATTAATAAATAATGTATAAATAATTAATTTTCTTAATGGCTACATATAAAGTGGCCTAAACTGAACCCAAGCCTCTAAAATTATAGATGACCAGGTCATTTTTATTAATAAAATGTATTTTTTTTAACTATTAGAAAAACTTCATGCGAAATTATTATTCACACACTATAAACACCTTTTCACAGTAAAACCGGTTTGACATTATATTTTAACTTATTGTACGTCACATCGGTAATGTGCTTTGGAACCTAACACTATCACCTAAAATAATATACGTCTTAATCCCGACATAGGGTGACTATTTGTATTTCTAGTATCACAATTATGCTTATCATTTATAAAATTTAGCTTATCTAATTTTTAGGTAGTAGTTTTTAATAGTTACATTAAACTATCGAGACTGTTTTGGAAGGACAAAATGAAGTGCGTTTCCTTTTGCATTCTCGTAAATCCGTTTTTAAAAGTACTCGTATATCTTCACACACTTCGTTCGATTTACATTAGAAAACCTAAATCATAAATAACATTTCAAACGCGAATATACATTTGTTTGTTTATTATGCTTTCATTCCTTAACTACTCGACTGATTAACTTAGCAATTTGTATACACACGGTCAGGGATACACCCTTCATCCAAAAAAACTACTGTTCCGGATAAGTATATAGAATTTACATTAAGGCGCGCAAAAGCTGGTATATTATAACCGACTCTTCCCGAATATAACGTGGCTATGCGAAAATAAATTGTTGCCAAAATCAGACATGTCCACATTACGGCTTGATATGTGAAGACATTATCTTTATTTGATATCACCTGAGGACGTGAGTGGGAAACGAAATCTTCGCATTCAATTCTGTAACTTACCTGTCATCTGTCCCATTGAGTTGGGTTCGGGTTTCCCGAAGAAAAACTTTGTAAGTTACAGAACGACCGATACGGGCACGATCAACTGAAACCGGGGGAATTTTATTTTTAGTGTAAGCGCTGTATTGATTTTGTATTTGTACGCGAATAGCATATACTCAAACCAAAGAATCATCTTTTTATATACCTTTCTCTAAGCTTCCGAGTGTTTCATTTACATAAAATACATTTTCAAGTGATAACGGTTTCAGGTAGCGTGCTTATACATCGTGTAGGATGACACAGTTTTGAAACTTACAATAGAGCTTCAGGCGCAATTGAGGGTAGACATCGTAATGTATGTATTTCGCTATTTTCTGAGAACCGGTATCAGTTCTAGGTATTATAAAATTTAATTTTTGTGACCAATAAATAACAAACAGGTGAGTTTTATGTTAGGTAAAGTTTGTTATTAGGAATTTTTATTAAATCAAATATATTGAGTTATCGCTCAGTGATATCGTATTTTAACACCACGTCTATAATAGAGGTTCATTTGTTTTCTGTAAATAACAGGAGCTTTAGGTAAATAAAACCATGACGTGATAATAGGGATTTTGCTAATATCCGTTGTCTAGCTCCACCGTTAAGTTAACTCTGTCACTAAATAGCTATACGTGTATTCCAGCAGCTGCACTTGTTTGTCAGTCCTCTTATAAATTTAATGTGACACTACTTAAAATCACGACATCGCTTTTGATTATCAGATGAGACTGTGAAATCAGGTAATGAAATAACGACACTATTAGGTCATATATCATCTTTGCATCATCCAAACAAGGCTCTGCCTCAACGCTATGATTGATATTTTGATAGTCTAAGTGACTATAGTTGCTGAGAGTAGAATAAATACAAAAAAAAAACAGTTATTCCTAAAAAAACTTTTTGTAGGTAAACAGAAATTGGAAAATAATTAAAATGTGTGTCGTTAATAATGGTAATAAATACAAAGAACATTTCACAAATAGCATTCAACGAAAATTACACACCACGGAATGTATTGAAAATTTAAATTCGGTACCGAGTTGAATACATTAAAATGCATAGGCATAATTTTGTATTCAAGCCGACTATGAATTATTGATAGTAATGAGAATTAAACTTTCGGGCTAGTTGTTAACGTAATGGTTTTCCCGTTATTAAAGTATTCACGTGGAGTTTACTATGTATATGAAAAAATACATAAACAACAGTAGGTAAAAATGTAATTACAAATAATAAAACTCTATTAAAAAATAGTCTCAGCAAGTACTATGATATTAGTAGGTATAAATAGAAAACCACTAATAACAGTAATCAAGTATTAACTTTTACTATAACGTATATTTTTTTAAATATTTGAGGAGTTTGCACATAGAGTTATTTAAATCCAAACTAATCATAGCTTATATTGTGGTAATTAAGCAACCGAATTACATACATACATATGCATAGAGATTAGGGTGTCCGTTATCTTTCTAGTTGGCTTTTTTGACTTGGGTATCGTTCAAAGCTTGAGTTTATAGCCTAAAAACGTTTAAGAGAGCAAAAATTGTATATTTTGATAAGGTATTACATAAAGATTCAGATTTAAATAATAAAATATACAAATTAAATGTTGACGACCATATCAATTATTCTCCACCCCAAGGGTTCCTTGTAAATGGAGAAATTAATAATATTTAATCATTTATTCAATAAAACAAGCGAGATAAAAAATATTTTCTAAAAAGTTAGAAAATCCCATATTAAATTAATGGGAAAAGTATCGTTATTAGACACACTTAAACGGCATCAGATTCTTTTTCCTTAAAACTATTTAGGCTATACGCTAACGATTTAAATGATACCCAAGTCAAAAAGCCACCTTGGTAAATAACGGACATCCTAATATAGATATTTGAAAATCATATTATAGAAATTTGAGATATTTGAAAGTTGAAAATCTGTCGCTAAGCACTTGTTGGTGTGATCCAGCAGCTGCACTTGAGAGCCAGTCTCCCTCTAGGTTGAGTGTGACTACCATCTTAGACCACATCATAATTTAACATCAAATGAGATTGTGGTCAAACGCTAACCTATAAATTATATAAAAGAAAATAATACCAACACACAGAACTGACAACTATGTTTATCACAAACAAGTCAATCATTTGTGGAAACAACCCCGCAACCTTTTAATTCTCTTGTTAGAGTAATTATCACTGCGCTGCATACCCTGAAATGCATTTCATTTCCAAAATTGCCCATGACCTAACTTAAAATTTGTTCTTTGTGACATACCTACATGATCTTACGAGCTAATGCTGTGTATTCTATCCACATAATCTTTATAGCCTGTGATCTCGCGTCTCAATGAGTTACCGAAGTTTAAAAGCATATGATATATTATTACTTTAAAAGTTTATAAAAAATTTCAGCGCCATTATTTTGCCAGCGAACAATTTAATAAAAGAACCTTGTCTCTTTAAAATAGTGCCTTATGAAATATCTTTATGACCATAATTCTGCTATATTATAACACAAAAGCTAGTTCATAGCATTAAATTTCCCAATAAATTGACAATGAAGATATTCTTTCTTCTTCTAAAACACTTCGTTTTCGGACGACTCGTAGGTTATTTTCATGGTAACTCTCATATTAGGTCCATTTTCTAGAAGTTAAATGCGATCCTTTACATTAACTAACTAACATTACTTATGTCTTTTGTAATGTCTCCGTCACAATAGAAACACAAAAATCACATCCAGAAGAAAAACAGATTCTGCTAATCAATATAACATTGCCCAAAGCCCTTCGTTATCCACGAACAAGTGTCAGAATGTCAGATGTCAGAATATATGAATTTGCGTCCGACCATTGTCATTTAATCGGAGATATCAGTGCAGTATTAAGTATTTGCTTCTTTCCTCTAATTAAACGTAACCTGAAAGCCTTACCCACACTCTAGAAGAATAATATTATTACAATATATGATTTCTTTAACCCAACGTAATTGTACATCTTTTAATTATGTTATTTAAAAAATTAATGGAATTAAGGATTGAAAGTTCTTGTCTTATTGTTCTTGTGTTCTTGTCCATTGGAAGGATAAAGTTGACAGCACGTCAGCACGTATTTGGCATAGAATATATTCTAACTTAGTTAAAGGTAGCAAAATATTATAACTCCTTTACATCAGGTGGATCGCATACCTGGATACCTACCCATATCTGGTATATCTCATAATATAAAAAGAAACATCTCAGATTTCTCACTCGAAGTCTCTGTTGGAATAATTATGTTCAATTATTGATCATCTTGCTTTATCAGTCCGTTTTCGATTTGGTTATCTGGGGTCAGATATTGATTGCAGTTGATAAAACCTGTTTTGTTTTAGATGTGCTCGAGGAGATTATCTGAAGGTGTACTGGGAAGTCCAAGGGCCCGGGCCGCCTGGAACGGTCAGTGAACGCTCCGCCTGGGCAAGAGAACTATGTGGCAACAGAGCTGATGCACCTCCAGCGTTATATTCTCCAGGGCCTGCGTTAGTCTTAGAATTCCACACTGGGCCACAGCAAAACAATGCCACCGGCTTCGTGGGTACATTCAGCTTTATTGATAAACGTGAGTACTTTAATATCATAGTAGGTGTTTAGATATATTACATGTTTTTATTAAATTGTAAGACAATGATTCATTCTTACCCTTATCCCACCTAAGTGGGCTCGACACAACATGTTTTCCTGTTCCACTTCCCCTGTCACATGTCATCTTAGTGTTCACACCTTTTATACATTTATCATTTATCAAACAATCCATCCACATCTTTTTCGGTGTATAGATCCGGTATATATTTTCGGTATATCCATCCAATTTCAAACTCAAAACTTTTCTTGTTACATCACTTTCCTCTCTTCTCATAATATGCGCATACCATGGTAACCTATTACTCCTCAACTTCTCTGTCAGTGGTGCTATTTTCAATATTCCTCAACTTTAATTTCAAGACAACGATTATAATTTACAATTTTTTTTTTTTTACTTTGTAGGTTTTAATCTTAGAATACAATCTCGCGTGATGTTAATTGTCGACGTGGTCTAAGATAATAAACATACTACAGTTAAAGGATCAGCAACTGCAGCTGCTGAAATACACGTGCCTATATGTGCTTGGCGACTGATTTTATATTAAAGGGTGGAAGCTTCCTTAAAGTTCTTCGATAAGCCCATAGAGGTTGATCATACCATCATACTATGATTTTCCTTCACCGAAGTGTATAGCTCATTATAGGGAGTTGAATATACGTCATTCAACGTAACATTTGTATACCTGTTCCTAAGAGGTAATGTAATGTCGTTACTATATTAAGAAATCCATAAGTTGCATACTATTTAAATAAAACGAATGTACGTTATTGATTTTACCTAAATAAATTATAGTTCTACTAACAGTGTCTTTCTTACATAACTCGTTTGTAATTTTTTACAACGCAAGATTCTGACAAATTCCTTTTGAGACACCACGGTTGAACCAAGAGGATCGACGCTGACTCTGACCGCGACTTGACTGCGTGGCATGGTACCTCGTTGATATGGGCATTCACATTTCGGTTCTTTTCCGCAACGCTCTGTTCTCGTTGAGTAACTCCTAATATCCCGTAAGGCTT
This sequence comes from Antheraea assamensis, assembly GCA_035772565.1. Classification (NCBI taxonomy): domain Eukaryota; kingdom Metazoa; phylum Arthropoda; class Insecta; order Lepidoptera; family Saturniidae; genus Antheraea; species Antheraea assamensis. Next base: position 513,834 of record JAQQSE010000022.1, on the reverse strand, counting down.
CATAAAGCCCACCCGCAATATTATTTCATTGACATCCAGTACTTTCTAACCTATATTTGTTTTAACAATTGTTCCGTTCGAATGGATTGCAATATATTGTTAAATACGCTATAACTTTTCCAAGTAAATAAGTTAAGAAATATAAAAATATTTTGTAAATATGATTAGTCATTTCAATGACACACGTACTAAAACAAACAGAGAATGATAAAATCTCTTGAGTTTCATAATATTAAAGCATTGATAATATTTAGAGAAATATATAACCAAAAGAAACTAATACATTTTGATAGACGGATTTCAAATAACTTACATTGGATAAAAATGTCACCTACCACAGTATATCAAGCATAGCGTGAAGTAAATTTCACTTCGCTACCGTCTGACGTCTGACTGACGTTCAGAGTAACAAACTGCCTCCCAAATTGGATCGAAGGCATCCGCTTATATAATCACCATACACGAATTTTGTCGGTCAAAGTAGGTTTGATTTTACTCTTTATACTTCAGTAGAACGGACTTAGTGGATTAAATACCTACATATGCCCGGTTTCTGAAGCCGTCAGTTAAACTATCAATAGCTATTGATTCAATAACGTTATCCATAAGACAAGCGGCTAACTGTCAATGCGTTTCTGAATACAGAATGAGACGTAGACTGACATTTCTCGTGTCATTGTGTGTTCAGAAACCCAATTTGACAAGTTATCGAACCGATAGCGCTATTAAACAGATAAACTACAGTTAAAATGCTTCAGAAACCGGGCATTAGCCAGAGTATTTGGAACAAATCTAGAACCGACTTCTAATATCGCTTTTAGATACAGTACTAATTAGATATAAGAGTCATAATCACAGATAATTCTCTACAAACACCGTTTGTAGGTAACAATCGGCTCTATTCTATTAGAGTTAATGAGGTTAAGAATGGACGGCTTAAATGGCAAAGAACTTCAATAAATAAGAATGTTATTTGTGTAAATAATTGTTGTTATTCGAGAAACATGTCGTCTATATAGACTTGATATCAATCAAATTCTTCTAATCTAACTAACGCATCAAATTAAGCATAAAATTGTTTAACGGAGTCTATAGTCTAAATATACACTTTAGCTTAGTAAATAAGCACTTCTCGTAAACGTGTCCGAATGGTTGTATTTTTGTTGATGCCCCCTCAATTTTAATCACCATGTATGCTTTAATATCTGTTTATCTGTTGTGTTTCCTCAATCAAACAGCCGCATACATATATTATTATGACATTTAATCAATTTATAAAAAAATATTTCATAGAATCATATTGCATCATTCAATTTAGTTTGTCAATAAAAATAAGATATATTTGTTTAGAGTGACTACTCTGGGTAAATTTGACAGTAGGACAACATTATTTTAAAAGCCCTTCACTAATGGCCATGGGAAGATAACAATGTGCGAGAATACAGCAAGAACTAAAAACATGAAACAGATTTGGGCGAGGCATAGAATTACGAAACCGCTTACAACAGAACATCTGCAGCTTTGTTACTCTGTGGGGTGAGGTCTCGGTTTCCTAAAATATTGACAAAATATCGCGCTAGTCTGTCAAAGTTACACGGACGGATTGTATGTTATTTAACATTTATTATAAAAAATTGTTATAGGTAACATTTCTAAATATTCAAATGTAATCCACCAATGAATTTGTAATTTGTGTAGTTTGTTTTTATAAAAACTCAACAAGACGTGTCATTGTATGTATGGTCATGAATTATCATATGGTATTTAGCACTCACTACGTTCGAATTAATTAATTGCATAAAATGTAGTCTCAAACACGCTGGTACGAAGTTATTATCGCTACAATTGACTCGGTATGTTGTAGAAAAGGATCAAAGCAAAAGAGATTGAAGTTCTGCAGTTAAATGAAATGGGTTGACAATGAATGAATAAGCTATTAACTCCAAATCTACCACGATATAATAAATATTGTTATCGTTATGATTCTGTATTCATTTTGTTTACGTGATGGCAATATTAAAAAAAATATTAGATGTCCTAGCTGTACAAATTTAGTCCTGTAAATAATTCTTACTGAGCATCTTGGTATAAACCCAACTGTCTTAATTAAACAGAACTCACAAACGGAATCTTTGAACAGTTTAAAACTATTAGAGAGATAATACTGAGTGCCTTGAAGCTTGCACGGCATCGCGATAGATTAAGTTTCAAGATATTATTATGATTGTTATTAATGGTATTTTCTTCAAATAATTACAACAAAACGAAGCGTTCTGTTTGATTATCATTTGTTTTAAAAATTATCAAACATTTTTTACTCGCCTGCTCTCTGCTTCGCTTCGCCTCCATGTACAGTATGTTACAGAAAAATACCAATTTAATATCTAATTAGCAGGTTATAAAAAACACAAATTGCAATTCAAAAATAACACAATTTTAAATATGTATGTTCATATAATATGTAGTGTTATGCTAGACGATACGATAGTTTTTTCCTACTAGATGACAACCACTACACACTAAGGTCTGTTATAGAGTGCAGGCATCCACGCAAGCAGAGATGTTAGCGGCGTACATTTGAATAACACGCACCCGCGCAAGCACACGCCACACACCTACACTTTGAAACAGGCCTAAGTCTAATATCAAAATCAAAATCAAAATATACTTTATTCAATTTAGGCCCTAAGAAGGCGCTTATGAACGTCAAAATTACCACCGGTTCGGAAAACAGCCCAGTCATCGAGAAGAACCGGCAAGAAACTCGATCGGGTTTATCTTTTGACATAAATAGATGCATATTACAAATAAATTACACGTTACAATCGTTATTAGTGGCTGCACAGAGAAGAGTCAATTCCAGACAACACCATCGTTTACATATTGATCCACTCTATATAGTCATTTGACACCAAAACCCGCTTAACATGGCACTTAAATTCATAGCCCGGCAAATCGGTAACATGCTTTGGGACTTTGTTATAAGATCTGACACTATTACCTAAGAAACTATTATTGGTTTTACTGAGTCGGAAACAGGGGATGACCAGTTTGTCACCGTTTCTAGTATTTAAATAATACCATATTGTATATTGCTCGAACTGCACGTTTTTGTAAAAAAAATATGGTATCAACTTTGGTGGTACATCTAGTCTTACTTCTTACTTTATATCGACCATTGTTTATCCATTAAGTATGCGGAGTTGTAGGATATATGTACCTGGATGGCGAACATCGTGCACGGTAATTGGATCGCCCTTAAATAAATATAATGGCTGCGCTCCAGATAATGAGATGTGTTTCTGGCCTGCATCTCATTGATCGAGTACGGAGCATGCAGACGCTTTTGTAACGCTGTCATTTTGACCAAAAAAAAGAAGAAATTCAAAATAAATGTCACAATTAAAAATTATAAAATCAATGTCACCGCAGATATATGTTTCCGCTTTATTATTAGAACTATAAAAAATTGTTGACACCGCTCATATATATACCGCTATTATCTTGGTACCGTTTGTACTCATAACGACGCCGCTATCGCTCATCCTAAGAGTGAGATCCTGAGACGCCGCTGCTCCTTACGAGGTGCTGAGTTTGCAGGTTAGTGCACGCTTTTTATTTGGGGTCTTTGTTATTATATTTATTTATAGGCAAGACCACCTACCGCTCTACGCTCTTTCTCTTCATTTTACGCATTTTTATACCTTTTTATTTTCACCGCACCCCTCCTGGTGGGATCTATTTACACGGTCCCACCAGCCCCTCCATTTGGTCCTTTCGAGCCTGGGATACATTCCAGCTTCATATAATATAATATTTATCCCGCTATAACTAATAATTCTATTGCCGTTACATATTTATGTACGACTGCCCGCTACTATCATACACCTTCTTATTAAATCTTTCTTTATAAATTTGCTCTTTACAAAACATTATAATGGCTCCTAATAAGTCTGAATTAGAACTCAATCAGCTTATTGCTAAAAAAGAAGCTATTTTCCAAAGAATGAATCATTTATTTGTTTCGTCAAAAAATATTTCTAATTACGATGTACTTTCAAATGAGTTGTTTTTAGCACAATCCGAATCTATTACGGAATTGTACAACAAGTTTGAAACAATGCTTGATCATATTAATGAATTACAGTTTAAAATTAATAATACTCCGCCAGACTACTCGTGTTTAAATTCAATTGAGGATTTGTATTCGAGTATTAAGTACAAACGTAATCTCATACTAGCAAATAACAAAACATTTACTTCCGATCAGAAAAAGACTTCTGTTAAATTACCACCTATCCAGTTACCGTCATTCGATGGGAATATGGACAACTGGCCAATATTTTATGAAATATTTCGTAGCAATGTACATTTGAATACCAATCTGACAGATGCGCAACGTGTGCAGTATTTAGTTAGCCAATTAACCCAGGATGCTTTAAAATTAACAGCAGGTATTGTTCCTTCAGGCGATACTTATAACATAATTTGGGATAGTCTTGTCAAAAAATACCAAGACAAACGTAGTTTAGGTGTTCACTATCTCAATAACATTCTGGACATTAAAAGTTGCGTCGGTACTGCCGGTAGTTTAAATACATTTATTGAAAAGTATTCCGCTTCTGTCGCTGCATTAAAACTATTAGATATTCCCGACCTATTAGATTTTGTCTTATTACATTGTGGTTTGAGAAAAGTTGATTCACAAACACTGCAACAATTTGAGAATAGTGTTAGTGGACAAGAATTACCTTCGTATAAGGAATTTATCTCTTTCATTCAAGGTTACGTTAAAATACTTGAACGGTCACATACTCATAATTCTCATGCAGAACCGCGTGCAAAGTCTAGTATATCTAACACTCGTAATATACAAAATAATAATCGTTCTTTTCAATCTTTCGTGTCTAGTAACGAACCCGCTTCTGTAATACGCTGCCAGCTCTGCCACAACAGTGGACATCAGCTATATCATTGTTTAGTATTTAAAAATATGAACACCCCGCAAGCTCGTTTTGAATTTATTAAATCAAAACGCGGCTGTGTTAATTGTTTAAGTTTATCTCACTCATCAAGTAAATGTAAATCGCGTAATGGTTGTAAAATTTGTAAAAAACAACATCATTCCTTATTACATTTTTCAAGTGATAAGAATGATTCTCCGCGCGAAAAGCCGCCACCTTCGGCGCCTGTTCGAACCTCCGCCGTCCACATAGCGGCCGAGTCCGCGAATTCAACGCTAAATATGTTGCCGAACAATGCTACTCACTCTGTTTCATTTAGCGCTGGCGATCGTTCACAGAATAAAACAACGATTCTGTTAGCAACTGCACAAACCTATGCGTATTGCAATAACCAAGATAAGATCGTAGTCAGATGCTTAATAGATAACGGGTCTCAAAATAATTTAGTTACTATGGATTGTTGTAAACGTTTGAACATACCTATAATTAAATTAAATAATTCGTTTTTGCAAGGTGTTGGTATGACCTCACGACCTGTACACGGTTTTATCAACTTTACGATAGAATCTCGCATGAATCCTTATAATAAATATTATATTCATGCTTTAGTAGTGGATTGTATAACCGATAAACTTCCAGCCAATTTTATTGAATTAAACGACGACATGTCATACTTAAATACTTTACCGCTTGCCGATTTAACTTGGAACATACCGGGCGAAATCGACGTTATTCTCGGTGCACAACTATTTCCCTATATTTATTTGGGAGATAGGGTTGATTCAGGTAATCGTGCGCCGCCCGCCATATTGACTAGCTTCGGTTATGTACTTATGGGAGACATTCCAAGTCAGTGTGACGCGACTCCTAGTACTTCGTTCAACGCGCTTACGAACAGTGATATAGAATCGGGTTTACAGAAATTCTTCGAGTTGGAAGATATTCCTTCTCAACGCTTTATTAGTCCGGATGAATTAGACTGCGAAAATATTTTTGATTCTTCAGTTTTATTTAAAAACGGTCGATATTTTGTCGATTTACCTTTCTCGCGAAGCCCGTCTTTGTTGGGCAATTCTCGCGCGGTGGCGCATCGTCGACTGCTTGCACTTGAGCGTAAATTCACGCGCGTGCCAACCCTACGCGAGAACTATAATAAAATAATTGCCGATTATATATCTCAAGAGTATTTATCAGAGGTACCCGATTCTGAATTGGCAGAAGAGGGCTACTATATACCTCATCACGCTGTTATTAGGTCGGACAAGAATACCATTCGGGTTGTGTTAGACGCTAGTGCGAAAACTCACTCAGGGTTGTCACTCAATGATGTTTTGCACGTTGGACCTAATTTACAAACAGACTTGTTTTTATTATTGCTTGATTTTCGTACGTTTCCTATAGCTATAACCGCAGACATTAAACAAATGTTTTTACGTATCGGAGTAAATGAACATCACCGCAAATACTTACGAATTTTATTTCGCTTCAATAAAAATGAACCTATACGCACTTTTAATTTTAACCGCGTTCCTTTCGGATTAAAGCCTAGTCCTTATCTAGCTATGCGCATATTACGTAAACTAGCATGTGAACATAGCGACCGCTTTCCTGAAGTTTCTAAATTGGTAGAAACTCAATTTTATATGGACGATCTTGTCTACTCTATTCATGATGAGCAGATTGCAATGAGATTATCTCGTGATTTAATTGATTTATTTAAAGTAGGTTCTTTCGACCTTATAAAATGGACTAGCAATTCATCCGCTTTGTTAGAGGCTCTTCCCAAGTCTCATCGTTCACCAGTAGTTATTTCTGCCTTGGATAATAATATAAATAATTTTAAAATCCTTGGTTTGACTTGGGAACCCGTGAACGATTACTTTTCATTGACAACCATTCCTCTGGATAGTAAATGTACGAAGCGTACGATTCTATCGCTAGTGGCTCGCTTGTTCGACGTACTTGGCCTTGTGGCTCCCGTTGTACTGTACGCTAAAATCCTTATTAAGGAACTTTGGCTAGCTAAAGTAGACTGGGATGAAATTCCTCCGGAATCCATTATCAGTCGTTTTACCACATTTGTACATGATTTTCCCGCACTCTCTTCTTTAAATATCCCGAGACATATTGGCGTATTTAGAGAATCTGTAGTGAATATTGTAGCCTTTTGTGACGCCAGCCTCAGTGGTTATGGTTGCTGTATTTATTTGCACATCACCGACCCTAAAAGTTGCATCACCGTCCGGCTTTTATGTGCAAAATCCAAAGTCTCCCCCGCAAAAATAACTACACTAGCTCGATTAGAACTTGTTGCTGCTTTGTTACTGTCTAAGCTTGTCCGCGTGGTTCGCGATAAGCTTTCAACTCGTATACTTATTGCAGGTGTTTACGCTTTCACGGATTCCACTATAGTTCTCTCCTGGATCCGTTCATCTCCACATAGATGGTCTATTTTTGTAAGCAATCGTATTGCTAAAATTCAGGAAAATCTACCTGTCAATTGTTTTAATCATGTGTCGGGAAAAGAAAATCCTAGTGATTGTCTCTCACGTGGTATGCTGCCTTCTGACTTAATTGTCCATTCCTTATGGTGGAACGGCCCTACTTGGCTTCAGCAATCTATAAGTGATTGGCCATTAAAATTCACTCCGCTTGAATGTGAAACTTTGCCGGAATTCAAATCAAATACCTTTGTTGCTGAAATAACAAATGCTGAACCACTTCAGACCTTAAATACTATAGCTAACCGCGTTTGTTCATGGAATATAAGCTATTGCGAGTATTCGTGTGTATTCTTAAATTCGCGAACAGATTACCTGGTCAGGATTCTGTTAAAAATATTTTAATTGCTGAAAATTTTGTTATTCGGATTCTCCAAAATATTCATTTTTCTAATGACATCCATTTGCTTAAAGCTGGCGAACTTCCGTCGAAGAAGTTGCGCAGTTTATCAGCTTTCCTAAGTGAAGACGGTATTTTACGCATCGGAGGTAGGCTGTCTAAGTCTGATCTGCCTTATGAAGCCAAGCATCCCGCACTTTTACCTAAACGTGACCGCATTGTTGATCTCATTATTGATCACTTTCATAATACTTATTGCCACACTAGCCCCGGGCTATTGATGTCCATTATAAGGCAACGGTTTTGGATTTTGGATGGTAGGACAATTATTCGTTCACGCTGCCGCAAATGCAATACTTGTTTTCATTTAAATCCTAAGCATCTAACACCCAAAATGGCTGATCTGCCCAGATACCGCGTTCGTGATGCTAAAGCCTTTGTACATACTGGAGTAGACCTCGCTGGTCCTATCGCTTATATACCTACTCGCCGCAGAGGTCAACGCTCACAAAAGGTTTATATATGTTTATTTATATGTTTAGTTACAAAAGCCATACACATAGAACTTGTATCGGATCTAACTTCCGAGGCTTTTATTTCCGCCTTTAAAAGATTTATCTCCCGCCGCGGTCCAGTGTCTGTTATGTACTCAGATAATGGTACCAATTTTATTGGCGCTAAGGCGCAGCTTAATGATATTTATTCTTTCCTGCAAAATTCGACGGTCCAATCTGACATTAAACAGGAGCTTCTTAAAAACCGCATTAAGTGGACTATGATTCCGCCACGCGCTGCACACTTCGGAGGTCTTTGGGAGTCAAATATTAAAAGTGTTAAGACTCATTTGTATAGAGTTATAGGGAAGCAGCTTCTCACTTATGAAGAACTCTTGACTGTAATTACTCAAATAGAATGTCTTCTAAACTCTCGACCACTTAGCGTTTTATCATCAGATCCACATCCGGATGTGCTCACGCCGTCACATTTTTTAATGTCCAGTCCGCTTACATACTTACCTTCTTCTGAACTGACAGAAGAACGTATGAACTTAACAAATCGCAAAAAATTGTTAGATCAACTCGTATTATCATACTGGAAAAGATGGCGTACTGAATACTTGCACACGCTGCAAGTTCGTCAGAAATGGTGCACACCCGATCGATCTATAGAGGTTGGTACTGTCGTTCTCTTAGGTCAAGATAATGTACCGCCTTTAACCTGGCCAATAGGTATTATAACTGAGGTTTTTCCTGGATCGGATGGCATAGTTCGAGTTGCTTCAGTGAGAACCTCGTCAGGTACATATAAACGTCCTGTCACTAAGTTGTATCCTTTACCAACCCAATAGAATAACGTATAATTTATTAAAACCCTAGTTTTTTCTAAACGCATTTTAGTTTAACCTAGAATTAATTGAATTTTTGTTTTTTCTAATATGTAATTTCCTTTAGACCGCTATTAATGTTATAATAAATTGTTTCAAACTGCTGCCAACCGTTCTTCTATATTCTTCTTTCCACCGCTATACTCACAAAACTTCACCGCATAAAGCATCTCTACCTTCATAATTCTTTTGAAAGTTCTTTGAACTTTCAACGCGGGGAGCATGGATCGCCCTTAAATAAATATAATGGCTGCGCTCCAGATAATGAGATGTGTTTCTGGCCTGCATCTCATTGATCGAGTACGGAGCATGCAGACGCTTTTGTAACGCTCTCATTTTGACCAAAAAAAAGAAGAAATTCAAAATAAATGTCACAATTAAAAATTATAAAATCAATGTCACCGCAGATATATGTTTCCGCTTTATTATTAGAACTATAAAAAATTGTTGACACCGCTCATATATATACCGCTATTATCTTGGTACCGTTTGTACTCATAACGACGCCGCTATCGCTCATCCTAAGAGTGAGATCCTGAGACGCCGCTGCTCCGTACGAGGTGCTGAGTTTGCAGGTTAGTGCACGCTTTTTATTTGGGGTCTTTGTTATTATATTTATTTATAGGCAAGACCACCTACCGCTCTACGCTCTTTCTCTTCATTTTACGCATTTTTATACCTTTTTATTTTCACCGCACCCCTCCTGGTGGGATCTATTTACACGGTCCCACCAGCCCCTCCAGTAATAAACTGATCTTACAGTGTGTACCCAACAGTGATTATTGTTGATGGAATGCCGATCTCTAGACGGACGCCATTTTTCTTACTTCATACCGTCTTAGTGTCAGGCACAGTTGCATTTTGTCGTTTTAGCGTAAAATAATAATAATAGCTTTGAAAGTATTTATCTCTATTATGAAGAAGCGATAATGGCTCAGTTGGTAGTGTGTTCGGACACAGCGTTGAAATATGTAGGTTCGAATCATAGCAACTGAGTCGGAGCTTTCGATGAAGGAAAACATCATGATTCAACCATAGCATGATGGTAGGGCTTTTTCTAAGTCCGCCTGGCTAGCTACTATCCTCAAGTTGGAAATTTGTCACCAAGCACTTGTTGGTGTGTTCCGGCAGCTGCTCTTGAGAGTCAGTCTCCCTCTAGGCTTAGTATGGCTACCATCTTAGACCACGTTATCATTTAACATCAGATGAGATTGTGGTCAAATGCTAACCTATAACGTATAAAAAAAATTAACCTTGTCCATATATATTTTTTAAACTCTCTTATCGATTTTAGTATAAACGAACCTTATACGAGTATATGATAATTTCAAATTAATTCTAACTATTTGTTTTATTATTAGAAATTTTAGTACATCTTAGTACATTTTAATGAAACTGCTTTTAAAATAGTATGCGTAGAGGACTATTGGATAATATGTAATCTTTAATCTATTGATAACGATGTTCATAGTGATTAATACATACTGAAGGATAATTATAAACGAAGTCTTTTCAGGCCAGCGAAATGTCTCCGCATCTTTTCGTTTCTTTTTCCCCCATTTTGTTTTCTTCTGTTTGTTTGTACGCAAGATGAAATTTGATTTCGAGCCAAAGCAATGGATCCCTCAGGCATGAATATAAATCGCTATAATATTTGTGGTAGAGATACCCATCTGAATCCAAATAGTATTACTGTATACCTACTTACACACATTGTATATGGTACAATAACACTAAACATGTTAGCTTTTTATGACTTATAAAATACCAAGTGTATAAAAGAGTAGTACAATCTCACGTCTAAAAACCTAGTATTGTAAAAGAAATATAATCAGGTGATCCTTAAAAACTAAATGTCTCTTTTGATACTGGTACACTTAAGGGATGATGGCTCAGTAGGTGGAGTGTTCGGACATAGCGTCGAAGGACGTAGGTTCGAATCCAAGCAACTGAGTCGGAGCTTTCGGTGAAGGAAAACATCGTGATGAAACCATAGGATGGTGGTAGTAGCGTGGTCATAGGGCTTTTTCTAAGCCCGCCTGGCTAGCTACCACCCTCAAGTTGAAAATCTGTCGTCAAGCACCTGTTGATGTGTTCCGTAAGCTGCTCTTGAGAGCCCGTCTCGCTTTAGGTTTAGCTTGAGTACTATCTTTGCATTGCTTATAAAGAACTACCATGACACGTTATGAGTGCGGTACCCCGAATGCACTGGACTCGCCGGTCGCTGCGGCAACGGGTTCGCGCTTTTTTATCATAACCCTAACATAATCTAGTCTAGTATGTCTATACGTATTTATATTGTTAAACGTTTACTCTTTAACATTACAAAGGGTTTTTAATATATTTATACTTCCTTTAAAAGTAACAAATGAGCACTCTTTAGGTCTTTACTAATACCAACGTTACACAGAATTCTTTCCGAGTGTTATATACACGGTACTGGCTGAATACAAAACTGACATTGTATTAATATTTTCGTTTGTCATAAAAGGATTCAATTTCTCATATTGTTACAATGTTTTATAATGCTAACTTTTCAGGCCTTAGAATCTTTACAAGGTTAAATCGGAGGAACAGCCGCCATATTTATTTCTGTGTCTAAGCAGTAGTATTTGTACTGCTGAGCAACGATCTAAAGGTTGATGTTAGCATAAGATACACGGGGTGATCCAACCGAGTCCTTATTATAACAAAGCACGTTAATTTTAGATAGGCTTACTGTTAAGTATAACATTTTGCCATACTTAATTGGGTTGTACTATTTTGGTCTACTTTGAACTTTGCTAATAAAAAAAAAATAGAAATTTGCACCATAATACATTAATTGCTCTCGTAAAAATAATACAACTCGCGCACCTTCCATATACACGACCGTAACACAACGTTACCTAGTTAAAAATAAAAAGGAAAGCGACATCTATTGGTGACAAGCTATTAATCACTGACATATTAATATAAGCAGGAAAATAGAGGTCCAACGTCAAATCCAGGAGGATGTCTTCATTATGGCTGATAATTAAGTTAGTATTTTGACAAAACTATTAACCTTCATATAATTTCATACCAAACTTTTAAACTATTATTGACATTGTTTTTAGACAAAACGAAGCGATTTATCGTATTTGAAATGCACATAACTCATACAATGTATTAAGACCAAGTCTAGTGTACATTTACCTCGCACAATATGTAAAAGCATAAACAATATTTTCGAAACAAATCGGCGACAAAGCTAGCAATTCTCAAGAACCCAAAACGCCTACACAAACGTAATTCGCCATTCGATATGGTGTTTAGTAGTTCCAGAATTGTGTTTGCCGATTTGCTCAGGCTCTCGAGTCAACTTAGACAAATGTTTGTTCGGGAGTTTCTACACCTGCGCCAGCATTATATGTCTCAGTCGGAGATTCCCCCTTGATTCGACATTGATCGAAAGAGTCAGAAATTTGACCTGAATATTCACTTTCAAAGCGTAAGACAAAGTAATTTGTATAATTATGTTGAATTATTCATTTACGACTATGTTTGTAATTTAGTAAATTCAATTGTGATATTAACTTGAATTATAATAAGTGATTTAATCTTATACTAAGAACTAGCAGCCGCCCGCAACTCCGTTTGCCTTTGTATCTTTATAAATTATGATCGTGCATTGTCTTCGTGTAATTGGATGGAAGATTTTTTTCAAAATTACTTATAACTTATTATTCTACTTAGGCCAGTTTAAACAACAACTTTATAAGTTATGTGTTTTTTTATGTACAAGTTTATTATAAATATTCATTAGAATCCGTTCAGTAGTTTTTTGCGTGAAATAATAACAAGCATCAAACTATTCTCATAAACTTTGTCTAGTATAAAAGAAAATAATATAATTTATACAACTTATAATATTAAAAAAATTTGGTTATTTTCTTCACTCTTGTGCAATCATGTTTAAACAAAAAATAATTCTATAATCGAATGCGAAATACCAAAACCCATAGACACATGCAAAGAAATAAAATCTCTTTGTAGATTTCTACTAACACCTTATATAACAACAACTATAATTGTATTAAAATATTTATCTATTAATAATCGTTTTTTACAAAAATGTTTATTAATTTTTTTCTCTTTTCACATCTATAATAAAACAGCCCCCCCCCCCCCTTTAGTTCAAGTTGAGAAACTGTATGATCACACTATATTGTACTTGCATTAAACCGAGACTTCCAAGCTCAAATTATAGTTCAGCCAGAACTACCACAATGATCGGTAGTGACACCATCATCATCATTTTACCCCTATCCCACCTAAGTAGGGTCGGCAAAACGTGTATTCCTTTTCCACTCCCCCCTGTCAAATGTCGTCTCAGTATTCACACCTTTTATACACATATAATTCTCCACACTATCCATCCACACCTATTCCGGTATTCGTCTACCTCTATATCGGTCCACTTTCATACTCAAAACTTTTCATGTTACATAACTGTCATCTCTTCTCGTAATATGCCTGTACCATGCTAACCTATTACTCCTCAACTTCTCTATCACTGGTGCTATTTTCAACCTTCCTCTGATATACTCATTCTTAATCTTATCCATTCTAGTTACACCACACATCCATCTTAACATTCGCATCTCTACCACATGTAGTGACACTAATGATATCCAATAGATTACATAAAGTTTCAGTATATTATATAAATGCAGTATTCATAAAACCATGTACTTCGAATCGAAATGCATATTTGAAACAATTCAGTCTCACAACAACCAAAACAATATCAATTTTCAGAATATACCCACTAAAATACTGAAACATATATATATCCCATATATTTTTCTGCAACCGAGAATCATGAAAATAAAATACGAGAGATCACAAGATTTCAACGAAACATTAACAAAAGAGGAAATCTGGTGTAAATCTGGGGAAAGCCTCGACGTAGACGGCCCACGACGCTCAAATAGGATCAGGTCAGGCTTTGTAAGGACGGCTTATCGGCAGCTGGTCTCCATGCATATTAAAAGCTCCTACGAAGCCCACAAGTTCGCTACTAGACAGAATATTCTATTAGTTTAGGGAGAAAATCTAGTTTTCAGTGAGACCGAACCGTTGCATTACCTAGTTGAAGCTGCATATAGCCTTTAAAATGTGAATATGTATATTTGATCCACATTTTAACAGACTTCACAAAGCAGGAGATTCTCAATTCGGTTGTATTTTTTTATATTTGTTGTCACACAGAACTTTACAAGCCAATTTGGGAAATTCGTTTTTTTTATTGGAACTTTAATTTTATTTTTTTTATCGAAACGTTTTAAATTCATTAGCATTGGATATACCAGGAAACTCCTCGAAATCGTATAGAGAATAAATATTAATGAGATATAAGTAACTTTAAAATAACCCAATACACTTAGTACAGTACAATACAATACACTTAGTACTTAGAGTTTTTTTTTTTATTAGTTTTTTTTTTACTTTTCTTATTCAATAATTAATAACGTGGCTCTTACGAGCACTAGAGATGCCTTTTTAATTTGGTTTTGTATGCTTTTGTAATTAATTGCCTTAGGAGGAAAAACTCCGTTAACGTTCTCTATCAGGTATAGAATGAAATCAATATTGTTTACTATTACTTTTATACAATATAAGTAAACACTATTCCTGTTTATAAGAATCGTTTAAGCCAATAGCGGTAGCGTATTAACCAAAACAAATGACTGACGTTCAGAAAATGGAGTCCATACCGCCACAGAATTTAGTTTATATTATAAACTTAACTCGCCAACAGAAACAAATGTACAGATAATAATTCAACACAATGATTCTTACGTATAAGTTGGTTAATAAAATATAATAATATATTCAAACCTTCCCTTACATATACAGATTATTCCACTAAAACAAACATAAAAATCTATCGCATAGTTTATGAGAAAATCGCGCGTATATAAATACAGGAAAAAATGTTTAAAATACCGCTTCTACATATTTTTCAATTAAACTTTATTTACTATAAGGCAATAAACAAAACTCGTTTCATTACATTCCAAAGATGGTTAAAGTACGGAAGAGCGGATTATTACGTAGTGAATATTAAAAACTCCACAATATTTTAGCTTAGAACGTTCACCGTACCCTTTATTCGTGAGCTTACAGAAAGCAGCTCTTTATATGCTAAATAAAAGAGCTGTAGCGCTGTATATTTCAGAATAATGTACGACATCCTTTGTGCTTATTTAATGCTATATTTTATTAATAGTTTATAAACGAAACAAACATTTATTAGAACAGGTTCGGATTAAGTTAATTACTTGCTTATGGACGTTCGAAACATTTTCTAGAACATTCGATCAGAATTAAACCAATCAGAACATTAAATTAGACACGATTACTCAGTTTGACTTGCACCAAATTAACTAGCATTATATAGAAACTAATTATATGAATGTTTTATCAGTAATCTTAACTAATATTATAAATACGACTGCCAGTTTGTTTGTTACACTTTCACGTCTCAATTACTCAACTGATTACTAAGAACTTTTGCATATATTTTATCGGTCGTCAAGAAAAGGATAGTTTTCATCGATAAAAAAAATTACTGTTCTGGAGGCATTGGTGCGCGAGCGAAGCTGCGAGCTAAAGCTGGTATTGTTAAAAAATTGGTTGTCTGTAAATTCGGTTTACGGACGATAATTTTACGTGACAATGTCATAAGAAAACATTGATGAAAAATTTTGCACCACAAGCCGAACGCTTAAGCCGATCGCGCCTCTCTATCGCTTGTTCCACGCTCTCGCTTGCACGCTCGGCTCAGGCGGAACGTGACAATGAGTCATGCGTTTTCGTGCGTGCAGCCGGCGTTCATCAATTTATAAGGCATTATCACGTCAAAAATAAATCGTAACAATACTGCAGATAATCAATTCGATTAATTAATTTTACTCCTGGAAAGAAACCTATTTATTACACAATTCTAACATACATATTGTAAAAATGATTGTGCAAACTGTGTCATTTGTTTATCGTTACATATAACATGAAAATTATAAAATTATTTATCTAATTTCAAGTAAAACTATAAGATCTGGTTTAATTGCATTATCTAGTATTTATTTCAAATGGCTGTGTTTCTTTAATTATATTAGAGAGATATATCTTAGAGAACCCAACTAATACTTGCCCAGATATTATTATTTGTTGTTTTTTTTTTACATTTTGGAGTGAGTTTGCTCTTATACAATGTTTTATATTCGGAACCATTCAATATTTCATATTTTATTTATTATTATGATTTGTTAGGGTCTGTACTATAACAATACATATTTTATGAAAATTTCAACCCCGGGTTCTATGTAAGCCTATAGAGATGTACGACAGACAAGTACAACGTAGACAGTTGCCATTTTGGCTGAGTGCCTTCCGCGCTCGCCCTCAAGCCCGATGAAGCTATATAGACCCTTCCGACCAATATTGTCAATCGTTTTGAGAAAAAAATAGACCGTAGACTTAACAATAACATTCCTTTTCAAATATGGACCCTAAAAATTGAAGAGAATTTAAGTTATAAGTTATTTAGTAGTAAAGGAAATAATATATTTTTATATACTTAATTATTTCTTTTTAGCGTTTGAATGGTCCAAAGTTACTTCAATTGATTCAGTTATCGTTTAACCTAATCGTGTCTCTAAAGTACAGCTGTTGGAACACACCTATAGGTGCCGACGCATAACGACAGACTTCCAACTTGAGGGTCGTAGCAAACTAAACGAGTTTAGAAAAAACCCTACCACTATGCGAATTAAAATTTTCTACACTTATTTTTATATTAATCATAAATATATATAGGAGAATATACAACGTGAAGCTAATTTTTTGTTATATATTTTTAAAAACAAATAATGTGGATTATATCTTAAAACAGAAGTAAAAGCAATTAAAATATATTAGACTGATAGAAAAAAAACTTAAGTAAATATCTAATCTTTGCGTATAAATAAACATGTCTGTTATTCGTCCGGGCTGAATCGATTTTGACAAGATTTTTACTAGTAGACATAAGACACTTCAGAGTGTATTTGAGTTACGTATTATTACTCTTCTTCTTTTTTTTATATATTATAGGAGGCAAAGGAACAGGTGGGTCACCTGATGATGAGTGATCACCGCCGTCCATAGACACTAGCAACACCAAGGGAGTCGCAAGTGCGTTGCCGGCCTTTTAAATATGTGGGCCTCCGGCGCTCTCACTGACCGAACGAAACGCAAGAGTGCAAGCACGGTTACTTCACGTCGGTTTTCTGTGAGAGAGTGGTACTACCCCGGGCGAGCCAACCCATTCATGCTGAAACCAGTAATAGCTTCAGCTTAGCTCTACCACCTACAAATACCACCTTCATAGGGTCTCCGCGGCAATGATAGAATTCAATAAAGATACATTGAGAGGTAACTTGAATTGGTCAAAGTGATTGAAGAGTGAAATAGGAGAAAACAAAAAAAACAATTATCATTTCGGAAACAACGCAGATCCCTTTGTTGTTTCAACAACAAAGCTATTTTCACCAGAACGAACATGTTGCATATTAGTAAATACATAGAATAATCATTAACTTTCATAGAATTCAATTCATATCCAGCGAATTTCATTTTGTTTTTATAAAAAAAAAAAACCACTGATAAAATACGAAAAGCAATAACAATATCATTTTTCTTTTCACATCTCCTTCATACGATCGTTTGTTTTGTATTTTTTACTGAGGACAAAGCGTTCGTTTCAACATAATTAAAGATTGACAGATAACATTGTACAGTATGGAAGGTACTGAATGTATTTAAAGTACTCATCTTCAGTTATGAACGTTCGTAGAAACTTCGAGAAGGATTATAAGGTATGAAATATATTTAAAATAACCGCCACGAGTATCGCTTGTATTTCTTTGAAAATTATTCTTGTGTAATAATGCTACATATTATACATAGACGCGAATCTAAAACATCGAAAGCACAAATAAATTTAATTCCTCTCTGTAACAACCATTCATATGCTACCTGTACTTATATATATATATACTAATTTTAGTATTTACTCTCGACATCGCTTGCTTCAATGTAATTTCGTCTGTTCCTCAGGACAAGTACATCTTTTCTTTTATTTCTAGATGAAAAATACCCCTATGGCCTTTCCTGTACATCTAACAATGTGTATATAAATAGGGATGAGAATTGGTTCAGTAGTTAAGTCGTGAAATCATAAGAAACTATGTTAATATTGTATTTCTAATAGTAAGGGTAAAGGAGTAGGGATTATAAGGCTCTAGAGACTGTTTGTCTGTACGCTTTAATTCTAAAACTGCCAGTAAAACCTGAAAATTTACATTTTAAAATCTATGTTATTATATACTATATTTTGTATGCACTAAAGTCTTTAATATTATTTGCATTTCAAAGTCTATTTATTGACAAAGCTTATAAGTAACCTAACATCACGCTACGACCTTCAGAAGCGAAAGAATTACCATACACACTATATAGGTCAGAATGTTACGCTAAATCAGAACGATGTAATAATAAGGCCCGGTCGTGTATTGCAGTGTACGGTATCGGAGGTTGAAAGCGGGTTGTCCGCCCGATGACAACCGAGCGTTACCAAGAAGGGACGAACCGTAAATGCCTACATCGGTAAAATACAACGCGGCGCCGCGCGCTTCATTCGCGTGTTCGACATCGTACGCAAAAGACGTGTTTTTTGACGGAATATGTTTAATCTGTTCTTTCAGTAACTGTATATGTTAAAAATTTACTGACGTTGCGTATTTTACTTTTAGGATCTGTATGTATGTACAATAGATGTGATTGTACTGTTATAATTGGAAAAGTTAAATTGATTTAATTGTATTTCTATAAAAAAGCACTTGTAAATGGGCGCCTTCACTAAACAAAGGCCTCTTCCGAATAAGGCTATTTTTTGGTTACTGCCCAGTTTTTCACAATGCTTAATTTATTATATGAATTTATTAAAGAAAAACATGTACATTTATTTATTTATACAGAATGTTGATTTTATTAATCATCAGGATGTTAGAAGAGTAACATTGATTTAATGAAATTGCAAAGTTAATAAATTTATAACCACAAAGAAATAATAAACGTAGATAATATAAATTTAAACCATACTGAATAAATATGCGAATACGAAGTCAGTATTTGTTATTAAAATAAACAAATTTAATTAATAAAAGAATCCTTTACAAACAACCCTTTATTAAAGTAAATAAATAAACAAGTGAATCGGACGGGACACCGCATGAAAAAAATTCAAATCATGATGACCAAATTGGATCTTGTGTTGTACTCTTCCCTGCTAAGTCTTGAAACTGAAAAAAAAAACAATAAAATTCAAATTTTGAAAGATAATAAAACCTAGACATAACTTATATTTGTCTAGAACAAAATAAAGAATAAATAGTACTTTAAGATTTTCATTTTATAATATTATATCTTGTAGATTCAAAAGTTCATAATATAACGAAAAGCGTCGTTGTTTATTATTTGAATCAATAAAAAGTATCGTTACTAATATTATAAAGGCGAATGCGAGTTAGCTTGTTTACACGTCAGTTAGAAATATACTGCATCCGAGGGATCGAAGGATATATACATTAACCCGAGTGAAGCCATAAGCAAAAGCTAGTATTAAAACTAGAACTTTGTTAAATGAAACTTTTTGACCATAACCTTCCCTAGGGTTAAGTAAGTTAACGAGAAGATTTTTGTAACCGAAAGATGGTAGCCAGTTAGGAAAGACTATGAAAATGTTCCGTAATTCATTGTTGATATGGGGTATAACTTTTAGCTACCTCAACGAGAAGATTTTTGTAACAGGGTGATGGTAGCCAGTTAGGAAAGACTATGAAAATGTTCAGAAGTTCTTTGTGGAAATTTAAACAAACGACATTCTAAACGAGGTTCAGGCGTACCTAAAATACTGGTGATTGTCCTTGAGTTGATCTTTAATAACACTGTTCTTTTTTTCAATATCTATACAATACTATATCAACTATAAATTCGATCGGTTCTCACGGAAATCGTATTCGCGACTTCTTTCCAGTTTTGTAATATGAAGGTTATTTTCTAGGATTACATTTTAATAAACTTCAACTACATAGTATTTGAATGTTGGAGTTAGTTTATAGTTAGTACTCAATGGTAAATAGTTCAACGATGTAATTAATTATGTTGGTTATAGACCCGAATTGTGAAATATTTTTTTATTATTATTTATTATCTACTATCAACTACATGCGACTCCACGAAAGTTTGTTTTATGTATTATGTAGGACTTTACTAATAGTTTTATAATGACATAAGCCACTAATAAACAAAATTTCATAAATATCGATCAAGTCGTTTTTGAATTAAATTCGAACATACAAACAGACACACACACACACACACACACCTTTTTTACGTCATTTCGTGGTCTTTATTAGAGTTAAAAATTAGAAAAAGATAATTAAATGTATAGACAAACCTAAACATTTATTAATATAGATTTTCATTTGTTCTTAATAATTTCAGGATATTTAAACCCGCCGGTTTCTATAACTCGACATTAAGTTGAACTGCAGCAAAACTAATTCTAGACTGTTCAATCATCGCTATGCAAATTGGTATTAATATATTTCAATTACGAATAAGATTATACAATAGCCATTATTCTATGACTCAACTATTTACTACAACGTGTATTAATAAAGCCACACTGGCATAAGTAGTGAAAAAAAAAACAAGTCCAACTAACCGCTTTCGAGAATCTGTTGATTTGATCACCGATGACCGAAAACACAGGCTGTAGTTGATTCGTACTGACATCGTTGACAGATTTAGCCAGACCATCATCGACGCATTTTCTAAACACGTCCATGTTGTTTTGAAACGATTGTAAAATGTTATGCGTCGTCGATTCCACGTCCCTTTTTACGTAAGCGCCCTCACTCTGAAACATCATATATAATCAAATACGATGAGAACAACAAAAAGCAACAGACTTAAAAAATAATAAAATTCACCAAAACATCCTCGACCACAGTTAGGTACCTACTTAGTCTTGGATTGTCATAGACCTACCAATATCACAATTACTATGCTACTGATTGTTTGATTCTAAGGAGTTTTCTGGTGAATCTTTGTAATCTAAAGTCCAATGGTAATGAAAGTAAAGTAGAACCCCCATAAAAATATCCCTTTTCTAATACGAAAAAGAACTTTCCAAATCTGTTTTATATAGAATGTAGTCATAAGGTAACAAACTAAAATATATACAATATACATATTTGAGAATATAGTGAACCTTCGCATTTTTTAAGTCGGAAAACAAATAGTATTAAGTTCTTCTTAGTAAGGTAAATATGAGGAGGTAATGTAACACACAATGATTAAATAGCAAATTAAGAATAGTTTGTATTACTTTTGCTAAACAAGTGATACACTGAACGTTTTATGCCAGACACAAAAAAACGACTCATATGTTAGAAATATCGACCTTCCGGCTATTGAGCCGATTCACTATTGACTGAATCTTTCTATGTCTGCGCCGTGAGACCTATAATTCTTCATTTATATACTTCAACTACACGGATTGCGCAGTGGTTGATGCAAACGCTTAACGGTACTATGTAAGCGTAAGTGGTTTGGATTCGAATTAGATTAATTAATTCAGTTAACTACAATTTATTAATTTGCGTCCGTTAATTGTTTTTTAAGCTCCCCGTGATACAAGTCTTTGGTCATAAATTAGTGTGGTGTTTTAAAAAAAATAAAAAAGATAAATCGAAACTGTTCTGTAATAATAATATATATTGTAATATACTGAATAATTAAAAGAAATTAAAAAATGTTTTCCATTATTTGTGTTTATTTATTACCAACAGAAACTATTATACTATAATTATTTAACAATTAATAACAATAATAATGAACATGACCAATTGTTCCATTACCTTACCCAGATTAATTTCACTTAAAAATATTTTATAAATACATATGAACTACAAATTTATACGCCAAAATATGATTTGTATCGATTGATTTGGTGATTGGATTGGATTGTATAAATGTTAATAACCTAATCACCTATCCTACAAAGTACACTCAGATTCAAACTATCACAAATATAAACCAAGCGAGGCTCTATTGAAAAAGTTTTCTCTCTTTACGATTCATCACATCGGTGCCTTCGAAGAATACATTTAGAATTAAATTATCAATTTTATAGCGCCCATCGAATATTTTCCGTAGCGAAGTTATGAAGGATTTCAATTTTTTCCGGTCCCAAGCGATGTTTAGCCGAAGTGATCTGGCAACTTCCTTAATATCGTTATCCTATCTGCTAAATTGCCCTTCATCAAATTAATATGGAAAATTAGGTAGGGTTTTTTTTTTATTAAATTTCTTTTTATAACGTATAACAAGACTAAATTTATGTATATAAAAATATTAGCTGCCCGTCCGGTTTTACAAGTGTATATTGACAAAGACAAAGAGACCGAATCTTCTATTTATAATGCGACCATGTAATGAAAGAAAATGGCAACTGTACGATAAATATTTTTGGGTATCTCCCTACTGTTCTTCTCTTTCATTTTTTATATGGAGAATTTTGAAGGAAAATTTTCCACTTTACTACACGATTATTCACATATTTTGTTTCATAAAAATTTTCTCCTGAGTCTGTAACACGACAAAAAAAAAACCAAACCGTCGCAGTCGTTCTGAAGGGATTCGTTTATAGACATTCGATGATTGATTTATAGATACATTAATTGTATGACGCGTTATAACAATGACCTACACCTTCGTTACCGGGTAAAGTAGTATTCTACTTAGAAGGGTAACGTATAATTACTAACATGCCCACGACGTGAAGTTTTGGCTATTTTGAAAATCGTAAATCAATATTTAAATTTCTCAAAATATTTTTTTCAACATTACACAGCTTATCATTTTAAATGTAATACTTGTTAGGCTGTATCTAAATAAATAAATTAAAAAAATATATATCAGGAACAAATTTATTTTAATAATAATTTTAACACGACCTATTTTTTTTCCAATCAGATTATTATTATATTTAGAAATGTTACTAATTATTTTTTTATTAAGAAATATAAGTAACATAGTTCAGTTATTTATGTTATAACTTACTTGAACAGTTTCAATTTAAAAAAAAATATTGTACTTATGTACACGCATTAGAATTTCTACTTCTTTGGCGTAACAAGATAAATATCTTTTCAAAAATTTTATTTATCGCCTTATTCTACGCTTGTAGAAAAAAACGACACTAACAATAGAAAAAAGTATTTAATACAAACATACTTTTTTTTTAAATAAAATGTTAACTATAGCTAACCTCAGGGTGTCGGTTTTTCGTGACGGTGTACGCGCGCATCGTAAAAATTAACTCTCATCATTTTTCTCTAAAACACCAAAAGAAGTATAACTTCAAAAGTACGACGAGATAAGTGATACATTATTTCATATATTTCGAGTTATTTTATATACAAAAACAAATAAATCAGTACTTACATTTAAAACAAGAACAGCCACGATATACAACAGAACTATTTTCGTCATCTCGATATTACTAACAATAATCTCAGTGTGAAGATGTTCGCAGATTGCTGCAAAGTCAATATTCACAATAATTTATGTATGTAGTTGACGTACATACATCGTCGAGTGTCAGACAAATTAGCATGGAGTTACTAAATATACAGGTTGTCCGAAAAAGACATAAGATATTTTGTAATAAAATTACCCGATTTAATCATTATATTTTTATAGGTATTATTGTACTATTCGAGTATACAACGACACTTTTTATTCATTACTAATAATCATCTTGTGAGTGTGTCTGATTTTTTGTTTTAATTCTCTTTGGAGCCTACTATTCAGTATGAAATAAAAAAAAAATTAACACTTGTTCTGCTATTCAGGACGCTATATAATGTTAAATTTTACCATCGTATAAATATTGACATTAATATATATACGATACTAACGTCACTCAATTGTTTTGCCTTCCCGGAACCTCTACACTAGCACTTAAACTTTATGATACGGTATTAAAGTCCAAATTGACAATTAAGTATTATTACAAATCGTTTGTATGGGAGTATAGAAAAGTGTTGTTTTTAGATTTTTTCAAGCAATTTTTATTATTTTTCTCTCCGTAAGAACCATCCTCGTACTTCTAGGAATACTCTAAAAAAAGAATTAGCGAAATCGGTTCAGCTGCTACCGAGATTGGCGCTTAGCAACACATTCAGCGATTCATTTTTATAGTATAGAAGATAGTTATCGCCAATATTTTTCACCGTTCTGAATATAGATGCAATGAAACACCAATTTAATCATAATTTAAAATCGACACAACTTAAGGGTATATGAATGCCAATATCTAACTCAATTTAACTTTATTTTGAATCATTCATTTCCACCATATTATACGCAATCCCAAACCTTAAGGCTATATTTAGGCACTCAAAAAGATTGACGAAGACTGTGGACGTCTTCTCAAACATGGAAAAGATCGATTCAGATTAATTATAAAATGATTTAGTCCTTGCGTGAAGTGAGCTGCGACCATATTGCTTACAATTATATGTATATTAAAAGCTTGGTAACATAATTTATAATATTGATTTTGTCTTCCCAGATATTATAGATTAGTTATTTTATTCACGCGTGTATTTTTAATTAGCTATGTACCGTGGTTTCACTCGCATGTCATTTTTTAAGACATCAGCTCGCGATAACACGCCGTGCACTACACAGCCCACCGATACTGTTACTTTGTTCTCACTTAGCATCCCATCTGGACTACACTATGTTTACTAATTTTTCCATTACTAAGAATCGTACCATGAGGTTAAATAACCCTACAACTTTCCTAGATAATTGATTATATATTGCAGAAATATTTTTTCAAATCTAACTAGTATTTTCAAATATTAACGAATTCAAACAAATAAAAATACAATCTTTTGATCTTCATATTATGAGTATAGATCGAAAAAAAAATTAAAAACATTAATTCAAAATGAAGCTACCTGTATATATGACAACTATATACTATTTTGATCTATGGCCGGATGACGGATGTACAAAGTTCATATAAACGTACTAAATTGGAAACCATTTTCAACCGTTTAAAGCTATGTAAATTTGGGAGCTATTTTTGGCAAAAACAAGGCAATTAAGGACTTTATGGTCCAGTGAGTTTGTTAGTTTTATTAATTTATCTATATTATAACATATAATAATTTCATTAGAGATAAAAAAACAATCTGATTAAATCTTTGACAAATCGACGAAGTACGTTTTTGAAGCGACGATGGCTTATTTGATAGCTTATTCACCGCGTCGATAAATGTAAATTCGAATTATTGCAACTGAGTCGAAAACATCGTGATGTAACCATAGCATGGTGGTAGGACTTTTTCTAAGTCCGCCTGGCTAGCTACCACCTTCAAGTTGAAGATATATCGCCAAGCATCTGTTGGTTCGTTCTGGCAACAACACTTCGGCTTCTACCGAACTGGATATTTGAAGAAGTTGCAATGCTCTTACATATGTTTATTTTTGTTCTGGTTTGTTAATTTTCTTATGATTTATGGGAACACGTGCAAGATTTAAATGACTTACGCGATACACAATAGGTAATATATTGGTATTGAAACAATTTTTAGTGCATATTTGTTTATTATTCATGCCTTGCTTTGAAATAATCTTTGAGATAAAATATATTCTAGACTCCTATATGACCAAAAAACTCCATGCTTTCGTGTGTATCGTCATAATTATATGCTGTCTTGATTATACTTTTGGTTAATCATCTCGACCATATCCCAAATCTTTATTCGTGAGTTCAAGCTGTAAAATATATCAGTTCGTAAATTTACGAATTATAAAGTAATTTATATATAATATATGCCTAAGTGATAGGATAAGACTAGTGTGGGGCTGATTAGATCTTGACCAATATATGTACATACATACACCCAACGGAGTAAGAACACTCTACTCAGGCTATCGCGTTTCGAGACCATCCTGTGTATATTCAATAACCAAACGGGGTGGTACGGATTAGTACCTGACTGGCTTACGACGTGCGTACATGATGATAAATCCGTCACGGTGACTCTATACGACGTTATCACGTTTCTAGATCAATTAATGCGCATCCAGTAATCGCGAGTCTTCCATGCCGGTATGACGTCATCGTACGGCGACGGATTGGTGATATCTCGTTGGTCATGGTCACGATGTGTTTGTACTATACTGTACTAACTTTTACACGAGGCTTTGCTCGCGTTTATGTACATTTAACCTATCCCTCGAGAACAGTTGTATTATTTCTATATGAAATTCGCTTAACCTAGTTACCCTATAAAATTCACAAGCATAAACCGGCAATTTCAAAGTCAATATATCAATAAGTTAGTTTTACATGGTGTTAGGGCTTTTTCTATCCCCGCCCGGTTAGCTACCACTCTGAGGATGAAATCTCGTAGGTATGTTCCGGCAGCTGCACAAGAGCCTTTAGCCTTTTAGCGTATATATCATCTAAGACCACGATGTTATTTAACATCAGGTGCGATTGTGATCAAATGCTAAGTCCTATAAAGTATATAGAAAGCGTTAAAATATAATGCTTTATAAGAAAATATACCCTGTATAATTTTTTTTTTCGACCTGATTTCTGAAACTTTCCTATGTACCGCACGAACTCGTAGATGTACTCGTATTTCGAATATAGCAATTTCGGTTTTGGTTGGTTTGGATAATAACAACAAAGATGGTGAGACTCAAGCTCTGTAAAGGCTCTTAAATGCAACTTTGGTGAACCAGACGAACTATAAAAAAGTATATGCTGCATATGTCGATATAATCACTACATAGTATAAAACAAAGTCGCTTTCTCTGTCCCTATATCTTTATGTATCCTGAAATCTTTAAAACTACGCAACGGATTTTGATGCGCTTTTTTTTAATAGATAGAGTGATTAAAGAGGAAGGTTTATATGTATAATAACATAAATTAAACAGTGGAGAAATACTGTTATTTTTGAGGTTACTCCAAATTCAACGCGTGCGAGCCACGGGCAGTAATGAATAAATCAAAACTACTGGATCGATTTTAATCACTTTTTCAGTGAATGACATAAGCTATATATTTTATACCCATGCGAAGCCGGAGCGGGCCGCTAGTAATTAATATAGATAAATTTTCCTATCATGTTTTTAGTTGTTATATAAACAGCGATAGAATAGAAGAGGCCACTTCACAAGTGCATGTTTGTGAATAGCACAAACAGACCTCGCTCGCCTCAGTTTGTAAGTAACACATTAACCAGGAAATTTGCATCTTGTTTTACGTCATTTTAAATACATAGTATGTTCAAACAAACGCTCATATATTTCTCATAATGATCTGTTACCTCTATTTATTTTTTTTTTTTTTTTCGAATTGAACAACACTGTTAGCCTGGCAAGGCCTTCCCAGTTTCACTGGACTACGTATTTATTTCTAAGTAACTGTGGTAGTACACTTATATAATGTCCACAAGTACCAAACGTTACTAAAAACCATCCAACCGTCTGGGTGTTATTAATGAGTTAATATTTGAAGCAAGATAACATAGTTCCAGATTTATAATATACAAACTGTTCTCGCGACTCCACTCACGCTTTTTATTATTTGCTTCTAACACTTCCTACTAACACATCAATTAACCTTTAAGAAACTCACTGCAGGGTAATAGGCCTCTTCTCCAAGACTTACCTTGAAACTCTGAGAAATCCGCAGCTCTATATTTTGCAACATACGGTGACATTACAAGAACATTTCTCAGGTTCAGGTTTCGTCAAGATGTTTTCATTCACCGTCAGCGAATATTGTAACCAATTAAAATAAGTAAATGTAGGAAAATTCCCAAAAAGAATGTTGTTCAGTAGCTTTCGAATGATGCACGCTCAACCGCGGATCTCTATAATTTTATTCCTTTAGATAACATATTGAAACCTGTTAATCTTTGTGCTGAAACAGCGAGTAAGCTGCCTTGTTTATTCTGTGAACAAAATCTGGAATTACATTAATATCTTCATAATATCAATACTAACCATATAACTAATATATTTGGCGAACGCATTAGTCTCGTATTCATCCATAGATTTTTGGTCTAGATCACCCATTTCTGAGGTTAAAGGCTCGAAAAAGGTTTCTGCGGCAACACTCTTTTCATTCAAAAACTTACTAATGTGTTCTTTATGGTTTAGTTTTATTTCATCTAATATCGGCATGTTAGGACAAGTCAGAGACGCTTCCGGCTGAAATAAATATATTGACTTGTTGTTAAAAATAAATTAAGGTCATTAAAATTATCAGCTTTTCTCGGTTTTATCTGAAAAGGTTATAGCTTAATATTAAAACTCATTACAAAAAAAAACTATCTACTTTTCTTTACACAAAGAATATTTATTTTATATATATTATAGGGGGCAAACGAACAGATGGGTCATCTGATGGTAAGTGATCACCACCGTCCATAGACACTAGCAACACCAGGGGAGTCGCAAGTGCGTTGCCGGTCTTTTAATATGTGGGCCTCCGGCACTCTCACTGACCGAACGAAACGCAACAGTGCAAGCACTGTTACTTCACGTCGGTTTTCTGTGAGAGGGTGGTACTACCCCGGACGAGCCGACCCATTCATGCTGAAACCAGTAATAGTTTCAGTGTAGCTCTACCACCTTAAACATGAGAAACACTGTACTGTTAAATACATATAATTTGATGCCAATATACATAGAAATACTTTTTCAGTAAAAATTAAACCTTTAAAGATATACAAAGAGTTATAAACACCAAAATCAGGTAAGCCAAAATTTGTGTACGAATTTGATTTAATGAATTAATTAATACCTTATTGCACTTTCATACACTGCTGGGCTTAATGCGCCACACGGCATTTTGTTCCAGCTAACCAGCGGTATTGTTATGAACCATGAAAGTTTTCAAAGTAATGCAAATATAGAAGAAGCAAAATACTCTTTTGACATTGAAAGAAATGAAATAATGGGGAACAATGGGGCTGAATAAAAAAATGGCAATAGAATAAAAGCTCCTAAAGATAAGATTTAAAAAAAAAGAAATGTAATTAATGGAAGTCAGGAGTTTATATATATTATATAATGTATACATACATTAAAATACATACTATATAGAAATAGAATACATTGTTTAGTGGCACCACAGCTTGTCGAGAACATTCATTCTAATTTCTATTACTACATACAAATAAGACAGTAATGAAAAACAAACTCACGAAATATATTAGAAAACTGAATATTATCAATATTAAAAAAGACATCTTCTTAGAACAGCTAATAATTGAAGGACAAAAATAATTATGTATCCTATATTTATAAACAAGGCATCATTGTTAGTAAATCAAAAATGTCACGTCTGGATACCTCACTGCGATAAGTTTCATTCTCGCAACGTGCAGAATTTAGTAATGTTATGATTCATTTATAACTTAAGAACGACAGTTACTTTTATCAGTTTTTTTTTTATTAATTTTAAATGTTCGACGCCTTTGATACAATATAATTAAATACGTCGCTTGAATAATGAGTGACGTCCATAAATATAAAGGCAAAAATATGTATACTATATTTGTAAACAAGCCATCTTGGATAGTGAATTAAAAATGTCATGCTTGGATACCTCACCGCGATAAGTTTCATTCTCACAACGTGCAGGATTTAGTAATGTTATGATTCATTTATAACTTAAGAACGACAGTTACGTTTATCAGTTTTTTAATTAATTTTAAATATTCGACGTATTTGATACAATGTAATTAAATACGTCGCTTGAATAATGAGTGACGTCCATAGGTAATGTCTGACGTCCATAGATAACGTATTAATTGCGTGACTCAGCTCTAATTTTGATTAGACATTATATTAGACTAATATTCAGATGTTCCTAATATGGAATACATTGTTTATCTTACTTTAGCATAGCCTACCTATATGTGCTATATAATAAAATAACAGTCACCGATTCAATATTTGCTACACAAAATTATTATTGACTAGCCGATACCCGTTACTTCGACTGCGTCGTTTAAAATATTGTGATAATTTTCTTAGATAACACAAAGTATTTTAAAATTAAACTATACAGGATTCGTCGATATCTACCAAGTAGTTTTTCAGATAATGACAAACCTCTAGCATTTTATTCATATATAGTTATACTATAAAATATCCTGGTTTTTGGATGAGATTGTACTGCATCTCCTTACTTACTCTTCTTTCGTATTAAATTCGCGCCGTCATTCAAATTATAATAGCTTTTGATAGAGTCAACTGAGTTTAATGAAACAAAAACCAAAACTTACTAGATGATATGCTTTATCTTGTCCTTTGGGATGTTTTATCATAAACATGGTACTTTATCAGTAATGCGTGCACAGACAAACAGACAGAACATTTCTAAAAGTGATTGAAATGTATTTAATTACTTATTGTTAGTGATTAGCGATATTCAGACATATTAAATATACATTCTCATTATATGTATAGATTAAAACGTACCTATTCTTCTCATTCATAATTCTTACTAATATTACAAAAGCGAATTTGAGTCCATTTGTTACGCTTAACTACTCAACCGATTATCATGATATTTTGCCACAGATGATATCAGAGATACTAAAAAGGATATAGGGATATAGGGGGCAAACGAACAGGTGGGTCACCTGATGATAAGTGATCACCGCCGTCCATAGACACTAGCAACACCAGGGGAGTCGCAAGTGCGTTGCCGGCCTTTTAAATATGTGGGCCTCCGGCGCTCTCACTGACCGAACGAAACGCAACAGTGCAAGCACTGTTACTTCACGTCGGTTTTCTATGAGAGGGTGGTACTACACCGAGCGAGCCGACCCATTCATGCTGAAACCAGTAATAGCTTCAGCGTAGCTCTACCACCTACTATTACCTACTACCTCTACTTTTCGCACTCGACTTATCTATACAGATAAATTAGACTGGTTCTCAAATGTTACTGCTTTAATAAATTCGAGTTCCTCATGACACTAAGTTTGAGTGAAATTGTAATGTAATCATATTATTGGAAAAGTTTGGTAACACGGTTACGCAACCTCTATTATAATTAAGGAATAAACAACCACATAGAAGTTACCTCGCAGTCCCTTTTCGGTCCGCATTTGACCCTCATTTGCGGTCTGTTTAAACATGCATAGAGAAGAAAACTTTTCTACGAGCTACGAATGAACGCTCTCATTTTTACAGAATAATCACTCATGTTAAGTATTACTTGAAGGTCACTATAAGCACATCGTACGCGGGTTTTTTTTCATTGTTTACTTAACGAGTAACGTAACGTTTAAGTGTCAATATTATTGTGGTTTTTGTTAATGGCAATTTACAATCGATTTCCACTCAATTTGGTTGTGTTACGTCAACTACGAGCATTATGCATTGTATATGCATCATTATGCAATTTGAATTTATTGCAATACATATTATATGTATATGTGGAAAAGAAGTACTTAACTGTTTACACAATTTTGATAATATCACTAAGACTCGTTAATAGCTACGAATTGAAAAAAAAATAAAAATATCGGTTGATGGAGTAGAAAAATATTATAAACTGTTTTATATTGCCTTACTTATATTATATAGATTTTATCTCAGACAATCGTGGTCTGTTTTTTTGGGTTGTGAAAACTTATGGGTACGCGTCACTGATGATCGCGACATGCTCGTGACGTATTGTGCTTGGGCCAGACTAGCGACGCATAGTACAACGACCCGTGTACATATAATATTGATATTTTATATTGAACTTGTGCAGCCTATTATATGTTTGATTAACTAATATACTTTATAAAAATGTATATAACAATTATTCCTCGGAGTGTCAAATTTTAACATTTAAATAATGGAGACTATAACTGATTTAAAAGTTAAAAAAAAGAACATCGCTATTCGATTGTTTTGAGTTTGAATTCTGTCGGCAATCTTTATGACTGCTCTGACTTCTTTTTATTTGCATTTTTGTTAAAACTATGTTTTACCGAACTCTGTTAAATTAAACCAGTACTAACTATAGTAATGAAGAAAAAAACCAGTGCTATATAAAGTATAATCTGTCTGTAAGTTCTGTCAGATTCAATTCAACCGTGTTGAAGTTGTGTTACAATGACTAAATAAAGCCAATGCTTTTCCTATATAAATATAACACAATGAAATAAGAAATGTGTAATTCGCTCTTTGTATTTTATTCAGTTCAAGACAAGGTTAAACTCGATTACTTTGTATATTACGTTATTATGTTACGTAGTATGTACAGATATATTACTTGTACAATACACTAGGTGAATTATTGTATGTATTAAAACCATTAACACGAGTGTGTACTTCTCACGCGTGAGGTAATAAGGAAATTGTTTTTTAAATATCATCGTGTATTTGACAAATTCATAGTGGTCGAGCAATTTGACTGGTAGTATGTCAATTCGGTGACCGCAGATTCGAAACCCTACATGTACCAACGAATTTTTCGAGATTCCGGAAACCTGAAACGTTCTAGTAATACCACCGAGTGTGGGAAAATATAGAACTGTGGATTTCTCGGAGTTTGAAATCGCCAATATATTGTGAGGTGGCGTGGTGAGTATACCCATACTTTTATTCGGAATGAGGCCTATGACCTGGTAGTGGGTGTTTTACAGGCTGATGTCAGTGAGAAATACTGACTGACATTGAAGTAGTTGACAACGATGTAAATGTAAATGAGGGATCTTCTCATATCCTCAAAATACTTTTTGAATAAAAATACTTCTATCAAAGTTATATTCATGTACTAACAACTACCCACGTCTTCTTACACCTAATTGATTTCTTCACATATAAATATAATTTAAGTGTCTGTTGTTGGTCTGAGCTATTCTTTGAAATTGCTGAACCATTATATGAAACTTTTATTACCCGATATAGTACTTTTCATAGTAATATCCAGGTCACATACACACACTTTTCTATAACGTTAAAATGTAACAGAGATAAATTAAAACCCTTAAATCATAATGAATAAGTAAATGAACATTGATAATAACTAGGTTTTATTTAAGTTTCCTACTTCTCGTATATATGTGTATCAGGTATATTGTAACCAATTTTGAGAAATAATAAAAAATTGCATAAATATGTATAAAAAAACTAGCTGACCCGGCGAACTTTGTACCGCCTAATAGTCGATTCTTTAATTATTTTTTAATACTTTTTCTGCTATTCGGGACGCTATATAATGTTAAATGTTACCATCGTGTAAATATTGACAAATATTGACATAAATATTTATACGATATTGACGTCATTCAATTGTTTTGTCTTCCCGGAATCTCTCCATTGACACTTAAACTTTATGGTATGGTATTAAAGTTCAAATTTAATTTTACGTATTATTAGAATCGTTTGTATGAGAGTATAGAAAAGTGTTGTTTTTAGACTTTTTTAGGCAATTTTTCAAATTTTTTCTCTCCGTAAGAACCATCATCGTACTTCAAGGAATATACTAAAAAAAGTATTAGCGAAATCGGTTCAGCTGCTCTCGAGATTTGCGCTTAGCAACATATTCAGCGATTCATTTTTATATTATAGATGTATGAAAACAGAAATATAAAAATTACGGGCATTCACTAGTTACAATTTAAAACTTAATG
This sequence comes from Antheraea assamensis, assembly GCA_035772565.1. Classification (NCBI taxonomy): domain Eukaryota; kingdom Metazoa; phylum Arthropoda; class Insecta; order Lepidoptera; family Saturniidae; genus Antheraea; species Antheraea assamensis. The sequence continues at coordinate 479,818 of JAQQSE010000022.1, read as the reverse complement.
TCAATAAAACAAAGTCTGGACGTAGCATTATAACCGTGAACAGGAGTTCCGTATATTGTTTTCTACAAACAAACTCTTAAACCTTATAATCCTTTATTATTATAATAGGGCAAATAAATAATATTAATATTACCAACTGACTTAACGTTATTTGTCTTGTTTTTCTTAATAATTCTCGAATATTCCATCGTCATACAACGATAGCTCACGTTTTGTGTATTAAATTAAACCCTCTTCAAATTTTAGCCAGCACTTTATTTATTTAGGATACGAAACGTTGTTATGTTGTTATCTTTCAGTCGCTCGTCTAGGTCGGCGATCCCGAGGTAACGTAGGGAAGAAATGTAATCAAATTCACTCCCAGCTAACTTGGGACAGGTTACAGGTCAGATTTTACTAAAAGTAAATAGAATTACAAACGAAAATGTGCCGTTAACCGTCACAAAATCTTGAAAAAATAAAATAAATATTTTATAATCTGATTAGTAAAAGGCTTATTTACATACGAACTGTACAAATAAAATATACTGTTTCCACTTTCCGAGGAATAAATAAAAATTTGGAACATTCTAGACTTCTCTACATGTAAGACGGACAAACTCGTAATAAGAAATAAGGCGGCATGGTACCACATTAAGGCGCGGAAATACGCACACGTTGAAAATGTATCGCTTCAAGTCTTGTACGTAAACATGTATTAAAATTAGCACTACGAGAAATTTCATCCTTTCTTTAAAGCGCGTAATACATGTCATAAATCATATTGTAATTTTTGCTCTTTAAAAGTTCTATGCTTCGTTTCATATTGATTTATGCGTCCATTTGACACATATGCAGGATACGTATATGTGACTCATAAGCGTATACATGTATGGTTAGCTTAGCTTGCACCGTTAGTTAGTTTTTTATTGGATGCAAAGCAACAGCCTAGGCCTACTTTAGCACCCTTGCCCTAGATGCCACTTCAGATGAATGCTTTAAGCGTTTTGTATCATTATCAAAATATAATTAAAACTTTTTATACGAATACACTATTGACGTTCATATCTCAGTTAATTAGCAGTATCGAGACGCCAACTTTTTGGTTGTCACGCACGTGAATGTCAATAATAAAAAACAAAACAGAACAACTGACGGTGTGAATCAAAGTATCGTGACGGAGGTCAATATCGTTTTTTTACTGAAACATAATATCGATTATTGGACAAAGTATCACTTCTGCACATCACATCACAATACGCAGCAATTCCAAAACCCAATATCATCACCACGAGTAAAGTAGTGGAAGTTCAGCAGCAGGTGTTACACAGAGGAAGATCTTGAGGTACGTGCATTGTATCCTTACTGTTGTTAGCTGGATATGAATGGAAACTCTTAAAAGTTCTCGTAAGACCTTTTGGGTCTACCCAGGGTAGCAGGAAGCGTCCAAAGGCTATTTTGGCGGTGCGTATGCTACACGTTTGCTCCAGAGCCCGGTGAAGCTGTGAAGACCCATCAGGCCAACAGTGATAGTAAATTCGAAAAACAGTTTCATTCTGGGCATGGATGCGAATACCAACAGAGTGGAAAATGTTGTTGAGAACTACCATTAAAGAGTTGTACAAACTGTAAGAATAACTGTGCTTATATGCAATCACAGTTCCGTCCCCCGGTAAAGTTCGGTGAGGCGGTATACTTTAACTATACCTAGTAGATCGTTTCCTCTGTAATTATTAATTTGATTCACTTTTTTCTTTATGTGTAGAAATAAATTTCTTTTGAATTAAAACAGCATTTAATTATTCATTATTATCTCGAATCCAATAAAATCATTTTACTTTAAATACTTATTTTTCAGAGAAAAAAAAAACATATAACGATGCAACAAACAAATTCCAATAAAATAAAATTACGAAATCAATATAAAACAAAACAATAACTACATACAACGGAAACAATATTATTGTGGAATTCTCATTAGCGTTTATAGGCGCACGATTGCCTCCAACGAAATGGGCGGATAATACGTGTCGCAGAAAATACACTACTGTCTCCCTTAATACAGTATTTGTGAGACATCCTTATGTTTTACTTGAAATGTCCTTTTTTGTTGAGAATTTACATTTGACATTGAATGAGTTAATACTTAAACTGTTTTTGTATCACATCAGGAGAGTCGCTTTTGATTTTGGCATCATCTGAACCGTATAAAATTTTGTCAACTCAAAATTTAGATGAATCCCAGGAATGTTAAAATAAATAGAATTACACATAATGGCAAAAACCAAAAACAGAAAAATAACGTTTTTGTATGAAGCGTATGTTTTTATAAATTTATTCTACTTTATAGTTTATAATACTATAAACTATTATAGCATTTGACTACAACCACGCTTGATATTAAATACTGATGTAGCCTAAAATGGAAACACGTCAAGAGGACTGGCTCTCAAGTACATCTGTTGTTAAACATTGTAATGTGACCAAACAATGGTTATAACGATTTTTCTAATCTTCGCTATATGTGCTTGACGACAAATCTTCAATTTAAGGATAGCAGCTAGCTAGGTTAGCATTACAAAAGTCCCAACAACCATACTATGATATCATCACGGTATTTTCACATATCGAATACTACAGCTTAACGCAGAATTTAAGTCTACCTAGTCATTGCTTCAATATATCATTGTCCAGCAATTACCCTGTATAACCGTAGCACTACAGGAGAAATATGTATCTAACTAAAATAGGAAGCCTAAGCCATCCCTACTACAAGCAAGAAAGAAAGAATTAAAATTAGGATAGAGGATGATATTCACCCCAACTTACCCAAGGTCAATATGCCCATCTTAGAGGAACACCGCAGAAAGTCCCAAGAAAGGGCTTCCACAAAAAAAAAACGGTTGAATAAAGTTCCTAACGAAATGGTAATACGTCTTTGTTCTCACATGGGGGCAATCCCTACGAACACCCACCCGGTCGGGCAGCCGAGGGTGAACAAGTCCGACTTGCACGGACTAAAGCCTCATGGTGTCGTTTTACACCTTTTGGGCCGGGAAGCAGGAACCGCCTACGGCACTGCATCTAATGCACCCAAATACGACGAAAACTAGGGGAGAATAGGCTCTCAAGTGTAGTTATCAGAACAGGCATATAGGCTAACAGCTGGCATCCATATATACTTGCAGGCTACCGAAACAGACTTAGAAGAAGCTGTGCCATTCATCACAAAGTTATACACACCGAAAGCTTTAGTTCATTGCAGGATTTGAAACTATATCGATCGAAGCGGTATATAGATACGACCATTCTTTCATTCATTGCAAGCTCTTTATATTAATAAACTGAGTTATAAAAACAAACCCAAAAATCACTTACTTAAGATAATACTCTTAAGATATTTGCAAAAAAAATATTAGCCAAGCAGCTAAGGTTAACAATTATTCCAAATGATTAGGGGTTTTATCAAAAAAAAAGCTTTTATTCTTTTGTATTATTCTAAGACCAAGACTAACCATTACTTCGTTATATTGAGTGGACGTTTGTACGTCTACTTTGTATAAATTATTAATAATATAAATTCTATAATTTAAGGTTATTTTATTATTTATATAGAGAGTCTATCAATAATAAAATAAAGAACGAGAGTGCCATATCGTCTTGAAACAACAAAAAACAAAGTATAAAATAATTACGAAGCCTCATGGTCACTGTCAATAGCGAGGGGTAAAAATTCATAGCGACGTTATCGAATGAACACGAATCTCACGTAACCAAAGACCCTGATATCTTGCTTGGAACAAAAGATTTCGCTAAAATGATATTAAGGTAAACCGAAAGTGTGTTAATCGAAACCATTATACCTACTATGTATGTCACTGCTAAAGTTCGAAAGCCGTTAAAGTGCACTTTACTCAGTGAATACGCAGATTAACTGTTTTTGTCGTGAAAGTGCGAAAGCAAGAGTTTTCCGCATTTGCCTACGTTTATCTTTATCATAATTCCAACCTAACCTAGCACGATATTACTTGGGACCCGATAGATTTAACAATGTGTAATATTCACCGGCGTATGGCTGCACCGTCGGAATATATTTATTTATTCTATAAGAAATTTCACACCACATTCGTAAAAATTACAAAATAATTAAGTATAATTACAAAATAATACATACCAGTGGTCGAAACATAGTAGATTGTAGACACAAGAAGCGAGAAGTATGACGAATCAAGACTTCTAAATAGTTGTGGATAGTATGGAGAAAAAAAGTATTTCCTGTTTTTTTAATTGACACCATAAAAGTTAATAAATAGTTATTAAACAAATAAAGGAAATCGACTGAGAAACAGCATAAAAAGGCGTTGAACTGGTTTATCTCAGTCTATTTTTATACAGATAATATTTCATAAAAGGAAATACAGAGGGTATAAATTTATTTAAAATGGTGTTCAATAAATTCCTGTGTGTGTGAAATAAAAACGAAACAGTTTTTGTTAATTTAACAGGTCACCTTAATTTAGCTGTATATTAGACAATCTGTAGAATACATGATTTGTGCAGTTTAGTTGCAACACATTTAATGACACTGAAATGTCATAGCAGAGATAGCGTAATCGAAAACGGACACCGCGTTAACTGCCGGGATTTCGATATCTTTGGTTTATACTCGATATAAACTTGGTATATGGTTTATACTTAATAGGTTTTATAGTGTTTCTCAATCTCATGTTAAATGACGACGTGGTCTTAGATGGTAAATGCGCTAAACCTAAAGAGGGATTCGTTCTCAAGTGCATCTGCCGAAGCACACCTGTGGTGACAGCTTTCCAATTTAAGATTTTCTACAGGTGGTCTTAGAAGATACCATACTAGGGCTTCATCACGATGTTTTTCTTCACCGACAGTTCCAGCTCATTCACAAGGATTCAAATTTACGTCGATTTATAAAGAGGGATTCGTTCTCAAGTGCATCTACCGAAGCACACCTGTGGTGACAGCTTTCCAATTTAAGATTTTCTACAGGTGGTCTTAGAAGATACCATACTAGGGCTTCATCACGATGTTTTCCTTCACCGACAGTTCCAGCTCATTCACAAGGATTAAAATTTACGTCGATTTATCTTCGGTTCAAGAATAAAGAAAGAAGATTTGCTTGAAGTTCTGTCTCATTTTTCGACGTGTGAATTTGACAGTTTGCTCGGCAGTAAGACGTGGAAGTTTAGTCCAACTTATTCGCGACTACCAGACATAAGGTGTAACATCCGCCATAGTGACATATTTAGGGATGTCGCGTTCCAGGATCAGCCGAAGCATATCCAGTAATCAAACCTGCTAGTAGAATAATTATATCGCACTGTAGCACTTCCACTATACCGATGGTGATAAAACCATCAGAGTAACTTTGTTTTAGTTTGTTGCCTTTCGGAGAACGTCAATCTAATTGCCGAGAGATTAGCAGACCGGCATGATATCGGTGACTGTCGATAGATATAACATCTCTTAGTAGCTTTAGCTCGTGGAATCGCTCGCGTAGATTTGACCTATCACTCGGGAATAGTATTTTTTATGTATGTACTTTTCTGTACTTCTGGCAACGTATATGAACAATTTATTGAGGATTGACATCGACGATTAACAAACAAATACATTTATTTATACCCATAATATTAATTAGGATGATTTCGTTGATTTTGAGTTACACAATATTCACTATCGAGTACAATATCGTCACTTTGTCGTACTAAAATATAAAAGATGTCTTCAGCCACATTACTACTTAATATAAGGTGAGATTTTCATGGAAATCTTCCTGGACACGCCATCCTCTCGGGGGAAAGAGTGGATATTGTCAGAGTCTTACTCACTAAAACCCTACGGAGTACTGGCCGCCGAGTTTTAGCTGGGCCGACATGGGACTCAGCAAACCTATCACCATGCCGCCCCATCGGAAGGTGGCCGCCGGGTTTCGTTCTTACAAGGAAACAGACTGAGTACATAACCAGCTGCCTCCCCTTGTTAGCCAAACCTGTGCAATGAGAAGATTTTCATACCCTAACCTATCCTATCCTAGCTTCCTAATTGTAACTAGTATTATAAATATGAATATAAGTTTGTTACACTTTGAGGACATGGAATACCTTTCATTCTAAACAATGTACTGTCTCCGAGGGATAGGTCGCCATAAACTTTTTGTTTTTTTTTGTTTCGAACTGTCTACGCTGTTGACCTGAGGCCTTTACAGTTTCACCGGACTACTGTCCATTAATGCGAACCAAGCCGCGAGCAATAACTAGTTAATATTATTAAATATGTGAATATAAAAATTATTATCTTTAAGAACGGTTAAAGTTTAATAATATTAATCAGATACACTTTGACGGTTTTCCAATAGAGTGCAATTAGTGCAGCGGATCGTTACTTAAGTGTCTGCACTTGAACAAAGTACGCCACAGGCACTTACTTAGACGAAGAACAATTAACAACCTCTTGGAAACTAATAACATATTGATTGAATTTAACCCATATTGTTATAGTAACAAATATCGCGACATTAGAGTTCCGTATTTCATAATTAAATAAATATACCCTAATACAATTATTTATTTGTCCGCATGTCAAGTCTCTTTTTCGGAAACAGTTTGAAGTATAGAGTTGAAATTAATGTCTAATATAAAAGTTTACGACCGCATTCTGCTGTAATAAAGGCAAGTTTGTAAGTTCAACAAATGAAGAGATACGGCCTTCACTAATAGAAGTCCCACGCAGGGTCTTCTTAGATTTTTATATCTATTTCGAAGTAATTTATTATATATACTTTGTTATCGCATTTATCACTAGATGGCGCTGTTATATATTTTTTGTAGGCTAACAACATTTTGGCGACTAGAAGCCAAAGGTATTATCCTTTACTTATATTTCAATTATTTCATTAAAATAATTATTAAACATAATTAATTTTAAAACTAGATGAACATATTTCCATTATAAACATAAATAATTAAAATCTTATATACAACCTACACTCGCAGTTATTAGTTCTGACTTGTAACACACTAGAGACGGTGATTTAAAAATCGAGTGATACCTCTATTTTATATTACTTACTCTGTGATCCCACACATTGACCAATCATCAAAATCCATAAGATACTTCCCGGGCGCTACCAGTATTGAAATTCCATTTTTTTTACAATTCGAAGGTAGGATTATTTTAAATATTTGCCGTTAATCTCATGCTGTGTACTATGCGAACGCTCGTAAAAGTTACTGCGGTGAAGCTGTGAAGGTCGGTCAGATCAATGGCGTAGTCAATTCGGAGAAGCGCTGGCAAAATAATAGCTTGTTACTTAAAACCAAGCCTTGTATATTAATTACATAACAGAATATTTATATAAAACATGCCAATATTATGAACTATCTGTTTCCCGCGTATTCGTTCTTATATTAATATTTACGTGTTTTATTATATTTTACTAGCTTCTGCTCGCGGCTTCGTTCGCTTTGTGTAGATTCGGTATAACCCTCGAAGAACAAGATTTTTTTGGTGGATGTATATTTATGTACTATACCCTATGTAATTTTTTTTATGTACTATAATTTAATGTAATTAAGACGTGAAAGAATAACAAACATACAAACGCACATTCCCATTTATTATATAGTATACTTAACCCTTTTAATCTAATTTTATGTTACTCCGGGCTGGTAAATAATAATACTTTGAAAGTCCTCTATTTGTCACTAAAAGTTCCTTCAAGTACGGTGTAACTCTTTCAAAGATTAGCTAGAATATTTTTATTCTCGACTAGCTGTTGTCTGTGGCGTCGTTCGCGTTAATGTAGATCCTACCTTTCATAAGCCGTACTTTTTGACGTGATAATGTCTTATAAATCGATGAACGCCGGCAGTAGGCACGAAAAACCATGACTTATTGTCACGTTCCGCCTGAGCCGAGCGTGCAACTGAGAGCGCGGAATAAGCAATAGAGAGGCGCAATCAGCCTAAGCATTCGGCTTGTGACGTATCTATTTCTTGCGGAAAAAGGTATGCAATTTTTCATCAATGTTTCCTTATGACTTTATGACGTAAAATTATCATCCGTTAAACGACTTTACAGATAACCAATATTTTTTTTGATGAACGATACTCTATGTCGTTTTCTGTACCCTTTAAAATGGGTACGCAAAATTTTGTGCTGATCAATTGGGTAGTTATGACGTGAAAGAGTAACAAACAAAGTCATATTTATGACATGTTATATATTATTAAATAAAATACATATTCGTTTTGTGATTATACTTTGTTATTATATATAAATGTATCCTTATAAAGAAAATTGAATTGTCTGTTATTCGTTCAGGTTGACTTCCGAAACGATTAAATTGATTTCGACTAAATTATACACGAATTTATAGACCATTATCTAGGATACACATAATAGAACTACTAAAAGTGTTATAGGAATTACTATTAATGACTAATAAATTACAATTAACCAAATAAAACTAGCTCTCTTTGAATCCGTTATCCGTAAACTCGTAATTCTCATGAAGCAACAAGACCGTTCGTTGTCACAGAAACGAAGTCATGGTAAGAGCTAGTCTAAAGATATAAAAAAAATAACAATGCAAACGTCTAGTTACAGCGCGCTTCGAAACACATCGTGCTTACGAGAAACTGTAGAGCACAGGTGTGTTTGCGTTCCATTAACTGCCGGTACTTATGAAGCTAAGTACTACTTCTGCAGACAATTATAAAAAGTCTCTCTGTCTGTTTATTTTCAACTTACCGGGATTTTATATTCGCTAAGATATTTTTGAATCACTTACCCAACTTAAGTGGCTACGTCATCTAAACTTATTTTTGTTACTTGACCAAAACTGGTAGGCATAGGAGAGGTAAGAAGCAATAGCCACTAAAAATCCTTACGGTGCTTCATACCAAGTATCTTTCGTGTCGAAAACCAGGAACTGCTTTACAGCACACAGAACGACATGCCCAAATTAGTCACTCTACAGCACCAAGTATAATTGCTGTTTAAGTGCCTGGACAGGTCTATAAATGCTTAGCGATAATTTTAGTTGAGAGTGGTAATAAGCCAGATGGGCTTTAGAAATTCCGCTAACAACGTTCAAAAGAACAATTGTTTTTCAATACGACGTACATTTATTGTTATTTCTTTGTGTATGGGTTTTTTCAAACTGGTGTACACTTTACCAATTTTAATGTTGTATATGTACATCAAATGTAATCGTTGATGGTATATAATAAGATTGCCAGGAAAACAAAATTTTGAGAAGTTTAGCCATAGTACCCATAATATAGTAAGCAAAATTGAAAACGATAAATTTTTTTGTGCTTCGTACCACCAACTCCATTATCCTTACAAGTGATATTTTCCCAACAATGCGACATATGCAGTTCATTTTTCTATTCATATATAGATTTTAAAATTTAATTCTGATTCCGATTGTCATCATGGATCTCATACGGTTATAATGCTCTGATCTATCTGTTAGCAGTGTGATCTGTCTGTAAAGAAAATTTGTGTCTATATTTAGTTTAGGGATTTAACTTCATAAATAAATGCTTTTTTTTTTTTTTTTTTTTATGTGTTACAGGCTCACGCTTGGCCTCAAAAAATGCTACTCACAGTATACTCTAATTAGTACCAATTCACAAAAATGCCTTCGTACTAATGATAAACTTCTATAACATATTAGCTATCATATTTGGAGTTGCTTCTAAGATTCCTTGATCTACTACATCAACGTTCACCTTCATCATAATGGTTTTTTCCTTGGATCTCATTCTAATAATTACACCAAGTGCTATTACTGTGTCATTTCTTTTGACTAGAAATGTAAAACCTACCAATATAGGTTGGAAAATTGTGTCTATACTAAAATAATCTTGCAGATAGAAAATAAATCGATCATTTCCCACTAAGCTGTACTCTTTGGTAGGAGCGTGCGAAACATTGAAGTATTGAACCCAGGTGTGTTTGTGTTTCATTGTCTGCCGATTCTATCAACTTTCTGCTTATTGGTTCCTTTGTTATTTATTCTTATATGTACGTACAACTCTTTTTCAATCAAAATAACGGCAGTAAATACAGGCTAATTGTGCATTCATCCATTCGGCTAAAAGACTTGCACTGTTGAATAAAGGCTGCTTCCAAAGGTCACCACAACAAATCGTCTTGCGCTCCTTGCATCCAGCAGATTTCCACTACTTTGATAACATTTGTAGTCGGTCTCATCTGGTTAGCTGAAATTAACTCGATGTACGTAATGCTCAATTTAGAAAGATCAAGTGTAATTGCCAGAATAAATAAGCAGAGGTTTAACGATTGATTTTGAAATTATACAATTTGTATATTATGTTCTCCCGATAAGGCCAAAAATATAAATGGAGATGTAATATTATGCACCCATATTTAATTACAAACTACGCATGACTAGGTATATATATTTATACCTTAACCTTAACACTCAACCACAGAACTGATAAAAGAATATTCAGGGGTCCCATGTCATTTTCATTTACACCTAACTAGTATGAAGTAGAGTAGTATCAGAACAGTATCAAAGGGACATTAACGTACATTATAGTTTAAAAAAGTATAAAACTAAATTTAACAATGTTGCAAGAAAACACAACTCATGTCATTTCATCACAAAACTGTGAAACATTTTGTAAAAATATATATAAATATTTTTCGTTACGTCTCTCGTTCGCTCCTCGCGAATAGTGACGCCACCGGGTGCCATATTGAAAAACTAATGAAAAACTCCGACCACTCAACTCAAAACTCGGTGGGCGTTATTGAAAAACTACTTTATGTGAGGCGAGATAGAACTTCTAGAAACCAGCTGTGTCTTTAAATAGACTGCAAAGTTGTGCTTTATGTGGCTATAAATGACCATTTTGTAATTTAAATTGAACAATCAAAAATAAAAACACTTCATCTATTCTAGCATAACTTTCTTTAAATAGTATTTGGTAAGGAACGGACAAGGCAAACACCATATTTCGTTGGCCCTATGGTGAGTAGAGTGATAAAGATAGGGAACTAGAATGCCATGGTTTGATTTGGTATTCATTAGCAAGCGGTATCCTGTTTCCACTTCGTATGGCACGTACAGTCATCCGAAGCAATTTCAATAGCACGCAACTTTTCAGTTTCCCAAGTTGCGGTAAAGTTTGGATATATCATCGTACACACCTTCATACATAACGCGGTAGAGTAAAAGTAAGGACTTTATAGTTGTATCTGCTATTTTTCTGTGGATAATAACTTATGGAAAATGTGTAAATGCGAAAAGATAACCGTCACTACCCTAGTGGCAAGAGGTTAGCGAGAATTAGGTGACGGAAAAATACACAACATGAAAAGGATGAGGGACAGGTTTTAACAATATGAACCTAGATGGCGTTACCACTATTAGAAAAATAAATTGATACATACGACTACGTTTTTCCGGTGAATAGTTTTCTTGTTACATGGGCAAAAAGAGTTCTTATCCCAAAGAATGAATTAATTAAGGAATACCTTTTACTTTTTTTTTAATGTAATTTTTTCATAACTACTTAACCCTATACAACGCTTTTATCGATTTTAAGTTACCTCTGTTAATTTTTATTATTATTTGTTTAATAACAATGGGGAAACGTAATAAAATTATGCCTTGATAAAACTACAAAAAGAACTCTGTCTTATACTTATTCGACTTTTGTACAGCTCTATGATACATTAGCTCAGACAAATAACAGACTTTTTTTTTTCGAACTATCTACACTGTTGGCTTGTTAAGTCCGCTACAGTTTCACCGGAGTACTAAGGGGAGCGCTTAAGGCACCGTGACGGTGCGCCCTTGCGCTGATCGCCTAAATAAATCGGGTGAGTGCCTTAAGCGCTCCCCTTAGTACTCCGGTGAAACTGTAAACTTCACTTATCTTTATACTTATACGTTTACCAAAAACTTGGAAACCATTGATGCGTACATTACTTAACTACTCGGCAAATTAACTGATTTGGTTCTATAACCTGCGGAAGCAAGATTTTCCTCATCTCTCCGCCACTAGGTTCGGTTCGGATACAAGTCCAATCTAACGTTACCCAGCACGTCGCTGGGTCACGATAGAATTAACAATATTCACCGCGGTAAAATTAAGTCAATTTTCGGGACTTCAACGAAACGATCACACTAGTTAATATGCACAATTACCTAGATAATCTATAGAATAACATAGTTCTACACTTTAACAGTAACATATATATCTCGTACACGGTAAAATTGAAAGTTATTCACAAATCGGAGCAAGCAGATCTCTGATATCGAGTACACTTTATGTCAGTGTAACGTAGATGGAGTGCACTCGAAGCTTCCAATCGTATGATTTTCAACGTTCGAGAGAAAATAAAATTTACTTTGTAAGCCACCACCAGCACACAGTTGAAATTGATTTCTTCTGAATATATATATTTTGAAAATAAATAAATATGATTTTACTTTACTGCATATTTTTCTGACAAACTAAATTTCATTTCTAGAATCTGATATGACATTTGTATCGACGCATGAATTAATACAATTAGCCAATTACCAAATATGAAGATAGACATGATTAAACGTAATAAATTTTATACAGTTGTATGGCTAAAACAGTAGGTATCTGTTTTTTATTATTATTGAATATTTAATTCTTTAATAATTTATAATTTGTCAGTGGTACAGAAAATTTATGCATTTTCATCCACCAAAAAACGTACTGTTTCCGAAGTACAAGCTGCGAGCAAATGCTAGTAAATTAATAAATTGCAACACCTTTCATAATATGGCTAAGTCGGAATTTTTGGTGAAGAAAAATAACGTGATGAAACTATAACATGATATTTTATAACATATATCTTTTTCTATGTCCGCCTGGCAAACTACCACCCTACAATTAAAACTTTGTCGCCAAGCACATGTTGGTGTATTCCGATAACTCTCTAGGTTTATCGTGTTCACAATCTTAGTACATACTCGTATCATCATTTAACATCAGATGGGATTGTGGTCGAACGCTCAAAATCTATGAAGTGTAAAAAAAAAGAAACAAACTCTCTGAAACTAAAACCCTACTATGTGAAAGTAGTCAAATAACGTTCTTCTTATAGGCCGTTGTAGTTGATTCTATCAAGGCCCCTATCGACATTTCCGATGGAAACAAATTAGGGACCGTGTAGACGTTACTCTCTTGATATTTTTTCAAGCGAGCCGTTGTAAGAGCTATTCTTCTAGTACGATCATTTATCAAAGTGAGTTATTTCACGCCTAACGTTACAAATCCATCTGTATTCCACTTGACGAAATTTCCTACGAATCTATATATATATTTTTTTTATATTATAGGGGGCAAACGAACAGATGGGTCACCTGATGATAAGTGATCACCGCCGTCCATAGACACTAGCAACACCAGGGGAGTCGCAAGTGCGTTGCCGGCCTTTTAATATATGTGGGCTTCCGGTGCTCTCACTGACCGAACGAAATGCAACAGTGCAAGCACTGTTACTTCACGTCGGCTTTCTGTGAGAGGGTGGTACTACCCCGGGCGAGCCGACCCATTCATGCTGAAACCAGTAATAGATTCAGCGTAGCTCTACCACCTATTAACTATAATATATGTTTTATATTGAAGGTAGACATTTAAGGCCACTTGCGCCATAAAATTTTAGTCTTAAGTTCAATGTAGTTATGTCCATTTCTATATTGCATCCATCAGTCTTCGTAAAGGCTAAAATCAGAGTTACAAGTTTCAGTGCATCTCGTCCTCTCGATATTAGAAGTAATAATCTAGATTTCTCACTCGATAGAAATATTTTACTAACCTATATTAAGCACTAGTAGCCGCCCGCGACTCCGTCTGTCTTTGATTCTCTTTATAAATTACAAACTATGGAACAAATAACTACATAATAATTATGATAGATCTAAGTACAAAAAGAACGAATTATTATATATAACGCTGAAGTAAGAGGAAATCTCAAATGCAAGTAAGTGACTATTAAAATATACTTGTCAATAATTGTACATATTAATATTGACAATTATAAGATAATAGGCTAATTTTAACTAATTTTTCAATAAGGAGAAGAATTTCAATTGGGTTGTATTTTTTTTTTATTATTTGTTAAGGGCCATCCATTAATTATGTGAGGCGTTTTTGAGGATGTGTTAAACCACTCCCCCACTGATGAGATGTCATGAGGTTTGTACCATCCCCTAATCTCACGTGGGGCCTTTCAAAGTTAGTATTTTGAGTATCAATGCGTTGGATTTAGTCAAAAAACACAATTTGCTTTATTATCTTTCTTAAGACTAGTATTTGACATTATTTAGATCGTAATCTAAAATCAAAGGAATATCAATATATAAAACTAAAACGGGAATTACTAAAATGTATATAGAAGAATCGTGTCAGATTTCGGCATATATTAGTCTAAAATCATATGTTTTACTCAAAATTAATCTGATTTTCACACACGTTTAAACTATTTTTTGCCCGAAAAAAAAAACTTAACGTTTTCCGAAACCCCCCTTTCTCCGCCATGTGAGATTTAGTGAGATTCGGCTTGACCCCCTCCTCCCCTGATCCCTTCACGTAATTAATGGACTAATGGACTCTCTGTTACCTTAGAACTTCGCCATTTATACATCGATTTGGAAACCTCTTTATGGGAAAGGGGATATTTTAGGTTCCATTTCAATTGTATCAGCACTGAACCTTCGATTTTGAAGATACAGCAGAGATCTTCTCAAATTCGACTAGGTAATGTATAGTAATTGTGATATTAGTAGGTTTAGGTTTATGAACATCCAAGACTAGGTAGGTACCTAACTAATAGTCAAGGATGTCTTGTTCCATTACTTAGAGTAGATTTTTTGACGATAGTTTTACCTTACAATTTTAATCATATGTCATTTTTTATATAGAAAGTCAACAGTCCGCATAGTGTTGTCAACCGCAATTATCAAATTTCGAGACATATCAGTACCCAAATATTGATCACTACATATTATAAAACAAAGTCGTCCGCCGCGTCTGTCTGTCTGTTTGGATGTTCGCGATAAACTTAAAAACTACTGAACAGAAAGGAATACGGTCTTCACCAATAGATAGAGTAATTCACGGGGAAGGTTTAGGTATATAATTTGTCAAGGTTTTTAATGATATTATTGATGAAAGAATCGGAAAAAGTCAAGCCGCCTTAAGCGTTTCATGCACATAAGTATGTATTAAGTATGTATGTATTAAGTATGTAAGTATGTATTAAGTATATATATTTTTATTACCAGGGCAGGACAACCTCCACCGGGCCTACTAGTATAATATAGAACTTATTTTATAGAAGAAGAAACTTCCCTTGGAAAGAGACCTTTGCCCCAGTAGTGGGGTTTTTAAATGTTGGCTTTGTTGTTATTGTTACGAATGTAGTGTCGAGATCTTTTTAAGTAGTTTCTAATATAGCCCTTATTATATCGAACTGACCACTTCTTCGCTTGATGTTAAATGTCCATGTCTGAATGTGGCAACTAAGTACTAAACTTTCAAGAGAACTATCTACTAACATATGTTATAGGTAGTTAAAATATATTCATAAAATAAACGTTAGCATTTGAAAAGACTCTTTGACTGAATGAATTCTAAGTCAATTCCTTTACTGCGAAGGCCCATTTTTTCTGTGTCAAAAGCAAGTAAATAAGATTCGAATGTACACATAGAACCCCAATATTCGATAAGGCGTGGCGGCTGCTTGAATAAGTTGCTATATGACGTGTCTTATCCGGTCTTTATTCAACTAATATTGAATCACTCGTTAAAGGAGAAATGATTTTGATGAGAAATGTCATTTCGATTCAAAAATACTTGTATTACGAACGGTCTGTGATTTTAAACAGAGTGTTAAAACTTACAAAGAGAGTATAGACTATCAAGCCGATATCAATTTTAACAATACCTATATATTACTCGATCCTATTGTTAACCCTGTTACATACCTAGCTACATAATTAGCGGAGCAATAATCGGAAGAGTATTTGCAGTAAATATTGAAGTAAAATACTGTGTAACAAATCAAACATTACCAACTGCTAATCAGATTCATTCCTTAGTCGCTATGCCCTTAAGACATATACAAGCACAAGCAAGACGCAAAGACCTGCATGTAAATCAGTAGAAACTGGAAGGCATTATAATTATATTTATATATGACATTTCGATAAGTACAATTGTTACTGATTGTATGTAATATTCTCACCCTAGGATGTAAAATTATATATGCGGTTCTCACGTTAGTTAGAAGAAGTAAATTAAAGGAGTCTCCACGGGAGCGGTTTCCATTCTAATTCTCTTTGTTAATAAATCCGACATGAGCATGTAACCGATTGTGTAACCATAATAAACATGGCTTTACTTGTAATTAAGTTAATATACAAATACTTCATAAATTAATTTCCTTGCTGGGGTATTCGTTAATATATTTTGGAATCACTACTTTGAAAACGCGAACACTTTGAAAAGTCGGAGTTCGTAAAACACAGGCATGATCTAAAGACTAGAAACTGTGACAAGTAAAACTAAAACTAGTAACAGTTTTTAGTGTTAGGTTTTATAACAAAGTCCCGAAGCATATTACCGATTTGCTGGACTATAAGTTTAAGTGCCATGTTAAGCGGGTTTTGGTGTCAAAGGGCTATTATAGAGTGGATTAATAGGTGAACGATGGTGATGTCTGGAATTGACTCCTCTTTTAACGTAACGTATAACGTATTTTAAATATATAAGTGTATGTTAAAAGATAAACGCGATCGAGTTTCTTGCCGGTTCTTCTCGATGACTGGGATGTTTTCCGAATCGGTCGTAGTTTTGACGTTCCTAAGCGCCTTCTTAGGGCCTAAATTGAATAAAGTATTTTTGATTTGATTTGATTTGACAACTATGTCCCCATTATTATAAGATCAATAAAAAAAATGCTTTGAAACACCAAATAGTAATAAATTCAATACAAATATCAATTATTTCATTAATTAAACGAGCAACATTCTAAAGGTCACGAAGAACATTATCAAGTGCCTGAAATCAATTTAGTACGTTTTCTCAAAGACCCAAAATACTTACAAAAGCCCATTCATCTATCGGCTTAAGTCTGTAGTCTTGACATAATTAAATTCAAAGAAAATACTAGACTACATTAATTTAAGCTGTTAATTACGATTGCCAAGTACAAGAGAAAACAGTACGAGTATGTTCCTTTGAAAAATCATTTTCGATAGTATCAAAGTTTGTCATTTTAGTTAATTAATATTGTTGATAACTTCGAAGTTAATTATTAATGTTTGACCTTTCATTCTCTATTCTCAGCCCTTTTAATACCTTTCAGTTCGACTAAGATCTCTTCCTATCAAGAAGAATGCTTAGTTATAATAACTATAGAAAAAAAAAAACGAACTTTTTAGTATTTCTTAGTAAGCCAATTTTAAACGCGAATATATGTGTTTCTTACTTTAGTAATTCTCAGTAAGACAATTTTAAACGCGGACGGAATGTGTGTTTCTTACGCCTTAACTATTCGACCCATTATCATGAATTTGCAAAAACATTGAGTATATGTACATGAAAGGACATAGAGTATCTTTCACCTAGAAAAAAGGGAGCAACAATTGCCATGGATAGATCAAACCGAATTAACATGATTGAAGCCATGGCCAAGAGCTAGTCGAAAATAAATGGCATTCAGGCGAGAATAAAACTGACAATCGTCTAAGCAGTAAATTATTGACTGTTATATATTAACAACCATCCTTCTAAAACGCAAATTCTACGTACATTTTTACAATTTGATGTTGAACTTAACTTACTTGTTGAATAACTTTTAAATGATCTGTTTTGAATATCATTCAATTTCATTTTTTTTTTTCATTAGTATAAACGCGTTTTTCGCACGGTGACCGTAGAAATTAAAATAGTTTTTTTTTTATCCACCGTATAGTAGTAATTGGCTTACACAAAGGTAAGCCTAAAAATAGAAAGAAATTATTTTATAATAGCACGATTTAATCTATCTTGTAGCTTCAGACACACCAAATAGAATATTTCCAAGCAAAGCTCTGACAAATTTTCTCAAGATTGAAACGTGTCTGATATCAGATACTGATGGTTTTAATGTATATTATTCCTAAGTCAATTAACCCTGTTGCTGCCGCATAACTGTACTGTAATATTATTAAAGGACGCTTTATGACCGGGCGGACGCCCGCAGCAGTACGATGAAACAATGAAATGAATAAAGATTACTCGACGGAGTTAGCTGGAACGTGGTCTGAGATGATAAACACTGTTACATTATACCATTTACATAACGTAGATAGATCTAACGGTAGAGGTGAGATTTTAAAATCAAATACAATTTTGTTATTTATTTACAAAAGTCTGTATATTTTACTAATTAATAAATTAGGAATCGGTTTAGATAATATATGATGATACAGTTTATAGTGTTGGTTTTAAAGGTATCTGGGGTGATTTGTGACCCACGAATGCCGTCGAAACTCAAGGGAAAGGTGTATAAAACTATAATAAGACCAGCCGTGTTATATGGATCCGAGTGCTGGGCTAAGAAAGAGACGGATGAGATTAGATTACATGTAGGAGAAATGCGAATGTTAAGATGGATGTGTGGTGTAACAAGAATGGATAAGATTAAGAGTGAGTATATCAGAGGAAGTTTGAAAGTAGCCCCAATGACAGAGAAGTTGAGGGGTAATAGGTTAGCATGGTACGGGCATATTATGAGAAGAGATGAAAGTCATGTAACAAGAAAAGTTTTGAGTTTGAAAGTGGACCGATATGGGAATACAGGTAGACCGAAAAAGGTGTGGATGGATTGTGTGCAAAATGATATGTGTACAAAAAGTGTGATTGCTGAGATGACATTGGACAGGGGAGAGTGGAAAAGGAAAACATGTTGTGTCGACCCTACTTAGGTGGGATAAGGGAAAGATGATGATGATGACAGCTTAGAGTGGTGTGATGAGATAATATACATCATAACTGAAGGTGTACGTACGGGACAAGAACTAAATGAGGATCGATTAACGACAAAGTTGAATAAGTACCGTTAAAATAGAATAAAAATAATAATTATTGAGTTGTTTGGCACCGAGTTTTGGCACAACTCGGTCCATTTGATAGCGAAATGTTATATGAATTAGTCGTACTAACTTATGAACTAGTTATTTAGATTCGATTTCGTTATAGTGTAAATAGATCCTAAAACAAAAAAACATTGTATTTCATATATATGAAGATAAACTCTGTATTTATTACTGAACTCTTATTAAAAATTGCTCGAATAAGGATTCGAGAGTTTCAGGTCATATATATATACCAAATTCTAGTGTGATTCACTGATAATCAGACATTTGGTAGGTTTAACTCCATATTTAAAAGGTATCTAAATTATTCCACAGGCTTATTTGAGACCGACGGCGTCCGCGTTCCTGCGACAGAATGTGATTACCAATTCAGCCGTTCCAGCAACCGGCCGACACACGGCCGATTGTACAGCCCACGCTACCCGTCCATCTATCCAAACAACGTTCGCTGTTCATATCACTTCCATGCGAGGTACGTCCTTCGATTTTAAATCATCTGCGAACATACTGACACAGCCAAAAACGATAATTGCCGATTTAGATATGAAGTTATTTTTATCATTTCAAAATTGTTCCATCCCAATTTTTTTGTACTGACATTACAATTCAATAGAGTATCCCAATATTTCTTTATAATCATCACAGTAATTAGTTAATTCATTTTTTTTTTTCATTTTTCAGACCCAAAGAACGCGTTAAAGTTGTATTTGAAGAGATATCCCTTCAAAAAGGCGACATTAGGTGAGTAAAAAAATATTATCAAAAATTTAGTAAAATTGTAATTATTAAGAAAATATGTGACCCGGTGACACTAGATTAATGAGAGATTTGGTATGGAAACTTGTTGAATTGAATTGGACGGTTACAATTAATACTTGTAAAAGAATACAAAATGTTATAAATTTCGACAATAAAAAGAAATATAAGGTATGAATAAGATAGAAGAACGAAAAAGAAGACAGTACGACTGCCGTAACGCTGAATAATCTCTTTTTGCATAATTTCCAAAATTGTACCGTTTGCTTTATAGTTCTGAAAGAAACTGCTATTAATAGTACAAAAGAATATCATAAATAGGACTTGTCTAGAAAACCTAATGCATATTTATATAATAAAGCTTATGGCCGCGGCTTTAAACGCGTTAATGTAGTCAAAGACACTTTCATATTCCCGGGAATAGGCCCTTTCTCAGGCCAAGGTACCCTATATCTTTTATACATAGTATCGGTGCTTGCGCCGTCATATGCACCTAGCAATTAATCTGTAAACAAGACGCGCAACTCCCACCTCACAGAGTGCGTCATTCAATTACCCCCACTCTCCCTACTACTCGTCGTTTCGGTATAAAAGGAGCGGAGCGACCGTCGCTAGGGCAGTCTTGGATCTGGCGTGGTTTATTTTGCTAGTAACTTATCCTAGACTCTGGATAATCATTTTGTGCAATGTTGATTTGTCATAATTAATGAATTACAGTTACCCACTGTCGTAAATAGACGGAATTAGTACTAATTGGTTAGATTAATTGAAATATGCCCGTTATATATCGCCATATTGGTATTTCTTTAATTCACTAAATCCATCCGACTGTGTACATATATACAAAAATATTGTGATGACCGTTTGAGGAGTTAAGACGCGTAACAAACAAACTCATTCACATTATTATAATAAAAAATCATGACCATATCAAGTATTATCTATGGCTTTAAAAAACAAGTACAAAATATAATACTAAAGACTTATTATAGCAGAAGAAAAACCTACTTACATATGACAAGCCAAGAAAACTTATTTCCCATTCTCCTAAGAACATTCATATAGGAATTTACATTTACCTTCACGAATTTGACATCCATAAAACAGCGGCGACATCCGAAAACGATCAGAGGCTCATAATAAAAATTGTCATATATACGTTGCCAAATGGAGTATCGCATCAGAAATATTGAATATTACGAGTGCAGATGAACTCGTGCAAAGTGGCATCGTAAAAATCCTCGACTCATGTACATTGTCGGGTAATGCACAATGTGAGGAAATTTAAAGTCGTATTAAATCTGTTTTCGGTTACCAGCATTGTTGGAAGTATTTTTATATATATGTTTAACGTAGGAATTATTTAAGATGTTGGGTGATTGTATAATTGGAAATCATCAAAGAACGCTAAGAGACGCAACTGTTTCAATTGTTTTTAGGTAATTGTGTTAGATTTTATAAGAAAGACCCGAAGTATATTACCGATTTGCCGGACTGTAAGTTCAAGCGTCATGTCAAGCGAATCCCGATTGTGTTTCTTGCCGGTTCTTTTCGATGACTAGGATGTTTTCCGAACCGGTGGTAGTTTTGACGTTCATAAGCGCCTACTTAGGGCCTAAATTGAATAAAGTATTTTTGATTTTGATTTTACCACAATTCTTGATTAACTAAGCACGATACAGTCTTTTCAATAAGTAAACACTACAATGTAGCTTTATTATTTATTTTCATTGGCAGTTATTATTTTAATTTAAGCTCCTCTTTCAACCTTAACATTTTGCCTTAATATGCACATTATAAGAATTGTAACAAAAATAATAGACATATGGATTATTATAGGCACAGGCAGCTATCCGTATTTTGGAACTGGGACACCAATTAAGGTCCGTAGCGTGGTGGCCATTAAGGCCTTCTATGCACACTGATCATGTGGAAAAAGAAAATTGAATTAGAAAATTGTCATTTGCTGTACATTTTGCTCAAAAGTACTATTAAAATAGAATTCATTAATTAAATACTAACAATAATTGTTCTCATATTGAAGTTCTACTTGCATCCATTTCCCAGGTTTATACTAGATAACAGTTCCAAGTATAATAACAATTGATTATTATCAGCCGAAAACTCTCCCTCGAGGCCTGCGGTATATAGTCGGTGTAATTAAATTATGGACGTAACGTTGCACGAGTGTTCCCATAAATGAGACCAGGTTAAAAGCTACAGACACCTGTAAAATGAACCCAATTATTAATGGATACCTATCACTTTAGCTCCGATATTAATAATGTCGATAATAAGCTTAAAAATGTTAAGTATCGAACTTAAATATTTTGATGACTCAAAATGATAGCTTTCATGTCTTGTTATATAAATAAAATATAATAATAGATCTACCATTGTGCGTGTATCATTGAAAATTTTTGGATAGTTTGCTTTTTTTTCAGTTTTACTTCTTTTTTTTTTATATTATAGGGGGCAAACGAACAGGTGGGTCACCTCATGGTAAGTGATCACCGCCGTCCATAGACACTAGCAGCACCAGGGGAGTCGCAAGTGCGTTCCCGGCCTTTTAATATATGTGGGCCTCCGGCGCTCTCACTGACCGAACGAAACGCAACAGTGCAAGCACTGTTACTTCACGTCGGTTTTCTGTGAGAGGGTGGTACTACCCCGGGCGAGCCGACCCATTCATGCTGAAACCAGTAATAGCTTCAGCGTAGCTCTACCACCTACATAACTATCTACATATCTTGAACACTTGTACCTTATTTATAAAAAAAAGCACTAAAATATAATTTATATATAAGTTCATTTATAAAAGTCATTAAAGTTTTAAAGTAACAACGATATTTATAAGCACTACGGTACGTATTGTATATCTTTCCTTTGTATATAAAATATATTGTTAAAATAATAAATAGCGTAGACAAAGTCGCGAGTATCTATCAGTATTTCAATTAAAAAAACTATGTTAATTATTCAATTAATCATATACATTAAGCTATGTAAATAATTCTATTTCAGTTTCAGCAAATTTAACACACCTTAGTTTCCAAAGCTCCACCGTACTTTCCGTACAATAACGTGCAATTTAGTTTCATTTACCCGGTTATAATTAAACCAAAACCGTATAGTACGCAAACCGGATAATATGCATTTGTGTTTGCCAGCGGCTAAGTATATTATAACTCGTGTACGGCGTATCCTGCTGCATCGATAATTTTGTATAATATACAAGGTTAACGTCTGACCGAGGATGTTAATTATATTTATATGCACTAGTTGGTTTTCCTGGCTTTGTCCATTATTAATGTTTAGTCCATACAGAACAGCGTAATAACCACGGAAGAAAGAGAAGAGTGGAAGTGCTAAGTAGGCGTGGCGCGTCACTCATGCATTTGGGTAACTAACCAAATGCGCATACAATTGGAACTTAATCATGTTTTAACATGACGGCAGAGCGGTCGTATGGACTCATTTTACGTAATCCATATAAATCGTATTATAATGGTATATTGTGCAGTTCTGAAGTATAAAAAGTAACAGAAGAAGTAAAAATCTGCTAAATATAGGTGTTACATACCATCAATGATAACCATTGTTATATTTATTTAAAATACAGAAACTTAAATGGTGGTATAAAACGTCTATGGATTATCATATTTTTTTAGGTAATTTGTATTACACAAAAAATGTCATACTTCATTGTATGGTACCGCCTACTTATCGTAGTGAAGTGCCATGCATATCGAATAATCACAAACAATATTATTAGTTAATTTTCAAGTAATTTGCAATTATTTATCACATAAATATCTATAAAAAAATCATTAACACTTTTATATGCCCATTTGATCGAGCCAAAAACTCTTTTATACTTATCATTCCACAAATTAAGCCAAGATCATTTGGAATTTTGTTCTACAATATCAGTGCACGAGGTGGTATGAACAATAATCCTACTGTCATGCAGTTTATATATGCATATAATAAGATTTTAATGCATATTTCTTTAAAAGATACACATCATGGCAATCGTGCAACTTTAAGCATATTTCTATTTTAAATTGTTCCTCTGCAATAAAGGGAATACATACATACAAACAACAACACAACACAAAATATAACTGATGTACAGGTGTAGAGGAAGAAATAGAATTTGAAGAGAATATATTTTTTTCAGATTTTGATATCCAAGTAATTGGTTATATTGCTGTTTACATTACAAGAATCTTGATTAAAAATATCTTTGTAATATTTGTGTAAGTGCTTTAGTCACGGAACACTTTCATAGCTTTATATTTGCTAAAGACCACGAAGAACTGTTGTACCTCTCTCCGGAGGTAATAAAAATTTGTAAAAGGGCTGATTTATTTTTAAACTAAAGGCGGAGGCACGTACAAATAGGACTTCATTATCAATAAGTTCGTGCATCAGTTTATTGGTACAAATTTATTTGATAATATAACATTTTATCTATTCGGTGGTTTTCCTACTTGTAATCATCTAACAGATCCAATTAAATCAATAGTAGAAAAATATACAACGTTCTCTATTGAAATGAAATGTAAAATTATCTGAACGACAGATTTTGAATAAATATCTCCTGTTCGAAGGCCAATGATGAGTGAGGCAATAAAGAAAAAAGTTTAATAAAGTAACAACTGCTTAGTGTAGATTATAAAACTATAATTCTAACATTTACACGTTTTAAAATGTACACAAATAAATTAGTATCTTTGTTGTATATTTATTTTGTCTTCCAGTATTTTGTAATAAATGTCTGTTATAAAAGCAGCTGATCAGGAACAATGAAATTTGTATGTCAGCATTAAAAAGTCTCTTTTCTGACATTTATATAATCACCTATAATTTCTCTATAAAGGGTATTAGAATTGTCAAAACACTTTTAGAAAAAATTCAAAAGTACGTTTTTATTGATTTTTAACCAATTTTGATGACAATTTTACAAGGTAACAATATGGTATTAAGAAATTAGTGGGTTATATAAATAGTACTACGCAATACTTTTAGAAACCGTAAAAGTGTTTAAAAAAAATACTATTTGGTTTAATCTTAACCAATTTAAATGTAATGAAAATTTTCAACTAAATATATTATCGATAACTAATTCTTGGAATAAAGAGTTAACTACATCCCTATTCAAATCCGCCTTGCTAATTACAACCATAAGTATACGGCGCCTCGATCTATAATGTTTTGTTTTATTTATTGCGTATTTGTATTTTGTTCAAACTTCGAAAGAAAAACGTCTTATAGTGATTTTACGCAAAATAAAACTGAAGTCTTATGTCCAAACATGAGAGCTCAATTTAGATCCAAATATTGGTAAACTAATTTTGTTTTAGATTAATATTTATTTTGAAACGTGATTGGTGTTTCATTAGTAGTTGTACCATTTGTTTGTGTGATTTTGGCGAGTCCGGTCCCGTGCGATGAAACTCGTGAGGCACTTCCACTTCATTCTTTATTCCGTGGTAATAACATGTAGCTCAGATTTTACCACTGCTTTAGTCTTATACTAGTCTGAAGACTACATTTAAAACACGAAAAAAACTGTATGAACAATACTTTGTTGAAACGACTCGCGTACCACCGCCTATATTGTACTTTCAAACATGACTAAAATTAAAAATAACCAACTTTTTTGAAGCTATACTTCTTTTGGCGCGTTAGGGAAAAATGTTGAGAATAAATTTTTACGATACTCACACTAAATACCTTTTTTTCTATTGTAAGTTTCGTTTACAAACGTAGAATAAGGCGGAATATAAAAATTTTGAAAAGATTTTTATCTTGTTACGCCGAAGAAGTATAACTTCTAACGCGTGTATATAAGTACCCACTAGTTTTTTTCAATTTAGAACCTGAGAAGTCGCTTACAAACGTCAAACTATCACCAGTTCAGAAAACAAACCTCTCATCGAGAAGAAGCGGCGAGAGACTCAATACTCCGACCTCAACAGTTTACCTTTTTATAGTATACATTTTTGTCAGAAAGTATTATAAATACAATTTTTTTTGCGTATATACAGATAGGGGTAGTATTTACAGACATCACAATCGTTCACATATTGATTCACCTTTTAACCCTTTGACATAAAAATCCGTTATATATGGTGCTTGGAAAATCGGTAATATGCTTTATATCTTTGTTGTAGGACGTAACACCTAAATATATGTTACTAGTCTTACTGAAGCATGAGATGTACAATTTGCGTTTGTTTCTAGTTTTTAAATTATGCCGGTCTTTTATACGTACAAGTTGGACGATGTGTGAAAATAGTACCAACTATTACACATGTTTAGTAACTTTCATCAACAATTGTACAAAGTAACAACTCAATCGGATTAACTATACGCGATTGCATAGAACATGAATGTACAAGCGTCAGTTTTTATGTTTAACTGTCTGATATCCGCGGTTTTATTTATGTCGTTTGTAATCTTTACAACATATTTCATATACAGAGGAAAAACATAAGCAACTAAATCGCGTGCCCTACTTATCTACGGAAAAAATAAAAATCGTAGTTTTTTTTTTTAATTTCAATAACCTGATTGATTGATTTTGATTGCTTAAATGACAAAGCAAAAACACAAAAAAAAATTATCAAAGTCTATCCAGCTGTTTTTGAGTGATGCACCCACCAAGGAATCTGTCTACCATTTTATTTGTATATATAAAAACCTTTCCGTTTTGTACAGACGATTGTTTTCAATTATGTCTAATAGTAAATCTTTAAAATGTTACTTCAGACCGATGCGAAGTAAAAAAAAAATACTTAACACATACATACCATTATGCGAATCACTCTTCTAAAAAAAGCATTTTCAGTATCGCATACAGTTTGAATATGTATAAAATTTAGTTAGCTACTCTACTAGACCGCAACATGATGAATCATAAAGCGTCGGTAAACCATTCAAACCGGTTCACCGTAAACCGGGTTTTACTTACACTGATCCGGGTAAACATGACAATGTTAAATTAACTAAAAGTGAATTTAACAAAATAATACTGTTAAGCAAATGCTCAGTTCAAACACCAAGTAATGAAATTAGTTTAGAGAATTAAAGAAAGAAGAAGAAATAAAAAGTAATTGAAAATATGATGGTGACAGAAAAATGATGAAAAGTTATATACAAGTATTAAAATATACCCGTAACTTTGTTCGCATTAATATTACAATATAATACAAAAAGCAAAACAGGGATTAACGCCATCTAGCGGGAAGGTAAACAAATTCTCCATGAAAATATGGTTTCATGAGAAAACTAGCATGGTGGTCGATACTCTCTCTCACACAAACTTAAAACTAAAAGTCATTTAAAGAACAATACTTAATTTTTCATAATTGTTACTCCAATTTAAACATGATTACGCGAAAATATAAAAATAAGTGTAATAATAGTTTGGTGCAATTTACGAAAAAATAAAATATAAATCGTATTTCTACCATCTATTTAGGGTTAAGTTTCCGCGAATGAATGAATCGAAAAGTGATGTGAAGCGAAAATTGACATTATTATATATTCACAGTTGCCTGAGACGAGCGGACATCATCAAGGTGTTCGACGGACGAGATGCTAACGCGCCGGCCATAGCCATGTTGTGCAATGAACTTACAGGTAACAATTATATAATAATTAGGTAACATTCCTTATATTTTTTCTACAACTACATTACCAATTTGTCTTATACATTCTAGGATTTATTTAGAATCTTACCTCATGTGAAATGACGATGTAAAAGTACTTTAAGTGAAGTTGCCACAACGACATTATACAATATTTGCTAATCTATTATAAAATAAACGATACATTTTCTGAATTAGCTATAATTATTGTGTATAAAAACATTACCAATTTTAATTAAATACACGATAATATATAAACCGTATATTATTTATCATATAGTCATATAACTAAATGTATTATTGCAAGCATAGACAAAATTCCTAGCTATTGCTAAGTGAAATGACACATAAATGTCAGTGCCGACAGCGGGAAATTTAAAAAGTAAAAAAAAAGTAATTTGGCGGATCTGCCGCTTTCCGGAGTATATTAATTAAAGTATCACACCTTATCACCTATAGGCGCCGACACGTGGCGACAGGTTCTCAACTTGAGTGTGGTAACCAGCTGAGCGGGTTTAGCTTAGTTTAGCTTACCATCATGCTATGGTTTATATTTTATCCGATATTTTCCTCCGGAAAAGCTCTGGGTCAATCGCAAGGATTCTAACCTACGTCGTATGTAACGCGGTGTCCGAACACACTAGCCATTGAGTCATGATTACATATTAGTAGGAATAAAAATAAAATAGCCTACAACTTGAATTATGTCACTTAAAATTACAATCTTGAGACATTATCTTGAAAGAGTAACATGTGATTTTATTGACCAAGATTGGTATTTCCTTCTCATAAAAACAGTACTTTCTGCGATCGATTTCATTATTCCGACATAGAGTATTCAGATGTTTTATTTCTTTTATATTTCGCGGACAAATGTTTTACAGTTAATACTCCAGAAACAACTAGAAATATAATTGGTTCACTATTGCGCCAATTGAATCAATTCTAGTATTTAGGTATTCCATTTGATTTGGTATTTGATTCGTCATCTACCGTCCCGCCTGACAGCTCTTTTTTGTATGAATAATCTCGCATCCAAGTAGCTTAGGATTACGCTAGGGTTGGCACGTTGTATTGTGTATTCTAAGCGTTATTTTAATATTCTCTACCTTTCTGAAAGTTACCCGTAAATTGGATATTATGATATTACTAGGTTTTTCTTGTGGCTTCACGCGCGTTAACGTGGTCTGAACCTATCCATCGACAATAGTATTTTTTATAGACAAAATTTCTCTATAGTTAGCGAATATATACGGGACAACCCAACTTTCTATCAACTTCCCTAATAAGCTGGAAAGCTTCAAATCAACTAATGAGTGTCAGATTAACAACTGACTTCCGTGACAAAAAATACATTCAACTGGCCCCGAAAGTCAATAGTTCACCTATCTAGAGTTCATTTATAGACCAGTTGCACTGTAATTAACACTGGAAGTTGCAGGTATTTAATACAATATAAATAGCTTGTATAGATAGAAACGTACAATTTAAATATTAAATAAATTTTACATATGTATTTTACGATAATCTTATAAAAGAAAAGTCTGTCATTTGACTTATACCTATACGTAGCTTAATATGCGCTTCTTTTGGATATAACACTTTATGTAATCTTCTCCTACTTCGAGAGAAGTCTGCATAAAGGTTATATTTATAATACTGAAATAATCCTGTAAAGTCATAGTTCAGAGCTTACTCTCATATAAAGCCACGGATCGCCGTAAAAATATTTCTAATAATATAGGGTTACGAAAGATAGAATTTTGAAAACATAAAAATATAAGATTAAATTGCATTTTATACCAAAAGTAATGCAAATTTGATATCGGAATCCGATAAAATTGTACATTAGCAACCCTAGAGAATAGTTTTCGCGTCGACTAGCGCAGTACTGCGATTGCCCCACTTTCAATATCGAATATTCCAGACATTCTGTATTTTACTACTATGATATTTGTATCATGCTATAAAAGTAAAAGTATATTTAGTCGTGGTAGCTGAGTGGTTTAACCGATGGTATGTTAATTGGCTCGAACCCCGGCATGTACTAACGAATTTTTGGGAATTCGTGTACATTAACCAATTTAAATTAGTAACACTATCAGCTGACGGTGAAGGAAAACATAGTCAGAAAACTTTAACCTGGGAATTTACTTTGTAGTACCTTACTTTATATGGATCTGTGGATTTCTCGGAGTTTTACGCTTGCGTGTTGTTTAACCTGATACCTTCCTTCGGGAAGACGCCTATGACTTTGGAATGGGTATCTTAGAGGCTGATGTGATGATGTGTGATAATAATATTTTATTAATGCAAAAAAAATATTAATGCTAATTACAAAGAATAATAAACTTAAGGGATATTGATTACAACTATCAGAATGTAATTAAATCGTATACCAAATAAAATATTTTACGATATAATATATAAAGCGTGTGTGCTTCTTAATTGTAACTAGCTTTTGCTCGCGGCTTCAATCGCGTTAATGTGGATTTAATGTACCCCTCATAAATAGTATATTTGTTCTGGATGAAAGGTACCACCCTTTCATATATCTGTGGCAACGTGTATGCTAAATTTCATGATAGTCGGTTGAGTAGTTAACACGTTCCGTACTACGTAAACCACCGTGCTACGTGTACCACCGGTGGTACACGTTAAGCTTGATCTATAGGCTACATGTACCACCGGTGGTATACGTTAAGCTTGATCTATAGGCTACATGTACCACCGGTGGTACACGTTAGACTTGATCTATAGGCTACGTATACCTCCGATGGTACACGTTAGACTTGATCTTTCGGCCATGTGTACCACACACTTGTGATATATAACTTATACTACTTACATTTACACGATGTGATAACTACTGAAAATGTAAGGATTACTTATGAATGAATATTGTAATCTAACGGTGTATGATACTATATCAAATTTTAGTCAAAATATCAAATGGCCTGAACGGTATGTCAGGCAAAATTGGTTTGTCACGGAACATGTTTAGGCGTGAAAACGTCACAAGCAAACTCACTTTCATATTTTTAATTACAGTTAGGATTAAGTGTTGCTTTATTTTCTTTTAATCACAAAACTTCTATATATATTTTTATGTTAGCGGCTCTGCTTTCTTTTATAGAGAGTAATTACAGTATTCGTTTCGTTATTTAATTTTGACTTATATCTTGTGATTTCTAATAGTAACAAACGTGAAGTAACAGTGCTTGCACTGTTGCGTTTCGTTCGGTCAGTGAGAGCGCCGGAGGCCCACATATATTAAAAGGCCGGCAACGCACTTGCAACTCCCCCGGTGTTGCTAGTGTCTATCGACTGCGGTGATCACTTACCATCAGGTGACCAACCTGTTCGTTTGCCCTCTATAATATAAAAAAAAAAAAAAAAAACCTATCAACTCTTTTCATGACTTTTAAAGCATAATGTCAAGTAGTTCGCGTGTATTTTTGTTGAAAGAAGAAATAGAACTAGAGATGTATTATTCTTCTAAGGAATCCTGACTAATATTATAAAAGCCGAAGTGTGTTTGTGTGTTACGCTTCCACGCTTTAACTATGAGTGATTAAGCAATGAACATCATAAAACTGCGCATACCAGTTGTCAATGATATAGGAGAAGACACAGGGTGCATTTCATCCCGAAAAAAGTACTGCTTTCGAGTTAAATCTGCAATAAAGCGACCGAAGCCACAAGATAAAGCTAGTTATAGACAAACGATCGAAATAAAATGCAGTAATTTAAATGACATCACGATAATTAACGGGTATGTTTTCAGGCTTCGAGGTGCTATCAACGGGTCCGGCACTTCTGTTGCAGTTCACAGCAAATTCTTTGACTCCAGGGCAAGGGTTTGCTGCGACATTTCACTTTCAACCACCTCCAGATTCAACAGCGGCTGGTTTGTTGATTAGAATACACATATATCTAAATTTTAGATAATCGTATGTTTAAGATATTGTCTCACTGGAGACCTAAAAAAAACGAACGGTATTGTGTTTTTTTGAAGTTTTACTTCTTTTGGCGCGTTAGGGAAAAATGATGAGAGTAAATTTTTACGATGCTCGCGCACACCGTCACGAAAAACCGACACCCTGAAGTTAGTTTATATTCAACATTTTATTCAAAAAAGTATGTAGTTTATATTCAACATTTTATTCAAAAAAGTATGTATGTATTAAATACTTTTTTTCACATTGTTAGTGTCTACAAACGTAGAAAAAGGTGAAAGACAAAATTAAAAAAAAAAATACCTTGTTACGTCAAAGAAGTATAACTTCTAACGCATGTAGTACACACTAACTTTGTTTTTGTATCTACTGTCAGCAATTATTTCCAATATTTGTTGACTTGTGGTAAAAATTTGAATAAATCACATCTACTAATGAAAATAGTTGTAAAAGACTCACTACAATCCGTGATATTTATACTCAAATATAACTAAAGAAAAAACAGTTTCTCTATAGAAATATACAAATTTATTCGTATAAAACTCGCTTCCAATTTGCCAAGCAGGAGTGCCTTGCAATGAATGTGACTATACCAGTTAAATTGTGATTGCCGCCAACAAAGTATGAATAGGAATTTTGGCCAGAGTCCAACAATCCTGGATGTAACTATAATACTACTGGAGAATGTGGATTCTAATAAGCATAACAATGAATTTATTGAACAATAATAAAACACGGTTTCTAAAGGAGTAAAAAAATATTAAAAAAGGGTATTAGAAAAATAAATGGTATATGTACTACGTTGACCAAGAATCTGTTGTCCATGTATTTATATATAACCAAACTTGATTAGAGCGCCATCTAGCACCTTTAATGAAAACTATTTAGAATTGTGGCGTTTTATTACACGACTACTACTTCAATACTATTAGCACCATCTCACAGATTTTAAAGAAACTACGTTCGTCTCATTTAACATAAATTGTTTATAGGGACATCTATAATTTAGCTTTCAAATAAAATCTATATTTAAGTATCAACAAAACAATAGCTCTTAAGTACCTATTATGATTTACTTACAAATCGTATTTTGTTAAGAGAGTAGGCATGAGGAACTTGAAACAATTAATTTTATTAACTTATTTATTAATATAACTTTTTGCGATTAATTTATAACTTTAAAATGCAGTGTAGATTTATTCTCCCTCGTCAGGTATGTTCGTGGAATAACCATATTGTAAATTGACTAAAATAAATGTAAACTTATAAATTGCTGCGTTGACCACTAAACGTACTAAAATTTTAGAATGTTTGTCGTTATAGGTTAATAAATAACTTATTTACACGTTTAATACCAATACAAATAAAGAATCTCTAAAATGACTTCTTATTACAAAGCCCATCTAGGAGCCATCAAAACGATGTATATAAAATATACTTTTACTTTATTTATACAATACATTGATATTATTTTTTACAGATTCAGATCGCCTTCTGAAATTAAGCTTCGGTAAAGCATTCGAATCTCTAGGACCCGAAGTGAGCGCTACAAGTAAGGATTTAATTTTTATTACAGATATATTATAAAATAGAATGACTATTCGGCAAGTTCATAGCATACCCAATACTGATAACTGAGTAATCGATTATCCTATCCATATAAACTTAGGATAACACTATCGAATTAATTGCTCAGACAATTTATGATAACCGCACAAATTAAAAAGGAACGCATAATAAGAATTTCCTATTATGATTACAAGTATGATCTTATTTTCTCACTAGATTGATGGTTTCCATTAAAAAAATCGATAATTACTTGAACACGTTTAGTTCGCAAGGACGCGATTAGCATAAGTATTTTAGATTCATTGTTGACACTACTCACACCGACGTGATACTACTAAATAGTAAGCGAGATAAGTATATTAAGATGTATACAGAAACAAATATTATAAAAGAAATATGCAATAAAGTTCATATCATGTTTTTATCAGTGCATCAATGTAGTGGTGGATTTTGTCAGACTTTGCAAGAGCTCGTCTCATATATTGGGCATTTTGCGTCGATTATTTGTTTTTATATAACACTTATTGTAAATAATTTTAGCGATGTTTATTCATACATTTATTTAAATTCAAATATAATTTATGTTTACGCCATCTACATTTTTGATGCATATTCCTCACAAACTTATAACTCAATCTTTTCCTGCATCAACGATAATAAATACCAAATTAAATCAATAGTCATTTTTCAACTACGATCACAGCGTGGCAGCACTGTTGAATTAATTACTTCTATAAGTTCTATATAGATTAGGAAGAAAGCATTTTCTCAAAATAATCATTACCTGATAAACACTCTATATTAACTGGAGATAATAAAAAATAAGATAAATTATTAAAAATAAAACTACCGTGGTTTCCTCTTTATCAAAATCAAATTACCAAAAAACACGAAAAAATCAGGAATGTCTATAAGATATGTAGTATTCGCTTACTTATTTATTAGAACAAGGCTTAACTACAATTATAAACAGGAATGCAATCTAAACCTTATTTCAAATACAATTAAATCGAGTTCTAGCTGTATAAATATTTTCCATTTCCAATACTTATATTTTCAAGGTAGATTGTGGCATTTCAGAGAAACCGAACACTGGTCGAATATAGATAGAAGTATCTCGAACAAAAGTAATAGTAACTAGACTCGAAGAAGTAGTAATTTCTTTCAATTTTGCCACCAAGAATAAGTAAAAGAATAATTATGCTCCGTTTACCATTTCTTCCAATTAATTCAGATATTTATTCTGTACAATTCTAGATATCAACAAAAGTATGAAATTAATTCATTAGTTTCCTTTTCAGCGTAATAGTTTGTACAATTTATTTTTTTCGATTTTGTCAGTTCTAATTATATACAGAAGTTCGGAGGGAGAACTTTCGGTTCAATTTCACAAACAAGAACCGAACGTCAGCTTCGGCCGAACATTGGGACAACTGTTAAATTTCTGGTTCTCCCTTTAAAATATTTAAAACTGATGAAGATGAAGTAGTAGCATGACGAACCTCGGGACACACTTATTTTCCTAAATAGATGTATACAAAGACCAGATTAACCACACACATTCTATAATAAAGTATTACTTCCTAAACTGGCATCAACGACCAACACGACTTAGTTACCTAAATACAACGTAACTCTTTTTTTTTTATTGTATTAACGTGGGGAAATCCCTTATGGATACTCGCTCTCCCGGGGGGAGAGAGTGGGTTATGTCCGACTTGCACGGACTAAAACCCTACGGTGTACCGGCCGCCGCTTTTGGTTGGGCGGCATGGGACCGTACTGTGGCTATCAGCATGCAGCCCCAGCGTTCAGCCCGGTGGAATGTGGCCGCCGGGCTTCGTTCTTATAGGGAGGTAGACTTGGTACACCACCAGCTACCTCCCCTCGTCAGCCGGACCTTGTGCAATGAGGAGATGGGCTCCCCGACCCATCCCCTCAGGTCCAGCTACGGACGTGGGAGGAGGCGGACAAAGCGTGCCTCCTTCCACCGCCCCTCCTTTGGCGGAGAGGGCCGCTGAGAGGGTCCATCCTACCAAAGATTAAAGTACATTTTTACAATATAACAACACCTGTCTCGATATGTCCAGTCGTATTGTCTTAGACCATATATCGAGCCAACTCCAACAAAGGAAGTCTGAAAACGAATAAAACATACGTGTTCTAATAAATAACAAAGAAAGCTGCACTCCTTTACGGTATGGGCTCGCTCGAGAGTCGAGACTCTAAAATGGAGACTAAGAATTTTTAGACCTAGGTAACAAAACATACAATAAATTCTTAACTAAAATACCTCCACATCTCGAGCAACGTTGGGAAGTAAGAGAATATAAAATACTGCTTGCTCTTGAGTAAGATGCAATCGTATACTTTCAGAACAGCCAGTTATTCATTTTTGATACTATAGCGTAGCAGATTAAAATATGATTTAGAATTGTAAAACGTTCGTGTAACTGGATTTTTAAAGAAATATACGATAACTAGCTTTTGCTACCATCTTCGTTCGCATTAATATAGATTTGCCCTATCTCAGGAATATTATGAAAGCGTAACAACCAAATGAACAAGCTTACTATCGCATTCATAATATTATTAAGGATTTCTATAGTGTAAGTAATTAAAAATAAAGAAAGATTTAGTGAAAAGCAAAATGTTGAATATCCAAAGTCTGTCTCATTTTTCATACTTTTTGATTCTGTGCTTACGAATTATGTGTGAGGTATCTATCACATATATGTTATTCTGTTAGCTCTTCTCGAACTCCGCACGCAATTAGTTTTGTTGGTTGTAATAGATAATTACTAGCTGATACCCGCGACTTCGTCTGCGTTGTTTATTATTTTAACAATATATTTCATATACAGAAGAAAATACATAAAAAAGCGATTGAAAGCACAAACATACTTTGCCTATGAACTTTCTTTGTAAACAGTGTTATCCGTTTACTTCACCTTTCCCAAGCATGCGCACCACATCGCTTACCCCACAAATAGAGGAGAAAAAGATACTGAACTGAATGTTTGGTCTATTTGTATATAAAATACGATGTAGAAAGAATGTGTATCGACATTCGATAGTTGGTTGAATACAATTTTTTTCTGTAATCTTTTGAAAACTTATTGTTAAGGTCTAGCAACATCAAATTAAGGAAATCAATTACTCTTATGCTTAGAGGAAAAATGTGAGAAGTTCTTTATTTGAATATAATTCATTTTATAGAACTGAAGGTGCAAAATTGATAGCGTATACTATAGTTGATGTATATTTTGAAAATAATGGCACTGATAAACAGCGGTACGGACCACGCTTCCCGGTCTATTAATAAAAAGGAGCCACTTCATTAAACATCACTTTGAAGTTACTAAAAAAAAACAACAACTATTATACTGAAGATTTTTTAAAACCCTCGGAACTTAATCAAGATGAGAAGACTTAACCTACTTCCTGCTGAATTGATGAGACAGATTTTCTTTAATGTTATAAAAACTGTCGTCGCCTGTTGTAATTGTTCTGCGATGAAACAGTTTTGAAGGATGTTGTTTTTAATTAACATTTTATAACAAGTCTCGTCCTAAATGGAATATTTGTCCGTTTGAAAAAAGAAAACAAAAACTATTAAAGGACATTTCTACCGCTATTAACTTCTGTTAGAATTTCATTTACGTTACACTACAATAGAATATGGTTACTGCAAATATAATTGAATTTTAGAATAAAATCAGCTGCACAATTAAATGTTAGCGTGTTTTTGTTAGAGTTTGTTAGCGAGGTAAACGAACTGTTGTCTATTACAAAAGTTTAGTTCCACCGAGTTTTTGTTACGTTGCGCTACAGCGCTGAAATTTTAA
This sequence comes from Antheraea assamensis, assembly GCA_035772565.1. Lineage (NCBI taxonomy): Eukaryota > Metazoa > Arthropoda > Insecta > Lepidoptera > Saturniidae > Antheraea > Antheraea assamensis. The sequence continues at coordinate 442,842 of JAQQSE010000022.1, read as the reverse complement.
TAGACCTTGCCTTCTCTCAATTATTCTCAAGACTAACAGCCGCCTGCGACTGCGTCTACGTCTTTCTATCTCTATAAAGGATTACATTAGCACAAAATCCTATTATTGAAGTTATACTTCTTTTGGCGCGTTAGGGAAAAATGATGAGAGTAAATTTTTACGATGCGCGCGCACACCGTCCGGCACGAAAAACCGACACCCTAAAGTTAGTTATAGTCAACATTTTATTCAAAAATATTATGTATTTATTAAATACCTTTTTTCTATTGTTAGTGTCGTTTATTCTACAAACGTATATATAATAAGGCGATGGATAATATTTTTGATTTTTTTTTATCTTGTTACGCCAAAGAAGTATAACTTCTAACGCGTGTACATAAGTACACACTATCTTTTTTTTTTCATGAAAAAGATTATTCCTTATAACATTAGCTATCTGCCAGTGAAAGTCCCTTTAAAAACAGTCAAACTGTTTCGTAATTTAGTTGAAAATAGACAGACAAAAATATTTTAAAATTGTTTTTTTTTTTCGTTCCTTTAGTATCTATTTAGTAAGAAGCTGTTTTTTTTGCCAGTACAAACTGACACTTTAATCATACAATATAAATACAAAAATTGCGTTTACTTAATCTAATCAAAATTTTATGTACTTGTGTTATAATGTGCTGTGTATTCCGTGGAAAATCAGCTTAATACAATACTGTTCTGTTTATACCCAAAATCCACTGTAATCGTACTTTAATACGAAATAAATGGGCATGCAACAATTATGCACGTAGGTATATGATTGTAAGATATCAAACACCAAAATTAAAAAGTTGAAATTATGTAGTAATTAATTTTGTTTTTTTTTTAAGTGAAACCTCTTTATAATCGTTGTGATTTCAAACCAGATGCAACGGAAAAAACGACAGGTAAGACACACATATACAAACATGTGTAGGATGAAGCCGGCAAAGAATGAAACAGAAATATACATACTATTTTTGAAGTGAAATAGTGAGCCAGAGCGAGAGAGCAAATGTCGGTGTGTATGTATATTGCACACTGTTTAATACTTGCTTGTATTTGAGCATTGTTAGTATATGTGAAAAGTACGTGTACTACTTGTACACTGTATGCGGCTGCGTATTACAGCTTTACAGTAACAAGTCAGTGTGGTGTGTTATTCTTTAACAATGTTTGTGAGTATTTTTATATCTTGTTTGCTGAAACTGAAAATATGGAACTTGAGCAATAAATTAAGCAACATATGTTAAATAAAATGTAAAATATCTTTTAAAATTAATCAAAATACTTTAATTTTTAAACAAATGAACTTTGTAACTTTTTTTTTTTTTTTTCGAACTGACCTACACTGTTAGCCTGGCAAGGCTGCTACAGTTCCACCGGACTACTAAGGGGAGCGCTTAAGGCACTCACCCGATTTCATATAGACGACTTTTTTTTTTTTTTGGGGAAATCCCTTATGGATACCCATCCTCCCGGGGGAGAGAATGGGTTATGTCCGACTCGCATGGACTAAAACCCCACGGTGTACCGGCCACCGCTTTACGTTGGGGCGGCATGGGACCGTGCTGAGCTATCGCCATGCCGTCCCCAGCGGTCAGCCCGGCGAAAGATGGCCGCCGGGCTCCGTCCTTATAGGGAGGTAAGCTGGGTACACGACCAGCCACCTCCCCTCGTCCGCCGAACCTGTGCAATGAGGTGATGAGCCCCCCGGCCCATCACCTCAGGTCCGGCTACGGAGGTGGAAGAAGGTGGGCATATCGCCTCCTCCTTCCACCGGCCCTCCTTTGGCGGAGAGGGCCGCTCAGAGGATCCATCTCTCGGGCCCTCCCCGCCGCCTCCTTCTGCGAGATGACCTCCTCGCAGAAGGAGGCCATCGCCGTCCAGGCGTCTTCGCTGCCGAGCATGGCCGCAACCACGCTCGGCAGCGACAGATTTCCTCCTACCGCCGCAGTCAGAGTGCGACGCTGCACCTCCCACGCAGCACACTCGGACAAAGTGTGCTGCGCGGTGTCCTTCTCGGCGCCGCACTCGTGACATGCGGCGGTCGGCTCCCTGCGAGCGATCTGGTGCAGGTACCAGCCAAAACAGCCATGGCCAGTCAGTACCTGCACCAGTCGGAACGTCAGGGAGCCCCATTTCCTGTCAAACCACTGCGGCAGGACCGGGCGGACGGCGTCCACCGTATATCGCCCATATCGCGCGTCCGCCAGATCCTGCCGCCACCACTCCATAGCAGCCTCCCTCCCCTCTCGCCTCTTTCCCTCTATTTCCCTGGGAGCCGGAGGCTCCCCCAAACGTTTCCTTGCCGCCGTGAACTCGTACACGGCGGCAAGAACCCCCGCCTCCAGCTCCCAAGGCAGGGAGCCGGCGAGCGTGAAGGCCGCCACCGAGGACACGGTGCGGTATCCTCTGATTGCCCTCAGTGCCACAATGCGCTGCGCAGCGCGCAACGCTCGCACATTATCGGCACCGAGGGCATCGGACCACACCGGGGCCCCGTAGACGGCCATCGCTCGCACGACTCCCATATAGAGTCGGCGGCACCCGGCACTTGGCCCCCCGATATTGGGGAGCAGTCGGCCGAGCGCCGCCGCCGTCCCTGCTATACGCGGCCCGAGCCCCTCGAAATGGGGCTCGAACCGCCAACGCCCGTCCAGGGTGAGACCCAGATATTTCATACGGGTCCTCACCCCGATACGGGCACCATCCACAATCAAATGGGCCCCGGGTGGTGGCCCCCGCCGAGGCCCGTGAAATAATAGAGCCTCGGTTTTATTGAGGGCCACCCTGAGGCCCAATCTCCGGATGCGCCCGACCACGACAGTTGTGGCTGCCGTGGCCAGGCGCACCAAACTCTCCCATTCCTTGCCTCGGGCTACGACTAGGGTGTCATCCGCGTAGCATATAATGCGCGCTCCGCATGGGAGCGCGCCGCGAAGCACCCAGTCGTAGCCCAGGTTCCACAGGAGTGGGCCCAAGGCCGACCCCTGTGGAACTCCACACCCCGTCTCCCGCCGGACCATTCGCCCGTCGCCGTCCACATAGGCAACCTCCCTATCCTCCAAATACGCCTCCAACAGCCGCCGCAAGTAAGGGGGCACCCCAAAATACCGGAGTGCCTCCCTTATGACTGCATGCGGCAGGCTATTGAAGGCGTTGGCGATGTCCAGGGACACCGCCAGAACCCTGTCCCCCTGGGAGGTCGCCTCTTTGGACAGCGACTTTTAGGAGGGTCAGGGCGTCAATTGTTGAGCGCCCTGCCCGGAAGCCGTATTGCGCATCCGACAAATTTGGCCCCGCACCCTCCAGGTGCTGGACGACCCGGGAGGAAATAATCCTCTCAAGCATCTTCCCGGTGTCGTCCAGCAGCACGAGGGGCCGATATGCGGACGCGCAGTCGGGGGGGCGGCCTGCCTTCTGTAGTAGGCATAGCCGCCCCCGCTTCCAGGGCTTCGGAAACCGCCCAGCCAACAGGCACTGACTGAGCAGCTCCCGAAGACACCCTCCCAAATGACCCATCGCGAGAGTGAGCACCCGGCCCGGGACCCCATCAGGGCCAGGCGCTCTCCGCCTGTTGCGGAGGCGCTCAAACGCCCTCCCCATCTCCTCCTCCGTGACTGAAGGGGGAGGGCCGACGAGCTCCTCCGCAACTGCCGCCTGAGGTGGGGGCATGAGAGGAGACACAATGCTGGGAGGGTCGGGGAACAACGCTCCCACGATCCTCCCAACTACCTCCGGCTGGAGAGTTTCCGTGGTGGGAGGCGTCCGTCCACGCAACTTCGCCCTAATCATGTGGTACGGACGCCCCCACGGGTCCCTCTCCAGCGACTGCAGCATCTCCTCCCATGCCTCCTCCTTCGCCCGGCTGATGGCGGCTTGCAGGACCTTCTTCTTGGTCCTGTATTCGCCATACAGCCGGGCCTCCTCCCCGGGGTCCCGCCGGCTTCTCCGGCGGCTGCGCCCGAACAGCCGCCGGGCCGCGGAGCAGGCCGCACGGAGATCGGCGATCTCCGCCGACCACCAGTACACCGCCCTTCTGTTCGGACGGTGTACGCTCCGCGGCATCGACGCGTCGCATACCTCCGTGAGGGCATCACGGAGGCGAACAGCGGACGCGTCGACGTCCTCCCCGGTCGGGAGGGGCATGGCCCAGGCCTGGACGATGGCCGCCTCTTCAGCTCTTTCACGGTCGAGGCGGCTCATCGCCCAACAAGGAAACGTCACGCCCCTACGGGGGCGGGTGACTCGGCTGGCCTGGGAGGTGGAGACCTCGAACCTGATGTATCGGTGGTCCGATAGGGTCTCCACCTCCTCAAGCACCCTCCACCCCCGGACACGGCGCGCGACAGACGGGGTGGCGAAAGAAATGTCAATCACTGACCCCCCGTTCTGCCGCACGCACGTGTGGACGCTCCCTTGGTTGAGGAGGGACAGCTCAAGTTCGGCTGCCCACTCCTCAACGGCCGTGCCCCGGAGGTTCGGAGTTGCCGCTCCCCAGGTCCTCGATTTAGCATTCAAATCCCCCATGAGGACCACGGGGAGCGGCGACAGCCGCCTGACTACTCCCTGCAGGGAGTCCAGGAATCGCTCGAACTCCCGCAGGGGTCTGTTCGGGGAGAAGTACGCCCCCACAATGGCGTACCCTCCCCAGGCGACTGTCAAAAATCCTGCCCCTATTTCCCTGACCTCCAGGGGCGAACCGGATCCGGTCGTGATCACCACGGAGCCATCTAGGTCCCCGGCCCAATGTGGCCGGGAAGGAGCGAAGTAGGGCTCCGTGGCGACCGCAAGCCCGATTCCCCACTCCGCCACTGACTGGACAAACAAGTCCTGTGCAGCGGCGGAGTGGTTCAGGTTAGCCTGGAGGAAATTGACATGGGCGCGATCCATTAGTGATCCATGTCAATTCCCTCCTGCCTGGCGGCTACCTTCGTGGGGCCTGCCCCTGCTACTGGGGAGGCCCTGCCTTTAATGACGGGGGGTCGGCAGTTGCGGCTCCCCATCTGGTGTCCAGCGGGCCTCCCCGCATCGGCGCATACGGCGCAGCGCGCTGCTTCGACTCTGCAGCCAGCCGCCAAATGTCCCAGCTCTCCACAGCGGTAACAGCCATCTCCCCGGTTGGACGAGGAGGGGCACATGGGACGCGTATGCCCCAAGCCCATGCATTTGTAGCAACGCATGGGCTTTTCGTCGAGGAGCTGCACGCGCACGACGCTCCAACCGACCATCAGCTTGCCGGCCTGGATGAGCTCCCTGGCTGCCGTCGCAGGGAGCGTCATGTGCACTGCACCCAGCCCCCCCCAATTGCGGGTAATTTCTCCCACCTTTATTAGGCCCTCCTCACACTTGGCCTTGTTCGCCACGAACACCCGGAGCTCGTCCTTCGACACCGAATCGTCAAGGCCGACGATTCGGATGTCGGACTTTTTGATCGGCCTGGCGACCGTGGCGATATCGGCCAAGGCCACCTCCAACTCGCGAACCAGCTGATCCGCCTTCTCGTCCTGGGAGCCAGGCAGTTCAATCAGCCTGGCCCCCGTGGCCGTGTTCCTTACCCGGACATTTTCTATGCCCAGGTCTTTGAGAGGCACTGTCTGCCGAGCTTTTAATAGAGCCGCCCTGTAGTCCACTCCCCTATTGGCCGCCTCAGGCTGCAGCGTTATAACCACTGCAGCCGAGTGAGGAGTGGACGGCAACTTCGGTGCCTGTGATTTTGGCGGGGCCGTCGGAACTGCCGCTCTCGGGACTTTGGATGCCTGGGCTGGAGCCGGTGACGCCTTCTTCTTTTTGCGGCCAGCTACTGTGGCCCAGTCCGCCCCAGTAGTCGGCACTACAGGGACTGGCAGCTCCGCACAAGTCATCCCGAGAGGGGGGGCGGCATTAGCACGCGCCACAGGTGGCACCTTCTGACTCCTGCCAGCTGCAGGCACACTTTGGGCCACCGCAGCGGCCCTCTTTTTCTTATCTGCGGCCAGAGGTGGCCGCATGGATACTTCCGGGAGGAGCCGACACTCCAGATTCTCCAGGCGCGCGTTCAGCATATTACTGAACGACGCCTGGAGAGAGCGCTCTAGTCGAGCCACAGCCCCCGCAAGCGACTCCTCCCACTGTTGTGATGGGGTCTCCACCCTACCCGTCACAGGTGTTGGAGGAGGGGGCATCTCCCTTCTCTCATTTGCCGTCCTCCTCCAGGATAGAACCTCCGCCTTCAGGTCGTCCACCTGCCGACGGAGGTTCTTTACCTCCCTCTGGAGCTTTATATTCTCCTCCGCCTCGGTACGGCCGGCCAGAGATTCCACAATCTCCTGAAGGGTCCCCGCGGCGTTTTTGAGTTCGCCGACACATTGGCCCTTCAGATTTTTGGACTTCCGGCACACGTCATATATCGACGCGACTTTACCCCCCGCCAGAGCCTTTATCGTCTGCGCATCAAGGACGTCAAGGTTCAGAGGAAGTGGACGAGGAGTATCCTCTTCTACCTCCGAGCTAGCGGCGGAGACCGTCGCTGAAGAGGCAGCAGAAGCTGCAACTGAGGCTACAGCCGACGTAGCCGCCGAATTGGCCACACTCACGCGGCCTCCCAAAGCCCGGTCGAATGACCCATCAGCCTCGCCCACAACTCCCCGCCCTACCGCTCCCCCCCTTGTCCTGCCCCTACAGGCAGTCCCCACCTTGGGGCCCTCCATCTCCTCTATCTCCGTGTCGGAGTCAAATATTTTTGCCGAAGTGCTTCCGCGCTTCGACACTCGCCCACGTATACTCGCGGCTTTCACCGCCTTCGTCCTACCGGCACTCATTTGATCCACCTAATGACGTAACCGTCATCAAGAGGATCAAACAATATCAAATCACGTGCAAATCGAAGTCCAAAACACAAGCCAAGTGAAACAGAAAGAAAATCGAAGTCCAGTAAGAGAAGCCAGGTAAAATCACTAGTTAGGATCGAAAGTCCAGTAAGTACGCCAAGGGTAAAGATAACAACAAGAAACGCCAGGATATACGAGAACAAGAAGCCAAAAACAGATCTCATATAGACGACTAGCACAAGGGCGCACGGCACGCCTCGGCTTGGGCTGTCGTCGAAAACCCGAATCTAACTAGCTAAACTAAACTAAGCTAAGCCTATCCGTGTCATACCTGTATGGGTTCGTGAAATATACATGGTTACCAAGCATGTATGTTTCATGATCCCGTACATGTATTTTGTATCTGACTACTGTTTTCTAAACTATTACAGTTCAAAAGGGCAAAAAAACAAACAAAAACAGCCCACCACTATGTGTACCTACGAGTGAGTGTGTGTGCACGTGTGTGGGGTGATCGGTTTGTGTTGTAGACGAGTGTTTGATCGAATCAGTGGTACTCTGTTCGCGCATGCAAGCTGCTCGAGGGCTCCATTCCGGGGGATCGGACCTCGGCTAGAGCAGTTGCCGAGGGAGGCCTAAGAATGTGTGCTGGGGCAAAATTCACAGCCAAACCGCGGCGGCGTGATCTGTGATTACGCGGGCGTGGGCGCGCACACGCTGTGTTTCGAGGGACGGAAGGGTAGTCTTGATTACCTAGCGAAATTTCTTCGGGAGGGTCGGTGAAAATGTAACGCGGACGTCTTTTGTAACGCGGCGCGCCTGGCACGGTATCGTAGGTCGCGGCGGATACCACTAACGGATTGGGATGATTCATGGCTCTGTCAAAATAACTAGTCGTGAGAGTTTTTACGTACTCCCAGATAGACGGCCTATGGAGGTCGACTCTCCGGATGTACCACGAGGCACCGATCGCCTTTCGTAGAAAACGGTTCTGTATTTTTTGTAAAATCTTGAAGTTCGCTTTTGACATATGCGCGAAAACGGGACAGCTATACGTCAAAATCGGACGAATACACATTTTGTAAAGTGTGAGCTTATGTCTGACGGACATTTTGCTCTTAGCACATAATAACGGATGCAGACGACCCAAAACCATAGCGGCTTTGTTTCGTACTCTCACTGCATGCTGCTTAAACGTGAGGCGTCTATCTAACGTGACACCGAGATATTTGACCGTAAGGGCCCAAGGAATCTCGGTGTCATACAATTTAAGGGACTCTATATTGCTCGGACGCGGACGCTGAACCGGATCGAAAAAGATCGCAGCGCTTTTCTCGGGATTAACCTCTATACGCCATCGAAGAAACCATTCGCCGAGTTCCTCGATGGCCCTATTCATACGGATAGCTAAATGCGACGGCCGCCAATCGGAAGCATAGATTACTGTATCGTCAGCGTAACAACCTACCTCGAACCCCGGGGACCGAGGTAGGTCACTGATGAACAGGTTGAAGAGGGAGGGCGCGAGGATGGACCCCTGGGGCACTCCTGAACGTATCGGGTGGGGCTGGGATAACTCACCTTCCACTCTATAGCGGAAGGTCCTATCTGTGAGAAATTCGCGGATGATGTGTACTAAACTATCCGGAATACTAGACTTAAACAGTTTATAGACTAGCCCGTCGTGCCAGACCTTGTCGAAGGCCTTGGCGACGTCAAAGAAGACCGCTATTGTACGTTTCGGTTTAGGCTTGGCCGGATTGACCTGGGGCTGGGGGTCTTCATTAAATTTCGAGAATATGTACTCCGTGAGGCGGTGTACTTGGTTCGTGCACGAGTGTTGTGCACGGAAACCGAACTGCTCAGGCGGCAGCAGATTCAACCTTGTTATCGTGGTCTGTAGGCGGTTCAAAAGGAGCCGCTCGTATAGCTTGCCTAGTGTATCTAATAAACTAATAGGGCGATAGCTAGCGGGAAGCGTAGCTTTTTTGCCGGGTTTGTGTATGCCTATCACTATGGCCTTTTTCCAGACGGCTGGAAAGTGACCCTGGGACATGGCAGCATTGAAGATGCATACCAGCAGAGCAATGATGAAGTCAGGAAGGAGCTTCAGTACCTCGTTCCTGATTCCATCGGGACCTGGGGACTTCCTAGGCTTCAGACGCTTGATAGCGGCCGTCACTTCGTCAAAAGTAACCGGGGTTAGGGTATCCGCGCGAGGAGACGCGAGAAAGCTATCTACCGCGGATTTTATCGATTCGATATGGACAGGGTCAGTGTTAGCAGTGTTTGGAGAACATTGCTCCTCTAAACTCGCGGCGAGACACTCCGCTTTGTCTATACTTTCGAACGCGGGAGGCAACCCATGACCTCTGTCTAACGGGGGCATCGATGCACTCTGCTCTGATTTGAACTTACGCGTGAACGTCCAAAACGCCACGTGGGACGGCTGGATATCCTCCAGGAGTTTGTCCCACCTGGCGGCTCGGATTTCTGCGATACTAGTTTTAACTAACTTTTGTAATGAACGTAATCGAACGCGATTGTCTTCGGTCAGGTAAGTGTCGTAGGCTCGGGTCGCGGCGTTCTTTTCCGTGATCAACGCCTTAACGTCGTCAGGGAGTATAAAGCGGCGATCGTTCACCGCTTGTACCTCTCTCGAGGTCACCCTGACGGCGGTCTGGAGGTGGTCGACCAGGGAATCGATAGCCAGATCCGCGTCGGCTTTAGACACCAACACGTCCGGAATTCTATTTAGACTCTCCGAGGACGGATTGTCTTTCAAGTGACTGCGGAGTTTCGCGTAGTCAGCTGCGCGCACGGACTGACAGTCGATATCGAAATCTGAACCTAGTTGCAAGATAACGGGGCGGTGATCTGAGTCTAGTTCGTGTACGACTTGTATGAGTCGCACAGAAAGCTGGACGTTTTTTAAAAGAGCTACGTCTAACACTGTCGGGCGACAGCGATCCTGATAGTGAGTGGGTTCCGGCGGGGCTATGACGTCAAAAGCGAGATCGCCACTTAGTTTGTCGAGTGTCACCCCGTTGCGGGAAGTACTCGAACTATTCCAAATGACGCTCCCACTGTTGAGGTCCCCTGCTATGATAACACTGTTACTTAACGCGAACAGCGCCTCCAAGTCAGACTTGAGAAGCTCTTTACTCGGTTTAAGATAAGCAGAAACTATCGTTATGTTCGCATGACCGGTCATTCCTAACCTGCACACTGACACTTCCATATTTGTAAGAACGGGTGGCTCTACTGACATACAATATAACGAACGTTTAAAATAAATCAAAGTGCCGCCCCCGCGGGCGACACGGTCGTTTCTGATAATATCATAATTCGCGATACGCGGATTATTCATTTTCGGCTTAAGGAGCGTTTCCTGTGCTAACAATATATCTATCTGCCTATCGTGTAAGTAGTCGGCTACTAAATCGCGTTGCGTACGGAGATTTCTCGCGTTAAAAAACGAAAGACAAAGAGCACGCGGTTTAATTTTACTCGGCGGTGTGAATACTATTTATTGTTATTTACTGCGGCGCGGGCGAGGCGTTGTATCGTCGCGGCAACGTTTGGGAATGCAGAGACCGCATTCAAAAGACCGATATCCCTATTACTATTTAAAATTTTATTGAATGCGACTATTTCACTAATGTCGTACTCGAGTAAGACTTGAGACAGCCAATCGATGCCCGAGAGAGAGCATGAGAAAGCATGAGAGGGCTGAGCGGGCAACGCTCTTTGAGGCTGAGGCTGGGGCTGCGCCTGAGGCTTGGAAGCCTGAGGTTGAGGCCTAGGAGCCCAGGGGGTGACAGGGGCCCGCCAGGACTGGGGGGCTTGCGGCACAGAAGGTGCCACGCGCGGCATCGGGGCCGGAGTTACCGGGGTACGGGAAGAGCCTGGGAGGCCCGGGAAGGTCTCCACGGACATAAGAGGTGGAGGCGGAGGGCGGGCAGAGACAGCAGGAGCCCTACGGGCTTGTCTCGCCTGGCGTGGGCGTTGCGGGCGGGGCGCGCGGGGCCACCCGCGATAACTCGCAGGGTGGCCCGCGTTACCGCACAGAACGCAGCTGGGAGGCTCGGGAGTGTCGGGAGTGCGAGCGCACTCCTTCGTGGGATGGTCACCGAGGCACTTGACGCACCTGGGACGGAGATGACAGCCTCTGGCTGAGTAGCCATAACTCTGACAGTTATGACACTGAGACGGGGTATGAGTCTTGCGCGGCGGTTCGGTGGTGATACCGGTGAGGCCGCAGACCGTGGTGAGGCCGAAAATGGCCTTGCCTTCTACGGAACGGTCAAGGATGACCAGAGCCATAGGATAGGGGACTTTGGTGCGGGGGTGGTACATCCTGTGTACCTCCCGCACTGGGAAATTTTGCTCCTTAAGGGAGTCTGAGATTTCCTCGGTGGACAACTCCACCGGGACGCGCCTGAGTACGGCTCGGAGAAGGCGCTCTTCTTCGAGCGCGTAAGTGAAATAATTAAGCTTCCTCTCTCGGAGGTGAGAGGTCAGCTTGCGGTGGTCGATGGAGGTGGGGACTTTGACCTGAATACCTTGAGCGGTATTCAGGGCTGAGGTGTAACGGATACCCGAACCATTCATATAGGTCGAAATCGCGAGCCAGGAGGCCTTGTCCTGAATGGTAACGGGGGGCGGGGGGCGGGGCTTCTTAGCCTCGGCTACGGGACCCGTAGCGTCGGCTTGGGAGGGGGCGGGGCTAGCGTTGCCCGAGCGAGGCGTTCGATTGGCTGCGATCGCGGCCGATTTCGCGGGCACCCGGATGCCATCTACTTTTAATGTTTTCTGAGCCGGGCGTCCGGAGCCTGACTCAGAATCAGAGGCGCCCGACGCGGCTGCAATGGGCGGCGTGCGGACGCGTTTTCTATTTACGACGGTGAAGCCGTCGTTAGCTGGCGCGGAGTTAATAATATCTAACTCCATGTCGGAGCCGGCCTCCGAGCATGGAGTGGGTGCGACTAAGCTTATACGGTCTAATGGATTTTCCGGCGATCTAGGCGAGTCTAGCGCGGCGAACGAGTTCGCGGTCGCCACGCGGGGCGAGACTACGTCTATTTGCTCTACAAGCAAGTGCGGGGCTTCGCGCCTAACCCTTTCTTTTAGCAACCTGAGTTCAATAATTTCTGCTTCTCTGGCCATCCCGGGGCCTGCGAGGGGGCGGGGGAGGATATAATTAAACCTCCCTGCCTGAAGGGCAGGGGGGCACGCCAAAATTAAATTTACGGTACTATCCCGAGTCCGGACCAAAAGAGCTGTGGGCGAAGTGCAATGCCGCACAGAGAAGAACCTATAAAGCCTAGGGGGAGGCCCTATCAAGCCCAGGGCAGAGAACGCAGACGGGTAAACCGGGCTACGCCCAAACAGACACCCGGGGATGGAATGAGGGAATAGGAGGGTGGGAGGGCGATACCTGGACCTGACTAGGCGCACACGCCAAGGCCAGACAACCCAGGCCCAACTGCCTTTACCGTTTACCTCGGGGCAACCGGCCAGCGGACAGGGCGCTCTACTCACTCGTTGGCACCGTGACACGTATTCCCGTGAGTAGCCACTAAGCGTGGTCTTCGATTGACAGCGCGAGAGGGGTCGCACCGAAAAGTGCGGTTTTATATTTGCACTAAATTGCGGCGTCGCAGCAGATGTCTTGCTTCTTCGAAAACGCTCGAACAAAACACCGGCCGATGAATCAGTCGATAACAATGCGGGTCGGGCGGCGACGAGACCGTTGGAATGCGGACATCTGGTGCGCAGGTAGGCGAGCGCGGCGAGCCCGAAATAACCGAAGGTAGCCGAGCGCGGCGAACCGAACGGACCGTCAGAGCTACGAGCGGGCGCACGTGTGCACTCGACCGCTGCTCGAACGAGACTCCATCACTTTGTAACTATCCCACCCTTGTGATATATATCCATCTCATTCTTTTATCGTTTTACTGAAGTTTCACTTCTATCGTGTGTAAATCGCACACACACCTTTTTTTGTATAAGCACAAGCAGAAATAAATGTTATTATATCATCTCTTTTACTGTTACTCACTAGACTATTTTACTGCAAGCTCTTGAAGTGTGAATGATATCTTCGAAATAATTAACGTCATCTAATAAGGTTATGACGTTATTTGATACACGACTAAATCTAATTTTTATTATAACCACAAAGGTTATTGAAGATGTAAATATTTAAAAGGGTTACAGATGACAGCCGCTAAGGAAAACAGAAGTAGGAACTACGGCCAAATTAAGCCGCACGTGTCCCAATTTCCATATAAGTATGAAATACGTTCGCGCGTACCACGAAGCCGCATCGCGTCGGTACTGCAGTATTTACACAGAATTACATTGAACTTTGTTGATATGCCTTTTTACTTTTTCAATTATTACAGATATCTTTACATACATTCTCGGTATGATAGTAGTTGAAGGTAGTAGAGCTACGCTAAAGCTATTACTGGCTTCAGCATGAATGGGGCGGCTCGCCCGTGGTAGTACCACCCTCTCACAGAAAACCGACGTGAAGTAACAGTGCTTGCACTGTTGCGTTTCGTTCGATCAGTGAGAGCGCCGGAGGCCCACATATTTAAAAGGCCGGCAAACGCACTTGCGACTCACCTGGTGTTGCTAGTGTCTATGGGCGGCGGTGATCACTTACCATCAGGTGACCCACCTGTTCGTTTGCCCCCTATAATATATATAAAAAAACTATTCTTTTTTCTCGAGCGAGCATTAGCAACACTCTCCTTTGTGTCTTTACTAGATCATTGTCACACTTGACCCTCAGAGACCAACTACAGGGCCATTTTTCTCTCTTCCTGAAGAAAGGTATGGACATATCTACCACGCCAGTACGTACTAATAGATCATTTCTTAGAGTCCGGTTTCCTCACGATATTTTTCTGCACAATTAGCTAATAGTGTTACTAACGTAAGCTAGTAAATATACGCGAATTCTAAATAATTCTTTGGTGCATACTGGGGTTCGAACTACCGTACATGAAATTGACACTCCATTGGCAATCCACTATACTATTGTGACTTCTATACTATTATATAATCTTGTGGTACTTGTTATCCCAGACTATAAAATACATTTTTTTTAAATACATTTTTATTCATTTTCTACATATAAAAATCCAAATGTGGTTCGTTTATTGTTGTCCCATTATAATCTTTATTCTAATTGTAATGGATTTTTTTTACTTATGAGTTAAAACGATTCAAGATTGTACGCTAAAAATATAGTAATGGACGAAACGTTGAAGGTAATAATATTAAATATTTTATGATGTCGTTGAATTTCCGCGAAGTAGATATATTAAAATATAAGATTACTTACAATTTTTTTTTTCAATACTTTATAGGTAAACCTTTGACCACAATCTCATCTGATGTTAAATGATGATATGGTCTAAGATGGTAAGCCACGCTTAACCTAGAGGGAGACTGGCTCTCAAGTGCAGCTGCCGGAACACACCAACAGGTGCTTGGCGACAGATTTTCAACTTGAGGGTGGTAGCTGGCCAGACGGACTTAGAAAAAGCCCTACCACCATGCTGTGGTTTCATCACGATGTTTTCCTTCACCGAAAGCTCCGACTCAGTTGCTTGGATTCGAACCTACGTCCTTCGACGCTGTGTCCGAACGCACACACCAACTGAGCCATCATCGCTTCAAAAATAAACAATAGTACACATTAATGAAAGGCCACCTTGTAAGTAACACATCGTATAAGAATAATCAATTTTTTAATTTAACAGTGTTAGTGCTATCTCATGAGCTATCGTTATTTCGAATCGATTACGAATGCCTGATGTATATAAAATAGTCTGTCTGTATTCGGAAAAACGCAGGTTTTTCTATAGAATTCTATAGATTTTCTTCACTATAGTGTACCCTAAATATTCACATTATTATTTGCAAACGTATATCTCAACATAGGAATCTGGCTAATTATTCACGGAGCGAAAATTTTACTTAACAGTCAAGTACACTGTAAAACAACTCGCATCCCAGTAAACAGTAAAGTGTTCACTCCGCCACAGGGCAGATTGGTACATGAATAACTTCACAGGCGTATTAAGTTCACGAGTCGTTAATTTGTTAACTACAACTGGAACTCAGAACGCTGACGGTTCCGTGGTATAATTGGTATAATACTTGTTTCTTAAACTATAGATACCTATCTTCTCTTCTTCTTACATCAACATATTTTTCATGTTGAGATGTATGATTTGGCTTAATTTTTACGATCGGCCGCGCGTACTTCACATCAATCCTCCTTGGGAGTCACATAGCATATTCCGTATATCACGCGTGTCTCATTTGTAACATATTTTACTGTTAGTACTACGACTTCTGTTTCTTCCAAGTTGACGTTACGTTTTGAAGTTATGAGTGAAACCGGAACCAGATTATTGGGAATGTGTCGAATCTGTTGAAATCAGTAGAGCGCATGATCAGCCCTCTTGATTTGTTGTCATTTGTCAAATGTCATCCGTTATAATTCATACATTATTATTGTAGTAATTTATAATTGTTGTATTTTCTTCGCCGCAACTATTCGTACAATGGTCACGTCGATCTCAAAGGCACCGGCTCGATGCGACTTCGATGATAAAATGCTATGTGCAAAACTATAGATACCTATATGAATATTTTTTTTATAATTTTACCTATCATATTTATTTTCCTTAGGAGGTTGATAGAGTCTCCTCTAGTCTCAATGAGTATACAAGTTCAGTACGTAATCATCATGAAGCGTAAGTTGTAAGTTGAAGCGAAGGTCAGTAGCAACGTATTCATGTACTACATCGGCCAACGTAGATTAGATTTATGCAAAGAATTGTAGCTCTCACTGAAGGAAAAGTTCGGAATGAATGATGGAATAGTATGGTGGTAAGATTTTTCTTAACGCTCAGCTCTTTACAAAAAATCGATTTCAAACACTGAGAAATCCCCATATCTATATTCCCCACCCAAACATACGGTGGTACTACAAGAACATTTCTGAGGTTCAGGTTTCCTCACGATGTTTTCCTTCACCGTCAGCCGATAGTGTTATCAATTTAAATTAGTAAATGCACGCGATTTCCGAAAAATTCCTTAGTACATCCCGAGGTTCGAACTTGCGGGCATCGGATCGATATTCCACCAGTAAAACCACGAGAACACCACGACTTAATTTATAGTTTAAAGAATTGTATAAATAATACATAAACTCTACATAGCCTACCGTGATTCGCTTTTGAGCTTCGTTTACCCGCTGTGCAGCGCGCGGTACTTGTCCAAGAACTCTGTTTATACTTTGTTTACGGGATGCCGGTTTATTTAAACGTGATATTTCCAAGCGAAGTACGAGCCCGGTAACGTTTTATCCATTAATTGTACAAGCTGGTTATTCTATCTCGGGTTAAATGGAGTTGTGCCTTTATTCATATCGAATATCCTGTTTCATGCATTCACATTTTACATTAATTTCTAGTTTGAATCATTTTAATCTCATAATCGCATATATATCGTGGGAATAAGAATACATTTATCTGTTAGAAGAGGATCCTTAAAGATTATTGAAGGAAATCAGAATCATTATTTTTTTTTCAATTGTTCTCTGAAATTGTTAAGTTAAAATACGTATTACGTGAACAAAAAAAAAACAAATATCAAAGTTCGTTCACGAGAATATTGAAAGCAAATAAAAGACCCAAGGATCTTGTGCGATATTTCATCTTATAATAATAAATATGACTTAGTTCTAGGACGTAAATGGAGTCTAAATCAATACGAATCACTACCGTTGAATCAGAAAGGTCAGTTAAATAACTGATTTAGTGCTTTCGTATGAGACTATTAGATTGTTCAAGATTACAAGTTAAGATCACAGTCGATTGTTTTTTTAGAATAATAGTTTTGATTTAAAATGCTTAGTGAAATCATATAGTCTTCATCATTCAATAGCATAGTCTTAAAGTTTTTTAATGTTAAAAATAACGCATAAATATATATGCCTGATAGTACAACTAATGCTGGTTACTCCGACATATAACTATTTTCAATCAACCTCGAAAGGAACTGTGGTACTGGCTAATGCCAATAATGGGTTGCTCCTTATGGAGGTCTAAGTTGGAGGGTCTGATTTCAACCACACCTTTAGAGGTAGTTTGTTGAAAAAATAGGATTTAATAAATATTGTTAGTTACCAAAAACATATTATTCAAATTCAAAATTACTCTCGGATTGATCCACGAGATAATTCAAATGCTCCGCGAAGAGCATTAAAATCGTTGATTGCATCAACACCTGTCCGTAATTGCGTCGATAAAGTATCTACAGCTCAGAAGCATAACGTGATAAGTCTAAATGAATTTGTGATCACTTACGTCCTTATGCTTCGTATGTTCAAAAAGATAAAACGAACAATTAATGGTCGTTCAGTGACCAAAATTCAACCATAATGTTTGTTAGTTGAAGTCAAAACTTCCTTCAGCCGTGTTGAACGGCTCTTTGGTAGGGGGAAAAGTTATAAGTTCGCGTCACCAATGATCTCAACATGGTAGTCCGGTGAAACTGTAAAGGTCTTATTGGCTAACAGTGTAGGTCAGTTCGAAAAAAAAATCTCAACATGTTCGCGTCCCGTCACCGATGACCTTGGCATGCTTGTGACGTATTGCACTTGCGCCAGACTAATGACGCATAGTATAGCGGTCTATGTACGTTTAACATTCATATTTTATATTGAGCTGGTGCAGCCCATCAATGTTTGATTTGATAATTAACTGTATCAAAATGCACAAAATAAGTAATAGTAAGAAAAGGTAATTTTAAAATACATATTACATAAAGAATATAATTTTAGAATACCTACATCATTTGTTACATTATAAAGTTTTGTAATAAATCAGGTATTTTTTCAAGCTTATGCTGCCAACATTCCGTTGACTTGTGCCTCATGAGGTCTACATTCGTTTGTATAGAATTTAACCCTTTATGGTTTTAGACAGTCCATAGGTTAATAATTTCAATTTACCAAATAATTGACACTATAATGGATTTCAAATTTCAAAAAAGAACACACTAATTCCTTTGTTTTGAGTTCTCTTTTATGTTAGTCAGTCCTTAGGACTGGTTCAACTTTTTTTTAGTTTTCAATATTATAAAGTTTTTTTTTTGCTAACAAGTGTACAAATATTGTAGTTTATATCTTTATTAGTAAACGTAAAGATCGTAAAGTGTAATGAATAGAGGCTTACCGTATACATAAAGCATTACCGTATACGTAAAGGCTTTGACTCGTCGGTGGTATGCAAAAACCTGTGTGGGTGTTTCTTTTAAATTGATAACGCTAAAACTCGTTAATAGTTACTAAATAACAAAAAAAAATTATAATAATAATAAGAAAATCGTTTGATGAACACAGAAGAAAAAAAGTACTTCAATGTTTTGTCAAAACCTATTTATATATTTATTTATGTATATATTAACAAATAAAAATTAAAAAAGCAAATGCATACTTGTAATTTTTATTCACACACGTCATACTTCATTTATCAACTTCGTGCGCGACTGTCCTACGGGGCGACATGCGTTGGCGGGACGAGGTACGCGTAGATGTTAGCGGGGATGGTTGATGTAGTGGGGAAGGGACAACGACGTGCTACCTCACCCCGCTTACGTCTGTCGCAATCCAGGACAGTCGCGCACGAATTCGTCTACCTTATTATTATACATCCTGTTACTTGTATAACTAATGAAATAAGCAAACAATCTACATAAATACAAAACTATAGTCCAATTTTATTTATTATATGCTTTACTACAATCTCACTTGATATTAAAAGATGATGTGATCCGAGGTGGTAAATACACTATACCTAGAGTCACTAGCTCTCAAGTGCAGCTGCTATAACACACTCATAGGTGCTTGGCGACAGATTGCCAGCTTGAGGGTGGTAGTTAACCAAACGAACTTAGAACAAGTCCTACCATCATACTATGATTTCCATTTTGTGCGGTCATTGGGTAAAATACGTGGTATTTTCATTTATTTTCTATGGAGTGGTAAAAAGTAGTGATTAGTTCATGGATGCCACAGAATATATCATAGAGCTATCTGTTGGTACCTACAATTTTTTATCTCATTCATCATATTTAGACGGTACTACTCGTATATTTGTCGTCAGATATAGCGCAGTTTTTCATTGTTATCATCCATAGGCTTTCAGGCAGGTGACCCTCAATATGATTTGTAATTTTATAAAATAAATATATGACACCCAATTGTGTTACACGCGATAAGGTAGAAGATTTCGTTCGTATTGGTAAAATGTGTCTGGAGGAAATCTGAGACGGAATGTTATTTAGGGCGCCTTGTTTTCAATATGAGGGATTAGGGTACATTCTTTGCTATATTATCAGAACCCGACAGCGTTGACATTCTTACGTGTAACCTCGTTGTTACCTAAATATACTATTTGCTTGTAGAAGATAATTTCGGAAACTACAGAGCTGAGTTTATAAATCCTTCCACTGGCACGAACCTTATTATTAGTGATAGGGCCAGTGTGTGAAAATATATATTTTAAAAAGTTAGCTCCAGCACTAGATAAAAGCCATGCATCTTTAGGTATTTTATGAAGATACACATATCTTCGAACACCGTGTTAATCGACGTAAGTTCAAATCCTTGCGAATGAGTCGGAGCTTTCGGAGACGGAAAACATCGTGATAAAACCATAGCATGGTGGCAGGGCTTTTCTAAAGCCTGCCTGGCTAACTACCATTCTCAAATTGAAAATCTCTCGCCAAACACCTATAGGTGTGTTCCAGCAACTGCACTTGAGAGCCACACTCCCTGCAGGCTTAGCATGTTTAGGTAACACCTAAGGTCATACCGTTATTTAACTTCAGGTGAGATTATAATATAAAAAATTAAAAAATATATATATTTATAATTATTAAGACAGAAAAATAATTTCCGGATCACGCAAATAATTTTCCTGTGTGGGATTCAAACCCACAATACCAGCACTGTGATAGCGATGCGGTTTACTCAAACAACTGTACCGATATAACCCTAAAGTTTAAATTTCAAAGTGGCAATTGAAATAAAAAAAAGTGTGTGTACTTATGTACACGCGTTAGAAGTTATACTCCTTTGGCGTAACAATATAAAAATCTTTTCAAAAATTTTTTCTTTCACTTTATTCTACGTTTGTCGAAAAAACCACACTGACAATAGAAAAAAGGTATTCAATACATACATACTTTTTTTGAATAAAATGTTGACTATAGCTAACTTCAGGGTGTCGGTTTTTCGTGACGGACGGTGTGCGCGCGCATCGTAAAAATTTGCTCTCATCATTTTTCCCCAACGCGCCAAAAGAAGTATAACTTCAAAAAGTACTTCTCACGTTACATGTTATGTGACTCTGTAATGATAACTCATCAGTGACGCTCCTGATGAAGTTGAAAGAATGGGGAACAGTGGCGCCGATAGCTACCTACTATAGAATAATAGCTCGTGAATATATAAAAAAATTAAGACATTGAAAATTCTAAAAAGATTGTAAACAGGAGTTTACTGTGTTCGAACGTATCCAATCTTTTCCAATAAACCGATTTCATGTATAGAGAGAGACCACTATGTGGGTGACACATTTGAATTTTAATGTGTCTACTCCTATTCCAAGTGTCTCCGAGGCAAAATAAAATCGTATATCGTTGTTGTACCTATAAAATCTCAACATTTTACAGTTACGAAGACTTAAAATACGTTTCTTGCATATTTATTTATTTATTTTAACATTATTAACTACAGTAACGGAATAAATAATTCAGGAATAGTTCCTATTGCAACGAGTATCAAGGCAGGTTTTTATTACAATATATACAATGGGAAAGTACCAATTCTCATGTTATATATTAAAAAACTGTAATATACAACAATCTCTTGTAATTTCATCTGCGTAAATCCTTACCTTGCCGCTGTGTTCCGGCAGCTGCACTTGAGAGCCAGTCTCTCTCTAGGTTTAGCGGGACTACCATCTTAGACCACATCATCATTTAACATCAGATGAGATTGTGTTCAAACGCTAACTTATAAGGTATATAAAAGATATTATAAACACGAATATGAGTCTGTTTGTTTGTTCTTGCTCCTTAAAAGGACATAGGATAACTTTAATCCATAAAAAAGTACTTTTCCCGAGTAAGAGGTCCATGCTACATAAATGCAAGTAAAGCAGCAAGCAAAAGATGGTAATAACTATTCTATACTTCATATTTACATTATTATTTTGTATGAATGTATCGTGTGTACAAAAATGGACATAGGTAACTTTTACCGTGAAAAAAGTACTGTTCCCACCTTAAAAAGTTACCGTAGGAGGAAACCACGTTAAAAAGTGACAAAGGGGAGGCCTTCGGGCGGAGAAAGAGGGAGAAAACCTCGTTAAAAAGTCACCGTGGTAGAAAACCACGTAAAAAAGTTACAGGTGGTGGTGGTTGGAGGGGATGACCCCTTGACTGCCAAACCGGACCAAGGAGGGAAGGGGCTGGGGACCTGACTTTCCATTGCACATTGATTCGGTAGACGGGTAGGCACCTTGACCGGGCTGTCGTCGCGATCAGGGCGTTCGCGCTGGGCCTTGTCGCCGGGGTGGCATGGTGCTTGCTTGTTCGATCCCGTGCCACTCCGTAGTGCGGCAGACGGTATCTTGTGGGTTTTTTTAGTTAGTAAGAGTCTGACACCCCACAGCTCCCCAGGGCTGTGGGTTTCCAATGAAGGATTTCTTCCCACATAAAAAAAGGGCATATTATGAGAAGAGATGTAAGTCATGTAACAAGAAAAGTTTTGAGTATGAAAGTGGATGGACATAGGAGTAGAGGAAGACCGAAAAAGGTGTGGATGGATTGTATGAAAAATGATATGTGCATAAAAATTGTGAATACTGAGATGACATCTGACAGGAAAAGGAAAACATGTTGTGCTGACCCTACTTAGGTGGGATAAGGGTAAGATGATGATGAGATATATATATATAAATAATAGATATACTATATAGATATCTAGAAAATTTTGATGTAAATAATATTTGTAATACTGCACCGTAGAACTACTTTTATTATTAGATACTACAACGATTTAATTGTACAGTTATTTAATTATATATAATAGTGAAGGAAAAAACGTTTTCTTTTTTTATCTTCAATTTTTTTTACCGAGCGATTTTCGTCAACCCAGTAAAGATATAACTGATTGATGACGTGGACATCAACCAGGTTTACCTAGCAAACCATTACCTATTTGGGTCGTGTTTGCACACACAAGGCTATTTAAACTAATATCATCGTTTTTTATTGGTTGGAATACAGAACGATGATGTGAAATCATAGTTAGCTGTTCCCACGACTGCATACGCACATGCATTCTTATTATTTAATGTAGTAATTGAGTTAGAATAGAATGCATATTGTGTACATACTTCGTTATCAGATATTGTCACACAACAATTTTTACGACAATCGATTGGGCAGTCCACGCTCGCATCGCGCCATCGCATATTTATACTTCATAGATTTTTTTAGCTTTTAACCATAATTGAATTTCCTTTAATTGTAATTGTATAGTTGTAATCGTGCCAATAACCCTTTTACCGGTTTTTAGTTTGCCTCTGTTAACGTTACTACTAATTAACCCTTATAGAAAAGTATACTGATACGATACTCTGGAAAGACCTCTATCTATCATTCAGTAAAAGTTTTGTTAAAGTCGGTTAAAAGCGATATATATTTAAACGTTAGCTACAAGTATAAACGCAAAACTAGCAAGGACCCTTCGTGCATTCTACATTTATCATCATCATCTTACCCTTATCCCACTTAAGTAGGGTCGGCACAACATGTTTGTCATGTTGTGATGTACGCATTAGCTTAATTTTTACGTTCGCCCGCCTGCATGATATCAACCCTACATGCAAACTACATTTATATTGACTAATATTAATTGTGAGTAATTTAAATTTACTTAAATACCTGATTCTTTATAATAATACACTTCTTAAATAAGAATAATAGTTGATTATGAAAGACAATGTATCTAACAGTGTACAACACCACGGATAGTTAAACCTCAGGGAATCAAGTATTCAGGTCATATTGATGCTGACAAGGTGAATAAATGAAGCCGTTGCAACTGAACATCGAATTCGATATTCGATCTTTATTCTCTTGTTTCAATATTTCACGAACCATCGGATCAACGACAGTGGCGGATTAAATATTTCCATCCCCAGGGGATTTAAAATAAAATGCTTTTTCGCATGAGTTAACACACTAACAATTGTCAGCTGAGTAATTTAAAAGCTCTCTAAAACGGTTTCACTGTCTTTTCATTTACTATCTCTAGCCAATTGCGCGTTTCGTTTTTAAGTTAATCTACCGCTAATCACGATTAAGGGCACATGCACTAAACAACTATTGGACGTAACGTATTAAGTGCTTATGCACTTGGCATTCGTTTATTTTTTATTATTATTCATTTAGGAGTGAAAATTGTCGAATCTTTATTCTTATCTTTGCTATTAATTAATATAATTTAATTGACTAAATTAGACTATATTGAAAATAATCAAATATCACTGTCAAAATTTATTTTGAATGTCGTACAACATACAACGTCTTGAAATTATGATAGACAATATTAGTATGCAACAACTTGAATATTTATGAGCCCAATAAGGGATTTAGGTCAAACTTACTGGAATGTCTGAAGCTATAATTCGATAAGCAATAGTTAGAAACGTAATGTATTGTTGTTACGATGAAACAGGAAAGTTTGTGTTTAATTATGATACAAAATAATAATTATTACAACAAATAGTAATTCGTTGTAATATTAATCTCATTTGATAGTACTAGTTTTAGATTATAACCATATTATTAGTGTTATTTTAATCAAAATAAATTTGTAGAAAGTCTTTTTACAGATAGTATACGCAACATATGTCTAAGCCCTGTACCACGGGAAAGCCTTTGCTTTTTCGAACTCGGTTAGCTTAGTTCAGACGAGTTGACAGATACAAAACACATGTCTGACTTCGTGAGGCACACATAATGGTAGCTTGGTTTAGTAAGATTCGCGTTGTTGCAACCAAGGTAATAGTTGAAGCCGAGGTTAGGTCACTTTGGCACTCTGAAGCTTGTCGCCAAGCGGTCGTGCGCTATTAGCGCTCGCTACTCTAGTCCGGCGAAGCCGTGAAGGCGCATTAAGCCAATATTGTATAGACAATTCGAAATAAAAAACAGTGGAAACCTTTGCATATATAGTTTTTGCATGGTGGTAGGGCTTTTTCTAAGTCCGCCTGGCTAGCTACCACCCTCAAGTTGAAAATCTGTCGCCAAGCACCTGTTGGTGTGTTCCGGCAGCTGCACTTGAGAGCCAGTCTCCCTGTAGGTTAAGCGTGACTTACCATCTTAGACCACAACATCATTTAACATCAGATGAGGTTATGATTGAACGCTAACATATAAGGTATAAAAAAAAAATCTGACATAAAGTATGGAGACCTAGACCCGCAAATTTTGTTGATTAGACAAATAATCATGAATTATTTAAATGGATTAAAACATTATTTTAATATATTAATCCTCAAATTATGGAATTTTAAACAACAATACTTTAGTAATAGAGTATTGGTTTGATACATGAGTTTGATAGTAATTATAATACAAAATTATTGCTCATCGTTACAAACAATTCATAAAGATACATAATTGGACGCTATCTTTATGTGCGAAACCCTAAAAAACAGAGTATAATGCTCTGCAGTTACACACTGAACAAATGCAAAAAAAACTATGTCCGAAATCCTAAGAAATAGAGAATAGTGCTCAGTTAGACACTGAACAAACGCAAAAGATACTCAATGACCATCGGCCCTGAAAATCCTACCGTCACGTAAACATCGATGTTGTTCGATATATTTATATATGGTTTTATTATTAACAATAATTGATCACATCAAATATCTAGTGCTAATAGACACACAAAATAACATTACTTTTTAATAAAAAAAAATTAGTGACCAGATCTAATTTTAAAAGTAGTGTATTTAAAAAAAGTTACTCGAAGGAATGTAATGGCGCGATCGGTTATTGCGTCGAGCACGCAGTTTCAAACTCTAGAAATTGCGCTTGAATTTTTTGTGAAAAAAATGAGTATAATAAAAAATAACAATTGTTTTTCATTTGAATCATTTATTCAACGTCGTAGTACTTTTTGTGACTGTAACTTAGTAACATGAAATTATATTACGAATGTTGACCTATAAATTTTGTAACAAAAGGAATCAATATATACGAAATCTTATTTTCTTCGACATTAAAGAAAAGACTTAAAAAGGAAAGAGAAAGAAAATGCCGAAACAAAAGAAAAATAGGTTTCAATAGCTTCATGAGAATATTCATACAAGACGTATAAAAGCCATCTCACGTGTCCTCGTAGCCAAATAAAATCGTCAATAGCAATGACCGATCGAGGTACCCGCCGAACGTCAGGTATACCAACTATCGGCCGAGTGTCAGGTATTTAGGTCAAAGTGGCGCAGACAACACGAATAATTAAATCAATGCGGTACTAAACTCTGACATTCTCTTGCGAACGTCACAATTTTATTTGATATCTTAAAATATTATTTGATTAATTGGCGACTATTATTAACTTCTGAAGAGGAATTATGAGCGGTCTTGTTCGTTTATATTTTAATGAAAAATATGCATAGGAACACCAGTGCAAATGACGATGTGGTCTGATATAGGAAACACACTTGGGGGCTGGCTTTGAAGTGCAGCTGCCGAAGCACATCAATAGGTACTTGCCGACAAATTTTGAACTTGAAGATGGAAGCTAATCAGGCGAGCTTATAAAAAGCCCCGCCAGCGTGCAATGGTTTTCTAGTGATGTTTTGCTTCACCGAAAGCTCCAACTCAGTCGCAAAGATTCGAACCTATGTCAATCGTCGTGGTGTACGAACGCGTTATCAATTAAGCCATCATCGCTTCTAGAAAGCTTCTTCGGAATCAAAAATATTTCTAGCATTGGCATCCTCTTATCTCTTTAATAAGTCGCTGTAGGTTTTTTTTTTATTATCTGTACATAATAACACATATTGTGACAACATTTCAATCAGCTATCTGCATATATTCAAGATACATAAACCTGTAAAAAAGGATGGGCTGCATATACAATATGGCGCTCTCTCTGTCTACCTTCAAATCCCAATATTAATTTTCTATTTTACATACTACTTGCTTCCTTGAACGCGTGTTATGACTACAGAATTAGCTATATATATTATTTCAAGTAGTGTTAATAATGATATTCGCAGGGAGTTTTAAGCAACTTACAGCGTCAACCCTCGGTTTGAACAACAATCTTGTTTAGGTGTTGTTTATCTTATGGCCTTCCGCCAGCTAAGCATCGGATGCGATTAGGGTTGCCAGCTGACCCGTTACAGTAGAACGACTCTAGAAATTTGGAAAAGGTATTCGAGGAATGCTAATTGTTTAGTCATTTTCAAAATTTAATATGTACTTTACATTAAAATTTAACTGCGTAGATACAATGTAAAATGTATATATGTAATTGAAAAAAATAATTTCTACTTGCGACAATATTTACAATAAATAACACATAAAAATTCAACATTCCCCAGCGCGTGTTGCGCAGCGGTACATTTCTCTCCCGTTCCAGTTAGGGGTACGGAACCCGGCTTCAGTTCGTGTTCGCGTCTCGAGTACTCTCGACCTCAGCGGAGGCCGTAATCGACACGGTTCTCTCTAAAAGGGACCATTCTTCTTAGCACATTTCGAACGGGTTATTATTTTCAATGAATAATAATTTTGAAATGTTTTCTATAACCGATACGTGACATCGCGTTTTTGTTGTATAAAATATTTGAAAATGCACATTAGACACAATTAAGCGGTAGCGATGATCAACAAGAGTTACCAAGGAATACTTCTAAGTTTCGTTTCGATCTCCTTCAGTTGTCAAATAAACGAAACGGTCGCGAAGAGCGCGAGTAGATTTATAGGTGAGTTTATCAAAATTAATTCGGTTTTGGGTACACGCATAATTACTTGTGTACTTGCGCGCATATATTTAGATAAACTTCCCGCTTCTTTTACCTATTATGAATTTGTTTAAACTTTATAAACAAATACATTCTTAATCATAAATAATATGTGTATTATAAATGAGAAGATGTGTTTGTTTGGTACACTTTAACGTCTTCATTACTCGACCGATAATTATGAAATTGTACTGTTGTTATGGATATACAGAAATTAATATAGGTAAAAACTTCACAATGCGAGTAAAGCCGCGAGTGAAAGCTCGTGTTAAATATAGATAAGTAAAAAAATACGACCGCAAAACACGATATTTGATTTATATTACTGAAGAAGTTGGTCAATTGAGTGTTATCACGTTAAAAACTTATGCTTATGTCCTTTCCTTTTTGATTTACAAAGGTCACATTTAAATATAGCATACCCTATATGGTTCGCATAATTAAGACGAATGTAGTAATACCTCATATATTGAATACTTCAAACGGTTTCGTTTATAGGAAAGCCAAACTATAAGATAAAGAATTACTTCTATGCAATCGGGTGCAGTGTATTTTTGTAATAGGGTAAAAGGTCAGGGTATTTAAAATATTTCCTATCTCGTTTGACGCAAATCTATTGTAGTTTCGTTTACAGTTAACAACACCTTCCTTTTCACTTTGTTTCTAAACCGATTTTATGTTTTTAGGTACATATTGAAAAGCTTTAGTGTTACCAACAAAAAATAAATGGAAATAGTTAATTTTTTTCCTAATATTGAAACTTGAAAATTTGATGAATCGATTCGATGATTAGTATTAATAAATAAGTGTCTATATATAGAAAAATGTTATATCACAATTTCAAATGATGTTAAATTACGATGCGGCATAATATGGTAATGAGCTGAGCGCACAAATGGAACTGACCGTCTAATGCTGTTGCTGGAACAATTCATAAGGAATTTGGTGGGGGATTTGCAACATCAAGCCGACAACTATAAATAAAATAGCCTACAATTAAAGTCAGTTTTGACATGTTGTCATACCATTTGAAGCATCTCAAATCACACTACATATTATAAAACAAAGTCGTCCGCCACGTCTGTCTGTCTGTCTGGATGTTCGCGATAAACTTTAAAGCTACTGAATGGATTGTAATGCGTTCTTCGCTAATAGATAGAGTAATTCACGGGGAAGATTTAGGTATATAATTTGTCAAGGTCTTTTTTTTGTAAATTGGTTGAAATATAATGATAACTGTTGAGAGCATCGGAAAAAGTCAAGCCGCCATAAGCGTTTCATGCACATAAGTATATAATTTTTTATTATCAGGGCAGGGCAACGTCTGCCGGACCTGCTAGTAAATTATAATTGTAATACGATACTTTTATTTATCCATATATAGTAATTCAAAAATAATAAATATTAGAGAAATTAATTTCAAAATTGTTCAAGTTTCAATGGTTCTAGAATTGTAACTACTTAATGTAACCGAAACATTTCACGCTTTTGTTACTACTATATGGTTAAGTTATGGGAAAATGGAATTTGTATAAAAAAAATTGCATACCCAATTACTATGAAGACCGGATAATCAGCACATAGTAACATGAACAGTATTAACATGGTCGTGGAGCCTTTTTTAAGCTCGCGTAGCTAGCTACCAACTTCAAGTTGAAATTCCATTGTCAAGAGCCCATATGTGTGTTCCAGCAACTGCACTTAAGAGCCAGTTCCTTTAAGATTAGCGTGTTTATCATCTTAGCTCACATAGTAATTTAGTATCAGGTGAGATTGTGGTCAAATATTAACATATATATAGTATAATAAAATATTTCCAATAAAAAGCACTTATGTGTGGTCAATTATCATGCTAATGGGTCAAAAGGTCTTGTATTTATGTTTCTATGAAGAATCTTGTGAGGTTTCTATGACTTCATAAACTGTAACTATCAAAGTATTAAAGAATGGATCTAAAGCGTTTAGACACTTCTGACGTCACAATTTCCATGCATGCGAGACCAGGATAGAATAGTACTATATAATCTAAATTGCCGCTGACTGTTGCACTGCTAACTAAATTGCTCGTAGTGGCAACACTACGACCATTTTCTTCATTAGAAGGAGAACGAGGTGCTCGACTGAATCACTGCTATCAAACAAATTGTAAGAAACCATTTAAAAAGAGACGGTCGCTTTTCGATATTAGCTAATATATTTATCACTAACGATTTCCTTTAGCTGCGCTTTTTAAGTCTATTATCCACGGGTATATTGGAAAACAATTAATAAGTGGAATAAACAAATACTCTTGTATATTAATAAGGCATTATATTAAAATATAGTCATCATACAAATGGAGCAGAAGCACATATATATTAGGGAAACATAAGATTTTAAGTTCTTTTGTTTATCAGACGAAGTGCAATTATATTCCAAATACTTACCGTGCGGGTACCGTGTGCCCACGGTGGTGCAAGGCGAAAAGTCCGGAGCAGTGCTTAAGATATACGGCTTAGGTGTAGATTTATGGGTCCCCCTAATAATTTACATGAACGTTCACCTCCGTTGCCCACATTCCTTCACCTGCCTTGGTTAGCCTGCCTGCAAAATTTGGTAAAAAGTCTACTAGGGTCTCATTAGGGATTCTCTCTAAAACGGAGTATATGATTGCTCGTGACAGCCAAGGTATTTTAGTGGGATACATAGGAAACAGCAAACAACTGGTAAACCCCTACCTCCCAATTCCAATTCGTGTTGGTCACAGAGCCATTTCTAATTAATTCTAAGCTAAGAGCATGTATGATATTTATTTCGTTTTCCATGTGACCTTTGATGATGTCCGATACCAATGGTACAATAAACCCTACCAATAGCAAATATATCTTTAGCAAAATGCTATAAATATATTTAAAAAAACACAGTTATGAGACAAAACTTTAAGTCACAACAACATAACTATGGAATACATTCCTTAGAAAGTTACTTACACTATAAGTTTTAAGTAAACAGTTTCGCTGTTATTGAAAGTTTCCATATTTAGTTCAACTAAACATTGTCTATCAAAACGACTAATTTATAAATTAATTGATTAATTCCTTATACCTTCAGATAGTCACATTATCAGCACTGGCTGATGGTGTTACTGAACACGCGTTGTATTTTAATTTCAATATCTACATTACTATAATTGAAGTATCGAGTAAATGCTAGTTTGTTTTAAGATCACTTATTTTTCATTTTGCTATTTACGAAAAATGGAACAATTGTTTACATATTGTTCAAAAGTATTCACGTCTTTATATATACGACTGATCGAAGGGAACTGTCCGTTGAGCGTCAGAAATATAGTTCAACAATCCATTACGAAATTGGAGTAGTATTTTGCATGCAATGTAAATATTCCGAAGGGCATTTATTATATTTTACATATGCAACAGTTATAGTGAATTATTCAAAAATTCAATTACCGAATTGCTTAGGAATCTTTAATGAGATAAACACTACACGAAATCGTACCGAAAATGGCTAAAATAGCTCGGCCATATAGATTATGGATACAATAGCCACAAATCTTGTGCCCTTGTCAATGATATCGAACTGTTTCAAAGACAAAAGGAAACAATATCGAATGATTCATTGTGAACTATACAAATTCTGTTCGTGCATATTCCTTTGTAAATTAACTCCTATGTGAACATACGACACCAAAACTTGACCAATATGTCAATAAAATGATAACTTTAATTATTAATTTACCAGGTTCTCTTATTCATTCATTTTTTTGCAATTCTGTTGTGTACGATAGATAAACGATTTTAACTACATTCCTAATGAACTAAACACATCTAAATATAGCCCAGTTTTTATTAATAATGGAAAAGAATAAATAGCAAGTAGAAGAAATTTGTGATCAGATTTCAGACAGAATCAAGATAAAAGGCACAAAATAATTAGCCTCGTAAAAATTTAAAAACCGATAAAGATTCGTAAACTGTTATAGATTACTAGCTGTTGCCCGCAGCAGTGCATGCGTTTTTTGTAATAATTGTAAATTACTTCTTATAAGATCAGAATCAGAATAGAAAAATGGTTCAAACGTTTTGGAGATAGTACTACAGACGAAGCCACGGATGACAGCTAGTCTAAAATAAAGTAGCCTATGTCGCCCGCTGTAATTTTAACTATCCGTCAGTGAAATTTCTGTCAAAATCGGTCACGCCGTTTCGGAGATTACCCGGAATAAGCAGACAGACAGACAGACAAACATTGAAAAAATTGTAGTTTTGTTATCAGTATCGTGTATACGTTCATATCCAATCAGTAAAAAGTTGTTATTTTGATATTACATACAGACACTTCATTTTTATTATATGTATAGATAAATGTTGAAAATTTGGGATTATTCATTTTTAATAGCTATGAAAAGACATACTCGTATAACATTTAAAACGAAGAAATGTGGGCTACATTAATAGTTCAACTAAAACCTTTACTGCATTGCAAATCATATGATAAGTGATAGGAGGGTTCTGTTAACTCTTCAATCTTTAGAGCGATATTCGACAATTCAACAGTCAATTTCGTCCTTGGATTGGGTACAGTTCTCGACATAATAGCTTCATCGAACGATGTTTAAAAGAAGTGAAACGATACAGAGTGATTCACTGAAAGCGATTTACTCGTATGTGCCGCGCGTACTGCTTACGGGTCATTTATCGTGGCAAAAAAAATGACTCCTTTTGTGTTTCCAGGTCGTTGCGAAAGAACTCCACGACTTTAGTTACATATTATTATTTTTTATGAGAACTAACAACCCATTTGCTATTAGTTTTATTCGAACAGATTTAACAGATGACCTTGTGTGGTTTTTACCAAGTCACTGATCGAATGAAACCAGAAAACAGAGTGTTCTGTTTATTTATCGAGTTATCTCTGCCTACCGTTCGGGGCCCGGCGACTTCTTACTGATGGATAGTTCTTATTATAATTATAATAATTGATGATTATTAGTGAAGAGTGTGCTGGAGCAAAATTCACAGTCAAGCCACGGCAACGTGATCTGTGACAGTTCATTTACTTATCTATATTTCTCTTATACTTAACTCCCGTCGTCATTAAAATTACGATAGCTTTTGATAGAGTTAACCGATTTTAATTAAATAAAAACTAAATGTTGCTCGGGAATATGCCTGATATTATTTGCTTTGATATATATAATTTAATTGCTTAATATAATATTACGGTCTTCAAAAGAAGTGGGAAGGAGAGTGCGGTTATACTGAGCGAACACGCTAATACATCCTAGGACTCGTCCTCACTTTATATCAGGTGTGACTGAGGTCAATCTTGACCCAGTGCAAAGTAAAAAAAATAAAAATAATAATTATATATTTTATTTACATTTCAATGTATATTTGACATTCTTTTTCCTCCTTTATTTGAAATAGGCTTAATGTGCCAGTTTCATGTAGTGACTTAAATTGCTTAATGTATATTTATTTATACTTGATTTTCACAATTATAAATTAAAGAGCCAAATTAATAAATTATATTTCCTACCGCATACTAATCGTATTTTATCAAAGACCCAAGTTACACAATCTGGTTCTTTGTTTGACCAACGAAAATATATGTAGTTTGAGTTGGTCTTGTTTCGTGACGGCAAGCTTTCAGTTATGCATGGACTGTTGCTCCGGACCTTCGTTAATTATGACGTCGGTCGCGTACTCCACTCGAAAATTGGGTGTTTACGCTTTGAATAGGACATTCAGTATTGTTTTATGAAGGTATTTTATTTACTCATAGTTCTAAAGTATTCTGCGTATACATTTGGATATATTTATGAAGGAATAGGCATGTT
This sequence comes from Antheraea assamensis, assembly GCA_035772565.1. Lineage (NCBI taxonomy): Eukaryota > Metazoa > Arthropoda > Insecta > Lepidoptera > Saturniidae > Antheraea > Antheraea assamensis. The sequence goes on along the minus strand of JAQQSE010000022.1, from coordinate 410,029 downwards.
TTTCTTTGGTCATGATATCTAATCACTACATAGTATAAAACAAAGTCGCTTTCTCCGTCCCTATATCCCTATGTATGCTTAAATCTTTAAAACTACGCAACGGATTTTGATGCGTTTTTTTAAATAGATTTAGTGATTGAAGAGGAAGGTTTATATGTATAATAACATAAATTAAATAGTGGAGAAATACTGTTATTTCTGAGGTTATTCCAAATTTAACGCGCGCGGACCACTGGCTGTAATGAATAAATCAAAACTACTGGATCGATTTGAATCATTTTTTCAGTGAATGACATAGGCTATATATTTTTTTACCCGTGCGAAGCCGGAGCGGGCCGCTAGTTAAAGTATAAAACCAAGCCATTATTAAACAGAATCCAACCGTCTAGGTTAAAAGTACATTTAAGATGAAAAGTGCAACTTACTATTAAATAAACGAGAACTTGGTAATTAAATGAGGACGTATTCAATTGAATGAATTAAATAAAAATTGCATTAAATAAAACGCATGAACGCGGTTTTATAACGAATGGAAAAGTTATTTTAGCGTAATATTTGATACTCCCTATTTGCGATGCGAAAATTTAATGCTCTCGTGGATTTGTTCGTTGGCAAATTGTATACTCCATCGAAATCAAATTTACTGGGTTGTGAAAAACCTAATTTAATTATCCTATGAAGCGAATCCATGTTTAATTGGAAAATATCAGTTACTTGTTCTGAATTCTTCTTAATCGATTGAACATTATTTCGTACTAGTTATCCGCCCCGGCTTTACACTAGCGTAGTAACGTAGAAAATGAGATCGAATTTTCCCTTCACAGTACGACCATGTTATAAAACAATTGAATTTTACTGAACAGTTGAACGTTGATCTATCAATTTCTTGAATATCACCCTGTTATCTTCTGGGTAAGGCCGTCAAAATTCCGACTTTTAACACAAATATTAGATAATAACTTTTTATATTACGATAACATTAACGTAACACAAAAGTAACTCGATTTTTTTTGTAAAGCATGCTCCATATAAAAATGTATGAAATTCGTCACACAAAAGCAATACTGTAACTGTAAAATGTAATATTGAATATTTATACAATGTATAATTATTTATAATTGGAGTTAATTATATTTTATTGAATGTGGTTTTAATGTTTGAATTATCAAACTTAAAAAAAAAGAGGTAGTCATAAGGACTAGCGACAGAAGTGAGAACTCAAAACAATTGAATAATTGTATTTTTTTTAAATCTTAAATTGATTAAAGCCATGAAAACCACAGTGGCCTAACTATTTTTCTTACAATACTCTATTTATGATTGTTTCGATTACGATTACTTCTCAATTTCTCGATATTCTCCGTTGTTGTGAATTGTTCTGTGCGTCAAGTATCGTTTTGTCACATAGCCGTATCATGATACATATATTAAAAAAAAACATAGACATAATTTTTTTACCGATTATATTCCTTCACTATAAAGGTTTAAAACTAATATTATAATATTCGTCGCATAAAACAATGAGGAAATTCTAAACAAAATTCACAATACAATTGTTTACCTTCATTGTGGCCGGGAAGCAAAATTAGGCTGTTTTATAAATCCGGGAGCACTGAGGAAGGCCGCCAAGTTCGTTAGCTACGTGACTTAGCAAGTTTGCAGTGGGAATTTTATTTTGGTCTAGCTAGTTAAACCTAAAGCCTCGAGAGATTTCCTTTATTCTTTTGCTGTCGGTATTCCATTAATTTCAAAGTGCTTCAGATTTTTGTTGTAGTATGGATTACTTGTATAAGACATCGTGCAATATCTGATTTTTAACACAATGTCATCCAATATTAAATGACGATATATTCGGAGAACTAAACTACAGAGACCGACTCCAAAGTGCAGCTGCCTTTTTCTCACAGATCACGCTGCCGCGGCTTGACTATGAATTTTGCTCCAGCACACTCGCCTAGGCCACCCTCGGTAGCGGCTCAAGCTGAGTTCCGATCCTCCGGAATAGAGCCCAAATAGAGTAACACTAAATAAATTTTGCTTACATGCTTGGTACACGTGTTACTCTCAGTGCCAAAAAAAAAATGTCCAGCTGCCAGAAGACTTGACGCTTGACAATACATTTTCAACTTGGGGGGTGTAGGTAGCCGAACAAACAGTAGATAATTCCACCATACTGTAGCTTGGTTACGATCTTTTCCCATTCTATTACTTTAACAACCGGTAATATTCGAACCTACGTCGATCAATACGGTATGCAAACACATTAACATTGAACCATCGTTGCCATCACTCATCTCATGACAGTTGCTACTGTTTACTAAGTACACAATTATCCTTCAGATATTATCTTGGAATGTTGGTGATATGAGTAGAAAAGTTATATAATTTTTTTTTTTTTTTATATATATATTATAGGGGGCAAACGAACAGGTGGGTCACCTGATGGTAAGTGATCACCGCCGTCCATAGACACTAGCGACACCAGGGGAGTCGCAAGTGCGTTGCCGGCCTTTTAAATATGCGGGCCTCCGGCACTCTCACTGACCGAACGAAACGCAACAGTCCAAGCACTATTACTTCACGTCGGCTTTCTGTGAGAGGGTGGTACTACCCCGGGCGAGCCGACCCATTCGTGTTGAAACCAGTAATAGCTTCAGCGTAGCTCTACCACCTAGTAGCGTAGCTCTACCACCTAGTACTCACAATAAATATAAGGAGCTTATATTTTCAATACCCTTTATTGTTTATAAATATTGTATATTACATTACATTCATATTCGATTGTAAAAGATAAGCAATTCGCTTTACCATATTGAATATGTACTGGGGAGTGTGCGGATTGTGGGACGTACGAACCCATTTGCGCATGCGCATGACCGGCAGCACCAGAACCACACTCCCATTACTCATACTAGACGATACCCGCGACTTCGTCTCCTTCGTTTATTATCGTAACGATATATGTTCAGAGGAAAAAATATAACAAACACTGAACTCGTTTTAAATACATACAGATGTACTAATGCAGAAATACAAATAAATAAGTATCTATATATTGTTTGCAATAACATTTTATACTACGAATTTACAATTACAAATATTATATAGATTATAATACTAATAGGTGTGAATAAACAAAAAAAAAACATTACTTCATTTGGTTATGTAATGTATAAATGCCTAAGAACTGCGAATGATGGTAATAAACAGCCTTAGGAAAATTTAATTATGCAAGAAAACCTCACGAAAGACTAAGAAAAACGCCAACCTTTCGTCTTGTTCGGAGCTTTATTAAGAGTAATTATCGCGGAGTGCTCATAACTTATTTCATTAATTACTATAAAGGAAAAATACTACATTAAATTATAATTAATTACATTTTATATATTCCATTCGTTTTTATTTTCATTATATATCACGAGATCTGAAACTTCCTGGGATCGTAATATCTCGTTAGTCCCCAAATATCTCCTAAGTACCGTTTACTTTTTTGTATTTCTGAAGTAAAACAATACAACGGACGTGATGAATCAATCACGAGTCAGTAAGTAACTTTCAAGTGCCTGAAACGTAGTGAAACAAAAGATCGAAGAAACGACATGATTAAAATTCCTCCAGTCATTTCACATCAAAGGCCAATTGCCGATTACTACCGCCTCGAGAGAGAAATTCCGGCATCAAGTTAAAATGTATATAAACAACTATGCCTGCTATTTTGTAATTATATTTTATCGTTATAGGGTAACATTAACAATTACCTTGTAAAATTACACATACAATTCTATGAAACTGAGCTTATTGTTTCTAAAATATTTTGTTGTACTTTTTATCCATAAAAAATTGGTTGTCTGTAAAGTCGGTATACGGACGATAATTTTACGTGATAAGGTCATAAGAAAATATTAATGAAAAATTGCATTCTTTTATGAATTGAATTATTATCACTGAATTACCGATGGAGTGGAAGAGAGATAGATGCGTCACAAGCCGAACGCTTAAGCCAATTGCGTCTCTCTATCGCTTGCTCCTCCGTGCTCTCGCTTACACGCTCGGCTCAAGCGGAACGTGACAATGAGTCATGCTTTTTCGTCCGTGCAGCCGGTGTTCATCGATTTACCAAACGTTATCACATAAAAAATGCGAGGAATGGATCAAATCTATATTAAAGCAAGTCAAGCTGTGAGCAAAAGCTAGTATATAAAATATAATGTAAATTACAAATACTTCATTAAACACTGACAATAACGTAAATTCATCCACAACCCGTACCTCGTGATGCAATGGAAATGAGTCCAACTATTGAGCCGAGAATTCACGAGTTCGATCTTCGATCTCTCTACATGATTTGACATGTCTTGAGTATTATAACAATGATTGCTTCATGTCGAACCGTTAGGTGCTTATATAAGTATACTAGCAGGCCCGGCAGACGTTGTCCTACCCTGATAATAAAAAAAAATATACTTATGTGTATGAAACGCTTAAGGCGGCTTGACTTTTTCCGATTCTTTCAACAATTATCATTATATTACTACCAATTTACAAAAAAAAACATAACAAATTATAGACCTAAACCTTCCCCGTGAATTACTCTATCTGTTGGTGAAGACAGCATTACAATCCGTTCAGTAGTTTTTGAGTTTATCGCGAACATCCAGACAGACAGACAGACAGACGCGGCGGACGACTTTGTTTTATATTATAAAATGTATTCAACTCTTTATTGGCATATTACATTAATTTGAAATTCGATAGCCATTTATGAAATTGTAGTCTCATGTTTATTTATTTATTGGTAGCATACTAATTCACTAACATCTACATCATCATCATCATCTTACCCTTATCCCACCTAAGTTGGATCAGCATAACATGCATTATTTTTCCGCTCTCTCCTGTCAGATATCATCTTAGTATTCACACCTTTTATAGACATATCATTTTTCACAGAATCCATCCACACCTTTTTCAGTCTTCCTCTACTCTCTCTCTCTCTCTCACTTCTGCACCTCTTCTCTATCATTAATTTACTAATAGTAACATCTTGAATAGTTTTTTTCTTTATTTTAATTTTAACGAGAACCAAGATCATTACTTCAATAATTTTATCGCATATAACTCTTAGCTCCCGCATTTCCTAAACGAAATTCCCAACGAACAAATCCCCAAGAGCATTAATTTTTCACATCCCTAGTACGAAACGTAAATTTTACGCTAAAGTTCAACCATTTAGTAATTCTTCCGTTCATTTTAAGACCTCGTTTCAGCTTCAACTCATGCAATTTTATCATATAAACTTTTTAATTGCATTAATAATATAATTTTACAATATAGCAATACAATTTTCAAACTCGAACAAAGCACACTGTTTCTCAAACTCTGACCCGAGAATTTGTAAAAGCACACAAACTCGGCGCGCCGTGGCGAAACACGAAAACTTGTGACCGAGTAGAGTTTTCAAGCTCGTTTGCGCCAACTGTACAACTGTAGTGGATGTGGACTGTTGAAATTAGATATTGTTGAAATATGGCCAAAACGTGAGGCTGTCATAAATACAGAAACGTTTTATTTTGAGACAACAATGCTGATTAACTTCGCGATGCTTCGGTCTTATATTCTGTGTACATAATATTTTTGTGTAGGTATATTCTTTGAGTACTTAATTTTACGGGTAGGAATTTATGGCTACGATTTTATCGGTTGTCTGTATCACTATTATAAACACATTTTTTTTGTTTTTTTTTTTTGACAGATAAGCTTAAAAAATACTTAACCCGCTTTTTAAAATATTTCACCTACACAAATTCATATTACCAGCGAGTAACATGGGTTATATTTTATAAAATCTACGTTAGCGAAGGCAAACTTGCGAGCAAAAGCTAGTCGGTAATAACGTTTTGTTACTCAAGAAAAATAGAATACTAAACAAATTGATTACATACTGCTTCAGAATATTCAGATAAATGTAATACCATTAATTAGTGAGATCTGTCCGTTGGGCTGTAGAACTATTGTTTAGCAATCCATGTCGCTTTCCGAAGTTGCCCGTACATATTCATTATTATTAAGCAGGGTAGTTGGGATGTTTGGCCAACTAGATCACAACCTCCAGGTACATGATGATGTCATCATATCAGCCCGTAAGAGACCCACTGCAGTAGCATAAGCCGCTCTTCCCGAATTATACATATATATATCTTTCATTTACGGTGGTACTACGAGAACATTTTTCAGGTTCAGGTTTTTTCACTATCTTTTCAATCACCGTCAACCGAATACCAATTTGAATTAGCAAATGTACATGAAATACTAAAATTCGTTGGTTCATTGGAATCTGCGGACATCGAATTGACATTCAACCGATTGAACTACTCGACCACCATGACTTACATTCTCTTTTAGTCTATTGCATGTCGGGTTCATCCAGCAGCTTAGAGGCTTGCAAGTTAGCAAGTTGTAGAGATAGTCTACATCTCGGCGATTGTCCATTTTCTTGGACAGTGCACAACATCAGGCGCATTTTATGCGACTCGATGAAAATGTGTACACTTATTCCTTATAAAATACATGCAGTGACAGATAGATATAGAGATAAATGGCATCACTCCGAGTAAAATAAAAACAACTGATGCACCAAATTACAATAACTAGATCGTATACCTACATAATAATAGTTATATAATCTGAAAATAAATTATAATATATTTGCATTGACGTAATTAAAATTCTATCTTACATTTTACTTCAATTTTCTTAAAACCTTTTGGCAGCTATGGTAAATTAAATTATAATTTGTCCCTATTGAAAAGAGAATAGTCAAAGGAACCCATCATTTTTACGTATATTATACAGCAATGGTTTGGACATATATGTGGTATAATCTAAAATTATCAGGTAACTATAAAAGTCTTTTAAAGTAGCTATTAATATTCAACGTGTGTCAAGAGAATGACGTTTTAATTAACAAGAGCAGTGTAAAAAAAGTGTAAAAGCAACTCTCGGTCTATTAGTTGTCGACCAGTAAGAGCGATGGCGCGAGTAATCTAATTTGAAAGTTGCGCTCAGCGAGCAAAGTTCTCGTTCTAAACCCCCGTTGTAATGAACCGGTGCCGAGGGACAGCTCTGCGCCGCACCGTTGAATAACTAAATACCCTCTGACAGTTCTATGACTGAGAAAGAATATTATATTTAATATTAGTAGGTACCATTTCCATTTTTTTAACTAAAATATATTTATAACCTGAAAATTGTTATTTGTTTCTAAATTAATAATAGCAATTTTAAGAATCAGATTGATTTTTGACGGGTTTTGAAAAAGGTGAAGATTTTCAATTCGGATGATTTTTTTTATGTTTGTTATTTCTGAACTTGTCATTTAAAACCGATTTGGAAAATTCTATCGTTATTGGTAAGGGGATATTTTTAATGGAATCCGATTGTAAATTTATTGACATTTGAGATTAAATTTCAAAGCTAAACAAGGAAACTCGACGGGAAAATCGAATAAGAAATGTGTAGTGATACAGGTATTGGTAGGTTTTTGATAATCCTGGATTAAATAGGTACCTAACTATGTTCAAAGAAGTTCTGGTGTATTGTTCAAGTATATTCTTTTGAATTTGGTTTTATGTTAGGGTTAAGTGCTTATTATATTTGTCGTTCTATTTTATATCACCATATTTCTATGTTCAGGATTTAACACTAAAAATTATAACCGCTAATGCTAGATCGTTAAAATCCAATTCATATTTTAGCAGAGAGCGGTCTACAACTAACGCATGTATTTACGAGTAATAACTAAGCCTGATAAAATAATGACTGTATTGTATTCTTAATCTTCTGTAACCAGTTTTATATCCTGATAAATAAATTTAAGTAAAAACTAGGAGAACAATTTCATTGGTTGCTGAAGTACAATAAAAAATAAGCATGTTTTTCTTTTAACTAATAAGTTGCCGGCCCCGGTTTATTAGTGAAGAAAATCAGACTAAATCTTCTCATTACCGTGCGAACATGTAATGAAATAAAATGGCAACTAAACAACTGAACGTCAGTCTTTTAATCTCCTTCTATTCTATATGTTTATAACAATGAATTGCTGTTCGTTTGTCTCGCTAAAACTCGTGAATGGCTGGACCGTTTTGTCTAATTTTGATTTTGAAATATCCGTGGAAGCTCAGAGAAGGTTCGAAAATAAATAATAAGTGAAGGAATATACTAAAAAAGTCAATTCAATTTTGAAATACGTCTTGATGTCTAATGTAATTTTAGAAATAAAAAATTGACATTCGTTTGTCAAATATTTATAGGTGCGTTCAAAATTTGTCTTTTTCATAGCTGTAGTATGAGGTCCGATCTCTTGGTCTGTGTTATTGGAATACAAAACAATTCTGTTTCAAAAATAAATAAAAGTGTAAAAATATCAATTGGTTGTCGAAAAATTAAAATAAATAAATTAGCTCGATTGTTACATTTATAATTTAAATAAAAAATTTGTATTAAGTTTTGACCACATTTTACACAAATCTGTAAATATTTTTAAAAATATCCCTTCTGTTGTCTGCCTCAATGACTCATTCATTTTTTTGTATAGAGATTAAATTTTTTTTTTTTTCATTTTCCGTACAATGTTTCAAACTTTTTCTTTCATACAAACTATGTCGAAGCAATCATAAATACAACAAAATAAGAATTATCTAAACAAGCGCAGCTATTCTGAAACGATGTGCTTATACATAACTCTTATATATAATTGCAATTATATATAAATTAAAAGAAATAAAGCATAATCTTACTTCCCTTCGTTTGGACCGTTGCACGTTGTAAGCTAAACGCAGTTTTAGGTGTTGAATACTTATGTACTGATATTTTTTAATAAATAAATAAAATAGATGAAAACAAAATGATTACAGAAACCTATTTATTTAGAAGTACAAAAAAAATATGATACAGTGGCCAGCAAAAGTTATTATATTGCTTCCATATCATTGTATCACCAGTCTAGTGGCGAGGAAAAAAACAATCACAGTAAACTTTACGCTGCATCTTATAAATAAAATATGTACCTACTCTTCCTACTTGAATCAAAATTCTTCAAATTTTAATATATATTTATGTATATACTAGCGGCCCGCTCCAGCTTCACATGGGTATAAAATATATAGCCTATGTCATTCACTGAAAAAATAATTAAAATCGATCCAGTAGTTTTGATTTATTCATTACTGACCGTGGCCCGCACGCGTTAAATTTGGAGTAACCAAAAAAATAACAGTATTTCTCCACTATTTAATTTATGTTGTTATACATATAAGCCTTCCTCTTCAATCACTCTATCTATTAAAAAAAACCGCATCAAAATCCCTTGCGTAGTTTTAAAGATTTAAGCATACATAGGGATATAGGGACAGAGAAAGCGACTTTGTTTTATACTATTTATTGTATGACACATTTATAACACGCTTCACCTCCATTACACGTGTATTAGTTGTCGACTAGTAAGATCGATGGTGCGAATAATCTAATTTCAAGTTGTGCTCAACGAGCCAAGCCATAGTCATAATTAACCGGTGGCCGGGGACAACGGCCATGAATAACTAATACCCCTCTGACAGCCGGGTAGCTACAAAACAGCAAAATGTTGAGCACCGCTGTTATTACCCCGAACGCCGATTTGAATACTCCGTTATTTAAAGCGAGCGCCAGCAATGTTTATTACCATTGCAGTTTGTATGCATTTTTTTGTGTTAAGTATATTATAATCTAAGTTACGAGTATGATTCAAGGATTTTTTACTAAATTATAATAGAAAAAATGTTACGTACGTTGTTGCAAATTTTGTAAGATGGAAATTAATTACACGTGATTTCAAATTTCCGAAACATAACTTTTTAAAACGGGGTTTTATGATAATTTAAGTTCGACCTACGGAACTACCATGTCTATACAACACAGATAATCTATTTATATCAATAAGCAGCACCTGGTCGGGTTGCTTGAATCGGAAGCAAAATGTAAAAAGGTACACAAGGCATTAAAACATTAGAAGTGAAGTCATTTTTAAGTGCGGTCATAAATATGAATGAGCTCTAGTGACTACTTATAGTATAATGCATATTTGCTTCTTCGGGTTGCGGGTTTTGGTGTCAAAGGGCTATTATAGAGTGGATCAATATGTGAGCGATGGTGATGTCTGGAATTGACTCCTCTCTGTGCATCCACTAAAACGAGTAGAACGTATAACCTATTTTAAATATATAATTGTAAGTTTAAAAGTTAAACGCGATAGAGTTTCTTGCCGGTTCTTCTCGATGACTGGAATATTTTCCGAACCGGTGGTAGTTTTGACGTTCATAAGCGCCTTCTTAGGGCCTAAGTTGAATGAAGTATTTTTGATTTTGATTTTGAAGCGAGATCACATAAACAATTGTGATGTAGAACTTTATTTTCAAGTACACAAATTCTAATGATATTGTAAAATTCATTTGGGATAAGTGTAATTACAGTAATTTTATTCTGGTAAATGTTTATTTTATAGAATTAATAGCGACCCATCCCGGTTTCACATGGGTGCGAAGTACTACGTTGACGTCATAAGTGTTTAAAGGAATTATATCAATTCTTGGCTTCTTTAATACTTGCAATTCTACACAGAGAGAGATATTTAATGGTTTAATTCAAACACAGGTACATACAATAAATACGATTACCCTTACAGCGTAAAGAATTAAAGGCAACCACGGCCCATTAAATAAATCAATATGTGACAACAACATTATAACGCAAATGTTTATAAAAAAACAAAAATAAGAGAGATAGTCAATGGATCCAAACCGACAGATTCACATTTCTTAGAAAAGCAAATACGTGTAAGTGTTTCAGAAGATTCTTTACTGGCAATTCAAAAATGCTGAGGCTATTTCGTGTGTACGTGAACTGGAATCACTTATAAATATTTTATGTAGCCGACTCGTATTTGCGTTCGGCAAAGCAAAGTATTTCGATATGGCCGAAACTCCACTGCCTGCTTGGGACTAATAGAATTTTCATTTCGACGTCAAATCGTCGATTCGGTCCATAAAGGTACACAATTCACATAGTTTGCAGATGTTATTATGAGCCACCAGTTTTATGAAGAAATCTTGTCGAATATCTAAGAGTATTGTTAACATTGAGTGAAATAATTCAGTTTATAAAATATACATTTAGCTAGTGACACGAGTGCCAATAGCAAATAAAATCAAAATCAAAAATACTTTATTCAATTTAGGCCCTAAGAAGGCACTTATGAACGTCAAAACTACCACCGGTTCGGAAAAACATCCCAGTCATCGAGAAGAACCGGCAAGAAACTCGATCGGGTTTATCTTTTTAACATATACTATTATATTTATAATTCATTATACATTACAATTGATTTTAGTAGATGCACAGAGAGGAGTCAATTCCAGACATCACCATCGTTCACATATTGATCCACTCTATAATAGCCCTTTGATACTAAAACCCGCTTACCATGGCACTTAAACCTATAGTCTGGCAAATCGGTAATATGCTTTGAGACTTTGTTATAAAACCTAACACTATTACCTAAAAAAACTGTTACTGGTTTTACTGAGTCTCTAAAACATGGAAAGACCAGTTTGTCACAGTTTCTAGTTTTTAAATCATGCTTGTGTTTTACGAACTCCAGCTTATCAAAGTTTTTGCGAACATACATTAAATTATCCTTAAAATCAACCTTGTCAGAGATAACATAGTAATAGTCGACATGGACTTAGAAGTTTTAGCCAATTAGACTTAGTTCACTAATTCAAGAAAAGTCTACTTACTTTGCCATTATTCAGCTTACTGTATACTTTAGGTAAGAGTTCTGGAAAGTGTCCAACTTAGAATTTCCAGAGCCTTCCGGTAATTGGTAATGGTGATTGCATTTATTCAGGATTTTTATTTTTCATATGAAAACGGAAAATTACGCATTTATGGAGCTAGTATAATTCAATATAATAAAAACACTACCTGAGTACTTACTTTAGTAAGATAACATTAACGACCCATATCTATTGAGCAGACGTCCATTAACAAAATTATAGTTTCTATACGCGAATAAATTAAGCGCTTCGATGATAAACAAGTCAGGAAAGTTCGGGATAGGATACGTGCAACAAAATTCATGCAATACCGGTGTTCGTACGTTGATGGAGTTTTGTAGTTATCGCCACCATAAGGCTCTGTAATATCAGTTTTAGCAGGCTTTCAAAATTCTACAGCATTGGACCTTGGTCTCTGAAGATACACCAGGGAACTCCTCAAATCGAATAAGAAATGTACAGTAATCGATAAATTGCTTGGTTTCGACTATGGTCAAAGACGTTAAATTGCATTTTTCTACAATAGATTTTTTTAAGCCGTGTTTATCTTTGGTTACAGTTTCCTTATAAAGCTTCATATGTTTATTTACACGTGTACATTTATAAATGTATGCTATGTGAATTTATAAGTAAGCCGGTATGACATATATAACGCTAAAATTGCTTAGACGTACGACACCTTTTAACTTCAACACGGCTCAAAACTCTAAAACTCCTATCCTGGCTCGAGGTTTGCGATTCGTTTTAAATTTTCAACGATGCGGCGCTTGAAGCTCTGAAGTACTGCTCTTTGTGTGTGCAAAAACAATTTAATTATTTATAACCGCGTGGAGCTTTTCACGCCCAAATAAACTCAGTCGGGAGTGTTTCGAGAATTATGTATCCATAGCAGTGTACAATTTACAATTTTATTTTTGTAAATTGCAAAAAATTACTAAATAAGCCAATTAAGATTTTTAATTACAACATCTTATTATCCATTCAATTAAGATAAAGCTATTTATTATTTTAATTAAATACTTTAGTATTTAAATATACCGAAAAGGTGTAAGGAAAGTATGAATGGATTTTGTGAATGTGAAGTATCATCTTTGTATAATGTGTTGACATCTGACAGAGGAAAATGAAAGAGAAAAACATGTTATACCGGCTCTATTTAAGTGAAGTAAGGGTATGAAGATGATGACTGATCATGACGAATATAAAGGTGACTTATGCTTGATGTGTCGTCATAACTTTGAAATAGATATAGGTAAAAGTAACTGGGAGTAAATATTACAACTTTTTACTCATGACGCCTTAATTAAAACTTGGGACTTTTAATGTATTTTCCTAAATAGCAAGCACGTGAAGACGGCAGTATTAAGTGTAATAGTTTTGTGGTTATCCTGCCGTTATTTCCGTATTGTATAAGAGTTATGAAGAGTTTTTTGGCGGGATCCTAGTCTGTCATGTAGTGGTTTTTATATTTTATTCATAATCTTGTATTATTAGACTCTATATTTTGTAATATTGTTGGTGTTTTACGTAATATAGTTCGGTTATTATGCACAAGTGAAGTGGATGGGAAATAATACCACGGAGCATGCATTCTGAGATGCCACCAAAACTCCATGGGGGGTTCTAACAGGGAAACCACCATCTTGTTAGAACTTTATAGTTGTCGCAAGACACTTACTTGGCAAAATCTTGTTACTTGACGCTGGCTAGTGCACAAACCGTGACGGAGCCAAAAAAAATAAAGAAGAAGAAGAGTTATGAAATATTGGTGTACACACACTAACCCCGAGCAAGATAGTAGCAGTCAGCGGTTAACAGCGTTTATATCGGAACATTTTTAATTTAATGGCTATAATCACACAAATTGCTAGAAGTGGGATAGCAGTAATTGTATATTTTTGTTCAATTTACTAAATCGCTCCTCTGAATGAAATTAAAAAATATCGTAAGCATTTGCATAATCTCGTCTAGACTCATTTGTTTTACGAGAGATCCTTAAAGACTGTGTACTTTATATGTATGAAAATAAATTATTATATTTAAATAACATTGACGTATACACAATTAATTATTTGCACAAATATGTAGATTTCTCTTACCTATTTAAAGTATTGCTTATTTACCTTATTTTCGGTTTTTCATTTTATTTGTACTTTTTTAAACAAATATTGGTTGATAACGGCTACTCCGTGTGTGTCATTAAATGCAATATATTGTATGTACAGAAGAAAATCATAGCCAGGACACCGCTTGCCCCACTTCTTCACGGTAACAAGACCCATCGTTAAACGCGTAGTTCTTATAAAAATGTTCTTTTCTTAAAACCTTAATAACTTTAAATGAAATGAAGCTATCTTTGTATTTCTTTTTTTAGATAGGAGCTAAGTGTCGATGATAAAACTAAATACTAAATGATCAAAATCTCTCTAGTAGTTTATGAGTAATGCACGCACGACGGCAGACCTCTATTATTACTACATAGTATAAAACAAAGTCGCTTTCTCTGTCCCTATATCCCTATGTATGCTTAAAACTACGCAACGGATTTTGATGCGGTTTTTTTTAATAGATAGAGTGATTGAAGAGGAAGGTTTATATGTATAATAACATAAATTAAATAGTGGAGAAATACTGTTATTAGTGAGGTTACTCCATATTCAACGCGTGCGGGCCACGTGCAGTAATGACTAAATCAAAACTACTGGATCGATTTTAATCATTTTTTCAGTGAATGACATAGGCTATATATTTTAACCCGTGTGAAGCCGGAGCGGGCCGCTAGTTTTATTCATATAAGATACGTTTAGATTAGTTATTTAAATAGGTAATTTCCAAATAAGTAAAAAACATTTCAACGTACATGACAATATCATATAGTTGTTAGAATTACAAACGAGTTCACATTTGTTATAAAGTACCTAACATTTTATTTTATAATGATCTATCTGGAAGACGACATTCTCTCTAGGTAAGCAAGCGCACAAACCGTCAAATTGGTTTCCTGTCAAAGAAGCTGACCAGCCAATTATGTTCGACTTGTCCTATCCGTGTGCGCTTGTTCGATCTAGTCTGCAGTGTGGTTACGGACGACGGCACACCTCTTTGATGTCAATCGATACCGTACCACAAAAACTATATGATTTTCATATAAAAAACTTATTAACAGATACTCTTAATTTGATTTCTAGACAAATGTGCGTTTTTTTGTCACATTTTGTATTAACTAAATTTCTGATAAGAAATTTCGAACGTACAAACTTTATGAATCTATTTGGCCGCTTTGAATATAGCCGAAGTTAGGGCTTGCGCTTGATATAGTCAAGAGCTTAATACAAAATAAAGTTATTATATATTATTATAGGCATGTAAAATTGAAAAGTATTTTCCCTTAAATTGTCTCGATGGTATAAATCAATATATACATATTATAAAACAAAGTCGTTCGCCGCGTCTGTCTGTCTGCCTGGATGTTCGCTATAAACTCGAAAACTACTGAACGGATTGTAATGCGCTCTTCACCAATATATAGAGTAATTCACGGGAATGGTTTAGGTATATAATTTGTCAAGGTTTTTAATGATATTATTGATGAAAGAATCGGAAAAAGTCAAGCTGCTTTAAGCGTTTCATGCACATAAGTATATATTTTTAAGTATATTTTTTTTTATTATCAGGGCTGGACAGCAGGCAGACAGGCCGGGCCTGCTAGTATAATATAAAACCCATTTATATCTAAATTTTTGTTCTACTCAAGAGCGGTCAAAAAGTTTGGTGGACTATAGATAAGGATGGGATTAGAATGACAATGCAAACAAGGAGCACCCTTGGTAAAGTAAAGGCTTAAAATAGAAAAGTAGGTTTTTGGTAAATAGCAGATAACAAATCGAAGATCACAATGTTTTTTTACAAAATTAGCCCTAACTCCTTGATTTACAACGTCATTGCCATGAAAATTAACTGTTTCTGTGAGATTATAGAACTATTTATAATGAACCCTTCTATTGCAAGAACTAGAATACCTAAAAAATCGATGTGTTTTCGTACTTTATTAAAGGTGCGATGTATGTATCTACAAAAAATGATACAATAATTTCCCATTAACCAAAAACCTATACATCACTTCATGTTATTTGCTGTGCAAATTACACAATTACAATTAAAATATAAATGACAACCCAAAATTTGTACCCTCTTCGTGTAAACAAAATTATTTGTATCAACTAATTACAATTATAGTTTTATAACATAGTCAATGTTCTTCCTTCTTTCTTTCTATTAATAAAATAGATAATTTTTTAAATCATATCACCTATTCCAGAGATTACTTCCTAACATTCAAATTTCACCTACTATAATGCTAGTCGCATACCTGCGCGGCGAAACTTCGGTCACTTGTCCCGCTAAAAAGTAACCTCAAAATTAATACCGATAAAGGCGTAGAATAACGTTTACACACCATTGTCTTTTCAATAGTAACTCGAAATTAGCGTCTCCAAGTTCTTTTGATGTGTGTAGAAACCGCCGGCCCAGTTATCGTGCTGCATGTATCGTCACGCAATCCAATAGTTCGTAACGCATAACGATAATATCTTCCCACATCTGCATTTAGTCTGAACATAGACAAAACTTCGTGCCGATATACGCAGGTATGGGAGTAGCATTATAGTATAGTCTTCGTCAAACTTTTTGATTGCTCTGAAGATAGTTGCATCGAACAGAAATTTAGGTATAAATACTTATAATATCGTGACAAGTTAAGGATAAATAAATGTCAATTTTAGATTCCTATAATAATATTTGAATTTTCTTTTGTATAAACTCTTGACGTATATTACGTGTAAGCCCGAACTTGCGGCTATATTCATAGCGGCCAATAATATTGACGAAGACTTGAAAAGTTATACTTAAGTCTGTGTATATTTCAAATAATAATTCAACGTTGTACATATGAAAGTATTTTATCCATATACGTTATCCAGGAACATTATTTACAAGAGAAAATAAGTCTTCAATGACCACGAAACATATCCGAATAGCTTTGTGAAGTTGTTGCACGCTTCTTTTGAACCATTATCGTATCATTTCTGTACGTTTGTACCGAGATAGAAGTGTTCAATGGAACTCCCGTCAAGATGACAGTCCCTATCGTAGCGTACAAGATAGTTGTGTGACGACAAGCTGGGTACCTATTCATAGACTCGGGCTTTTAGAAATACACATATATGGGTATTAAAGGCTCTGTCAAGATTTTAATCTGAACGCGTGTTTGGGAATCGGGTCAAAAAACATCGCTTTAATGTCGCAATGAGACAATAATGAATTTTTGTATTATTTCTAATGTACAACATTTTACTATAGTAAAATAAGCACTGTGACACATATTTGTTGTGCGAACTGGTTACATATTTTGGTGCAATCAATGTTCAAGATCAGTATTCGGAAGCACCAACCTTGGTTAATCTTAAATAGGACTCCAGTAATTTTAGAGCTTATAATTAACATACGCTTAGTAAAATTGCTAACTTTTTACCTATTACGGCTCAAAAAATAGAGCGTATGCTTATAATTAGAATCCTTTCTCTGAGAACACATCTCTATTTGATAAAAGTAATCTCTCGAAGTACGATAAAAACTTCAGCATTGTAGATGGTATTAATCACATAAATGGATGGACACTTAGATTGTTTTTTTTTTTCAATTTTGTGGACTTTCGACTTTTTAGGTTTCAATTCGACCCAAAGATTAGTAAAATTCTATTAGGATTATATGTATCCATGGAAACAATTACAATGTATCAATTACAGAGATGTCAACTTATTAAGAAGTTAAACAAAAATGCATCGACTTACAGGTACGCAATTACGACATCCATCTTCTCAATTTGGTAAAACTCTTATGCGTCATTGTTTAAATAAAATTTGGTAAATGTTTTATATATTTATTTAAACACATATAACATGTAATAAAAAAACGTACTTATCATTATAATTACATTATGTAAATATTCAAAGGCGAAGATTAAAAAACGAATTTATAGTTAAAGTACTAATATATACATAATTACTACAACTTCTTTATTCACAAAAACGTTTACTATTTTTAAGATACAAAACTCTTTGCTGAGAATTAAAAAAAAGTAAACTAAGAAACAAGATTTAGTGCAGTAAAGTAGAATGTGAATTTTGGCGGGTTCTTAGTCTATTTTTTTATTCATAATGCTGTGTTATTTGACCCCATATTATGTAATATTGGGGGGCATCTTGCGTAATATACATTCTTTATTGTGTACAAGTGCCAGGGATATAGTAACACATGCATCAGTTGTGAGATGTCAAACTCCCTGATAAATGCTAACAAAAGTTCCACTATCTTATTGGCATACTGAGTCATCACAATATACTTTGCAATAATTATCCACTTTATAATGGCAGTAATAATCCTAATATTATAAATGAGAATGTGAGTTTTTTTTTTATGCTTTCACATCCTAACTACTGAATTCGTGAAATTTTGCATACGCAAAGTCAGGATTACAGAAAAGACGACCAAAACATTGGCTGTCTGTAAGTTCGGTTTACGAACGAGAATTTTACGTGAAAACGTCATAAGAAAACATTGATGAAAAATTGCATACTTTTTGTCGCCATTATTGTTGTAATAAATGATGGAAACCAAATTTTAACTTTTCACTTCAATTTATAAACAGTTGTCAAAACAGTTCACGTGTAGGTTGTGTGCTGCCGCCGTCTCTCTCCTACTCAGACGCATCGGCCGATGGAGTGGAAGAGTGATAGACGCGTCACAAGCCGAACGCTTAGGCCGATCGCGCCTCTCTATCCCTTCATCCGCGCTCTAGCTTGCACGCTCCGCTTAGTCGGAACGTGACAATGAGTCATGCTTTTTCGTGCGTGCAGCCGGCGTTCATCGATTTATAAGACGTTATCAAGTCAAAATTGTTATCGAAAGATAAGTAATAGCTTTAAAGCCGTCCGCAATCACGAGGGAAAGCTAGTCTTCAATACATAGAATTGTTTGCCAAGCAATAATAAGAAGTAATGTAAAATAGAAAACAATCGTGTTTAATAAATAACAGGCATTTTACTGGCAAAAGTGTTGAAAAACAATTATCGCTTACACATAAGACAACAAAAATATCACAGATATTTTAAGGTTCTACAAAAACATAGAATTTTGCCGTATCAAATAATTTCACTTCATTAATGCATTTTATTAACCAGCTCTTCCTAACATGTTTCACGTCACTAGGGAGTTTACGTTTTAATTTCTCAATTTTTTTTAATTTTACACAATCATCATTGTGCACAACGTAATCCACGTCCGCTGAGCGCACAGACTTCACGACTACGCCTCCGTATGCGATCCAATGCCTTTCAAAATGCCTCCTTTCGTGCTCAGGAAAAGATATAAAGTCTGGATAAAAACCTAGTCTTTTATCCTTAAATGCATCGGGTAAAGGATTTTCAGGTAGTATCGCTGTATTCTTCTCTTTTTTAGGAGAGGTGGATTCCATGTCTGCAGTAGAATCATCTGGACTATTCGTTTTTAACTTCCTCTTTCTAGAATGTTCCTTTTTACACAATGAATCGGTATCATCTATACTTGTGTTACAACTCGAATATGATGAATTTGTACTACTTTCATTCTTATTTATTGATGTATCATTATCCTTAGAAATATTCTTTGCTTTTTTGTCATTACTAGGTTCAGTTTTAACCAAGAAATTGTCTATTTTATTTTTCTTAGGACTGAGTTTGGCTTTCTTTTTTACTGGACTTTCAACACACGCAGAGGCACTTGCAGCTAATTTATTAAGTAGTGATACATCCGTTTTCTCTTTTGAAGTCTTATAAAGATTTTTGAGTTCTTCTAAATTGGTGGCTGTCTGCCAATCCTTGTCAGGTCTCATTCGAGTCACTCTAGGAAATCGTACAGATATCCCATCGGCCGTATGAAGATTTGCTTTAGTTAATTCAGTACCTGAAATATAAAACTATGATTGTAAAACTAAGAGGTTACTGAAGAAGGTATAGGAGGGATAGCGTGAAGACTGAATATGTTTAAAAAGGGTGAATACTAAGTTAAAAGTTGATAGAGGAAAGTGAAAGGCAGTGGAAATGGTAAAAGAAGAAGATAACGTATATAGGTGGGAAAGGGAAAGAAGATGATTTTGATATTACTTACTAATACTGCCAAATTAAATTCTATGGTTGCAAACTATAATTCAAATAAGCGAGTTCTTTTATTTAAGGTTGACCACAACTTTTGTAACCAAACAGACTGAGTGAGTGAGTAATTGAAATAAGCCAAAACATTTTCTAGAGTGAATCATTTATAATTTGTATAAAACACGAAATTAAAAAGTGTTATTTTTGGGACATGGAATTCTACATTTTTGAGGAACAATTATCATATCTTATAGGCCCCTATTGTGAAATGTTCTTTCAAGGCCTTCAATGATTATTTATTAATATTTTTAATTTAATTTTTAGTCATTTATTTATGTAGGATGATTGGAAAACCCTAACTATCTATAACACTACTATATGAGTCAAGTACCTGTTATTTCCCAAACAGGCTGCTTTTTCGGATCCAAAGCAATAAAATCAGGAACCATCCCTTTATTACAGTGTAACCAAGACGGGACCTTATTATAGTCTTGTGATATTTTCACCATTAAAGGTGCCAGTTCTTTCTGTAATCGTTCTAATGTGCTATCATCATGGCCACCATGCACTTTAGTGACGGTCACCCAGCGATTGCGATAGGTGTCTAAGCACCCCATTAGGAACACAGACATCATTCCACCTTTTTTACCAGTACCTGGAATGGAGAACATCACAATATTACTTTTGTTGAATAAAAACCATAACACAGGACTCATAGATGTTTATGGCCAAGTGGAATATAGCCTAAGTTTAGGCTAGCACATAATACAGTCCAGAGTTTAATACAAAACTAGGTTAAAATATTATAATGGGGATCTAAAATAGTCATTTATATATCCTTAAGCTGTCTCAATGTTACACATTATATCTAAAATATGTGTTCTGTGCATATCTATATTCAATGAAAGCAGTCAAAAAGTTTGGTAATAACTGTTGTATAAAATGATTCAAGTGTATGCTACAAGCACAATAAAGAATGTTTTATTTTAATGAGATGTATGTCTTGTAATGAGAACATTTAACAATTATAAATATATATGTTTTCCTTTTGCACAATTCATACTATATATATATATATATATATATATTATATACTAACTAAAAAACGATATGTTTATGAATATAAAAATGGATAATGAACTATCTCCAATGGGGACAAAGTTCAAGTTGTTCCTTGTCATGAGACATAGAGAGGAATTTTCCTTATGATGTGTGCTGTATCATTAGAATTGCTTTCAGGACTATCAGTTTTATGAAACACATAAAAAAACACATTCCATATAAAATTATTTTATTACCCAATGTATAATTGTATGCAATGGAATGTATGATAACGATTTTTAGATTATGTTATACAACAGAAAACAGGTACAGGCTGAGAAAAGGTTTTTAAAGTGCAAAGACTCATTAATCAATTAACTTTTTTATCAACAATATGAAAAGTGGTCAGTGCAGTCTTTAATAATTCATAACCAATATGACAAAGGGCCACAGCTTTGAAGCCACTCGATTATAGGTTGCTACACTTGAAGACCACACTGAAACACTGTATGTGTATAGCTTTTACCCACCATATTTTTTATAGTTAAACAATTTTACAGCATAAATGTGTAATAGTTTCGGTCTGAGACTCGAAAACCTAGATTTTTTTTTTCGAACTGACTACACTGTTGACCCGGTAAGGCCTCTACCGTTTCACCGAACTACACAAACCTGGCATAAACACTGATAAGTACTATGATATATTTTGCAAATCTAGTGTGCCTGCTAACGTTCTTTATGCAACAACGTACAATTTGGTAAGAATACATACCAAACCAAGCTCCAAGAACAACAAGATCAGCAGTATCCGCCATTGCACCGTCAAACAGATAATCCTTCTTCACTTTCAACCAATGTCTCTTTCCAGGTTCATAAGTAGATTCTAGATCCTTTAAAACCAGACCCTCTAAACCGAGTTCCAGGACCTGAAAATTAAGTAAAACTTTTATTTAATATAACTCTTTTATGTTTTCATCCTTTTTTTATCTATATAATAATATGAGAGAAATTTCACATTCACAATAGATGCTTTCACAATGTAGATATCAAAAAATCTCAGCAAAAAATGCTAACAAATAAAACATTATGATAGTCAAAAAAAAAATTACAATTACCTCAGCAATCATTTTTGCTAAGTCTGATGGTTTATTAATCAACTCTTGTTCAGAGAACATGACATGATTTTTAACTTCTACCATATTTTCCTCTAGAATCTTTCGTCTCTTTCTTATTGGCAAATCAATTAACACTTGACCATTATAATAGAGGCAATCAAAAACAAACAGGCAAACATGTGCATCTTTAAATTCTGATTGTTTGTGGACACCTAGTGTACCAAATGGCAATGGTTTGCCTGTATTAACATCGACCATCAATACTTCTGCATCCAGAATCAAATCAACTCCTCCAGGAAATGCTTTAGGTAAATAGTCCTCAAAATGGCGTACTTTATGCGCCATGACAGGTTTAAGGGCACGTGAGAAATATTTGAATTCATTGTCTTTCTTATGCACCTGTACTCTTTCCCCATCATATTTGATCTCAGAAAACATACCATTTGGACATTTCTTCATTGCCATTTCTATAGATTTACAAGCTTCCGCTAGCATAGGTAATACAGGAGTCATTAAAGATAATTTGGCATCAACACTTCCCTTAGTAACATTTTTACTATTGTCACTGTTGTTACGTGCTAGAACTCTGTCTAAAACCATATGAAGATTTCTTGATGTCTGAAAAATGTTATATGCGTCAGGATGTACTCCCTCTAGTATATGTTTCGGTCCAGCATTAATCCGTAGATCTCCTTTTATTAGTCTTATGAGCATTCTCATATCATCTATTGTGCATTTAGCAACAATCTTCTTAAACTGGTATATCTGTTCTTCCTCTTTTGTTAATTTGGAAAGTTCTTCAAGGAAGTTTTCAATATCATGTATTGTTAATGTGCTCTCAGCGGCTGGTCTTGCACTCTTTGACTTTGAGAAAAAATGTTGTATGGTATCAGCAATATCTCCTTGCTCCAAATGTGTTAGCATATCATCGTGGTCTGTGATGAATATTTTTGAGAATAACTTCACAAGCTGTTTACTTTTTACATTATAAACTCTCTTTGACACTTGGGGTAGAAGTAATTTACACCACAATGCCAAATCACCTTTAAATGTGTTGTTGTCAGTTCCTTTACTGAAGAAATTATTGACAGCGGCAGTTTTTTCAGTATATGCATCGACCTTTGATATCTTTTTACATAATTTGAAAAACGTAGAAAATTTATTATCATCACTCTTCACTTCGGAATTGATATCTGTAATTTCTGTTTTAACTTTCGTTTCAGATATTTTGCACGGAGAAGATTGATTTTTAATCTGTTTAGCAGTGTATTTTCCGCTGTTTTTCTCAGCATATAATTTTTCCATTTCATTTAATTTCTTTAGAATAAATTCTTGGTCATCTTGTTTTAAACTATCCCAATTTCCAATATCGTCAATGGAATCTACACGTTTCGTTGTGGGCCTCTGTTTTAAAAGAGCATTGGCGAAGCAGTCTATATGGAACCATGATTTCATTTGTTGGTTATCTCCATAAGGGCTCGGGACAACTTTGGCCATACGTAATTCTCCACTGAGACAATTCGTTTTGCATCCTTTGCAAGATGCTCGGCCTACTTTCGCCCGGTCAACATAAAAAGGTGTTGTTTCTGACATTTTCTTATTCACACTATTTTCCTTAATCACAACTAATTATACAAAAACAATTCATAACGCTTTGAAATGTAAATAATACACCTTTGTTGATACAAAGTATAACACAGTAAATAATTAAATCATAGTTACATGTATATATCAGTTACAATAATAAATCGCAAAACAAAACATTGCATGACAAAAATACTACAATACAACAACGAATACCTATACAGTAAACTCAGCTACAACGAACTACTGTCAAATACAGTATTGCCAGAACAAATTTATATAATTACCCGAATATATTACCGCATTCGTATAATTTTATGCAGGGTTTATTGTCTATTACACTTATTATTTCAGGTTGTATCAATATTACTATTTAAAAAGTATATATATATTAACGTATGAGTACGGACTGTATATTATTACAAGACAAAATGTATTCTCTTAGTTTAATTTTATTGTTCCTTTTAAATTTTCGTCGTATTCAATTTTCACAATAATGAACAATATATGTTAACTTTAATAATTTACGTCATTACATTTAATGAAGAATTATCCAGAAGTGCCTTATCAGAGCCTAAATTGAGTTAAGATGTTTTGTTTTGACCATATCATTATTGGAAGTGCATTGAAATATTCAATATATCAATTGAATTGTGGTTTCGGAGCAACAAGTATTACTTAATCCGTATGTCGTAAAATTAAATTTCATTTAAACTCTAGTGACAATTAATTCCATTCACAATCGCAAATGTGGTACTGATTTACTTATTAAAAATGAAAAACAATGAAATTAAAATTAAATCATGCTTTTAAACACTCATCGAGTGCTTACGAACATGCTCTGGCAGCATTTCTTTTACATTGAAGTGATGTTAGCATATGCGCACTTTAAGGAATACGTTCAGAAATGTAATCCATAAATACTCTTGAAAGACCATAGAAATGATTAAGTTTTAATATATGTAATCTAAAAAACTGTTATAAATATACCTTCATAATTATAACTGCTCATTTTATCTCTTCCAGCGTCATCATGCCATCAAGAGTTCAGCAGCGATAGTACGAAACACGGTACTCTCACCTCTCCACACTACCCATCTCCATATCCTCCAAATACTCATTGCCATTATGAATTTTTTGGTAGAGGAAAAGAAAGAATAAGATTAATATTCCATGACTTCTTTTTGTATAAATCCGCTGATGGATCTCTTGAGTAAGTATTAGGTATAATGATAATATAACTTTTTTTTTATTGTACATGTAAGCGGTGGTAGGAAAAGCAAATATTAAGGTCTTTTATTAGGAGATTATAGAATCGTCCAAATTTTAATCCTGTCACTTGACTCAAATTATTTTATAATAGCTGCACGCCTCGGCTTTGCACGGAAGTCTCTAATGAAGAAAATGAGTCGAAATCTTTCTTTTACAGTACGACCATATAATGAAATGACATGAACAACTGAACTTCAACGCTGTCAATATTTTAGAAGATTAATTTATCCTATTATTATTATTTATTATTCTTTATTTTATATTATTCAATCAATTTTTTTATATGGAGATTAAATTCAAAGTTTTTACTTTTGTAAGAGATTTTTAAATCTTTTTCATAAAAACATTGTGTTGACATTTACAAATAAAACAAATAAGAAAACTGCAAATTGCAGATAAGCGCAGACGTTGTAAAGTGATGCGTTTACGTACATTTGGCAATTGATTTTTTTATATAGATCGATGACAATGCCATAATATGTTTAATTTTACCTTTATTAATTAATGTTATTATTATTTTTAATATAATACATCGGTATATAGCTGTGACTCTAGAATGTTATATTTACGCAGACTAGCCGAAATGTGTTAATTTATGTTATTTGATATATGCTACACCACCAATTCAAAAATCTTGTGTGGCTATAAAAGCCATATATTTAGTCAAATACAATTCAGTATTATTTATGCACTTCAAGTTTCATTATTAAGTTCTCCAAACCACTACAGGATGTGGATATGGATGTAACATACAACGCAATTTGCAGTGCCGCATTATTTTGAACTTTCGTAGCAAACATTTAAGTGAAAAATTTGTTACTTTGCTGAATCCGATAAAATTAATTGAATTTTTCCTATGGCTGTATTTCACATCGTCCTATTTCCGTTATGCTCGAAAGAAACATTACGAAGCGATAGAACAAATTAAAAATCGGTGCATTTTTTAATTTCAGCTGCACAAATGTGGACTCGCTTTTGGCATTTGTCAATGTAGATGGAAGATTAGAGAAAGTGGATACTTTTTGCGGAATCGATCTCCCTAAACCAATAATGTCCAACGGACCAAAGCTGATGTTGGAATTCCGGGGAACACAGTCATCTAGATATTCTAAAGGATTTAAAATTTCGTATTCATTTGTAGAAAGTAAGTAGTTTTTATATAATTCGTAAATTTGTATGGCACATATTTAGATATAGGGTATTTTTTTTGCAGCTCCTTAGAATACGACAAATACGTTATTTATATAATAGCCCCTCTAATGAACATTTTGTATATTTTCAAGTTAATGTTCACAGTCGATCTTTTTGACCTAACTAGTAACTCACTGTGCTAGTGATGGCGAACCTGCAACCCACGCTGCTTTTTTGATTGTTTCACACGTTGATTTTTATAAATTTCTTTTTTATAATTTAAAAGAAATTATAGATAATTAAAAATATATATAATTAGTGAGTATCTAATGGTGACATCTTAAAAATATATTAACTTAATATATTTTTTCTGCTTAAAAAAAATAATAATAATACATTATTTTAAAACATTTTAAAAGTGTGTACCGAATATAATAGTTTTTATCCATCCTTCCATCCCGCTTTTCAAGTAAAGCTACTATTTTAATGAACCACGAGCTAATATACTAAAAAAAAGGGTGCGACCAACTTATGACCAAACGATGGAAGTGAATACTAATAAACAAGTAAATTCACATTGAAGTTCATACAGATTCATCTATGTTTAAACGTAACTAAATAACAGTATAGTATATATGTATTATTAATATTATATTGTCTATATTATGTCTTTAAATGTCATATTTATTAATTTCGTTTTACTTATACATGCTAAATACCCGCGATTCTTCTCAGTGGAACATATCGACTCAAAGATTACCTCGAAGAGATTGATATTAACAATAAGACCGCTTTTTGTACTAATCACGTAATTTGAAATGTCTAGAACAATAAAGATTAAATAAAGTGTAGTAATGAAGTAATGCGGCTTTCGCCCAGAAAAAGGTACTGCTTCCGAGAGTTCGATTAAATTTGCATTTACGCGAACGAAACCGCGAGCAATAACTAATAAATATTAAAAATCGATATACCTCACAAGTACAACGAATTATAAAAAAAAATGTGTGGTTTTCTAAAATTATGATGCAAGTGAATCGTTTTTCCGTCTGTAGGTATTTTGTAACTGAAGATTATTGGAAAATTATTCTATTTAGGGTATTAAAATCACGTTTTTCATTTTTTTTTAACTGAGCACAATATTTATTTATATCATTGAATCATTTTAAATTCAGCCATGGGTGCCGCCATATTGGGCTTGGCTACTCTGCCGCGTGCCTTAAACTTAACCCTTACTCCGCGCCCGGATGTAATACGACATGCGATAGATAAACGAAAAAATTGGAAGCGATGTAAATAAGAAATTGAAAATAACGTGTTCCTTTATTATCTAATTTAGATTTTGGGATCACTACGGGTCGACAACTGAAAGAGTTCCCGTGTGCCTTTGTCTACAACAGTACGGAGTCTAGAAATGGCACCTTCGCTTCTCCCAACTCTCCAGGCCCGTATCCACGCGACACCGAATGTACATATTTCTTTCACGGCGGCGAGACTGAGAAAGTTCATTTGCACTTCACGAATTTCGATGTCGAAGGCGTTCTACCGTAAGCATTGCTATTTTAATTAATTCTAAATAATTCGGTTTAAAATAAATAATAAATCACCTATAGTTAAATTATCATACGGGATGAAAATCAACTTTAATTTGACATTTTCAGATAACAACATAAGAAGCAAAAAGCTTTTCAACATATTCATTTGAAATCGTTACATCTCACAGAAATGGTGATATACTACACATTTTTATTTTTTAAATGTATCATTAATATAAGTTGGGGGTTATATAACGAAGGTTTTATAGAAAAGTTAGCAAAAATAAAAGCTAATATTTATGCTAATAATTTAAACTGGCCTTTTAAAGTTTACACAAAAATGCTCATTTATTTGACGGGTGACGTCACACTGTAATACCTTAAAAATGACGTTTTAAAATACGTTCCAATTTATATGATAAAGAAAGTATTTCAACATTTTTTTATTACATTAAAATTAGTCATGCAAGTGTATTATCGAAAGACGTATTTTTTCATACATGAATCCAGTTATTATTAACACAATTTTTAATTGTCATTTTTGCACATTTAATATTCGGCCAGTATCGTGTTGTTAAAACGAAAGAAATTAGCCAGTGGAAAACTGTGGTGTGTTCTAATCAAGTTGGCCAATTTATTGCACCCCGCAAACTGATTTATTTAAAATACAAGAGACAAGTGAACGTTTGACAGTTGTTATATATATACTATGTCATTGACAATATAACACAGACTATAACAAGTATCAGTGCTTGATTACTGTATAAGGTCAGATTTTAAATACTACTCTTAATTAATTTAACGCATCAAACTTATTTCAAAACAAATGTAAATTGATTAATAAATAATCTTTATAAATTAGACCATAAATCATATAAATATTGGTTAATTTAATCACCATATTAATACCTAACGATAATGTATAAATTGTATACCTACAATACACCTAAAAGAGTTTGTGTTCTTCGCGAAACTAAAACATTCTTCTTATATTTCCAGATGTGAAGCAGTATCGGCTAGCGATTACGTAGAATTTTCAAACTACATGACTGAAGACAATAGATACGGTAGATATTGCGGTCAGATGAAGGAATTTCACGTCGAGTCCGAGAGGAATTTCTTCAAAGTGACATTTCGATCGAATGACCGGTTGGACGGGACCGGATTTAAAGCAGTCTATCAGTTCTTAGAAGTGACTGACGACTATCAAGCTCCGCGTATAAAGGACGCTGCTTCGAAATCTACGTGTAAGGAAACGTATTTGCCTTGTATGTTTATTAAACTAAAAATTTCATACGGATTCGGGCGCGGTTTGTATGCGTGTATGCGTTTCCGGCTTTGTGCGGACGTCAATCCAGTCAACCTTATACCGTGCCATCTGGTAGAATCTTATCGAACTAACAGTGATAGTCATGACTCTTTGTTAATAAACAAATCATTAAATACAATAAAATGATATTGCGATTATAAATTGAGATATATAAACTATCCTATCTTTCAAGTTGGATGAAACTGCACACAATGTGCAAAATGTTATTAAAATCGGCTGAGTAGTAGGGCAGGGAGCCGGTGAGCGTGAAGGCCGCTGTCGAGGACACGATGCGGTGTCCCCGTATCGCCCTCTGTGCTACAATGCGCGCATATTGGCAGCACTGAGGGTGTCGGCCCAAACTGGTGCCCCGTAGACAGCCATCGCCCGCACGACTCCCATGTAGAGTCGGCGGCACCCGGCACTCGGCCCCCCAATGTTGGGAAGTAACCGCCGTAATGGGGCTTGAACCGCCAGCGCCCTTCCAGGGTGAGGCCCAGATACCTCATTTGAGTTCGCACCCTGATACGGGAGGAAATGGCTAGATAGCTTAGCTTAGATTAGCTTAGTCAGATCGGGAAACTTGCCGACAGTTCAAGCCGAGGCGCACCGTGTACCCTTGCGCTGATCGCATAAACAAATCGGGTGAGTGCCTTAAACGCTCCCCTTGTACTCCGGTGAAACTATAGCGGCCTTAACAAGCCAACAGTGTATAGTCAGTTCGAAAAGAAAACAGTGTATAAAGTAGAAAAAGCTTTAACGTTCGTCATCTTGAGCAAATATAAATTATGGTACCATTATTATTCGTATTGTCTTTTAAATAAGGAAACAGAGATTTAGCACCGAGTTCAATAAAAATATATAATAGGTATTATTTGAATTTAATAATTAGATCCTAAATTATATAATGAAATAATGTGAATAAAATACTATTTTACACTATTTTAGTTGGTGTTTCATGGAGGCGGTCTTTTTGTTTGAAAAAAAAAAAAAATGTTTATTTCAGTTAATTTGTACATAATGATCACTTGGTGGCAAAATAATCACTTTACAAGATTCAATTGACGTTATTATATTGTATCTTAATATAAATATATTTAAAAATAAACATATTCATATATTTAAAAAAGATCGTGGTGGTTCGACTGGTGGAATATCGATCTAATTGTCCGCAGGTTCGAACCCCGGCATGTACCGACGATGTTTTTTTTCAAATTCACGCACATTTACTAATTCAAATTGGTAATACTATCGGCTGACGGTGAAGGAAAACATCGTGAGGAAACATAAACCAAAGAAATATAGAATTGCGGATTTCTCGGAGTTTGAAATCGCCCATACGTCGTGGGGCTGGTGTGGTGATTATGCCAATACCTTCAGCGGGAAGTGGTCTATGATGATGATATAGATAAATAATAGGATAGCCCTAGTCTTAGAACACTTTAATAGTAATATAAAATTGAATAAGAATGAAATATAGCATATTTGTTTTGGGTTGGTATTTTAGCTTTCTAGTAGCATACCATTTTTTTTTTTTTGCTTTATCGGATTTGTATTTCCAGGTATTATCTCCTAAGAACGTACAAACCCATTTATAATAATAGTATAGTAACTAGACATATATATTTTTAACCGTTACTTCTTATTTTCAGATGTATGTGGAAATTTTCTTATGCTCCTCATCCTCGCAACTCGACAACTGCATCAACTGTATCATTAAACTAAAGTGATATTAGGTTTAAATATATAGTATATAATAATGTATATTTTGTATTATAGTTTGTGCCACATGATATTTGTAATTAGATTCTTATCAGAATCATGTAGGTTCGATAGTACAGTATTTTCTATACAAATTGTTTTCAGTTTTCCTAGATTAATTATTACATCATAAAATCAATATTAAACCTGACACAATATAAATTTAATAATATTAAGGGCACGTAAAAATTAAATAAATTATGTGAATTTCATATTTAACTGTAATGTTTTGTGTTTTTTTTATTTTATTTCCTATGCACCGCACCCACTATCTAATCGTCTATCAACAATAGTACTCAAAACGTAGGATATTTTGAAAAAAAAAACGCTAGAACTACTGCAATCCTTACTAATATTATAAACTCGCTTTTACACGCGGCTGCGTTCGCGTTAATGTGGATTTACCTATCCCTCGCGAACAGTAGTACTGTTTTTCTGGATGAAAGTATCCTATGTTCTATTTGAAGTGAAGCTTCTTACGGGAGGACTTTGAAATTCTGATCCGCAACCTTTTTGGTGTGACGGAAAAGTGATGGGGGTAAATACTGTGTAGGGTGGACTGTTGAAAACACTAGTTCTTGTCCGATCACTAAAGTTAAGTAACTTCTGGCGCCGGTCTACTAGTAATTGGATGTGGACGACCACTTGGGAACATCACGTGGCGTTGCCTTTTTATTGTAGATACTTTTTTAAAAGAAGTTTTCACTTCCTTCGTGTGGTCATAAGTGCACACATACATTTTGTACGCCTGAAAACGTGTATGCAAAATTGCATGATTATCAGTTGATTAGCTAAGGCAAGAAAGTGTATCAAGCAAATTCACAATTATACATATGCATTAATTTATAGAATTAGTTAGGACTAGTTATAATGCGAAAGTTGGTATGTTTGTTTGTCTGTTACGCTTCCACACCTTAAGTGGTTAACTAATCATCATGAGATTTTATATACACGCGTACAGAAAACAACATAAGGTGGTACCATTCATCCAAAAGGAAGTACTGTTCCTCGAGGCTATGTCAAATACACATTAACGTGAACGAAGCTGCGAGATAAAACTAGTACGACTATAAATACCTACATTTTCATTGGCGTGTGGTTGGTATCCGTACATTGAAGAAAAAAATGAAACATTATTCAAATACCAATATACAATACTCATCATAATTATCATGGATTTGATAATATTTGCTGAGAGAATAACCAGAGACACATGAAAATAAAAAAAAAAGCATGCCTACTTGATAAAAAACATCATTACTCGAAAATTCGCACTTTTGGGCTATGGCTTTTTCGGGTGCAACGAAACGACGAACGTTTGATTAAAAATATTATACTTCCATATTTTGCTACTAGATGGCAGCACTAAGAGAATACTTACAAGCGCACAAAGCCCCTCGTAATGTTTTCTTCATTATCAACAGATACTGCTATTATATTTAAAGACATTCGGACGAAGTTTCTAGCATTTCAACAATACATTTATGGTGGCGGTGCCGGGTACATCGTGTTGTCATGCGAGTAACGTGGAGCAACATCACTGCAAGTAAATAAACGTGCGACTCAATGTCCGGACCGTATCTACGGACTGCGGTGAAGTCACTGAAGGAGGTATAGCCTTGATACAGTATCCCTAGGGGGTTAGGCAGAAAAGACCTGATGAAAACTTGGAACACTGCTTAGAATTAGAGACATAGGTGTAGTTTTGAAGAGCTTATACCTATGCGTATCAACGCTTACCTCAACTACCTGCACTCCTCTTCCAGCCTTTTAAAATTTGGTAGAAATCTATTAAACTCACTATGGGTATTCTTTCCAATAAGAAACGTATGGTAATGTCGACGTGCTAATCATGATCCCAGGTCAATATTTCATTTATTTAAAACATCAATCTGCAATTACACAAATATATTAACTAAGTACAAGCTGAAACTAACACGACAGGCTTGAGGACTACAAACTTTGAATTAGACTTGATTTTTTTATTAACAAATATTAACTTATAGGGACTTGCCAATATATGAGAGATTCTAAACAAACTTCATTTAGTAATTTTTGATATTTACACAGGTAAAGACATTTCAATTTCTAATCGCTTCTCGCCCATTTGGCTAAGACCAAACCACTGTAGGTGGTAGAGCTACGCTGAAACTATTACTGGTTTCAGCATCCATGGGTCGGCTCGCCCGGGGTAGTACCACCCTCTCACAGAAAACCGACGTGAAGTAACAGTGGTTGCACTGTTGCGTTTCGTTCGGTCAGTGAGAGTGCCGGAGGCCCACATATTTAAAAGGCCGGCAACGTACTTGCGACTCCGTTGGTGTTGCTAGTGTCTATGGACGGCGGTGATCACTTACCATCAGGTGACCCACCTGTTCGTTTGCCCCCTATAATATATAAAAAAAAACTTAGCTTAATATTTTACTACTCTATGGCGGCACTACAATGCCCGCTAAGTACAGCAACACTGAAATAGCACCGTGAAAATACACCTGTTCCACCTATGAATTATGATTTTATTTCTTTGCGCAACAAGATTACAGTTTACATCGGAAATGAAGGATACTTAATACATTCTTTTTTTTCATCTTACATTTTTAAACTATGAAGGGTTTTTTACAAGTCCTCCAAAATTTCTAGAGTTGGCCGTTTGTAATAAGGTTTTATGTTATTAATTTCACTAAAATTCATCATTAGATACTGTGGCATATCGACTTAACAGTTTATTACAACAAATAAGAAAACACTTTTGTGAAACCACCACAGCTTCAGCTACAATTTTTATAACTTAAGCTATCTATTACATTGTTAATTTTTAACTTTTATATTTGTGATCAGACGCTAAACATATTGTTTGTTTTCCAAAGTGCCATTTATTTAATGTTACCGCTAACACCTGAATAATATAATTCACGTTAGTTAAAATTTAGATCAATGATGATTTTAACACAATTGTGAGGTATGATCAACTTACCTTTACCATAAGTCCAACGGGAACAATAATTTCATTTCATTCAACAAGCTGGAATATTCTTTAGATGTAATATTTACAGTTTTACTTATATTGCCTGGTACCCTGAAGTAAAAGAACTAATGTTTTTCTGGATGTTTTTATATCTCTGAAACGTTAACAATATCCGAAATCGTTGTTATTAAGTAACTACTGAATACGATTAAGAGCATAGACATTAAGTCCTCGAATATTTGTAAAAACAGTCCGTGTTTAAATAAATTTCCACGTTTGAATGTTAAAGTTTGTCGCCGCATGGTTAGAACCGCCAAGGTAGTTAGTTGTAGCTCAGGTTTGAAAGTTGTACATTTTGAAATACGACAGGTGTGGCGGCGCTGCTGTCGCGCTCGCAACACCGAGTGGACCGCACCGTTGCCCCCACTCTCATCTGTAATCGAGTTCGCTTGCCGCTCTCTTGCCAGGTGGTTGTTTCTTGTTATTCGTGATTTTAAAGCGCGAATTTATTCCTCGAATTAGGTATGTGACAGAATAACGTGAAAATAACGTTGTATTTTTTTTTTAGTGACAGTTTTAGTAAAGATTGTGTTTACTGTTTACCTGTGTGGTACTTACTGTGATAGTGATTGTGGTCACAGGTGTCGCATTCCCGGAGACGCCGGAGCCTATATTCAAAGTTTAAATACAAGTGTTTTATCACCCCATACCGTGAGTATTTGAATCCCTATAGTGTATTAGATAAGAAAACAATAAAATATAATTACCGTAAATACGTAATTGCATAGATAATTAGAAGCTACTGCGAAAATTAAACGTAGTGAAAATGTACAGGAGTATGAAAAGTCATACGATTTTTAACTTCTCATTTCTCAATAACAAGTGTTCTAAGATAAAGGTAACCAGTTTAGAAAGTTCGTTGAACTCATTGTTTTTTTTACAACACCTACAGTAATAATGGTAAAGTGTATCGAATAACTATATTTATTATACATAATTTTGGCAGAAATGGGACGGACTAGTGATGTTAGTTTTAACGTAGGCATTATATTGCAGGAAAACTTGGGTGTTACGTACAACAGTACCTAAACGGTAACCTTTAAAAGCCTACTAACTTTTTATGATTTCAAGTGTATAACATATAAAGGTATTTTAATTGGTGTAATAAATATTACTGTCTTATTTAAAATGTTGCTACAAATTGGTTTATGGTATAGATTTAGAATATTTCCACGACTACGGAATAATGTTTGCAATAAGTCTTTTAAAAAATGTATTTTGATGCCTTGTGTTGTTTATAATTTTTGTATGTACGTAAATATGTATGTAAATGGGAATAATATCCATATATGAATATATAAAAATAAAATATTACACCTTTATCATTTAGATACCTAACTTTGTTTCCATATGTTTTTTTTTGTCTAGACGGTTAGTTCAGTCATCGGCCAAATCGTCGTAACCAGTTTTATCTTATTGTTTTTCTAACTGTGAAGTTTTTATTTCGTTATGGTTCTATGCATACTATTATTCTTATTTATCATTGTAAGTATTCGTTATTATGAAACCAAATAACAACTCGAATGAATAGAGTTTTCAAATAAAACCTACGTAAATCATAAATACCAGTATTTCTAAATCGGATTAAATAAATGCAAATATGTTTTTACTTATTTGAGCTCAATTATGCCCAAGTAGTGGCAGATAAATGTCATCTTAAATATAATAAAACGAGTTTTCGGTTTTGGTAAGGTGTGCATACTGAGTATATTGTATTGTATCTGTTGAAACACAAAATTGATACTGGCAAATGCTTGTCTCGTGTCTAAATAAAAAAAGTTAACGGATCACTACAGAATATTGTTTTGTGTAAAGTATTTTAAATTAATAATGTTACTCCTGATGTCAAATCTACAAATGTAACATAATGCATATTATGTGGGTAGTATCAGTTCAAAATAAAATCAAATTGTATATCTTTGAATCTTACATAAGATAATAATTAAGTTAATGAGAATTAGTCATTTATACAGGTTTTTAAAGCTATTTTGATATTAAAAAAAATGCAAATATAGGTAGGTAGGGTCAATTTTACCGCCATAAAAATGTTCAGTGACTATAATAAAAAAGTACTTATATTTATTTCAAAACGACTTGAAAAGTAATAATAGGTTAAATAAGAGATGATTAGAAATAATAATTATCCATCGTCGTACAATTTCCAATAATGACACTATAGTATCACGAACATCGAAATAGCTATTTGTTTTTTATCGATTTTTGTAGATTTTAAACCGTGACCAATCGATTGAACACATATTATTCGCGAAGTGAATAATTTGAGACATAATTATTTAGGTATCTACTATAGAATACAATCTATTTGCATCATAACCTCTTTTGACATTTATGTTGCCGGTTTCATTTACTTTTTGTCCTTATTGATGTCATCACTAGTTTTTTTTTAATTACAAAAAAAAAACAAACACTTTAGTTTTACTGTTTTAATTAAACATATACTTATTTAGGTACTATAGAATACAATTTATTTGCTTCATAACCTCTTTTGACATTTGTGTTGCCGGTTTCAGATACTTTTTTGTCCTTAAAGATTTCTTCACGAGTTTTTTTTTTATTATTACAAATACTTTATGCTTACAGTTTTAATAAAACAAATTAGATATAGGAGATTTATTTTAATGAAGATTAATTGTTTTTTTTTAATAAACGTTATTATACTTTCGAACAACTTTTGCAACGTTTCAGCTTTTGTTCTGCCAACGTAAGGTCGTCGCTAGCTTAGTGTTCAATATAATTTGCCCTTGCACTAAATACCCTTTATATTACAAACAAGTCTCGTGGTAAATGACAATGATATGGGTGATTATGAAATTTATGAATCTGTGGTACCTAAATGTTATTCGCCAAACCGACACAGCCGTTCGTTAGTATGCATAGGTACATTGTATTTCAAAGGGTTAAAACATTTGAGTGTTTTCTATGAGATATCTTTGGATCTATCTATCCGATTCCCAAATCTTAAAATTACTAATAAATGTGTGTAATGTATGTATGTATGTATTATTATATATTATTGAGTTGTTGTAATAAGGCACTGGCTGTTGTAATTACTTAGTCTTAATAACAGATATTGCCACTGCTAGGTTAGTATACTTCGCTTGCTTCCATAGCGTCCACGTCTTACGGTATTTTGCTGTGGGGCACTTCAGCTGAGGTGTGCCCCATATTTTTATTACAAAAACGTGCAGTTCGAGGAATATACAATATGGGACCTCGGGAAGCATTAACGACTAAGTTTCAAGAATTCGTTATTTTGATTAAAACATTCCAGTACATTCTTGATAATTCAATGTATGTTCGCAAAACACCTTGAAAAGCTTGAGTTCGTAAAAGACCGGCGTTATCTAAATACTAGAAACGGTGACAAACTGGTCGTCCCATGTTTCCGACTCGGTAAAACCAGTAATACTGTCAGATTTTATAACAAAGTCCCAAAGCATGTTACTGATTTGCCGGACTATAAATTTAAGCGCCATATCAAGCTGGTTTTGGTGTCAATTTGACAAAGGGCTATTACAGAGTGGATCAATATGTGAACGATGGCGATGTCTGGAATTGACTCTTCTCTGTGCAACCACTAATAACGCTTGTAACGTGTAATTTATTTGAAATATGCATCTATTTATGTTAAAAGATAAACCCGATCGAGTTTCTTGCCGGTTCTTCTCGATGACTGGGTTGTTTATTCCGTTCATAAGCGCTTTCTTAGGGCCTAAATTGAATAAAGCATATTTTGATTTTGAATACATATGTTATGGACTAAGTAATTTATCAGTACTGTATGAATATGATGAGTTTAATCGGGCGACATAATCATTAAATTACCTTTTCATGATAGGGAAAAAAACAACTCCGCTTTGTGAAGTTTGTGAATCTACGGATGATTTTCATCATATGTTGTGGGAATGTGGCCGGACCAAGGAATTGCATCAAAAATGCTCTTGGAGTCCTGGAGGGGAGTTAGAGAAGTAAATATTATATTAGGAGACCCAGTGTCTAATGCGGCTCGGATAATTTATAAGTTTGTTTCCTTAATTTCTAAATGTGAGAATCAACTTTAATGATACATGAATCCAACGGAGTTACCTTACGAGGCTGGCATAGTTATCAAGGATGTACTGAAGCCTCGTTAAAATAAAAAGAAAAAAAAATAATCATTAATTATTAAACTTAATTTTGGATACATTATATTTTTTCATTTTTTGAGGTTATGTGTAAGGTACATAAAAATACCAAATGTGAATGTTCTACAGCTAATTTGTTTCTCGCATTATAATGCCAGCTCCTACGTAACCTAACCGATCCAGTGCACAATTAAAATCACTAACTAATACGAGAGCACGAATTGTTATAAGTAATTAAGTTTAAATAAGTATTTATTACGTAGTCCGACTGGACTTGCCATTATTCATTTTGCCCGGTCAGCATAAATAGTTCCATGATCAATCATTTGGGGAGATTAACTTAGTAGTCAGATTTAAAACACATCTATAAGTTCGTGAAACATACACGCTTAGTACACATGTATATTTCACTAGTTCATGTAGGTATGCATTGGATAATTTAGCTTAGCTTACCTAGTTACATTCGGGTTATTCGACGGCAGTCCGGCGCGCGCTGTGCCGGTTGCCATGGAAAATCGAGTGAGTGCCTTAATTAAGCGTTCCCCTTAGTAACCCGGTGAAACTGTAGAGCCTATGACGTAGGCAACAGTGTAGTCAGTTCAAAAAAACAATTGGTATGTAACATATGCATTAAACATAAACCCATCAATGAATGCATTGGATAATTTAGCTTAGCTTACCTAGTTACATTCGGGTTATTCGACGGCAGTCCGGCGCGCGCTGTGCCGGTTGCCATGGAAAATCGAGTGAGTGCCTTAATTAAGCGTTCCCCTTAGTAACCCGGTGAAACTGTAGAGCCTATGACGTAGGCAACAGTGTAGTCAGTTCAAAAAAACAATTGGTATGTAACATATGCATTAAACATAAACCCATCAATGACCACTCAATATCTTAATTGTTTATACAAATACGAAAGTTATAAAATAGTATAACTGCATACGTTTGTATAATTTCATAGTAGGGAGAACTAGAAGCACTCATGTTTATTAACCTTTGTAATCTGTGGTGGCGAATGAATACGAAATTATTTTTCTATTAAACTTAATGTCTAGTAGAAATGTGAAGAAATATGAAATAAGTGAAACAGAAAAAGACATTTTATACACTTTTGTTTAAAAACTATAATATCTTTTAAGTACGTATAAATTGTAGTTTTTTTTTAGTTATCAAATCTTGTAATAAGGATATGGATATGTGGAAATTAAGATGAAATATATACTTTTAATATGACACAGTTAAGAGAACTATTTTAAATTTTTATCTCGGCGGGGTATTGAGTTCCAATATTTACAAACGTGTAGGTACTATAAATATATATCTAGAGATCCATTGCCTATTTATATTTCTCTATCGACGCTTTTTATTGTATTAACAAATATTAAAGTTAAAAATGTTGTTCTAACGTGACTCTCAAATAGTTTTTGTACACAAACGTCCTCAACTAAAAGCAAAAGCAAATTAAACTTGCCCAGACACTCGGAATGTTTGTTGCGGTGAAAATATTTTATTGTTGGCATGAAGAATTATATACCATTGTTATTAACAAGTTTTTTTTTTTGTTATTTTGTCGTAGGTATTTGGTATTTAGTAGTGTTAGGTTCATTTGTTATAGTGTATAATAAGGTTCCTAATACCATCATCCGGTGTTAACATCGGAGTGTTAAGTGTTAGTAATCCCTTATGTTTATCTGTGATTAACATGTCTTCAGATTTTAGAATAAAAAATACACCTTTTTTTTTCATATTCCAGTTTTAGCTCTAGTAGTGTGCATTTAATTCCCCATACAATGAGATAATCGTCCTTTTTACTTCTTAAAAAATTTACTGCATTGACACAGACATTCAGTCGCCATTTTATTTCATTACATGACCGTATTATTAAGGGCAAATTTGATTTCATTTTTTCGGTTAGTGCATCTAGCAGGTAGTCATGAAGTTGCAGACGGGCAGCTAAGTCTTCAATAAAGAGGATTGGTTGGCACAGTAGCAAGAAGACTATGTACGCAGCTCCGCATTGTCGTTTGTTTAGTACAAAATCGGGCGAGTGCCTTAAGCGCTCCCCTTAGTAGTCCGGTGAAACTGTAGAGGCCTTGCCAGGTCAACAGTGTAGTCAGTTCGAAAAAAAAAGATTTGTTTTTTTTTTACGAAATCTGATTAATCGCTGTCAAGCTTACAGACCTTCTGCGGGTTTTTTTAGAGGCGAACACTTTGGACACTCGTTCAGCCGAAGGCAACAAGCTCAACGATGCCAAAGTGGCCGAACCTCTGCTCGGGTTGTTACCTTGAACACGATAGCATACTCGAACTAAGGTAATAGATACTCTGTGTTGTCAATGGTAAAGAAGTTAATACGCAGTAGCGCTATTCAGTGATAAGTCGCATCATAATGAATAGCATAAAACCTTCTTTAAAAAAAAATAGGTGTACCAACTTTTATAGTGACCAATTAAACGATGCTGGAGTTAATTGATTTCAGACATACCAACATCAATTCTACATGTATAGGTTTGTGATGGAAAAATTATTTATATATATTACGTTACAGAAATCTTAATTTACGCATATACTTAACTAATGAGCAAAATTTCAAAATGAATGTTACCGAAATTTTACCTGATAGTATGCACTATCTGCAATCCGTAGAATATGTACAAGACGGTATTTTAGCTGTGTCACATGAAGTTGAATCGTATATTTATTATCCTTCCATAAGAAACATCGTGAAATGTTACAATAGCATTGTCTTATCTAAACTAAAACTAATCAAACCTGTTCGCGAGTACGACATAGGCCTTGTCTGCGCTTTGGCGACGGAGAACCTCATTTATCTAATGTGAAGGGTCTGTGAATTCAGTCGTGTGTAAGTTGAGGACATGAGACGTTTTGATAAACTGAAGCTTTACCTTCGTATCACGTTTACGATATAAATTCAGTTATTCTATTATGCTAGATACTAAACTAGTAAATTTAGAATTATCAGAAGTTATGCTTAGACATTTTTCTACAAAAAGGTCAAACAATGAGGACCTGAATATATTGTACTTATTATTTATTTCTCCCTTAAGACTATTAATTACTAATACATCAATAGTGTGTTATAAAAAGTTGAGGTTACCTTTGCATTTACAGTTGATTACATTTTATCTCTTAGATTCGCCTATGCGCCATTTTACAAGTTCGAAAAAGTGTGTTCTACTATTATAGTTTGCAATCTTTTTATTACCTCAAACTCTTTACTGTTTCGTAAATGGCTAAATAAATGAAAAATGTAACAAAAAAATTTAGGAGTTTTAAATTAAAAAAAAAAACTTCTAATATTTAGTTGTCGATCAGCTAAATTCCCTTTCGTTAAGAATCAATTGAGAATTAACTCCGCGTCAATTTAAAGCGAATAATGGTCTAGTTCGAAACACAGCAAGGCACGACTCCTGATGCCTACTGTGAGTAATAAATCTATCTTAATGCGAACATGCATTGATTTAACGCGAGTTGGTGCGGTTCACCTTTGTCGACAATGGATAAGCATTATTTACTGCGAGAGTACTTACTTGCAACCCAGAACCAGATCTGCAGGTGTATTCATTTATGGGGATTAAGTATATAAACAAGATAAAGAAATAGAGAAACAAAAAGTAGAGAATCAAACAATTTTTATTTTTCGAACTAACTACGCTATTGGCCTGACAGGTTTCTACAGGTCCACCGGACAACTAAGCGTTTAAAGCACTCGCCCGATAAATTTTTTTCATGGTTTTAATGCTATAGATATATAATTAAAGAAACTTAAGAAATATTCCAAAGGTTGGTTGCCGATATTTTCAGGAAGTTAGGTTTTTCCTTCAAATGGAACTTTCCAGTACCTACGGAGTTTTTTATTTTTTATAAGGCCTCGTAAAGGCTTCGCACGTGTAGGCCTTATTTACATAAAAGCCGGTCAAAATACAAAATAGTCGAATTTATTTAGTTGTATAATTTCGGACTATCGTATAGTCAAGGAACTAAGATATTCTCAGGTAGCATTACCGTATGTTGTATTTAAAATAGAAAAGCAATATGCTTTGCTCAGTTGCTTTTTTATTATGCCTAATATACTTTCATGTAATTCAATATTTTGCGGTTTTCTTTTTGCCATTCCTTTAAATATTATAGATAAATAAGACAAATTGTGACTATGGGCAAATGTTTGGTACTCTTTCACGCTAAAACTATCAAATACATTCTAATGAAAATCGACAGTAATATTGCTTATACATCCGAATAACATATTAACTACAATTTATATTGCTTAAATTGCTCAAAACATAAGGATAAGTGTCAAGTAAGCTGGAAAAAATCCTGCAATTTGTGAGCTACCTCGATGTGCTCTACGTAAACCGTTAGTTACACGAATATAATGTGTCATAGGGTTCATAAAGCATACAAACGTAGAGAAAGACGGCTGCTGGTGTTTTATAAAATAAAAAATACTTTATTCAATTTATGCACTAAGGAGGCGTTTATGAACGTCAAAATTACCACCGGTTCGTAAATCAAGTAACAACGCAGTCATCGAGAAGAATCGGCAAGAAAGTACACTTCTATTGCATTACAGTTCCAAATCCAATTGTATCGCGACTCGATTTGAAGTACATGTCGACAATTAATTATAATATTACGTGTTTGGATCGAGTTTAGATAGTAAATGCAATAATTGATTACGCGGTATTGCACTAGCACGCAACCGTTTCTGCATGTCACAATTAAACCACGTTTTAAGGGGGTATTGTATTGTTGCTTGTGACATGTTGGTGTAATGCTAGGTGTTCGATTACAAAATAACTAAATTAACTGTATGGATAACTTTGTTTTTAATTTGCCAATGTATACATTTTGATTACCTATATTAATAAGTGGAAAGAATAATTAATACTATTTTTTTTTTTGTTTTTATATCTAATTTCTTCGGTAGGAAAAAATGGAACTTCTACTGTAATGGTGTACCTATAACACGTACATATATGAAAGGTGACACGCATTAAAAATCATCAATATTAGTGTTAGAAATTACATAAATGTATTAATTCTCAATAAAGACAGAATTATTGCGAATTTTATTAAGCGCATCAAGCGCGAAATGCTAATTTTTTTCTGCGCGCGATAAATGTTGCTATCATTATAACGTCCAACGAAATACATTGTACTGAATAAATGCGATTTACCATATTGGCCGTTAAACGAAATAGCTAGGAAATGTAACAACCACTAATCGCTGTAGCAAGAAAAATAGCATTTCACAATAATAGCTAAAATATACGTACGAATTGAGTTATAAAAATCAAGTACATTTTAATGCAGTTACTTTTTGTTCACGGAATTGACACATGATTATATTCGACAAATAACGGTACCTCATTTATTTATATCTTTATTTAAAATCGAAATCCTTAGATTAGGTTTTTAATACATTATAATTATAGCATATTTAACGTTTATAACATTATAACGAATGAAATTATTTCTGAAATTCACGATAATTGCTATATATTATATTTCACAGATTATCCACGGAATTGAATGATTTTTTACACGGAAACTGTATACTATACCGCAATTGGTATAGTATAAAAATTATTATTATACTTTTTAATGAAATTGGCAGCTTAGAAAACTTATGTTATCCAAATAAGTTTCAGACAGGAAAATAATTACTGGGTAATAAACAAGTGTGTAGTTGCCGATACAACTGTTGATTTTTATTATTCTTAGAAATATTAAACAAGAAGAATTCAATAAATAACTGTCACCGATAACATTGTAACAAACCGTTTAATAATATTCTCTTACAACATCAGCCCGTTGTAACAAAATTTCATACAAACGAGAGAAGTAGGTGTACATTGAATTCGGTGTGATTTTACACGAGAGCATTAAATTGAATTTAACGCCACTAAAAGCGATATGGAAGGCGTAAAATATGTCACTTTTGTCACAATATTCTCTAGTTCTCGTGACTACAGCTTAAATGTTACGAGTAATGGCTACGTGAGCTTTGCTTCGATATAACATTTACAGGCAAAATCTACCTTTAGGCAATAAATCCAATTATTAACAATGAAATTTCACATCGGTTAACAGTTTTAAGTTGACCAATGGTCGCTATACGAAATTAATTATTTCTTCAAGTTACAATATTATTCAGTTTTTTTTGCCAAAGAGAAACATATGTAAGTTAGAAAAGTTGACTTTTTTTTTCGGATTGATGTGATGCTATTTGCCTGATGGGTCTTCAAAGGTTCATAGGATTAATAGGGCGATCGCTTATGGCGCTCAGTCGCTTGGCTGCCATTGTGAAGTATAGA
Source organism: Antheraea assamensis (assembly GCA_035772565.1). Lineage (NCBI taxonomy): Eukaryota > Metazoa > Arthropoda > Insecta > Lepidoptera > Saturniidae > Antheraea > Antheraea assamensis. The sequence goes on along the minus strand of JAQQSE010000022.1, from coordinate 365,720 downwards.
TAATAGAGACTTACTCGTCGATGATAAGAATTAAGAGTTGTTTTCTTTTTTTTTATTGATATTGGTAAAAATTCGTCAATATCTATTAACCCTTAGTAGCCTGATTTACGAAAGTGATTTATTTTTAATATTACTGTGTTTGCTTGAGGGTCTAGATGAAGGGAAAAATAGCTAAAAAAATCACAATATTTATTTTACATATTTATTTAGAAAAAAAAAAATTTTGTTGGAAAGAATATTATACAACAGTAAAATACGTACAGCCAACCTATAAAAAAAAACTAATAGTAATGTGTACATTCGGTTTAAAAGATTGGTATCAAAATTGAAACTCTAGGTTATTAAGGGTTAAACAAAAAAGGAAACTGATTGACAAACGGAAGAGAAAACGGTACTGAACCATTTTATCTTCGTATATTTAGGTACTAGCTTTTGCTTCACGGCTTCGTTCGAGTTAATGTATATTTGACCTATTCCTTGGGAACAGTATATTTTTGGATGAAAATTACCCTTTGTCTTTTCCTGTACCCTTGACAACATGTATGCAAAATTCCATGTGGAATGGCTGAGTAGTTAAGGCGTGAAATCGTAACAAACAAAGATAGTTTAGAGATTTATAAAATTAGTAAAAATTTATTGGTTGATCATATTTATTCAGTTTAATATCTTTTTATCGTGACACAATAAAGTGACGTCACTATACCAAATAGTAACAACTGTGTGATGCAAATGCAATTGCCGAGAGATACACATTCCATTGGCAGTCATTGCTGTCAAAAGTTGCAAGCCTCTGAGCAGTTGGATCTTCATAGATACTAGCTTCTTAGCTTAAAACGTTTATCACAATTGCTTCATAAATTATTAATGACTTGGGATACTACGATTTATATATTTTTTCCGAACTTACCTACACTGTTAGCCAGGCAAGGCCGCTACAGTTTCACCGGACTACTAAGGGGAGCGCTTAAGGCACTCACCCGATTTGTTTAGGCGATCAGCGTTAGGGCACACGGTGCGCCTCGGCTTGAACTGTCGCCGAGGCTACTATTTATATACGCACTACGCGTTTAGATTGTTTCCTTGCCGTAAAGAATTGGGGGTAAGTGGTGTGGTTCGCCTAAATGTCCGATTATGGCGGGTGTAACTTTAATTTGCTTCTAAAGTAAATTAATATTATGTATGTTATGTATACATTAACTCGGTGTAGTATTTTAAGTGTCTATCTTATGCGTACTTAAATGTTACTGTTAATAATATTTATGTTTACAACATTGATTGTATGACTGTATGAACTTTAATATGCATATGAAATATATATATTATATATATTTTTTAATTCTGTCATGTGGTAAGGAAACATACGCACACACATAAACTTTTTTCCAACTTGTTATTGTGTAAAATTGTTCCTTTCTATTTAGTATAACATCAAAAATACGGTAGTCTTATAATTAATGAATTCAAAATTCAACTTTAAGTATATAAATTTATAATTTGTTTTTAATGCTACTAATATTAATCTTATACAATTTCGATGTCCGTGTGTTCGTAATTCTTCGCCACCTAAACGCCTTAGTCGTTATAAGGGTCACTTGGATGGGTTTTAGATACAGCTGGACTCGGTAGGTGACACTGTTGTTTCGAGATTTAGTTTTTAAAATTTTATTTTGCAGTCTTTTTTTTATGTAACAATTATATAATTTCTAACCATTCAGCACGTGGTAGGACAAAATTTGCATCCCAGTAACGCTAGTATATACGATATTATACTTTTACGTGAAAAATGTTACATAAATATTTATCCAACAATAGTTAAGACTACTAACGCACCGGCTTCACCGGTACAGGCCTTTAAACGTTAGTATTAGGGTTGCCACGTTTTATTGGAGCTGATAAAATATTTTAGTCGTTAAATGCAGGAAATATGTACATAGTGTTATAAATAAAACATATATAACATAAGTAGTCGCTGAAATCAACCTCAAATTACGATTAACCACTTTGCTCTGTTATGGATTACACAAATTATACTTCGTGAGTGGGAGCCCTAATTTGGATGGGCGGATATTATAAGACAGTGTTTTATTATTTTACTTGACGTCAATTTTGAATTTATTTGAATAAAATCTTTCATAAGCGACTCCACATTTTATCTCTGTAAATGGTATTCAAGCACTAGATATTATGAAATAAGCTACCATTTGAATAAATATACTGTAATTACGTTAGAAATTCTGCATTGATAATTAAGAGACAGGATTATTTGCAAACGAATTGCATAAAATAATACGTTATCGCTATACAAATCTGTAGTACATGTTTTCATAGCGCTGTAGACGTATTTCAATCGCCAATCTTAATGCAGTTATGATATTACCTTGTCACATGATATGCCAACATCAAATGCTTGGTTGTAACTACGGTAGTGTGGAATGTACGGGTTGAGATAGTTGACGGCCTCAACTCAAATCGAGGACATCGTGCGGCGTGAGGACTTTTACTGGATTTTTTTTTTGTTATCTCATTAGGAATGCGTTATTTAAAAGAGTTCAATGCTTTTGAAATATTCTGTAATTTAATCTATTTATTACATGAGTGTCCGTCAATCTATTTGGTCTCTCTGAATATCACATATATTCGGGCGTGCGCGTAATATAGTCAAGAATTGAATACAAATAGAAGCTAAAATATGTATATAAAATACTCGTATTATAGGAATCTGAAATAGGCATTTGTTTATTCTTAAGTCGTCCGCCGCGTTTGTCTGTCTGTCTGTATGTTCGTGATAAACTCGTAAACTACTGAACGGATTGTTATGCGGTCTTCACCAATAGATAGAGTAATACACGAGGAAGGTTTACGGATATAATTAGTCAAGGTTTTGTGTAAATTGGTTGAAATATAACGATAATTGTTGGAAGTGTTAGAAACAGTAAAGCCGCTTGGGAGCTTTAATCGAAAACGCTGTCGTAATTCTTTTAAGATATACCAAAAGAATTAATAATGAGATATTCCTTTTTTATAGACCTACAAAAAAGGTTTGCGATGGCATGTACCTATCTTTTAAGGATAGCTGAGTATACCACCCATCTAATCCCAAAACATGGTCATATACAATGAGGTAATTGGAAGGTTATTTAGACGGATACAGTATTAATCCTTATTAAATTGAATATACATTAGTTACCTTAAACTTTTCATGCACATAAGTAAATATTTTTTATTATCAAGGCAGGACAACGTCCGCCGGGTCTGCTAGTGTGATATTCAATATATTTATACCAAAATTTGTATTCAGCGCTTCTATATTCAGAATGGTCAAGAACTTTAGCACCGATTATACTTAGTTGTAGCTGTGGCTTCTCATTTTGATGTATTGCTATTATTATATCTTGTGAAAAATAATTGCGTTATAGTAACATAATGAATTTTATTTTAACTTAAATTATTTATGGGTATATTGGTTAAATGAAGATTTTTTTAACTAACTTTTTAATTCATTTTACAAGAAATGTGTATCTGGCTCAAGATGTAGATATAGGCGTATAAAAGAAAAGAAGTGTCTCTGTCATTGTGATGACTTGGTTAATAAAAATCCGTTGACTGCGACAATATAAATAGCCTCTGAGCCTTAGATGCGCGTTTTTTGTTAAGTTACAGATGATAGTTCTAATTCTAAGTATTCATTCGGTAACAAATGACGGTGCTTGAAACAAAATGGCTCAAGTGCATTGTTTCTAGTCGAATACAAATCACTTTTCTACTGCTGATACGTTCTCGTGACCGGACCGCCCTTGTGACGTCACACATGCTGAGCGCAAGTGTTTTTATTGACGTCTTGACAAATGAATTCTATTGAACGTACATCAATGGTATGAACGCGACATAACCTTGACAGTTGAATTCGTTCCTATTTTTTGCATTCGTTTTGATTGATCGGGGCTTAATTATTCAATTTGTAGTCATTCTTAGTGATGTAGATGGATTCTTGTCCTTGGAATCCCTTAATTTTTTTTAATTTTCTCATATTCCATTGTTAGATAAGACTTTAAAATGCTAAAGGACAATATTTTTGTACGTACAATTTCCTTGTGAAACGTTGCAAAATCAAATCTGTGAAATTATAAAGTGCAAATATATAAATATATTCAATCTGACCAACAGTTAAAGCCACAAAAATACATCAAACACCTTAATCATAATAAGATGTAGCCGAACCTGGCTCGCTACTTTAATATAAAACAAAAATGTTACGGAGGTTTGAAGCACTGCACCTGTGCGCTTATACGTCCAAGATAAATTAATTTCTATCTCTCTCTGTACAACGGTGTACAATATAGAAGTCCTTGTCTTGAAACTCGGGCTGTGTTCCCTTGATAGGTACGTCGACCAGTTTATATTCACCGATGTGACCATATATTTTATGGTCCATTTTTTTTAACAAACACAAAAACTGTGTAACAGGCTCGATGCATCTGTTTGTAAAGGCCATGCGTTAAGTTTATTATGATGAGAACTCACAGTGGACTTTATAATATTTTTTTAGGCTTAATTATATTAATGTCCACGGTATATCATTGTGAAATATCTAGTGTCATGTCGACCGAAAAAACAATGGTTCATATCGTTTGTCTCATGCTACATTCTTTCAAGATTCGTTTTTATATGAGTAATTTCATTGTCTTTATTATATTATTTAACTAGCTGTTGCCCGCAGCTCCGCATGCGTTTATTTATAATTGTAAATTACTTCATATATGATCAGCTATCTGTTAGTGAAAGTTCTGTGAAAAATGGTTCAAACGTTTTGGAAATAGTACTGCAAACGAAGCCAGGGGTGACAGCTAGTCTAAAATAAAATAGCCTATGTCGCCCGCTGTAATTTTAACTATCCGTCAGTGAAATTTCTGTCAAAATCGGTCCAGCCGTTTTGGAGATGGCCCGGAACAAACAGACAGACAGAGAGACATAAATTAAAAAATTTGCATTTTTATTATCAGTATCGTGTATACGTTCATATCCAATCAGTAAAATTCTTTACTTTTATATTACATACGGATATTTCATTTTTATTATATGTATAGATTTTGATTTAATTAATTATGTATAAAAACACCTGCTTATTGCTTTGAGGAATATTTTTATTAGCATGAAAATTAACAAAATTATCTTCTTCGTCTCTTGTGTGTATCTCTGATTTCGTTAAGGAATAACTTTGATGCTAATTGAATACTGCATATTAGAATTGCATTTTTATTTTTCTTCCATGTTTATATACTGTTATGTATTAACGACTGATCACTTCAGTCACTTTCATTGTATATTTTATATGTACGCGAAATACCTACATTATTTTTATATCTTTACTTTTAAAATCTTTCTGTTGGCAACTTTTTAATTAACAGCTTTAAACTAGTCACAAAATGATTTCATTTGTTCTTATTAGCTTAACGAGCTGCTTTGTTTTATTCATTTAGGCGTCACTGATTGAAGTAAAACAACGTGAATCTTTCAATTAGCACTGACGGCGAACGACGTACTTAGCTCATTGGACAGGAACGGTAGCGTTGAATTGGCGACAGAGCCTATTTTAATTGATATAATGCTTCGAAAGCGAAATAAAAGGATTAATAAATAAAATCACAAGGATCTTAATCGATTTTGAATTGTAAATCCATTACTATCGTGATTCGAAAATATGAATATGGTAACAAAAGGAGACCATGCTGCTATTTTATATTTAGCTTAATAATTAAAATTATGCGCATAAAATTATTCTCGATTTAAAAACGTTTTCAACCTTTTGTTTATCTAAGTCACGAATTGACGCGGTATGCAAGTAAATGATTATATGAGATTATTCGCTTCAACGTAAAGAATTTAACGGCACGGTGAGTCATTTAAATGACACTGCGCCTTGCTCACGGAACTTTTAAATAGTTGAGAGGATTTTTCTCATGGTATAATAGGATATGCGGTTACACACTGTGAGTGTGTATGAAAATATTTGTTGTCATTTGTCCTTCATAATCGTGCTAAATGTACTGGAATACTAAGAAGTATAAATATATAAGTAGTGCAAGAGTGTATAAGTGACAAAAAAAAATAGAATATTATCTTTACTGTACTTCTTCATACAAATATTTACGAATTACCCATTTTACAATGTTAGTCTTAGTATAATTATTTGTATAAAAGTGTCAATTTAAAATCTATACCATATTTGATACATGGTTACCGATAATTTCGATTATTTATACCGAAGAAAGGAATCTTGTCAAAGAAGTTTCTCACGCAACTAAATCCCCCATACTTTTTCTAAAAGGTTCTCCTCTCGCCGCAAAAAGTTTTATCCTGCGGCTTCTTTGAATGCGTGCACGCAGTGCACCGTATCTATTCCCCTCTCGCCATATCGCTGGCCCTTCCTTCGAAGCCTGCGTCCGTAACCGATCGCCCTTTTGTTTGTTAAACTCGCTATAAAGCTAACACGTATACGAGATAACGTTCGGTTCATGTTTTTCATTTGTAAATTTATTACCTGAACAACTGTGTTCCATATTATGCATCGATAACTTTGTTCGGCGAGACGGTGTTGAGATTAACATATATACAGAGTGGATAAAAGTTAACACGTCACCATTCCTATTTCGGTTATTGTTAATGGATGTAACTGGAAGTGTGATCACGTAACAAATTTTTTGCTTTCAAATAAAAATACAGTGGAACCCTTTGTGGGTTTCCTGTGTCAATGGTAAAGTTATTGTAAATTAAAAAAAAACCTATATACCGTTTCGTATCGACAGCGACTTGTTTAAGGAAGCGGTGGAGCGAATAATCGATTTAAAAATAAAATAAAGTATCGCAATTTAACACCATTAGAGATTTTCTAAAGCTTTTGACCGACGCTCGATTGCGGCAGATTGTAATTCATTATAAAAACTAGTTTAATTTAGACCAACTTTATACACCTACAAAGAAAGATCAAAATGGTTATTTATAGTTTATATCATTATTCAGTTACTACGAGATATAAACGGTAACCTTTGGAATGGTAAATTATCAGAGATATACATAAAATTTGTTATGTTTTACATTATATTCTATTAATCCTATTCGGGTTTATCATCTTCCATTAAATTGTCTGATGATTGGATTGTTACGTCATTTGAGGTTATAATTAATTTGATTGGTATCAATTTTACTGGATTATTTAATCGTTGGTCTAATATGATAGATTGCGTTATATACGACGGTTGGCACAACGTCTAATATTCATAATATCTAGTTATCTCGATCTTTGTTATTTAAATAAAAAAATATGACGTCATTTGTTATAATACTTTAGCTGCTTTCATAACGAGGCACACCCTCGAGGATGATGTATTATTTAATAGTGAAGTAATTGCTGCGATTGCTATCATTATTGCACGGACGCAGCGGCATGGCGTGGCTTCCGGCGATGGTACTCCAATCTTTTTTTTAGGAGTTTTAAACAAAAACCCGATTTAGTAGGCGTGAGAAATTTAACCGATTATTTCCTTTTAGAAAAAAAACCTTATAATTTGTTATGTCTTCATCTTTTGTAGTGTCACTTTTTATTTTCAAATTAATTTTATGGAGATGAGGTCAGTATAAAAAATTTGGATGTTCTTTCAAATATTTAGTATTCTTTTTTTTTACTTTCGAACTGACTACACTGTTGGCTTGATAAGGCCACTACAGTTTTACCGGACTACTAAGGGGAGCGCTTAAGGCACTTACCCGATTTGTTTAGGCGATCAGCGCAAGGGCACACGGTGCGCATCGGCTCGAACTGTCGCCGAGTTTCCCGATCTGACTAAGTTAAGCTAAGCTATCTATCTATTTCATACACATATGGATTCGTGAAAAATGCATGTATGACCATGCACGTGTATTTTGCATCTGACTACAAGTTGTGTGACCTATTCCAGTCCGAAAAGGGCAAAAAAAAAACAGTCCACCACTGTGTATACCTAGTGTTCTTTGTTTACGCTTCTTCAATAGTTTATACAAAGATGTTATTTTGAACGATAAATGTTACTCTTTGTCTATGCTTTATGCTTATTTTTTATACTGAATATTTTATAATGACCTAATAGACTTTTTAGCTGTTTGAGTTATATAGAGAAAAGTATTAATCTATGTATTCATTTTCTCATGTATACCTTTATATCACTAATGTATATCATGTTATGATTCTGCATAGGGAAAATATATAAATAACTACATTTGATTTTGTAGAACCCGTTCCGAGGTAAAGCTTTGTTTGTTTTATCGTCTCTCAGTTAGCTTGCAATCGTTTGAGCTTATGGCCATTAGCTGTAGACTGGTAGATGCTGTTATGATACCGGAGGTCGGGTGCGGTTTTTACCTCCGATTTCTTTGCGACCTTGCAATTTCTTAGAAATGTTAACGAATATAAAATTTAATGTGCCATATTCAATTGTCTTCAGTTCTAAGAACAATGTAAGGTTTATGTTTTAGGCTATTATGCCTACCTAAGAAGTTACGTATCTTGCTTATGGCCATTAGCTGTAGACTGGTAGATGATATTATGATACCGGAGGTCGGGTGCGGTTTTTACCTCTGATTTCTTTGCGACCTTGCAATTTCTTAGAAATGTAAACGAATATAAAATTTAATGTGCCATATTCAATTGTCTTCAGTTCTAAGAACAATGTAATGTTTATGTTTTAGGTTTTAATATCTATCTAAGAAGTTTCATATATTTTTAATCATCTGCCATCAATTAAATTCGATAGAGATGGATAGGGTAATAAAACTGCCGTCATTGGGGTAGCCTTTTCAACTTACAATTTTTTTTTTGTTTTCGAACTGTCTACACTGTTGACCTGGCAAGGCCTCTACAGTTTCACCGGACTACTAAGGAGAACGCTTAAGGCACTCACCTGATTTTATATAGGCAACCAGCACAAGGGTGCACGGCGCGTCTCGGATTAGACTGTCACCGAATATCCCGAGTCTAACTAAGTTAAGCTAAAGTATATGAATTCGTGAAACATACTACACGTGTACCAAGCATATATGTTTCGTGAACTTATACATGTATCTTGAATCTGATTGCTAAATTAATCTAAGCTACCTAAGAGGGATTAAAAAACAAATCCAACCTTCAACTTACAAGTCATCCGTCTGTCTAGTCTTTACCGATTGACAATGAAATATAATTAAGCAGTTTACCTTTCTGACAACTAGTATAGAACTATATCTTAATATAATAAATAGTAATGATATAATAGAGGCTGTAGAAATAGTTGACATTACGAAAGAACGACGACTTCGAGATACAGATCAAGATTTGCAAGTGCTGCTATTGTTATACGATAATAGTTTATTCAAGGCTTAACTAGATACTTTTTAACTAGTTCACATGTTCTATATAAGTTCTCCCACGTCTGTATATGTAATAAGCTAAGGTACCTACTAATAGCTATCAATCTTGTCCGCACCAGAACAATGACTTTAGTATTCTGTATCCGTGTACCATTTCGTAATGTATATAGATTGTGATTTAATGAAAGTTTTTCGTTACGAATTTAGATTCTGAATATTCTCCGTAGATATGCAATCAGAACATATATGAAGCTTAAATTGTTATTTTTAATATTTGATGGCTAGCATTTCATCCCCATAGCGAATAGAAAACGACCTTTGGTAAAAGGTCCTTTTCTTTTATCTCACTGAAAACGAATAAAAATTTAAGTGCATGTAATATTGTCTAAATCCAATAATAGTAAATGCGAAAACGGAAACGTCTTACAGTAATTTTATGCAACATTTTAAAATTTGAATCGTTTATCAGCTACATTTTAGAGTCCTAACCTTGGCCACTAGAAAAAGAATTCAATAGACGGTTGATGAGTACTGAACACTGTTGCGGTTGTCTCGTAAAATATATTTCGAATGATCTTTGCCTTATAAAAGGCATGCAGGATGTTTTGATTATACCTATTTTGGTGACCTCGACGTTCGACCCACGGACACCAATTACAATATTGCATTTTGATAATCATAAACTTGACGTAAAACAAAACACAATCGACTTATGTTTAAAAAGGAATCGTGTTTCCACTGACGTCATCCCTAAAATTGGCAACCTGATTAATAAATTTTAAAAATGGAACGATCGCATATATTAACATAAAGTCGTGCATATGCAGAGTGAATCCGTTTCTTGCATTTGAATAAATGGTTTTCGTTGTCCCACGTTTCGAGTGTAACGCTGGGTTTAAGTATCGGAACGTGCAATCATTATGTGACAATTATTCGTTCGTGACATAGCTAATATTTTATTTGCTAGAAAATCTATTCGTACGTGCATCTATGTGAACATCGGTGCTCCGTTAGTGGAAAAGTTATGACATATTTTTGCTATTTCTGATTAAAGTTTTTTATATAGGATCTATAATATTAAGGACTATTTACATAGGTTAGATGACTTCTGATTTTTTTAAAGTTTTTTTTTTATATTGGTCAACGAATAAGCAAAAAATATATAATTTCGAACAGTTATTTAGAGGTATAATGATGCTATAATAATAATTTATTTGATTTATATTTTAAAAATAAATTAAAAGAAATAACAATATAGTAACTAAAACAATTATATTTTTGTATCTTTATGTATTCCGTTTGCACGAAAACTGGAACCAGAAATGTCGACGACCGTAAAAAAAGTTTTGTGTTTTTGCTACTGGAAACGATTTTTAAATCAGATAAAATCGTAAGGAATACATTTGAAATACCCGGGTACGTATGAGAATTTTCTAGAATCAAAGTCATGGACATCTTAGTTTCGTTACGACTTGCTGCATACTTGCTAATTCTCACAGTGCCGACATGCGTGCTGCTTATCATTGTTATCTTTATTTAGTTATGTTTACGCGACTTGGATACCCATGTATGTATGAGAAACCACAATGATACTGTTAAAAGATTATCTGTAACTTCTGAATGCGATATAGTGTTGCTTTAATAATAACTGAGGCTCTAAACTCTTGTAAACATATAAAGAGGTATAGTTGAATGGAAAAAAATAAGGCTTCCTTTCAGCCGACCTCATCTAAGTAGTGTTTCTCTTGTATTGTATCCTAAACGGCTTCATGGGTTTTAACATATAAGGTAACGGTATAGTAGTCTTAATTGTGTCTGCATTATATGACATGATAAGTATGACATAGGTATATGGATTAAAAATGAGTTAGACGTGGATATTTTTAGTTTTTCTTTTATTAATGATAGCCGTCCCGATTACCCACGGTGTATTAACGAAAAAATTGAGAGAAATTCTTCCCTTTTTCAGTACGGCCGTGTAATGAAAGAAAATGCTGACTGAAAAATAGAACGTCAATTTTATAAAAAAAAAAAAAATCCATCTCAGTTTTTTTTACTAACATTTTTCATTTTTCTATATGAATTTTTAAACATTGCCTCTCATACAAATCTTGTACTGACAATTGAAAACACACTGCAAACGAATTAGCCAAATAGTTGGGAAGTGATGCAGTTACATACGTCCGGAAATTGATTTTTATGTATATAGATTTCATTCGTCTATCGCTAGCTTTAATAATGATTAAAGTTTTGTGATCACTGTTGTTGCATTATCCATAAAAGGTTTATATCGTTTATGCCAGCTGTGCCCAAAATGTGCGCCGTAGGGGGAAAAAGGGGCGCCATGAAAAAATGTGTGGAGATCACCAAGCTCACACATCACATTGAATAAGTTGCCGTTATATTTTGTTTCCTATTTTTCTTAAATAATAAATGTCCTAATGTATGTAAATATGAAAACTCACTTTTATATTGTGAATGATTTTAATTTTTGTGTCTATCTTCTTAGTATTATTGTATTTCAACTAGCTATGGCACCGAGACAGAATACTAAACCTGTAAGTGCGCCGTGAACTAAAAAGTTTGGGAACCCCTGGTTTAAGTTATGATTGAAATTCCAATGAGAGAACATTAAGTGTATGATTGTTCAATACCTCGATACTTAATAGAGATATTACTAAACATCATTTAAGAACAATGTTGCATATATATAATAGCACGTTGTTTCATCAAATTATTGTTTCGTTCGGCGCTTGCGTAAGCTTGCAAATGCTATGTCATTTTCGACAGATATGGGTATAGCTTCATCTAACATGAATTTAGTAATTTGGAATCATTAATGTACCTATTATATATAAAATAGACAAGCGAATGCAATTAAGCATTTTGAAGCGATGGACATCTCAGTGGTTAGCGTGTTCGGACACCGTGTCGATTTGATGTAGGAGCGAATTCATCATAGAGAACATTGTCATAAAAGCACGGTGGTAGGGCTTTTCTAAGCTTCTAAGCTCGCCTGGCTGGCTCCCACTCTTAAGTTAAATATTTACATTCTGTTACATCAGCTGCACTGGAGAGCCCTCCCCTCTCTCTAGGGTTATAATGCTTACGTTACCGCCACATCGTCACCTAAACATCAGTTGAGATTGTGCTCAAATGCAAATAATATAAAACCTATAAAGAATTAAAACAAAATTATTTTAGACGCTAATTAATTCTAATTTGAGCTACATTTTGACTACACTGGATACTTTTCATCTTTGAAGGTTTATTAATCAGTAGTTTATCATAATGGTGGATCGAACAAAATTACTAATAAATAACGTGTGGCGATGACAGAATCTAGTTTATCATATATTATACTACAGTGCCACTTACGAGCCATTCTCTGCCAGTACGTCTGGTCTGACGGCTGCAATCTGATTCCCTCACGGCTGGCAACGTTATCGCTTCCGCATCCACCGCGGCGCTGCTTACATAGCTAATAACCAGTTTTATCTGAAACAAAAGAGCCGACGGTCATACCAGGTATTGGTTCGTTTACCCCATTTACAAGGGGGCGATAACAGGAAATATTATGGGGTATTTGGTTCACGTCTAAACTATATTTACGATGAATTGTCGTAATAAAACGACTTTGGTGGGAGTAGTCGGTATTCTCTCAGTTATATGTTTTCTTTTGTTTGTTTATACCATACTTGGTGAGTATAGAAGTTGACGTAGTTTTTCTTGTTAAATGGAGAAGTACTATATATTTCTCTTCTCAGACTTTGTTTAAAAAATACCGAGGCCGAGGGGAAATTATTGTTGTTTAATATTATACAATATTATTTAAATAATTTAATTCATAGTGTACCTCTGGAAGCTATAGTTTTTATTAAGAATTTGGTGACTATATTAATTAAGTTCTGACAAGTTTCGACAAGCATCGCAATTTTGTTATATATGACATACTTTATAGTGCCCGAGGGACCAACAACGATTTCAGTATCGCATCAGTAGGTACTTCCAGAGTTTAAGTCATACGAACAAACAAAATATCTCTTTATAGTTGTTCTAGGACGTTAGTAAATTATACTAATGAAATGACGTAACAGAAATAGAGAACAGACTATCTTTGTTCTCAACCTGCCCAATGAACATATTAATGTATGACTCAATGAGATTATATTTCATAAAAAAAAAAAATCCTGTGCATAACTCACACATATCAGCTACTTAATATTATTTAATGTAATTATGTTTATACTAATGAATAAATTATGTATATTTAATTGTTATTATTTTTTAATTTTTCAGGTAAGTAAGCCCGCGACGTGTAAGCTGAGCATTGTATTTGTGTGAGTGATTACCAAAAGTAGAGTCAGACAAAAAACTTTTAAGAATAAATTTTATTATATTTTAGGTAGGTTTGATGAGTATGTGTACATATGTAAGTGTGACTGAGAGGGTAGATATCAATAAATAAAATTCCTTTTGGTTTGGGTATTTACATAAATCCATCTTTGTAAGTAATTGAATTGTCTTGTAGTAATTTTATTTGAACTGCATTAACATTCTTTCTTTTTTACTTCGGCTAAGTTGTCTCCATTTTGATTAAATATATAGTGGATACGTTGTAAATTGAAGTAAAAAAAATCAAACTTACGTAATTTAAAAATGACATCACTCTGTGCACTGTTGCAGAATACTATATAAAGAAAACAGTACGAACATGGGTTTGTTTATGCGAAGCGCGTTTCTCATAAACCTTTTACAAATAACTCTTCGTCTTATTTGTATTCTTAACAATATCCTATGAAAATTGTTCCGATTTCCAATTTACATTTTATACCACTTTAAGAAAAAAATCTCTCCTGCTTCAATTAATTCATATTATGATTTTCTTTATTATTATTATTATTTAAATATTCAGAATCATAGTTAATAAATAAAGTTATTAAATTGTGCAAAAAAAAAAATTAATACTATAATATAAATTAAGTCGTGGTTCATTGTTACTATTCCATACTTTATATTAGGTACACTGTGTGATGGCTAACATATCCTTTTTTTTTAACGTGCGGAAATTCATTATGACATTATTCTCTTATCCGAGGGAGTAAGAAGGTTATGTTAGGCTCTTATGCGCAAAAATTCCACGATGTAACATTCTGTCATGTGTATGGGGCGACATGAGATTGGTGTGAACTCACTCCGTGCCGCCGCAGTGGAAATATCGGGTCACCCGCTGCAATGGGAAGAGCGGGCTCTAAGCCATCTCCACATATCCGGACCTGGAATTGGAAGTGGCGCTTCCTACAACTATCCGTCAATCCGTTTTTTTTTTACGAAGTTATCACCTATCGCCATCTTTGATGGGCGAGCCTAAGATGGTCTACTTTTTCCCATTTTGTTGTCTTTGATAAGTGAAGGGGTATTTTTTATATATGAACTCTATAGGTTTTAGCCTTTGTACGCATTAAACATAGATGAGCACTGGCTCCCAAGCGCAGCTGCTTGAATACACCTGTAGGTGCTGAGGAATAGATTTTCAATTTTGAGGGTGGTAACTAGCCAAGTTCGTTTAGAAAAACCCTATCAAAATGGTATAGTTTGAATTGCACCACGTTAAGGTTCCCCGATCTCGCATCTTGTCTAATATATTCTGCTATAAGTCTTTTCATTATCTATTTTTAGAATTATTTTTCTTATAGGAAAACTGGATTTAAATATATTAATTAAATCAATTAATTAATGTAAATGTTTTCAAATCAGTAATGTTCGTTACGAGTCAGTCTACTATGTTTATTGACTTACCGGACAACTTTTTGAAAGGTCAACACGGAACAGAAACGACCTCAGTGATTAAGCACGGCTGTTACCGAAAACTATTCATTTAAATAAGTTATAATAAGAATACGTTTTTAATAAATTACATAAATCTTCTTCGTTTCTCCCTTAAACTAAGTTGGGAAGTTCAGCTCTCTTTTGTCAGCTACTATCTCAGCATTAAGTTTTTAGACTGATGTTAGTCTTTATCGAACTCCGCCATACTTCTTTCGGATTTCCCAGACAGAGTAACTAAGGTAACTCCAATATACGCCCATTTCCACAATGCTCATACCGACTTCACTTATTACTTCTCAACTTGTCTTTCAATAGTGCCAGTTTCATATTAACTCTGAAATACTCGTTCCTTGCTTTGATGAAGTACAATAGAATGACATAGCAATTGTGGTCATTATACAAATTGATTGTAACATTATCTATAATATAAAAATGAATGGCTAAATCGCTAAGCGCAAATCTCGAGAACAGCTGAACCGATTTCGCTATTCTTTTTTTAGAATATTCCTTTAAGTACGAGAATGGATCTTACGGAGAGAAAAAATAAAAAAATTATCTGGAAAAGTCTTAAAACGACACTTTTCTATACTCCCATACAAATGATTCGTAATAATAGTTAAAAGTCAATTTGAACTTTAATACCATAGCATAAAGTTTAAGTGTCAGTGGAGAGGTTCCGGGAAGGCAAAACAAGTGAGTGACGTTAGTATCGTAAAAATATGAATGTCAATATTTATACGATGGTCCCGAATAGCAGAATAAGTATTAAAAAATGGACTGTTAGGCGTTACGAAGTTCGCCGGGGTCAGCTAGTTACTTATAAAAATATTACGACTTACAAATTTAATAATAATATGTAATTTAAATAATTAGTTACGTGTCTTTTGTATGCGATTTGTATTCATAAATTGCTTACTCTATATATAGAAAAAGAATCAAGTGCAATGTAGGCTCGCTTTACCGAGGGTCAGTTCTACAATGCCAGTGTATTTTTTTCTTGTTATTTATTTATAAAAAAATATGTTTAATTTGATTGAATTAGGGATTCTTAGCGCAAGTCTCACTACGACGCTTGACCGATGCTTATAATTTCCTATTTGGCTAATAGGGTTTACGTTATAATTACACATAATGCCTGTGGTAACACTTTTTTTCATGATAAAGTAAATAAATAAAAAACTTTCTTTAAATTAAATAATTAAAAAATATTGGTTACTGATGTAATTGGCATTTTTACTATTTCGTTAGATATTATCTACAAAAAGTCACATATTTTGTACTATGTGTACTACAGTGAAAATAAATAAATATAGGGCGGATAATATAGTAAAATAAAATATAATTAAAATACGACGGATAGTATACACAAAGCAACAGGCTCTATTTTCTGCGAACGGTACCCTAAAAACAGCAGTATTCCTGTCTCACAAATGACATGATAAAACAGCACATTAAAATTATATTAATAGCTCTATGTTAGAATTAATAAGGCAACGTTTATTCGAATGCGAATGAAGTACGTGGTTTAGTATTTTCTACATATAATAAAAATGTCTTTTATGAATTTATGACATGAAGTTTAACGCTGAGAGCTGTAAAACAAAATTTCCATATTCATATCACAGTCTGCCTTGAATACAAATATTACCTACAATGCGTTCTATCCCATTACTTAATTAGCATTCAAAAGAGTCTCTCAATATTTTAAACGAGTCTAGACCAATAATTTATTTTTTATATATACTCGGTGTTGTCAAATGGAACAAGGTACTATTGTAGCCGCTGCTCGTGTTTCATGCAAAAATATTTATTTAACCTGAATTAATTGTGGGAGTCGTGGGGGCCCAGTGGTTTGACCGGTGGCATTAATTAATCCGATGTCCACAGGTTCGAACCCCGGCGTGTACCAACGAATTTTTCGGAATTCGCGTACATTTACATTGGTAACGCTATCGGATGACGGTGAAGGAAAACATCGTGAGGAAACCTGAACCTGAGAAATGTTCTTGTAGTACCACCGTATGAGGGAAAAATATAGAACTGTGTATTTCTCAGAGTTTGAAATCGCCAGTACGTTGTGGGCAGGCGTGGTGATTATGCCCTATACACCTTCCTTTGGGAAGAGGCCTATGACCCTGCAGTGGGTCTCTTACAGGCTGATGATGATGATGAATTGTGGGTTATTTTTTTCATTGTAATTCTGCCATGACTACATAACCCTCACCTAATCTATAACCATCATCATCTTCTTACCCTTATCCCACCTAAGTAGGGTCAGTACAACGTGTTTTGTTATGTCGTGATGTATGATTTGGCATATTTATTACAATAGACCGCGCGTGCCTATTTTTTATTAGTTTGGGGAAATCCATTATGGATACCCACCCTCTCGGGGGAGAGAGTGGGTTATGTCCGACTCACACGGACTAAAACCCCACGGTGTACCGACCGCCACTTTGGTTGAGGCGACATAGAACCGTGCAAAGCTATCACCATTTCGCTCATACACCAACCCTCGAAATTATTTTGTAGTACCACTCTATGGTCTAATAATATGTGACTGTTGATTTCTTTTCATTTACAACAATGATATGGGCTAAGTACTACCTAAACTATAAACCTTTCAAGGATTTGAAATTTAAACTTAATGACATATAGTCTGAATGTAAAGTCCTATATCTACGAGTACCTGTAAAAGTCTCCTTAAGTTCGATTTAAACATTTCACCGTAACTATAGACACTTCTATTTTATTTAAATGTGTAGTTTATACATGATCTCTTTGCCGTATTTTTTTTTGTGACTGTACATTCTTGAGACTAAGTTACAAAGATTTTTGCAAGTAAATGGAAGATGTTTTACAAAATAATCACATCTCACTTTAAAATTTACGGTCTTTTTTGAATTCTCAATTTCGTCATATGTACATTTACGAAGCTTTCAGGGCAAGTATCAATATTTTTTTTACCAGTGATGTTTGAAATTGCCAACGTAGTATACGAGTACGTTAGCGTCACGGACTAATCTTTGTAACATGACCTAGACATTCGAGTGATTCGCTTCGATTACACATCGGTATAAAGCGGTCCAACCGAGCCTTATTAGTCTGCGCACGTGCTCCAAATGTTTACATGCATGCCGTGTTTCGTGCAACGATAGCATCTTACAAACAAGTTCGATGTATTCGCAGCATTGTTTTTATTGTATGCAATTATGTTATTGGTTTAATTTACTCTATGTTCTAGTGTAGTTCTGATTATAATCGATATATGCGAGCGCATTATTTAGAACGGATGCAGCTATTTGGCAAATTGTTTTTTGTTATGTTGGTAACCGTCAGGACAAGGTTTGTATGAAAGGAAATGTTTGGAAAATTGTATCTACGGAAAAGTTAAAAAATTGTGTTAAAATATCTCCATATATGAAATGGTTGGTTTAGTGATTGAGATAAAAGAGGACACCTTAAAAAGTATTGACATAATTTATTGTCAGTTTCAATTTTCGAATATATTTTTTTCTTCGATACGTCTAGTTACGTCTATAAAATTATTAATAACATAAATCATGTAATCTAAAACGTTTAATAAGGCGACATAATTGGGTGGAATTATTTACACACATACTTATAGGTGCATGGTAACAGATTTTCGGACTTGTGGGTAATAGCCTAGCTAGCCAGGGTATTACAAATGGTTCTATCGTCATGTTATAACTTCGTGGCCATATTGTTCTTAACTGAAACCTCTGGCTCGTTTGCCCCTTTAATCCACGTGGTAACCTACAACGCGGTAGCTTTATTGTATAAGCCATAGTTTTTGTAGTTTTTTTTTTTTATAAAAATGCGTTTTGTTAAAGATGAATGAAAATATATTATTTTTGTCGCTTCTACAGTGTAGACCTTGGTTTATCAAAAAAAAAAATTGATGATTATACAAACTTTTTGCACAGTTGTCAATATATATTTGGTCGTATGAGAGACTATTATGGAATGATCTTATACAAGGAATGTAACACTACAAAGTGACTGTCATTATGCCTTACATAGATCTGGCGAACACATGCCTTATGCGATTAAGGTTCTTTTTTACTCCATGAACATTCCTGACTAAAGGTGGAAAATTTATTGTAATTAATGTAGTCACTTTAATAAGCTTACAGACACCGAGTTCTACGTAATATTCTGAATTTGTAGAAAAATTTTCACATTCACTACAAAAACTTATTACTTTACAACCTCAATGCTTCTGGGACTTCACAGCTTCACAGGACTACTAAGGCGAGCGCTTGAGTCACATTGCCGCTTGGCGACAAGTTCAATAGCTAAATGGTGCCAAAGTGATCGTACCTCGACTCGAGCTATTGCCTTGGATGCATCACCGCGAATCTGTCTATGCTAAACTAAGCTACATCTTAATACGTATAAGAATTTAAGGGAGACACATATGTATCGACACGGCTAACTAGGCTAATCTAAACTAACACAATTGGAATGATTTCTCTGCCACATATCTAATGATATTACTATGAAAAATCATAATAATTATAGAATAATTCCTGCAATTTCGAACCGCAGAGCCATTAAACTGACTTAACGCTGGTCCTACGTACACCAGTAATGACGTCAGCTATTTATCATATACATATTATACAGTCTATAATCAAAATCAATTAAATCTATAAAGGTGTATCTCGTATAAAAGTGCTAATTTATTGAATGCTCGTTAACATGTTTACTATAGCAGTATTTTAGGTTTCGCATAGTCTGTTATACTAAACTCAGTCTTAGCTTAATGCAAAAAAATATAGATTATGTAATGACAAACATAATTCATTAAAAATATAGGCACTTTGTTCAGGTGTCAAAGTCACTTTTGATTTACATTGTATACGAGGTAATATTATCTACAGTTATTTATAATTAAGATTTTCAAGACCACACAAACTCGTATCCTTACTATAATACAACTACAGTTACATTTAAACTAGTCTACTACGTTCTATAAGAGGGCTAAATATGTATATATATAATAAGTATACACAAGAAAGAATACTTCCTATACCCCTATTCCATAAAATTTTCTACCGCATAGGCTTCATATTTCTCACCCTTTCTCACAAATAAATAGAAACGTGAGTTTGTTAGTTTAATTCTTACGCTTTCACTACTTAGTTACTCAACCGATAGTTATGACATTTTGCATACACGTTAGGGCTTTTCATTCACAAAAAAAATTACTATTCCCGAGGGTTAAATAAAGATAATATTAAGGTTAATGAACCCGCGCATAAAAACTAGTTTTTAAATTTTCAAATCGTTTTATACCTTTTAAATAGTTTTATAACAGGTGATATTAAAAAATACATTTTTATTCCAATTATTCAGTGGTTTATAGTATTTTTGTAAAATTGTGACAGCGACGTGTGATTGGTTACTTCAAAATCGATTACCGAGCAGACAAACAAATAGACACAAGAAAGTGAATTAATTAACATTGTATTGTCGTCCAATTCTGAACTGTGCTTAAAATTTCTAATTCGTTGAGATGTTAGTTTAAAATCATATACAACATTTGTACTGAACTGTGATACAAATATACGAGAAAGAAGTCTAAGATGAATGCATTCAAAAAGGTTTAAGTTGTCTGGCTACTTGGTAACTTAATTTGAATTATGACGTCGCATCTCCACGTTCAATAGAGTAGTATGCAAACGACGTCACGGTTACTGCTGCTTTCGGGTCACTGCCCGTGAACTCGCTCGCGTTTCCTCTCGTTACTGGTTTACTGGTGTACTGGGCTCGTGTCGACCCTCGCCTGTCTAGAGTGAGTTCAAAATTATTTTCATTTTTAATGGAACAATGTAGAATGTCATTTACGACCCGTACAACTCACTCATACAATTATGAAGAAACGTTTCCTTGGTCTTTTCCTAGCTGTTGTATATTAAAGAGATATATAATTAGTGTTGATTCTGTTGAAAGTGGTGTATCAAAATTTTAATTTACGACAGATATTGTGTAGGTCATAAGGAAAGCTTTTCATTATAACACTTTGATTTGGCTAAATTTTAATTCATAAAATATGTTTCCTTTACGTTTTTATACTTGTGTATTTTAGAATTATATTCGCCACACGCTTTTCTAGCGGAAAGCAAAAGTACCTCGCACTATTGAGTAATAAGTAGATATCCTTAAAAGTTTGTTATTTTTTGTTAATAGTTACTAATAGTATCTACTAGTAAGTAAATATAGTACATTTTTGAGTTATTTTATTACATCACGTCTGTGTTTATTCTCAACTGTTGTATATTACGAAAGTTCTGTTGTTACCAATCATTTTAATTAAGCTATTAAAGAACAGTTTGTGAAATGTCATAGACAACGTACTCACAGAAACTAACCAATTATTATGTCTTTCTTTTTTTTTCATCTAACGATCGCGTGCGAAATAACACTCATCCGTCTGTGGTGAAACGTGCTCGCGACCTCTGACATCAAATTCAAAATGGCTGACCGACTGTCAAACCAGATGCTCTTACTTTCCTTATCTGCTAACGAATCATATTTACCGTTCTGTTACCACTTTTGGAGGTCCATTGTAAGCGCACGATTCACAGATACGATTGTGAAATCTTTTAAAAGAATTAGAACGTTTTGTTGGAAGATAAATGACTGACTACCGAATTAGTTATTGGTTGTGTAATCTGTGTCTTCCTTTTCTCATATATGTCAGATGAAAGAGATGACTACACTTGTATATCACTTCATAAAATGTTTTGTTAATAGTTAATCTATGTATAATAGATACGTTCTCATTATTATTTGGTATTATTATTTAATATCATAAATGTTAAGTAGCAAGGTACTAATATTCGGGGTATTGCGAAAACCTTTCAAAATATAAGAATTTCACCAAAATCCTACGTAATTATATGGACATATATTATATTTTGAGATAAAGATCCTTGTCTTAACTGCTGGTTTTTATGAAGCATAAGAGACATAATATATAGAAAAATAAGCTTACGTTATATTTTGTAAAAATCCCTATTTAATTTTTGTTCTACGCCATTTTGAGAGAAACAATTACGAATTTATGTTATGAAATTCGTAACTCTCTGTAAAAATATATTGTAATAATAATGTTTTCTTTTCTTTGTGTATATGCAATTTCTTTTCACATTTTAGGTATAATTTGATAGAGTACGCGCGATAAAGTTCATATGACGGGAATATTAATAAAACGTGTGTATATATTTATGAAATTATTATAATGTTAATGTTGGCTATTACGTTTGCTAAAGTGATTGCGTGGACGCCATCTTAATAATTTATTATCCTGACCGGTTATGAAGCCTCGTTTACATTTATACAAGACAGTTGACCGGAAGATAGTAAACACTTTCGTGTTCGTCTTGTTTTGTGGGCTATCGAGAAGTAGGACTGGCTTTCTATGTTGCTTTAGTAGTATCTAGTCCTCTAATAGGGCTGTCACATAAATAATTGATAAGTTAATTAAATGAACATATCAATCGGTAAGTCGCATACATTCTGTTTCGATTTTCCGACGTTAAGATTTTATACGGAAATCTCTATGGTTTGCTTTTTGATTTCTTTGCAGATTAATTTAACCTCTCGGCTGACCCAGAATTCACCACCACCACAGATCTCAAAATGGCGGAGTATGTTTTTAATTTCACTACATCGTATGTACATTGCAAATTAGAAAAGTAAAAAAAAAGTTTGTACAAATGAATAAAATATGTAAAAAAAAATTACAAAACATCATTTGTTATTTTTCTAAGTTACGGAGAATAAATCGGGTATTATTTTTAAGTTTATGCTGCCAACAGTCTGTTTACCTGTGCCTCATGTAGTCTACA
This sequence comes from Antheraea assamensis, assembly GCA_035772565.1. NCBI lineage: Eukaryota > Metazoa > Arthropoda > Insecta > Lepidoptera > Saturniidae > Antheraea > Antheraea assamensis. The sequence goes on along the minus strand of JAQQSE010000022.1, from coordinate 342,636 downwards.
TTCGTTTGTATGGAATTTAGACTTTTATGGTTTTGGACAGTCCAAGGGTTAAAGAGAAATATATGTAATCTAGATAAACATATACTTATAATATAAGAACTAGTATAAAATATCAAAAAGTAGAATTAGTTGTACAATAATCTGTCTGTGAAAAGTCCTGCCAATAAAAATATCGTTAAAATCAGCTCAGCGTTTTCAGAGATTAGCATGAACAAACAACAGACACTTTAATTTTATTTATATTTATAGAGTACCTATATATTACATGATTATATTACATTGACATTTCAATACCTAATTTATTAGTGTTAGAAAGAAAAACGCAATTCTGATATAGCCAATGTAAACATATATTATGTTGTACATAATTTGTATGACGTCTTATTTATCTATAACTAAACGTGCTTATTATTATAATGACAACGTAATTATTGAAGACACCATTATTCTGCTATTGATTATCTGTTATTGTTATTGACAAATATCTTTTGCCCGCATTTTGAGTCGCGTTAATGTATTTTTTTTTTCTGTAACAGTACTTTTTTTGTGGAGGATTGAAGGTGATGATGACCTATGATACCCTATGATGACCTTTCGTGTACCTCTGATAACGTGTATGCCAAATTTTGTGATAATCTGTCGTGTCGTTAAGACGTGTATGTGTAACAAAAAAACGCACATTCAGCTTTGTTAATATTAGTTAGGATGACAATATTTGATCAGTGTTATTGCAACGTGCGAATAAGAAAGCAGTATGCAATAGCCAATAGGTGTGAAAGAGAGCACATTGAATGAACAACGAATAGTCATATCATTAACATGTCATTGGATCATGTCAAATAGAAATATGATACAAAATTAACCAACAGCAGAATAATTGACAACAGTTGTTAAATAACAGAGCTGTGTTATTCGTTATTAATATCTAATCTGATACTCCCATATACATTCGTAACAAATGTTATATGCACTATAAACAAAAGTTATTTTATAAATATGCGCCTGTCTTATCTTTTTTTGGTTATTATCGAATGAATGCTACAATGGAGCCATAACCGAGAGCTTCAACTCGTCTAGTCATTTACGATGTTCGACCCACTTACAGATTTGTGTAGGTGGTTTGGTTAGGTTGTTTACCTGTGTAACGGTGCTCGTTGACTTTTTCAATAAATTGTTTTTTTTTTTTTAATTTTATTTATATGGGACGCCCGTTACAATGTTATGCATAATTAGTGGTGATAGTTGAATATACATACATATTTATGGAAAATGTTACTTGTACAAGTTTTTGTCGTTTTTTTATGTCATATTTTTATCAAATAAGAAAATAAATCAGGTGATTAAGTAGTACTACGTCTATACAAATGGTAATGTTTATGTTGTACATAGGAAATGTAAAATATTATATGAAAAACGAGTGTGAATAAAAACAATACAATAAATACAAAATAGACTCAACATACACAATAGAAAAAAGTTGAGGTAGTCATAAGGACTACCGACAGAAGTGAAAATTCAAACCAATGAAATAATTGTGTTCTGTTTTGAATCTTAAAACCAATTGAGGCCATGAGAACCATAGTGGCCTAACTATTGTTTATAATATTAAATTTATACTTGTTTGTACTTAAAATTGGAAATGTTGATGAAACCAAGGTGATCTAAAAGTTATACAATGAATATTAAGGATAGAATGTACATAGTTTGTATTCCACAAAATCGTTATTGAACATGTGATGTATTTCGAACAAAACTTCCTTTCCGTCGAAATTTCAAATCCACTTAAGTTAAGGAATTTGTAGTACACTTCTATTAAGAGCTATAATGATCGACATTCGAAGGAGAACATTTCTTCGACTTAATTTCGTCATTTTGTATGTACGAGTTTCATTTGTTTATTTTTTTATTTATCTTGTAATTTTTTTCATTTATGACGTCATCCGTCGTCATTAATAGTAGGTAATGATTTGTAAGGAAGTTTATATGGACCATTAAGAAGTTGATTTCGACGAGTAAGCGAGTTTTACATTAGGAAGTCACACGAATAATAATACAACTTTATTTTAACGAATAATAATAATTAATATGAAATAGCAATTGTTATACATTATAACCATTAACTAAAAACGTTTTGTTATGATGTATTACATTTTGTCGCTTTACATAACATTTACAATTACATGCATTTTATTTTATAACGTGCTGTTATATTTCACATAAGAGGAGACAAGTATAAAAACTTTGAAACTGATTTCGAATTAATTTAAAACTGATATTAATGTACATTACACTTAAAAACAGAAGTTTTAAGTATAATTTCAATTAATTCTATTGCAAATGTAAACTCCATTTAACACCACTCGATTTAACGACTAACTCCATAATATTTCGAAATTACTTGACTTTGGTTCGTTCACCATAAAATAATATTGAGTTTTGTTCTTCAATTAAAAATGAATTTGTTTTATTTTAAAATTTAACTGAACTATTGTAGTATTTCAGTAGGTACGTTGAATAAATTTATTTGTGTGAATTTAATGGTTGTGAAAACGAGTGACTGGCTTCACGTTAATGTCGCTATAGAATATAACGTTTTAAGTCTAGGGTTGACAGAAGAAGGTTCAATTATTTTTTTTAATAATCGAATGTGTATTTAGACCAATATTAATTTAGATAAGGAATAACAAATTCGTTATAAATTCGCTCAAGAGAATTTGGTTTTTGTGTATTTGAGCACTTAGCTATTGGTAGCCACTTCGCTCATGTTAATGTAGATTTGGGATATCCCATTTGGATGATAACTACTCTATATTCTTTTTTGTAACCCTGACCACGTGTATACGAAATTTTATGATGGTCAGTTCTGTAGTTCAGCTGTGAAAGCTTTACAAACAAACTGATATTTGCATTTATAATTTTAGTAAGCATAAGATTTTTTTCCTAGAAATACCAGTTAGATTTATTTCAAAAGCTGTCTATTAATTGAGGAACATTATAGGCTATCGATGATCACGCGTGGATCCTTAGGAGTTGTGTAATTACTATACGGCTTGATGGTAGGTTTTTTTCTAAGTGCCCTGGCTAGCTACCACCCGCAAGTTGATAATCTTCTTCTTCTTTATTTTTTTACTCCGTCACGGTTTGTGCACTAGCCAGCGTCAAGTAACAAGATTTTGCCAAGTAAGTGCCTTGTGATAATTATAACGTTCTAACAAGATGGTGGTTTCCTAGTTAGAACTTTCAATGGAGTTTTGGTGGCATCTCAGAATGCATGCTCCGTGGTATTATTTCCCATCCACTTCACTTGTGCATAATAACCGAACTATATTACGTAAAACACCACCAATATTACGAAATATAGAGTCTAATAACACAAGATTATGAATAAAATATAAAACCACTACATGACAGACTAAGATCCCACCAAAAACTCCAAGCACCTGTTGGTGTATTCCGATAGCTGCACCTGAGAGCCAGTCTCGGGATCTAGGCTTAGTTGACTACCATCTTCGACAATCTTCTTCGAAATTGTGATCAAACGCTAACCTATAAGGTATTAAAAAGATACAAATTTTAAGTAAAAAATACACTAAACGAGATCTGTCCCACAAGACAGCCATGTTTTAAGTCTACCTAGCTGAGTTAACAGAAATTTTAAATAATAAAATGTACGCGAGTGATGTCTGCTTGAATATTAGAATTATAACGAATTCCAATTATAACGAATTCTAATATACACACGAATAAAAAGCCATGGAGTTCTAGCTTAAAGAGTTTTCATAGAATACGATATATTTTAAAATTTCTCCCCCAGAAATATTTAATAATAAGAAATATTTGTTCGACAAATCTAATAATTGTTATCTTTTAACGCAGGGTAACCCTGAATACGATAACACAAGAAGTAGGTATAGTAAAAGGCACGGCGCGCCGCCTCCAGCGACACTGTTCCTAAGAAGATCACGAGATTAAGTTAAATTACGTTAAAGTCCAATACAATACAGTATTTCCATCAAAATATTATACTTATTTACCAAATACGGTATGAAAGTCTCGGTAAAATAGAATTTCCGAACGATAATTGACAATTATTAAGTTCTATATGAATTCAATTAGAAGTTCCACAGTAGATATTGTTTCATACACTTGCAACTGGAAACGTGTCATTTTATTTGCACGACGTGTATCTGAACAAAAAAAATCTGAAACTAGTAATAGATAATAGATCGAATGTTGACGCTTCCTATGCGAGCGGGCGGTTTGTCTGTAATGTCAAAATAATAGTTTTTACAGTTCAAACAAAAAAAAGTAAACGGTTTTTTTTTATTTTTTGGCTGTTTTTTTGTTTTCCTTAATCTCCGGTCGGACCGACTTTGACGGGAGTTTCACTGCCAGGTACATGTTATAAATAACAACTTGGGCTACTTTTATTATTAGAAAATAAATTAGGGTTCTGTGCAAATATAATAAACGAAATAAGCAATGTCCAGTATTTCGCGAGTTACATGTCCACGTTTACATGGAATAAACATTATTTACTAAGTTCCACGCGGATGAAGTCGCAGATAACGTAGTAACATAATCCTTTTAGTTAAAACTGTTATTAATATTATTATCCATCCCAACCATAATTATCTACTTATAATAAACATGATTAAGCTTCATTAAAATCTTCAATATAATAATCAATAGCAGCATCTTACAACGATGGAGCAGTTTATAACGAGTTTATTTTATTTACAAATAACTTCCTCTATAATTTTCTCACGGAGTTGATTGATAACGGTGAGGGAATCTGCGTCTCGTTAGTTGAGTTTTTAACTCGTTTGATATGTTCATAGCTTAGTTAAGTGTAACTAGCAATTATTGAAGATCGCCTCTGTGCTTTATTAACAACTAGCGGCCCGCTCCGGCTTCGCACGGGTATAAAATATATAGCCTATGTCATTCACTGAAAAAATTATTAAAATCCATCCAGTAGTTTTGATTTATTCATTACTGCCCGTGGCCCGTACGCGTTAAATTTGGGGTAACCTCAAAAATAACAGTATTTGTCCACTATTTAATTTATATTATTATACATATAAACCTTCCTCTTCAATCACTCTATCTATTTAAAAAAAAACGCATCAAAATCCCGTGCGTAGTTTTAAAGATTTAAGCATACATAGGGATATAGGGACAGAGAAAGCGACTTTGTTTTATACTATGTAGTGATCTCGTGTGTTTTATTCATTAATACAATATATGTTTTGCAAAATCTTATAATATAGCGGGCATCACTTGTGAACTAAAGATTAAAATTACATTTGGGCATTTTTTTGTGATGTATACATTACTCTTTGCTTTAATTTCATCAAAAGTTTGAAATGTTGCTGGTCCTTTTCTATTTTTGTAACCTTGATTAACTTCATGTTGTACAGTCAATAAATCCAAATCAAGTATATAATATACATTTTATACCTACAAAATACCTAAACCTACAAAAATTTTGTAGGTGGTAGAGCTACGCTGAAGCTATTAGTGGTTTCAGCATGAATGGGTCGGCTCGCCCGGTGTAGTACCACCCTCTCACAGAAAACCGACGTGAAGTAACAGTGCTTGCACTGTTGCGTTTCGTTCGGCCATTGAGAGCGCCGGAGGCCCACATACTCAAAAGGCCGGCAACGCACTTGCGACTCCCCTGGTGTTGCTAGTGTCTATGGACTGCGGTGATCACTTACCATCAGGTGACCCACCTGTTCGTTTGCTCCCTATAATATAAAAAAAATAAAATAAAAACAACACGTCTCTCCAATTTAGAAGACAGTAAAAAAACCGGATAAGAAATTGTATTCGATTATTCCCTATTTTGAAAATTACACATACAATAATTAACATCCAAAAATATGTAACCGATATTGACTAATATGCTTGTTATTATTGATTATTGATACCGCTTATTATATAGTCAACGGCGAAGTGATCAAGGAAGCCCTTTAAAAACGGCAAGTTGTCCTACTTGTTTCTTTGGGTGTGAAATATAACCGTAATAAGAATAACAGTTGTTACCAGTCTGATAGTGATTTTCGCGTTGTTTGAATATTATCTGAATTGACTTTTGGTAGCCCTGCAGTTTATTTATACATCTTTGTTTATATCTCATATACCTAACAAATTACGCTATGTATTGCGAATGTTGACTCCTACTTTAGTAAAACGTACGCTTTGTACAACTATTTAGTTCTTTTGCACGTTTAAGGTAAAACTATGAGCACGTATGTCAGCCGTGAATACATTACTAGATAAATAAACGGAACATGGGCATATCTACTATGCGAGAACTTTAAGTGCTTCAGAAGAATATTTATTACTAGCATGTTGCTTCGTGTACTAAATGAATATTGATTGCTAGGAGATTCTTAGCACGAACTGTTCATTCATTATTCGGTTCTTTTTTTCTTTGTGTTTTTTTTATTAACTTACAGCTACTTATGTGACTTGAATTACCTTTTTTGCGGCAGCGATCCGAACGACTTATTAATTACATGAATATCTTTACCATTTGTGAAAGTGAGTCTCTTTGTTCGTTACACTTTTATGTTTTAAATCCTCAACTAATCATTATAAAATTTTGCATACACGTTGTCAGGGATAGAGAAAAGGATATAGTGTACCTTTAATCCAGAAAGGGATAGATTATATTTACAATAACGCGAACGAAGCCGCCGATTATAAGCTAGCTAGCTAAGCTACAAAATCGATATTTTTTTTTTCATTGTCGCTTTGCACTGTGTTATATAAACACTGTACAATCCAAATAGAACGACAACAACACATCGCAACAGGAATTGATGATCTCATGCCGGGTTGTAAAATTCTCTATTGCTGGATATATAGCGGTTGTTTCTAAAAAGCGACAGACTAAACGAGAAGTGTCACTCCGGCGGATTGATCACCATTATACAGTCGGGCATAAAATTGAACTCTATCACCGTTTTCTTGACTTGACTATCCGCTTTTAGCCTGACGGGGCCTTCACAATTCCACCGGGTTTTTTGGGCGAGCGCTTTAGGTTTTGAGCTATATGGCAACAAGCTCTAGGGCCTCTAGCACACCGCTTGGTAAATAAATATATATATCATATGATTCCGGAATACTACACTTCATGCTATTATACACTTCATATGCTTATTTAAATTACAGTGGGCTGTAAAATTATATATATTTGAAAATGCTTTTGACTAACATTAAGTGTAGAAAATTCTTCATTATTCAAAATCTCTATAACAACTCACTATGTCTTGTAGTCACAAACAACTTCCTTGTCACTGTAGTCTCCGTATTCCACAAACGTAAATTATGGGCTCGTCCGATTCTGGTTTTTGTATCAGAACGTAGGAAACCAGTTTCACTGGACCGGCATCTCATGAGGAAACGTCCCGTTATGTAAGGGGTAAATTATATCGCATGCAGTTCCTACATTTAAAGTGCATCGCTCATACAAATCTGCTAAACATCGACTACATTAATTGCTTATTACGTCTTCTAGAACTTTCTATTTATAACTACACGATTATTCATTTGTATTTCATGCGAGTTATAGGAATAATTACCGTAATAATATGGTTTATAAATATAAAAATGAATTGCTGTTCGTTTGTCTCGCTAAAACACAAGAATGGCTGGACGGATTTGGCTAATTTTTGTCTTGAAATATTTATGTAGGTTCAGAGAAGGTTTAAACGGTGAGGAATATAAATAATAAGTAAAGAAAAATACAAAAAAAGAAATATGAAATTTTGATGTTCTGTTATTTTAGAAAAAAAAAAATGTCATTTGTTTGTCAAATATTTATAGGTGCGTTCAGAAATTTGTCTTGTTTCATAGCTGTAGTATGAGGTCCGATCTGTTTGGTCTGTTTTATTGGAATACAAAACAGTTCTGTTTCAGAAATAAAAATAGTACATGAGAAAGCTTTAAATTGGTTAAGTGTATAACTGTGTTTCATTTATAATGTGAATAAAATTTTTGTACTAAATTTTGACCACGTTTTGCACAAATATATGTAAGTGATACGAAGTTCACCGGGTCGTCTAGTATATCTTTAAATTTCTATGATGAATATGAGAAAGTTTGATATGCGCAGTTTCTTAGTACAGAATTTTCGAGACAATATTTACGTTACGTATCTATTTACAATTAATTTGCCGATACCCGTGACTTCTTATGCGTCATTTTATTATCTTAACAATATATTTTATGTACAAAGGAAAAACAGAAGCACCACACCGCTTGCCCAATTTCTCCGCGGCAAGAAAACATACATCGCTGGACGTGTAGTGCCTATAAAAATTATCGTCTCTTAATCATACAAATTTAATAACATACTATTAATTAATAATCAAGTTTTCGAAATGACATTTTTTTCACATCACCTTAATTTTTTTTCGTCCATCTATCGCATGTCGGATTACAGACGGCCGCGGAGTAGGGGTAAAGTTAAAGGCGCTCGGTAGAGCAGCCAAACCCAATATGGCGGTGCTTATGGCTGAATTCAAAATGATTATAATAGATATTGTTCTCAGCTTTTTAAAATGATTAGAAACGCGATTTAATTATCCTAAATCGAAAAAAATTACGAATTTTTTTAGTTAAGTCTAAGATCCGAAAAGTAATTTCACTCGCATCGTGGTTTCATAAAACTACACAATCTTTTTAATTAGAGCCTATAATCCTAAAAGGAAAACGAATAAAAATTGATCGAAATCCATTTAGTCGTTTTTGCATGATGCGCTTACAACAGCAGAACTATATAACTATTTATATAGATGTAATAAGACGGGGAAACAAAAGACTACACTAAATAAGTTTTCAACGAAGTACCGTAATAGATGAATATAGCTGACAACAATTGCAGAACATAGTATTCTATAGGCATCGCGCTTGTTCATTCTCATAAATTATACCTGTGCTCCCCCATATATTGCTGGTTGCGGTTACGCAGTTCAAGTTGTGGCGCAAATAATACAATAAAATAGTTTTAATTTGTTATAATTTCATGTAAATCCTTGCAACGTAAATTACACCCTTGTAAATAATAATAATAAATACGTACTGAAAACTTTTATAAGGGCTATATGCTTACTAATTCCTCGGTGCCTTGAATTACCAATCATTCAATACATAATGCCTATGCAATTATAAACGGCAATCAACGAACTAAAACCAAACAGAATGCAAAATTATGTAAAAATATGCAGAGACATATGGAACAACGGTAAAACAACAAGGTGTGAAGCAGACTGGTTTATTACATAATAAATACTACCTACATACATTTATGTATATACGTATGTACCCCACATATACCCCCATCAAATTCCCAATAACAAAAATACATTTTTCCAACTTTAAATGATAATCGATTACACCTTAACAAATAAATTGTATATAACAGGTTACAATAGCAGAGACCACATCAAAGTTTTATTCACCTCTTATTTATTTACGTAACTTATTTCTATTATAAGCGCGCATCGCGCGAGCTGAGGAGTCCTGCGGTGGAGGTGTCAGAGAACGCCCGGTGCGTTGCATTGAATCAGGACTTACAGGTTTTTCTATGAGGTTCTCCTCCGACCCCTCCTCCGCTACCTCTTCAGATGTCTCATCGGCACCACTCTCTTTATTTAATGATTTGTCAGTATTTTCTAATGATAAATTTTGACGCGACAGAGAATATCTATTTGTGGGTTTTAATGTTATTATTTGATCCTGATGCCTACGCCATTGTAAGCCGTCGCCTATACCAACTTTATATGATACCGGTCCCGTTTTTTGTATAACCTTCCCTTCGACCCATTTCCTGTTAGTATTTGTGTAACCCCTAGCGAGCACAGGATCACCGATCTCGATGTCTCTGTCCTGACCTCCCTTATTTTCTAGTTGACGCTGTTGAGCGGTGCGTACGACGGCGGCGACGTCCGGTCGTAGCGCATCAAGGCGCCCGCGTAGTCGGTGACCCAAGAGCGCCACGGCCGGCGAGACGCCGGTCGTCGCATGCTCAACATTACGATATTGAAATAAAAATTTACAAAGCGCTTTAGTTATATTTTCACCTTCCTGTACAGCCCGTTTAATTGCTTTTTTTACTGTTTTTACCGCATTTTCTGCCGCCCCGTTACCTTGAGGACGATAAGGTGCCGATGTTACATGTTTTATACAGTTTTTTTTACAATATTCTTTAAAATCTAGAGACAGGAATGGAGGCCCGTTATCGGTGACTATTTGTGACGGGAGTCCAAATCTCGCGAAAATGGACCTTAAGACATTTATTGTAGATTCTGCGTCTGTACGCTTCATTTCGAGTACTTCGATCCATTTTGAATTCGCGTCAATTAAAATGAGATATTTTATTCCCCTATACTCTGCATAATCCACGTGAATGCGCTGCCAGGGTTTTAGTGGAAACTCCCACGGATGCAAGGCTGCATGTGGGGGTGCGTCTTTCACAGCCTGACATGCTTCACAAGATCGACAAATTTTCTCGATATCTACATCAAGGCCTGGCCAATAAACATAACTACGTGATAAATTTTTCATTTTATTTATACCTAAGTGCCCCTCATGAATTTCCTCTAAGACTCTGGGGCGTAAAACCGGAGGAATTACTATTCTATACTTACAAATCAAACACCCTAACTCAAGTACAATATCTTCTTTACGTATAAAGTACGGTTTTTCCTCGTCACAAATAGTCTTCGACGGCCAACCAAACATTACATAACCTTTAATTTTACTCAGAAGCCTATCTTTTTCGGTTTCCATCCCGATCTCTTTAAAATCAACTGGTAAGGTATCTTGGACTAAATCGGTATAACTCACGGTTTCTAGTTGCTGTCGTGTGTACGGTAGTGGTAGTCGGGATAGGGCGTCCGCGGGTCTGTTCTCACTCGACCTAACGAATTCTACTGCAAAATCATAAGCGGCCAACCGGGCGGCCCATCGTTGTAGACGGCTAGCTGCCGTTTGTGGAATGCCAACCTTCGGTCCGAAAATATAACTAAGGGGTTTGTGATCAGTGCGTAAAATAAATCGGCGACCATACAAATACTGGTGGTGTTTCGTGATACCAAAAAATATGGCGAGAGCTTCTTTGTCTAGCTGGCTATAATTTTTTTCAGCGGAATTGAGTGTTCTAGATACACAGCTAACAGGGCGCTCACTACCGTCCGCGTAAACGTGCGCCAACACTGCGCCCAACCCATACGCGCTACTGTCTACTGCTAAAACTAGCGGTCTCGATGAGTCGTAATGTGCTAACACCTTCTCACTAGATAGTGCAATTTTCGCCGATATAAAAGCATGCTCACATTGCTTGTCCCAATTCCATTTATTTCCCTTCTTAAGGAGTGCATGTAGAGGATGTAATATGATGCTCAGATTGGGAATAAATTTCCCATAATAATTCAACATCCCTAAAAAACTTTTTAACTGAGTAATGTCCTCTGGCCGCGGAACGCACGAAATAGCTTCCAGTTTTTTAGAATCGGGATGGAGACCCATTTTGTCAATGATAAACCCTATATATTTGACATATTTTTGTAAGAAGCTACATTTGTCTAGTTTCACGGTAAAACCCATAGTACGTAATCTTTCCAATACGGCACGCAAATTATTTAAATGTCCTTGTCTCGTCGACCCCGTTACACATATGTCATCAAGAAAGACTACCGTATTAGGGATACCTCGGAGGGTTTCTTCCATAATCTTTTGAAATTTCTCCGGGATACAAGACAAACCGAATGGAGTACGACGATATACGAAAGTTCCAACGTGAGTAGTTATAGCAGTATACGGTTGTGAGTTCTCCGTTAACATTAATTGTTGATAACTATTTTTTAAATCAATTTTGGAATATTCCTCCCCTCCGCTCAGAACAGCAAACAATTCTTCGATTCTAGGCAAAGGATAAGGGTCGCGTCTTAGTTTAGGGTTGATAGTTATTTTATAATCCCCACAGATTCGTATATCGCCACACTCTTTAACCACGGGTACTATTGGCGTGCCGTATTCAGAAGATTCGACACGATAAATAGTGCCCTCTTGCTCAAGCCGCGCCAGCTCATGCTCAACGCGGCTGCGTAGTGCCAACGGAACCGTTCGCGCGCGCACATACACCGGCTTTTCATCTGTCATATGCAGTTGAATAGATTTTTTACAAGTCCCTAACTTATCCGTGAACACTTCTGGAAATTCTGTCGTCAGTTGGCTCACTAATGGGTCGCTCGTTTGATCACCAATCTCATTCAACTCGATAGATATATTATTTATATTGAGAACGCGCACCCACTCTCTTCCCAACAACGGTCGTCCCCCGTTCCTAATTACATGTAATTTACAACCAGGTACCGATGTGTTTCCCAGGACTAAATTCACCTTAATATATCCGAGCGAATCTATTTTTGAACCAACGTAACTACGTAACTGTAAATTATCCTGTATTAATTGTTTATTACAAAAATTATCTCGGTAGAAATCCTGACTAATAGTAGAAATTCTACTCCCTGTGTCAACTTCAAATTTAAGAAGTTGTCTATCTACTTGTAAATCAATCATATAAGGACGATCTCCTTTACCGTCAACCTGTATGTTCCCGAAGTCCTCCGTTTCGCCGTCATTTTCACAGAAGTAATTCTCCCAATTAATGTTGTAGATAAGAATGTAACTTTGTTTATTTATTTACGCTTTCGGGCCTTAACTGCTCAACCGATCGACAATCAACCAACGAAAACCAACCAGAACACAAAATTATATGGAAATATGCAGACACATACATCCTAACCAATGTTATAAATATAAATGTAAATTTCTTTGTTTATTTATTTACACTTTCAGGCCTTAATTACTCAACCATACGACAACCAACCAACGAACACCAACCAGAACACAAAATTATATGGAAATATGCAGGCATAGGTACATCCTAACTTATGTTATAAATAAGAATGTAAATTTCATTTGTTTATTTATTGACGCTCTCAGGCCTTAACTACTTAACCAATCAACATCAAATATCCCATAAACGTTGTCAGGAGTATATAAAGGGACATAGGCACCTTTTATCAAGAGAAAGTATTATTCCAGAGGAATAGGTTAAATCTAAATTAACAGGAGCGAACACGCTTGCAAAACTAGTATAATATGGTTAGATATATCAAGATGTTTTCCAATAAAATATCTGGCACTCTTTTGTGAGATAGGTCACTGAAATTATTAATCAGGATATATAAAACTAGCTTTTTCTCGCCGCTACGCTCGCGTTAACGTACATTTGATATATAACCCAGAAATAGTAGGTTTTTCGGGATGAAAGGGGAAAGGTAGCTTTTTCCATGCCTAAAATATAATGACGATCGATTGAGTATTGGAAGTATAATAAACAAGCAAAGTCTTATTTGCATTTATTATTAGTTAGGATTTGAACATCTGGATGTGGTCTGTATGTATCGTTCTCTTATCTCTCCATACCTATCATTTCTCTGGGAACAAGCTTTGGTCATACACTAAGAAGACCGTCGATTATAATGGGTCAAGATTTGTTAAATATAAGTGCAGTTTCAAATTTCCCACATTTATGAGTAACTAACTGATTTCACAGGTTTTAACTATATTAAATCAACGACTAATGTAGATAGCTTTAGAGGGAATCGAATATGCTATTTCTTATGTTATGAAATACCACTTCTATCATTAGTACAGTCCGCGTATTTCAATACATAATTTATTTATTTTATAAGGCACACGTTACAGATAATAAGTATACATGTTTACAGTTATTATTAATAGTGTTTTTTTTTAGTCTGCTATATTATCCAAATTTATATGCATGCACATCTATGCTAAATAAAATACAATCATACAAACATATACAAGTATACTATTTTAAATTATACAATATTAAAATGATAATTTGTATTTATAGACTACGCGTCGAAATTGACTCAGACTTAGGTGAAAGATGTCCAGTCCGTCCGCCTACCGGCCCATAGTGCTGTTGGACGAGGCGGCAAAGCTCTGCGAGCGAATAATCGCAGGCCGCCTCGTCCGGCACTTAACAGGAGTGGGGCCGGACCTGGCGGATAACCAGTTCGGTTTCCGTCAGGGGCGCTCCACCGTTGATGCGGTGATGTGAGTTAAAATCCAGGCGGAGGAAGCATTTGCCCGGGGTGAGGTGGTTTTGGCGGTGTCGCTTGACATCGTCAACGCCTTTAACACCTTGCCCTGGGCCTGTATCGAAGAGGCACTCCGGTATCATGGAGTGCCTCGCTACCTCCGCCGCGTAGTCGGGGCATACCTCTGCGAGAGGTACGTCACCTTCCCGGGTCAGGGAGGGAGGTTGAGTCGGCGAGACGTGGTATCCGGTGTTCCGCAGGGGTCTGTCCTGGGCCCCCTCCTGTGGAACATCGGATACAATTGGGTGTTGCGCGGTGTGCTCCTCCGGGGCGTCAGCATAGTTTGTTATGCTGACGACACTTTAGTGTTATCCCGGGGGAAGACGCACCGCGCGGCCGCGATCCTGGGAACAGCAGGAGTCGCTCAAGTCGTCGGTAGGATCCGGCGTCTGGGACTAGAGGTGGCGCTTAGTAAAACCGAGGCCCTGTTTTTTCACGGGCCTCGGAATGCGCCACCCGCAGGGTCCCAGATCGTCGTGGGAGGCGAGTCCATCGCTGTCGGGTCGAGTATGAGGTATCTCGGCCTCCTCCTCGACAGTCGATGGACGTTCGAGGGACACTTCCGGCAGCTGGCCCCCCGTTTAATGGGAGCGGCGGGCGCGTTAGCCCGTCTGCTTCCCAACTTGGGGGGGCCCAACTCCGCCTGCCGGAAGTTGTACCTGGGGGTCGTGCGGTCCATGGCCCTATACGGGGCACCCGCATGGGCGTGTGGCCTGACGGCCGTTGGCAGCGCCCAGCTGCGAAGACCGCAGCGCGCGATGGCCGTCAGGGCCATCCGCGGGTACCGTACGATCTCCTTCGAGGCGGCCTCCCTTCTAGCCGGATCCCCACCCTGGGACCTGGAAGCGAGAGCCCACGCGTCTCTGTATCAACGACGCGTGGAGGCGCTGGAGCGGGGCCGGAGACTCGCACCTCGGTAAATCGAGGTGCTCCGGTCCCAGCTCCACCAGGTCCTAGTCATCGAGGAATGGGAACGACGACTTGAGCGACCGAGCTCGGGCGTGGCTACCATAGGAGCCATTCGGCCGGTTTTGGCTGAATGGCTCACCAGGCGGCATGGCACCCTGAGCTTCCGGCTGACACAGGTGCTGTCGGGGCACGGCTGCTTCGGCAGCTACCTGTGTCGTATCGGCCGGGAGCCAACGCCAGGGTGCCATCATTGTGGCTGCGCAGAAGATCGTGCGCAGCACACTCTTGAGGAGTGTGCCGCCTGGAACGAGCCACGTCGCGAGCTCGTCGCGGCTATAGGCCCGGACCTCTCGCTCTCGACCGTCATCGTCAAGATGGTCGAGAGCGAGGCCGGGTGGATCTCCGTCGCCTCGTACTGCGAGCGAGTCATGCTCGCGAAGGAGGCGGCGGAGAGGGAGAGGGAGCGGACCACCAGGCTCCCCTCCCGCGGTCGACGAACACGGCGGCGACGGGTCGGCGACGACCTCATGCCGCCGTAAAAAGGGCCTGTGGGCGACGGAACGGGCGGGCACGTCCGTCGCCCTGAGCAGAGTTAAACTGCACAGGCCCGCGTGGTGGAGGCGCTTGTGCCGAGCGACTCCCACAGTTCGTCGGGGGGGGCTTAACACCCTCCCCCCCCTGAGGGGTCTGCCATTTTGACCCCTCAGACCGCAGACGGGGCCCCTGTTGAGGGGCCGACACCTGTCGGGGAGCAGAAGTAATGCCATTGGCAGTTCCTGCTCCCCGGCCCAATAGGTGTGTGAGGCACCGTGGGGTTTTTAGTCCGTGGAACTCGGACATAACCCACCCCCCGCTGCCCGACGGGGTGGGTATCCGTTACGGATTTTCCCCACGTAAAAAAAAAAAAAAAAAAAAAAAGGTGAAATATGTCTATGTCAATATCGGTACTGCAAGTGACACAATGTGTGATATTATTATATGAGCGGCAAATGTTAGCATTCGGATTGTTAAAAGAAATATTATTTTTATAGAAAAAAATCTATAATATAAAAATGAATCGCTGAATGTGTTGCTAAGCGCAAATCTCGAGAACAGCTGAATCGATTTCGTTAATTCTTTTTTAGAATATTCCTTGAAGTACGAGGATGGATCTTACACAGAGAAAAATTAAAAAAAATGCCTGAAAAAGTCTAAAAACAACACTTTTCTATACTCCCATAGAAAGGATTCGTAATAATACTTAAAACTCAATTTGAACTTTAGTACTATAGCATAAAGTTTAAGTGTTATTGGAGAGTTTCCGGGAAGGCAAAACAATTGAGTGACGTTAGTATCGTATAAATATTAATGTTAATATTTATACGATGGTCCCGAATAGCAGAATAAGTATTAAAGAAAATATTTAAAGAATCGACTGTTAGGCGGTACGAAGTTCGCCGGGGTCAGCTAGTATAGAATAATTATAGAATAGCAAATATCGCTTTTACAATTTCTCAAGTGTTATGCAAGACTACTCATAAATTAATGAAGAGTCTGCGCATGTCCGACATACACGTTATGATGCGTTCTGTTGTCAGTCATATACCTACATCTCTTTGCGCTTATAAATTGAATCATGGTTCACGTAACCAATGCACGCCCCTTCGCTGTCAACGCGGATATCGAACTGGTTGACGAATGCGTATGAACTACCCGCTTAGTAATTAATTACATCTCAAACGTAGGCGTATATTACTATATTATACCGCTGTGGGAAATGTTTTCGGGAAAGTGATTGGAATTATATAAATGGTTGTAACGTGACGTCACTTCCTTAAATAAGTGACAATATTGTGCGTGTAAACAGAAATATTATGAGGATGCAATAAATGTTTGAGAATTTAATTGTTTCGTTATGTATGATAATATTCTCCTACCTTACATTCCTTTTTTATATGAGCATATGTAATCAATGTTCAGCGTGTACATCTTGATCTGTATAAAAAAGGTATTTGAATTTTAAACAATAAATATCTATAATAATTTTGTACATAATGCTGTCGGGACATGTAAAAGTTATATTCTTATTTTAAAATGTAAGATACATTTTTATTGTAAAGGACCAATGGTCATGGAAATGACATTAAAAACTTTTTTATTATATCTAACGTCAACGATTTTTAAGCATATTTTAATAAGAGAAAGTAGTATCTTATACAATTTCTCAATTTATATGCTATAAAGTATCAGTAACACGTTTAAAAAATATTTTTTAAAATAAAAGAAAAATATCCATTATTAAACTAAACTGGTGGTCGTCCAGTGGCCAAAAATGTACTACGAGTAATTTTTAAGTTTCAGTGTTGATTTTGTTTTACCAAATAGTGTACAAATGTTGTACTTATTATAATATACATCTATACTAATCTACGACTCGTTGATGTTTAGAAAAGAAATTGGTTCTAATTTTTTTCACAAATATCACTATAGCTAGTTAAGGGTCACGGGAGCTTCCGAGTGTTTTTAAAAATTAAACAGAATATATTCTCAAGACGATTTACTAAGGAATTAAATTTTAAATGGTACATTGGTCTTATATATATATATCCTCTGAATCAGTTAACACCAGGTGGATTAATAGTCAATAACAAAAATAACAAGCATATAGACTAAATATTAAGTGATTATGATTGATTGGTAGTTAAAAAACATAATAAGTAAATAAGCTATGTCAGCGTCTTTATATTAGCACGATGTAAGAATGGAGAGTGTAGACTGCATAAAAAGCTTGTCAATAATTACTAACGAAAAAAAAATGTGTGTGTGTACTTATGTACACGCTTTAGAACTTATCCTTCTTTGGCGTAACAAGATAAAGTTCTTTTCAAAAATTTTATCTTTCGCATTATTCTACGTTTGTAGAAAAAACGACACTAACAATAGTAATAAGGTATTTAATACATACTTTTTTTTTTTTTCAAAAAAATGTTGAGTATTGCTAACTTCAGGGTGTCGGTTTTTCGTGACGGTGTGCGCGCGCATCGAAAAAATTTGCTCTCATAATTTGTCCCTAACGCACCAAAAGAAGTATAGCTTCAAAAAGACAATCGGTTGATCTATATTATCTTCGCTTATTTATATATACCAATATTTTGTTTCAATGAATTACATGCTATTCCAAAATATATAGCTTATAATCGTTATACTTTAAAAAAAAGAACAATATGAAGTAAATTTACGCGACAAAAATGATTACTGTAAAAAAAGCATTCTGAGCCTCCGTGGCTACTAACTATTCTACAGACTTTTTTAAAGTTTTTATTTACTTAAAATCGAATAAAAGTCGTGGTGTCAACACAATACGGTTACGTAGACGACAAAATGTATCTTGTCACGTCGCGTTCGCTCGATTTTGTGAACGCACACTGGTCTCTCCTCAATTCGCAATGTTATTTGATAGATCGTTGGCATTTCACCGAATAAGCCTGTCCGTAGTAAATCGTGTAACATACGGTCCGGTTCAACGAGGTCGTGTGTGTTGAATGCCCGGAACGCTTGTCGACACCGGGAAGTGTTTCAGTTGTGAATATACGAATGTTTCGTTATACGTATTACCTTCGTGGAAACAGTGACTCTTCATATAATTTATATGAGTAGCGCATCTACAGATAGACGGTCACATCACCCTAACAAACTTTTGAATTATATCTCTGATTATATAAACGCTAGAACATCGGCACAGGGTCGCTTGTCTTACGGTATTCTATCGGTTACACTTTGGAGAATGTGCACAAGATCTGCACCAGTTAGTTCCACCGTCTCCATTTCATCTCAGGCCTACTAGACGCCGTACAGGGTTACATCCATTCGTAGTCGATTTACCATTCATCCGCACGAAGCGCTTTACATCTTCAATTACGATGCGAGCCGCGAAGGAATGGAACGCGCTACCTGCGTCTGATTTTCGCGAAACATATAATATTACGGTCTTCAAAAGAAGAGTGATTGCGGTTTTACTGAGCGAACGCGCTACATCCTAGGCCGCGTCCTCACTTCATATCAGGTGTGACTGAGGTCAAGCAGCGCCTAGTGCAATGTAAAAAAATAATATATTTATAAACCTATACGCTTCATAAAATACCCAAATACACAAAAAACACGAAATAATAAACATATATTTTTTTTTTTACGAAAAAGATACTAGTAACCGACCGTTACTGAGTCCGCGTTAAATGGAAATATATAAATTAATAACTATAAAATACCTAGTACCAGGTAGTGGCGAGTTAAAAAAAAGAACAAAACGTACCTATTTCAAGTCAGGGAATTTATATAGGACCCGCAAAGTGTAAGGGGAGGTTTCAAATCAAATGCAACGTTTGATATTATTTTTAAACTTTGGTTAGAACAGTAACCGAAATAATATTACAAAGTTGTAATGAAACCTCTTCCTTTATTGAGTACCTACTTACTTAGTCAATAAGAAACATTTTATTCTCAAGTGAAAATTCTACTCTGAAGCTAAATGGCCCGACTATCAAAACAACGGTTTCTGACGCTAGAATTCTGGGTTATCCCAATCCTAACCTATGAGTACAATCTTTAGTTAGAGAACACATAGTTAGTAAATATATAAATTCAATGTGGAATTCAAAGCTGGTTCTATATATACATACTTCGATTATATTACCACAAAACCCATTAACGATGATCAATTAATGCCACACTTATCTTTGAGTTCTGATAATTTTTGATTTAATAACCCATAGTATAAACTCCACGGCCTTTTCTGTTCGGTTCAAAAAAGCTGTCAATCGAGTATTTTATCTACTGTCGGTGAATAAAATTCTCGATTGACAGTTCAGATTCGGGTAATTGTAAAAGTTATGAGGAGAATATATTAGATAACAAAACGAGATTTTAAAGATACCATCAAAAACAGCGTGTAATTAAATAAGATATTTCCCATTTTAATTATTAACCCTTCAGCAGTGCATTTGGGTATAGATAAAAGAATATAACTTGTCTAAAGTAACTATGTTCCAGCCAGTGTGTTTTCTTCTTGTAATTATATTAGAGTTTAAGCGAAATGTTCTTTGTATTTTACAAAACGTTTTGCAAGACAGTATGACAACAGTAGCTAATGATGTATTCCATCTACATGTTTCAGAGATTATGAATTTTAAGATAACACGAGATTTAACTAAGAGATAACAGTGCAAATGACAGTGTGGTCTAAGATGTAATAAATACGCTAAAACTAGACAGGGTCTAGCTCTCAAGTGCAGCTGCCGGATTACATCAGTAAGAGCTTCGCTATAAACTTTCAACTTGAGAGCCATTCTCAATCTATCTAGGTGGGTTTATAAGATGTCCTACCATCATGCTATTGTTTTGTCACTATGTTTTCCTTCAGCGAAAGCTCTGGATCATTCGAAATTCTAACCAACACCGATCGTTGCTGTGGCCGAACACGGTAACCATTGCTACATCACCGTTTCAAATACGTTGTAATTTACGCGTATAAAGTCACGGGCGGTCTCTAGTCACAAATCACTATCGATGGATGTGTATTTTTAATATTCATGAGAACTATGCGGTGGCCAGAAGTAAATTCCCCCTTCTTATTAATTTCCATAATAAAAGACTTACATCAAATGAAGCTTTTTAATTGAGCGTTCATTTAAATATTTTGTTTGTGAATTAATACCTGTTGTTACAATCGACATCCGTCCTAATGTTAATCGTCTTTTATCTGGATTCCATCATTTATTTTTATTACTTACTACTGTCGAGTGAATAATATTTAATTAACTAATTTAACGTTGTGGTTTTGAAATGGTCAGGCCGATGATATGTCGAAGGGATTGTGGTGTAACGTTAAACAAATATTTATATAAATTAGAACTATTTTTGAAATTGAGAAGTTGTGGTGTTCAAGTGGTTTCACCAGTGGAATATTAATTCGATGTCCGTCCGAGGTCCGTCCGTCGCTCCGATAATTTAAACTGCGTAGACCCATGTGGAGGAAGTGTATTGTGCGGATGCGATTCCTATGGTTCGTTAAGGGGTCTAACACCCACCCCACCTTTGAAAGGTCTACCATCTTGACCCCTCAGACGGCAGACGGGGCCCGTTAGGAAGGGCCAATATCTTTCGCGGGAGCAGACGTAGTGTTTTAAAGCAGTTCTTGCTCCCCAGCCAAAAGGTGTGAGAAAGCACCATGGAGTTTTAGTCCCTGCGAATCGATGACGAACAAAGCACGGCAACCAATTTTTTGTTTGAAATCGTATATATTTACTGATATTATAATAAATTGGTAACACTATGGGCTGATGGTGAAGGAAAACATCGTGAAAAATACTGGACCCAAGACAGTTCTTTTAGTGCCATCGTGTGGGGGAAAATATAGAACTGTGGTATTCTCGGACTTTGATATAACCAATCCGCCGTGGGCTGACGCAGTGATTATTTCCTTACCTTCCTTTCGGAACGAGGCATATGGCCATGGCGGATTGCCTACAGTCTGGTCAAATGATGATTTTATATTGACGTTCTTCTGTGTATTCACATAATATTAATGTAATAAAAGAAACCATTCTCATTGTAGTCAATAGCGCCTCTGCATAATGTGGTCATCATTCGTGCATTAGATACAGTAATGCGCGTAGTATGAAAGTAAACCTTGAACAGTTTGCTTTCAGAATCATGAGTTTCGCTCTCGGGACCGCGTTAACTTTTACTTAACGATTTGTTAACAACACCATTACGTGAGGTTTCAATCAATTATCTAAGTGGTTTACACTTTACATGTTGATGTTATGCCTTGGCATCTCAAAATTCATGATATATTGCCATACTTATGAATAGACTTTCAAAAAGGAAGGTTCCCATTTTCCCTAATATGTATGTATGCAAGACATAATTCCATCGGCTTTTAATTATATTATTTTCTAAAGTAGTCTGTATACTTTTGGAAAGGATTTACAGTGTATACAGTATTAAAATACCATTCTTATTTACAGATTTGTATGACAAAGTATGTTTTTTTTTACCAACCATAGGTACTCCGACCGATTCAGATGTTAATAGAGGAAAACTTGTCGAAAATAAAGATTAATATAGAGTTCTATAAAAATAAAAATCAGTGATGGTGGACTACGCTTAATTGTATAGACAAAATTAATTTTGTGGTATCTTATAAATTAAACTCTGTTGCATAGAGTAAAAAACTTAGAAACCATTAATATTTCTATTTTATTTATTCTTTTTTATTTTTTGTGACAATTGCTGATACTGATGCAACGACTTATATTTAATGACTTGCAAACGTAAGTTTCTTTTATATGAATAACAATCGCCAAGATAATAAAGCGCGTCCATACGTCAAATATGAACATTATACTTTATGTATAAGTTCAATCATGTTATGTTTCTAAGTCGGTATGTAAAACTTTTTCGAACACGGACAAACTGCAATAACCGTATAATACAATGCGATTCGCTAATCTGTCTGACATGCACTGGTGCGTTGTCTCTAGTATTTGTAGTCCAATGTACACTATAAATTAAAATGAACATAAATATTATTAAGTCTAATTTAATCGTTAAATTAATAGTGATAAGGTTTTATTTCGAATAGTTGAGTTGTGAAATTGATGCGTCATCGATTCGCACACGCTAGGATCCGTTAGGACGCTCACCCGAGCTGTGCGCCCGCACTCATAGTTATATGCTAATAGCAGAACGCTTTCGGTATTAAGTACAGAGAAAACATGGAAATAAGTTTGTCAGGAGACTTGTTGAGACTTTACTAGAAGAGTGTACTTATTTTCGTTCACTGTCAATGTATTTTTTATATGCGAAAGATAATTGGTACATTCCTTTGCGCCGTTGTATTGTCGTTCGTCGCGGCGTCTTCGTTTTGACAGCTAATTATGTTTTTCTCTGACGGTAAAACATTTGTACCGTGAATAATTACATTAATGTGCAGAGATAAAATAATCGTAGAAATAACGTTATTTCCTAACATCGAGTTCTTAACGTTAAAATTAATGTTTAATAACTAATAACTGTATAAATGTTCATAGCTATTTGCCTTAAAAAACTTTTTTAGTATAGAAAGATGGGTTAAATGTAGCATTTTCTCATGTTTATTATGTATTACACTTTACAGTTTACATGCTATAAGTTATTTTTTATTATAGTATAGTTTTGTAGACATGGCATAAAAATCTGAAATCGATTTCGAAAAAAATACTATAAAATGTTCCACAAAGGAGTTTCAAAATGTCCTAAGATTTATTAGTTAGTATATATAGATTTTTCAGAGTGTTCTAAAAGCTATTACATCTGGCAATAAGCTATTACAACAATTCTTGCCACTCTGAGACGTTTCTTTTAAAATACCTATTTTTGTCTATGAAAACTATTAAGCTAAAATACGATTATAAATACTATACTTGTTAATTATTTAGTCATCTTTTATTCGATTTCACAAAGGGACGGTAACATTTTTTCGGTGTATGTATATATATTTGTTTCCTCGTGTACCACTGTAATTTAAAAGGCTTGATGGATTTAAACAAATTAGATTTCTGTATATTCGTCCCAATTTTGATGTACGGTATAAAATATTTATGAAGTGTGGATTAAAACAAAAACAGGGTGCCTCGTAAAGACACACGATAGAAGTGAAATTTTTATGTTACAGAGAACCTTTTAGTTAAAAAAGAAACAATAAAAATCCAACACCACAAAGTGTTCCTAGACAGTAACACATCCAAGTACTAACTGCGTCGGAACTAGCTTAACTTCCTTCGGTGATGATCGGATGAGAACCGGTGTTTTCAATACTAATTCAACATACCATACTGTTTCTATACGAGTTGCCGATCAAAATCAAAGCTCTTCGATAAGAAGTTTCACTTCAAAAATATGGGCTTTTCTAGTCATTTTTTGTAATTGTAATTTATATCCATGGCTTAACATATGGAATTAATGGAAATATTTTCTGCAAACGATACCATAGGTTGACGGTCGACTTGGCGGAAAATAGTTTTCGCATGAACGTGTCCGAATCGAATTCTCGACACGGAGGTTAAGTGTGGTGCAGCACGTCTGGAATAAGTTGTATCGTCTTATATTCGAAATGTATTTATTATATACAACTCTATAGCTGTTTGAGTTATATTCAACTGTTGATTTTATGTTGTTAAAGATTGTAAATGACTTAAATAACATATTTGTTATAAAGAACATATTTCTCGTAATACGAACTTTTGCATGAATCATTTAAATATGTTTGTTTACGATTGGCTCTGCAAAGTAATTGCAGCGCATCAAAGCATACCTATCATGAATAAAGATCAAAGACGACCACCCAGGGATTAATGTGGAGGGACAATTATTTACACTTATCTTGGCAAAAGACTTTAACTTGCTAGCTGTTTTAAACTGATTAATTTAGACACTAACGTTTGGCTGTATATATTTTTTTTAATGAAATAAACGATATTATATTCCTCGCTATGAAATACTGAAATGGAATTAGAACACAACAACTACCTATATAAAATAGTACCAAATTATTTAATTTAGGTAGTAGTCATTCCAAAAGCAACTGAAAAAGCTCACAATTCGTTTAGCATGGACACGTAGTTTCCTTACAATAACAAAACCATTTCAATGAGGATAAATCAGCTGTAAGATTAGTAAAAAAGTTATTTAATGGGACTGCATTTTTTTATTCGAACTGACTAATGCTTATTGGCCTGACGGCCTTCATTACTAAAGCGATCGCTTGAGGCGCTCAGCCGCTTGGCAACAAGCTCAAGGGTGCCAAAGTGGCTGAACCTCGGCTTGCGCAGTTGCTTTGGATGCAACATCGCAAGTCTAGCTAAGCTAAAGTAACTAAAATATTCATACAAATAACAATTAGCGAAACACGAAATATCTCAAATATGTATTTTGTATCTGACAACAGAACAACTACATTTGTTCACTCGTGCTTGTTACCTGTTTTGTAGGTGGTAGAGCTACGCTGAAGCTATTACTGGTTTCAGCATGAATCGGTCGGCTCGCCCGGGGTAGTACCACCCTCTCACAGAAAACCGACGTGAAGTAACAGTGCTTGCACTGTTGCGTTTCGTTCGGTCAGTGAGAGCGCCGGAGGCCCACATATTTAAAAGGCCGGCAACGCACTTGCGACTCCCCTGGTGTTGCTAGTGTCTATGGACGGCGGTGATCACTTACCATCAGGTGACCCACCTGTTCGTTTGCCCCCTATAATATAAAAAAAAAACCTTCCACAAGTATTGCCTAGAAGTTCTTTTTCCATAGACTATAAAATACTTTATAACGAATCAACTTGTATAAACCCGCGTTCATGTTACTAAAAACATGCGATTTGCGTTACTCGAAATGTTTGTGTGACAATAATTTATCTTATTTCGCATATTAATAGAATATTGGTATCAGTTTGCACTTCTTCTTTATTTTTTGGCTCCAGCACGGTTTGTGCACTAGCCAGCGTCAAGTAACAAGATTTTGCCAAGTAAGTGTCTTGTGATAATTTTAATGTTCTAACAAGATGATGGTTTCCTTGTTAGAACTTTCCATGGAGTTTTGGTGGCATCTCAGAACGCATTCTCCGTGGTATTATTTCCCATCCACTTCACTTGTGCATAATAACCGAACTATATTACGTAAAACACCACCAATATTACAAAACATAGAGTCTAATAACACAAGATTATGAATAAAATATAAAAACCACTACATGACAGACTAAGATCCCGCCAAAAATCCCAGTTTGCACTAGTTTTTTTTTGTACGTAAATTTAAATGAGGTCTAATTCACAACAAAAAAAGATAATACAATAATAACTCTATCAAACGTTACTCAATAAAGTTTATTTCACTCGATAAATACACTTTAAAAATGACTAGAAACAGTAAGGTAATATCGATTCCGGTCGTGAAATCGATCATAGGTTCAGAATGTGATTCATTCGTGACGTAATTTTACAGTTCGCGGTTTTCGCTACGAGATAATGCCACCATATTGAATCATTTTTTTCGAGTTACAAATAGTACTGTTTTGTTGTCGGTATAGTATGAAATGGTGTTAGGAGGACTATAAATAGCACATACAGCAAAATTTATTTTATCAAGAATTATTAATTTTGCTGACAACAATATTAATTGTTTTTGTCAATCAACTAGCTTTTGCTCGCGCTTTCTCTCGCGTTAATGTACATTTGGTCGGGAATAGTACATTTTTTCAAGCTATATTATGTATTTTTCTGTACCCCAGACATTGTGTAAGCAAAATTTTATATAGTATATATTCGACATTATCGCGAGTGAAGCCGCGGGTAAAACCTTGTATACAATAAATTGCAAAAGTATTTTCGAAAGATGACTCGTAGTTTCAGAGATGCGTTAAAACGAAAAAAAGATATATTTTAAACAATAACTTTTAAATTAAATAAATAAATACAAGTATTACATTATGTATGTATGTATATACGAGTATATACTATTTACAAGTATGAAACGAAACTGTAAATTAAATAGAAAAAATCAATTTGATACCTTTTACAACACCATTCGAATTCCGTTTATCATTTTCAATTAGATGTTCACTGCTTTGAGCAGTAATTCGATTAGCGGTGTCGTTTATATTCCGTGAATCGGGCCATTTGAGACCGCTATACCATCAGTGAATTTCGCGGCTCGTGCGTGTATGCGTCTCGCAGCGATAGGTTAATGGTCATGTTCCGTTTACGACGATTTTTCTACGATAGAAACGGGTTTAATAGCCGCTTCTATTTATTATATATATATATACTGTTAGTTAATTGAAGTTTTATTGACCTTTGTGTATATTTAATTGAAATTTGAATGGTACGTGGGTTTTATTATAGTAGCAGAATTTGCTACAATTGCTCCTGTATTCGTATGTTGTTCGACTGACAAGTATTTTTATTAAAAGACTTTTAAATATATATTTAATAACCTTATATAATACTGTTCTGTTTTTGAAATCTGCACCACACTGTCCGCCCGCACCATTTTACTTCGATCCCGCTTTTCGTACATTCTGAGCTACAATTTGTATGGTTATCACCGTGCTCTTAGGGGTCCTAACGTGATGTTATATATCGTATAATATCTTGAATTCTATAGTATTGTTGAAAATATTGTGGCAAATTTGGGATGGATGGATGGAGATGGATGTGTGGTGAAACAAGAATGGATAAGATTAAGAATGAGTATACCAGAGGAAGTTTCAAAATAGCACCAGTAACAGAGAACTTGAGGAGTAATAGGTTAGCATGGTACGGACATATTATGAGAAGAGATGAAAGTCATGTAACAAGAAAAGTTTTGACTTTGAAAGTGGACAGATATATGAGTAGAGGAAGACCGAAAAAGGTGTGGATGGATTGTGTGAAAAATGATATGTATATAAAAAGTGTGATTACTGAGATGACATATGACAGGGGAGAGTGTAAAAAGAAAATATGTTGTGCCGACCCTACATAGGTGGGATGAGGGTAAGATGATGATGATTGTGCCAAATTTTATAACGTTTCAACTACTAATATTTAAAATGTACATTAAATAATATGATCATAGACTGGAAGGTATTAAGAACGCGCTAATATATCTTGTATGTTGTCTCATAATAACGAAAATTAAGTAATGCTACATTTATACAAGAATATTTATCTTGCGAAGATAACACTCTTTTATCAAGTTATGGTATCATTTTTCAAAATCGATTATATTAATTTTAATATTTAAAAATATCAATGTACATTTTGAATAAAACGAGTTGCGATAAACGTTTGGCAACGGCGCACGTATCGAAAACACGAACTTTTTTTTTCTATTGGTTCAGATCGTCCGCGTTTGCAGAATTGCCATTTTTTACCATCATCAAATACTATTGTCAATTCAACGCTAGGTACCAAGAATCAGTTCCATTTACTTACGTTTATCGCGTTCAGTATTAAAGGCTTATTCAATATAATGTATAGTTCCAGTTCTTGTTCAATTTACTGCATAGTTCGAGGAAGCTTTTAGTGATAGTTTCAAGTTTTTGCAGCCAGTTTAACTGCCTCTTAAGAAGGTTTATATATCTAGTGGGCGGAGTTTGTTTTTTATATGAAACAAGAGGCAGTCTGCTGTAGATCATGCTCGGAATTCTTGGGAACGGTTTCGCGGAAAACGGTTCCTTTACTCTGGGCATGTTCTCTTGGTAATCGTTTAATGTGACCGGGGTACTTTTGATATCGATACAAGAATTTAAAGGTGTCGGTTTATTTTTGTTTTGAATACATTGAATTTCTTACTGTAATCAATTATAATTTTATCAACATATGCCGGCCGTATACGTGAAATAAATATGTAATGTCCGTGTTATTTAACCTCTTGAAATTTATTAAACAAATTGTTGATAGAACTTTGTAAAAATTGTTAATAATTATTCTCCTTTTACTTATTTCATCTTAAGCTATTGAAGTCAGGTTCTTTTTACTCGTAGGTGGACAAGGGTTTTTTTTATATATGAATATTTTTCTGGCTCGTTCTGTATGTTTAATTAATTTCAACATATGACGTGTAACAGGATTTAAGGTTGACGTCTTTGAATTAAAAAAGCGAGGCGAATGAATGAATGATTTAGTACTACTTCATTGCACTTTATAGTTTGTACACTGGCGTCACTGGCGAGCTTAATGACAGAAGGCATTTTTTTTCCGCCTACCAGCGGTATTATGGGTTAAAATAAAAGTTATTGTATGTAGTGCAAATTAAAAAATAGGTGAAATTAACTAAATAGAAGTGCGATTATAATACATTTTCAATTAATAGAAGAATTAAAATAAACGAAAATAAAAGACGGCGGCCATACTGCGGCGTTTTCCTAAATACAACTCACGGAGGTTGAAATTTTTTATGTTATTACCATAAATGTATTATTAATCAAGTAATTTTTAAAGTAAGTAAATATATATTTGGTTCAACTATACCCAGCAGGTAAAATTAGTCGTGACTTGTTTCGGTTGTCGTGCACGGATTTCCCACATCTCCACGGGATGTCGTACGTCAACAGTTCCGATGTGTTTGCCTACTGCAAGTTAAATACGCTTCTTCAGGTTATTTTAATTAGCCGTTAATAATAAATAAACTTGGTTATGTTTTTACTACATGTATATATACACAGGTTTTTAAACATTCAATGAATTTAGTAAATACTTAGACACATCACACCAACAAACACGAGATTATACACAACAACCTGTTAGAAATCTGCGCTCGTTATAGATTATAGCTTGAGAGATCATTTATACTGCCCGTTGACAAAGTAAATTGTAGCGCGCTGAAGTTGTATAAAACGGGGACGATAGTAATGTGGGCAGCCTGGGATCTTTACTGCTACGGCATAGGAGATAGTGTTAGAAGCGCAGAAGATTTGTATTAGGTACATTGGGACAGCCAGATTGTATGAGAAAGTTACCAGATCAGGAAATTTCATGCCAATTTCGTTTTTTTTTTTTTATTTCGAGTTAAAGTGAATACGTTTAACTGTATAATAGATGACAATAAACGAGCAAATAAACTTTTCTAAAATTTTTACTCGCAAGTATTATAGACCCGGGAACACTTGATGTATTAGCACTCCATAGTCATTTGGACATCATAAATAAATCATTTGCCAGCCAATATCGGACAATAACAACAGGTTTATTATTGTGCGGACGATGTTGAAGTAAATTGCAATTTCGTTCAAGATTTATGACTGGCCGTCATGTTTTATGACACAAATCCCTAGTTAGCTGTGATTTGAAATGTACTTCATATGCCAACATATAATATATTTTCTAGAAGCATGATTTTTAATGATTATATGCTTTATTGTTCGCTTTTATTTACACACTTAGACATATTTAATTATCAGAATGTTTCGAGGCGACGATGCATAAGGAAATAATAGCCACTCCAATTTATTTAAAATTTAGGCTGTGTCGTAAAAGGAATTTCTTAGAAATACGAGAAAATCAAAATTGGAATTATAAATTTTCCCGAACATTCTTTCGCTGGAACTGTTGTCCCGAATCTTCAGAGTAAGCTTTTGTATTTTTTGAAGCGTTTGATACGGAAGTTCTATTTAAAGCCTTTAAATATGTGCTCGACTTTTTAGTAAGTGCTATTCATGTCCGTGTACACCGTTCTCGTGCCCCTCTGGAAGGCTGCTAGTAATTTATATTGCATATTTTTTATTGACATACGTATAGGTAAATGTCTATATTTGGCTTTGGCCATAAGTCTATTATATTATGTTTCCATTATTTGATAATATTCAATTGTTTAACCCTTATTTATAAAAACATCTATAAAACGATGTTTCGAATATGGATGACATTTTTATGAAAACAGCCACCCCACAGACTCCGTACTGTAATAATCTGTGGGGTAGCGAAGCAGAGTTTACCATCTGCGCAAACCTTTATAAAATATTTCTGAATTGCATTTTATATTTATATGTAAAATAATGTACACAGGGATTATTTGAAATTATCAGATTTTAGTCGCACTAACTGGAAGAATCAACAGAACTAAATTTAAAATTGTTATGGTCGGAAACAAATCAAGCGGAGTATCGGTAAATGGCGAGAAATAAAACTCGTATTGTGAGTACGGGAGATGGGAGGCTGTGGCTGAGCTTGCGCGCCATTGACCTACAACAGCTTTTTGTCCATATAACGGGTCGACATACTTTGTTTATTGACATCCGAAGTAAAATTACTTTTGAATGTTGGTTTATAATATTTTTTTGGGCCGCAACCGTGCGTAGTAAATATAATGTACCTACATATTTTTGTTCGTTGTTTTTTTTATGAACTAGCTACGTCTGCGTGGTTTATTGTCTTAACAATATATTTTATGTATAGAGGAATAACATATGAAAATTGAAATCAATAACATACTTTGCTTACAAAATTTCTTTGCAAACAATGATATCTCTTTTCTTCCCTCTCCTGCGCATACGCGCTTGTCCTACTTCATAACACACACATCGCTGTACACGTAGTCCTTATAAAAATCGTAATTTCTTCTTTAATAACCTTATATTTATGGAAGATATCGTAATAATTCCTTATTAAGATAATGACTAAGTGTTTAAGAAATAAAAGTAAAAAAAAAAATGCTCGTAATTTATCCAGAAGGTTTTTGCGTGATGCGCGCACAACCACAGACCTCTATAATTCTATTTGTATAGAAGATAAATGCGTTTATACAATCAGCTATAACTCTGAAGTTAAAACTCCGAAGACCTATCATCTGTTTAGGTAATATTTTCATTGTTTTTTTTGTACAAGACATTTAATGTAGGTACTTGGTATGTAAAGATCCCTAGACTTAGAAAAAGATATTTATTTCTGCAAATCTCACAAATAATTGTCTTGTGTGGGAATTATACTGAGAACCGACCGTTGGTACTATTTGCGAAATCCATTTTTTATTTGCCTACCAAATTTTTTTTATTTCTCGTTTGAAAAGCATGTAATCCCAAAGTTTGGGTTCTCAAATATTTTTTATTTTATTCCTTTTTAAATTAATGATTTGTTAAGGTAGTGTTAGTGTGGCAGGATGCTTAACTACCGGGTCCGCCAATAGTATCCTATAAAATATTGTCGTAAGGTTATTCAACGTAGAATAAGATTTTATTGAATATATCTCTTAGTATTCTAGTTTATATTTTGAATTGATAACTAAATAAAATCAATCTGTGACAGTATTCTGAGAAACTGCAATGGTTGACTATTCTTTAAAAGCAAATATAAAGGTGGGTAGAAAATAGTAACGTTTCTTGTCCCGAATGTAGGCAAGAGCTTATTCGCCACACGAGGTCACATTATATTTTAGCAGTTGAAAGCAACTAGGAATCAAGTTCCGTATTTTTGCATTATATAGCGAGAATAGATTTACATTTCTTAAGTGATCCAATTTCTTCACGAAATTTTCTTTTTCCGTCAGGCATTTTAACGAAATAAATTGAAAGTAACAAATAAAAACCAATTAAAAAAAAATGTTAATGAATCTTCGAGACGCGAACCAATGACCTTTGAGTAGATCGATATTTCAGTCATTAATTTAAAACTGGTCATAACGTAATCATCACAAAAATAAAACTAGTACGAGTATATAAAAATTTATTTAGAACTATGGTTCGGTGTGCGGTGGAGTTGATGTCATGAAGGTTGTTAATAATTTTAAACTGTAGGAATGGAATTTAACCAAGTCAAATGGTATGTATTAGCTGTTTATATATAACTAGCAGGCGCGGCGGACGTTGTCTTGCCTTGATTATAAAAAAATATATACTTATGTGCATGAAATGCTTAAGGCATCTTGACTTTTTCCGATTCTTTCAACAATTATTATTAAAAACCTTGACACATTATATACCTAAACCTTCCCCGTGAATTACTCTATCTACTGGTGAAGTCCGCGTTACAATCTGTTCAGTAGTTTTTGAGTTTATCGCGAACATCCACACAGACAGACTCGGCGGACGACTTTGTTTTATAGTATTAGATGTTAGTTTATGTAAATATTAAATTACCATATCATTAATATGTTTCATAAAAACAAACATCACTCCGAAACTTACAGGTTCTGGTATAATTCATCGAACCTCACTCCGTGTGGGATAAACGTTGAAGTAAATTCCAATCGTATTTTTATGGGCAATAAGTTCTTAATCAGTAAGATTTTATGTAAAACGCGATAACCGGCTTAATATATACTTGTTGATTTCACGAAAATACTTAAAATATATTCAATTGAACCGTTTATTTGCATCATAATGCTTAGCACAAAGAAGAAAAAGAAAACGTGTGTGGTCAGAGGAACCCTATCAGGAACGAACTTCCTTAATGTAAAAGTAAAGAAGACATTTCAATATTTTATGTAAAATTTTTGGAAAACAAAATTGACAATTAGGTATATATTAGTGTAAAAAAGTGTTAGTAGTAGTTAGTAAAATGTATAAAAAGTGGTAAGTAGAAATACTCTTTAATGATTTATTATTCGTTCAGAATTCAGGTTATACAAACTGCACCGCATGATACTCGTTTGCTTGAATTTCGATACTCCGCACACACATGCACACTTGGGTACAATAGAAAAAAACAGGAAGAGAGAGAGTCTTATGGTTGTGCGTAACGCTTTTTCCTTACATGAGGATTTCTACCAATCAACGCCCACCGTAAGCCGCATTAAGCAACTTCGCTCCAAAAAGAACGACCGATGACGTAATTTTTTACGATTCCATTTTTATTTAGTGCCAACTACTATAAATAGGATACTATAAGATTTGCACATTTTTACAAGAAAGCAGTAGTCGTTTTTTCTGCTTTTTTCATTACTTTAGTACGTCAGAGGATGAGTCACTACGAGAATACTATTTTTATCCTAGAAATTTGTTAATTAAATCAATTTTAGTCTCAATCGATTTATGAAGCCGCCTCTCCGTATCTTTTCCACAATCAAGGCTTATTTCTTTAAATATTTAAAATACTAACCAGTCATTTTAACTTTTACACGTTTTTTCACTTTGTGAAAAATAGTTTTATCCTAGATATAGGTTGATTTAATCAAATTTACTCTTAATAGTTCTACGTAGCCGCCAGTCCCTATCTCTTCCGCAATCAAGGCTTCATCTTTAAAGATTTCAAATACTGAGCAGCCACTTTCTCTTTTACTAATTTTAAATGAATACAATATTGTATCGTAATCTTAGACAGTTATCGAATTATCGTCTGGCCGCTATTTATTTACGAGTTATTTATTAATATTCCGAAGTCTATCGAAGTTATTTAAATTAAACTTGGTTTAACTAAAGCGTATGAATGTTAAGTATCCGTTATGTTAATGACGTTGTGTTTATTGAATTTCTCCGTATCTTTGTATCATTTTATGCACATTTTGCTTGTCGATGCCTTTCCTTCGTTTACTATTGATTAATTTCAACATTTCTAATTAATGAAATCTGGTTGTGGTCGTGGTGTTCGCGTGGTTTGAGAGATGTAACATCTATTCGACGTCTACAGGCTTGAATCCCGATAGGTACTAACGAATTTTCTGCAATTCGCGTACGTTTACTTGGGGTAACCTCATGAGGTAACCTGAATCTGAGAAATGTTATTGTAGTATCACCATATGTGAAAAAAGGAACTGTTTTATCACAGTTTGAAATTGCCAATATGTCGTGGACTGGTGTGCTGATTATGCTCATACCTTTCTTCAGAGTGAGGTCTATAGTTCTGCAGTGGGTCTCTTACAGGCTGATGTGATGATGAAGTATATTTTTACATTGAATATAGCTTAATTATTATGTACATTGTCATGTATAAATATTTGTAATTGTATTTTGGACAAGTTCACTGGTATGGCGTGAATGTTAAAGTTGGTTCAACACACACACGCACATTGGTCATATTCCGTGTTCGGTATTTGTCCTGATACCATTTACTAGTACTATTTTAATTTGTACTTGTTAATACCACCACTCGTTCATCTTTTGTGTTCATATTCTTCCCTTTATCCTAAATAAATTTACTATCTTATTTACCTAAATAAGGTTGGGACAAATAGTTTTTCTCTTTCATTTTCCTTTGTCAGCCTTCGACGCAGTATTAACACCTTTATACACAAAAAAAATATCACTTAATATATATCTTCCTTGATCTTCTGTAACTTCTATATCTTATCCCTAGTTGTATGACTTTCATCTCTCCTTATAATATGCCTATGTTATACCCATTACTCCTGAACTTCTCTGTCACTGGTGCTATTTTGATACTTCACTTTATCAACTCATTCGCCAGATTAAAATTCCTCAGTCATAATATTTTTTTATTATAAAACTATAACTAATTAAATACTACATTCACAATTTTGTCGCAACCTAGATAAACTGCAGCTTTGTTGCGTAGTCGGGAAACCTGACCACGGCACTTAATTTGTGTTCGTGAAAAAGATCTCACGTATATTATTTTGCTCTATGAAATTAGTATTTAATGCTGGGGATTAAAGTTTGTTTTCACTGTAAACCTCTTCTCTCATACGACTTCTTGAGTTATAATAGTCCGTTTCAATGGAAGACGCATTTAGTTATTATAGGTTTGTGAGAACGAGCCGCTCTAAAAACTATGGTTTTGCGGACAATATAATATGATATCCAAGGGATTCGTAAGAAAAAGTGATTCACACATTATATTAGAGTCTGCTTTTGCTTTGATAAATATGATGACGAGTGGGAATGTGGTTTGTGAAAAATACCTGGTTATATCGAGTTATTATTTTAAAATGATATTTTAAAACCTGAGTGATAAACCAAAAGTTTTGAATAATATTTATTACTTTTGAATACACTTTCCTTTTTGATATTCTGTTATCTGTATTTTAAAGCGACGAAGACTCAGTAGGTAGTGTGTTCGAACATAGCGTCGAAGGACGAAGGTTCGAATCCAAGCAACTGAGTCGGAGCTTTCGGTGAAGGAAAACATCGTGATGAAACCATAGCGTGGTGGTAGGGTTTTTTCTAAGTCCGCTCGGTTAGCTACCTCCTTCAAGTTGAAAATATGTCGCCAAGCACCTGTTGTGTTCCGGCAGTTGCTCTTGAGAGCCAGTCTCCCTCTACGTTTAATGTGACTAACCATCTTAGACCACATCATCATTTAACATCAGATGAGATTGTGGTCAAATGCTAACCTATAAAGTATTAAAAAAAGAAATCTAATATTTTGAGTGTAGGCTTTTTAGAATGACTTGCAATTTCCTTTATTTAATAATTGTTACCCTAGTTCTTCCCACAGCCTTCACTAGATCCTCAACTCATCTCATCGATGGTTTACCCGAGTTTCTATGATTAATTTTGTGTCTCAATTTCAATACTGCTTTGCACAATCTGCTATAAATCATGCGGCATATGTGGCCCACTTACTTTCATTTCTTTAGAGCTACGCCTATGGCAATGTTAGTGAATTTGGTTGGTCTTCGACTTAAGGATGCTGTCTCGAGGTTTACCTATTAATATCACCTGTTCCATAGCTCTTTGTATGACATACAATTTGTGGATTTCTTGCTGCATGAGTGCCCAGTCTCATACGTTGACTTGAGGAGTCCACATTATAAGAAATATCCTGATGAAAATATAACCTCAACGCGTTAACTACGGAACTGATCTTCATGAAATTTTGGGTATATGTTCTCAGGCGTACAAAAAAGGACATACCTGTCTCTCATCCAGAACTAAGTACCTATCGTTCCCAAGGGATAAGTCAAATCTACATAAATACGTGCGAAGTTACAAGCAGAAACTAGTAAAGTTATAAAAATGTTACGTCAAAATGCTAGTCATAATTATTTCTAAACTGTCTATATATGATCGATGAATATGTAACTTTTTTGTTGAATGTAATTTATACGAGTACTTTTGACAATTGACAGAAAAGAAGTAGTTCTTGAATGTAGATGCAATGTAATGGACGTGTTTCACGCACGTCCTTCCGACAAGTAGTGTCCAGTCTATTTCATGGATGTTACATATTTAATGAAAAGGCGTGAAACGGACTGTAATATATTAGTTAATGTTGTAATTTGTGTTTACGTATTACTATTAGACTTTATGAACTATGTAAATTTTACGTTCAGCCCACTTACTGATGAATATTTTGCGTGCGTTTTCTCGAACTTTCTAATAGCCAACAACAACAATTCTGTGTACATTTCTATAATGACTAACCATTACGATGGAACCATTAGCACACGATGATCCGAGATAAATATCGCGGCATGTTTTAAAATATCGCACGTCATTAGTATTTGCTTTTGCATAATATGTTTGACTTGTTGAAGACGCCTTCGTATTTCACAATTACGACTGTATTTTTAATTGTACTTAAAGTTCATGCAGATCTTTTACATTAAGTTAAAATTTAGCTTACGTTTAAATTCAAAGCTA
This sequence comes from Antheraea assamensis, assembly GCA_035772565.1. Taxonomy (NCBI): domain Eukaryota; kingdom Metazoa; phylum Arthropoda; class Insecta; order Lepidoptera; family Saturniidae; genus Antheraea; species Antheraea assamensis. The sequence goes on along the minus strand of JAQQSE010000022.1, from coordinate 305,490 downwards.
ATATTTAAAATATTAATCTTTTACTACTTACATTTACTTTTCAGCACCTTCTTACCCTTATCAATGTGTATGCAAATTTTCAATATGATCCTCTGAGTAGTAGTTAGTATTAGTAAAACTATAATAAGACCAGCCGTGTTATATGGATCCGAGTGCTGGGCTACGAAAGAGACGGATGAGAAAAGATTACATGTGGCAGAAATGCGAATGTTAAGATGGATGTGTGGTGTAACAAGGATGGATAAGATTAAGAATGAGTATATCAGAGGAAGTTTGAAAATAGCACCAGTGACAGAGAAGTTGAGGAGTAGTAGCTTAGCATGGTACGGGCATATTATGAGAAAACATGAAAGTCATGGAACAAGAAAAGTTTTGAGTTTGAAAGTGGACGGATATAGGAGTAGAGGAAGACCGAAAAAGGTGTGGATGGATTGTGTGATAAACGATATGTGTATAAAAAGTGTGAATACTGAGATGACATCTGACAGAGGAGAGTGGAAAAGGAAAACATGTTGTGCCGACCCTACTTAGGTGGGATAAGAGTAAGATGATGATGATCCTCAGAGTAGTAGTTAAAGCGTGAACGCGTGTCACAAATGAACGGACAACCTTAGTTTCACATTTATACTATTAGTACAATACTTAAAGTCTGTACGAAGTTTTTCATTTCATTTAATTTTCATTTAAATTTTATTTTTTTAAATACTTTCTACATTTACTTTTATTTACACTAATTAAAATTATTTTAAAGTCGAATTAAGTAAAGACGACAAACGTGTCGTTACATTTCAAAATCAGTCAAAGTCCAATCTTAATCGTTCATATAAGATGTTTAAATTTTTTCAAGTATTTCTGTTTTTATACACACACGGTGGTCGAAGTCTAAACTTTACTGTTCATACGATTCTTAATAACTTTCTATGATCTTCAAATTTTCCCCCTATAAACATTTTGAAGTTCATAATAAAATTTAAAAACTAATGAACGATTAAAATTGGACTTTAAATCGATTTTGACATGTAACGATACAGGTGTACTATACACATTTTATACTAGTACAACAGTTTACTGTCTTAGGAAATCATAAAACTTGTCGGATTGCTAACTAGCATACATATGTGAAACAATCTCAGGTTGATTGGGGGCTAAAATGTCTACATAAATTCCGTAACTACAGGGTGTCCGGGACAGTTACGGCGAGGAAATAAGATATACTTATTATGTTCTGATGAACGTTTGACGTGATGTTAAATCGTGCCTTTATTATTTTGTTCGTGAAGTCGGTTATTACAAAATAGATTAAATTGTGTTCCACGACCACCCCGCTGCGCCGTCGCTATGAAATTAATTACAAACAAATACAATTAAAACTAAGATAACGGTAACACGTTGCACGGTTTATTCGATTCCATTGTTATTTTGTAAAAGATCATCATATGAAGGACGGTTTAAAATGTTACGGTAACCATTTATTTTGATTATTATATGGACAATTTCAGGTATTGAGAATTGGACTCTGTTTAAAGAGAGATTTATTTAATATGACTTTGGCTAAGTCTTCTTCATCTTTACTAACTAATATAATAACTTTGTAGGTGGTAGAGCTACGCTGAAGCTATTACTGGTTTCAGCATGAATGGGTCGGCTCGCCCGGGGTAGTACCACCCTCTCACAGAAAACCGACGTGAAGTAACAGTGCTCGCACTGTTGTGTTTCGTTCGGCCAGTGAGAGCGCCGGAGGCCCACATATATTAAAAGGCCGGCAACGCACTTGCGACTCCCCTGGTGTTGCTAGTGTCTATGGACGGCGGTGATCACTTACCATCAGGTGACCCACTTGTTCGTTTGCCCCTATAATATAAAAAAAAAAAAAAATTATTCGATTTTGGGTTTGTTTCTTTATTACGTTTTCACGCTTTAACTTCTCAATCGGTTATCATGAAATTTTGTACACACGTTCTTAGGGATACAGAAATAGACATAGGATACCCTTTATCTGGTAAAAGAGTACTGGTCCCGAAGGATATGTTGCATATACATTAGCGGAAGTGAGGTCGCGGGCAATTGCTACGTTATCTTATAAATTGTCTTAGGTTATGAGCTATATAGTTATTAGTTTGGTATTAAAAGTTGTGGCTATTATATACCTGAGATAACAATAAAGAGATACATTTTAGTAAAAATATATAATTGGCCTTAACAGTAAACAAATAATAAGCATTTTGTATTCGCAACCAAGTTTTTATCGCACAGTCCGGATGGTGGCTAGGCGAAAAAAGTGTAATATTTTTTCGTCACGACCCTTTCTGCATGCTTATTGGTTCAAATCAGTCAATACGCTCGCACCGGCTCGCACCCGTTCAGATATAGTTTGTCCACGGCTAACGCGTCAGCTGTTTCGTAGCGTATTGTGTGCAGTTGTGTACATGTACTTATGTTTATCTGATGAAGTTTATAATTAATTAGATGGAATGAATTATGTACAATAAAATGTTTATTTTAGGAACTCTTTGAATTCATTAGTTATTTCATTTCATTTAATTGCTCGCAGACGCATAGTAATTCATTGATTTGTATTCGTTATTCAATAATATAATACGTTTATAAATAATAATATACTGCGAAAGAAACTGCGTTCCAACTGAGTATTCCAGGACACGTTTCAAATACAAAAGTTATTTTAAATCTAAAGTACAATCTCGAACTTGTCTGTAACATAACTGTTTTGATATGTGTTCATCATGTATTCTTCAAGTTTGTATTCGTTAGTATCCGTCACGTAATCGTAATCACGAGGACATGATGCCGTATCCTGGTTTATAATAAACTTGTCCATTAGGAAGTTATTTGCTAGGAGTTTTATGAAAAATATTTTCTAGAAGCTTACTAGTTGACTTAGAAGTTTTTTGTTCATAGCAAAAACTGTATAGGCTATAAATCGTATTTTGCCTCCTGTTCGAAAACATAACCATATAAAAACTTACCATTTAAGTCTAAGTGAGTAGTAATTTAATCCATTAAGCAATTTCGTCGTGGTTTATTTGTAATAATTTAAATAGGTAATAACTATCGGCTAGCGGTGAAGGAAAACACTCTGAGGAAACCTGAACCCGAAAAAAGTTCTTGTAGTAAAAGTTCGTATGTGAGAAATTTAGAACTATGAATTTGTCGGAGTTTGAAATCGCCAATACGTTGTGGGCTAGCGTGATGATAATGTTGACGCCTTCCTTCGGGAAGAGGCTTATGACCCAGCAGTAGGTCTCCTACAGGTTGATGACAATATGCGAATTAATGACAATTTACTTACAACAATCTTGTGATGTGTCTATGTGGAGAAGTAGTGTTCTAAGTTGCTGTCTTCGATCTAAAACTGATAATTGGAAATCTTATAAAGAAATGCAAAGCAGTATAAAGTATTCGATTCAAATACTCCTTATATAAGATATTACTATGTGTAACTGATATAAACGCAGACTATCTACGCAAGAATAAATCAACCCACGAATAAAGAGAAAATATTTTTCAAGGCAATTTAGTACTTATTTATAGGTTCCTAAGTTTAAATTCCTTATGCGTCGAAAGCCCTTTCAAATGTTAAAGACGATCTCACGTGTTTTCTCCTACGTGATCGGCAAATGAAAAAGTCGTCCCTATATTTGAAATATAATTTCTAAGAAATTGCAAATCGTTTCTCATTGCGGAGTGCATCAAATTCGAAAAGTTTTTTGTACCAGATACATCAATAAATAGTATTATTATCTGCAGTATACATTTATTATAGTGTTAAACTGTACATTGAAGAGTTTAACGAGAGTAGGTACTAAAAAAGAAATTTTAATATATTTACAGCTATCTTTGTTTGAATTAAATGAGCAATATTGATTTATTTCAATTGCTTTAGTCGTTCCCACGTTTGAACTGTAAATTGTTAAAACACATTCACTACAATCGTTAGTGATTCCGGCTACCACTAGTTAACGTTATGTTCAACTTTTATAGTTTAGTAATAAAATTGCCGTAACATTAATTTAATCTAATAGAATATAGGTGCGATGTGTTCATAAATTGTGTAATTTGATACACGTGTCGTATGGGAAAGAAACGACTATTTCTGTTTGAGCAAATATTGAGTTTATTTTGTATGAGTATTTACTTTACCACAGATAGCGCCACCGTGGTATCTTGAGCTACCAAGCTAGAAACACCACAGCAAATATCAGGATTGCCAGTTAAAAATGGACATCGAAGAGTTAACATTTCTTTTGCTACATAAGCTACATAAGGCGCAAAAGAAAGCGCAACTGGTGCTGGTGGAGTGAGTGAGATGCCAAATAGCTATATAGATATTAATGATTGCGCCACCAGTGGGAGATTCGGTTGCCAGCAACTGTCTTCGTTGTGCAACTAGTTAACCGATCATCAAATTTCGCTTGCACGTTGTCAGAGGTACAAAAAAGGGCGTAGGATACCATCAAGGATAAAAATACTGTCTCCGAGTGATAGCTGAAATAGACATTAGCAGAACCAAAGCCTCGAGCAAAAACTAGTGTTATTATAACTGCGAAAGTCGGTTTGTTTGTTACGTTTACTCGCTACTCTACAAATTGTCATGCACGTTATTTAGAGGTACAGGAAACATTTCTTCCAGAAAAAATGCACTATTCCCAAGGGATTGTTCAAAACCGTATTAACGTGAACCATAATACCAAAATCTTCCAATGAAAGAGTCCATAGAGAAAAGTCTACAGTTTAGTTTTTCCATTATCCATGGTACAGCATCTGTATTTGCTGTTTTCTACTATCACTTTGATATTGCAAAATACTTTATGTCCGTTAGTCTTTAATATTCCTTAATCGACACTTAGTCTTGCTCTTGAAGCGATGATGGCTTTTTCAAGCGATGATGGCTTAGTTGACACTGTGTTCGGACACAGCGTGGAAAGACGTAGGTTCGAATCCTAGCAACTGAATCGGAGCTTTCGGTGAAGGAATACATCGTGATGAAACCAAAACATTTTAGTAGTCTCTAGTTGGAAATCTGTCGCCAGGCACCTGTTGGTGAGTTCCGGCAGCTGCACTTGAGAGCGAGTCCCCTCTAGGTGTAGCGTGTTTCCTATCTTAGACCACATCATCATTTAATATCAGATGAGATTCTGGTCAGAACGCTAACCTGTTTAGGTTTATTTGTCGTTGTATTAGAAAAGTATTAACCACTTATTTGTTGTTCACAGATTCCAAAATGGCGGAACGATTATGGAGTTAAATAACAAACGACTTATAGGTGAGTCCAGAATGTAAATTTGTTTTGAGAACGTGTTCGTGGCATAACGACATAATAGCCGTATTCTACAGTTTAATCGTCAATCGATATGAATGTAAAGTGAAGGGTGGTGGGCACAGACCAAGAGGAATTGTTCTACCTACGCTTCGTTGATAATATTAAGTCATTAAATTATGTCAATATGAAATATTGATTGTACTATATTATAGCGAAGGTGAAGGGTGATTGAGTTATTGATTTGAACGTCAAATAATAACCACGTTTTCGAACTAGTAGTTTGACTACAACACGATTTTCTGATACGGAGAATTTAATTGTCGTTGATTATTTCGACCAAATGAGCAAAGTGCTCTTTCCCAGTGTCATGAACAATACGTATAATTTCATTTTTTTTGTGACGTCACAATTCTTGATTAATAATTGTTATAAATAAGATACCTTGTCTATCGCTATACATTTTATCTATAACCAGATGCCCGTCTCGGCTTCCTAGGGGTCTACTAAGACAAAAAAAAATATAAGACCAGAACTAACACCAAATCTGCCCCTTTACAATAAGACAAGAAAAGTTTTGAGTTTGAAAGTGGACTGATATAGAGAGGGAGAGAACGACCGAAAAAGGTGTGGATGGATTGTGTGAAAAATAATATGTGTATAAAAGGTGTGAATTCTGAGATGACATCTAATAGGGGAGAGTGGAAAAGGAAAACATGTTGTGCCGACCCTATTTAGGTGGGATAAGGGTAAGATGATCATGATGATGATGAAGATGTACATGACAATAAATCCAAAATTAATGCATAGGTAAAATGTACACACTCGCATCTTACGAAATAGATTAAAGCTTAAAAAATATGAATGTAGTAATTATATAGGTTACACTGTTGACAAAACAACCTTCATAACGTTCAAACTTTAAAAAAAGAATTACAGTCGATTTTTCACTACCGGATGATCACTAGTATTCATAAGAAAGCTATAGAACAACATCTCCGCATCTAATCAAGCCTCACCTACAGTATGTCCGTACTGGGTTAATACTGTGTCAAGGATTGATTTTATCGTTGGTATGCACCCAAATTCTGTTTCGTATTTCATAAGAACTTTGTTCCTAACCAAACCGGCCTATCAGTAAGTGATGTCTTCATCTCCAACTAAGCTTTTTATAGGCTTAAATAATCTAAAGTAAATATATCCGTCTCGTAAACATAACCCAATTTCACCTTACTGTACTTTAAATCGTACGTCAAGGAAGTAAAGTATACAAGGGTCTGCAATTTACTTGGATTACATTTTCTTCCGAGTTATTTGTGGATGGTGTTACAAATTCCACCTCGAGGGCACCGCTAACAATACGGCTTGTTCCTCAGTAGTATATGCATTGTGTGCTGTATTAAATCTGTTAAGCGAGTTAGCGCCACGTAGCGCTTACGTTAGCTGAATCGGTAATGTGAAGCGGTGTCAATGTTGTCTTTGCATTCTTGTATAAAGCTTATTTAGCATATAACGGTTAATATTTATAATTCTGTAGGAATCTTTTTGTTTATATCATGGTTTCTTGTAAAAACAGGTATCAAAATACTCATAAATGTTTTGATAATGTTTAAAAAAAATTTGTTTATAGACTTTATAGCATTTTTTTCTTCTCGATCTTTCTTTCTTAGAAACTGCATGGCCGAGTTCTATGATTATTTTAATGGGATAATCTATGCATTAATGAAAAAGTATATATTTAAGAATACACCATTAAGGTATTGCAGACTTTTATTTAAAGTTCATTTTTAATCTATTTTTTTTAATATTGTCGATTGTTTGTCGTAGTCGGCTGTATGTAGTAATATTTTTTGTTAGATTAATACCACCTATAGGTTTTTGAATAGACTATATGCTGGTGGCCTGACGGGTCTATATAGATTCACCGGACTTTAATTGACACTCAGCAACATGTTTAATGGCGACAAAGTGGTTGAACCTCGGCTTGGTCTGTTATCCTGAGTACAACATCGTGAATCTGACTAAGCTAAGGTAGCTAAATCAGTCGTACATATATACATTAAAAATGTCGATTTTTCTGGTACACCCTAATACATATATGTCCAACTGAGACATCCATGTGTGCCTGCTAGTATGCCTTACGAACTCAGACATATTGCAAATTTGACAACTTTACTATAAAAAAGTGACCAAGATCAAAAACCCACCTAGTATAGAAAAAAAATAACAGTTACAAAATGACCAATAGTCAGCTTATCCTGTCGATCGCCGTTTTGTGAACAGGCTTTTATGTAACCAAAATATCCTCCCAGATCTTAGCAGAGTTAGGTATCAATATTTATGAAATTATATAACTCATAAAGCAGTATCCAAGTAACCGTTAACTAATATTAAACGTATAATATATATTACACATAATTGAAACTGTCAGACAGTTTTAAAGCAATTAATTGAATGAAGCGGTGATGTTCAGTTGTTGTGTCACACTGTCACGATTATCGACGTAGGATCGGATCTTGTAATAAACGAAGCTTTCAGTGAAGGAGACCATCGCGATTGTACAAGGGAATTGGTGGTAGCGCTATTAATTTTCGCGTGGCTACCACCTTCAAGTTGAGAATCTGTTGCCACGCACTTACAGGTGGTTTTGGGTCCTATATGATTACAAATCCTTTTTTTATACATTATGAGTAAACGTTTTGACCACAATCTCATCTGATATTAAATGATGATGTGGCCTAAGATGGTAAGTCACGTTGAACCTAGAGGAGAGACTGGCTCTCAAGTACAGCTGCCGGAACACACCAACAGGTGCTTGGCGACAGATTTTCAACTTGAGGGTGGTAGCTAGCCAGACGGACTTAGAAAAAGCCCTACCACCATGCTGTGGTTTCATCACGATGTTTTCCTTCACTGAAAGCTCCGACTCAGTTGCATGGATTCGAACCTACGCCTTTCGACGCTGTGTCCGAACACACTACCAACTGAGCCATCGTCGCTTAGAGCACAGTAATTTAATATCAAACAAGATTGTGGGTCTAACGATAAAAAAATATTGTGGCCTAATTCCAAATCTCTTATATAAAATCAATGCAATTGTATTTACTACCAACTTTTGCTTGGGATTTTGCTTGCGTTAATGTAGTTAGAATACAGCCCATGTCACTCACTGATAATTTACCTTTCTATACATGAAAGTATTCTCCAAATCGATTAAGTATTTTTTTAAATTTAGCCATTATAAACAAAAATACAAATCTGTATTCTTTAGTAGTATATTGTAGATGGAAGAGTATTCTGCACTAAAGTATTGGCTAATACGTGTACTGAATACACGTTATATGAAAGTGAACGTGGAGAATAACATCTGTAACAAGTAAAAAACATTACTGAATTGATACCTTACGTAACTCTTCTATTGGGACTATTTAATATAACAAGTCTATTCGATTTCGGATACTGTTCTTTTGTTGGTTAAAAATATCATTATTTTGTATGACAATTCAAAGCAAACTTAATAATTGTTTGTGACTAGAAAACATGTTTTTGTTTGTTGTACAGAAATTATTTAGAATATCTATATTAAAAAATCTATAGTTCTATCCACACATGTATTTTTTTTTTCTAAATCTCGTAATCAATATCTATTATGAAGGTCACTGTGATCACGAGTGTAACATAAAAAAAGTATTTGCTTCTCTGTTTGTAGTTTTAACGATTGTTATAATGTCATTTCTAAATCAATAATAGTTTTATAAATTGTAAAAGGAATCATTTAAAAATATATACTTTACATTTTGAAGAAATTTTGTATACTCAGAGTACAATTTTTCAATGATTGGTGGGCTGGAATGATTATTAATAATATAGAATTGGAAATAATAAAATATGCCGAAAAATTTGATTACGTGATGAAAATAATATTCCAAGTAATAAACATCGCGCGCGGTGTCGCAGGCGAAACTAGTCTTATTATATTTATACAGATTAGTAATATTTTTTTATTTGCAGCATGTAGCTTAATCGCATAATTCGAGACGAAAGAAATGAACGACAGTATAAACATACTTTGTACACTATGTACTGGTGTAGTATTTCGTCATTCAAAATTAGATTGCCGTTGCGGTTAAACTGTATACACTCGTTCAATATACAATAAAGTGTGTGAAACTTGGCGCCATTCTTCATAAATAATATATCGTGGAACAATAGTAAGAGATTAGCAAAATTCCTTTAACGGTACATTCACTTAACAATGCTAACTCGCTTCAAGCTAAATAATTGCCTCATTGAATACCAAATCATCGTAGACCACACGTACCACTGCACGCCACTCTAAAATCGGTATTAAGCTAATCTTCAACAGAAACACGGAGCTTTTGAGCTAATAAGGTCTTTTACAATGGTGCGGCTTAGTACTGACTAACATTTCATTGGGAAAACATACGGACGAAATTTGCGAGCGTTGACGTTGAAAATGGTTTTTTTTTTATAAACTTATGATTCATAATATAATATTTTGATTCAGACTTATATATTGTAAATTTTAGTAGATTTTTTGCTTGTTTGAACGTGCGTCTCTAAAACTACCTATTAGTTAAGTTATCTATCATCACGTTATAACCTTTAGGAGTGGACAAATTAGCATACAGATTGCCAGAAAGGCGAAGTGATAGTGCAGGTGGGCAATGTGGTGAGACACGTAGTTTTGAGGGCTAAAAGGGCGGATCGGCGACGAACGAGGACTGAACATACCGAAAAGCATGAGTTGAATTGTGAAAGCCTATGTAAAAGAAGTACCTTATCATCCAGCTCAGGGGAATGATCGGATTTTTACGTAACAGTCGTGTTTTAAACCAAATTTATTGAAGCTGATCTGACCGTGTTGACAGTAACTCATAATTTTAAAAATGAAATGCTAGTGAAACTCCTGTCACCTTTAGTTGTAGAATGAAGATAATGAATTCGTTGTAAATAAATATAAGGGAATACTGAAATCGCTATAGTAAGTGTAGCCTAGTTAAGCTGTAAAGGCCTGTCATTCCAATAGCATAGTTAGTTCGAAAAAACAACGCTATAGTAAGTGTACAGTATAGTAAGTACTATAGTAAGTTGCTATCACAATTATTGATTTTTCTTAAGCTAATAGTTTCAGTGTATACCATATAACGTACATAACTACTTGTCTTTAGAAAATTCATAAGCTCTGTAATCCAAAGGTGATACTTCAATGTGATAAAGAAAATTTGATCGGAAGTCTGCTTATAGACTTTTTATTGCTTTTCAACGTAAATGCCTTCCGATCCCGTATGTTTACACTTTAAGTTCGAAAGTAACTGTATTCAGTACTGCCCCCATTTCTAGGTGTTAATGCTGTTGATAGCTGATTGGCGTTTGCACCAATGAAAATGTATAAATAAAACCTATAAATTGGATGGTGGTAATTGATATTCTTGTGCGAATAGTTATGCGACTAACGATTTATACGTACAAACACGCAGTTCGATTATAAAATGATGAAATAGAATAGATTTTTGTAAAGAAATTACTACACACAAACGTTGTGGTCTTTTGTTTGGTGGTAATTTGTTTCTAAATTGTTGCAATTTGTTAACCTACAATGTGTAACCAGAGTTACGTTAAGAAATAAAATGTTCGTAAGATAAATCGTTCGATTGCATTCAAACGCAGAGCAGTTCATGGTTTTATGAAATTACTACGAAGTTAAACTAGAAAGTTTTATATATAGTTTCCATACTCTTGATGATCTTCAGTAAATAAGGATGTTTCTTTTGTGTAAGTGGGTTAATCAGAAATGTCTATGTGATGTTAATTCATATTCTCTTTTTTATACTTGCGAGGGTTTTGACCACAATCTCACCTGATGTTATGGATAGTAAACGCACTAAACCTAAAGAGTCTGGTTCTCAACTGCAGCTTCCGCAATAAACTCATAGGTGCTTGGCAATACATTTTGAACTTGAAGATGGATAGCTCGCCAGGCGGGTTTAGAAAAATACCTACCACCATGCTATGGTTTCATCATGATCTTTCCCTTCGCAGAAAGCTACGGCTCATTCACAAGGATTGGAACGTACGTCGATCGTCGTGGTATCCGATCACGCTAACCACTGAACTATTATCGCTGCAAAAGCATTTAGTGAAAGGGTTATACCAGGAACATCTTTGTACTAAATGTTGATGTTTCAAAAGCAACAATAAACTCTGTATTGAAGCGATTATTTGAAGCTGCTTTAGTATGATTCTAAATTTGGCAAGGCAGAAAGATAAGCGCGGACAGTGGTACTGACCTTTAATGTGCAATGTTAGGACACCCTAAAATGTAAACAAAATTGAAATTATTGCACTAGCACTAGCAAATCTTTCTCCTTGCATTACGATAGATCCAATAACTACACGGTGAAACCGTAGAACGTAGAAATTTTCATCTCCATGTAGACTTACAACAAACGAATACAGTAGAAACATCTCAATTTGAAAGGGTCGCTGAAATGTAATGCATTTATGTACATACATAACGCTTTGGATGTCGTTGTAAATATGTCCGCATGTGAATCACATGTTTCTTGTTTGTATTCATCACGGTCATCGTAAATACCTTGAATGTAGCTTTGAATAGCATTTTTATGATAAAACAAATAATATGTATACATGTGTTAGGCAAAATTATACATCTCATCTTCAACCTCAAGTCAATGACTTAACTGTTGCCAATGATGAACGTTTATAAGGATTTCAATCAAATTGAGTTAAATCTGTGTAAAAAGTATATATATATATATAGTGAATGAGCTCTTATCAACCCTTAGTTATTTGTCATTACACTTGTTATGGAATTATTGCCTTCATCATTAGCAGTTATGGAGGATTTCTATATGGAAAAGTTGTCAAGGCGTTAGTTATAAGTCAAAGATTAAGACAACTGTTTGTCTTTTACTGTCGCAATATCTTTGCTTTGGAGTTGGTTACTTGGCAAGTCTGTTCTCATGTTGTAGACTTAGCATGATGACAAATAAAATTTATTTTAGGCAAGAGATGTCAGCTTCTAAATTCAGCTCCTTAAGCATATTACCGCTTGACTGGATGGATAAGTGTAAGTATTACGCAAAGAAATTTTATTGTCGAAAGGGTATTTTATGTTGTATATATTTTATATTATTATATGAATGATGGTGACGTCTAGAAGAAACTCCTTTTTTTTAGGTCCATCAAAATGTATAATTTCGGGACATTTTAATAATTGGAAAGTTGTCGGATACGTCGGTAGTGTTTTATCTTCATAAGTGCTTTTTAAGAGCCAGGGTAAATAAAGTATTCTTTTTTATATTCTTTTACTTACACCGGAAATTGTTTAAGTTAATATATTCAAAGCTACTTACCGCTTAATGTAATGCCAATATTTGTAGTTCCGTCATAAGATGTACGATATGTTATTTACCGTTACATAAATGGAATGGTTAACCAGTTTTTAATTAAGATATGTGAGTTGGTCTCTCGAAATCTCTTTCTTATCTCCCATCGCGTTTGGTGTTTAATTAAAAATCTATAAATGTACTTATATCTGTGAAGATATATATGAATAATATCTCATTTGCTTTTTGAAGTTTGGTAGTAAGTATTGACTGTTACGTTTTTTGACGGAGCGACTAGTGAAAGTTTTGTATTTTTCAAGTTGTGGTACACAGAAATATATATATTAACATTATCAATTGTTCTAGCGTTGTCAACTGTTCCGTATTTTATATATCATCCAATATTTTTGCATATATTACAATGTCCCGCTACAAGATTACCCACAACTTTATGCTCTTACAGGATGCGATGCGCTACTAGGATTAGGGTAACGGGCGAGTGAAATGTTGTTGACACTAAAGTATATAATATAGTCTTAAGACTCAACACAATGGATGTGAACTAAGTTACACATAGATATACTAATCTTGTCAACTCTTCTGTATTTCATGTTTTAGATTTTTTTCATAAGTTACGATGTCCTGTTGGGAGACTACCTAGGACTTAGTATACGTATGCAATGCGACGTGTTTCTAGTGCCAGATAAATGGGTGATCGGAATGATGCGTATATTGGAGAATATAATGTAGTCTTAAGGCTAAATAAATCAGAATAGAACTAAAAATGTAAAGAATTTTTGGTCCTTGCTTCCTCATATGCTTCTTGGGTCCAAAAAATTCAAATTACTAATATTAATGTGCCCTCATATTTCTATGGTACATCAGAAAAGTTGATCAAAGTAAAACAGTAATGTTTTGGAATTCCGTTAATCATTATTATTAAATTCGTAGTCGATAATGGTTGATAATACAGTAACTTGCGGTGGTGTGGTGGTGGCTGGATATTTGAAACGAGCTCATTCTTTTCACAATTAATTAAATCAGTATGCGTTTATTTAATAATAATAATAGTCTTGGGATAGGAACACCCTTATTCATATATTAATCGTACTCTCAAATCACGAATCACCACACAAGAACGCACAGATCAATTTATATATTAGATTTAATAATCTGTAATTTAATATACACATACAAGCATATTTGTTTAGTAAACATTTTATAACAAACGTCCCTTTCAAATCCATATACATATAAAGCTAACTCATAATAATAACTTTAAGAAACTTATCTAATTGATTACCTTTCCGAATATTAAATGTACAATCATTTCATATTCACGTAACCGAATGAAGATGAATAAATTATCTATAAAAGGTGTGTTGTGTATCTATTAAATGTAATTATACGTTTATAACACGTCGGATTATTCGAAAATCATCAAGATGTTTACGTCCGACCGGGTGTGAGTTGCGCAATTGTTTTTGGATCACACTGTTCATAAAATTTGCCTCACAGATCGGTGAATTGCACAACGTCTGAATCGATTGGACAGTTTATTTAATAAGCTTTCACTGCACTGGTTTATTTTGAGCTGTGGTTAGGTTTATGGTAACAGTGAATTGACGTAAAATTACAGTACGATGAAATTGCAAAATTCAGTCGTCGAATGAAGAGACATTGTGTTTATATATTTTATGTGTTCTCTGTATTTTCTCATATTGAGAGAATCGTGATAACACCAGCCTCTAAGACACCCACTATAGGACTATAGGCGTCTTCCCGAAGGAAGGTATGGGTATAATCACTGCGCCAACCTTCAACGTGTTGGCGATATCAACACTCCGAGATATCTACAGTTCTACTCGTATATATTTTCACATACGTAATACTACAAGAATATGTCTCAGGTTCACAATTCCTTACGATCTTTTCCTTCACCGTCAGTCGATAATGTAGTAAATGTACGCAAATTTCCGAAAATTCATTGGTATATACCGGGATTCGAACTTGGTAACATCGAATTGACATTCCACGGGTCAAACCGGTCGACTACCACGATTTTATTGATAAAAGAGTATTTTTATGTTATTGTTCTGTTAAATGCTTCTTCTTGTGAGGTATTAGTAGTTCCATCAAGTCTTGACAAACATAAAGTTCTATATACTCGTATATTCGACTTACGAAGGCTAAAGCAAGAACATTTTTCAGATTCAGATTCGCTTCAGGTGATAGTGCCTGCCACTTTAAATGAGTAAATGCAATGACATTTCGAAAAATATCTCGGCAAGTGTTAAGGTTGAAATTTGCACACCAGGCAGATATCGAGTACATATTCCTCCGGTCAAACCACTGGAGCACTACAAGACATAAGATTTGGAATATGTTTTTTTAATTATTATGAATATCAATTTTACCCCTCTAAATATATAAGCTCATAGATGAACAAAAAATACTATTAGATGCTCCTGTTTTTCTGATTCCGAACGTATATGTAACTCGATATTGCAAAAAAGCGCAAACGCGTCCCTCTTGTTTTGGGCGGCAGTATTCATATAATTTACCACATCGGATAGTTTAATTATTCTTTGTAATAATTGTAAGTAAAAACATCTATGCCGATTAGCGAGATTTGTATAATCAGTATGTGTGCTCTATCCATCCATCCATTCAGCCAAAAGAAGCTCACTGCTAGATGCATGCCTTTTAGTATTCAGCTGTTTATATCTAGCCGATTCTCGTAATTTTCACCAGATCTTCGTTTACCTCCATTCTTCTTGTGCGTGCTCATTTCCCAATCTCGCTCCATTGACTACTATAGGTTCTACGAGCAATGTATTCCGCCCACTGCCTTAGTACATCAGTTCTTAGGGTTATGTCGATAATTTTGGTTCTTCTGCTGATATCCACATTTCTGATTAATATTCACGTTCTTTTAAATCCAGTCTTATTCTTAAAGAAGATTTAAACATAAACGGTCCCTTCTGCAGGGCACCTTGGGTCATTAATAGAATAATAGACAACTCACTGTTTTGTTCGTTTTAACTATAACATGGCAGTAAATCTCTCTTGAATACTTGTCAAACCAAATACAATAATACAAACATTAAGGTATGTTCTCTATGATTATTATGAGCGTTCTACAGGAACGGGTACCTTCAACAAATAGCACCAAGATGCAAATTGTTCTGTTATATAGTCGTCAACACAATAGTTACAAAGCGATAAATTTGAACAGAGTCCTAAAAATTTCTACAGCAATTACAATCTCATAACCATGCCAAAGCGTACATAATAATTACGAAGGTACGTGAACGACGCGACGCGTTCAATTTTGGTCGACTAAATTGTCCAAATTTGGTGCGACATGTCGTCCAGTAGTAGAACTGGAAACGCTACTTGTAAATTTGAGTTGACCAATTTTGTAGAGAGGTTATTCAGTTCATGTTTTGTTTCCGAATTTTGTGTGAGTTTTTGTTACGCTTGTTATTTAAATAATAATGATGTCCGTAGAATGTAATTACTTTGCGTTTATCATATTTCTTACGTTTAAACACATAACTATTAACATGTAACGTTCCGCTACATAGTTAGTCTACTTTAATGCGCATCTCTTCGAATATAAAAAAAACTATGTTTAAATATAAGTCTAGTATCAAATTCTGATGTAATTACAGAAATATAAAACTTATTAACTATTATAATTTACTAACTGTTCACCGCGCTTTCATTCGAGTTTATTTTTTTAATTTGAATGACTGACGTTGTTGGGTAGCCTTTATTAAAATTCGTAAAATATCTTAATATCCGTTTTCTTTTAGCTTTTAAATCTACACTATGAATTACAGTTACACAGCTCTGAGCGTAGCGTTAAGTTAACTTCTTTACTCGCAAAATTTTTAGTAAAATACTAAAATTAATATATGCTAATTCCTAATCCTAACTAATATATAAATAATAATAACATATTTATACATGCGAGTTTGTTTGTTACGCTTTCACGGCTTAACTATTTAAAACGGGGGGCACAGGACATACAATATATTTTATCCAGAAAAAATGTACTGTTATTACCTACTGTAGGTTATAAAGTTCAGATGTAATTTTTCAAATCTGACTGATAGATCACCAGTTTCAAACAAACAAGTAAATAATCTTTTGAAGTCCTAGTGGTCAAGTGGTTTCACCGGTGGAATATCAATCGGATATACGCAGGTACGAATACCGGCATGCACCAAGGAATTTTACGGAGTTCGCGTACATTTACTAATTTAAATTGGTAACACTATCAGCTGACGGTGAAGACAAAACG
Organism: Antheraea assamensis; assembly: GCA_035772565.1. NCBI lineage: Eukaryota > Metazoa > Arthropoda > Insecta > Lepidoptera > Saturniidae > Antheraea > Antheraea assamensis. Next base: position 288,530 of record JAQQSE010000022.1, on the reverse strand, counting down.
TCGTGAGGAAATTTGAATCTGAGAAATGTTCTTATAGTGCCATCGTACGTGGGAAAAATATAGAACTGTGGATTTCTCAGAGTTTAAAATCGCCAATACGTCGTGGGCTGGCGTGGTGATTATGCTCATACCTTCCTTCGGTGCCCTGCGGTGGGCCTCTTACAGGCTGATGATGATATAGTAAATAATTTTTTAATCTGTATAATATTAATAAGGATTATAAAAGTAATAAAATAATTATATGTGTATATACATATATATTAAATTTAACAAGTTTTTGATAAGTGAATTTTAATAACTGGATATTATATACATTATTTGTTATTTCAAAAATAGCGTTAATTAGATCGTTATATAACAAGATAACTTTCTCGATAAATAGTTTTGCTTCGATATATCCATTCATACCAAAGAAATTCCATCGCTACCTGTCAAACGAACATCTGTTACACTATTGTTGGAAGATAGAGATATCTCTGTCGGGTCTGATGCGCTGCATAGATTATGTTGCAGATGCCGACGTCAGTTAGGGATGTAGTATCTAATTAATATTAATGAAGCTTGAACTAGGAAACTTAACAGGAGTCAAAAGGCATTTCAACTTAATTTACGTCCGCATAATGTCGTTTATACATGTTGTTTCTTTATGAATTTGGTTACATGTATCATTTACAATCTCTCGCACAGTTTAGGTACACTTCTCACAGAATCTACTAATCGGTACCTACTTGTGTATGAGGGATCGTAAATGGTACATGATATTTCGTACGACACATTTATTAACACGTCTGACAATATCGAGCGTCATAGAACGTGTGTCCGTGTGCCTCGGCGCCTCGGACACCGCGTTACATAAAATTACTGACATATTACAAGAATAAGATAAATTAGCATTAACCTTAGCATTAAATTAATAAGATAAATTAGCCCTACAATTAGCATTAATTATATTGAGATCTGACTTTTTTAAATGTATTTATCTCATAGCTTGGTTGGCCCCATTAAGACATTTACCAATTAGCTGGCCCCATTAAGACACCAAATTTAAGGTAGCTATAAATTTTAAAACTACTATATAGCCCTTTAGGATAGGCATAATTATGTGTATTCTGATTATATTTTGGCAATTTTTCTATACATGTGGTCGACCAGTGGTTGAAATACGAATAATTCATAATTTTTGAAGTTATACTTCTTATGGCGCGTTAGGGAAAAATGATGAGAGTAAATTTATACGATGCGCGCTCACACCGTCACGAAAAACCGACACTCTGAAGTTAGCTATGGTCAACATTTTATTTTAAAAAAGTATATATGTATTAAATACGTTTTTTTATATTGTTACTGTCGTTTTTTCTACAAACGTAGAATAAGGCGAAAGATAAAATTTTTGACAAGGTTTTTATCTTGTTACGCCAAAGAATTATAACTTCTAACGCGTGTACATAAGTACACACTACTTTTTTTGTTTTGTCGGTAACCACATAAAATACTTCTTTAATGATGATTAATTTATAAGTAAGCGAACCCAGAGTTTTTAATATGAATATGATTGACAATTTAAACATCGAATTATGTAGATTGATTGATTGATTGATAGTGCCAGTTAAGTAAAAACGGGCGAAGTTTATCTAATTTAGTTCCTTGTTACATTCATACACATATTGAAAGTAAATGTTTGGACTGAATATTTTATTACATCAATGTATATTCAATGTCCATCCGTACAAAAATATATATGATTTACACCTATCATCGTACCTGGGAAGTCTTAATTATGAGGCATTAAAAATAAATTCCTTTTTGCGAATCCGATTACTTAAAAAAATTAGTAAAAAATATATTTCAAATGTCAAAATTAAGACAAAGTTTTTTTTTTAACATTGCATCATACGAAATAAGTAAATTGTAAAAGCTATATTACGTCCCTAGTTAAAATTGTGGTAACGAACCACCACATCACTAAATTTCTATCGATATGCGATCCTCGATAAGCGATAGGTAAACGATCTCGATTGTCCGGTACCGTTGGCAGGGCTATCGTTAAATTATCGCTCACGTTTCGCTACTGATTCAGCTCGTTATTACTATATTTATTGCGAAGAATAATCGGTTTTTGTTTTAAGACTCTTGCAACACAGGTGCGAATTATATCCCCTTATTTTCGAATAAACGAGTCGCTAACGAAATTTCCGGTTACTGGGAATCCCATGACAGATATAAACGATTCTTTTATAATCTTTTGTTTGTTACATTGGTCTCGTTTATGTGGGATTGTAATACTGATTACGCTGAAGCCTGTATAATTGTTTATTTTCTTTCTCGCTATCGCTTCCATCCTTACTATATATATAATAATATAAATGCAAATATGAGTCTCTTTGTTGCGCTTTCACGCCTTAACTACTCAACCTATATCTATAGAATTTTGCAAACACATAGTCATGGGTTCAGAAAAGAACATAGGATTTCTTAAATGCAGAAAAAAACGGTCAAATTCATATTAACGCGAGCAAAAGGTAGTCAATTATAAATTAAAGTTTATTTAAAAAGAGTCATATATGACTATAGTGAATAATAACAGTTAGACGAGATATTAAATTATTTTATGTATATATTAGGTATATAGGTATATCTCAAACTTTTCTGGAATCGATTTAAAAAATATAAGAAATTGAATAGTTTCATTAATTTATGTGTAATTGTAATGACAATTCCGTTAATATTTCATGTCGTATTTTACAATACTTTTGTTTACTGCGCATTTCAATAACACAATTGTATTGATTACTATTGTAAAAGCAATAAACTTATATGCTTAATTGTTTCATAATGACTTAATTCATGCATTAAACCAGTACCAGTTACCGTGTACATAATCTAATTTTTAAATATACTAGTCTGTAAGATTTTTTGTGCTATTACATATTACATTACGAGTTTCTTTTTAGTTTAAGATATTTATTATTAGTACAAATAAAGCTTGTTAGTAGTTTATGGTCATTTATATAAAATTACACATTAAGTGTACTTCCAATTTAATGTGTGGTCGTGTTCTTAATCGTAGGGCAATTTGTACCTACCTAATGCGTTTCCCATGTTACGTGTCTGTGTAAAAGCGGCCATCTTATGCCCCTATTTGTATCGATATCTGCTTTTAACTGTGGGCGTTATTCGCTAAAAATGGTCAGTGTTAACTGACCGTTGCGGTTATTGAGTACGTCACGGTGTGTAATGGGTTCCGTGTTATTTTAGTTATGCAGTTATTACATGCTATGACTTTATTACGTTGGTCATGCAAACTTGTTAATTCACGAGTTCATGAACACTGGCCGCTAAGAATACAAAATATTTATGTTAACAGAATACCGTTAATTTTTGTTCCACAATTGAAATAATAATTAATAGATCTAATGAGAATGGTGTACGTGAAATAACAAATCGTTTTCGGAACTGTTTAAGATATATTGAATTAAGAAATAAAGCACAAAAAATGATGTGCATGTGGCTAAGAAACGAAAAAGAAAATACCGTCCCTTAATATATATTTACATAAATATAAGTCTTTTTAATTTAATTTATAATAACAACGTTTATTTATGAAGAAACTTGTTTTATAACACAAAGTTGATAATCAAGCAGTATAAATACATTATATTACATTTAATATTCTAAGAGCCGATAGCCAAAGCGCCGCTCCGAATTTGTCAAGTTTACTCACTCCTAAAACTCAAGTGGGAGTAGTCAGTATGATAAATATAATTTTTTTATTAAATTCGTGGAAAAAACAACAATAAAAGATTAAGGAATAACAAATATTATTACTTGAAAGGTACTCTTTCACAATCAATATTGCTACTACGTGTAGGTATTGGATCTGATCTTAGTGGTAATCTTATCTTGATGCATCTTTATACATTCAGAATGTACTTCATTATCTAGTAGTTAAGATATAAGAGATTTGAGTAACATGCACCGTACAACAATCATCTACCGTAATGTTGGTTTGACCGTAGACAATTTAGAAAAACCGATTATACACAAATAAAATAGAAAGTGTTCCAATCGGTCCAATTGTAACGAGTAATACGTACCTATTTAACATTCTCGTATAATATAAATTAGTAATTCAAATTGAAGTCACACACTAGCTGCTACAACAACACGCTTTCGGTAATTACATGACCCGAATGTTTTGTTCTGTTTATCTTATTGACAAATACTATTATTGTTACAAAGCTAAACGAACAATTAATTTGTGTTTCAACAATGCACAAATAAAAATCAGTTTGCTATCAGATAATTGTATTTATTGAAAAAAAAAAAACACTTGATTGGTTGTTGCCTAGTCTGTTTTCTAATACCCTCGTCTTTCGGTTCTATTGTATGAAATGTTTATTCTTTTCGTTTTAACTATTCAGTCGGACTAGCTTTGTTAAAAATGAAACCTTGGAAATTAACTCCTCTACAATAAATTATACGAACAGAATAAAGTTAAGTCATTGTCATTAATTAAAAAGAAATGGGCAAATATTGCTTAATTATTTAAAAAAAATGGACCACAGTTTCATTATAAATAGTATAGGTTAATATAACCGATATTTCGAATATCGTGTTGTCAGTTGGTACCATAAATTTCATCTCGTTATACTAAGTCGTGTGGAGGACAGGTGGTCATTCAAGTTTTACAATGTCTGACATAAACGTATCTTAACTCCTACGCTTTGCATAGATGTTAGCAAACTGCGACGTTTATATCCTAGTAGTTTAAATTTATTTAACTTCAAATTATTTAATCTCAAAAAAAACCTAAAATGAAATGACGTGGTACGCCTCCTAAGTATCTTATATAAAAAAAAACGCTTATATCGATAAAACAATAAAAGAAAGTTACTAGAATCAAATTAATAAAAATGGTACATACCTTGTACTTCGTATAATCGATATTTTGTACCAACACATAAAGAGTCATAAACTGATTGATTTTCCAAGCGTATAAAACCCAAAGCTCATGCTAACAAAAATAACAAACATTTACTGTTAATATTGTAGTGACAATAATGCACAGGTAGATGGCGTTTAAATCTAATCTGGTTATATATAAACGTGTAACACCACCTATAATTGTATTTTATTTGCAACTGCACTTTTACATTTTTAACATCCTTAACAATTTTACGTTTTTAACCACACTGTTTACATGAGCTAATTGATTTTACAACTGTACGAAACTCGAAACTTGTCATAATAAAAATATCAAACATTTACAAGTTAACAATATAGTGCAAAGAATGTGCCCATAGATGGTGCTTAAATTAAATCCGATTAGATCGTTACGTGTGACGTCATGCATAATTATATTCAGCACATAACTACGGCCTTAGATCAACAACGCTTTTACAATTTGAAACCCCACTGTACGATGTGTATTGAATTGTATAATACCCAATATCATCCAAACTGTCGGTGTTTCTCAAATGAACAGTTCGCTTTACGGCGCTGTTTATCTCACGAATGGTATAACGGGTTCGCATAGTCGGGTAAAACGTACAATCTTACTCGGCTACTAAATGATATCGATTATTTACAACGTATTTTATATGATTATTTGTGATCATCATCCGTGGGTGTAGTTAATTCCCACGAGACACATGTGAAATTCGTAACTTACGATGCACTATTCCGTATAGGGAAGATTAATGGCTTATTTAAATAAGGTTTTGAATTATTAAATTATGTTAACATTATTCCAATTGAGGTTCTCGTACTGTATGGTTAAGAAGACAGTATTGTTGTAAACTAATGCTAATATCCTGATATACATTACTGGAATGTTCAGTCAAGTTTATATTAATAAAATAATAGATTGCCCCGTGTTTGAGATAAACATGGAGTGTCATTTTATTACTTTGTTTTGTGTAAGATGAGTAATTGTTTCCGTGTCTTCGTGCTTTTTTTTTTCGAACTGACTACACTGTTTATCTGGCAAGGCCTCTACAGTTTCACCGGACTACCTTGTTTTCGTGCAATTTGTTCATCGCAATAGTTTCTACTTATTTTTTTGACAATTGAAATAATATATTTATAAATTGTAGATTTTTACAGGCTTTAATGATACAGATTAAGAGAGGTAAATTAAAATCTTTAAAAGGAGTTGTCGATTTTAAAAAATAATGACAACGCCACAATTTAAGCGATAGTGGACAGTAACAATTAACTCAGATAAATTACTGTTAATATCCGTTTTAAATCCGTTTTGTTAAAATGTTGTTTTGCGTTAAAAAAATTATTTATGCTCACAAAGGCTAATAAAAACAAACTATTTCACTATTACATAGTTACGCTATGGTTGCATTTGTATACCTTATACATCACAAGAAATTATGGTTGCAGTCCGCCTGTATATTTCTTCCTTTCCTTTCTCTTCGTATTCGCTTCCATGTCTCGAATAGAACTGCCCTAGGTCGCGTTGTAGCGAGTTTATATACATAATAAAACGGTGGATAGAAGTCTCTGGAAAGCTGTACGTACACATTTGATTGATGACACCGATAACGCTTTAGACTTTAGAGGAACAATTGAGGTACGTTATATTTATAACTTCATTGCTTGCTTATTATAGTCGGAGCGATAATATTTCAATGTCTGTATATTTTCCGTACGATGTTTCTAAACATTTTCTTTCATACAGAATTTGCCCTAAAATTACGAGCACAACAAGAAACGTTTTCATACTCGACAATTGATTTATATCTAAATCATCATCATCAGCCTGTAAGAGACCCACTGCAGGACCATAGGTTTCTTTCCGAAGGAAGGTATGGGCATAATCGCCACGCAAGCCCACGACTTATTGGCGATTTCAAACTCTGAGAAATCCATATTTCTATATCTTCCCACTTATAGCACGGTACTACAAGAACATTTCTCAGGTACATGTTTCCTTACGATGTTTTCCTTCACCGTCAGCCGATAGTGTTGTCTATTTAAATTAGTAAATGTACATGAATTCCGAAAAATTCGTTGTTACATGCCTGGATTCGAACCTGCGGACATCGGATTGATATTCGACCGGCCAAACCGCTAGACCAACAAAAGTATTCGCTAGACCATATACATTCAATTATGATTACTATGCAAGTTGCCGTATTTGGATATCGTTTCTGAATCTTAGCGCGTAGGTACATTGATTTAGTTACCATTCCGATATTATCATAGATTCTTCTTGAACAATACTTGCTGGTAACCATTGTATATGAACGGCTCAGATACATTATGAGTTAAAACCTGCATGGAATTTATTAGATATTGTTGAACGCTACTATTGTCATAGTATCATTTATTTCTTATTTATTTGTGTTATCCATTATTTAAAACCTACATTACATATATATCGCTTAGTAGCTTTTGCCTGCGGCTTCTCTCATGTTAATGCCGATTTTACATATCCCCATGGAACACTACTTATACAGGACAATACGTATAAAACACAGGCATGATCTAAAGACTAGAAACTGTGATAAACTGGTCATTCCATGTTTTAGACTCAGTAAAACTAGTAACAGTTTTTTAGGTAATAGTGTTAGGTTTTATAACAAAGTCCCAAAGCATATTACCGATTTACCAGACTATAAGTTTAAGTGCCATGTTAAGCGGGCTTTGGTGTCAAGGGCTATTAGAGATAGGATCAATATGTGAACGATGATGTTTTTGAATTGACATCTCTCTGTGCATCCACTAAAATCGATTGTAATATATAACGTATTTTAAATATATAAGTGTATGTTAAAAAGATAAACCCGATCGAGTTTCTTGCCGGTTCTTCTCGATGACTGGGATGTTTTCCGAACCGGTGATAGTTTTGACGTTCATAAGCGCTTTCTTAGGGCCTAAATTGACTAAGTATTTTTGATTTTGATTTTGAATAGTACGGACCCTATGCGATTTTTTTTATCCCTGGCAACGTGTGCGCAAATATTTATGTTCATCTCGGCATAAAAGCGTAACAAACGGCTATACAAATAATTTCTGTGCCAAAAATAAATGGCTCTTGTCTATCAGTTGTAGTTTGGAATTCAAAACCTACACTTATTAACTGTACTTGGAACATCATTAACATAAGGTGTCGGTTTTTCGTGACGGTGTGCGCGCGCATCGTAAAAATTTACTCTGATCATTTTTCCCTAACGCGCCAAAAGAAGTATAACTTCAAAAATTTATATAGTCCATTGAAATGTTACATTTTTTAGGCCTTACCTTGCGTTTTTTAGAGGACGCAATTTTAATTTTTTGATGTGTAGGGGGGGTCAGTGTAAAGCTAAAATCAAGTTTGTGGGGTCGCCACCCTTGTCCCACGACCACCATCTTGAAAATAGGTGTTGAAATGATTATTACGATTTATCTCTTAAACTATTTATCTGATAAGAAAAAAATGTGAGCATTTTTAGTTGCAAATTTAATTCTCTACAACTTTGGTTCAGTATCTTTTTGTCGTAGAATTATAAATAAAAAAGTTATAAGCGAAAATGTTCAGAAATTCGAGAAAAAATTTATATTTTTCGATATAACTTTTTTTTAATCATTTTACGAAAAAATGATATATGAGCATTTTTGTAGATCGTTTTTTAAGGAATAACTTTTATAAGCAACATTTTTTAATTAAGTCAATAGCTAAGGTTTTACAGCGCTCCGAAGTGAGTATTATTTTTCAGTACTCTTAACTATACATATATTATACGTGTGTACTAATAATGTATCATCAGTTATTTTCTTTTTTTTTTATTTTGTTATTATAATTTTTTTAATTATTAATTTTGCAATATTATGAATAATTAATTATTGACTCTTTTCCACTCCATTACAGAATTTTACAATTATTGATTTTTAAAATGATTTTAAAACTTGCTGTTTCTTCATGCTTTTTCAGGATGTGACACAACTTCAGTTCCTTACAATATCGGTAAAATGTAATTTCTGAAAACCCTGGAAAAACATATAGAGTTTGCAAGTGGAACGGCTTTGTCTCTCAACAAGAAAGTTGACCCTGCTTTGCTCACTGTAATTGGTGAACGTTTTTTTATCCCTTTATACGGTGGCAATAAAGATGATAATTCTCTTGACAGCCTAAGATACAAACAATTCGCCAAGGCAATGACAAAAAGTACATTTAACTTATCTTCCTCCAATACAAGAAACAGCTCGCTTTCATACTTTCCGAGTCTACCTCAGGTCCAGTCGTGGCTTGGTAATAATAATGATCCTGAAGACTGGGGTTGGAAAAAATGTAGAAAATTATTGATGCCAGTGCAGACCTCTAAACCTCCAGCACCCCCTGAGCTTCTAAAATTGACAAATTTCATTTTACCGATATTGTAAGGAGCTGAAGTTGTGTCACATCCTGAAAAAGCATGAAGAAACAGCAAGTTTTAAAACTATTTTAAAAATTAATAATTGTAAAATTCTGTAATGGTGTGGAAAAGAGCCAGTAATTAATTATTAATAGTATTGCAAAATTAATAATTAAAAAAAATATAGTACACACGTATAATATATGTATAGTTAAGAGTACTGAAAAATAATACTCACTTCGGAGCGCTGTAAAACCTTAGCTATTAACTTAATTAAAAAATGTTGCGTATAAAAGTTATTCCTTAAAAAACGACCTACAAAAATGGTCCGATATCATTTTTTCGTAAAATGATAAAAAAAAAGTTATATCGAAAAATATAATTTTTTTCTCGAATTTCTGAACATTTTTGCTTATAACTTTTTTATTTATAATTCTACGACAAAAAGATACTGGACCAAAGTTGTAGAGAATTAAATTAGCAACAAAAATGTTGACTAATTTTTTTCATCAGATAAATAGTTTAAGAGATATATCGTAATAACCATTTCAACCCCTATTTTCAAGATTGCGGCCGTGGGGCAAGGGTGGCGACCCCACAAACTTGATTTTAGCTTTACACTGACCCCCCCTACACATCAAAAAAATAAAATTGCGTCCTCTAAAAAACGCAACCCCAAATGTAACTTTTCAATGGACTAATACGTCTATTTGAAAATGTTGTCCTCGTGTCATCTATAGTTATTGGAGTCTAAACTGACATTAACGTTTTTGCGCTTATTCTGTGGAGATGTCTAGTTTCATAAGAGTTATGGTATCCGTTGTTATTACTTCGTAACTGTTGTGTTGTGGACGGTTTGAACAGTTATAGCTACACAATTTACTAAGATCAATATTCCGCTTATTCCATTGATTGTTAAATTTAGTACTCATTAATAGAGATATGGATTTATTACTTGTAATTTAAAGGGCCGTAACTGTAGTAGAGTTACGTTCCAGACAAAACTAATTTGTATTATTACATTTGATTGTCATGGCGCTACTGTCAAATTGACTCGCGCTTTCTTTTTCTCTTGTTTGTGTCTTGAATAAATTAGCCAGGTCTTCTAAATAAATTATTGCCGTCTCGTCTGCTTGTTGTCTTGTAGTGGTTTTGTAGTCGTTTCAAAATTAAAAATACTTTATTCAGTTTAGGCCCTGAGAAGGCGCTTATGAACGTCAAAATTACCACCGGTTCGGAAAACAACCTAGTCATCGAGAAGAACCGGCAAGAAACTCGATCTGGTTTTTCTTTTCATTAAACATATTATAACTCATATTTTTAAAACATAGTTATAAACATAGATACATTTGGTTTCAGTGGATGCACAGAGAGGGCGTCATTTCCAGACGTCACCATCGTTCACATATTGATCTACCCTGTTATAGCCTTTAAACATTAAAACCTGCTTGACATGGTGCTTGAACTTAGTATCCGGCAAATCGGTAACGTGCTTTGGATTTTTGTTATAAAACCTAACACTATTACCTAAAAGACTGTTACCGGTCCTAGTGAGTCTAAAACATGGAATGACCAATTTGTTGTTATTTTTTTGAATTTACACTATGTCGATCCTTTACGAAATCTAGCTTATTTAAATTTTTGCGGACTTATATTAGATTTTCAACTATATATTGGGAGAGCAGAGTTGTATTAGGATACCGAACTCCTGGAACTTCTTACCCTTTAATGATTCGCGAGGCCCCATATCATAAGTTGTATTTTTGTAGTAAAAATATGGTGTCTACCTCAGCTGCTGTCCCCTACAGCAAAATATCATAAGACATTAAGCTATGGAAGTAAGCGAAGTAGATTTTGAAGAAGTTTCGTAATCTTCGTCCTGTTAATAGTACAAGAGTATATTTCGAGAACACAAATAGATTTCCATAAAAAAAATATTATACAGTAGTATTTTAGCAACAAGAGATATTGAATGACCTCGCTTTCTAAATGAGTTTAAAAATGTCCCCATATATTTATTTTTATGGATCTAGGTGTAGGCTATTCAATTTCTAATGAATTCAATTTATAGAATCTATGAACCCGTTATTATCATAATTACTCGACCTTGTGACTACGTTCCGATCACAATTGATACTCTTGTTTCACAAACCTTCCAATACCAGCCTTGATCTGATATGTTTATTATGTAGGCGCATCAATTATCTTGTAATGGGTTTTAATAGAATCACATTTATAGTGGCATATTGGTGCAATAACTTCTCAATATTGTTTTGTTGGTTTGTGGAATAATAGTGTATTTATTATCATGAAAATTATAGGAACGAGTATTAATGTATCGGTTATTACGGATTGTGAAAGGTATTTTATAATCTTGTGTGAGATGAGTTTGTACTCATAAATATTCTATATTTTACTAATTGTACCGACGGTTTCATTCGTGCGTGTTGTTGTTATTATTTCTTACGTTTAGTGTTTTTTTTTAGTAAGTCACAATTGAATTATAGCAAAATGGATATTGTGTTAATAATCTCCGTGGTCAAGTTGATGTGTTGTAACGTCACCTAGTGGCGAGTAAAGGAACTATAAATAACTATACAAATTATTTATTTAAATTATAAGTAATGGTTGTCCAGAGATCAAAATTCGACCATAATAAATATCGTCGCTAACTACCTATGAAAAAGAAAAATTGGTTCACATACAGGAGATATGATGATTAATAAACTACTTAACTACGTAAGAAATTTTGCATACAGAACATATACATATACAATAACATAGGGCTGATACCTTTTATTTTGAAAAAAAAAAATGATTCCGAAAGGATAAGTTAAATAAAAAATTAACGCTAGTGAAGCTGCGAGTAAAAGCTAGTATGTTGTAAATATCGGTAAACTGTGACAATGTTCTATTAAACACTTTATACAAGTTTTATAAAACTTGTAATAAAGTAAATCTTTTAATATGCGTTTTATTTCAGGTAAAACTATTCTATTTTTAACTAACAAAATTGATGATTATACACGTTAAAACTAGTGTGGACTTGAATACAAATTTTATAATCTGTATACGTTAATGTATTGATTTAATTCCATGTAAAATTACGACGGTAATCGAGAATTTCTCGACCGAATCACGAGGTCAAACGCTTAAGTTTTGGCCAGACACGAACAACGATAATGTCACTCTAGTTGCGAAAACAACTAAGCATAGTTTAATTCACATTTGTGAGTAAAAACTACGAAACTACTTGATAATTCGTTTGACCAGAATTACTTGATGGCGAAATCTGTTCTGTTTTTTTTTATTTTGTTTTGTTTTTGTGCGTGTGGCACAAGCATTATTAAAGTGAAACTTCTTATGGGAGGGCTTTGCAATTCTGATCCGCAACCTTTTTGCGTGACGCGACGAAAATTGGTGGGGATAAACACTGTCGGGTAGAGTGATGAAAACATCGGTTCTTGTCCGATCACCGAACTTAAGAAGTTAAGCAATGTCGGGCGCGTTCAATATTTTAAAGAAGTTTTCACTTTTTTATTACAAATTTATAAAAAACAATTTTGTTTTTTACTTTTAAATTGATAATGTTTATTATATTGCTCTATTAACTAATAGTTATTTTTCATTAAATACTAGATGCCTGCCCCGGCTTCGCAAGCGGGTACTAACGAAGAAAAAAAAAATCTTTCCTTTACAGTACGACCATATATTAAAATAAAATGAAATTTAAACGTCAACGCTGTCAATGTTTTTGAAGATATCTCGACTGTCTACTGTCTTGCTTGTTATTTGTCACTTGTTTATGTGGAGATATTTTATCCCTAATTTTTCATACGTCTGTACAGCCGGTCTGAAATGATTCGCTTGCATATATTCAACATTTGATTTATTTTAATATAGATAAAAAAAAAAACATTATAAAAAAATCGTAATTATTGAGTTCATACTTTTTGTGCCTCTAATAATACTTCACACATTGATGGACTATAAGAATTGCTATAGTATAGAATAAATCACAAAGAAAATGTGATCTGTAACTAAGCAGCATATTTGAAGTTAAGTGATATTTCAAAGAGTGAAAGGTCGTATTAACCTTGGGGCGATGTTATAGACAACCATTTGATCCTTATTTTGTACGATAAACATCGATGTATAATCAATAGATTAAAATATTGTTGTATATAATAAAATGGGTAGGGTATGGTATTTGTATTGGGTTGGGTGGCAATCACCATACACCAAGTGTAACACCTTAGAGACTCGTTTATCCTGGATCAACTGGAGAGGGGTACCTATTTACGTCTATACATATGATTATAAATCTGTCACAATGTCTTTCTTTTGTTATCGTCTTTCGGAATAAACTGGAATACATCCTGCTGCCGATAAGCTTGTAAGCTCCGCATGATAGCAACGACAGTCGATGTATCTTTGATATTGTTGTTTTCGGAGTAAACTGTGCTTATAAAGCATCGTTACGTAATAGTACATTAAAAAGTCATCGGTGAAAGTTGACAAGTGGTAGAAGTGTAACCTTCAAAAATAATAAAATATTCATAGAAACGTTACGCGTGAACAATACAACACGCTGGTTATGACGTCTTCTTCCAAGGCTTTATAATACGCAGGCATACATACAAACATATGTACGAAAACTTTCAGACTAGAATAAGTATTATGTAGTGCAATATAGAATAAGGAGTCCGCGAATACAAGAAATACTGTACAATGTATTCTACATCATTCTCTCGCACGTTACTCCTGTAGATGTATGGGTTTCTCTCTTTTTAATATCGCTTTTTTTGGTTCCCCCTTAATTTTTTTCGTTTCGTCAAATTTTAAATCACAATGGCACTAAAAAGGTTTTACTTCAAAACTTATCTATAGATGTAAAAATCAATTAACGAATGTTTGACTACGCATCACTTCAGAACGACTTCATGATTTTGACTAATTCTTTGGATGATGTTGCTAATGTAATATGCTTGAAAAGTCATAGGTAAACGTGAAAATTAGATATAAAAAAGTGACTGAGTGAGTGAGACAGAAGACAATAGGTAGAACTTTAAAACTATTGACAGACTTACGTTGAGTTGTTCAATTGTCAGTACCTACACCCGTGCAAAGTTGGGGCAGAGAGCTATTATATTATAGTAACTATAATCTGGTTTTGTTGATACATATATATGTGTAAGATTTTCCAGCTATTCAAATTAAATATATCTTTAAACTATATATTTTTATTATATCAACTTAAAACAATTTTTTTTTTGGAAAAGTCATCTTAATCGTTCTTTAACAATGATATCTTATTTAAAAAAAATGTATCATTCAGTATTACCGTAACGTATAGATTATAATCTGTGAAACGAATAAGTACAAGTTTTATTTTAAATAATTGATATTCCGCACATATTTAGAAATAATATTTAGGATTTCGAAAGTTGAGCGTATTTAAAACATCGTAGGTGTGTGTCTTTGGTATATTTGCCACAGCGTAAGGCTTAATCGTCTAAAACAACCTAGACTGGTCACCACAACTTACGATTTCGTCCCAAAAAGATAATAATCTAGACCCATTATCGTCTGTATACATCTTACATAGATATCTATATTCGAATAATGAAATCGGAATTTCATATACACAATTTCTATTGAACTTTGTATTACTATCTAAATTGCAATGATTTAATTGAAGTTTGTTTTTGGCAACAAATCTTCTATATTTTTTTATTTTTATGTCACGACGGTGGCAAACACGCGTGCGGGACGCCTGATGATAAGCGGTCACTGCAGCCTATGGACGCTTGCAACACCGGTGGTATCGCATGCGCGTTGCCGACCCTAATCTTCTAGATTACTATTGCTATTCGCGAGTACAAGTATTTTGGGATAATTTCAATAATGTAACAAGATGGTGGCGCCTTTTTTAAAACATTTCAAGGAGTTTTTGCGGCGTCTCAGAATGTATGCTACGTGGTATTTACTATTTTCCATCCACTTCACTTGCGGACATTAATCGACCTATATTAAGTAAAATACCACCAATATCACAAAATATAGAGTCAAATAACACAAGATTATAAATTAAATATAAAAGCCACTACACTAGACTAAGATCCCGCCAAAAAACTCCTTCATTGAAGTTATATACGAATGTGACATGCCTTTGTTACTTTTCACAATGTAATGACGCATAAAGAATGTATATCAATAAGTATTTTAGAACATTTTATAAATGGAACGCAGTATATATAGGGTTATGGATGCTTTCTATAAATTTTTAATACTTAAATTATGAGAGTCTATGGAAAGGATCGCTATTGTGTTGCACGAAGCGTGCCAATAGAGTTGTATCTGATTTAGTCAACAGTAGTTTTTGAACGATATATTTTTATCTCCACGTTTTTGTTAAGTATTTCATCCATTAAGAACAATAATTCCAATTAACATAAACCTTCTACATTATAATTACAGCTTCTGTTGATTTATAAAATAGCATCTACTTTTCTCAAGTAAATAAATAATAATTTCGACTCCTTTAGTTCCGCTCTCTGAATCTGTTGATGAGAAGACAAATGAATTATGCTTAATATTCCGACTATTTTTAACCTACATAAGGAACAACACTTGGTGTACCTAAAATTAGAAAACGTATCCGTTTTTGCTATTCAGCACATAAAGACACACAAAATCTAGTAACGTTTCGGGTTCAGGACATTTTTACTAATCGGTTTAGAGCTATAGATTAGATCGACAATTACAGCTGCTGTAATATTTCCAATACAGTTATTGATTTGCTGATATTTGAACTGGCAAATGTTAGATGGGTAATCGTCGAACTCTTCGTTTAGTAAACCGAGTTCATGATATTTGATACGGTTTGTTTCCATTGCAATAATAGTTACATCTTTTCATATGACGGTTATCAACTTCTAATATTATTTATTTCATTTTAGTATGTATTACATTCCAGCTTCTACGAAATTATCATCGGTTTATGACATTCTTAATAGTAGTAACGATTACTTAAACATTACTTTCAGCTCTAATTGCAGGTGTATTTTAAAACCTCATCCTTCACTATACTAATTACAAAAAGTAATTGATTCTCGATATACGAGTGAGGGAAAACCATGATCGTAAAAAAATATGTTTTCTTGAAACAATATAAAAAGTTCCCATGACATAAATCAAATTGGTGGCCAAATTATATGGAATTATTATTCTGGGTGGTCGATTACAAAATTCGTTCATAATCGCACACAGAAAATCGTCATAGTAATGACTTACTTCTTACATGTCTTGGTCCTTACCACCTCGTTATTTTTAATTTTAAAATACTATATTGTATAAGTATAGAGTTTCAATCGCAAAACTATTTACCATAGATACCAATAATTCGTTTATATAAATTATGAATCGTTGTAATCAGTTGTCAGTTATTTAGCCCTCCGGTATTTTACTGTTTCCTATCGTATTACCATTTATGACACCGACTCGATAATGAAATAATTATGCAATTTTAGTATCGTGACTTTGAGTGTGAAGGACTTAAAGGTACCCCCTCCTTTTCCAATTATCAGTTGTTGCATAATGTGTACCTGTTCGCACGTCGCGGTCGTTCGTTATTGTTGTCAATAATAATAACGGGTAACGAGTAGTCAACAGTTTAACAATCATGTGCCTATTGTAAGAATGACCATCTTTATTATATATTATCTGTATATGTAGATTTAAGATATATCTCGGGAACAGTACTTTTTGTTGAATGGACCTTAAAACCTGATAATAATCTCTCTATATTATAGTAATAATATTCTCGGACAATACAAAAATATTCTATAATTTATTATAATTTGCAATGGATACTGTTGACGCCGTGCAACTAATGGCAATTGCACATTAGCGCGGGCCCGTTTCTTCGCGTCGTGACGTTACCGGCCCGATAACGGCCCATCGCGTCGGGACCTTGACTAGCGGAATGAACTTAAAGAGATCTTCGAGTCATGTGCTTTTGTTCTATAAACAGATTCAACTGATATCGTTTGCCTTTAGACAAGAAATTTTACAATGCGGTGTTTTCGCTTCGTCGGAATTTTACCCGGGTTAAGTTTAGCGGAAAACGTTTTGTGCTATAACTTTAAAGTGGCAAAAATGTAAAATGGCATATTATTTTTTTGTGGAGGTAATAGTTTTATAAAAAACTAGCGGGTCCGGCGGAAGTTGTCCTGTCCTGATATTAAAAATATATACTTATGTGTATGAAATGCTTAAGGTAACTAATGTACTCGATTTGATAAAAATTAATACTGTATCCGTCTAAATAGCCTTCCAATTACCTCATTGTACGTGACCATGTTTTTAGAAGATAGATGGGTATAGTATGCTATCCATAAAAGATAGGTATATGCCATTCCAGGCTTTTTTTAGATTTATAAAAGGGGAATAACTCACTATGCATTGTTTTGTTATATCTCAAAATGATTAGACTGCGTTTTCGATGAAAGCTCCCAAGCGGCTTGACCTTTTTCAACACTTCCAACAATTATTATTATTATATATCTACCAATTTACACAAAACCTTGATAAATTATATACCTAAACCTAAACAAAAATGGTATTGTTTATAAAGGTATTATTTCAAACTCTCATCCGTGAGCTATCTCGGCGTGCGCTTTTTACGTTTTTATGGACTTACATGAAGATGACGTATGATGTCATCATTTGTAAAGATACAAACGCAGGCGTAGTCACGGGCCGTTAATAGTCGACTACTCATTTATACTACGGCTATTATTTATTCATTAAATTTATATCAGTTAACAATTATTTCAATTTTTCTTAAATCTGTACTGACTTCAATTTTGCGGAGTATAGCGCTTTGATATTAACGTTTCCGTTTATCTTAAATGTAGTTAATATGCACCGATACGAATACATAATGTCAGCCTGTACGTGTACCGCTGCCGAGTGAAACTTTCTGCCTGCAGGCATCAACTAATACAATCATCTCTTCATTCCACGTCACCGTAGTAAACGAAAAGAAATTAACAGTTACATATTTTTCCCACATATAGTGGTAGGTACTACAAAATAATCCCAAAGCGTGCTGATGTCAGGCAGGCGGCCGATCGTAAAAATGAAGCCAAATCATACATCACGACCTGACAAACATGTTGTGCCGACCCTACTTCGGTAGTATAAGGGTATGAAGATGATGACGAATACCTATAAATGTATCCATAACTCTAACCTAAAAGAGAAAGTACGAGGATGCTTTGACGTTAGGTTTTTAAATGTCATTGTGGCAGGTCATGGCGGGACGTGGGAGATTCACATTTCACCCGCAAAACCGCTTTCTGTACAGGCCGTTGTATAATATGAAGCGACTGGTTTCATAGTTGCCTCGAAACAGTAAGTTAAGAGTACTGTTATTGAAATGTATAAATTTGTATTCAATGGTGACTGAAGATTATTTCAATAAACATTATTGATGACATACTTATTTTGTTCAATCTAAGAAACGTCTAGAAATAAGTAGTACAGATTACATAGCTCTTTAGGGAGGCTATAAACGAGGTTAACTGTGATAAGACTGATCATGCCGAGCCGTGATAGGAAGATTTAATCAAAGATGCTATCACATTAAGACCTGAAAAGGAACTGATACTGGAGTACCTACTGTTGTCGGAATACATTTAGTAACATAATTTTGAACAATTCAGTTAATCATGTGAGAATTTCAAATGATTTTACTAATGTAATTTAGTTCCTATTAGTTAACAACAATTGTTACTTAAAGAGGATAAAACCAATAAAACGTACATTAGAATAGCATAATATAGTTACAAATAACAGTTATTAAAAAGGGAACGATATACTACGCTCTAGATTAAAGTGAACGGATTTCAATTTACTTTTCTTCACATATTATTTTTGGTTAGCTTAGCAACAGTAGTGGACACTGCGCAATCGATTACACGCAATAACGAGTATCGTAAGCCTTCGTAAGAAATACCGCTATTATTCGTTTCAGATCGCCTGGTCAGTTCAGCTGATAAATGCCTATAGTGTCAAGGCTTTTTTTTAATTCATAGCGCGGTGCCAGGTTAAGGAAAAAAAAATTGTTTATTATGTATGTTATTCAGACAGACTTTATTTGACATGGAAAGTTTAAAATATTACACTAAAAATATGAGGTCTGAATGAAGGACAAAAGAACGGCGATATAGAATTCCAATTGATGGAAATGTCACAAGACTCGTGGAATTAAAACTTGTAATATTTTGCGAGAAGTCGTTAAACTTTTGCGATAGGAAATGTACTTTACAAGGTGAACTTAAGCTAAAATCGGCAATAAGTATTGAAAATTGACTATATGATATACATATTCATTATTCGATTCTTGTTTCTAGCTTATAAGCTGTAGTGTTTAACCATAACCTTAATTTGTATTAAATGTAGATGGGGCTTCAGGTTTTAATACACGCAAACCTAGAAATGTACTGGCTCTCAAGTGCAGATGCGAGAATACACCTATAATTACTTTGAAGGAGATGTTACTCATGAAGGAGATAGCTAGCCAGCTGGACAATTAGAGAAAGCCATATCTACAAAGATTTCTTTACGGTTATTCCATCATCAGAAGGTCCAGCTTAATGCGGTATTCGAACCTACATCGATGGACGTTATGATAAACCATACTTACCACACAGCCATTATCTTTTCAAATAAGTGATACAGTATAAGTCGATAAGTAATTTAACTTCGTAATATTACTGAATATTTCACAAGATTATGGAAATTTTCAAAAGTCGTTATATTTAATCGTGTTTGAATGTAAAAAGTTAATGAATGAATGAATACTTTATGGCAGTTTTATATCTGTACACTAGCGAGCTTAAAGTCACAAGGCATGATCGTGTAGCTAACCAGCGGTATTGTTATCAACATAAAAAAATTGTAGATAGTGCAAATTTAGAAGAAGCAAATGAAAATGAAGAAAAAACATATATATACGTATATAATTTTGAAGTATATAGCGTATTCGAACATCGCAAAGATCAATATATGGTAGGTTCGAATCTTTGTGAATGAACCGATGCTTTGGAGGATGAAACACATAGTGATGACACCATAACATGGTGGTAGTGCTTTATCTAAGACCGTTTGGCTAACTACCACCGTAAAGTTAAAAATCTGTTGCCAAACACCTAAGGGTATATTCCAGCAGTTGCACTTAAGAGCCCTGCTACTATAGGTTTAACGTTTTTACCGTTTTGGACCGCGTCGCCATTTAACATCAGTTGAGAATGTGGTCAGACGTTAAAACCTATAAAGTTTGTCACACACTCACACCTTGTTGTGCAGATTTCTTTACCACAGGGTGTAATTTAATACTACATCATTAGCACTAGGCATGTTTAAATGCAATGTGCGCTAACAACCGTAAAACAAATTGCTTCAGAGATGTCGGCTTAACGATCGTAATTAACAGTTTTATGAGGAGAGAGTGCTATTGAATGTTACGTATTGAATTGTAGTATACTATATTATGTGGGTTTATTTCTACCTTGTTATCTAAATATATATATACAAAAAGCAATCTCCCGACTAACTCATTAGCACTTACTTACTACTACTTACACTTACATACAGATTTGAAATTAGACGACGTTCTTGTTTCTATATTTTTCGTATCATTTAGCAAGGGTTTCTTAAACTTTAAGTTCTAACCCGTTAGAACTTATATCCCGATATAGGTCGCTAAATTTGTATGATTTTTTTTCGACACAAGAAGCCACATACATAAACATTATCATCATCTTACCCTTACCCCATCTAAGTAGGTCGGCATAATATGTTTTCCTTTTCCATTCTCCCCTGGACAGATGTTGTCTCAGTATTCACGCCTTTCATACACATCATTTTTTGATTTTTGTCTATCCCTATATCTGTCCACTTTCAAACTCAAAACTTTTCTTTTTACATGATTTTCATCTCTTCTCATGATATGCCCGTACCATGCTAACCTATTACTCCTCAACTTCTCTGTCACTGGTGCTATTTTCGAATGCTTCCTCTGATATACTCTTGCTTAATCTTATCCATTCTGGTTACACCACACATCCATCTTAACATACGCATTTCTGCCGCATGTAAACCACATACATGAACATTAAAAAATAATGTTTGAAATACGTTTGTTTCTTTACGTAATGTGTTTGTGGTAAGGTACGTGCAATTTGTATGGTAAATAATATTTTTCAAATTAGATTTCTTTACATAATACGCATGTATACTTTATGCGAGGTAAGAGACACGAGCCGACTCCAAAAACTAGTATTACCTATTGAAGCGAATAAAATTGTATTTAAAGATCTTTACGTTGTCACTAAGATTAAATAAAGCCAACATATGATATGTTACAATAAACTAAGAATTAAATTAATGGAACATAACAATGAAGAAAGTGACAACATAGTAAAGTAATTCATATTTTTAGTCTATTTTTTTTTTAATAAACATTGGTATTTAAGTAATAACTGTAAGCAGAAACTATCCAATAATATATCCACTTACTTTTAACTTTGTATTTACGAATATACTAAAAGTAAGTAGGTCGAGAGCCGATGACAATATGTCGAAAGATGAGTAAGATGAGGCCAGCATACGAATAGTGAAGTAATTTGCAAATAATAAAACGTGTCAAGTGTTTTTAGGCTTTTGTTTGCCACAACTTGTTAAAGTCATAGATAGAGGCTTCGTAATACAAATATAAATTGTGAAAAGCTCATTCGAGACTTATAACGAAGAGATACGATTAAACAAAAAACAATGCAAACAATTCATTTATTTAGTAGAATAAAAACCATAAATTCTGAGATTGACATATGGGATATATAAATAAATCAAAAGTATATATAAACATAACTTTGAACGAATGAATGACTGTGAAGTATGCCACATATTAATTATGAATAAAAATGGATGTTGTGATGTATATGCAAGTACGTAATGCAAACATTTTTATTTATTTTTTAATAATAAAATATAAAATTATCTTTCCAAGTCGTAAAGGAAATGTCCAAATATAAATGTCATTATTATTACATTTTTAATAATTCCACTGGCTACAAGTCTTTTAAGCAGCCGTCGACTTTTTAGTTGAATGTAGCAACGTTATTTAAAATTATAACTTACGTTACGGTTAGCCATTTCCAAATATTTGAAATTAGAAATATCTGAGAACATTTGCGATTTATAAATTCCAATATAATTTGACCGGTAACTATAACAGTTATCGTAACTTAAGTGTTATTCATGGAACTTGTTTTTATATTATCCAGTTTGTTATAACTTGCCAGTAGGTTGCGCTGTAGCACATCAATTTTTACACCGTTCAACTAATTGATATGAAAATGTAAGTACATATTTGAACAGAAAATATTAACACAACGCCTATTTCTGCTACAAATCAACTATTTATTGTAACAAATAAAATACAATTGTGTGCGAAGCCATAGGCACAGCTAGCTATGTATAAAAGAGATCGATTAGGGATAAAAATATACAGGATATTATTAAAACATATTTTGTGTTAAAGTTTCTATATATTTATATGGTTAGTTCAACTGTAAAGTGGTAAAAAGGCTTTATACCTTATTAAGGTTTGCAACGAATAAAACCGCGATACTATATAAGTTTAGAACCCGTCTAAAATAAGAACTCCAACATTTAATTAATATTTTTCGTCTAACTAATTTTTCGTACATTTTCATAGATACTTTTCATATAATTTGAAGTCGTTAATGTAAGAATGTGACTCACAATTTCATAACAAAACGCCTCTAACGATTCCGGTCTCGCTTCATTATAAATCTAATTCGATTTATTTATTCGACCTGTTCGTGTTTGCTTTGACAGAATTCAGAACGAGTCACTCCCATCGTCCTACGCGCTGACAGCGAAAGCGAGTAATAATTAAAATTAACTACTTCGTTTCTCTATAGAATCAGTTCAATTAGTATATTATGAATAAATTTCTTAAAGGCGACTTATGTAAAAGTGTCTAAAAACAGTTCTTTATATATACACAATTGTTGAACAAGTTTTCTTTGTAGATTTTGCTTTGTATTATTTAAGCCCTTTTATTGCATTTCATCTTATTGACTATATTTTTCTTTAATTATTCATTGATTGGACAAATCGTGTTTGGTCTGTATTCATACATACTAGCTAGTTGCGAGTCCTAAATTTCGTTTTTGTAAGAATGGCTTTTATGAATACTATGCGATTACGAATTAATTGTGTGCTATTGTAACATTATTTTTACTACTTCTCTCTTCTTCAAAGGCATACATAACATAAAATTAACATATTTTGTAATAGTATAGTTTTGAAGGTCTTTATTTTTATGGATTTGCGTTACAATAGCAAATACCAGTCTCATAATTGTACAAAACCTATGCTTCCACACTTAAAGGTGTGGACCACCGACCACCTTGATCCGTGACATTAAGTTGAAAATGTTCTGTTCTGATCTTTCCATTAAGTTGAAAAGGTTGATGCGATTACTTTAGGTCATGATAGACTTCTAATGCCTGTCTTAAAATCAGACTTTATTTGAAATTAGTACAAATCTTCAATATTATTATAGCACGTAGAAATAGAATCCTTCAGTCGTTGACCAGTTCCCGATAAATATATGACACAATTTGAATAGTCGCGTTTATGACAGTGAGTCATCTTGCAGACTGGTTTACATATCCACCTTGCGCCTACGTTTAGGGCGTCGCAGAGATCACTTATGTAAGGGTTGTTTATTTTGTTTAAGTGAAGTGCTTATATTTTTTCATAGTTGGGTAGACAAATAAATAGCCATATTATTCAAACTAATATTAACTTTTCTTATTTCCTTTGATTGTATTTATTCTTCTCGAAGTTTATTTACAGGATCTTATAAGAATTACCTTAACAAAATCCCATATAAACATTAGAAACTGTGACAAACTGGTCGTTCCATGTTTCCGACTCAGTAAAACCAGTAACAGTTATTTAGGTAATAGTGTTAGGTTTTATAAAAAAAATCCCAAAGTATATTATCGATTTGCCGGACTATAAGCTTAAGCGCCATGTCTGCGGATTTTGATGTCAAAGGGCTATTAGAGAGTGGATCAATATGTGAACGATGATGATGTCTGGAATTGACCCCTTGCATCAACTAAATGTTAAAAAGATAAAACCTATCGAGTTTGTTGCCGATTCTTCTCGATGACCGGGTTGTTTGTCCGAACTGGTGGTAATCTTGACGTTCATAAGCGCCTTCTTAGGGCCTAAATTGAATAAAACATTTTTTTATTTTGATTTTTGAACCAAAGTCCGATGTAACCCTTAGAATTGTTGGACTTAAGTAACAGTTGGCGCGGCACATTTCTCATAGTATAGATGGCTGATGAAACCGAAAAATTATCGACCATGCCCTGGAAGAGGCAGCGCAGGTAGACCCATTTCAAGATGGACTGATAAATTGGTGAAAGTTCCGGCAAACTGCTAAATAGAAACAGTGCGAGACCTGGATCTTTTAGCAATATTTAGGGGAGGCCTATGTCCAGCAATGGTGGGATGTCTTTTAGTTAAGTGGACGATGGCATGTATATTTTGTTCGTTACGTTACGTTCAAATCAACGTTGTTTTTATATGGAATGGCAAGAACAATACGCCAAACCGATCTTAAAAATAAATATTTAATTAGTATTGCTAATTGCTGAGTAGGAGCTATTGTTCCAGTGGCGATTCTCTCTCACAATTGCCATTGTGGTTAGACAATGTTGGGAGTTGACCTCAAGGATCATGATGTAACTAACATCTTTTTGTCTGATTCTGTTGAGGAAGCGATCGAATCGTTCTCGGAACGTTGACTCCAGCGTCGAAGGCGTAAATTTGTATCAGAGTTAAAGAAAGTAACATTAATTATTGTTTTTTAATATCAACTCGTATTATATTTTATTTCTAAAGTAAACTAGCTATGCCTACGAATTCGCACGCATTTGTTACCATGTAAACTTAATTACTATTTAATGTCATAAATAACAAAATGGATGTCAGATAAATATTCTCCGTGTTCAGTTAAGTATGAATACTATTCTTAATTTAATTTTATAGTTTCACATCTTTAACGTAGTTGTCAAGCTAATAATTGCTTAAGGCCTTGAACACATTGCCTGCTTAGTTTCTTAGATATATTGAACTCTATTATCCCTTTCAATTAATTAATTTCCCATCATTCAATGTTTTATTATGAACATTCAGATAGATTGTACTATTAATTGCATTTTCTTTTACTACTTTCCATTGCATCTCAAGTACTATACATGTTTGAGACTTGAGTATTTCTAGTTTATTATATTTTGACGATGGTGTGGACTAACTTGACAGGGACCGGATTTTCTTGTCGTGCATTTTACTTATACCGTCTATTGATTGATATCGACTTAATCCACTAGAAGTTCTTTATAATAAGAAAACTGCTAGATGACAAATTATTAGTAAATAAGTATGTAATGTTACCTCAAATAAACAAATGTTTATTAAATATAATAAAATGTTAAATGTAATTCAGAAGACAAAATAGCTGAATAGAACTTCCTAATATAATTTACCGAATGTATTCAAAGAAGCCGTTGATATAAAATGAGTTTGTTATTATTAAAAAAAAAAAACAAAAGACAGCTCAAGAGTGGTACAGACAAATCTAAAGCCGTTTTCAGAAGAACGAAACCGCATGCACCGACTGGTAATCTAATAACTCTCTTTTAAACGGGAACTTCTGACTTGTTTTGTATTATAATAAAACCAGTAAATGTCTCTCCTCAGGAATCTTTCTCCCCTGAGGTAAGGCATAGTCGTTATTACCATGTGAACCGACAATGTGAATTGACAAATTAAGACACCGAAAACTCTATAGACCTACATTCTCTCCTCTACATTATAATGCTATGAGAATATTTCTCAAAGGACTAATATTTCGCCACACTTAGCTCATCCACCGTTAGCCTTTCCCAATTAAATTCAAATACACATGTTGATACAGATTTTAAGTAACGTTGTTATTTCAATTGCAAATATTTGTTTATCATTTGTAATCATTCTTCGTATTCATTATTGTTTTTCTTTTCAGATGAATAAGCAACATTCATAAACTGAGGAATGCGAACACACCAGTGTAATAATTTTCGCGTGAGTATGAATACAATATGTACTTACTGTATGCGTTTTATTCAACGATTTAGTACACCTTTATACAACGTAGAATTGATTACAAGGAATGATTCATCGTTTACAACTTGATTAATTATAGATTTGTATGTATTTTTATGTGTTTTTTACGGAGTTTAGAGGTTAGAAAAACCATCTATGTATATGAAAATGTGTCCGTTGAAATTTACAAAATAATGGTAACGCTGAGTACTGACAGAGTTCATTAATGTTCAACTATTTTAAAGGGCTTTATGACAGTGAACAACACTCCAAAATCATTAGACGTTCACAAAAATTCTATCACTTATTGGAAGTCATATTTACAAAATTACTTCGGACTAACCATACTCTTTGGTTATGTTAGCGCCATTTTGGAGTTTTGGAGCTGTTATTTAGTGCTTAGAAATGGACGCTTTATTGACATGTTTCCTTTCCCATAAGAGTTTCTACTTACCTCTACACTCTATAGTGAGATTGTAGCTGGTACTCACGAACAAGTTGCCGTCGTTTATTATCTTGAACAGCAGAGAACATAATATATGTATCACACCGCTTTGCAACAGACTTAATAGAGATTTATATATATATATATATATATATATATATAGGATGTTACTGATATTCCATACTATCAATTAGTTACCCAAGTTAAGTTAGTTAACCGAATTAATCCACTCACTCGTTCTCCATTTATCTGCAGTATATAAATTTATGTCAACAATATTGGCCAGATCAAATGGACTTATGTCCAATAACAGCTGGTTTTGCGATTAATCCTTATCCATTATACTGATATTTCATTGGTCTGGTAATACATTACTGTAATTGTACATTGTCATTCCTTTTAACGGTCTGTATTGCAATATGACCGCTGTTCTTTTTACTTAGTGGACGTTTTGTAGGAGTAACGGGTGATTCAGGTGATTGCCTTAAGCGCCCCCCTTAGTAGTCCGGGGAATCTGTATGTAGAGGCGTCCGGGTCAACAGCGTAGTCAGATCGAAAAAAAAAAAAGTAACGGGCGACTTTACGAGATAACCAATAAATAAAACGTCACTAAGATTATCTAAATCAATGACCTCGTTAATAAAGCCTCATTAATATTGAAACTTTAAAAAAATATTGAATTATGGACGAACTTCGACCATTAAATATTAGTTCATATAAACTTGTATGAACGCTATAAAGGTCCAATAATGCTTTCAGATAGACTACTCGTGTATATTTTGATGATGTATCCAGAGTTGTAGGAATTTTTTGCATGAGAATAGCAAAGGATCATGTTGAATGGTATAAAAAGTATAAGGCTTATACGCTCTCTCAACACTGTAGTACTAGTCAATATTTCGATGATGTTACCAGAGTTGTAAGATTTTTTTGCACGTGTACGGCACTATAGGTTTGTATACATTCACTCATCAGCATTGAATAAAAAAAATCTCATACACAGGGATCCAAACCATTACCATTTTCAGTATATGCGTTTTCACCATCATATTTGTTTTATAATCAATAGTTGAGTGTATTATGGTCTTGAATTGATATAAAATTATAATATGCTTTTTGGTTTTTATTGTAGAACTTAATGCTATTACCTAAAAGCATGAAGCGATGAGGGCACAGTGGTAAGTGTCCTTCGACGAAGTATCCAATCCTTGTAAAGAAACCGGTGTTTTCGGTGAAGAAAAGCATCGTTATGAAAGTGTAGTCTGGTGATAGGACTTACACTAAGCCCACCCGGCTAGCGACCAACTTCAAGTTAAAACTTTTCAAGGTTATAGATGTGTTCCAACAGGTACACTTGAGAGCTAGTTCCTCTCTAGGATTAGCATGATTACTATCTTGAACGACACCATCGTTTAACATCAGATGAGAATGTGGTCAAACTTTAAAATCCTATAAAGAAAACCTAAAAACCCAAGTCATTTAATTTAATGAAGTTCTTATAACACGAACCATTTGAAAACCTAGTGAGAATTAATTGTTGCTTGCATATTTGCTAAGACTAAAGACGATCGTACGCCTATTAAGTTATCGCGGGTAACATTTGGGTGCGGCTTTGACAGGAACTTAAATTAATATTAAGTCCTTTTATGATAGTCATAATATCACTGTATATGGCTGCTAACACCGGATTTGCCTCGAGCCTAACACGGTCTTAGCGTTTCGTCACACCAAATTAGTCGAGAGTCGGCCCACATTCCAGCGTTTGTTTACCGATTCTAACTTCTCAATGAAGGTTTTAGCCCCGATTTGTGTTAACGATATTTCAGAAAATTACCTTTAAGGAACTAACACTGAAGTTGTTGTTAAATAATCTTCGTATATAGCATATTATTGCATTTTTCAACTTAATACGGTACCTTAAGTACTGGTTAATATTGTGTATACAACTCAGTTATCCATCTTAGGGGCTTTTATTGTTTTTTGGTTTAATTTTTGCATATATCAAAGGCTAATAATAACTGACTGAATTATAATTACAGGCATATGGTCTGACAATCTGTTCGTTACCATTTGTTGTTATAAAATCAAGTTAACAAAAATGTCTGACCATGTTATTCTTTATTTGCGCATTGTTTTTTTTTCCTTATATACTATATAGGTTGTAAACCTTTGAACATAATCTCACCTGATGTTGTCCAAGATGGGAAAGAAGATAAACATAGAGGTACTTACTATCTCTCAAGTACAGCTGCCGGAATATTCCCATAGATGCTTGGCGATAGGTTTACAACAATTTTAATTTGAATTCATTTATTTCAGTGTCTAAAAATGCTTGAAGTTTTTATACAGTAAGTTTTTTAGCACCTTTAATGCCATTATCTGTACTTTCTTAGTCAACCTAGAGCGGTAACCAAATAAAATTAAGTATAGGACTGTATACAGTGACAGTATTTCGCAAATATTTATGTCGCATTCATATGTATTTTTCACACAAATTCTTTTTCGCATAAATTCTTAAATACGTGTGTGTTCTTTATTGACAGTGTTAATAGGCATACAAAATAAATGTCACGGTTATTCTTGTTTGCACCGTTAAATGTGTCAAAGTAAATCAGGCTGATTGTGTCGCTTTTAAAATGAAAACACTTTGTTCATTAGTAACAAAGCGAATTGAAACGATGATGGCTTAGTTGACAGCGTGTTCGGAGACAGCGTCGAAGGACTTAGCTTCGAATCCTAGCAACTGAATCGGAGCTTTTTGTAAGTCCGCCTGGCTATTTAATTATTTCACTAAATAGTATCAATGTAATTAAATAATATTATATAATATGTACAAGGCTCATTTTAAGGTTTATCTAAAAAAAAACAACAATCTTGTAAATTATTTTATAGTTGACATGAGTGGAGACGCGGGCATAACTAGTTAAGAAGCAACATTCCAAATGTGTATACTCTGTTTTGGTTTAAACGAAAATTACTACGGTCACTTTTTACGATGGTAAAAACTCGAATGGGCTCGCTGGTTCGCTCTATTTAATATGGATTTCATTTGGAACAATGAGACGAAAGTGAATTTTGACGTTAGGTGAATCATAACCTAGGGATGGTAACAACGGAAAATCATTTTTTGGTTTTATTTATTTCGATCTGTTTTACTGATCATTTCTTAAAGGAGTTCTGACCTTATACTCTGCATATTTTGATCTTAAATCAAGTTCGATAATTGTACCTTTTATATACGTTAACTAAACACTTTCAGAAAGTATATTACTTATTTAAGTTCGTGCAGACAAAATAATTAACGATTGAAACATTATTTGTTCTATTGGGTTTACATTCCAAACGTTTAATCATCGTTTCGTTTTTAACTTATCATAATATTATGTATTATTTTATCTCGTTAACACATATGAGTTATATAAAAGCAAAGTATTTTTTTTTCCATAAAGAAATGTGGACAAATACAAAACTTTTCTTTACCAAGAGTGAAAATTATTCAAAATGACAAGAGAAGTTCCTTTTTATTTATACGGAAGGGGAACGTTTCTTATGACAATTAGTTAATTTAAAACAAAAAGATAATGTTTATTGTCTTATAAATATTTTAAACAAATCTTTTTCGTCGTTCGTGTTTATCGGTTTAATATTTAAAATTAACTTCAATAAAACGCTTTATATAGTCTAAAGTTATACACTAAGTTTAGAATTTAAAATCCAAAAAATAATCATAATATTTATATAATGCGTAAAATGTAGCAACCCTATAAAGGCGCCGTGACCCCACGCCGCGCCTAATACTATAAATCATTGTTTTGTTCATTAAAAAAATCGTTTTATTAACTTGTTATGATTTTTTATCGGATTTTTTTTTAGTTTTTTCCATACTTTTATTAATGGCCGAGTAAATTGTTGTGATATGTAATGCAGATATTATTTTACTTTGAGCAGCTACTTCATCATCATCATCAGCCTGTAAGAGACCCATTGCAGAGCTATAGGTCTCTTCCCGAAGGAAGGTATGGGTAAATCACCACGCTAACACGCACGACGTATTTATTGGTGATTTCAAACTCTAAGAAATCCACTGTTCTATATTTTCCTCATATCCAGTGGTAGGTATACTACAAAAACATTTCCCAGGTTCAGGTTTCCTCGCGATGTTTTTCTTCACCGTCAGCCGATAGTGTTACCAATTTAAATTAGTAAA
The DNA here is from genome assembly GCA_035772565.1 of Antheraea assamensis. Lineage (NCBI taxonomy): Eukaryota > Metazoa > Arthropoda > Insecta > Lepidoptera > Saturniidae > Antheraea > Antheraea assamensis. The sequence continues at coordinate 257,266 of JAQQSE010000022.1, read as the reverse complement.
TCTACGCGAATACATCGAGCAAACCACTCGACCATCACGACTACTATAAGATATACTCGGCCATTAATTCAGTAGTCGGTGATTGCGTGCCACGAGGTCGATTCGATCTCGCCACTTTCTCACGGCGAAAATTAAACGTGACTAATGACTCAAATGGTAGAGACTTTTTTCTATTTGCTCTACGGTAGTACAAAGCATAGCTTAAAATAGTATCGAGGTCGATTGAAGTAACATAAGAAAATAAATTTCCTAAGTACATTTATCTCGATAAAAAAAGCTGAAAACTTGTATGCAAATTTAGGATGATTGAATGGGTAGTTACGGCGTGAAAGCGGAACAAAGAAACGTACTCACATTCGCATTTACAATATAAGTTAGGATATAGGCAGATTAAAGGCATAAATGACTGATACATTTTGTTTTCGTTTATTTACTTCGTATAACTCAAGAAATAATTTAGCAACGTACTGAGAATTATTTGTTACTTCATATTTTATCACAATATGAGAATAATAGTGTAATTCTATGCCCAAGGCCAATAATGTACAAATGTCACTAACTTAGAACGAAACAAAAACAGTTTTCGTAATACACACATAAACGTGACACACGACTTTAAGTGTTGTTGTGCAAAGCGAGTTCGGCTATCGATATTGAGGTCGAAAATATTAGCGCTTATTATCGACTCAACCACCCACCTACCTGAATTCCTCTAGAAAGTTATACAAACAATGAATACACTACTACACTTTTATTGAACTATCCGTTCGTAATGATAAAAAACGAACGATCGTAAATATCGATTATCCTCTAACAATATACATATCTAGATTGCATTCTTAAAAAAAACATGTTATGAACAATGTACAAACAAAATGCTTGTCGCTTATGTATCGACTGCAGTGAGGTTATAAAATAATGTCTGACAGATAACAATTATAAAATTAAGAGTAAACTAAACTTAAGTGAAGACAGGATTCGATATGGTTATATACGCTAAGCCTAAAGAGAACCAACCGTCAAGTGTAGCTGCTGGAATACACCTACAGGTGTTTAACGACAGACTGTATTTCTTAAGAATGGCTTTATGATTTGATTTATACTTCGAAGACTTCTCTTTTTTCTGGATGACAGCTACACTGTGCCCTTTTTAGTCCTGGCATCTGTAATAAGGTGTATGGAATTACTAGATCTGCCTACTACATAAGTGTACATACTAGTAAAGCAATTAATGTGGATTAAAATAACCGTCCACAGCACTGACTTTATGAATATTTTAGAAGATAACGCACATTTCAAATTATACACCATAAAATGAATCTACATCGTCGAGACATAAAGTACTCGTACGTAGCCGGGGCGGGCTTCTAGTAATATACAAAGTTTACAGAAAGAATTAAATCGGCTTTCGTTTTCGAAATCACAACTGCGTCTATTTTATATAAGTATAATAAGTCTGCACTGCATTCTTCTCGCTTGCTTGTTCGCTTGCTTCTCGCTTGTTTAATAGTTCGAGTCGAGTGCGATAGCAGTGTACACTGTAAAACTGATTATTCAAATGCCTTAAAGACCGTTTCCATGTAGGTTAAGTACGTATGCATTCATTCAATTCTATCCGTCATTAATATGGCAGTTAGTATTAAATCAAATAATACAATTATAAGTGCATTTTATGTGATTATATTTTATACCTGGATTAATAAAACATATTCTCAGTACTCGTCATGAAATAATCATGCTATTATAGTGATTTGTAATAATTTGTAATTTGTGCAGCCGGTACCGTTAGGCGCGCTTCTAATTGTCCGACACGATTGAGCTCCACTGTACGACACGATGTTTGTCATCGGTGCCACATTATCATTTTTGTCTTTTGGAGAAGCAGTTGTTTAGTAGTGTATATATCATCATAACATGTGGTAGAGCTACGTTGAAGCTATTACTGGTTTCAGCATGAATGGGTCGGCCCGCCCAGGGTAGTACCACCCTCTCACAGAAAACCGACGTGAAGTAACAGTGATTGCACTGTTGCGTTTCGTTCGGTCAGTGAGAGCGCCGGAGACCCACATATTTAAAAGGCCGGCAACGCACTTGCGACTCCCCTGGTGTTGCTAGTGTCTATGGACGGCGGTGATCACTTACCATCAGGTGACCCACCTGTTCGTTTGCCCCCTATAATATAAAATATGTATATATATATATATATGAAATTGTTATGTTATCGGTCCTTATTATAACTTAAATGTTTATACATTTTTCTATTTTATTAATACTCAAGGCATTCCAATGAACAAAAGAAGGTGAGATATATAATTTCGATTCGAATCTTGGTTTTGATTCTTTAACTTTATAATATTTTTGGGTATTTTAAAGTATATGAAAGTTTTTTTTTTTAAATTAGGAATAAGTAATTAAATTTTATAACGACATATTATGTTGTATTTGAAATAGTAATTATATTTTAAATTAACGCTCATTATTTCACTTATAGATATAACAATTTCAAGTATGGTTATAATAAAGGTTGCACCATATCTAATATACGATCGATTATTACTTCATCATACTAGATTTGAATTTTGAAATTATGCCGGCGATGCAAAAGCTATTTGATTAACGTGCAAAGACTGCGAAATTAGTATCCACTGCTGATACGTTAAATAACATTCTTATAGTATGGAACAATAGTTGTAATATTGCTTCTATTTATACACGTATTTTTTTTTATACTATAGGGGGCAAACGAACAGGTGGGTCACCTGATGGTAAGTGATCACCGCCGTCCATAGACACTAGCAACACCACGGGGAGTGCGTTGCCGGCCTTTTAAATATGTGGGCCTCCGGCGCTCTCACTGACCGAACGGAACGCAACAGTGCAAGCACTGTTACTTCACGTCGGTTTTCTGTGAGAGGGTGGTACTACCCCGGGCGAGCCGACCCGTTCATGCTGAAACCAGTAATAGCTTCAGCGTAGCTCTACCACCTAAAAATACTGCTGAGTTTTTATTTACTTAATACAATTATTACACCATGGAGATTAAATGAGTTGAAATTATGTACAATTCCTTATGTATCGGGCCTTAATAAAGAATTGTTTATAATTTATTCACTAACAATAATAGGATAAAAGTATGATACGTCCTAAAATGTCGATATGATATGTCATCGGGGCCACGGCTAGTTATATATAAATTTCATTCATTTCATGTATAAGACTAGCCAAATGTATCATTTAATTTTATAACCTATTCCCAGCTTAAATGGTGGTAAAAACATTGTAAACGTAGGAAAATAATTTCACTGGAATGTCCTGTCTGTGTGCCTTTAGCAAAGGTGTTTAAAGATAAAATCTTTAGGTGGAGGAGTTATTTAAATTGCACTCGTGTACGCGTAGGTGAGCGAGCGAGACAGCACAGTGAAACAATAAATTCTGCTCTGTTCGGTCAATGCTCAACTAGATTGTCGATAACGCTGACGTCCAACACTACGTTTTTTTTATACTCTCTTTAGTCATTTATAGAATAATATTTATTTTACTGTATTTATTCGTATATAATACTTTATTGTGTGTGTAGTATATATATTTAATGATGCCTCTACATAAATAGGTTAAGATAAGTAGATTCAGTACTCTTTTTTTGGAGAAAAAAGTTGGTACTCATTATTGTCGATTTTCGTTAAATGCGTATATGTTTCAGACGTATCATCTATCTATTAGGTTTTGCTCATAGCTTTGCTCACTCGAAGTAGATTTGATCTGTTCTTTGATAAATGAAAGGTACCCTAGGTGTCCTTTTCCCCTGACAAAATCATCATCATCTTTCCCCTAATTCCACTTATGTAGGGTCGGCAAAACATGTTTTCGTTTTCGACTCTCTCCTATCAGATGTCATCTCAGTATTCATACCTTTTATACACATATCATTTTTCACACCATCCATCTAAACTTTTTTCGGTCTTCCTCTACCCTTATGTCCATTTTCAAACTCAAAACTTTTCTTGTTACATGAATTTCATCTTTTATAATAATATCCCCGTACCGTGCTAACCTATTACTCCTCAACTTCTCTGTCACTTGTGCTATTTACAAACTTCCTATGATATATTCATTCTTAATTTTATCCATTCTGGTTACAGCACAGCATTTTTGTAGGTAGTAGAGCTACGCTGAAGCTATTACTGGTTTCAGTAAGAATGGGTCGGCTCGCCCGGGGTAGTACCACCCTCTCACAGAAAACCGACGTGAAGTAACAGTGCTTGCACTGTTTCGTTTCGTTCGGTCAGTGAGAGCGCCGGAGGCCCACATATTTAAAAGGCCGGCAATGCACTTGCGACTCCCATGGTGTTGCTAGTGTCTATGGACGGCGGTGATCACTTGCCATCAGGTGACCCACCTGTTCGTTTGCCCCCTATAATAAAATAAAAAAAAACATCCATATTTTAACATTCGTTTTTCTGCCATATGTAATCTCAAAACAATGTATATGCAAAATGTCATAACGATTGGTTGAGTTCTAAAAGTTTGGAAGCGTAGTAAACCCACTTTCGCATTAATAATATTAGTTAGGATGATGTAGTAAATAATAGGTTTAGTATAAATTCCAAAAATTAAATGTCCCCTTTTAAAGCCTTTAACAAAATTGATCTTCAAAAACAGACGAGAAATCCCTCAAAGAAATAATAATAAAGAAATGGTCATAAATCATTTGGAATCTGATTGAACGCTTATAAATATTTATACCCGAATGAACACCTGGCCTACTAGATTTAAAAAACGAAACGCATCAATAATTACTCTAAGTTATTACCGGGCAGTAAATCTATACATTGGACGTCCGCGATCCGAAGCGTTGGACATTGCACGAGAACCGGTTTCAGCAAATTATACATGTCTCTTCGTATCCGGTGCTGGGTCTTCGTAATAATTTACGACTTCTGCTTTCTAGCCTTACTATATATATACTATACTACTCTTTTTTAAGTAGTTGGAATATAAGGCCGTTTGACTACTAGGATAGGACTATTCTAACATTATTGCTTTGAAATTTTATTCCTTAACACCGGGTTTTCTATCCTGGTTTTTTTTTGTTTTTTTTTTTTTAGTTTGATGACAAGCGTAATGGTGCTGGTACGGTGGGTGTACCACTTGGTGTATGCCACCAATCGCCTAAAACTTAGTCACTAAAGAATTTAATTACAAACCACATAATGTGCATATTTACTATATCTGTCAATGTGCTCAATTCAGTTATTTTAGTTATCAAGTGAAGCAAAAATTGTTTTTTTTTATTAACATTCCTACGATATTAATTAATGATATGGTAACATTTATAATTTATCTTAATATAAATAGAGGTCATTTAGAGATTTAGATATATATATAAATATGTTTGGTGGATCTGTTGATGTAAAAAAAATTCGAAATAAAATTTGCTACGCGTAAATATATTATTAAAAAAACAACAAAATAATAATTCTGAATTGTGGTCACTTATTTAAATAATTAACAATTGGAAACTTTAGTAATTATTTTCTATTTCCCTAATAGAATGACGTGCGTTCAGGTAATGTAGGTTCGGAATGCAATTTTCTTGGTGTTTCAAACGATATTACAAGACACTTCAAGCGGCATTAATACTCTATCCGGTCCATCTGGGGCTACAACATAAACTTTAATGCCACAACGATGCCATTAAGTTTCAAGAAGCGAAGTCTTTTCGATTTTATATAATCGTCGAAGAATCTTCTCCTGTTTAAGCTGTGGGTTTTATTTGTTCGAATATTACGTTTCTCTAGGAGATAGGTATCTCCTATCTATCGATAGAAGAGATATATGCTTTGTTATGTTTGCTTACAAAGCATACATATATATATTTTCTAGGCTTTATAGATTTTACCGTGTCAGGTCAATTTCATCTGGATTTATATGATAATGTGGCCTAAAAAAAGTAACTTGATCAAGAAATAATGCCGCTATCGGATTAAACTAGATTATGGGAGATACCGAGGCGGGTATTATATTTATATATATATATAGCAAAATGCCAACAACTATGCTATAACTGTGTATTCCTGCACCGAAATCTCCGACTTGTTGTAGTATTTGAACCTACGTCGTACGACACTGAGTCTAAACACGCTCCTATCACTAAGTCATCATGGCTTCATACGAAGTCGATTGCTTATGAATTGATTTTGACCTCGGCTTATTAATTAAATTATTATTTCTCTGATGGGCGGGTACCATGTATTGCATAAATTTCTGCAAGTTACATGACGATATGAAATAGAACGTCTATGGTAAAGAGCCTTTCGGTGATGGAAAACATTGTGTAAAAAAATCGTAGCATGGTCGGAATTTTTCTAAGCCCGCCTGGCTGGCTACCACACTCATTAATAGATATATATTTCAGCAGCTGCACTCGAGAGTCAGTCTCCACTCTTAGTTAAGCATATGTACAATCTTAGACTAACGGCAAAACCTACAAAGTAAAAAAGCATATATTGTAGTTGCATTAGTTATTGTTTTACATCAATACTGAATAGAAATTACGAATTTTACATCGTAACACGAAAATCACATAATTTATTGTCTATAGTAGCACTCAATTGTTCAATTTGTAGTCGTAAATTGTTTCGAATTTTATGACGCATATAAAATTACGAAGGAATCTGTTAAATGAATGTTGAGAAAATTCAAACAAACGCTTAAATTGTCATCAGGACAACCCTAACGGCTACTTGTTCCGACAGGATAATGAGTGCGCTAAGTGCAGTTTTCTACAGTGGAATGTTCCTAGAAGTACAATTAGTGAGTAGACTGCAAGACCGCGATTAGAGGAAATGGTTCAGGTTATTTTAGCGTAACCGTATTGCTGACTGCGTTTAATATGCATTTTTTTTTGTAAAGAAACCTTAACTAAAGCCAGTACTCAGGTTTCTACTAGGTTTTGTATAGCAATAACATAATAATTATTTCAATTTTAGTTATTGGTTGGACCATTTTAATAAATCTGACTTGCTTTGAATTGTTTGGTATTTTTATTGGATCAATTATACTGTACTATAGGTAACGTTACCTATAGAGGTTTTGTAAATATGTATTTCACGGTAGGTAATGATCAGTTTACAGATTCGAAATAACTAGATGTACGTGTCCGTGAGGTACATATGCAGGTTGACACTAATTTATATATGTATTTAGGATGTATGGAAGGATGACCTTTGCCTATTCTAAATTAGAAAATTATCTATGGTATATTCTTTATTGACATAGAGCGAATGATAATATGAAAGAAATGACGTTGTGAACGAGCGAAGAGTGTGAGTGAAAGAGATAATTGAAGAATGCTATGGAACCGGAATAATGATGATGGATGAAGGAGGTTTTTGAGTTTGGACAACGAAACGAGTAGTAAAAAAACGTGCTCTGAAACAATATAAAATTCTGTATCACACATGTATGTAAGGAAATAACCCAAGCCGAGGAGACACTTTCAATGAATTATTGTAAAACATGTAATTCTCATAAAACTCTCAAACCCATTTCTAGCATAAACTAGTATACAATTAACTAATGACATAATTATAGCATATGTATTCTCTAAGTTGTTCGAATTGGTATACCATCTATTAAGAACCTCTTCAAGTACTGTAAATGATTATTAAAGAAGCAATAAAACATAATTCCAAGTACTCGTGCTCCTCGTAATAAAAATCTATATTCTTGTCGATGATTGGCGTCTATACAGTTAATATGATTAGTAACTGATACTTCAAAGCCTTGTTAAAATATGTTCCTTGAACATAACATTTATAATACGGACATAAACACTAAGCTTTTATCTTTTAAGGATATGAATTAAATAGTGTACATAACATTTTAAATTATTAAATAAACTTTTTTAAATTGTTACATTAATTGAAAGGAACAAGAATGGATAAGATTAAGAATATAGTTTATCAGGGGAAGTTTGGAAATAGCACCGGTGACAGACAAGTTGAGGTGTAATAGGTTAGTATGGTACGGGAGTATGGTCCGGCTGCGTGGGAGGTGCAGCGCCGCACTCTGGCTGCGGCGGTAGGAGGAGATCTTTCGCTGCCGAGCGTGGTAACGGCCATGCTCGGCAGCGAAAACGCATGGACGGCGATGGCCTCCTTCTGCGAGGAGGTCATCTCGCAGAAGGAGGCGGCGGAGAGGGCCCGAGAGGCGGACCCTCTTAGCGGCCGTCTCCGCCAAAGGAGGGCCGGTGGAAGGAGGCGGCGTTTTGCCCGCCTTCTTCCACCTCTGTAGCTGGACCTGAGGGGATGAGCCGGGGGGCTCATCTCCTCATTGCACAGGTTCGGCGGACGAGGGGAGGTAGCTGGTCGTGTACCCAGTGTACCTCCCTATAGGGACGGAGCCCGGCGGCCATCTTTCGCCGGGCTGACCGCTGGGGCGGCATGGTGATAGCTCAGTACGGTCCCATGCCGCCCCAACTTAAAGCGGTGGCCGGTACACCGTGGGGTTTTAGTCCGTGCGAGTCGGACATAACCCATTCTCTCCCCCGGGAGGATGGGTATCCATAAGGGATTTCCCCACGTTAATAAAAAAAAAAAAAAAAAAAAAAAGGGTATATTATGAGAAGAGATGAAAGTCATGTAACAAGAAAAGTTTTGAGTTTGAAAGTGGACGGATGTAGGAGTAGAGAAAGACCGAAGAAGGTGTGAATACTGAGATGACATCTGACAGGGGAGAGTGGAAAAGGAAAACATGTTGTGTCGACCCTACTTAGGTGGGATAAGGGTAAGATGATGATTATGAGGGACCGTCTGCGGCTTCGTTTATATATAAATAGCTTTTCCCCGCGGCTTCTGTCGCGTTAATGTAAACTTGGCATATCCCCCGGGCAACAATATTTGTTTCTGTATAAAAAGTATCCTATGTCATTTTCAGCACCTCGACAACGATATACAAAATTTCATTAAGATCCATTGCGTAGTTATTGCGTGAAAGCGTAACAAGCAAAGGTTTGTATAGTTGGTAGAGCTACGCTGAAGCTATTACTGGTTTCAGCATGAACGGGTCGGCTCGCCCGGGGTAGTACCACCCGACACACAGAAAACCGACGTGAAGTAACAGTGCTTGCACTGTTGCGTTTCGTTGGGTCAGTAAGAGCGCCGGCGGCCCGCATATTTAAAAGGTCTGCAACGCACTTGCGACTCCCCTGGTGTTGCTAGTGTCTATGGACGGCGATGATCACTTACCATCAGGTGACCCACCTGGTCGTCTGCCCCTATAATGTAAAAAAAAACAAAGCCATATTCGTATTTATAATAGTATATAGTAAGGATTACACACTATATACGTTTTGTCATAACTAAATAATTCAATTAAAAAAAAATGTCTGTACAAAAAATAATAGAAGCTATTTTAATACATGAGTAATACTGTAAATACTTGTAGGGTTGTATTGGCGAAGTGTATTACGTATGTCGATTCAATCGGAGCGCGCGTCGGTAACTGTTATACCGAGTGAGACGCCAGGTGAAATAACGCTCTGGATTCAGAGTTCCTTTTTTAATTTTTTTTTGCAATTTAATATCCATGTGATAATTAGTTCTCTGCTCACATTTTTAGATAAACTTCAGGTAGTACTGCAATATAATGTGAAGCAGCCATCACGTAAAAACGTTACACACTGTCCTGAATTTATGAGTTGTTAGATTTATATAATACTAGAGCTGCTATAGCTAGCGCAAACCTTTACCGTTTTCATATTTACAGTTAATCAAAGACATAGAATCTTGACACGAAGTTTTTATTTATGCACCCCTCTGGTTAAATCTGTGATATTTTTAGAGACACTTACAGAAATTGTATGTTTTGTAAGGACAGTTTTTCAATATAAAATACTAAACGTTACTGAGACATTTAATTAGATAAGTTTTAGTACTAATTTGTTAAAATAGAGTTATAAATAACTGATTATTTTTTAATATATAAGAATTGTTTTTATGAGATATACGTATACTATCGGTATACGTCCCTATAAGTGTTTTTGAGATGTCCTTCTTGTCATGGATGCAATAACATCAGACATACAGGAGGAAGCACCTTGGTGTATGCTATTCGCTGATGATATTGTTCTTGTTGGTGAAAATGCTGCCGAGGTCCAGAGTAGGCTGGAGAAATGGCAACAGAAACTGGAGAATTTGTTCTGTGACTTCGGAGGTCCATCCATTTTTTGTCATATTACCTTAAACGGTGTATTCTTACCAGCCTGCTCCAATTTTCGGTACCTCGGCTCATTAATACAAAATGACGGTGGAATAGACAAGGACGTGAGGAATAGGATAAATGCAGGGTGGATGAATTGGCGAAAGGTGTCTGGGGTGGTTTGTGACCCACGAATGCCGTTGAAACTCAAGGGGAAGATGTATAAAACTATAATAAGACCAGCCGTGTTATATGGATCCGAGTGCTGGGCTACGAAAGAGACGGATGAGAAAAGATTACATGTGGCAGAAATGCGAATGTTAAGATGGATGTGTGGTGTAACAAGGATGGATAAGATTAAGAATGAGTATATCAGAGGAAGTTTGAAAATAGCACCAGTGACAGAGAAGTTGAGGAGTAGTAGGTTAGCATGGTACGGACATATTATGAGAAGAGATGAAAGTCATGTAACAAGAAAAGTTTTGAGTTTGAAAGTGGACGGATATACGAGTAGAGGAAGACCGAAAAAGGTATGGATGGATTGTGTGAAAAACGATATGTGTATAAAAAGTGTGAATATTGAGATGACATCTGACAGAGGAGAGTGGAAAAGGAAAACATGTTGTGCCGACCCTACTTAGGTGGGATAAGGGTAAGATGATGATGATGAAGTGTTTTTGAGATGTACAATAATGTAGTAAGTACATCATTGTTATGCATGTCATAAGATTTAGTCAGGGTTACTTTTTTTTTTTTTTATGTGGGAAGAAATCCTTTTTTGGACACCCACAGCCCTGGGGAGCTGTGGGGTGTCAGAAGGGTTACTAATGTAAGCTTAATCAACAAAAGTCACATTGGCGTTTATATTGTCAGTAAGGAAAGAATGAAGTTGGGTAGTACATATATGAAAACGTTTACATATTTGTTAGTATAACTAACTGGGCATCTTTACGCGACTTCGCAGAGGGAAGATTATGTTTTTGGAGTGAATGTATTCTTATGAGGTGTTAGTCTTATTATATACGCTCTATAGCATATACAGCGTGTTGAATTTCAACATACGAGATGTCGTTAGACTCGCCTTAATTGAGCGAGTGAAATAATGACGTGTCTAAATAAAAATTGAGGTTTTGCGGTCTGTTTCTGGTTTCTCTTTATTAACAAATATACTTGTTAAAGACATATCGAGTACATAGTTGTAGTAACCCCCCGCCCCTCCAGCTTCGATGGGGTTACAAAGAAAATAAAGACCAAATCTTTCCTTTCGATTTCCCCCCTACGACCATGTCATGAAATAAAATGGCAGCTGAACAACAGTACCTGAATCTGTCTATTTTATCAATATTTTTTAAGATTTCCTTGCTTTGACTGGTCTCTGTCTCACTCAGTCACTGTTTTTTACCAACATTTTTCATCTTTCCTTACGATATTTCAACCTTTTCCTTTCATATATACCTTGTCCTGACAATAACGAACACAAGAAAACTATAAATTACCCAAATGCAGCCATTTTGAAGTGATGCGCTTACATAAATCAAAATAAAACAACTGTCCGTTTAGTTTTACATCTAATTATAATGCGGCGTTATAGGATTGCCAATTAAAAAAAAGGTTATCGAAGTGTACGCTTGATAAGAAGTCAAATAAGCAATTAACACGCGTACGACTAGAGATAGTGGACTAGTAATTAGTGTTTCCTCTTCACTGTGAGGCATCCGGTAGTTTGGAAGATACGAATACCTATCTCGTTATGGTAATGCAGAATTACGTAACCGTTTAGTATCAAAACAAGAAGTCCAATGATATTTAAATCAATCATTCGGATGTAACGTCTTGTCCTTGTCAAAATTTTGATTAATTAATATACTTATGTGAATCCTGAAATCGATTTTTGTATTAAATACCGTCTTAATATTTTTTTTAATTAAATACTATTTTAGTATTACCTTCGCTCTGCAGTTTCGCGCGCGTTTGTTTCTTTTTTTGGTATCTCGGTCACCTAATAAGCATTTATAGTTCGATTTCTCTCGGTAATGCTCGTTTCTCGTCGGGCACTCAATCCGACTTCGGTCCTCGATTCTCAATATAATGTTTTTTTCCTTATTGTTGATATGTTAACAAAAAGTAAGTTTGTAATCTATATCGTTTTATTTTACATGTTCTTCACAACGTCTCTTGATGCCTATTGAAACTAAGTCTTAATGGCACCTGTCGGGAAACAGTAATTAATGTCTCGGTGATCAACTTTCAACTCGAGAGCGATTGTCTCTCTGTGGTTGTGGGACTATGCTCTGTCACTGTTTCATACTCTCATCATGATATTTTTCTTTATCGAAACTTAAGGAGTATTTATAGTAAAAAATTTGAGTATAAGGAGTATTTCATTTCTGTTTAATATCAATTAGCTACTGCCCCTGGCTTCGTTCGAAGTAATGTAAATTTAACCTATACCTCTGTAATAGTAATTCTTTTCTGAATAAAAGGTACCCTACGGCCTTTTCTATACCTCTGACAACGTTTATGCAAAATGTCATGATAATCGGTTAAGGTGTGATAGCTTAACAAACTCACTTTCGCATCTATAGTTATAGTTAGGACTATAGATAACTAGATTCTCCTCGCAAATTCGTTTGCGTTATTGTAGATATGACCTATCCCTCGCGAACAATACTTTTTGCTGGACGAACAGCACCCTATTTGCTTTTTCATCTTGAGAAGGTCTATACAACATTGAATGATTACCGGTACAATAGTAACGACAGAATAACGTTACAAACAAATAAACAAATTCTCTTTTGCATGTATAATATGAGTTATGATAGGAAAAAAAAATGGTCATCTGTAAAGTCGGTTTACGAACGATAATTTTACGTGATAACGTCATAAGAAAACACTGATGAAAAATTGCATACTTTTTGGCGCAACTGTTGTTATTGTAATAAACAATGGATACCACATTAACTCTTCACTTCACTTTATAAACAGTTGATAAAACAGTTCACGTGTAGGTTGTATGCTGCCGCTGTCTCTCTTCTACTCGGACGCATTCACCGGTGCAGTGGAAGGGTGATAGAAGCATCACAAGCCGTACGCTTAGGCCGATCACGCCTTTCTATCGCTTTTTTCGTGCTCTCGCTTGCATATTCGGCTCAGGTGGAACGTGATAATGAGACATACTTTTCCGTGCGTGGAGGCGGCGTTCTTCGATTTATAAGACATTATGACGTCAAAAAAAGAAATAAACGTCAGTTAGTGAGAACCGCGATTAAAGTTCTCGATGACCTGTTGAACCCCATAGCAACGTTACGCAAATTCATGCAAATCGAGATGAGGATGCACCTCAAACACTGGGTTTATGTAAACACTTTCACTAATGGATGTTTAACTCCATCATACTCTCCGTAATAATGAAATGAATCCCGGTAAAATCGTGACAGAATATAATTTACCCAAAGTATCTGTTTCCTGTTTGAAGAGTCTTACGTAAATTACGAAGTAATTATGTCATTTAATACTACATTCTCAATATAATATTAAGGTAATAGTAAAAAGCCTTAAAGGTGATGATAGTGACTATTTATATATCTTTGTCTAGACAGACAGATCTCAAGATGGGTTGCCGTTAGGCAGGAGATAGTAACACAATAAGCTGAAGGAAGAAAACGTGTTCTGCCTCTTTTGTTTTTTTGTATAAAAAATGCATCATGCTTAAAAGAGGGCATAGTATATGTTATATCGGCTTGTATGAAATAAAACTCACAATATCGCCTCCTTTTGCCTTTCGAACCTGTGGTACGGAAATTGCTCGCGCATACCTCATACCCACCCACCGGCAAGCGTTGTGTCCCCCGAAAGAGGCTATCCACTGAGATGCCTATCCTGCTGATTCTACCTTGGTGGCATACAAGCAAGAAGATTATGTTAATATACTATGTTTTGGTAATTCATTGTTACCTTTGGATTTATGGAGTGAAAAATTCTTTAGGCGTATTGAGCACTTCTTTGGGTGACCAAAAATCATGGAACTCGCGTCTTCGTCACCAGATGCTTTCCATGAACTATACGTAAACTGTGTATATTATGTGTACTTTTTGGGTGAACAATACGCGTGAAACTCGCGTCATTGTTACCGCACGCTTTCCATATGTATACTGTTTATTAACATTAGTTTTTCATTGTTTTGAGTTTTCACTTCTGTCGTCAGTCCTTATGGACTGCTTCGACTTGTTTTTAAATCCATACAAATCAAAATCAAATACATAATGCATGTAAGCTATCTTTTAAGGATCGCTTACTATACCCATTTATCTTCTAAAAAAATGGTCACATACAATGAAGTAATTGGAAGGCTATTTAGACGGATACAGTATTAATCCTTATCAAATTAAATACATTAGCCCTAACCTTAAACCTTTCATGCACATAAGTACATATTTTTTATTGTCAAGGACGTTGTCGTCCACCGGGCCTGCTAGTAAATAATAAGCAAGAAATGGAAACGGAATATAAGTACATGAATTTTTCTTAAACTGCAGGTTTGAAATTACCGTATGTCACCTGAGAACGAAAGAATGTGAGATAAATATGACATGAAATAAGTATTCGTGCCACGAGCACGTTAAACAGTTTTTATGTACGTGTTGTACACTCTTTTGTGCTGAGTCCATAGTTACGTTTTGTATAGTATAATTACAATATAGATAATTAAATTTATTAGTTACTTAATGCATAGAAAGTTAATATTAATATTTACAAGTAAACGAACAAATCATGTACTTAAAGCTCTTACGCCGATTGTCGTGTGTTTAGATTGCATCGATTTTACGGCTAGATTACGCAATAGACGTTTTGATAACCCGACCCCGCTTGAAGGTAACAAATTTACTACTGTCCCTACATATAACGGAGTCTTTCGTATTTAGATACGATATAATCCTCGATTTTAAAACGGTTGATAGTAAGGTATGTCTACGTAAATTACACTAGTCTTGAAATCGAATCGGAGCTTACCAATAAATGCTGCTAGGTTTGAATTACATTACACGAACTCTGTGTCTTTAATATAGAACCTTATATTCGTGGGTAAAAATAGGATTTGCTTTGTACTAACTAAAGTATGGTATACACCTGTCTCTAAGAAGCAAGGATCAAGAAACTTTACTCTGGAACTCTATAGTTTTATTCATTACAAAAAGGTCGAAACAATAGAATCACTCTCGTACATTTGTGACGTTTGTTTTGAGAGTTATAATGGGTTATAATCATAAGATTAAATATCATTCTATAACACGTATTTATTTGTCCGATATTCGATATGTACACTTCGGAAAACATGATTTTACAAATCAATCGTGACTGTGAATTCGATTTATATTAATTCTCCGTTTTCAGTACACATACGCTTTATAGGCCTCTTTTTTTATCGAACTGTCTACACTGTAGACCTGGCAAGACCTCTACAATTGCACCGGACTACTAAGGGGAGCGCTTAAGACACTCACCCGATTTTATAAAGGCAACCAGCACAAGGGCGCACGTCGCGCCTTTAGACTTACGGGTTAAAGCTAAGCAGCATTGTCAGTTTAAAGTTAAAAATTCTATTAAACGCTGTGAAACGCTAAAATCTATCTTCTTTTCTATTTGTTTTTGTATCAGAAATAATAAAGTAATAAAAAGCCGTTAAGGTACTGGGTATAAGATAATTAAACGCAAACGTTAATTAAAGCTTGCTTGAAAATTTACATGGTAAATATATCTTTGTGTTGTGACATTATACGGCGACCGGTGGGAAGATGCTAGATCACGCGGGGTCTGTCGCTTAACATAATACTTGTGCGGGCGGTTTAACATAATAATGTATGTATTATAGAAAATACACAGTCAGTCTGTTTTGCCTGAGTTAGAGAGAGAAATAGAAGAAAATAAATACCATTTACTTAATGAAAGTGTAAAAGAGAACATCATACTTCTTAAGATTAGAATTGATTACATTGCCATGATTTTCGTATTCACCGTTATCGCTGCCCTTTTCTTGAATTAAATTATTTTCAAATCTGATAGATTTATACATAAACCTAAGGAGTTTCTTGCTGTTCGCTCGGTTATCTATAAACTTTAAATTAAAGATAATTTTCCTAAAAAGCCTATTTGTATTTCTCGTAAAATAATCGCACTTGAGAACAAGACACCTTTTCACTTTTAACATAATGTTTATCATTTTTAACCAGAATTAGGTTATATCTCGTCGTTAGACAAAATTTAATCAATAATTTATAGTTCTTTCATTTTTTAAATGAATGATATAAAATAGTATAACTATAGAATGGTGGTAAGACTTTCCGATAATACCCGCCTGGTTAGGTATAACCCTCAAGTTGAAAATCTATCACCAGGCAATTATTGATGTGTTCTAGCAGCCGCACCTAAGAGCTGGTGCTCCTCTATGTTTAGCGTGTTGTCATTATAGGCCACATCGTCTCCACCATCAGGAGGATTAACGAACCCTAAAATCTACAAAGAAATGAAAAATATGCTAGATTCTTTATTAGTATTATTTGGAAGTGTTGATATGATGTTCACAATTAGAGAAATCTGAATTCATTTTAATTTTGTTGGAAGTTCATATTAATATTCAGAAACGTAAAACAGTACCGACTTGTTAATCGGTATTCATTTGTATTATGTTTTACACCTTATAATGTTTAACGTTTAAAACACAACCCCTTTTTTTTATTAACGTGGGGAAATCCCTTATGGTTACCCATCCTCCCGGGAGAGAGAATGTGTTATGTCCGACTCGCACGGACTACAACCCCACGGTGTACCGGCCACCGCTTTAAGTTGGGGCGGCATGGGACCGTGCTGAGCTATCACCATGCCGCCCCCAGCAGTCAGCCCGGCGAAAGATGGTCGCCGGGCTCCGTCCTTATGGGAGGTACACTGGGTACACGACCCCAGCTACCTCCCCTCGTCCGCCGCACCTGTGAAATGAGGAGAACAAGCTAAATCGAGTGAGGGACTGGCTCTCAAGTCCTCCTGCAAGAACACGCCTATAAGGGCTTGGCGACATATTTTCAACTTCAGGGTGGTAGCTGGCCAGCCCATTTTCGAAAAGGCCTTACTACCGTACAAAATAGTCTCAATATAATTTTATATTACTCGTGCTTGTTGCAACTTCAATAGCATGTAGTTTCGAGGCGATGATGGCTCAGTTGGTAGTGTATTCGGACACAGCGTCGAAGGACGTAGGTTCGAATCCAAGCAACTGAGTCGGAGCTTTCGGTGAGGGAAAACATCGTAGCATGGGGGTAGGGCTTCTTCTAAGTCCGTCTAGCTAGCTAGCACCCTCAAGTAGAAAATCTGTCGCCAAGCACCTGCTGGTGTGTTCCGGGAGCTGCACTTGAGAGCCAGTCTCCCTTTAGGTTAAGTGTAAGTTACCACCTTAGACCACATCATCATTTAATATCAGATGCGATTGTGGTCAAAACGTTTACCAACAAAATTAAAAAAAAAAAATGTTAGTTTATGTGATGTCATTTTCCTTTCTCAAAACTATCAAACGAGAAATAAATTGCTTTACGATTCGTCCGCTGACTTTATGACGCTTAAATGTTGAAGATTATAAGTCTGTACATAGAGAAGAGTTCATAACGGAGGTGTTAATTTGATGTGTACGGTTGACTCCGTGTTATAAAACTTCGGCGCTAATTTGTTTAATTGAACTTCAACCGGTTGCACAAAGTGTGTATTTACCAATGCGTTTTTCACACACGTCGAAACATCTCGAATGTTTGTATTAGATATTTAGATTTGTTCTATTAGATTCCGTTTTTATTTGATAAATCTAAATTTATAATAAACTAGTCTGTGGGTTTTTTTTTATCATTAAAACTGTATCGTTGCTGCATAGAATGTAGGTGGTATATTTGGATGGTAAGCTGCTTTTTATGTATTTTTTCTTATTGCACCTGCAACTCGATTACACAGTGTTATGTCGCTTTACCATCGTAAGTATCCAACTTTTCTATTCCTGTTTAACTTTTACCAGTAAGCGTAATGTTGTAGCCTAGATAATACTTAGAAAAATTCTGTATATGCCCGTAGAAGTTAAATCAATCAAAATCGTTCTTGCTGTTTCGGAGTTAAGCTCGAACGTACTACGCTTAGTTCAATTTTATTAACATCTAGGTAATATTTTTAAGAGATGGTTAATATTCAAATTGTAATAAAAGGTTAAAAAAAAATACATTTTGCAGTTTATAAAGAAATGCTATTTTATGAATAGTCATAGTTCGTCAATAACTTGCAGGGACGTGACCATAACAACCGCAAGCCCATTAAACAATGGTTCTGGGTAGGCACAACATTACAATACAAATTCCCCGCACTAAAATTATAGTTTTCCACGCCCGTATCTCTTACCTAACTTAATGTTTTTTTGTTTTAATTTGCGGTGTGCATTACAATGTGCCTGTAAGCTTTTGAGAGTTAAAGTTGGTTCTTTATATATATTACTGTAGCAGCATTTTATGAAGATAAATCAGTTTAGTACCTTTTCTCCTCTGTTTGTCAATCGAGTTTTTTTGGTTTAATAAGATATTCAGAACACTCTCCGTGGTAGATTTAGTAAAGGACGCAACATTTTTAGAACACACCGTCGTTTAACATCAGAGGAGATTATATATATAGATAAAAAGGTATCTAACTGACTGACTGGCATATCAACGCACAGACCAAACTAGTGGAGCTACGGCCATGAAGATTTGCAACCGGGTTTTTTTTTACAATGTTGGTGAGCCCTGAAGAAGGATTTTTGGAAATTCAACCTCTAAGGTGCTCAAAAAAAGAGAGGGATGTCTGTATGAAAATCCGTAATTTAACCCCCTTTCTTTACATACAACCGATGGTTGTTAATAATCATTATACCCTAATACCTTTTTATATTTCGAGTGTCCGCTGTACGCTATACTCCTGAAGTTCATGAATGTTACGGTTATTAGCAAATATGAACGCAAAACATCTGACAGTGCACTTTTAGCTAACATCTACTTTTCGTTTTCGTAATATAAAACGAATGTACGAATAGATGTAACAAATATTAAAGAGCGAGTTCGAATTTTTCCTAAAAGGTTCTCAGATATCTGTATAAATGCAAATGATGTACCTACTCAAAATGCTCAAAGGTTTCCATGTAGAAACCATGTACCAAATTCTATATAATCTTTATTGATAATGTGGAAATGTATGTAAAACATTTAAGAGATAAGCAATGAAATGTTGCCCGCATTGGCTGAGATAAATTATTTTTTCTTTGATACCATTTGGCATTTGTGTGATAAGGCAACGACTTTCCTAACCGTAAATATAACATTTAAACCAATAATTCCATATGTTTATGAACAGTGTGAAGGAACTAACTAATATAATTTTGACTTTGAACTATTGTTAAATACAGAACATAATCACAACAAAGGCAGGACGGAATGTAAAATAATAAAAAATTAGAACATAATTTAATGTATACAATTGGGAGGTGAAAATGATGCAAATAGAAATATAAGATGTAATGATATATTCTAAAAAGTATATAAATAAAAAACAATCACAAAATACAATCGACGTAAAGCCTCAACAAAACAAGGACTCTGGAAAATGTAGGAGGAATAAATTGCAAAAGAATAAAAAAAAACCTAGTAATAGGAGATAAATTCATCATGAAAGAAGCTATGGAAGTAATTTCTATATTATTTATTTGTATTGTAATCAGCTTATAATGTTCATTTGTCGTCAAAGTATATGTAAGTAGTTACAAACTCAAAGCTTATTTTATGACGGTCTGATATTAATAAAGTTAAGTTTACTAATAGAGATTCCATGCAACATATGCATGTGTTCGAAGCAAAAACAGACTTAGCTCCATAAAATACATCAACTCATGCCAACGCATGGTCGCCGGTAGACACACTTGGCAATGCATACGAATTCAAATGCGAACCGTGACACGTTGTTACAGCCCATCATTATTCAGCACAATTATTATAAAACCATCTTCTAAATTGTAGAACCTTTACGGTACCGATCGTTGCCTTTTATCGTATTTATTGGTCCCTTTAACTCAACGGTGTATCTTGCTTGTTCAGCTTTAACGACTCATGATTCTCGTCGTCGCTGTAGAAAGCTGTTTTTGGAATTATTGAATCGGATTTCAATAAATTGAAATCTTGCCTTGTTTGTTACGGGGTCTTAATTTAATTAATAGTCTAATGTTTAGAAAATTACAATTTTACTCGTGTTATAATTTGCAGTAAAATCAAAATCGATCGTGAATCATTATTTTAATTTAGTTTTCATTTACGATACTGGACTATAAGACATAATTACTACAGCAAGTAATTTCATAAACTATGTTTAGAATGTTAACTTATGTTTTATGCAAACGCTCGTTTAACGAAGAAATATTGCTCGGAATAGCACGATTCTTTGGTCTTATTTTAAAAACCTTTTCTTTGTGTGTTGTGGATTTTAAAGTACCTTGAATAAAAGAAATTTAATTTGAATCCATTTTAAAATTATAGGAGCATTTATCAATCACTTTATTGTAAAGTATTGTACCGCGAACTAACTGAGCCCGCGGCTTCGCACATATTTATTATTTGTTGCAATAAGTATTATTTGATTTGAGTATAACAGATATTGAATAGACAATTTTCTCCATATTCAAACATACATACATACTTATTTGCATATAGATAAAAGATAGAAGTAGGTGTTATATAATGCTTTACAATGTCAACATAATTACATATTATAAAACAAAGTCGTCCGCCGCGTCTGTCTGTCTGGATGTTCGCGATAAACTCAAAAACTGCTTAACGGATTGTAATGCTGACTTCACCAATAGATAGCGTAATTTACGGAGAAGGTTCAGATATATAATTTGTTGTTTTTTTTTTGGAAATTGGTTGAAATATAAGGATAATTGTTGAAAGAATCGGAAAAGGTCAAGCCGCCTTAAGCGTTTCATGCACATAAGTATATGTTTTTTTATTATCATCCTTGTTGATTGGTAACAAGTGGTAATTTTGACATTTATCCGCCCAATTTCAAGGTTTAAATTGCATTAGACTAAATAAGTTTGATTTATAATTTAAACATATATCTGAAAAGTTGCAACACTGTTCAACAGTTAATTTAGGTTATGTTGAAACTCAAGTTTATATTATCAGTACTTAGACAGTATGCAATATATATTAGGTTACAATGTTACATTAAACGGATTAAGCTAATAATCCCCCAGCCAACCCAATCTACTAACTATAGTAAATCCTTAATAAATTCAATGGTATTTGAATTGATTCAAATATACTTTAGTTTGCACTTTAACGTTAACTATGTATTCGTATTTTTCCTGTCATACAGTAAGATATGATCCTTAATTCTGTAACCATGTCGAGAGATTTAGAATAATAAGGAGTTATCGTTGTCCGTTCTGTGAATTTGCAACAGGATTTAACTTTAAAACTATAAATTTGCTTTAATCCTTCCTACAATCTTGTTTATTACCTTACTAGCGGCCCGCTCCGGCTTCGCACGGGTATAAAATACATAGCCTATGTTATTCACTGAAAAAATGATTAAAATCGATCCCGTAGTTTTGATTTATTCATTACTGCCCGTGGCCCGCACGCGTTAAATTTGGAGTATTTCTCCACTATTTAATTTACGTTATTTTATACATATAAACCTTCCGAAAAAGAAACCGCATCAAATTCCGTTGCGTAGTTTTAAAGATTTAAGTATACATAGGGATATAGGGACAGAGAAAGCGACTTTGTTTTATACTATGTAGAGTTTCTCGCAAATTCATCCCCTTAGAGTATTGTACGATATTTGATGTGAGTCTTTGAAATGTCTGAGTTTAAATAATATTGAACTAAGGAAACTTCTACTGATGGCAAAAAAGTATAGTACAATACACAGTAGCGAAAATTAAAGGATCGAAAATACGTGGTCAGTCGATAACATTCGGCTTACTTTTATATCTCTTCAGGTTTCGTTTAAAGGGTCAAATATAATAAGAGATACACTAGTCGATAGGCTTCAATGGTTTCACTTAAACACAATTATTATGTTTTTTATTTGTCTGAGCCGAATTAGAGGCTACTTTAGAGCATTGTTTTCGCAGTCAAGGTATATAATTCCGAAAAAGAGGGAATAAGGTTCAGAAACTCTTCAATTCATCCGATAAATATTTTAATTAATAAAAAATATCTATAACGTGTTATTCATGGCATATATAGTTTAAGATGGTTGTTAGATTGATTTTTGATCATTTTTTTTTTTTACAATAGTCCTATTGCGGTTTCAAATAAATGAAAAGACTCCTACCAATTAGCGCGACATCTGGACGACACAGTAGCCAAAATTTTTAAATGCCAAAAAAATATATTCTATGCTATCATGGATTTAAATATTTTTTACCAAGTAAATATTGATGTATACATTTTCCTTATAGTAGTAAATAGGCGAAGACGAAACACATCAATACCTTTCCTCTTCTCTTTGTCGATCTATTGTCTTTATTTTTTTTTGTTTAGTAGTTATTGACGAGCTTTAATGTTATTAATAAGAAAACGTGTAAATAGTAATTTTTTTTCATACCATGAACAAATCGAAGCCTTCATTTAAGTATTAGTGTCTATTTGTTATTCGTAATACTAATTAACGTCTACAATTTACAATATTCGTACAATACTCAATATAGTTTTTTTATAAATAAAGGAAAAAAAATCAGAAATAAATACAAGTGACAACGGCTATTATGGTCGAATTTCATTCATTGGACGACCACTAGTCAGGATTATTACCGCACCAACTTTAATGGTTTCATATTCCACAATGGAGTTCTAAAATCGAGTCAGATGTTTATGAAATGTGAACCAACAATTATAGGATTGCAAATACAGTGAGAAAAATAATAAATTTCGCTTATATTGCAAGGCATAAAGTCCATGTAGACTAATTATAAAGAATGTGCCAACTGATATATCCGACGATGTTGATACATGAGAATACATCGTTTCTTTAGCGCTGAATTGTCGGATCTTTATCACTCGTTCTGACAACGCTGTGCGTGTATTTCTTAGCCGGTTAATGTGTTATTTCTCACGTCTCACGTGTACATTAACCCGTCGGTCACATCGCTTCTGCATTGTGACGTTCTGGTAAGAAAAAATCTTTTACACTATTACACTCGTCTGGTTATGTGATAATATTTGTGTTAAAAACTGACTACAACGTATTTATAGAAGCTTATTTTGATAAAACCGAGACAATCTAGAAGGTCATTAAGAATTTACGTAGTAAATTTGACAACTGTCTTGTTATTTCGGGTTTACAGAGTTATAACAGATTAGAATAGACTTTATGCTAATAGTGTAAATTATATTATGGAAATGAATACCATGATTTAACTCCTGTTTATAGATTTGATTGTTTTTCCAAAATATTCGTCGATATAATACTGTATACAAAAATAAATGAAGTGCTTTTAAATTGTTTTATATATAAATAAAGTGGTTATTCACGGGATCTTGGTCTTTCATGTATTGGTTTTTATTTTTCATTCTTAAATTTGGGTTATTTGACTTATGTAATAATGGAGTCGTTTTGTGTAATATTCTTTGTTATTAAGCATAAGTGAAGTAGATTAGAAATAATAACATGGATCTTAAACTATTAGAAGTCACAAAAACTCTCTAGATCGTTCTAAGTAGCGCGCCATTTAGGCTACTGAATTCGTACAAAACAATTATTTATAGATATTGGAAAGATAACAGCTCTAGTTTAATATGTATATATATATCATAATTTCTAATATGTAATTTTCTTAATTTACAGTGAGATGACACGGTGGAGCGCGCTGATCCAACATGGAAGTTTATCAATATGTCTCTTCTTACTATTATCAAGTCTACGCACGACATCAGCGACACCAGGTTCGTTACTATCATTATAAATATTATTATCGAGCATTCGAATAATAAACCAAAATCTATAGTATTAAGAACATTGTTATGTCAACACATATTTTGAACATACCTTAAACGGTGTATATTAACCAGCCAGCTCCAATTATCCGGATTTATTTCAAAATATACTTTCACCAAAACCTCAGTTACTCGTAAAATTCCAACCCACCGTATTTCATAATCGAGTGAATCAACTTTAAAGGCACTCCTTTCGTGTCCTCAGTAATAGTGTTGTAAAAAAATAAATTAAATAACTTTTAACGAAAACGTACTTATGATATTTAAAAAAAAGTAATTGTGTGGTTTTATGAAACCACGATGCAAGTGAAACGTTTTTTCGGATCATAGGCATTTATTTAACTGAATATTTCTGGAAAATTATTCGATTTTACAAACTAAGCTCAATGTTTATTTAAACCATTGAATCATTTTGAATTGAGTCACGGCTGCCGCCATATTGGTCTTGACTGCTCAACGAAGCGCCTTTAATTTTATTCCAACTTCGTAGCTGGCTGCAATGTGACATGTGATAGATGGACGAAAAAATTGAGGGGATGTAAAAAAAGTTTCCTTTAACAAAATTTCATCTATATCAATCATATTCTCATCAGCCTATTAATTATTTTAATGTAAATAACAAGCAATTTTCATTGTAATGCAGTTTATGTAAAATGTCATCCATACAAATAAATCGTGTACCTGAAGCCACTACCCAGTACTTTATTTGCAGTAACAGTAACAAATGATATAAGAACCTTGTGCATATACATTTTATTAATTAAAAAATGAGTCACGTTCTTATCTGTAACATAGTACCCTACAATTGATTAATACATACCTTTTTAATAAATATTTGTTTGATTTTTCCGAACACTGATTAAAAAACTATAGCAACTGCTGTACCGATCGCTTCACATATATAAAAAAGGGATAGTGCTAAATATGCATCAGCAGTAATAAGCTCCTTATGTCTGTTATTCTTTATTCATTGTTCGAAACGGTAAAAATTATTCCTATATAGAATCGGGTGAGTGGCTTAAGCGCTGCCCCTTAGTAGTTCAGTGAAACTGTAGAGGCCTTGCCAGGCTAACAGTGTAGTCTGTTTCAATTGACCGCCAAGTGTGGCGTTAGCTTTCGACAGCCGCGCGTGAGTTGATTGCTGCTTTGTTATCACTAAATATTTAAGTAATTTTGTTCTGATTGCAATATAAATTCTACAAAATGATTATCAATGAAAAGTAAAAGACTGTATATTGATAAAATATTGAAATTTCTCATTCGTTATCTGCAGATATTGTCGGCTCAAACAAGTCTATTAAAAGTTGGTTCACCCAATCAATTATGTTTACTCAAGTGTGTACAAATCAAACTGTATATGTTAAACTTAATATAGTTTGATATTTAATATTTTTCATGACCTACTCATTTAACTGAACGTATATTCAAATTTAGTAATAATTTAACTACATCTATCTTACATTATATCTCACGAAATAAACGTTTTCTATGCCACTTTTGATTTGAACTTCTTCAGCTGTCTAAACGTGGCTAAAGGTCGAACATTTAGATATACTCTCACATTTACATTGTAAATATTACTAAGATATACAGCCCATAAATAAACTACAATGAACTGTCATCCTTATTTATTAACATTCATTGAAATGATGTTTGTAAACAGCGACACAATAGCCGCCTATTGATTTATTGTTTTCTTTTGTAAACAAAATTACTCATTTGATTTAAATTGTGTGACCTAAACAAAAGAATATTTGTTTATTCACACATATCAAATACAAATTCTACTTATATCTTGCAGACATGATGCTTTAAAACAGTTGAAATCATGTTTTATCTACATATATGAAAATGCATTTTGATAATATGGGGCGTTACACAGATAATCTGACGGTTTGAAATTACTGCTTGTTTTCTCAATTTTGTGATATGTTTTAGCACACCTCAGAGTAGTCGTCGTGATCAATTTTGAGATTTTTTTATTAAATATACTTTTAAGGGAATAAAAATCTTAAAAATAGTCCAAATTTGACTTTTTTTTTTTTTTTGTTTTTACATGGCCTTTATATAAAAACATATATTTCAAACTATTTTTTAATTAGATTTTTAATTTTAAACTTCTTGACGATCTCACTTGATATTAAATGACGATGTAGTCCAAGATGGCAAACTTAGAGTGACTGATTCTCAAGAGCAGTTACCGGAAATCACCCATAGTTGTTTGGCGACAGATTTTCAACTTCAGAGTGGTAGGTAGCCAGGCGGGCTTACACAAACCCTACCACTGTCCTATAGTGTGATCACAATGTTTTTCTTCAGCGAGACATTGGCTTATTCGCAAGAATTCGAACCTACGTCGATCTACGCGTTATTCGATCGCGCTAACTAACTAAGTCATCATTACTTCCTATGATGGGAGTCATTATTACTTGGTTTTATGCGTTTAACCCACCGCCAAGTGGCGCTTTGACACATAAACTCTTACATATTTTTGAACATATGTATATCATCATTATCTTTTTCTGGGTGAAAAGTGCGTACGCTATGTCCTTTTTTGTACCCCTGACTACGTGTATACAAAATGTCATGACGTTAGGTTGAGTAATTAAAGCCTGAAAACGTAACGAACAAACTCATATTGGCATTTACAACAAAAATAAAACATGATTCATTCTGTTATTTATATATTAAGCGTATAAAATTAATTATGTTTAAAAGTTTAAAAGTATAAAATTAATATTTGTATTATTTTGTTTTTTTTTTTCTGACAACTTTTTAATTATTAACCGACTTCAAAAAAGGAGGAAGTACTCAATTCGACTATATTTTTTTATGTTTGTTATCTCATAACTTTCGACTGGGGAAACCGATTTTGATGATTTTTATTTTATTTGAAAGCTATTGTGATTTGTATCTGAAGTCGACGCCAACGCAAATTTGTAGTTGGTAGAAAAAAATATATACCCGACACGAGAGTGCAGCTAAACACGTATATGCTATGAATTCGGGTTGGCACCGACTTCAGATATATTATTAGGTAGGGTATATACTATTATATTTTATTTAATTTGGTTAATGTAAAAGTTTAGTTATTTTTTGGCTTTTAGTGCCTTCTTGTTTCCTTAGTGTTTCTCGATATTGAAGTCGGATTTTTTTTTTTTGTAAAAGTTTTTTATTTTATTACACGCCATAGTTTTTAAAAGTATTATTAATCCAGTTGTAGAAATGACTAGCCTTTTAAATTAAAGCATACATATTTTACACTTCATGTATTATTTTAAGTATATTATATACAGTAAGTATATGTATTAGGTATCACGACAATTATATTAATCATAAAATTTAGGTGTGTAATTAATATTTTACTTACCACAATACTATGTTTATACTTACCCCAAATGAGAACATGCTAATTATCATAAATCTATTAAACTAGATTAGCTTCTTGCTAGTACCATATTTAAATCCTACGCTTTAACTAATTTATTATTATTGCAAACACTACTATTATATTAATTGCTCAGCTTAATGTAAATGATTATACGAACAATGTTCGATTTTCCAGTATACTTAGTGAAACTAAAAATAAATTAGAACTATACATTCTAATTGGAAATTCGTATAAGTTTCGCTAATTGCTTATTAAGTACACGTGTACTAAATAATGTTATCTGTTATAGAGAAGCTTTAAATCTTATAAAGTTCGTTGTATAAAAATACTAAAGTAATAAATATAAGTTTATTAGGTACGCGTGTACTAATTAACGTCGTTTTTATTTTTGTATACATTTACTTTAAAGGAGTAAATTTTTAAATTTAAGTTTTTCCACGTAGGTATACCTATAAGGTGAAATTGATATAGATTTTATTATCCAATCTTATCTAAACCGCTATGAAATTGAGGTATTGTTTTATTTGCTATTAGATTTAAATCTTTGCATTACTCTATTATTATATTATGTCTGTCAAAAATCTATAAAAATTTACAGAAAATTGTTAAAGGTCAGTTTTTTAAGGTTCTGCATAAAATATCATTTGTATGAAAAATATAAATAGGTGAGAAATAAGCTAATTCAAATTATTTTGAGACAAATGTAAGCTGGATGTTTCAAATAAGCTAATAATAACATAAAGGTATAATATAAATAAGAAAATTATTTACTATATGTATACTAGTTCACAAATTAATTATATTCAATATAGTTCATGTATTCATAGAGTTCCTGATCTTTTTATTCAACTTGAAGCTTTAAAATGCTATTTAGAATTCGTTGTAAATTCATGTAATTATTCAAATAATAATTTGATACATTAATGTATCATGTATATATATATATAAAATTGGTTTTTGTCTTACTACCCATTTTATTATAGCCTATCATTTTAATGTATATTTTTTCTTTATTATATTTTATTGCGTAATTTAACGCGGACGGAGTTGCGGGTGCCGGTTGCTAGTAAGTCGTAAAGCTTTTAGTTTAGTATTAGACAGACGTGGAGGGTCTTCGCGAGAGAACTAATTGGAATTTTATAAAGAATAAATTGATTTGAATTATGATGTTAACATCAATCGTTAGTCGCCCACTTTGTGATATTTAATTCATAGTTTGATAATGGACATTTAAGGCATTGAGGGCGAGTCATCTTTTTTTTTTTTTGTTTGAACCTTTACACATTCGAATATAATAATTACCTATAGCATGTAACATATATTAGAATTATGTTAAAGCGATCTTATTCATTTTACGAGTTAGTTATATGGTCATGTGTTACCGGTGTATTATTACAATAATACACTTACACTTAATACACAACACTAGACTTTTAGGGACCCAGTACCAATATTTCCTGATCGTGTATTCGTACTGCTGAATTGTATCGTAGCTTCCACGACACGTGACTCAGAATTTACTATGAACTAGGGACAATTTTGTTATTTTTATTATAAATTCATTGGTCGTCCCTTATTAAGGATTTTGGGTTTGTGAGTAACATTTTAGGAATTACTGGCGGGGGGTTACACGCGTCAGTGTTTCCGTAGATCCCTCGACGTCGTACAAATGATTAAGTCATAGCTACTGTACAAAATATTATTAATATAGTTTTTTTTTTTATAAAATGTCTAAATTATTTACTTCTTTTTAATGAATATTAATTTGTCTTTAAAAAGATCAAGGCTGTAAAGCAGTATTTCTTTGCTTATATTCTCTTTACTAGGTTTAGCTTGTCGTCAATAACTTCTACGTTTTAAGCTTATTAGTATATTTCCTAGAAGCATTCACAGATGTACAATTAATAGTATTAATTCCACCAATAAAATTTGATAAAAGTCTTTTTGAAAATATTCTATGAATTAAATAATGTTGATATTATTTGACTCTTATCCATTTTAACTATGTCTCCACCATAAGTAAGCTTACATAACTATACAATGTTAATACCTAAGTATACAAATAAAGGAAAGCCAACAGAAACGTTCGCTAAGCATTAATTAACTGTGCAAAGTTTTAACGAAGCCAATGCATAGTCGATTCAGTTATTTATGACCTTCTGTTGGAGTGGTTTTACTAAGAAATTCAATTCTTTGACTATTTTTAGGTAATAATCTAGTCAGACATTTACATATGAAATTAACGTTTTATATGAAATAAATAAAACGAAATATATATATACATATAATCAGTCGAAGTATGTAAGTACCATTGTTATCTATGAACTCTCGCCATTATATAAGTAGAACATTGATTCATTGCTGAAAAAATTGTGGCGGCGAGAATCGATAAAATCTATGAAAACAGTTTATTGGACTGCCTCAGCGGAATTGAGTTTTTTTCTTGCAAGAAATTGTCCGAATTCCGAGAATAGTGGTAATCTG
Organism: Antheraea assamensis; assembly: GCA_035772565.1. Classification (NCBI taxonomy): domain Eukaryota; kingdom Metazoa; phylum Arthropoda; class Insecta; order Lepidoptera; family Saturniidae; genus Antheraea; species Antheraea assamensis. The sequence goes on along the minus strand of JAQQSE010000022.1, from coordinate 227,143 downwards.
ATGGAACATATCTGGGGAGTATGTTGGGTGTCGGAGACATTTCAATCGCAGTTTCTCTATTTTAACGACCGTCTGTCATGAAGTATTATTGGGCCTAATATTATCCTGAAGCAGCTGTAGACTAGGAAGATTGATCAATTTCTGTTGCTTATCCACTAGCTTTTTCACCATGGTTTGAAATAGTTGACAATACAGAGCTGCCGTAATCGTTAGGCGAGATCTTAAAAGCTGTAGTGTATGACACCTGCACTGGTTCACCAAACATTCGCCTGTACCTTTTTTGGGTATATTTTTTGTAGGTCAAAATTTCTAGAACGAGAACGTTGAAACCAAAAATATACCGTGCTTTATTTAGCTTCCTCGTATACATTATTAACCCTTTGAGCTGTTTCTGCAGAGCTGATGTCATGGTGGAACTTATATTCGTAAATAACGAGATATTTTAAGTTTTCTATTTGGTGAAAGAACGATGTCGAAAAACAATCAAATGATTCCGAAAACAAATGAATTACTAAATTGGAAACAAATGCGAATTTGCAATTCGTAACCGAACGCAAGTTATTTATTTCAAATCAAAGTGGCCAGTTTGACAAAATGCCAATATTATATGTAAAGGACCTAATATTTAAACGTCTCATGAGCATTGAACTATCGTCGACTTATATGCTTAAGTCGTAAAAATATAATTAAGATATATAAGTGGATACAATATTTTAAAGCTATAAAGATAAATAATGACTACCTACTCTTTAATTTCACTAGCTATTTCGTAAAATTAAAATTTAAAACTCAGGAACATAAAAATATCGCGTGACTTGGTTTTTTATTTATAGTCATTTTTATTTTAACGTATTTATAACATAACAACATTCGCCATGAAAAGAACACTCAGAGTCATATTTCGAGACGATTCGTCAAATGGTATCGGAATGTACTAGTCTCAGGCATATAAACATTTATATATTTACTTTCCCACGAGTTTATATAATCCTAATACTTTCTTTATCAGGTCCATGTGAAGTGGAAACAGGTCAATCCAGTATCATAGTAGACATCGAAGAAAGCAGAGGAGACCGTAAGTAATATATTTATATTGAACCAATTTAGGATTACCATGAAAAAAACAAATGACGTTACCCAAAATAAAGACCACGCTAATATTTAAATGTGTCCCTATTCAATAAATTGCAGAAGTAAACCAAAGTACAATACCACCGGACCTACCAATAGTCGGTGAACCAGATGTGGATGTACTTCTATCTACAGTGTTTCCAAAAGGCCCGACGTTATTCCAGCTGGATGGTAAACGATTACAGTTACTACAGCCCCTCGATAGAGACGCCGATAATCTTTCACATATGGTGTTCCAGGTACCTACTGCATTCAGTATGTCTATATATATATAACGCTGAAACACGGGAACAGCTGGATCGATTTGGCTAATTTGACCTTGAAATATTTGTGTAAGTTTAGGGAAGGTGTAAACGGTGAGAAACATAAATAATAAGTAAAGGAAAATACTCTAAAAAAGACAATTTAATTTTCAAATACAAAATGTTCCTATCTATGGAACATATGCTGTCTTTTGTCATATTTTAGAAATAAAGAATTATCAAACGTTTGACAAATATTTATAGGTGCGTTCAGAAAAATTTTGCCTGTTTCTTAGCTGTACTATGAGGTCCGATCTCTTTGGTCCGTTTTGTTGGATTACACAAAACAGTTCTGTTTCAGAAATAAAAATAGTACATGAGAAAGCCTTAAATTGATTAAGTGCATAACTGTGTTGCATTTATAATGTAAATGGAAATTTTGTATTAAGTTTTGACCACATTCTACGCACACATATGTAAGTGATACAAAGTTCATCAGGGTCATCTAGTTTAGATTAATTATTTAAACGATTGATTTTAAATCAAATATAATAGATAGTAATATATATATATATGATTTTAATCGAAATATATTTGCATTAAGATATCTTGTTTGATATCTACAATGTATACGGTCTATTTCAGATAAGCCTCGAGCTATATTTGCCATACCGAGATCATTTAAATTACGATTAGATTTTATGTGAGAGATAAAATTAATATATTATTTCGTTGCAGCTTGTGTGTCAAGTGAAAGCGACAAAGAAGCGTCGAACGATACCTGTGATAGTAAGAGTGTCTGATATTAATGATAATGCACCGATATTCCAGGGAACACCTTATGAAGCAAGCGTTTCTGAGGTAACATACTATCTATATACATATAATAAAAATGAAGTGTCTGTATGTATATCAAAATGAACGTGAACGTATACACTGATACTGATAACAATAATACAATTTTTAAAATTTTTGTCTGTCTGTCTGTCTGTTTGTTCGGGGTAATCTCCGAAACGGCTGGGCCGATTTTGTCAGAAATTTCACTGACGGGTAATTAAAATTACAGCGGGTGACATAGGCTACTTTATTTTAGACTAGCTGTCATCCATGGCTTCGTTTGCAGTACTATCTCCAAAACGTTTGAACCATTTTTCACGCAACTTTCGCTAACAGATAGTTGATCTTATAAGAAGTAATTTACAATTAAAAAAAAAAACGAATTGCGGAGCTGCGGGCAACAGCTAGTCTCGAATATATTTGATAACAATATATACTTTTTGGGTTAAGGACAAAGTAAGCTTAGAGGATTAATTAAAACAGCTGAAGAGTTTTTAAAGTCTGTCGAAGGGATTTTTTATACTAGCTGACATCTAATCACTTTGTCGTTTATTATCATAACACATGTATCATGTATCATCTTCCCCATTCCCATACCTCCTGCCCCACTTCTCGAGTGCAGGAACCACCCATCCCTGAAGGACTAGAGTGCTCATAAAGATCGTAGTTTGTTTAAACTTCAATAAATGTATTTTCTGTGCGCAAAGACAGAGCCTTTAGTCATTTAATTAATGTATATTGGAATACATCTTTCAGTTAGCAACAATCGGCACCACTGTATTCGACGGTATCCGCGCTGTGGACATTGACGCAGGCGTCAATGGTTTGGCAGGAGTATTTCGTTATACCGGGTGATAATAAAACCTTCGAAAACACTAACGTAGCTGATGGTTACGGATATTTCGTGATACCGGTTCCTCATGTTGGACAAGTCACCGTTAACAGGAGTTTGGATTACGAGCGCACGCAGAAGTATCTAGTCACTATCATTGCTTCTGTAAGTGAAAATTTAATTCCACAAATATTGCGCTACTTCATTGTGTTTTTTTTTTGGTATTTATTCGTCTTGTATATTTTTTCCACATTCCCAAATTTAGATGTGGGAAGACATTATCTTCATGTGTTACGATAAATTTCATTACAATAAACGCAGTACGATAACTTGGTCACGTAACTTAGTAACGTTTACTTACATCAAAGGAACTAGGTAATCGTCAATTTCAAGTTTTTATTGAAATTACAAAGATGTACGATTGTTATTGTGCTCCTTTATCGGAATTGATTTTGAGGTTAGTTTTTAATACGTTAAATAACCGAAGCTTCGTTACGCAAGTATGGAACTATCATAAGATAATGCTATGCAAAAAGCTTGTGTTGTGAATATATTGAGCAGACATTTCTCGATGATAATTCCGGCATTTTAAATTACTTTGCGATACCCAAAAACCTTTGTCATAATATTATATATCAACTAAGTAATTCTCGTTTACCTTCATATATATGAACTCGTGCAAGATTACTCTTGCTTTGTATGATTTAAGAAAATGTGCAAATTTAATGTGAACGATAATATGGTAATAATTAGAGATAAAAGCAATCCATATTCATATCTAGGTTACGTAAAGCTTCAAATAGATTTCTAAAAAAAAAAAAATAATTTATATACTAATCAGTGTTGCAATTGTAATTGATTTTTAAATTTAAATTATTAGATAAGAATATCATTTTAGTGTATTATAATATCTAATTTAAATTAAATAATTCCATTTCATTCTAAAATACGTAAAATAATGGCGACAACTGTAAGGTTCTCTAGAAGCTTCATTATGCGCACGCTAACGTTGTGGAATGAGATACTAAGCACCGTGTTTCCCTAGAGTTATGACATGGGGCTCTTCAAAAGAGGATTGAAATACGCTCTTCAAGGTCGGTAACACAGCAGTAATGCCCCAGGTGTTGCAATTGTCCATAGGCAACGGTAACCATTTAACATCAGATGGGCCGTCTGGTTGCTTGCTGCCATTTGGACATAACAAAAAAATATGTTAAAGATCGGTTAGAACATTAACTTTTTAATCGCTTTAGGATCGTGCGCGTGATAATAAAAAACGTTTATCAAGCACAACTACGTTGACGGTGAATATCCAAGATGACGATGATCAAGACCCATCCTTTATTTACAAAGGGTGCACTCTCCACGAAGGAGCTTGTATTAACCCTGAATATTCCAGTTATGTAAGTCACTTTTTAATTTACTTAAAGCTGTCTGTGAGACCTTGCACAGCAGTAGATGAAATAATAAACAGAAACAAAAAAAAAATTTTAATGCCTATATAAAAAAAAAACCATCTTTAGTATTAAATAAATTGAATGTATGATTTTTATGATCTTCAGGAATCCAAAAGTCAAAATGCATAGAAGTTAGTTTAAATAATAAATCGTAAGCTTAGCCCAAATGTTTTATGAAGATTTAGGCTTTTAGACGGAATAATCTTATATTTGATAGAATTCCTAACATCCAGATCATAATTGCCAATGATAAATGCTTGGATTACATGCGTATTGAATAGTTGGCAATCTCAAACTACGTGGTGAAGATTGATGTAACTGACCCTGTAGGAGACTCAGTTTTTCAAGTTTTGTGAATTAATATTTATATTTGATTATGCATCACGTAACAGGAATTTCTTGATAGTGATAATTCGAAATTAATTACAATTATATTAAGCCTTAACTTGAAGGATGAAATAATTGAATTAATTATGAACAATCAGGTAAACAGCGGAGTTTTAGCTGGCATCCTTACCCTCGAACCAGAGAAGATTCAAGCTGTGGATATGGATACACTGAATGCTAGAATACGGTACAGTATAGAGAGCGGTGAACCAGAATCATGGGCGACGTATTTCGCAGTAGATACCAATACCGGTGCAGTTAGGCAACTGGTGCCTGTAGATACAAGTATTGCAAAAAAATTCCAGTTGGTTATTAAGGTAATTCTGAATTCTGTATATTCTTAAAATATTATTTGACCTTATTCACAAATTTAAGTAACCAAGTGTACACTAGGCTTACAATTTTAATTACTCCTCGTATACGCACTGTGTTAATGTCTTTTTTTTAATTTACAGGCGGAAGAAGCGACAGAAGCAAGGCGTTTCACGACAGCCAAACTCACTATTACAGTGAGACCAGTAGATGCTAGTCCACCAGTTGTTGAGGCATCAGCAGATGAAGGAGAAGTAGAAGAAAATTCCCCTAAAGGCACGAAAGTTTTAGACAAAGATGGAAAGCCGATAGAATTAACTGTTTCAGACCCAGATTTAGTAAGTATAAAAATATATAAGGATGTATAACATACATTGAACTAGGAAAAATGCTCTGTTCCAATGCTACGGTTTTTTTAGACGTGAAAATCTTAACTTTCATTGGACGTCGTATTTGATTCATGCAAAATTCCTTTATTTCTCTATATTTAAAAGTATTTAATAATTTGTTACAAATTGAATTATTTTTATTGTCTATTGACTTATTCTAGAACAATAATAACATACTAAATGTAAAAGTTTAGGTCTTTAAAATTTGTTTCTAACTGAATATTGATAGGTATTTTTTAATTTTCAGGGCCCAGGTGATCCGATTCCGAAATACTCTTTCGAATTAACAACGAATTTCTTTGACATCGACCAGGATGGTTTTCTAGTCGTCAGTGATGCTAATCTAGACCGAGATCCGCCGAATCTTGGGAAATTTAGATTCCAGGTAAATTTTGCCAATAAGCTTATTACAGAATTGTTTGGAATAATTAAAAATATATTTAGAAGTTTCAATTACATTACTAATAATATCCTATGGAACACTTAGCATGTATCTGATGACATTTAACTATTGTACGAGTATAGTAAGATGATTGTGGGTAAAATGTGTATTTTTATAAATACAGGAAATTCGATTGCTGACAGAGACACATAAAACAAATAATTGTATTAATATATTACAGATAGTAGCCCGCGAAGCTAACGGCGGGGCCGCTTCAGCGCCGTTCTCGTTGACTGTGAAATTATTAGACCAAAACGACAATGCACCCATCATACCCAAAACACAACCGATCACAGTACCGGCCAGCTTAGAGCCAACTCCTGTTCATAAGGTAACTTCATTTATAGCTAAGATATCACTTGTGTATTTTATAGTCCTTGACAAAATAGACTACATTAAGTAATACAATACTCTTGATATAAAATCACGGTTCCATAAATAATCATAATAATTGTTTTAAAATTAAAATAAATGTGCGTAGGTCTATATTACGCCTATGAAATATAATCTCGATTACGAAATTTTATGGTAAAATTAATAGCATAGATATCAAGTGGTCTATGGGTAGTAACACCTTTTCCTAATGTCTTATTATCTATGCATATAAATAAAATTAATGTACTTTTTCTGTGTCCGGAATAAGCTTCTAAACGTCTGAATCAACGACTTTTTAATGGCAAATGGAGGACTACTTAATTTTTTTCTTTGAAAGCTCATTTCAAAATAATTTTTAATAATAAAAGACAACTTATTATTAATTCAGGTAGAATAACTTTAAGACTATTCACGGCTATCAACTAGTTTATAATGAATATGTAGTTGTACAATAATATTTTCTAGGCCGCACCGTGTTGTTTCTTATTGGTTCGCTTTAACCAATCCGCGCTCTCGAATATTACGTAACCGATTTGAACCAATCCGAACGTTGATTGGTAGAGGGTGGATGGTTGGAGAGCGATATTGAGTATGCGTCGATACTTTGTACAACATACAGCGAGCCTTGTCCTCTATAATAGTTAAATAAATAATATTCAAACTAATAGAAGTATGTTTGTGATGAACAAATATCGTAATCGTAAAATCGCTGTCATATCACCATTGTTTTATGTATTACGCAGGTTGAGGCGGTAGACATCGATGAGGGTGAGAATGCACGAATTACGTACAGCATTTATCACGTGTCTAATAACGGAGGCAACAAATTCACTATAGATCCTAACACTGGAGTTATATGTAAGCACCCTTTTCTATACGCACCACCTTTCCTTTCATTTCATATATCTTATGCATGAGTTTTAAGCACTTTTGAAGCATGAGCATTGAAAATGTGTGTGAGACTACAGATATTACTTACTCAAATCTAAATTTTTTTGGTATGTAAAATACATTACAGATACATTTGTTAAAACTCCATAATGGAAAATAATATGAATGACCAGTTATTTTCGAGATATTTTCTGTAGATAATGTATAGAAGGAATAATTAACTTTTTCATAAAATTATTATATGACTAAAACGCGTCTGTTTTATAATAAATTCCGTGACCCGATCAAATGAAACAGATTATAATAATATAAAATTCTGAATAACATCTATAGCAGAGTTTTCTTCACTACAGCCAGCACAGGTCGGCTCCAAGCCGGCGAACAATACAGTGTAACGTTAAGAGCGACTGACGCTAAAGGTCTTAGTTCGCAAGGTATTGTGGAGCTATCAGTAGCTCCTGGTCCCAATACGAGACCGCCTCAGTTCTCCTCGAGGGATTACTACGCTCCTATATCGGAGGGTGCAGCAATTAACTCGACAGTCACTACTGTCACTGTAAGTATTCTAATTTTTTAAGGGTCTATTGTATTGTATCAAACATAAGCTCAAATGGTATTGTAATGGTCTTCTAAACTTCAGTTATAAACTAACCGAAATTTATTTAAAGTAATTAAACCTCACAAAAAAGAAATTAATTTTGCCAGTTAAAGATATAAATGTACAGTGAGAAATCGCAAATAAACTTCGGCAAAGCAGAGACAATTTGTAATTTAAACCTCAATTTACAATAATAATAAATGAATTAGTAATATCCCTTAATGATTGAAATAACGGAAAGTTTATATTCTTACCAAATAAGTTGACAAGTGATACCGTACATATCAACAATATCATGTCTAACTTCCCATCTGAAGTAGTGGGGCTAAGTGTTATCAAAATTACAGAAAGGGACCATGTGAATTTTCAGGCGAAAGATCCAGAAAACGAGCCGATTACATACTCAATCGTGTCTGGCAACGATCTTCGTCAATTCTCAATCGGATCTAACACTGGAATCATTACTGTCATCAGGAGTCTTGACAGAGAAGTCCTTACACGGTATCAATTGGTACGACACATTTTGCTTACCCATATTTTGTTTTTTTTTTTTTACGTATGAATGTTGTATTCTCTCTATATGTAGAATAAACATAACATTTTTGCCATTCCCTTGTTAATCCGTTACAATGTATAAATTATATATTGTCTTTTAGATGATAAAAGCTGAGGACCCCGGAAAACTCGCAAGCACAGCAACAGTCAACATCAAAGTAACTGATATCAATGACAATAATCCGAAATTTGACGAGGATTCCTATAAGTTTACTGTCAAAGAAGGTAAAGTATAATCAAATATTGGGAATATGCAAAAAAAAAATATTATTTTCAAAATGGTCTAAAAATTTTCGTGATTTTCAAAAGAGAAAACTTCAAACGTCAAAAATTTCTTTGTAGGTTTGTCAGACGAGTTTGTAGGATACGTTCACGCTACCGACATCGACGAGGGAGCTAACGCAATGATCAGTTACAGCATACCTGCCCAACTTCCATTCAGTATTGACAATAGTACAGGAATGATTAGTACGAATACTAAATTGGATTACGAACAGACTAAGGTATGTGCAGTCATTTAAAATAATCAGCGAAATACAACACAATATGGTAAGGTCGCGATTACCTTCTGGTGTTTTACAGGCTTCATTATCCATACATTTTTCGTATTACAAGTTCTTTGTCCGATGTTCTTCCTGTATCAGTTAATCATTCAAGGTGTAAAGGAATGAAATTGCAACAGTGTCTGTTCTTCGGAAGTTTTGTAGGTGGTAGAGCTACGCTGAAGCTATTACTGGTTTCAGAATGAATGTGTCGGCTCGCCCGGGGTAGTACCACCCGACACACAGAAAACCGATGTAAAGTAACAATGCTTGCACTGTTGCGTTTCATTCGGTCAGTGAGAGCGCCGGAGGCCCACATATTTAAAAGGCCGGCAACGCACTTGCGACTCCCCTGGTGTCGCTAGTGTCTATGGACGGCGGTGATCACTTACCATCAGGTGACCCACCTGGTCGTTTGCCCCCTATAATATATATAAAAAAAAGAAGTAATATAATTCCGTTGAAAGAAGTGTATATAAATTCTTTCTCATTGAAAGTCAACTACGATTTCTTCTTTATTTTCTATCAGTTGTAATTGAGATTAGTCCATTAGCACATTATTATTTTATTTAAACTACTTATAACTGTAAACCAAGTAGACTTTATGTGTATTGTTTTAATAACACCTCGAAATAAATAAAATTATTCATAAAGAATACATAATGTCATATTTGAATATCATGGCCTATGTCTATCCCACAATTAAGACGAATCTGAAAACGCATTATATGTTAAATCAATCACGCTCTTCAGACTACGGAGCTGTTAAAGACATACTTATATATGTACATAGTTTTTCGAGTGTATGTATCTTTTTGATTGATGTAGTTGTTACTTTGCGTCTGGCATAAGTACTTGATTCGGTGTTACTTTTCACTTCCATCGGGAATTTATTGACCGCTGTTACATTTCACTGCGAAATAAAAAACATTGCTGTCACGTTTAGATACAACAGCAGCCAATTGTTTCCAGACGGAATTGCGAAGTAATATTACGTGATTATGATGGGTTTTCGCAAAGTAACACCTTCATCAATCAAATACATGTATGTATGTCGATGTGTGTGTACGAAAAACAACTCAATCTGAGTAATAAGAATATATGAGTATGTTTCCTATTTTGAGTTACGGAGCTTTTGTTATTTCATATATACTAATAGGTGAATGTAATGTGATACTTGATGTTATAATTGGTATGTGAATAAAATTATCAATTATTCAAGGACTACGCATTCGTCGTGACCGCTACGGACGGAGCGATCGATAAGCGTTTAGGAACTGCCTCCGTTACAATACAAGTGGAAGATGTTCAAGATGAATCGCCGATATTTCCACTACCGCTGTACTCTGTACATGTACCTGAAAATGTTCCTAATTACCCCGTTGTTAAGGTTCAGGTTAGTTCGAACTTAATTTTTCTTTGAACTCGGAATCACACTAAACAACATAAATATATCTCCTTGATGAAAAATACTTGCACTATGATTATTCCTTCGATATTGTAAATTAATCTTGTTTGTGTAACGTCTACTTTTGATGTTGAATAATTTCTAGCAGATTTATTTATTTCTTTAATTATTTTGAAAGTAGAAAAAGCCGAAACATACCTTTGTGTAGTTGGTAACAGAGTTTTAATTGAATGATACTAGCAATTCAGGAATCTACCGCCACTTTGATCGACAAGATTCCTTAGAATTTTACCAATTAGTTATCATCGATTCCAAATTGATTTAGTGGCGCACAAACGAAAACAATTCTTTTATGTATATTTTATTTGTGTAATATGGTGCTGCGTTGATTATTTCTATGTACCATTTTCAGGTATAATAGGATGTCACCAATATTTTATTGTATTTATGCTTATACAGTACGAGAAATGTATTATTCATCAAACGGGGAATAATCTATGCTATTAAATGCCTCACAATATTGACTTTTGAGTTATGTATAGTAAAATATATTTATCTCTTTTCAACCGAATACTTCTTACAGAAAGCATAATTGTTTTTTTTAGAAACAGAGTAATAAGCACTAAAGAAGTCTTTATTTTTGACTGATTACGCTTTTGGCCTTTAGAGCTTCACCGGACTCCTGTAAGAAAGTCATTTCATGCTCTTTCCACAGAATTGATGTTAACAACCAATGAAGTATTATTTTTCTTGTTTTCACTATATTCGAGGTCTCAAATCTTTAGGCTAACGAATACTTTATTAATGTCAAAAATTAAAGTAAACATTACTTTGTACTTCTGCCTGGTATTACTTGGCCGCTGCAAAGTCCTCACTGCAACGAAAAAGAAAAATTAATTTACGCGACGTGTACCTTAAATAGTTAAATCTCAAAGTAGTAATAGAAAGAGCGAAATATTAGTAACTGAATCTGATCAGATGAAATTTAATTACAGGCGGAAGTCCAAAGTAACCTCCATTCTAATAATTAATTATGGACATCCAGAAAGTAACGCCTTCATCAATGAAATACTTTAATGTCGATTCACAGGCAGAAGATCCCAGACACTACACCAGAGATAACATATACCATCATGATGGGTGACACCGAATTGTTTTCTATAGATCGTAAGACAGGTGTAATCAGAACATTAAGTCCACTAGATAGAGAGGTGTCAGCGCGACATGAACTCATTAGTAGGCACTGAAGAGAACAGTGAAGAAGGACCGGGAGCCACCACCACTGTTGAAGTTCTTGTAGATGTAAGTAGTGTAACAATAATTTTCAGTGTAATTATTCTTAACGTGATATTTATGGATAGAAAAACATCTTTAAATTTGATATTGATAGGTTTACTTAATATTTGCTTAGGATAAATATACTTTAGTTGTAATTTTGTAACGATACTCCTATACCAGCGTGTCTAAACTTCGATTACTAGTGGCGCGCTAAAATTAACAACTAAAGGTATTCCAGTAAATGCGTAGATTAAAACGCTTCCCCACCCATACCATTAATATAACTAGAAATTAGCGTTCACTAAACGTCTTTGACATGTATAAAAACAGGCGGTCCAGTTAATTTGTCGCGTCTAGAGTTCGTAAACCATGACGATAATGTCTTCCCACATATGCAATTATTGCAAGCATAAATAAAACTCCGTGGCTATTAGGCGTAATTATAGGAGTCGCGTTGTGAATAGCATCAAGATATAGCATTGAATGAGATGAATATATACCATGTTTAAATAAAGTTGTTAATGAGAAAAAAAGCCTGGTTTATAAATATTGTTTGTTTGAATCAACAAGTAAATCAAAATAAATGAATAAGACTAAATTGTTTTTCTGTGACATTGAAATTAAAATCTCTTAATCAGTTCATATGGGTATTTACCCTTAAAAAAATGCTTTTCACGCGTTTAAAAAACTAATTGTCTATCCTGAGCTAATCATCAAAACCGCTGAACCAATTTTGAGGGAACTTAATTGGTATCTAGAGACATTTTCTCAAGAGTAATATCAGTTACTTTATAGCGATTTGTAGATTGGTAGGGGTTTCCGGAAAACGCATTATTTAGTGCATAATAGTTACTTGCTAAAGCTTTCCTTGCAATATTAATTTAATCATTGAAAATAAAAATGTTTTTATTCTAGGATAAAAACGATAATGCCCCAATATTCACGTCACTATTGCGACCGATCACGATAGAAGACTCTGCTTCGATTGGTAGCCTTGTGGAGACAGTTGTAGCTGAAGACGCTGATGCGACTTCACCGAATAACAGAGTTCGGTACAAACTGGTCGGCAGAGGGAAAGCTTCCAAGTACTTTAACGTCGAACCTGAAAATGGAGCCGTCAGAGTTAGAGACGACTTGAGGAAGGAAACTGATAGTGAATATACTGTAAGTATAGATGATTTTGTAGTTCCGATCGAGTGGTTAGACCGGTGGAATGTCAATTAGATGCCCGCAAATGGACCAATGAACTTCTCAGAATTCGTGGACATTTACTAATTTATATTGGTAACGCTGTAGGTTGTATGTGAAGGAAAACATCGCAAGGAATCTCGAACATAAGGAAATGCTGCGGATATCTCGGAGTTAGAAACCGCCAATTCGTGGGTTTGCGCGGTGATTGTGCCCATACATTATATGCCATACCTTATGACACTACAGTGTGTTTCTTGCAGGGTCATCTGATGATGATGCCGATGCTTTGCAATTTATATGGTCCTTTATTTAGATTTCACAATTATGAAATAAATGACAGGATTAATGTGTATTAACAACATTAAAAAAAAAAATAGTCTAGAGCGAGTCGAACTTGTTCACCATTCTTTCAGTCATTCGATACGAAATTCAAACCTCTAAAAGGCACGTTTGACCGGTTTTTGTTTATAATTGTTTTTATGTTACCTGCGTTTTATGTAGGTTTTTTTGTTAAAAAACTTTAATAACAATACGTTTTAGGAAGTTGGAACACCTTTAAAAAATATTTTTCTATGTTCTTTTTTAATATTATTTGCTAAAATATGCTCTATAATAACTAACATTCTAAGACAATTTCTATTGAATACTCTTTACAATTGATAATATATACAAGTTGCTTTAAATGCTGGACGTTCAGCATCAGCTTGACAAAATATAGTTCTTTTTCTAAGAATGACGACCAAAAGTTGACACACGGTTTTAATTTTATTTTGTGTTTATTTAAAAAAATATGGTTCTTTCTCTGAAAATGAAACCCAAAAGTTAACACACGATTTTCATTTTATTTAGTTTTTATTGAATCTACCTACTCTAATTATACTTATGAGAATTCAAGTAATGTCTTACTAAATCACTCTAATTCATTGTTTTTTAATCGACTCAAAAAAGAGATTCTCAATTCACTTGTATTTTTTTAATGCTTCTTATCTCAGAATTTTGTCTATAAAGCGATTAGAATCTTTTTTTTTTTATGAAAAAGGAGATAAATTCAAGGACGTCCCATTTTTTGGTAATTCTTTTTTAAATAAGTGTATGGTGTTAACACACATATTAGAAGAGAGAATGTATAACACTTTATAATACACATGCACGTACAACATCTTACAATACAATATTGTATAATACTTTTCCCAGGTGGACGTACAAGCCTACGATCAAGGAGACCCGGTTATGTCATCAGTAACGAGTCTCACTGTCTACGTCAGCCATTCTGCTACGGTTCCACCAGATGTGCGTAATTATATTTAATATATATTGAAACTTTCAACGATTTATATTAAACTAGCAGTCGCACGCGACTTTGTCTTTATTTTTATCTTGTTAAAATATCTACTACATAAGATATTTATTTAATTTGGAACAACAATAAAACACATTATTTTTAATATGTAACTAAATTTCTAAATATCAATTCTCGTATATCCAAGTTCAAAAATGACGGATTTTCATACAGACTTTCATTGCCTTTTTAACCATTTCAGGGGTTGAATTTGTAAAAATCTTTTCTTATTACTCACCTACAATGTAAAAGGAACCAGAGTGCAAATTTTACAGCCCTTTTTTATTTTATTAACGTGGGGAAATCCATCATGGACACACCACCCTACCGGGGGAGAGTGGGTAGTCTGAGACTTACTCACTAAAACCCCACGGTGTAACATGAGATAATGCAGTACTATCACCTTGCCTCCCCAACGACCAGCCCGGCGGAAGGTGTCCTACAGCCCTAGAGCCATTAGTTTGAGCTTTGCGTTGATATGTCATTCAGTCAGTCAGACACGTATTCTTCTACATATATAGATTTTAACTTGTATCTGTGACTTTAAGTGACAATGCTTTAAAACGTTCAACGGGGACTACATTTTGTTTTCTGCTGCTTTAATCTCTGTAATTGTATTTTTTCATTACCGATGAGAATGCATATGGAAAAGCATAATGATAATCTAACGTGGTGGTGACCTTTTACAAGTCATGTATTCAGCTGAAGACGTACGAACCGCTTAACTATGTGAAATTTGTCCATTTGTTGAAACGATCCGTGTGCCATCTATTGTAAGTTGATGGTATTAGAATAAAAGGTTTAACAAAAATGCCAACAGTAATTCTACAATGTTTTATCACAATCCCACGAAGTACATCAACGTTTGTATTGTAGAAAATATTTAAAAAAATCAGAGTAATAAATACATTTCAGGTCGGACTTGGTTTTGCTGATACCGTGTATACCGAACACGTCGCGGAGAATTCACCAAACGGCACTTTAGTTAGAGTATTGCCGCTATTGAACAAAAGGGAACATTCCCCTGATACGCCACTCAAATGTCTGCTTACAGAATCTTCGCAAAAAGGTAAAGTAACGATGAACGTTGATAATTTTGTAATTCGTATGTGTGCCTCTTAAATCCCAAAGCGACTTTTTCACGTTTTCATTACCCGAACTACTCAGTCATAATGGCCCAAGAAATTACTAGAAAATACACTTAAATGTACCAAAAAGTATTTCCTATATGTCATAATTCTTCAATTTCAGGCATCTTCTATGTAAAATTGACTAATGACAGAGACTGTGCCATATATCTGAACAGTAGTTCATTAGACTATGAAATGCTTTCCGAATACTCGTTGGAGGTTCAGTTGGAATCAATACAAGGCTTGATCAACCCTGAAAGCAGTAAAGCTAATATAAAAGTACATTTAACTGATGCGAACGATAACGCTCCCGTCTTTGTATTCCCGGAACAATCGACTATTGTTGCTGCAAAAGGAAAATACTTCGCGATCGTTACCAAAGATATGCTATTAGGAACTAATGTTTTGCAAGTCAAGGTAAATTTTTTATGTATATAAATTTTAAAGAGTCATTTTTTATATGAAACATAATTTATAAAACATCACGTCACGTAATGATCAGAATTGTTTTAAGCGCCATCTATCCGCTCATTTTCATACTATATTCATAACTGGAAATGTTTGATATTTTATGTTTTTAGCAAATTTGTTTTAGGCGGCATCCACATTCTCATTATACGTTTATTTAAAATGTTTTTTTGGATTTTTTTCTCTCGTTTTTGATGTTACTTGATTTGTAGGCAGGAACTTTGAGGATTTTGTTTATTTAAGTATTTGAAATAATTACTTTAGAAGATTAATGTCTGTCTGTCATTGAAATAACGGCTTATTGTATTATAATTTTTTTTTTTTTGGAATACTCGAAATTAAACATTAACATTTTATTTGCAAAATCATTCCGTTTTAACCGCTACTTCGTTTATTTGAGAAAAAATATTTTCGCCAAGACTGGTCGAGTTCAACTTAATTATAAAAATTCTGCCTGAGAACCAATAATGCCTCCTTTTCGTAAAGGTTTTGTTTAATATCCATAGACATTATATCTAGAGCTAGTGCTAAATACAAACGTGATTATTTAAATTCTCAATATTTATTCTTGCAGACATTTTATTAAGAGAAATTCAATATTGTTTCACTTTTTTTTCTTTTAAGCGTCTGTAAAATGTTAACTGTGATATTATTCGTGTGTTTAAATTTAATTATATCTTTAAATTTATGACTAAATCGTTTCCATCAATGACGTACTTAATTTGTATTGTTGATTTATCGATGATTCACGTGGCAAGAACTAACACAGTACATTAAGTTCATAAAAATCACATTATTTCATTATGACGTCATTACATAATTATAGGCCAAAGACAAAGACAGCGGTGATTACGGAAAATTAGAGTATCGTAAGAACTCATGGACTAAAGCCGCTGAGGAATACTTCAGTTTGGACGCGGACACCGGTGTCATTAGTAATATAAAAACCTTCGAGAACGTTCCCGAAGATGCGTTGCCGTTCAAGTTTAGCGTGACTGTGAGGGACAATCCTAAGTCACCGCAAGATTATAATATTGCCCGTGTTTCTGTAGTGGTGAGTTTAAAGCGTGTGTTATTTTTGTTTAAATATATATTTAAACGAATGTTACCTTTAGTTTGTAAGTGAAAAGTGTAAGTGACAAAGTAAATAATGGATAGTAAATGAATACGATGAAAAAATTGTTTTAAATGGTGAATCAACTACTAATAGCACTGAGGTCTTATCCAAATTTAGTGACCGGAAGATTACTACTCTTGAAGGCTAATATGGAATGGCTCGTATTCCAGAGCCATTGACTAATTCAAAATCAAAAAATACTTGATTCAGTTTAGGCCATGAGAAGGCGCTTATGAACGTAAAAGTTACCACCGGTTCGGAAAACAACCCAGCCATCGAGAAGAACCGGCAAGAAACTCAATCTGGTCTATCTTTTCATCAAGCTTAATACATATATAAATTACATTCGTTTTTGGTGGATGCACAAGGAGCTGCGTCCTTTCCAGACGTTACCTTCGTTCACAATACAATTACCTTCTGGAGATTAGAATAAGTGCTTGGTGAGAATCCAACTTAAGGGTGGTAGCTAGTTAGACGGGTATAAGTAATATTCTGCCACGATGCTGTGGTTTCATCTTGGAACATTTCCCTAGAACCTACGTCGATGGACCACATGCGCGAACGCTACCACTGAGTTATCATCGCTTCTACCCCCAATAGTACCAATAGTGGCATATTTTGACATCGAATGTACCATATTTATATAAATATAACCTTTGTGTGACGTCAGATAATGACATGCGTTCACCGGAATGTTAAAACATTTATTTAAATTTTAATTTATACAGATAAATTTATTAAGAAAGGAGAACCAACTAGTACTAGAAGTGGCTGATATAAACGCAGAAGCGATGCGTCGTAAATCAAGAAGCCTCCTCTCTGTAATCGAAGAGAAAAGTGGTCTAGTAGCGAGTTTAGAGAAGTTAACAGCGAGACACTATTTAGGCGAGAATGGAACCCTGGAAAGCGATGTGAAAGGGACCGACGTGTGGCTGTACTTGGTAGATCCGAGCACGGGGGAGATATTGACTATGGATTCAGAACCGGTGAAAAAGTGAGTATAAAATCTATATAAGTCTTCATAAAAACAGTTCGGTGTATTAGGCATATTAATGACTTATGCCCTTTGTCAGGTCTTAAATTAAACTTATGTTATATGTCCTTGCGATCGGTTCCAAGAAAAAAAAGAACATAGGTTACCTTTCATATAAAAATATGTATTGTGCTGGATGGATAAGTTAAATCTTCAAAGACTAGACTAGACTAGTTACACTTCAAAAATTGTTCTAAATAATATACCAGAAGGTAGGCAAGTAGCTACATCATTTTGGATTGTTATACAATTAGCAATATCTCAATTACAACATATTTTTTATTTAATTTTGAAAATTTTACACAAAACCGAAATCCAAGGTGCAATGGATGGACAATTACAATGGGACTTTATTAAAAATATCCCGTTTCTAATAATATAAGAATTTTTCAAATCACTTTATAAATATCGAAGTCCATTAAAAAAGAGAACCGAATTGAGAATCTCCTCCTTTTTAAAATCGGTGAAAAGGAATGTTTTTGTGTCGGATTTATCATCATGTATATGGTGGTACCGCTTCAATCCGGGACAGATGTTCTATAATCTAGTTTGTGCTACCGAACTGCGCCATGCCTAAGGATGTTTGTAATACAATTGATGTATAGTCATCGAAATTGAGAGATAACAACGTCTACGGAATGAGGTGGTGTTTATCGGTTGAAGATCTTTGTTAAAATAAAAAACATACATTAAATTAATTTAGACTATATCCTTTTTCACATAGACATCAAATATAAATTGCATTGTAATAAGTACAATTGAAGGTTACAGCAGATATAGAGTAAAAGAAACATTACGTGTATCAGTGTGTACACGCGAATGAAGTCAACATTCTTTGGCTTATATGCATTAAATTATATTTATATGAGAATACTTATAAACTATATACTACTAGACGCAGAGAGACACTTATATATACACATACACACAAATATATACCTACATTACGCATAACGCGTAACGAAATTTTTTCCCTACCGCGTGACATAAGAAGTTTCATTTTAAAAACTTGCGAACGATACAACAGTCAAATTCCACACCAGTAAATACAACACATATGCTGAGTCAGAGGCCATTTGCCACACATGTACAAAATGCAAATTTTTATTTATATGTTTTTTTCTTTTTTCGTGTTGACATTATATGAATGTTATCGTTTGTATTAATAACTTTATTTATGTGTGTGTGTTGCAAATAAATGTGTTTTCTTTCTTTAAATGTTCATGTAACTAAACTCTATACCAATTTTTGTAAAATCTTTATGATAAGGTGATGATTGTTGTTTAGTGCGTGTGAGCCGCCTTCGACTGGCTCACAAACTATTATTTAAACTGCCGGTCTTGAAATTGAACTGAAGATCGATTTTCGGTTTTTTCTCTCGCAGGGTTTATAGTAAAAGACTTGTTTCTACGTAGCAGCGAAGAGTGCTCTTAGTTCCGTTGCGATGTCGAATCACCACTGTTTAGTATGCCGCCCGCGCCTGTATTGATACCGTCCCCCCGCTTCCCTATGCGACAACGGATCGCTTGCTCGTCGCCGGCGGCGCTCTTCCAATCAGCGCGCTTAGTTGCGCGCGTCTCGTCAGAGCGCTCATCCTTCGCTTTCTATTTATTTCAATGAAATATGTATACAAATACTTAAAACTAGTAACATTATTTTAAACTATATCGTAACTATTCTATATAATAATATTACTAGCGTTATTAATTCTAACATGTTATATCGATATCTATGCAAATAACTATGGAATACATACATGATTACTATACATTATTAATTTCGACAAACTCTATGTAAATTGTCGCGAGTAGGGCGATAGAGAGTGGAGTACACAAAGCGGCGGCGGCGCGGCTGCAGGCGGCGGTGAGCGAGGTGCGCGCGCCGCTGGTGGCGGCGGAGACGGCGCGCAAGCCGCACGTGGCGACGGCGCCGCTGGCGAGCGCGCTGCCGGCCGCCCTCATCGCGCTCGCCGCGGTCGTTCTCGTCGCCGCCATCGCCGCTACCATCTACATCTGCGCCTCTTGGAACAGGTAAATACCAATCACCACGTCTCTTTTATTCCGATATCTATCTATACGTAAATAATTTGAGTTAAAAATTATTAATTACATCCTCCTCCTTTCCTCAACCGATTTCTTCCTGTTTAGTTACTAATAAAGAGCGTGAGCGTTATCAATATTAAGTACATCCTCCTCCTCCTTCTCTGTTCCTCAACCGATTTCTTTCTGTTTACGAGCGTGAGCGTTATCAATAAAAATTTGGGAGCATTTCGATTCTTTCCTTAATAATGATACTGATAAAATCGATAAATCGTGGTCATCTTATATGCACAAGGAAATGAGATAGATTTATGTGTCGATGTATTCTCGTTCGATCATAGACTATATGCACGGAGTTCTTAAATGAGTAATTTACAGCTATTCTGTAAACCAAAGAAGAATAGTATAATAGAGAATAGTTGTAAATTACTCAAAGTGGTATTTATTCATTTAAGAACTCCGTGTAGATAGTTAGTTGTATAATCGAATAAGAATACATCGACACATAGAATATCTCATTTCCTTTACAAAACATCTAATACTATTTAATTATATAAATCGGTCCGAAACTATCTACATTACCTATATCATCATCATCTTACCTCTTATCCCACCTAAGTAGGGTTGGCACAACATGTTTTCCTTTTCCACTCTCCACTGTCAGATATCATCTCAGTATTCACACTTTTTATACACATATCATTATTCACACAACCCATCCACACCTTTTTCGGTCTTCCTCTACTCCTATATTCATCCACTTTCAAACTCAAAACTTTTCTCGTTACATGACTTTCATCTCTTCTTATAATATGCCCGTACCATGCTAACCTATTACTCCTCAACTTCTCTGTCACTGGTGCTATTTTCAAACTTCCTCTGATATACTCATTCTTAATCTTATCCATCCTTGTTACACCACACATCCATCTTAACATTCGCATTTCTGCCACATGTAATCTTTTCTTATCCGTCTCTTTCGTAGCCCAGCACTCAGATCCATATAACACGGCTGGTCTTATTATAGTTTTATACACCTTCCCCTTGAGTTTTAACGGCATTCGTGGGTCGCAAACCACCCCAGACACCTTTCGCCAATTCATCCACCCTGCATTTATCCTATTCCTCACGTCCTTGTCTATTCCACCGTCACTTTGGATCTACATACCTATATGTACGAGTATATCAATATATCTACTATTATTTATAATAACATAAGTCGAAATTGCACTACAGTCTGAATTGTGTCATAGATATAAGAAACATAAAGAGCAATCGATACAGCAATACGGAACGTTGAGCTTAAGCATGCCCCCACCGCGGCCACCTTCCGGGTACGAGTCCAGCGAAGACGAACCTGCGCCTAGATATGAGACACAGGTAAAATTATTCCTCGTATGATCTCCATCATAATGTATCTAAGTATAAATTAATCTTATGTCCTTGGGTCTATAGTTTTTCTGAACCGGAATGAAAACTATACGTGACGGGAATTCCCCGAGTTGAAACAATAGCATACGGTACTGACGCGTTCATAATTGGTATTTAAAACTTTTATTTTATTACTAGCTGTCCCCGGCGAACTTCGTACCGCCTAATAGTCGATTTTTTAAACTGATTCTGCTATTCGGGACCATCGTATAAATATTGACATTCATATTTTTACGATACTAACGTCACTCAATTGTTTTGCCTTCCCGGAACCTCTCCACTGACACTTAAACTTTATGGTATGGTATTAAAGTTCAAATTGACTTTCAAATATTATTACGAATCATTTGTATGGGACTATAGAAAAGTGTCGTTTTAAGACTTTTCCAGGTCATTTTTTAAATTTTTCTCTCCGTAAGATCCATCCTCGTAGGTACTTCAAGGAATATTCTAAAAAAAGAATTAGCGAAATCGGTTCAGCTGTTCTCGAGTCTTGCGCTTAGCAACACATTTAGCGATTCATTTCTATATTATAGATGTACGAATATGTTTTTTATTGCCACTGACATAAACCACATATATTACTATATAGAACTACCTTGAATATAGTTATCAGTTCTTACGAAAACTTGACAGACAATTACCGACCAACTTCATGGTGTCGCTTTTAGGTATCGGTGTGCGCGCGCATCGTGTAAATGCACTTTCATAATTTCTTTCCAAACGTGTCAAAAGAAATATAACTTCAAGAAAAAAAGGGTTCCGCGCAAATATAATGCATTGAAGCATTTATGAAGCATTGTTCAAAATCTCGCGACGCGTTCCTTTACACTGAACAAAAATTGTTTTCCTAAATTCAATGCGGTCACAGTCGCAGGTAACAGCGACTTATAAATTAATTACGAAATCGTCGTTTTTTTTTTTAAATTTGCACACTAGAAAGTATTCAAACAAATCCAGATATTTCTACCCAATACGTCTGGGAACTATGGATGTTTTTTTGAACGATTCGAATGTTTTGTGAATACTTTTTTGATTTGCCTTTATTATTTTGCAATACTCCAAACCTATACAGGTTATTCGTGTCTTGAATATTTTTTTGAATTTTTTTTTTTATCATTTTGGAGTATGTGTGTATGTATGTATGGAGTACGTCATAGACAAATATATGTTAAATTATTCTATAAAATATTATTTATAAAATATATAATTAAACATATATACATAAACTATAATAAACTTTCAGGTTTTAAACATGGCTGTAGACGATGCCGACTTGCAGTTGGACTTCAGTGCGAATAACCACGCGTTTAATATTCACAGTGTCCAGTATTTATCCAAAGACAACGGTAAGCCTATCTATATACTATCTATAATTATAACTGTAATCGAAAATATTACTGTAATTATTATATTACTTATAAGACAGCTTTGTTATGTGTGGTGTAAGCATTAAAATAGAATTATTGTATGCAAATTTATATATGTAATAAAATATAATTTTTACTTTTCTACGTAACTTTTCTTGATCAACTTACGATTTAATAATAAAATATCGATTTTCTTAATTTACTGACATGTACTAAATAATTTTTCATACTTAATCTGTTTTTTCGAATTATATATATATGTTTGTTTTACGTATATAAATTCAGATTAAAAATTAAAAAAAAAAACACTCATAATCTTTCTCGTCGCGTCAGTTATCTATTACGTATTCTAATTATATTATGTACATATACATATATATGTGTCGTATGTTTTTCAAATAATTATTAATTTTACTTAAAACAATGTAAAATGAAACTTTCAAACAGGTGAACGCAGTCCGACGTTATCGGAGAGTGCGACGACCGCGCGGGCGTCCAGCGTCAACGAGAACGGCGGTACACTGAACAAGTTCCACAAGAGCCAAGTGTTCGACGCGATCGCGAACAACGCGTCCATTGCGCGCAACACGCAGACGCTGAACCGGCGCGCGCCGCACTCGCACGCGCTGAACAACGCGCTCGGGACGCTCCCGCGCGCCAACAACAACAACCTCGGCGGGGGGCTGCTGGCCGCCACGCTCGGCAGGAAAATGAACGGGAACAACCACAAGAAGAAAACGCAACCTATCATGGCGTACGATGAGATCCCTGGGATGCAAAGGTACGTATTCAAACTATTGTTATACTAAATAAATATTAGAATTGCGCTTGTTTGTTTTTGTTTGGTTTGTTTGGTTCGTAAGTAGGTAGGGCGGTTGGTTGGTTCGAAGGTATGTAGGTTGGTTGGTTGGTTGTTGATTGTTTGTTACACACTCACGGCTTAACTTACACAACCAATGATCAGGGAATTTTGCATACACGTTGTCAAGATTACATAACCGGGTATAGGGGGGGTACCTTCCACTTAAAAAAGGCACTGTTCCCGAGGAACAGGCCGGAACTACTCTAATACGAGTGGAAGATATGGGCAAGAACTAGATGGGTAATAAAATGCCGTTTGCAGTAATTTTCACATAAAATGCATTGGTTATGGCTAGGGTCCTCATAAATGATATTAAAAAAACTCAATAAGTAAAACACAAAGGAAGGTTTTAAAAATCCAACATCCAATATACAGGGTCAGTCGAAACGTGACTATCGAGTACTGAATTTTTTTTTTTAACTCGATCTTTGCTATTTGGTTTATTTTGAAAGTATATATGTATATACATTTTTGTTTCAATAGGTTTTAGCGTTTGACCACAATCTTATCTCTTACTAAATGACTTTACTAAATGACTATGTGGTCTAAGATGGTAAATACGTCAAGTCTGGCTCTCTAGTGCAGTTATCGGAACGCACCAACAGTTGCTTGGTGATAGATTTTCAACTTGAGGGTGGTAGCTAGCCAGGCTGACTTAGAAAAAGCCACCGATTTTATTATCCCCTTCCATAGCTTCAATTAAGCCCAGCATTTGTTTTGGCTTACATGCAAAAATTATCGATAACATTTCCACCGTCGACATATTCACAATTTACAAGCGACTCTTTTCCAGGGCCATGGATAACGATAACGTGACATTCGGCAAAAGGAATTTCACGGGGTATTCATACGACCAGTCACCAGTAGAGACCACGACCGAACTATAATCCGAGTGTTGTGCCTCTAATAATTACGAATAATATCGAAAGTGTAGTTAGTGAAAAACTGTATGCGAATGAAAACGGGGAACGCGTCCTTAATCCGTCCAGGACGTTATCGGAACATTTTTTTTTAATGCGATATAAGCATAATATATAATTCTGTGTTCATCGAATTGTTATTAATAACGAAATATCTACGACTGAAAAATGTGCTTAACAAATACGATTATAAATATTAATAATGCTATGTGAATAACGAATTTTTAGATATAACTTTAGTGTATTTACTTAGCGATGGCTAGTCTCTCATATATGAAAAGATTTACTGTGCATAATTTTTTTTTTTTTATATATATTTCGCTTTTTTTCGTTGATGTTATTGTAAATAGTGGAGGAGACATTACGTGTTAATGTATATCGTACCTTAAATTTTAAATGCAGGTACAAAAATATACTATATATATTTTGTATATAATTTTATGAGGTAAGCGTATCCAGTAGTTTTCGAGGCCTTGCCCTGTGCCATTAATTAGGAGAAACTTTTATGAGGATAAACGGAAGGAAAATTCGAGATGAAAGTTATTTTTGATACTTGTCGGCTGTTCTAAAAATATTTGATAATAGTAAGGTATTATTTTTCTTAAAGATTTTTTTTATAAATACGCATTTATGCATAGTATATATTTTAAACAATCAAATGTATTGTACTCGTTTACAGAATTAATTATATATTTCATGTAATTGTTGCTGTTACTTGACACTGTTATTTCACAGGTGAGAAAAGAACACCAGCTATATTTAGCTCCTCGCGTTATTTAAACTTGAAAATTGATATTTTTTTGTGGTTCATACTAGTAATAGTATACAGTATCTTTTATTCATTTATATACATACTCGACTCTCAGAGAAGAAACACTTTTTTTAACTCCTATTCTAGCAGGCATCTACGAATTATAATTTGCAAGCATGTGAAAAGTAGCAGTGACAAAAATTCATAATTATTATATGAATATATTTTTCGATTTATATGAAAATAACAACGATCCATGCTTATTTCATACTAAATCAATTTTATGAACTAAGCAGGGTATACGGAGGCGAGATAATCACCCGAACAAAGGAGATGGTATAATTGGAAGCATAAGAGCGAAAGAGATGAAAGTATCATTGATAGTTATTTACAGATAAGAGCAGTTATTTTCTAAACTTAAATCTGGTTATTCAGATGAAATCCTACGTCTTTAATTATACGTCTATCTAGATAAGATGTAGATGGTTAGAAGTTACTTATGTAAATAACGTTTTAACTTAATCATATATCCATAATAATAAAATCATAATAAAACTTACAGTGTTATATATATTTTTTTACGAATTTTGTGCCAGTTATTCTTAAATTACAGATAAGCACTCAAATTTAAGTAGTCCGGCCAGTCTATGAAAGAAACTTATAGACATGTGTTAATTTAAAATGATAGAAGTGAAAAATCATTTTTGCCTTTATACATTGAAGGGTTTAAGATTAACATTTATTATTACTTTTACTGGTCAAACTATATTTAGCAATAAAACTAAAATAATGCTCACGAAAAATAGATAAAAAAATCTGGCTCCATTATGTGCCAAACGATAATATGTTGTGTTACTTCTTTTTTGTATCGATCGGCATAGTTTTCTAAATGTTACCTCTTGTAATATCCTTGTATATTATGTATTGTAAATTTTATTTTTAATATTGTGCAAATTTTAATATGATTTATAATTAACGTGAATTAGGTTGTTATAATAATTTTTGAAATAAACTGATTTTTTTTTTTTCAGAAATTCGTTTCATTTTTTTTTGCATACTATGTACCTATTGACAAAGAGTACAAATGTTCCATTTACCGTACAATCGTGTACTTTAACCCCCTGGACTGTTCAAAACCGTAAAGCTTTAAGTTCCATACAAACGAATGTAAACCTCATGAGATCCAGATGAACAGACTGTTGGCTGCAATAGAGTTAAAAATAAATATCCTGATTTATTGCTAAACTTAGTAAAATAAAAAATCATATATTGTAAATTTTAATTTTCATGTAAAATGTATTTTTAAGTTATTTTTGCATTTGGAACTAACTTTTTTTTTCCTCATCCATGAAGTTTACAATGTACGATGTCGTGAAATGAGAAAAAAAAGCTTAAATGATAATTCGTCATTTTGTGATTTGGATCTTAAAAAATCAGCCGAGGGGTTAAGTAAAGTAGCAACTAACCAACTGGACTTCAATATTTTTGAAAATCTTCCGACTGTCTTCTGTCTCACTCACTTTATTTTATATATGGAGATATTTTGACGAAAATTTAACACTTTTGCCCTACGATTTCTGAAAAATTTGTCTTGACATAACCTTGTCCTGACAATTACACACATACAAAAAAAAATAGAATTAGCTAAATAAACTCGGCCATTGCAAAGTGATGCTAAACGCATACATTCGGAAATCGGTTTTTATTTATATACATTTAATTTAAACTGTACTGACTTTAAAACCAAAAACAAATAACTGTTTCAATATTTTTTTAGATACCTATTCTGATAATCACAAATGAGCCAATAAATCATTTATACATACATGTACACAAAAATCAATTAATAATTATCCTCGATATTCTTTCGTTAATGATTCATTTCCGTTTCTTGTATTTTCAGTTACGTATAAAATTCCATGTGTTTTATAATATACATCTTTTGATATTTGTATTTTGCACCATAAATCAAAAACCTTATGTCTGCTGTCAAGCAAAACTTAAATTTTATAGTTTTTTCTTTGATAAAATAAAACTTACCTTACAATATAGATCTTAAAAGAAAAAAAAGTGCCATATAAAAATGTTCATGGCCAACTATGACACTGAATCTAAATCACTCAGTGAAAAGCCGATGTATATACGATAAGTATATCGTATATACCGAATTACTGAAGGACGTCGACACGCGAGATACAGATGTTTTTTTTTCTAATGAACCTACGTTGGTGGCGTCACAGCTTCACTGAACTAATAAGGGGTGAGGCTTAGAACATTCATGACATCAACTCTTCTTGGGATTATTTTGTAGTACCTACCAGTATAACTTGAACTTCACAAGCATGCTTGTCTTCACAACATGTTTGTGCACAACAAACTTGACAAACATGGATATTTGACTCTTCGATTACAGGTGGTGAAGATTGAAATGACGCGTTTATGTACGATATATCCGTGTATTACACCTCCACAACTTTTAGTTCCAGGTCTGTCGTAGCTATGAGGATTTCTTTCTACAATTCCTTCCTACGTTTCTTTTTTTATACTTTATAGCTAAGCGTTTGACCACAATCTCATCTGATGTTAAATGATGATGTGGTCTATGATGGTAAGTCATGCTTAACCTAGACGGAGACTGGCTCTCAAGTGCAGCTACCGAAACGCACCAACAGGTGCTTGGCGACAGATTTTCAACTTGAGGATGGTAGCTAGCCAGACGAACTTAGAAAAAGCCCTACCTACCACGCTATGGTTTCATCAGGATGTTTTCCTTCACCGAAAGCTCCGACTCAGTTGCTTGGATTCGAACCTACGTCCTTTCGCAAAAACTAATAATTACTTTTAGAAAGATCTATTCTAGTTTGAGTTTGCTTTGGTCTTGAGAACTAATTAAGGGACGGGGAAAATACTTCAGTAAAAATGACGAGTTCCAGAAACAAGGATGAAGTCTGGCAGATCGTATGTGGTAATTGCTTCTTCCGTGCGTTATGCTAATTTCGTAAAAAATATAACTAGAAGAATTCACTTCGTATTAGGTTTTGAAAATCTAATGCTTAAACTGACATAATTATTACTACCTGAAAATTGTATTCAGATTATTCCAAGATTATTTGAAGCCCGCTGAAATATAACTGAACTGACATTTATCCAATGTATTTAAGAGCGTTTAAAAAAGAGCCAGTGAAAAATAATGTTTTTAAATATTTGTCAGACCTAAATAAACATCGCGTTAGGTGAGCAAAAAACGATGGAGACAGACGTAAGTGCGAGCGAGAAAGTTTATCAGCAGCTGTGAAAACATTATCGTATGTAGAAATCTAACAAAAGTGTCAAGCTATTTTATAATATGCAAACATCACGGTGAAAACCTTCAGGCGATGAAGAGCGACTAGTATGCCCTTCACAACTACAATATTCTGTCATATGTTAGATTTGGTCACAGAGTACGATAATTTAAAGAGTTTGGACAATTGAGCGAAATAATTATCTAAATGTTACAAAAGTTTCCTCAATTAGAAATCTTAAACTAACCTTCAACTTCAACGTAACTTGAATAACCTAAATTAAGTGTATTTAGTTAATTCAAACTATGCAATCGGTCAAAACCTATTCGATACGTTATTAAATTATAGAATTTATGTTCAAAAGCTTTCCATGTAAGAAAATGTATCGACAAAATGGATGCATTATATAATCAAGTCGTAAATATTTTTTCTAGCGCTTGCTTACTCCTGATGCTGGCCAAGCCTTATGAGATAGATCCAAAGTATGTCATACAGGATTTGTATATTTAAAAAAGGCCCACAAAAACTGCACATCAAATCTCATCACTACATAATATAAAACAAAGTCGTCCGCCGCGTCTGTCTGCATGTTCGCTATAAACTCAAAAACTACTGAACGGATTGTAATGCGGTTGTAGAGTAATACATGAGGAAGGTTTAGGAATACAATTTGTCAAGGTTTTGTGTAAATTGAATCGAAAATATAACGATAATTGTTGGAAGAATCGGAAAAAGTCAAGCAGCTTGGCAGCTTTAATCGAAAACTCTGTCTAATTCTTTTGAGATATAACAAAACAATGCACAGTGAGATATTCCTCTTTTATAGATCTACAAAAAAGTCTCCTATGGCATACGCCTTTATTTTAAAAATATTATAGCTTACTATACCCATTTATCTCCTTAAAAATGGTCACATATAATCAGGTAATTGAAAAGCTATTTAGACGGATACAGTATTCATCTTTATTAAATAAAATACTTTAGTTACCTTAAGCATTTCGTGCACACAAGTATATATTTTTTTATTATCAGGGCAGGACAACGTCCGCAGGGCTTTAATTATGTTAATAAATATAAATATGTTAGTTCAATTGGGAGTTTTATCAATGTACATCTCAGACGGTATCACCGATTTTAAATTACAAACAATAATAAAAATATATGTATGTGATGAGCCTTACGAAGATTCTCTGAATTTTACGAACTGTAAATCTGATATTGCAAACCCTGATATTACGTATCTAATGTCCCCTCGATACTTGTGACGTCACAGTAGTACATTGCACTCGTGCGAACTCGTACCTAGCGCACAAATACAATAGGAAAAGTAATCCATGCGATCTCCGAAAAGACACGAAATATATCAACGAAATCTCATATAACTTGAGAATATACCTCGTCTTCCTCAGTGCAACCCCTTTGATAGTAAAGTTTCTGTGTATATTTCCACTATGCTTATCCCACCCACTTCTCAGGGAGCAATCTCGCTTTCGTACATTTTTAAATTTAATATCCTTTGTGCCGTAGTATACTGGAAAATTACATAACGTCGAATGATATAAAATGGTACGTTCTCGTCCAGTACAATGGCTACTTTTAGCCTGTGAAATTGTTTTCAACAGCTGAAATTGTTACTTATATATATTTACGAACAATTAGGTCACCAAAAAAAATCAAGAAAACCCCTCATGACGATTATGGTATTGTTTTTATCTCTACGTAAGACAGCCCATTTGTCAGTATTTAGGATATGTAACTTTCACCAATGGTTATAAGAAGCGACACAGTAAACGATAATAAATGTACGTGCACAATACCTTACACGGTAATTTAATTCCTTATAGGGTTTAAACATCCAGACTTATAGACAATTATGGTAATTACACGAAAGGTAGTCATGTACGACGAAAGAATCAGTGTACCACAGTACCTTGAAATCTGTTAATTGTAACCAACGGCTAGCCGTAAAAAAATACATGTAGCGAGAAAAATGACAGGTATGAAAAAAGTGTGCAAATCCAAATGTAACAAAGACGATATCGCGGAGCAAAATTAGTGGTATGCAAAATCATGACTATGTTCAATTTCACTGCATTAATCACGTTGACTAAAAGTCATATGAAAATAAATGAACTATTATAAAATAAATGAACTATATGAAAATAAATGAACTACTATTTTCATTGATTTTCAGGTTTTCTAAAATATATTTATTGGCGTGGTTAGTTTTTTTAGTGGAAAGATTAGTCAAATCGTTATTCAAAATATGATTAGAAAAGTATTCTTTTACTTTAATTTGGGTTTTATACATTAACAATTAAAATATGTTATATGATAAACATGAGCGTGCTTGTTAATGTTTACCTCAGAAAAAAAAAAAAGATCTACTTTAGTTATGCAGGCTACACTACTAATATAATGACGCTGACATAGCTTATTTACTTATTATGTTTTTAACTTACAATTGGTGATAATGACTTAATATTTAGTCTATATGGATATGTGTGTGTCGTGTTATTCACTATTAAGCCACCATGGTATTTACAGCTTCAGAGGATATTTATATGACCAATGTACCATTTAAAATTCAGTTTCCTTAGTAAATCGTCTTGAGAATACACTGTGTTTAATTCTTAAAAACACTCGGACGCTCCCGCGACTCTTAACTATTTATAAAATTATTAATCCTGTAATCAGAATGATAACAGTTTTATTTTGATTTACATTAAATTATTTATGTATTTATTTCGGCCTAATTAATTTCCTGACTTTAACAACTTTTTTTATTTATTATTATTATTATTTTTTTACTATTTTTTTAATATCAGGAACCCTCTCCGGTGAAGGCCTGTCTCACATTAAATGCTAAATGATAAATAATGCTATGGATATTTAAGTAAGCATATAATTTTAATAAACCCCACACAATATGTACATTATAGTTATGGAATTTTTTAACATTTGTTCTTTCACAGTCTTTAATATAATATTAGCTCAATTGGCATAAATGTTTTGTGTGGCGATGACAATAACACGTATTGTATTGGAAAACCTATAAAAAGGTATTTCACTCGATTAACGAACAACAGTATTCGTCAAAATGTGGACTTCGTACATCGTCGTATTATTTGCGCTTCTTCGTATGGCCATGGCGAATGAAATAGTGGAGTCCTCCGCAGGTAATAAAATAATGAATTTTGTTTCCAATATAGCCATAAGATATGTGTGAAATCGGAATCATTTCTGTATATAAGTATGGAAAATGTAGTAAAAACTCAGGTAATTTAATAATGTAACTCGTATATATAATTTGTATATCGTAAACATTATAAATATTTACGATAAAAATGGTGAAGAGGTCTCTGTATTTTTCTTCTCCACTTTGTTCTGTCCTTAACGAGTTGTTCGCAAATTTTACACTTCCTTGTATTATTCAGCACTGCATTTTCGAATTTGTCTTGGGCGTGCCCTTTTTGACCGGAAAGTGGAAATTGTAGTAGCAAATTCGCTACGTAGTGTAGTGGTTTAAAAAGGAATGTATATGTATATATTTGATTTGTATATAACTATATTTGAATATAGCCTATATAATTGATTTGAAATTTGCTTCTCTATACGTTAACAGGCGTGTTTTTTTAACGTAAATAAAATTACCCACAAGCTACTCGTTTTATACTTTATTAATGTTTATAAACACATAAACATTTAATAACCTATTGGAATTTATCAAGGAAACGTGATCGTGAAGTGAGTATTCTGCTTGAACACGGAGTTTATACGATCATTTAATTAACATTTTGGTTAATTGCATTCTTTTGTTTATAACTCTGCATCGCTAGAATACGTTCACACAGATAAGAATTATTTAAAATTGTTTTTGTTTCACTAAAATAATTAATTTCATATTTATATTCCCTAATTTTTTTTTTTAGTTTTATTACCAAAATGAGTAAAGGTTTCATTGTATTACTAATCTATGGTTTCATCAATGAAATAGTTAAATATACGTAAAAGTACAATACCAAGAGAAAAAAAGAAATAAAAGATGGCGTACAATTCAGTGTCGAATTTCTGTCAATAATGCTTCAACGTCGTGTACTCGTATGCTTTACATAAATTACAGTCCTTGCCATACTTTTTGACCGTTCTGAATACAGATGTGCAGAACGCAAATGTAGTTATAACAAGCATTATTTTATGTTTCTAACAGCGAGACAACTTAAGGATAAAAATATTTCAACTTCCTTTTGTACTAAACTCTTTACTATGTTATGCGTAAACCGGTACACTTATGTCTATATTCAGATCGGACAAAAAGATTGACGGGGGCTGTAGCTTGCTGTTATTAACGTAGTTATTTCTCTTTCCACCTTTAGCCAAGTATTTATTTCAACCCTTTCTCCGTCAAAATTATTCTGCGAAAATATGTTGCCTATAGCAAAATGAAACTTAAGGCAGAACAGCCAAAAATATTGACGTGGGCTGTGTATCTAGTAGTTTATATCTTAGTTATTTCTCCTTCTCTTTTAACTAACCACTTATTTTAATCCTTTCTTCGTTAAAATTATTATGAAAATTTGTTGCATATAAAATATTGCACTATAATCTATCATTGGTGTTTTACTATCATCGTGCTCAGAGAAGTTTAAATTAAATAAAAACATTATATTCAATAATAAATCCCTTTGAGTCAATCAGTATTTCTTTTACATGATCATTACAGAAATGTGCCTTCGTGGGCTATTTTATTACCTCCAGTAACCTTACTTAAAATAATCTATGTTGGTATATTTGCTTTGCTAAGCACGTAAAGTGTTTGTTTTTTGCAACTTGTTTAAACAGTTAAATAATACGTGTAATGTCATTCAAACAGTAGGTAATGGCGTCTGACTTTATATTAAAGGTTACTACGCGTTAGAAATACGTTACAGATTTTATTTTAATTTTTTTTTAATATTTTTTTATTTAATTTTCAAACTTTTATTATGCCATTAAATCTCTTTCAGTCGTAATTAATCTTTAAGAATACAAATAAAATACATATTATATAACACAATATTTTATAATACCGTTGATTTTATTCAAAAATATAAATGAAATAAGATTGTCCAGTTGTTTATTCAGAGCCTTTATTCGAAATGATTGAAAAGATTTTGGCGAGAATTACTACTAATACTGAAAGATAGATCATTTTTTCGGAGTATTATCTAGGTTCCATATCACTACGCTTTTCCAAATATGTTAAGCACTAATGATAACATTACAAATAAAAAATATAGGGCTATATTTATTCATCCAATTAATCCAGCTGAAATAGATAGTTTCCGCGACACGAGAAATCCTATAAAGCATATAATAAAAAAACAGTTAATTTGAGGCTCAATCACGTCAAAATTACTAGACTTATTGGCATAAGAAAACTATTGACTTATTTCGTATTTTTTAGTAAACAGTTTTTGGCTAATTAGTTTTTGGATCGGATTGACCCTTTGCCATTTTTAACGCCCAACGAACCGGGCGGGATTCAGCTAGTTTTAACATATGAGGTTACATTCATAATTATAAAGGACGTATGAAAATCCAAAAAAGCAGCTCATCATACCGTGGATGATCTTTACTTCATATCATCATGCTTTCCATAGGGACTAAGCAACAATAATGTAGTTATTTGACGTGTATGACTTTGCGGGCGCTGTCTTTTAACTGATCTTTATAAATTTGGATATAATATTGAAAAATATAATCAGCTCAATAAATTACATGCAATATTTCTTCAATATCAATATTGTCTGTTTGTATCGTTAAAAACAATTCTTCTGTAACAGCTGAGTAAATAATATTATTCATATAACTAACTAGACGTTGAATATTGTCTCTTGGTGTCAAACAACAAAAAATTCAAACAATTCTTGTGTAACAGCTGGGTAAAAAATATGTTATTCATATAGCCTAGATATGTCATTGGTTGTTAATATAAAAAAAATAGTAATGCAATGGGCATTCACTTTACATTCGTTCCCATTTAATTTATTACTATTTGTTACTCGTGGTTTCGCTCGCGTTAGTATAAAAATGGTACGGGATGAATGAGAGGTAACCTATGTCCTATTCTGTACACTTGACAATAACTATACATATAATAAAAATGAAGTGTCTGTATGTAATATCAAAATAACGACTTTTTACTGATTGGATATGAACGTATACACGATACTGATAACAAAAATACATTTTTTTTTATTTTTGTCTGTCTGTCTGTCTGTATGTTCCGGGTAATCTCCGAAACGACTTGAACGATTTTGACAGAAATTTCACTGACGGATAGTTAAAATTACAGCGGGTGACATAGGCTACTTTATTTTAGACTAGCTGTCATCCGTGGCTTAGTCTGTAGTACTATCTCCAAAATTTAAATATTTTCATGGGACTTTCACTGACAGATAGCTAACGTTATAAAAAGTAATTAAAGCTTTTTTATTTTGGACTAGCTTTTACCCATGGCTTTGTTTGCAGTACTATCTCCAAGACGTTGGAACCATTTGCCACGGAACTTTCACTAACAGATAGCTGATCTTATAAGAAGTAATTTACAATTTAAAAAAAAACGCATGCGAAGCTGCGGGCAACAGCTAGTACCTAATATAAGTGAAGACAACGTCCGGACTTTATCCGAGTTAAATTACATTATGCAACATAGTAACAATAAGTTTAGCATTACCTAGTATCTTTGTAGTCCGGTGAATCTGTAGAGGCCAAAGTGAACACAGGGTATGTCAGTTCGAAAAAATAAAGTATCCGAATAAAATGAATAGCAATAAATTATTCTTCGTAAAACAACAAGTAGCCTTGCGAACATTTACGATGATCGGTCCTGATAACATGAAAACAAACAATACTGAGTTTCTGGCATTTATTATTCTATACATTTTAATACTACTAAAAATTATAACTAAGATTCTAAACCTGCTTGAAATAATTGAAACGACATTAACGCTTATTGTCCATAAATATCACTCCCACTTTTACTGGTGTACCTATAATTTAACACACCTTTACTAAACAAATTTCAAGCTGTTTTCTATAACCAACCGTATTTAAAAACAGAACATAGATAACACAATACTAAACCATAGATTTCATCAACCACAGATAAATATATTGAAATACGTTTGACCTCTGTACTGTCCAAAATCATAAAAGTTTAAGTTCGGTACAAAGGAATGCAGACTTCATTAGGCATAGGCTTAACATACTCGTGGCAGCATAAATAACCTTAAAAAATACCTTATCTATTACAAAACTTTGAAAAATAAAAAAAAAGTTTTGTAAAATTATAATTTGTATGTTATATGTATTTTTCAATTATTTATTCTTTTCATGAACTTTTTTTACTAAGCCATCAAAGTTACAATGTGTGTTGTCGTCGAATAAAAATAAAATTATAAACATAATCCGCCATTTTCAGATCTGGGTCTTAAAAAATCAGCCGAGGGATTTAAAAGGAGATGGTACATTTTCTTTACATACATATATATTCAACAATGTAATGCGAAATACGATTATTTCGTATAGAAATTACTCAAAAAGTTCGTCGGTACTATACATTTACTTTTTATGTTCAAATCATCGCGATCACTTTTAAGCTAAAACAATGTCAAACAAATTAAATGTTTTTTTCATAAAAATAAAATGGCGTCATTGTTAAAACAACGTATTGTATACAAACATATCTTGTAATAAATATTAACGAAAACCATTACATGTTTATAAAGTTTAATTAAAAATAGCTTAAAAAAATTGAACACAACTAATACATTTGTCTCTAAATTATTCTAAATATCCATATATTATCGATATACATTTTATTATACTATGAACTGCACGAATGGAATTGATTTGATAAGAATTACTCGTAAATACACCAGCAGCGTGAAGTAGATATTAATCATATCTTCTAAATGTTCTATATGTCACGTCTCGGTACAGTAACTATATAAATATACAACTGTTAATTAATTCAATCTTTCACAGTATTGTATCGGGAAAACAATTGTAACCTTGAAGACTATATGCTACACCACTTTAAGATGTATATTCTAAAACTAAGGGAACATTTTTTCCTGTCTTGTTATAACCTCAAATTACACTTGAGAGTTTACACTGTGTGTCAAATAACTGTCAATCCGCCATCTTGCGTCGCATATTGGACGCGACTTCATTAAAAAAATATACGATTTTATGTTTTATATTACGTGACCAAACAATAAATTTATTAAAAGTATATTATTCCTCGGCGTCTTGACGGGTAACATAGTAAGGTATAATTGCCGTGAAATTGCCGCCGTAGCGTGAATGAACATCGACGAGTCTTTGCCATCTCGATCTGAAATAAACTAATTAAACAGACTTTCACAAACTCAATGTTCATTTTTACATTATATTGATTTGAATTATGTTAAAATTATTGAATAGAAACTTTTTATTTATATTTTATGTTGATATATGATAATAGTGTTCGTAAAATTTTGACTAGTAATGAGTCAAACTTGATCCGGTTACGATTATTTTCTATATGGAATTATATTAAGTATGTTAATGACATTTAATTTTTTATATTTATATAAATAAGAAAACTTCTTTGTAGCGGTACAAGGTATGTTCATATCATACTTAGCTAGAAAACAGATTTATTTTTCTATGTTTATTTTATTCACCTCATTTCATATAAGGCTTTATTAGGAACTAACTTTAAGGTGAATGTACTACTTATTTATCTAAACCTATTTCTACTACGTCTACTTTCTACTGATACCGTCGTTCGCGAAAATTTTGAAAAGCTTGAATTCGTAAAAGACCGGCCATCCTCTAAATAATAGAAACGGTGACAAACTGGTCGTCCCATGTTTCCGACTCAGTAAAACCAGTAATAGTTTTTTAGGAAATAGTGTCAGATTTTATAACAAAGTCCCAAAGCATGTTACCGATTTGCCGGACCATAACTTTAAGCGCCATGTCAAGCGGGTTTTGGTGTCAAAGGGTTATTATAGAGTGGATTAATATGTGGAACGATGGTGATGTCTAGAATTGACTCCTCTCTGTGCAGCCACTGATAACGATTGTAACGTGTAAGTTATTTGAAATATGCATCTATTTATATTAAAAGATAAACCCGATCGAGTTTCTTGACGGTTCTTCTCGATGACACTGGGTTGTTTTCCGAACCGGTGGTAATTTTGACGTTCATAAGCGCCTTCTTAGGGCCTAAATTGAATAAAGTATATTTTGATTTTACTATTATTACTAATTTTATCTCAGTTGATATACTAAATGTACTCTACAAAGATGCTGTCTTTATTCTTATGTCAATTTTTTTTCGTTTCATTCGTATGCAAAATTTTTTAATGCTAAGTTATTTTTAAATTGTCCGCAACAATGATATACAGTTCCATTAATTATTTGTTAACGTATTATGCTATTAAAAGAATTATTATTATTAAATTAAGCATCAGTTTAAAAAGTCAAATTAAAATATAAATAAGTACAAATATGTGAATCAGCACGAATTCTTATTGCAGATAAAATTAAGCGATGTTCAGTAAACGAAACCTACGTCACTTGTAAGGTGGGCTGTCCTACCAATTATTGCCCTAAGGATGACAGCAGAGCTATTGTAGCTTGTTCTCCTCCGTATCCTTGCCCAGCTGGATGCGTTTGCAAAGGAGACTATTTAAGACTTAGTGTTAAACATGATAGATGTATATTGGCGAGAGAATGCCGTAAGTTCCAACTATTTTGTCCATCTTTTTCATGTCATATCCCTACACAACTAAGCTGAATTTTTTTATCTTGTCTTTTTTGCTTCATCCAGACTCATTAGAACTTCAACCATACGCTGTTATTTCGAGATGCTTCACATTCTCTTTACAGCCCATCCTTTCTCTATCCAATTAACCCCTCGGCTGATTTTTTAAGACCCAGATCTCAAAATGGCGCATTGTGTCTTTCAGTTATTATTAAGTGAAAAAAATATCCTACAAATGAAAAAAAACTATTTAAACATACATTTTACATAAAAAATAGTATTTTTCAATTTAGTTATTATTTTTCAAAGTTTTGCAATAAATCATCTATTATTTTAAGCTTATGCTGCCAACAGTCTATTGGCCCGTGCCTCATGAGGTGTAGATTCGTTTGTATAGAACTTAAAACCTTTATGGTTTTGAACAGTCCAGGAGTTAACATACATTTATCTCAGCATACGCTTCATATTCATATATAACGTAAATTTTAAGCTCATATGTTCCACGTGGCTGAAATAATGTCTCATTAATTTAAATATTCCATTGTTTGCTGGATTAAAAGGGCAATCCAGCTATTCTCTGTATTTTTTTATTTGTTATGCCGTTCGTCTTACTTCACATGTGAATCATTGCATTAAAATTAGTTACCTAAACTAGTAATCCAATTTTAGCACCAGTAAAATGTACTAGACCTAACGAAGTATGGAACCCTTGTCCATCGGCATGTCTAGCGGAACGTTGCGAAGATAGGTCTATACAGCTAAAGAAATGCGATAAACCTTACTCCTATAGCCGGCCACAGTGCGTCTGCGAACAAGGTTTTTTCAGAAATCAGAGTGATATTTGCGTTCCTGGTTCTCAATGTCGTAAGTCAATATTTTTGAAAGATACTCTTTTGTTATATTTAATACTAGCTGTTGCCCGCAGCTCCGCATGCGTTTTTTTTTATAATTGTAAATTACTTCGTATAAGATCAGCCATCTGTTAGGGAAAATTCCGTGTAAAATGGTTCAAACGTTTTGGAGATAGTACTGCAGACAAAGCCACAGATAACAGCTAGTCTAAAATAAAGTAGCCTATGTCACCCGCTATAATTTTAGCTATCTGTCAGTGAAATTTCAGTCAAAATCGGTCCAGTCGTTTCGGAGATTACTGGGAACGAACAGACAAACAAAAATGTTAAAAAGCGTATTTTTTGTTATCAGTAGCGCGTATAATTTCATATCCAATCGGTAAAAAGTTGTTATTTTGTTATTGCATACACACACTACATTTTTATTATATGTATAGATTATAACATTTTGCCTTAAAGTAGAATATATTATAGCTACAGTTGACATTACTATGTTTTCTTATACTTTAACACCCTACACTGAAATTACACATTAAACAGAATAATGGCAAAGTAACAATAGAGTTACGCTGAAGCTATTACTGGTTTCAGCATGAATGGGTCGGCTCGCCCAGGGTAGTACCACCCTCTCACAGAAAGCCGACGTGAAGTAACAGTGGTTGCACTGTTGCGTTTCGTTCGGTCAGTGAGAGCGCCGGAGGCCCACATATTTAAAAGGCCGGCAACGCACTTGCGACTCCCCTGGTGTTGCTAGTGTCTATGGACGGCGGTGATCACTTACCATCAGGTGACCCACCTGTTCGTTTGCCCCCTATAATATATAAAAAAAAGAAACAGCCAGCCTATTTGCTAAATAAGCATTAAGATATGACACGAACTTCTAAAAATTTTAACATCTATCTACGGGCAGTTTCTGTCCAAAGATTTAAAATAAGAAATATTCTATTGAATTTAGGATCACGGGATCTTGCTAAGTGCCTACAATGGCTCTCCCTTGTTCGAATGCGTCTGAGCGAATAACACAAAACTGAAAAGTGGAAATAAATCCGGGCTTATTGAAGGAGATTCGATGGCTTAGACGAAAAACCCATCGAAACAAGTTCTATCGGATCAACTAAATACATTAGAGAATATTTTAAATCCGTATTTCGATTGCCTCAACGACTTTTAATACAAGAGAATTTGAGATATGAAACACGAAATACAACGATAATTCCGATAAGTCAGCACTACGCGATAGTGCTTATACCTATATCTAGATTTATATTTTTAGTCTGTACTTAACCGAGAAGATTGATTTTATGACTGGCGATTAATACATACATAGAGAGTATAAATAATATTTTAAAACCCACTCGCATCCATTGCCCTCTTATCCGGACGTTACTTCTCAGATTGCGTCATTCCTTATTACATTCATAGGTTCTTTCCCGTCTCCATTAAGTAATTCTTTTCCGTGGTTCGTCTAAAAGATTATATGAAACACAAAAGCAATAATCACAGGTATAAATACCGTTGCAACTAGTTTTTTCCTGTTAAACTGTTGTGCTTCCACATGAGTTTATAAAATATTTTCCTCTTTAATATAAACACGTTATATTCTTACTTGTTGTGTTAAGTAACCTGTTTTTGCATAGTTAATATATTCTGTAACATGTTTGTTACATATGCAATTATTATTTATTTAGTAACGTTATTCAATATCAATTGCTGTCTGGGTGATTATGGTAGGTATCATTTATAAATAATTGTGAAAGCAAGAGCTTCAGGTCTATTGAAATACAAGAAACATTGTAGATTCATTGACATTTTACAATCCAAACTTTGTGTATTTTATATATTTATTTATGGAAGGTTTGCGTGGTGATATTTGTGTAAAATAAAGTGTCCAAAATTCTCTAATAAGCACTCTATATTATCTTCCAGTGATACAGCGGTTCCTTACACTAGATATAATACATGAAGTTACAGTTACGGACGGGGCTTTGTATGCGACTGGCGAGCGCTGCACTCTCGATTCTGTTCGCGCCCGAAATTGCTGAATCGACGCTTCTCGAATGTCGCCAAATATTTTTACATTTTATAGGTCAGCGTTTGACTACAATCTCATCTGATGTTAAATGATGATGTAGTCTAAGATGGTAGTCACGTTAAACCTAGAGGGAGATTGGCTCTCAAGTGCAGCTGCCGGAACATATCAATAGGTGCTTCGTGACAGATTTTCAAATCGAGGCTGATAACTAGCCAGGCGGACTTAGGAAAAGACTTACCACCATGCTAAAATAATACCCGAAAAGAAAAGAAATTCCTAGTGCCGTGGATGTCAAACTGTGGCGCATGGGTTACGTGTGGCCAGCAACCGGTGTTTGTACGGCCCGCGACATGCAAACAATTTTAGGAAATTTATCAAAATTGATTTTGCACACGTAGTTAACTAAATGGAAGTACACGGAACAGGATGATGACGAAGTAGATTCAATGAATGTCTCTATATGATGCACATTATGCCTTTAGGCCCACTTCTATACTGTTACCTGCGTTGCTAATATAATACTGTACAGTTAGGAGTTGACACCTTAAACCAATAATTCTAGGACATAATTTGCCTTACATAGACTTTATTTTACTCCTGAAACTAATGGTAAATTATATTTTTACTGGCATTGAAAGCAATGAATTGCTTGAGTTGAGGTTGATGTTACCGTATAAATTCTAATAGGGTAATTGTATTTTTACAGCTCATAAAAAATAGGCCAAATTATTTTATAATGTAATGTCAACTATTTAATCCATGAATGTGCGGCCCGCAGCTTTACCTTTCTATCTTGCCCTTGGCTAGAAAAGTATGAGGATCACTGCTTTATTGTGACAGTCTGTCTTTGTTAGCATTATTCTGATGTATATAACAAAGTTATATACAAAGTATATTGACTGTAGAATTTGTTTGATTATCTTATTAAATGGTCTGATGCTGTAAACTTTTTACTGCTTGACATATTATTTACAGTGATTGAATTTTGTAAGCCGTATGGTCTTTTAGTTTAAGTAAATGAAATTCTAACGCCAATCATGCCTAAGTAATATTTAAAGTATGTAATCTAGTAAAATATTTGAATTAAAGTATGAAATCAAATTTTATTTTGAACTAAATTAATAACGTCAGAATGCTTTGCTTCATATACTTAGTAATTCCATGGGTTCATTTATTTCAGCTGGAAAATGTTGCGTCTCAAGCGAATGCAGACGAACGTGCGCTAATCCGAATCCTCCAGATTGTCCATATAATGAACAACCAAAAACCAACGAAGATGGCTGTCAATGTCAATCAGGATATATTTTATCAAAAGTAGGAGGAAAATGTATCAAAATCGAAGACTGTCCTAGTAAGTATAAAACACAAAGTTTCAGACCATATGGAGTAGTCTTAACTTGAAACCAATTTTATAAATCGTTAGTTTATGAACTCTATACTTGTTAATAGGAACAGTTTGTGAAATTAATGTCAGAATATTTGTTTATAACAGACAAGATGCAAATAGATTTTCTTATTAGTTTCATTGATATGTATGACATAGACCAAAAACAAACAGGCACTGTCTAGAGAAATACCATGCACCGTAGACATCGTTATATTGTGATAACACATTATATTGCGTTAAAATGATTTCTGACACTCCGTTAAAGGGTTTATTTTGAAGCGATGATGGCTCATTTGGTAGTGTGTTCGGACACAGGACGTACGAATCCAAGCAACTGAGTCGAAGCTTTCGGTGAAGGAAAACATCGTGATGAAACCATAGCATGGTGGTAGGGTTTTTTCTAAGTCCGTCTGGCTAGCTACCACCCTCAAGTTGAAAATCTGTCGCCAAGCACCAGTTGGTGTGTTCCGGCAGCTGCACTCGAGAGCCGGTCTCCCTCTAAGTTAAGCGTGACTTACCATCTTAGACCACATCAATATTTAATATCAGATGAGATTGTGGTCAAAACGTTTACCTATAAAGTATTAAAATATATATATATATCGTAGAAAATTTTCGTAATTTTTAAGGCAAAAATAAGAAAATGCAAACTTTTGCATGTTACTTACTGAAGTTGCTATATATGCGTGATTTTATAGAACCTGTATTTTTGTTATTCATTTCAGAGGGTTGTAATGGTGATCCCCATGCAGTTGCCAAAGAATGTCCTGTTCCGTGCCCGGCCACTTGTGAAATGCCGGAGCCGATGTTGACGTGTAAACGTAAATGTGATCCTGTAGGATGTGAATGTGAACCTGGCTACATTCTTTCTGATGGAAAATGTATTTTACCGGACGATTGCAAAGGTGTAACACTTTTAAATATTGTTTATATTAACTGTTTTAACTTATTGCGATAAACGTCGCAATAACTTTATTTTACTCCTGAAACGAATGGCAAAATAGATTTTTACTCGCTTTGAAATCAATGAATTACTAGTGAGTTGAGGTTGATGTTGCCATGCAAATTCTATAGGGTACTTATTTATGTACATCTCATAAAAAATATGCCAAATTATTTGTAATGTCAACTATTTAATCCATGAATGTGCGGCCCGCAGCTTTACATTTCTATCTTGCCCTTGGCTAGAAAACTATGACGACCACTGCTTTATTGTGTCAGTCTATCTTTGTTAGCATTATTTTGATGTATAATAATATAAAATAAAAAATAATCTATAATAATATAAAAAACGGTGAAATGACTCATTCAATATTCTCATTGGAGCAATCAGTGTGATTCTTAGTAAGCTATGATGGCTCTCA
Organism: Antheraea assamensis; assembly: GCA_035772565.1. NCBI lineage: Eukaryota > Metazoa > Arthropoda > Insecta > Lepidoptera > Saturniidae > Antheraea > Antheraea assamensis. The sequence goes on along the minus strand of JAQQSE010000022.1, from coordinate 183,096 downwards.
CAGCGGTTTGCGTATTCGGACACCGCGTGAATCCAACGTAGGTCGAATCCTTCTATCCTCGACAATGAGCCGGAACTTTCGATGATAGAAAACATGGTCATGAAGCCATATCATGGGGGTGGGGCTTTATTCTAAGTTGCACTTTAGAGCCCATCCCTCTAGCTTTAGCGTGTTTTGGTTGAATCACATCCTCATATAACATCAAGTGAAATTGTGGGCAAATGTTAAATCGTATAAAAGAATTAAAAAAATTTAAAGTCTGCCAAATATTGAATAGATTTCTCTGTTAAATAGCCATTACATTTTAAAAGTGCACAAAACATTACTTTTTACAATAACCATTTGTGGTGTAATCCAAGTGAAATCAGATCTATCACTTACCAGATTACTTACATTGTTTACAGATCATATTTCTTGCCTGCGAAATTAACGATTGCTTGAATAGGAACATACAACTAAATATACCGTTTATTTACAGGTGGCAACCCTTGTGGAGAAAATGCACGTTTCTCACCCTGTAAATCTTCCTGCCCCTCCGACTATTGTCCAGTGGACGATAGTCGCGCACTCGTCGTCTGCGAGTATTACCCCTTCAGTCCTTGCTATCCTGGTTGTATATGTAACCTAAACCACAAAAGAAAGAGTCGAGAAGATGATAGATGTATAGTGTCTTCAGACTGCCGTAAGTATTGTAATAAAATCCCTTTAATAGCTAATCTTCTTCTATCTGTACATGTAAAAAAATAATTGATTGATTGGTATATCGACGCAAAGCCCAAACTACTGGGGGGTTAGTGCCGTGAAAATTTTGCATGCTGGGGTCTCTTTTACAGTGTAGGTGAGCACTAAATGATTTTGGGAAATTCAATCCTTAAAGTGGATGAAAAGGGGAATGAGAATTTTTATGACATTCTGTCATTTTCAGACACTCTGGTACTCTATTATATATACATATAATATGAAAATATTTACTTCATAGAGAACGCTCGTGATTTGCTTGTGATTTGACTTTTTTCTATTAAAAATGCTATTATATGTCTAATCCTTGTAATTGTTTTGGTAAGCAATATATCATAAGATACTTTATCACTACTGTAATTTAGTATATATATATTGTACTACTAAATAACAGAAATCAGTGATCGGTTAGTGTTAAAAATTAATTCAACATCCATTTGGACATGCGCGCATAAAGTAATGATGGATATTAGATTTATGATAAAAGTAAGCGCGAGACGGCGACGGTGCGCAGGAAATCAGTCAATCTTCAGGTCACCTAGTTGATATGCACAATAACGGGTTGCGAACTTTAATAGAAACATATGCTATACAATACAATATCTTAATAGTCAACGGGTAAACAAAATAATATTATATACCCTTTGACTTGAACTCTTGTTCAAGAATCTTCGAATGTAGAAATTGTAATGTGTTTAGTTTACCCCTAAACCGCGCAAAACTAATTTCGAATGGAAGTAACATTTAAATGCTTGGCGTAATTTATGTATAGTTTGTCAATTATTGTACGTTAGAATTATAACTATCTCCGACTAGCTGGTTCCTAGTGACTTTGTTACTGTGAAAATGATTTTTTTTTTAGACTTTCGTTTTATCTGGATTAATTATGTGCTGTTTTGTGTAATGTTAATCGCTATATTGTCTTGTCCCCGTTCAATTTTATGAATTATTGCCATGGATCTAACCCTAAAAGATGCTTTTTTTTGCAACTGACATAGGCTGTTGGCTCTTTTGGTCTCTATAGATTCATCGGACTACACCCTATAAGATGCTTAATGATATATAGACTAAGATTATACTCTGAAATGTCCTCTATCGATTTGTAAAATTTTCTTAAAAATCAGAGTTAAATTTTATTTATATATGTACATTTGATTTACAACTCAGTATAAAAATTTTTTTTTATTGTTTTCTCTATTAAGAACTTCTCTTCTACTTTAATGTTACGATAGGTATATATATATGTTCTATGAAAGAGTTTTGCCACTAAGAAATTTTGATTTTAGCTCCAGTCAATTGCACGAGACCAAATGAAGTATGGAGTTCGTGCCCGTCAGACTGCTTGGCGGAGACTTGCGAAGATGTCGACAAAGACATACCAGTATGCAACACACTAGTACTGAATTGCCAACCCAAATGTATTTGCAAGCCGAATACATACAGGGATAAAACGGATACTTGCATTTGCGCTGATGAATGTCGAAAGATAAATTCAAGCGGTTTGTCATTTTTCTATAGTCAAATATCTCATTTTCACTGGTGATTACATGAACATATAAAGAATAGGTATATATATAATATATAATTCATATAACCGAAACAGTTATTATAATTTGTTAATTGTGTATTTTCATAAAATATGCGTAATTGAAGGGTTTTCGCTGTATTAACGCTTGGTGAAGAAATATAAAGTTGTATAAATCGAAATCGTATTACAATATATATACATTTTTAAAGAGATAAGAACTATTAACAACGCCATTTTACAAATTACAACAGATGTCAAATTACATTGTATTACGAATCATCAACCATTATCATTGTACGGTAACGGGCATTTGTAAAGGTGAAACTAGTGGTCGAATAAAAACTCTTTATAAATTCCATCAAAGATCCTACAAAATTAATATAGTAAAGTTTGGCAACGTCGCGCGTGAACGTAATAAATAGGTTTTTATAAATAATAATTGATGTAACAAGTTGTACTGCAAAAAATGCGACGTTGCCGTTTCTACCGATTTGTACATTTCGTTTGTTATTTGAAATGAACACTTTGTTTTACTATTCTTTTAACAGTAAATATTTAAGTATTCACTGTTATTAGAATTGAAGTAATTATTTTTCGGTATACCTATAATCTAAAATATATTTTCGAATAGGTATTTCTTTTTGTTTCCTCACCTACATTGTTTCTTTTATATAGAAATCTTATCCGCGTGGATTTTTACAATTCATTGTCATTGTTAACATAATAAAAGTCGATAAAAGTCGGTTATTATAATCATTTTTCACTTAGACATTAAACACTTTAGTAATAAAATAGATTCGTTTTAGATTACTATTTTTTTTTTCATGCTAAAAGAAATAGTGGTTTTTACAGAACCAGTTTGCGGTATTAACGAAGAATACGTGAAGTGTAAGACAATTTGCCCACCGCAATCCTGTGAAATCTCCTACACGGAATACGCGTGTGGCCCGTCAACATGTGAACCCGGTTGTGATTGTATCAAGGATCATCTGCGTAACAAATCCGGTGTTTGTATTCCAAACAATGAATGTCCAATACGTGAGTAATTACAATGTAGTAGACCACTAACACATGGTGATTAGCCCGTGATAGTAACTTTCTTTTGATTTGTACCTTTTTGGCCAGTATGTATGCAGCTGTTGAGAGGTTGAAGGCCGGCATTGCAACGATGACTACTGAAGAATCAAAAACTGTCGATGGTCGCCATTGTTTTATGATTACACTGTGCTTAGGTACGATTAGATGTGTCTAATATTCCTATATGTTTCTATTAGTCTATTTTGTTAAATAGACTTCGGCAAAAAAATAGTTCATATGAGGTAGAAGTGAAACTTATAAAAAATTATAACACTATCATATATAAAAATAACAACACTTCGTAAAATACAAGCGAACACAGACGTACGAATATACACCACAACGCTCGGACCAGAGAAGGAATAAGATATACGAGGAAACTGCGAATATAAAAGCGCTGTATAATGTATTCTATCCCATTTCGTCGCTCGTTAAATCTCATGTGTGTCTCTTTTTAATATCGCTCTTTCGTTTCATCGAGTTTCAAAAACTTAAAATTGTTTGTCCTTAAAAACAGTTAATATCATTAAAATAAACTACTAAACAAATCATTGAAATACTGCTTATTATTATATTTCAATATTTTTCCTTTAATGCGAAATATATTTTTTCTGTAGCCGTGTCATGCCCTATACCAAGTGAATGCAGGCCAACTTGTTCAAATCGCAATCCAAACAACTGTACATATACAGAACCCTCAGATAGCAATGTGGACGGTTGTCAGTGCAAGAAAGGTTACATTCTATCTGAACCGGAAGGGAAATGCATTAAAACTGAGGATTGTCCTCGTGAGTATTCATTCGCGCTGTAATTGCAAAAATATCTTTGAGGTATTCCAGTAAAGTGTCGCTTTGTCATTTAGCTATTTTAGTTTTCATTGCATAAAATGCATAGGTGGTAGGGCTTTTTTTAAGTGCGCCTGGCTCGCTACCACCCTCAAGGTGATAATCTGCCGCCAAACACCTGTTGGTGTGTTTCGGCAGCTGCACTTGAGAGCCCGTCTCCCCTCTAGGTTAAGACTGACTTACCATCTTAGACCACATCATCATTTAACATCAGGTGTGATTGTGGTCAAACGCTTACCTGTATATATGCAGGGTATCCCGTAACTGAACGTCAAGCGGATATGGGGGCGTTAGCCTAGGTTATACCAGTTCAGGCAAAAATAAAAAAATAATCGCATGTTACTTGGTTAAGTGACAACAGGAATACTTTTGAAAATGGGAAAAGTCAATACCTTAGATCACATATTTAGGTACTCTGAGCACAAATATTCCCAATCTTGTAGCTTTTTTTTATTGATTAAATCAGTCATTTTTTTAAATAACTTGCCTAGGGTAGTATAGTTAGATTTGAGACTACAATCAATAGAATTGTTATTTATGATTACATTAAATAAAAAGTTACAAAATTGGGAAACCAAGTAATATGCAATTATTTTTTTATTTTTGCCTGAACTGGTGTAACCTAGGCTATCGCAGCGTACCCGCTTGACGTACGGGAGCTTTGATGTACCTAAAGAAAAATAATTAATAGTTTTTTTTAGGTCTCCCTTTATGGCACTTACAATCATCATCATCATCATCAGCATGTAAGAGACCCACTGCAGGGTCATAGGCCTCTTCCCAAAGGAAGGTATAAGGCATAATCACCACACCAGACCACAACGTATTGGCGATTTCAAACTCTGAGAAATCTACAGGTCTATATTTTTCCAACATACGGTGGTACTACAAGAACATTTCTCAGGTTCAGGTTTCCTCACGATGTTTTCCTTCACCGTCAGCCGATAGTGTTACTAATGTAAATTGGTAAATGTACGCGAATTCCGAAAAATTCGTTGTTACATACCGAGATTCGAACCTGCGGACATCGGATTAATTGATTCCACCGGCCAAGCCACTGGACCACCACGACATACCACAGTCTATTGTGATGCTGACTATAATTTTTATTTCTTTATTGATAAACTCCATTACATGATGTATTATAAAAGAATTGTCAATTATTTATCACAATTACGTAACCTTTTTTATAAGAGGATTACATTTAGATATTTTCAATCAACTCTCTATTTCAGTACCTGAGTGTGGATACAATGAAACACCTTCGTCATGTAGAATAATCTGTCCACCTCAGCAGTGTGGTGTAGATCCAGCCGTAATTAGATGCAAGAAACCAGATTGTGAACCTGGTTGTGATTGTATTGAAGGTCACCTGAGAAATGCTAGTGGTATATGTATTCCTAGTAATAAGTGCCGTAAGTATTTGAATGATGCTATATATATATATATATTTTTATATTACGAGTTGTTCTTTTTCCAAAGTTAGTATGCAATTCTATTTCTATATTATTATTAGATCGTTTAGTAACAATATTTGAATGCCAGTCCTTGGAAGCGTTTTGATTTCTGTATTCGAAAATGTTTGTAGTTCTCATGTTGGCCCTTTCGTTCTTATTTTATAGCACAAGAATGTCGAATACCCGAAGAATGTAGACCAACATGTGATCTTCGAAATCCACCTAACTGTTCGAAAATAGAACCGGCAGCCGCTAACCAACATGGTTGCCAATGCAAGAAGGGCTACATTTTGTCTGAACCTAATGGCAAATGTATAAAGGTTGACAAATGTCCATGTGGGTAACATAATCATCCGATTTGCTCCAAATATACAATGAATACTTCTATTTATTATGCGTTATTAAAAATGTCTAAGCATAATATTAACTGGCCTCTGTGAAAAGGCTGTGTCACTTGATCTCCTATAAGCTTAAATAATATTGCTATAATTATATATTTAATAGCGGATTCCCGCCCGCACCGCTAGGCATAAAAAAATGGCAAACGGTCACTCGAATCCAAGCAATAAGTAGCCTAAAACCATTTACAACAAATTCCGCATCGAATGGTTCCGCATTCTATGCCAATATTTTCTATTGTTTTGACGTGATTGCACCTCAAAGAAACTATATATTTCCTTGTATATGTGGATTTTATTGTATCTTAAAGGGATACCAGCCGTATTTTTATGACTTACCATACCAATGCTTAAACATAATTATACATAGGTGTTTTGAAATTTAATACCAGCGCCACAGTCGTTATTAATGTCCCTTACTCCGTAGATGCGGTGTGTCAAAGTCAGCGTCCCTTCCTACTTTCATCTGATGGACACCCACTCTGTAAAAATAACCTTTAATAAAATACGTTATTTGCACTCATTTTCTGAGATATATTGTCATTCAACTGCGAACCTCGCCTGATGATCTTATTTACTTTCCTGTGAACAAATAGCTCTCATGCTTTCGTGAGTTGTAGAATAGTAAAGAAGACTCATTTATACATTTTAATTAATTTTACCTGAATACAAATCACAGCGCTATATAGTCAAAAACTTAAAGCCACAAGTTCATTTGGATACTTCAAGTTAAAAGTATTTATTCAACTTTTAAAATAATCCATAATATTATAAAAATCCTTTAAAAATTATATAATATCAATGTACATATTTCGTTTATTGAATTACTTTATAAGCATTATCACATTTAAACTAAAATAACATGCTCTCTTTATATGAAAGGAAACTATCATGATTTATCAACAAGGGTTCCAATTTTGCAATTGTCAAACAGCTACTAATATGGATAAACAAAGGTGTTGATTAGAAAAGGAAACCCAGCAAAACTATATAAAATAAACGAGTCTATATTTAGTTTATTGTGACTTTATTTTCAGTACCGAAATGTGGTTTACACGAAATAGCAGTTACTTGTAAAACAGTTTGTCCACCTCAGTCTTGTTTAAGTCTTATTGCTCTGTTCAAATGTCCCGAAAAGACAATCTGTGAACCCGGTTGTGATTGCCAGCAGGGTTATTTAAGGAATAATGATGGAGTTTGTATACCAAGCGACCAGTGTTTTAAATGTAAGTATTAACTGTGCTTTCAGAGAGTGCAAGTGTAGAAACGAGTAATGAATGAGAGTAAAGCTAGTCATAATTAGTGTTATTTATTTACTCTTTGACTGATGTCCATTTGTTAATATACATTTATAGGATGAAATTCTGAAGTTATTAAAACCTTGCTTAATAGTAGAACAATAGATTGGATAGTGTGTCTGAAATTTTGGAAAATATCGGTAATTTCATTGCAAATGAAAATAATATATTTCAAAGCAGTATATAATGTTAATATTTATATTTTATGTATATTATTCTATTCCAGCCAATTGTACGATACCACGTAATTGTAGAGCTACTTGCGCTGTACCGAATCCAAAGAACTGTTCGTACACCGAACCACCGACCAGCAATATAGATGGTTGTCAATGTCAGCAAGGTTATGTGTTATCCGACCCTGATGGGAAATGTGTTAAAGTTGAAGAGTGTCCACGTAAGTGTTTGGAGGATTAATTGTTTAATAGTAACGCTCTTGGTCAGCATTCAGTGAGTTTGGGCAGGATTCTGTAATTAACTTAAGATATCAGTGAAGAAATGTAAACCGTTAATGAATGTCTTCTATATATATGGTGATCTACTCTCAATGTGAAAATGTATGGTCTTCTTAATATTTTTCGACAATTGCATTAGATACCTCATTCCGGCTTTTCATCTTAGAGGTTACTATCTTCAGCTGTATTACGATTAATAATTAAATGGGAGTTCAATATTATATAACGAAAATTATAAAGTGTTAGAAGACATCAACATTAATATGGACTGTAGTAATCAGCGTTATAGCACTTTAGGGCAAGTAAATTTAAATACATTTTACAATTTTTCCGGACCTTATACTTGTAATAGTATACCTTGTATTTGTCATCTTCTTTAAAACTTATAATTTATTTCGTTCAAATAATCCTGTCTCTCATTTGCTAAAAATAAAATATAATTATGGAACATTTTAGAAGATGTAGGCTGCAACGGAGATCCCAATGCGATTATCAAAGAATGTCCATGGCCCTGCCCATCAACTTGCGATGCACCCAATACCAGACAATGCAGAAAAGCTTGTTATCCAATTGGCTGTCAATGCAAACCTGGGTATCTTCTATCATCCATCAATGGTAAATGCATTTTACCGGACGAGTGTAAAAGTCAGTATCCAATTTCTCAAGAATAAAATCTAATTGTAATAAGAATGTAAAGAAAATTATGAGATTACTTTAATAATGTAATTTTAATTTTCTGTAATTAATGGAAATGGAAAATTATAAATTAAACCAAGAGAATTATTTCAACCATCAGGATAGTTATAATGTTTACATTTCTTTTGAAATCGATGTCGCTATTTTGATATTATCTGGTCCAGGTAAAAATGATAATTTTCTCGAACTCACCCATTTATATCACGCGAAATACCTTCATAACTCTATATACAAATATTTCATAATATCAGCCACTGCTCACTAAATCTTTCTGCCAAGAGAAATCAACTAACATAATCAATCACCTCTTCAGCCCGCATCGTTGTAGTAAATGAAGAGAAATCAACAGTTACATACTTTTTCCCACCTATAGTGGTACTATAAAATGATCCCAAGGAGGGATGTCAAGCGCGCGGCCGATCGTAAACATTAAGCCAAACCAAACATTACAACATGACCAACATTTTGGGGCGACCCTAGTTAAGTGGGATTACCGTAAGAAGATGACGATAATGGAAAATTATAAATCCATTGGATTCTATTATAACAATTACAGATGGCAATCCGTGTGGAGTTAATGGTATATTCTCTGATTGTGGTTTCCGATGTCCAAATCAATACTGCCCTATGGATGATGATCTTACAGTTATAGCGTGTAAACCTGGCAGACCATGCCCTCCTGGTTGTTTATGTAAAGAGAACTATAAAAGAAAGAGCTACCAAGATGACACCTGTATACTCGCATGTGACTGTCGTAAGTATATTATTTTACAAAATAAAAACGGCGCTGTCACAGGAGCCCCGAGCGAAAGAAGTTCCTTATGCTTTTCTTTTTTTCTTTACTTTTATGTGTGCTTTACCGCATGCTTAACGGATAATGTTTTAAAGAACTTTTTCGGTATGATGCCCTCATCACCGTTCCTAACTCGCACCACCCGTCTCTGGCTAGTTGCTCATCCACATACCCTAAAGCCTGACAAAATGGTGACAACCGAAAGGTTCTCTAGAAGCTTCATTATACACACGCTAGCGTAGTGAAAGGGGCTACCCAGCACGGTGTTCCCCCAGGGTTATGACATGGGCTTCTTCAAAACGGGATTGAAGCACGTCAAGGTCGGTAACACAACAGTGATGCCCCTATTGTTGCAGTTGTCCATAACCATTTTTAACATCTGATGGACCGTCTGCCTTTTTGCTGACCTTTGGCTTAAAAAACCCAAATATGTATTAAAAAAAAAAATTTTTTTAGCACCAGTGAATTGCACACGACCCAATGAAGTTTGGAATTCATGCCCGCAGAACCTTGTAGAAAGATGTGAAGATATAAATAAGCCTATTCCGCGTGACGAGTCAACGGGAAAAAATTGTCAACCAAGGTGTGTGTGTGCTGAAGGTTACTACAGAAATAAGGATAACAATTGCGTCTGTAAAGCCGACTGCTAAAATGAAGCTTACAATTAGAAAAATTACATTTAAGTTTTTCATTGTTTTAGATAGTGTAATAAAATTACAATTTATTTGCTTATTAATTAATTAATTAAGGTAAACATGTTGTGTTCATTTTTGACATTTGAATTAAAACAGAAATTAATAAACTTGCCATCAATAATTCGTTTTGATACTTTGGCACATTGACGAAGAGCTGGCAGCGTATTCAGTAAGAAACGCTTAGAAACTACTCAATACAGCAGACGAAATGATTACACATATTTGTTAATGATCAGGATTCCCTAAACAGGATTATTGGTAATTCGACGCAGTCCCGTTAGAAGGTGATAGGGGGCGACTATTTGCGATAATGTTAATCCTCCTACGCATTATGCATAAGTAAACCATTTTTGAGTTATCATGTATTTAGCTTTTTTCAAAATAAGTCCAAAATGCAATATCTAAAATGTATAAATTAAAAGTGTCAATTTAAATCACGTTTATTCTTTTGATTTATGAAAACGATTAAACACTGCTTATTTATCAATACTTAAAAATGACTATTATCGGTCCAAATTTAAAGATACGAGACGAAAAATTAAAATACCTTTAAATAAAAAACGTAATGAATATAATTGGCTCGCAGATTATTTAAAAAACCATGGTATTCTTAGCTATACAACAATGCATACTAACTAGGAACTAAAAAAAATGATCACTAAGGGTCCAGGGAAAAAATTAACTCCTCGATTGATTTTTTAAGATCCAGATCTCAAAATTAGATTAATAATTACTAATTAATTTAATTAATTTCTGATTTAAATAGAAATATAGAAGAGCGTGATCAAAATGAACAGCGTATGTTTCAAAATTACATTTAAAAATATAATGTTAAAATAATCTTAAATTACAATTAGTGGCCGAACCTTGGCTTGGGCTGTTTGTTGCCTTGGATACAACAACGCGAATCTTTTTTTTTTTTTTTTTTATTAACGTGGGGAAATCCATTATGGATACCCATCCTCCCGGGGGAGAGAATGGGTTATGTCCGACTCGCACGGACTAAAACCCCACGGTGTACCGGCCACCGCTTTAAGTTGGGGCGGCATGGGACCGTGCTGAGCTATCACCATGCCGCCCCCAGCGGTCAGCCCGGCGAAAGATGTCCGCCGGGCTCCGTCCTTATAGGGAGGTACACAGGGTACACGACCAGCCCGGCGAAAGATGTCCGCCGGGCTCCGTCCTTATAGGGAGGTACACAGGGTACACGACCAGCTACCTCCCCTCGTCCGCCGAACCTGTGCAATGAGGAGATGGGCCCCCCGGCCCGCGAATCAATCTAAGCTAACCCAACAAAGCTAATCATACACGAAATAATGAAGCATACATTTCTACCATAATTATGACAACCAAGTACATAATTATATATAAGGCTTTAAACTAAATAACCTTAGAACCTGATTAATAATTAAAACAACCAATTAATTATATCACAGCTTTTATTTAACGAACGGAACAGTAATTGTCCTTTTTAATTGCATATTTATTGTAAATTGATGGCTTTAACAATTTAATACTTCGCAGATCATTTTGAATAATTATAGTAAACCTTTATGTGATTTAATCAGGTTAACGTCTCTGTTTAAATTAAATTTTGGGCTTAAGTAAATTGATTCCATTCATCTCCCATTTAGCTGTTTCTTTAGTTTTGTCCCCGAACTATTTCAATTAGTGTAAAATATATTAAAGCTTTATACATTACGGTGTACAAAGAACTGAATCTTAGCACAAATTAACACTGGCTTTAGTTTGATAATAAATTACTTAGGGAATAGGATTTATTCTAATCTAAATTATAAATAAGACTTGCAAATATAATTAGTATGATATATTTGTACATAGTACAATGGTAACGAAAAATGTAGTTAGAAAGATAAACAGTAACATAAATAATGAAAGCTACATAATTATAACTGTAGTATATAAAAAAAAATGGATAAGAACTAGTTTATCCGTATATTATATACTATCTGATACCCGCGACTTCGCCTTTCTTTTATAGTGTAAATAAGTGATCACTGAGGGGATTATATAGTGGATTAAAGTTCTAATATGTCGCTGATGGTAAATACCATTCGGCACACTGTCAGTATTCACTTATTTAATGTACACATTACATGTTATAGTAGGTGGCGTGCGTGTCGTATCTACAAATATTTTTGAAAGAATATTTCTGTAATTCTACTTCTTCTCACAATTGTATATATCTTTCATACAATTAAAAAAAACGCACATGGAGACGCGGGCATTAATTAGTATTAAATATAAATAAATGTATTTCATATATCAAGGCAAGTGTTTTGTTTATTTCTCATCAAACGCCATAATCACACTAGAGAAGGCGCCTTTAGATAATACGCAGTAGACTGCGAAATTTCCCAATTAACCTTACATTTTATTCGGGCAAAATAATTCAAGGTTCCAAAGTAACAAAAATAGACGAAGAGTAACAGACAATCATTCAAAGGTTAATTCGTAAAATTGACATTTTAATATTCTTCTGTTTTGGGACTTTGTATTTTTTTTTTCGAACTGACTCTACACTGTTGACCTGGCAAGGCCTCTACAGTTTCACCGGACTATAACACTTTGTATCTATAGTCAAAGTATGTCTCTTTATTACTATGTTTTTATACATACTGATGAATTCATTTTATAGTTGTACTTATGTGAGCAATTTTAGGTATTGCTTTATCATCAGTCTTTTTTAGATCAATAACAGTATTATTCCTTTTTTTTTAACTTCAATCAAAGACGAAGAATCCTTTAGATTCTACATTCAAAATTAGCATTTCGTCGAACTGGCCACTTTGATCTCAAATGTCTGACGTTTGCTAAGAAATTCCAAGTTTAAATTTTAGTAATTCGTTTGTTTTCGCATGTTTTGATTTTTTTCGACATCGTTCTTTTTACTAAATTTTACTAAATGGAAAGATTTAAAAATCGCGTTATTTACGGACACGAGTTCCACCGTGGTATCAGCGCTATAGAAGCAGCTCGAACGTTTAATTATGTGTATGGGGAAGTTACTGTAAAAGGAAGTACGGTAGGTTATTGTTTCGACCGTTTTCGTTCTGGAAATGTTGACCTACGAAACATACCCTGTGGACAGCCGAAGATCCCAGTTGGCAATGAAGAATTGAAGGGTACTTGTAAAGGGAAAGTTTCTGCATTCGAAATTGTAAATAGACCAAGAAAAATAAGTTTAGGTGCGTTAAAACATTAGAATTAAATATAAAGTTTAGTACTAAAAAGTAACCTCAATCAGAAGTTAGGACCTTAAGAGGGGTATCAGTACAAAGGCGAGTGTAAGAATCGGCTTTTTGCGCCATTCATAAATCAGTCTCGACTCTCGCTCTACGATAGCCCTTGATACGATCTCAAAAGTTTTTTTTGATACTTCTGCGTTGTAGAAACTGTAAGTTCTGGTGTAAATTTAAGTTCTCAAAAGAAAAGTCAATGGTTTTTTTCTTTTTTCAATTTTGTCATTTCTCAAATCTTTATGTTGTTCTGAAGAAATATAGTTTTCTTCAAGGTTGACGTTTTTGTCGTTTGTTGTTCCTTTTGTGTTTGCTTATACTGTGGTTTTTCTTTCACTTACCTATTTTGTAGATTTCTCCAAGCAGTTAGTGGGAACATGACAACTAAAGGCGATTGTAAATAATTTGTGTAGTCTTCTTTTTTATATAGTTCTACTGAGTGTTTTATATCTGTTACACGTAAAATTTCTATAACGTTCGAGACGTTATATTTAATTATTTACATTTGTAGTCCGCTGAAACTGTAGAGTCCTTGCCAGGTCAACAGTGTAGTCAGTTCGAAAAAATGATTTACATTTAATGGTACAGTTAAATTAATCAAGAATATATTTCCATTTATCTATATAAAAATAAGTTGCGGATCGTATGTAAGCGCATCACTTTAGGACAGCTGCACTTATTTGGCTTATTATTTTTCTGTCGTGTTTGTAATTCTCAAGACCAAGTTTGTATGAATGAAAAGAATCAGATATAAGACAGTAACCCATCTTAAAAAATATTGACATAATTGAGAAATTGTAGTTACCATTTTATTTTATTACATGGTCTTACTGTAAACGGTAAATTTGGTCTCGTTGTCTCCGTCTACATACGTACGAAGCCGGGGAGTGGTAGCTAGTTTTATAATATTAATAAAATATCCTGCCTAAAAACTGTATTACGCACTAGTTTGGTAGGATGACTACAAAGTTCCTGGTGATAAGGTCGATGTAGCTCAGAAGCAACGACGATTGTAATAAATTCCAATGACAGTTGTTGACGTCATGTTCGCCGGCCTCTTCACGGCTTGTTTGAAGAGCGTATCGTAAGAGGGTGAAAACACGCTGATCGGTATACGATTCTACAACTTTGTATTTCGGTAATCATAAGAATGTTCAAAGTTCTTTGTTCTTGTTGAGACTGTTGCTAGCGCGTACCTGTCGCTATATATACTATCCAATTTGGTAGTATACATTTTTAGTATTTTTACTGTGACTTGTTAAGGTTAGACAAAACAATAAAAATCACAGTACAATTGTTTATAGCTCAGTTAAAAACAATTTGAGTGCTTATTCTAATACCTATTTAATTTCAGAACTTATATAAATATACTGTTTGTCAATCCTATCAAATTTCCACAATGTTTAGTTTTCACGAAGGTAATGGCGATTTTCTTTCAATTTTCATTCATTTTCATTGAATTGATAAGTGTTCGTTGAAATGATTCTGAAAAATTAAAGTGACAAAATTATTATTATTACTTTCTGATCATCACATTTGTTTCAATTTTTGTTTAGAATGCGATATTGAAGAACTATGCTTTTTTTTTGGTGCGGCCATGTTTTTAATGGTCCGTCTGTCTCAGAAGCAAACCAACTGTGTCCGCGACTTAATTAGGGTGTACAGTCTTCATCAAGCTTTTGGATCGCTCTTAATATACATGCGAAGAACAAAAATTTGCCTATTGATATGTATCAATATTATATGTATAAAATCTGGAGAACTTAAAGATAATTAAATGCCCAATTTTAGATTCGTATAAAAATATTTTATCTTTGTTTTGTATTAAACTCTTGACTGTTTTATGTGCAAGGTGCAAAAGTCTGACGAAGACTGTACTCTTTTTTGTTTTTTTTTTTTTTAACTGACCTACACTGCTAGCCAATAAGGCCTTTACAGTTCCACCGGACTACACCTTTTTTGTACACAACGTTGATTCCATAAACAATGAAAACAAAATGGATGCCGAAGACGATATAACTATGATGACGGCATTATTCAATTTTAAAATCATTGCATTTTTGTATTTATGATTACTATTTTTAATTTACTTTGTCACATAAAAGGCTCAAAGTTATTTATCAGAATGTCATGGTTTCAATTATTTACCTCCCAAAATTATTGACTACTTTATATGGTTTGATATTTAATCACTTACAACAATCTATAGGCAGCACGCATTTCTTCAATACGTCTTGGTATACGAAGCCCTCTTTGCAGTCACAGCTATTGTATCGGCATCCACTCATACAAGTCTTATTGACCTGTTTGTAATCGGAGCAACTTCGGCCGCAATGGTTCCCGCAACCAGATGTCGCATTGAAATCACCTTCGCAACTAGCTGTTGTTGATATAAAGATTAAAAAATAGATAGTTTTAACATATCTGTTCTTAACTCTCATTTTTCTTTATATCATATTTTTATCAACGAAGTATTTTTATACTATATATATGTTTTTTTTTTTAATTTACTATTAATATGCATTATAAATAGAGAAAAATGATCATATCTAGTTTTTTACAATTGTAATATTAGGCTGTTTGGCGATTATATCAGTGCCACTACTTTTATATGCGCGCGCAGATCTAATTCAAATCTTAAAACGGCGCGCAAAAAGGGAATACTCGCGTCATTTTTTATTAATATCAGTCTAAAAATAGGTTTTCGTGTTTTATCATTATTTTGTTTTTCATTTCACATTAAGTAACATTTATAAATATGGTTAGCTTAGCTCACATGGAGAGCTAGCTCGATACAAATTCGTTGTATATGAATGCAAGGCAACAGCCCCAACCGAAGCGTGGCCACTCTGTCACCTTTGAGCTTGTTATCATTTGACTGTGCGCCTTAAGCACTCACCCCAAAACCTAATGTAGGTGTAATTATTTGTGATTTAATAGTTTATTAAAAAAAATAGTGTGCATCTCCAAAGAGTATAAGTAGTCGTTATTACATTAATACAATGTGATGCATTATTCCAACATTATAACATTGCTGTCGGTTAGCCGTTTATCTTCTATATTATACAATGATCAGTCGGTGTTATCGCAATGGGACAGGCAGGCTATGTGCAATAATCACGTTGTAAAAAATTACATATGCTCCCGTTGTATGAGCGAAGAAAAGTAGCTGACATAATATATCTTTTCTCCATTCTCTCTGGAAAAATTGGCTGTTCGGAATTACCGGGTAAGTTTAATTTGCGCGTACCAGTGTTACCTAGTAGAAACTATAACGTAGTTTATAATCCGATTGTTAAAGCGACCTACAGGAAAAATTCTTACCTTATTAGAGTAGTTTAGAGTACAAATAAATTGGCTAGCGATCTGAATGTAGATCTATTCAACACGAGCGTACAGAAGTTCAAATGTCTTGTAAATTCTAGGATTTTTTATTTTTTATTTCCTTCTTTATACACTATATTTTCTTATAGGTACATGCGGAAACTTACAAATGGCCTTCACTGATGTCTAAGATGTTTAATATACTTAATTTTTTTTTTGTTTATCTGTACGTTGTCCTAACAGATAATAATAAAATGTGTCTTCTTAACAACGAATATTAATTTAGTGTTATTGTCACAAATTCCGATGCGATTCAAAAACAGCAGAATAATAGACAGTAGTGTAGGTATTACCAATTACAGTAATATTGTATAAGGAAACAGCGGAATTATGTCATCGGTTAGAGTAATGCCGCAAACCGCAGTCGACTCAATTCTTACTTAGTATTAACCGACTTACTTCAAAAGTTGATTTCAAATATCAAACTTTGAGAGAGGAGTCTTATTAGTTCTTGGATAAGTTACACAAAAGTAAATGTAAGTTACATAATAAAATCGTTGAGAAGTACGAAGTCAGAGAATGCTGAAAACGTTCGATCGAATATCTGCATTAAAATATTATTATCTGAGACTAGTTGATACCCGCGTTTTCGTTTTTAATTTTTTGTAATTCCGTCATTACTACTTAACTCATATAATTTGTTTACCAATTTTAGATTACTTTTGGTACATTTTATCAATACCGCTTAGTCCCTACATAAAGCATAAAGATATGTAATATAGGTAACAGTAGGAAAGATCCTCTATCTGCCAGTGAAAGTCTCCTCAAACTTAGTTTTAGGCATTTCGGAGATTAGCATAGTCAAACAGCAGACACTTCAATTTTATTTATTTGCTTAGGTTTTTTTTTTTTGGCTCCGTCACGGTTTGTGCACCAGCCAGCGTCAAGTAACAAGATTTTGCCAAGTAAGTGTCTTGCGATAATTATAATGTTCTAACAAGATGGTGGTTTCCTTGTTAGATCTTTCCATGGAGTTTTGGTGGCATCTCAGAATGCATGCTCCGTGGTGTTATTTCCCATCCACTTCACTTGTGCATAATAACTGAACTATATTATGTAAAACACCACCAATATTACAAAATATGCCAGTGAAAGTCTCCTCAAATTTAGTTTTAGGCATTTCGGAGATTAGCATAGTCAAACAGCAGACACTTCAATTTTATTTATTTGTTTAGGTTAAAGATACTTCTTATACTCCTCCGTTATTAGTGATATTGTGGGAAGTTTATTACAGTATCTGAATTCCCCTCCCAGTAACCCTTTTGAGAATTATATCGTACGAAATAATTTTCAAATTTTAGAACCTATATTTTCCAATGCAGAATTCGTTATTAAATCATTAAGCGAAGAGCGAACATAAAATATTTTATATAACCCATTTTGGTATATTTTCATGATAAGCGCTCACCTTTGACACCGTCACGTAATACAGTCCCCAATTACGTAATTCGTAAAAGCAAAACGCTGGCAGAAATGTTTAAAGATTCGCTTGACAAGATGGTAGACCCCTCAGGAGGGGGCGGGTGTTAAACCCCCCCGACGAACTGTGGGAGTCGCGCGGCACAATGCGCCTCGACCACGCATCATCAACCTTAATCTATCTGCATATTACATGTAATGAAAAGACAGTCTGTTTGAGGTTCACTCATGTCAAAGCCAGTGAACGTATCGGCATAGGCACTCGGACGATTCGATGTGGAATTTTTCGGACATGGTTTAAGAATATATATTTTTTGCATTCCATTTACTTTGATATTATTTTTTTTTTTTCGAATTACTTTCATATACATTTTTACCGCTATTAAAAACAAGAACCAGCATAGCGACATTGACAGGTATCAGCTAGTTTCGTACTAAGCCGTGCGTGCATTCTTTCTTTATAATTCTATTTGTGAAATGATTTTCTTGTTATGTGTAAAGATGCAGCACCTTCTTTAGTTAGCTAAGTGTTGGTTGTAAAGGACACCTCATATGAATTTGATATTTGGAAGCTATTTAGTACCAAAGTACAAAACTAAGAAATCAACCCATTACATTTTTTTTTGTATTCCACCCATATATACTTGGGGTATACTTACGACATTTCTGCTTGTCTATACACGTGTAATTTGCGTTTCTAACGTATCCATCGGCGCAAACACATTCCGGTCGGCACAAACCTGAGACACCGTAACAGCGTATAGGGTGGCCCAAGTCTTCGCAGTTCTTCGGACCGCAGTGTGCACATTCGACGAATATTTCATTTTCTTTACATGCCGACGGAGATATAATGAGAACTGAAAGAAGGTTTACATATTACTTGCTTTTGCTCGCGGCTTCGCTCGTGTTACTGTACATTTGACCTGTCCCTCACGAACAGTACATTTTTTCTATGTGAAAGATAACATATACCCGTTGCTGTACCTCTAACAAAGTGTATCCAAGATATCAATGATCGGTTCAGTTTTTAAGAGTGTGAAAGTGTAACAAACGAACAACATTACAGTTCCATTTATTAGTAATGATTTGATGAATGTAAAATATAATAGTCTTTTAACTATATATATGTATGGTGATAAAATTATGCACTTGATTATTTGAGAATGTATTAATTCGACCTAATGATGGTCCGACCGTGACGGAGTGGCTTAAACCAATAACTACTTAGCTGGGTAGTCGGACCGCGCTACTAAATATGCGGCGTCAGCGCCACACTCACTTCTTTCTATTCCTACATGGTAAATGGATATAGACACATAAATAAAACGGAAATGACTCTTCTTTATCTGGGATAATCTTATAAACAGTTGAACTGATTTTGACTAGATTTTTATTAACAGATAAAGATACTTTCAGAGTATCGTTTAGGCTACATATTATTGTTCTCGCTAATGGGGAACTGTGAAATAATTATAAAATTTAAAAAGTAGGTCATTTTGAATATATTAAAGCTAATTAGTAATTCCAAAGTTACAATTATAAAACTATTAATCCATTATTAACAGTTCTCAAGAAATCCGTTTCCATAAGAAAAAATCGCAGACAACTAGCAGCTATAACAATGACTTTACAATAAATTTTAATAAAAACATGCATGTTCTAAGCACGAACGGGCTAGCAACTACTATCAAGATGATAATCTATCGCTCAGTATCAACTTATGCGTGTGTTCCGGTACCTGTACTTGAGAACCAGTCCCTCAGGTCTCTAGCGTTTTACCATCTTAGACCATATCGTCATTAAACATCAGGTTAAATGAATTAACAACGAGAAACTAAGCCCTACAGAGTATAAAAAATTAAAAATAGAAAGAACTTTTTTGGTACTGTCGTAATAAATATTAATGCCAATCATCAAATAATAATTTCTATTCGTAGTACTGGAAGATTATTATGAAATATTTACTATACTGTAATACGCATAGTAAATATTACAGCCATAATATTGAAATTTTAATAATTCCACTTCAAATACGTATTTACCACATTTATTTATATTACGAGTAATATATTTTCCATTTCAAATTTCATTCTGTAGCAAACATTTAAAAGACAGATGTATAAAAGCGCGAATACGCAATTAAGCCCTTACCTACGCTCTGAGTGTAATAAATCCAAAAAGACGTCACAAGAACGATCACTCTTAAACTTGACATTTTACAAAATTAATTTTCAACCGAATAAACATTTGAGTGTAATATATTTTATACGGCTATTTAAAATTAAACGTTTCATATAACTTGATTTAATTTAATGTAATTAATAATTCAAATATTCGGTACCAAATTATGTCAGCGACAGCTTTACTTAGTATGCGACTGTTCCGACTGCATTACTTTAATTTATACAAAATTTTCCCTTCAAAACAATAACAACCGTTGACTCATTATAAAATTGCTTGGAATGACTCCCGTTTGTAATACCCATCTAAAATTCTATATGAAACTATACAACTACGTATGGAATTACAAAAGTGTTAAAGACGACATGCAAAATTTTATTCTGTATCAAACGATACAGTATTCATAATTAAGTAACCGTTTAATACATATTGAATGTGTATACAATACAATTGATCCGGTACGATGGTGGCATAGACTAGGACGTGAGAAATAGAATAAATGCAGGATGGATGAATTAGCGAAAGGTGTCTAGGATAGTTTGTTGTGAACCAAGAATGCTTTTGAAACTCAAGGGGAAGGTGAATAAAACTGTAATAAGACCACTCGTGTTGTATGAATGCGAGTGCTGGGCTACGTAAGACATGGATGAGAAAATATTACATATAGCAGTAGTGCTAATGTTAAGATGGATATGTGGTGTAACTAGAATGGATAAGATTAAGAATGAGTATATCAGAGGAAGTTTGAAAATAGCACCATTGACAGAAAAGTTGAGGAGTAATAGGTTAGCATTGTACGGGCATATTATGAGAACAAAGCGGCGGTCTGTACACCGTGGGGTTTTAGTCCGTGCGAGTCTTTCCCTCGAGAGGGTGGGTATCCATAAGGGATTTTCCCACGTTAATAAAAAATAAAAAGGGCATATTATGAGAAGAGATGAAAGTGATGTAACAAGAAAAGTTTTGACTTTGAAAGTGTACATATATAGCACTAGAGGAAGACCAAAAAAGGTGTGGATGGATTGTGTGGAAAATATGTATATAAAAGGTGTGAATGCTGAGATAGCATCTGACAGGGGAGAGTGGAAAACATGTTGTGTTGACCCTACTTAGGTGGGATAAGGGTAAGATGAAGATAATGATCTGTGTTTAGAAATAAAAAATAATGAAAAAATAAATCAGTTAGCTCTTACTGATAGAAAATCGTAATCCCAGCTAATATTATAAATGCAAATATGAGTTTGTTTATTTGTAACTACTTAACCAATCATCATGATATGGATACACTTTGTCAGATGTATAGAAACGAACATAAAATACCTTTCACAGAGAAAAATATAGTTTTCCCAAGAGATATATTAAATCTACATTAACGGGAACGAAGCCGCGAACGAATGCTAGTTTCAAAAATAATACACACTCTTCATGCAAGCAAAGATGCAGGTACAACTCGCATTTATAAAGGGAAAGAGGATAAAGATAAATTTACACGGAATTACAGAATCGATTAAATCTATATAATGTAGTGTTTACATACTTACTCATTTAATAAAAAGGAGGAAATTAAATTTTTATCCTTTATGCAGTCGCATATATTTTTGAGGATGAATGTATGACAAAAACCAGTTGATAAAACCCACAGAAGTTTACATTTCTGAGTCACTTGTCATCGAAATTTTCCTTCACCACTAAATGTTACAACTAATTTCTCTCTATGACGATTCTGAGGTTCCAAGTTATCATCGGTTGTCAATAATTTCATTTCCGTAGATAATTAAGCCTATCAAACGAAATATTGATATATCGTTCGGTGAATACGTAAATTGTTTTAGCCAGATGCTTAGGTTTTCGCTGTTTTTGAAAATCATGTCAGTAAAACTATAGAAATGTGGCCCTATGGAATGAATATTATTCATTGAATGTGTAATTACTAATCACTAAATATTATAAAACAAAGTCATCCGCCACGTCTGTCGGTATGTTCGAGATAAACTTAAAGATTACTGAACGGATTTTAATACGCTCTTCACCAATAGATAGAGTAATGCACGAGGAAGGTTTAGATATATAATTTGTTAAGGATTTCTGTAAATTGGTTGAAATATAACGATAATTGTTGGAAGTGTTGGAAAAAGTCAAGCCGCCTGGGAGCTTTCATCGAAAACGCTGCCTAATTCTTTTGAGATATAACAAAACATTGCATAGTGAGATATTCCTCTTTTATAGATATACAAAATAGTCGGTAACGCCATTTACATATCTTTTATGGATAGCTTACTATACCTAGCAGTCTTCTAAAAAACATTAGTTACCTCAAGCATTTGATGTACATATGTATATATTTTTTATTATCAGGGCAGGACAACGTGCCTGCTAGTTACATACTGAAAGTATCGGATCTTGAAATGTATTGGTTTTCAAGAAAAATAAGATATATGCATGAAATATATAAATAGTTTTATTCTTAGAACCACAGGAAAAAAAAGGAAGATATAATGCAGATGAATTATAATATCCAATAACAGCTGGTAACCCTATACAGGAATATGCTGCAGCACAAGTAAATACTGCAGTGCTGATTTTCCCATTATTACCACTTCCATTGCATGATCCCATACGATACACGGATGTCCAGTCGGTGGATTTTCATGTAACAGACATTACTAGAAAAAACTTTTAAATTAAAAACAATACTGCAGAACAAATCATTAACAATACAAACAAATTATACCTGTTTAATTTTTGTAGTTCTATTGTAATTTTATGTAATAAATACATTTCTTTTTCTCATAATATTGACTAACCCTGTTTATCTAAAATAATTAATGTATATAATACCTCTCAAGAAAAAAAAAAACATCTATATGTCTTGATAATTTTCATAAAAATATTTGCAGACACAGCTAGCTATAACAATTACTTTTAACTTACTTGAGGGATTTCCCTCAAGATAACATGATTTATCCTACCATTTTTGAATTAGGTTTTTTTTTTTATTTAGTTATATTGTAAAATATTAATTTTGAAATATATTAATTATTGTATTAAAATAGTTTTCACTATATTTCTATTGTGAAACATCCCTTTGTAAAATATGAAAAAGTATATTTTATAGGGTATTTAGTAAGCTTTAAAAATATGTATTCGGTTTTATGCAAAACTTATTTAATCAAAACGTATTATGAGGTTATAAGATAGGTATTAGTTTTTAATAGCTATTATAATGACCCAACAACATATATTAATTGGTTAGATAAATCGGTTGAATCAATTGAGACAAAATAAAAGTCTCAATTTATACACATTTTTTTTCAACAATCAATAGTATTAGAGGTCCAAAGATTATCAATCATCAGGATTTTAGTATTTCATTACTACCTAGAGAGCTGAGGGTAGTAGTTGAGGGTATCTTCTACCCTCAAGTATCATTTATATTTATTTCTAATTTTCGATTTCATATACTTATTATACCTTTCGGGATGTTATGAGTGCTAAATGATGGCAACGAGAAACACATTAAATTGAAACCAAATGTTTATTTATTTCAATAAAAAACTATTTTTATCGTTACCATATTATTTCTAATTTTTATTTGCCGAATGTCATTTTTTTATTTTTTTTCACTGTTATTTTACCAATGGAATTGGTATTCAGCTGAAAAATAGGAAAAAAAACAAATTAGATTATATGAAAAAAAAGAAAAAAAATTAGCGAAATCATTGCAATACTCACGACATTCCTCAGGTGGTACACAAGTACCGGTGCCGTTTCTATAAAAATTCTCCTCACAAATACACCGAGGTATGCACACATCAAAACTGCACTGTTTACGGTCTTGGTCATCGCAGTTTTCGTATAAATCGCAGTCAGGACACGAATTCCATACTTCATTCCTTCTAGTACAATTAACTGGAGCTGAAATTGATATATAAAAATAATAATTTACGACCGTGTAACTAAGACGAAGCAATCTATATATAAATAGTTATGAAATGCATCTTTAATGCATAGTTTAAAAAAAAGCGCTGTTTCCCAACCGATTTTCTTTTTTTTTGTTTCCTAACTGTTGACGATTTTTAATGTGATTAAGAAAAACAATTTGGAAATAGCTTCTTTTCTACAGCATCGAAGAGTCAAAGCCCTTACTTATACAAATCTATTCATCATACTTCATGATCCTTACTCTACAATATTTCAAGCGATATTGGCTTATGTTGATAGTGTGTTGGAACACATTGTCGAAGGACGTAGTTTCGAATCCTAGCAATTGAGTCGGAGCTTTTGGTGAATGAAAACATAATGATGAAATCATAGCATGGTGGTAGGGCTTTATCCTAAGTCCGCCTGCCTGGCTGGCTACCACCCCCAAGTTGAAAATTTGTCGCCATGTCCCTGTTGGCGCGTTCCGGCAGTTCTACTTGACAGCTAGTCTCCTTCTAGCCTTAGCGTGCCTACCATCTTAGACCATATGAGATTGTGGTCAAACGCTAACCTATAAAGTATAAAAAAAATGTACAGTACTCAATTCAGATAATACAATCTACATAATTAATAAGCAAAAGAAAAAATGTACCCCTTATTATGATCGAATTGGGAGCACTGGACGACCACAATTTTATACAAAACAGTAACAAAAATGCGTGAATTTCCGAATATTTGTTAAAGCGGACGATAAATATTAAAACACAACTATGTCTAAGAATGAATTGCGAAAATTTACTATCACCTTGGTCTTTTTTATTTTTCATATCAAGTGACCCTTTGGCTGAGATGATAACATGCAAAGCCTATTGTGAGCCAACTTTTAAATTTTACTATCGGAATATACCTATGAATGCTCAGAGACAGACTCCCAATTTAAATATACCAAGCTATCAAGCTGATATAAATAGACGGACAGTAGAACACCCCTACTACTTACATGGTATGGATTTATCACGACAATTTTCTTCATTAAAGGTAGAGACGCACTGTGCTAGTGATCATCATTCAGTACTGAAGAAGAAAATGTACAACGAAGATAATGCTGTCTTGGGATTATTAAAAGAATGCCAATTTTAACATATAAATGGAAGTTACATTCTACGTTCTATAGCTAGCAAATAAGAATTGAGAAAAAACTTACGACATTCTTCAGCTAAAATACAAGTTTTATCTTCCTTGCTTTTATATCTATAGTTGAAATTGCAGGAACAGCCGGACAAGCACACATAAGTATACTTGCATATGATATTGTCTAAGCTATCATCTTCCGGACAATAGCTAGAAGAGCAATCTGTTCTACATTTCACAAAAGTTTGGTTCCCTTTGCACGGGTAGCCATCTGAAATAATAAATCGATTTAATGTTATGTAATCATCTATATAGGAGTCGAGAAGTTAATGATAATATAACAATTATTTTGTACAATTTACAAATCAATATACGTATAATTGAAAAAACAAAACTCATATTTAGCTTTATAATAATATTTTCATTTAACAATAATATCGAAAAAGGACAAGGGTAGGAAAAAAGTGCTAGTAATCCTCCTGAATCAGATTTGCAGGAATAAATCCTCATGGCTATGACAGCTACTCAAACTACTATGGCTACACAAGCGCGTCATTTGAATCGTTACCACCTGTCATCGAAGAGCCAAATATCTACGTTTGGCATCTTATGAAGTTATGAAATTCAAATTATAGTGGTACTACAAAATAATTCCAAGGAGGGTAGATGTCAGGCAGGTAGCCGATCGTAAAAATTAAGTCAAAATCATACATCACAACATGTTGTGCCAACCCTACTTCGGTGGGATAAGGAAACTAAGTCAATCATCTATACAGGAAATGAAGAAGTACGTTATACTCTTGTTTATAAGAGAACTGAACATTCGATTCCAAAAAATCTTTTAGTGATAGCTTTTTGAGATTTGTTGTGTTAAGCTACAAAGAAATGAATTAATTTAACCAAGTTTGTATCGTTTTATCTCAGATTTTTACGCAAATTTGGTCAATTAATTGGTAACATAGGCATAGCTTCCAATGTATATAAATCGTTTAAAATACATATTTACGTGGACAGTCTTCTGGTAGAATACATTTTCCATTATACTTCGATAGTATGTAGCCAGGTTCACATTCGCAGCCAACTGGGTCGCATACCTTCACACAGTTAACTGCATCAGGGGCATCACACGTGGAGGGGCATGGCAAAGGGCATTCCTTGATCACAGCATGTGAGTCACCGTTACA
Organism: Antheraea assamensis; assembly: GCA_035772565.1. Taxonomy (NCBI): domain Eukaryota; kingdom Metazoa; phylum Arthropoda; class Insecta; order Lepidoptera; family Saturniidae; genus Antheraea; species Antheraea assamensis. The sequence continues at coordinate 156,639 of JAQQSE010000022.1, read as the reverse complement.
ACCCTGGTTTGCTAAAGGGAATTTTATTGTCAGTGATAAGTAATTGACCGAAAAAGGTGTGGATGGATAGTGTGGAAAATGATATGTGTATAAAAGGTGTGAATACTAACATGACATTTGACATGGGAGAGTGGAAAAGGAAAACATATTGTACCTGACTCTACTTAGGTGGGATAAGGGAAACATAATGATGATGATGAAGTAATTGTGAGCATGTGATAACATAATCCGTCTTACCATTTGTCGAAATGGCTTTAAATTTTTGAACTAGAATTTTCGATGAAGAAAAGTATCATGATCAAATCGTAGTACGATAGTAGATTTTATATAATTCACTTCTAGTTACCGTCCATCCTCAAATTGAAAATCTTAAGTAAGAGATATAACCATATCGTTTAATATACAAAGATTACGATACAATTTACGAATATTTGACGCAATCATTTTCTTTCTATTAACTGGATATATTTTAGACTTTGGATATATTTTACGTACAAAGATTGGCCTTATAAGTTGATGACAATTCCAAACATAAAAGTTACATCTATCAATATATCTTTAATCGACCAGACCCAAATAGTTGAATCGAAAGGCCAACAATTATAGCCGGCAGCACTATAAATGAATAGATGTTTAAACTATTGTAATTTTTGAAAGCATGATATAAATGATTGAAATAATTGGTAAATCGATTATATGACATTTAAAGTAGGTAGCTATACCTCACTAAAATATTATCTGTCAACACAGTACAAGCATTTATTGCTTAAAGTTAAAAAGTAAAATTATTCATATTACCTGGACAATCTTTAATTTGTATGCAAGTCTCCGCCAATTTCGGAAAGAACATATCCGGGTTTACATACATCATAGTCTATGTAAGAACAATTCGTTGGATTTGGTATGGCGCACGTTGGTATACATCGTTTTGGAGCTGAAAAAAAAATCTTCCAAGTTCACATTACTTGTATGATATGTACTGAGCTTTTGATTCTATATCTTATGGTTTTAATACAAAATTACTAGAGTACTCTATAAATTGCATATAATTTTAGGAATGCGAAGCAAGTATTATAGAATTGAATTGCTATATGAATAATTATTTAAACATCGTAATAAAAATTTTAATACGTTTACAATCAGAATTGATTAAACCGAAAATTAAATATGAATAGGACAACAGAAAACGACCAAATTTTGATAAACAGCATTAGCAATAAAATTGACACTCTTATGATAAAATGAAATTGATTTTATCAGAAGCATAGAAAACTGGTAGAACCACATCTACAGAGTTTAAAACATATCATGAAATACTTACGGCACTCTTCCAGAGGGACACAAATGTTATTGTTATTTCTATAGAAATTCTCTTTGCAGACACATCTCGGGTGACAATGCTCATTGGAGCAGTCGAAGACCTGAGTCGATTCCTCACAGTATTCATCAAGATTGCAATCGGGGCAACGGTTCCACACTTCATTGGGACGAGTGCATGTGACTGGCGCTGGAAATAACATGTGTAATTAAAAAAATATTTCTATTAATTAAAATACTAGTTTCTGTAACTGTTCCGTTCCGCTTTAATGTAGAGTTGACATCTCCTTTATGGATCATCTGCAAAGCTTTATTATGATCAGTTCAGTAGTTAATGTGTAAAGGCGTAACAAAGAAGCTGAATTCGCATATATAATATTAATAGGGACAAAATATAAAATACTACAGGATCTTTTAGACCTTTCATTGAAAAACATTTTTATTATTTTTGAATTGTAATACTAATAAGTGATTAAAATTGTTGCTACATAGTTTTTGATGAATTTCATGTTCCATTTTACTGAAATCCGTCTTTGATTTACGAGATTTCTATTCTGGGACTGGGACATCTATATCTATATCGTCCATTTCATTATTCTTATCAGGGCTTCTTTGTGAACGCTTTTCTCTGTTAAGGATGCTATTCTATGAATGTATTATGATCTCTTTTAGGGAACGTATCCATACTACGTAACGCATGCTTGACAGTTTCTTTGCCCCGTCCTCTCCCTCTCCTTGCTGACCATCCATAGTATATGAGAAGACTCCCTCTAGTTTCTACGTAGTAATTCGGCTTTTGTCTTATTTAATTCATTTATCAGTTTTTGTATTGTCTACATTGACAAGGGCTCCTTCTAACAGTTAATGAACGCATTGTATAGTCGAACGTACAACGACATTATTGTATCGGCACAAACGCTCGTCAATTTGCTTGGCAATTGCACTGCACTACAAACTGTGAGTTTTCAATCAGCCGACGTCCCGTTATATGTGCGTTAGTGTTTCCGACTGTGAGTTATAAAGCGTTGAAACGCTGCGAGTCATATTTGAATATAGGTCGAAAAAGAGCGAGATTTTCTTTGAGGATATTGACTATCTGTCGTAAACCTAATCCCTATCCCTCCTCGCTGTGACCAAACGTGGTACTTTGAAAACTTCCATCCAAACGGGTCACGTAGTATGGGTACGTTCCCTTTTTTTTCTTTACATGGAGAAATCCATGACACGCCACCCTCCTGGGGGAGAGGATGGGTAGTGTGGGACTCCTACTCACTAAAACCCCATGGTGTACATCCATCGCTTTTGTTGGGGCGACACGAGATCTCTTTTAGTATTCATCGTGTTGATGGGTACGTTCTCTTACTTAAGCTTTATTAATCCTTTGACAATTTTTGTAGGTGGTAGAGCTACGCTGAAACTATTACTGGTTTGAGAATGAATGGGTCGGCTCGCCCAGGGTAGTACCACCCTCTCACAGAAAGCCGACGTGAAGTAACAGTGCTTGTGCACTGTTGCGTTTCGTTCGGTCAGGGAGAGCGCCGGAGGCCCACATATATTAACAGGCCGGCAACGCACTTGCGACTCCCCTGGTGTTGCTAGTGTCTATGGACGGCTGTGATCACTTACCCACCCACCACTTACCCACCTGTTCGTTTGCCCTCTATAATATATATTAAAAAAAAAGTTTGATTTTATTCCATGCGTTTATCATACCATTACATAATATCACTCATGTCAAATTCCTTTTTATTAATATCTGGGACATTTCTAGTGTATTGGTTGAAATGTACTATTATAGTTTAAAGTATTGTGTTAATATTCTGTAAGTTAAGCAGTTTTAAATTTCACCTAAAATTCGAAAGATTAAAATAGAGTTCAAATTAAAATGGAAACTCACGACAATCCTCAGCCAGAATGCACGTTCTATCCTCAGCGCTTTTATGTTTATAATAATTTTTGCATGCACAACCAGACAAACAACGGTCTGGGAGTTCGCAAATTATATCATCGTTAACGTCGTCTTGTGGGCAGTTGTTTGATATGCAATTCAATTTGTACGGGACAAAGGTTTCATTTGCACTACACGGGTAACCACCTAAAATAAAATACCACGTGAGAGATTTATATTAAAATCTATTGTAACAAAATTCATATGTCTTCGAGAAGAAGAGTATAATTATATCCGTGGCCGGCGGGAAAACGTTAATGAGTACAGATACCGAAAGAAATTGCAATTTTCTTGCTCAGAATACATATTTTGTTTTCTTAAGAGAATTAATAAGGCTATACGTTCGAAGTATTTTATGTCACTTATTAAATTTCATACGTATAAAAATATATGTATTACATTGAAACGTGGAAGGGTTTATTTCTCGAAATTCTTTATTTTCTCGTCATGCACCAAAATATTTAATTACTTGTATAGTTTTTAATATACGCGTCTTCTATTTAATTTTTACAAGTGTTGCAGCACTTATTATATAAGCATTAGTTTAATGTATGTTAATGAAAAACATTTATATATTGGCTTACACAAAGAACACCCTATTTAAAATTCATCACTGTAATGAAATATTTGACCTTATATTTGTTGGTATGATTTTTTTACCTCTTTATTACGAGTGATGGATTTTTATAGTGATATGTAGTAACAAACTGCCCGTTTTGAAATGGTAACTGCAGCCTATAGCTCAATAACCAGATTCAAGTAAATCTTAGCCTTCAGATCAATCAGGTTGGTACTCCTGACGATTGAATTGGAATGCTTTATGTCGTGTTACCCAACATACATTATTACTGAAATATAAATTTGTAATGGTGCATTCGGATCGATCCTTGTACAGGTTCTAACATTCATACATTATTTTAAATTACCTGGGCATTGTTCAGGAAGAATACATTTGCCGTTGTTTCCCGTAAGAAGATATCCTGGTTTACATTCACAGCCAATAGGTTCGCATAATTTAAAGCAATTAACAGCATTGGGCGAATCACATGTCGATGGGCATGGTAGTGGACATTCTTTTACAACAGCATTTGGGTCTGCATTACAGCTGTTTACTGAAAAAAAAGAGAAATTAATGGTACCACTGGAGAATAAAATTTAGATCCATCTAAGTGAATATTTAATACTGAATATTAATGTAAATAATATTCAAATCTTTTTGTTGTTGTATTTTTTGCTAAAATAGAATCAAGGTAAACATTATTTATAATTATAAATTCATTTCAGTGGTAGATATGTACAAGGGGCTCTCTATTTTCATGTTTGAAGACAAAGTTAATTTATAGAATAATATAAGTGTTTTCAATTTCGTACAAATTCACATGATTGATATGACATGATTTACATTTTTTTTTAATTTCCGTTTCCGTATTTACCTGGACAGTCTTCAATATTGATGCATTTGCCACCAAATTCCGAAAGGATACGACCTTTCCCGCATACATTGTAATCAACGAATGGACAATCTCTTGGATTCGGTATAGCGCAAGTCGGTAAACAGAAATCCGGAGCTATATAACAAAAAAAAAAAAAAAACATAACTAGAGTAAACATTTAATTCAAACACCATTATTTTTAGAATTCTAATAAATAATTGTGTTATTGACTTACGACATAAATCGGGCGATATGCACGGACCACTAGCGTCGTTGAACAGCCTGACGTAACCTTCCTTGCATACACAACCTGTGTGCACGTTGCACTGACATTGTGGTGTAGTCACATACCTGTTTGAGCATGTTACTTGGCAGTCTGAACTATTGACGACAAAGTGTTCATTCCTAGGGCAACGATGACCTAAAAAATGTATTCTATAACGTGAACTTGTCCAGAACAAAAGATTTGAAGGGTATAAAGTATCTTAAAAATATATTATAACAATTACACGATTTATTCTTGTTCTATAAAAATTAATAACGGTATATATGTATGTGATCGATAAATTCCAGTAAATAATCTAAGATTTGACAAAACTTCGCTACTAGAGGGCGCTAAATTAAATTTTATCGTTGCTATGTTTTATATTGTAATTTAACATCGATGAAGTTGCGGGCGAATAATTTTATGTTATACTTTTTATTACTGCTCACCCTCCATAGCCAAGCGTAATGATAACATGCAGCATACATCTTTTTTGGACTTAGTCTCATAGTAACTTGAAAATGACTTTCAACGCGAAGAAAACCTAAACTAATTCGTGCATTTGTAACCCTCGCGCTATTTATTACAAAGTTAGTTTCAACGTACAGAAACTTTCACGCACGTACAAATAACATTACAAACTTTCATCTAAATAGTATGAACGATATACGAAAATGTAGGAGACAAAACACAAAATACAAAGAACAGACATGATTGTTTATTTACACAAAAAAAAAAAAAATAGACGACACAAAAGGGATACTTAAACATAATTTGTTTGGACGTTTTGCTTTGTTTATACGGTTTGTTTGTGTATCATTCACCTTTATAGATATTATTATAACTTATAATCAATGCGCTATGCCACGAAAAAAGTCTAGGTAAATGGTGTCGCTATCGTAACACGTTCTTGTCTAATCTTACCGATAGACTTGCAGTATTTTTATTTAACGTAATTAGCTACATAAGAGATAAACGTCAATTTATGTCAAATTTTGTGACTACTATCGACAATTATACTAAAGAATATAATTAAATAAAAAATATGACTAACAAAGTCTTTATTGGGAAGACTGAAGCGAATCCTACAGATTAGGTGACAATTATTTGAACAATTCTTAAGCTTTTTATTTAAAAGAAAAAGTAAGAGAATTTATAATTGTACATCACAATATTATATTTAAAGATCTAAATTTATTATCTGTGTATAAAAAATGTTAATAACACCTATTTGAAATATTTTACAACCTATGAAATAAAGCCATCTGTACAATATTTATGGATGATTTTTTGTAGTCAAAATGATCAGTACGGTACAGAAATAATTGTACTATATTTGTACTGTATTGTATTTGTTCTAAACCGTGTCCTTATCTATGCCAGAACTCATAGAGTTATCAATACTTTATGATTGTTTTATATTCGGACACGACCAATAAACACAAGTCTATGCCTATAACGAGTTTCTAAACTATTAATTCATTCTCATTTAATAGACCTGCATCATAACGTCATTCAATTTTAGATCAATATTGCGATTCCAATTTATGAATGGCTAATTTTTTCAGCTTATATTGAAAACTTACTTGATGAAAATGGCACTAGACTCCCGGCACAAGCCGTTATCAACACCATGAAGTAAATTGTCATCATACCTGTTTCAAAGCGACTGTGCCCTTTTATTTTTAAATGTGACTCTTTATAACATTTACAATAAACAAGAACTGTTATTAATAAATGCAATTGTACTAACAACATCAATAATATTGTTGGTTCGAATTGTTTTATTATTTGTTAGACTGTCGACTGCTGTTTACCACAATTGCAAGTAAATATTAGTTTATATGAACACATGTTTGTGTGTCAATAAAGCGTGACGCAAATGTACGAAATATATTGTCTTAAAAAAATAGAATCGACTAGAACAACAGTATTTTGCGTCATATAATAGTGGCGGAAGCATGTATTGTTTTCAAATAAGTGTATTGTCGTCCATGTAGAATATTCTTGAATTAATAAACGCGGTTCTATAGCGTATCTATAGGGTGCATTCTCTAAGTTTGACCAATGCCGAGGCCGACCGAGCGACCCTTCTCTCCATTGCTCAGGTTTGGCCGTCTGGGAGATAGTCGGGGTGTACCAGGCTGTCTCTCTTTAGCGTGGAAGGCCCAGGGTTATGTTGGGCCGGCTGCCGGGGCGTCACGGTGCTAGTAAGTTCGAGCCCGTGACGTCCCATTATAGCAGTAGAGGGTACACCGTGAGGCTTTAGAGAGTAGGAGTCTTTGACAATCCACTGTCTTCCCCGAGAGGGTGGCGTGTCCACGATAGATATCCGACGTTGATAAAAAATAGGGTGCAATTTGAAGGTTACATATTAAATAATGTTTAAAGTTTAGTTTACTCTGAGTTTTCAATTTTGAAGAGAAATGAATTCAATACAAATGCCTTATTATAAAACTAATAAATCCAATTCTACAGCATCATTTAGTGTTTCAGATAAAAATATCAGGAAATCTACTAATGAGGTTTGTGCTGTTATGAATTAATAAAAAAGTTATTAAAAATTCCTACTCTGTTGGTTTTCTTAATCAACTTGCACATTTAACTTTAAAGTTTTCATAAAGTGCTAACTTTCTCAAACTTAGATTACGGACTAAGCTAGTTATCTCGGCTGTTTTTAAATTCTGTGCTGCACTTACAAAATTGCATAGCCTGATGTAATTAAAGTTTGTTTTTAATTCCATATAGGTTTTATCCGTTTTCCCACAATAGCACCTGATGTTATATGACAATGTGGCCCAACATAGTAAGCACGCTAGCTAAGCCTTACTAATAGGATGACTCTCAAGAGCCGTTGCCGGTACACACATATAGGTGCTTGGTGACAACAAATTTACGACTTCAGGATGGTAGTGAGTCAGGCGTGCTTAGAAACAGTCCTACCACCATACTAGGGGTTCATAACGATATTTTCCTTCACCGAGAGCTCCGGTCATTGGCAAGGATTCGAACCTACGTCAAACAACGCAGTCGCCAAACACACTTCAAAAAGATGGTCGAGGGGAGGTCTGTAAAAACAATTTTTCACCCGTTTGAAATGGATGTGTTACAGTACTTTTATAGTTTATTTAATGTGGTAAAATTAAAAAGTTAATTAGTACAACCTATGGCTATGTACGATATGCCTCAAAGAATCCGTAGTTATGAGGTCAATTAAAATAAATTTTAACTTCACGTGTAAAACCTGAATTGGAATGCCTCGTATGTATGCGTTTATTTCCAAATACATCCTTCGAACCGAAACACATAAAAAGCGAGTATAGATTTTTTGCTGCAGAAATAGATATGACAACAACCACTGTGCTGCCATAGTCTTTAATATAGTATCTACAGTAATTTAATATATTTCTACAAAAACTTAGATAAGCTGGAATTAGTAAAATACCAACATGATTTAAATACTTTAATAGTGACATATTAGTCTTCCTATGTTTCAGAGTCGGTAAAACCATTAACAGTTTTAGGTAATAGTTATAGGTATAGGCTATACTACTATAGTATAGTATATATAGTATAGGCTATAGTACTAGCAGGCTCGGCAGACGTTGTTCTGTCCTGATAATAAAAAAATATATACTTATGTGCATGAAACGCTTAAGGCGGCTTGACTTTTTCCGTTTCTTTCAACATTTATCATTATATTTTAACAAATTTACAAAAAAAACCTTAACAAATTATATACCTAAACCTTCCCCGTGAATTACTCTATCTATTGATGCAGACGGCATTACAATCCGTTAAGTACTTTTTGAATTTATCGCGAACATCCAGACAGACGGATAGACGCGGCGGAGGACTTTGTTTTATAATATGTGATATGTGAGATGAAAAGATTAAGCACATCGAGTTTCTTGCCAGTTCTTCTCGATGACTGAGTTGTTTTTGGAACCGGTGGTGGTTTTGATGTTCATAAACGCCTTCCCAGGGTTTAAATTTAACAATTTTGATTTTGATTTTTACGAATACTGAAGTTGAATTGTTAAAAATTGCGTAGTTCAGAAAACTTCTTAACGTGTATAACAGACATTTCTCAAAAACCGATAAATTGATTTACATTTAAAAACAAATCGGTATTCATTGCAGCTGTGTTTCTTTTGCTGTTTCTCTTTGTTAACAAATCTACTTGTTTCTGCTATACTATTTACTATTTTATTTAGCTTTAAAAATGTTCTTTTATACTTTTTACAAATGCTTAATCCCTTGATATCTGTTTGTTAAATTGGACCGCACACTGAATTTAATGGGTGGGGGAGGGAGCCGTCAGTGAAATGCGTGCATGTGCCTGCAACAATCGACGAATAAATCTCATCAACTTTTCAACAACAAAATCTACTTTACATACACAACAACATATTTCAATTCCAACAAACCGTTGTATAAAAATCCTTGGAAGATATAGTATTCACCTTATATATTTCAGGTTTTATTAATTTGCTTAAAAAATACTGTCGGGTTTTGCAGATTCAGGTATGAAATACAGATTCAATTGAGGCCTTTATAATTTGGTGGTTATAAGAATTTTCATATTTAACATAAACAGTGTTTAATAGTAAATAATTCTTTAATAAATTATTATGTAATTATTGCCTATATACAATCGGGTGAGTGCCTTAAGCGCCCCCCTTAGTAGTCCGGTGAAACTGTAGAGGCCTTGCCAGGTCAACAGTGTAGCCAGTTCGAAAATAAAATAATTATTAAATTATACTTATATAAAAAACTTTATATAAAACTAACCACCCGCCCCGGCTTCGCAAGGATGCAATTTATATACTATTATGGGGCAGTGTGGACTGATTAATAATATTATGATTAGTCTATACTACAGGATTTCTTTGTATACAATATTTACGGTTGATTTATCATGAGACAGTACATGTTTTCTTTGGAGATTATTCTTGGAAAGCGCGAAAGATAACTGGCGGTATGAGCAACACTCAACGCTCAAATCTAAGCCTGCAACGTTGAAAGTATGACCCTGTGGCTTTTTAATGGGCATTGCAGAAGATAGCGTAACCGGAAATTGTAGGTGCTTAAATTGAAAGGCTAATGGCCCGCCAGCCGCTGAGCCTCCGCGTTTTAAATATCTGATATCTCCTAAGATATCCATTTTAATTAAATGCTGCTAAGCGCAGTTTTGATCTACATTACATACACAACGTATGTAATGTATTTAATTAGATAAGGTAAAGTACTGTATTGGTGACAGTCCAAGCCGAGGCGCACGGTGCGCCCTTGTGCTGGTTGCCTATATAAAATCGGATGAGTGCCTTAAGCAGTCCTCTTAGTAGTCCGGTGAAACTGTAGAGGTTTTGCCAGATCAATAGTGTAGTCAGTTCGAAAAAAAGTACTGTATTATACAAAATAGCTTGGTATATAACGCATATTTTTTATAGTATATAAAAGATATAAATGGTTACTGTGTGCTGTCCTTGAGAAATAAGTATATACTATTACGGACTTTTTTGTAGGTCTTTATAAGATATACGATTCCGTAGCTCATTAATTCTATCTATCACGTAAGGTTTAGAGATTTAAGCGCACAAAAATATGTTCGTTACGAGATCACATTACAAATCTTTTAATTTTCCAGCTTCGCTGTACTATAATAGGCATGTATTATACATATAAACCTCCCTCTTGAATCGTTCTATCTATTGCTCAAAAACTGCATTAAAATCCTTTAAATACTTCAAAAGATCTAAGCGAACTTATAGCGGAAGCGACTTTATTTTATACTATGTGAAGACAATCGGGCCCGGAAGACGTGTTCTTATACAGGAAATTCAAAAAATATTTAAAATCAGACTGCAGTGCCGTCTACCGTGTCCAATTACGACTCCAAACCATATAAACACTCAAACAGATAATAAAAATTCATCACAGTCTAGCCTTATAGGAGGGGTTTAGTGATAAACAGATAACATATGACTCATATAGAACAATAAGATTTTTATAATATTATTGTATTGTATTGGCAATCTATCGCTTATAAAATGTTATATTGTAAATGTTGTAAGAGGTAATCATTTGTTTTTAATAACCAATTAAACGAATGATCACACAGTTTACGAAAAGTTATAGTGTAGTTATAGCTTTTGCTAGCGGTTTCGGTTTAACCTCTCAATCGGAAACAATACTATTTTCTAGGAAAAATGTACTCTATATCCTTTTCTGTATACCTGACAACATGTGTGAAAAATATCACGATAATCGGTTGAGTAATTATGGTGTGAAAGCGCAACAAAAAAAACAAACTCATATTTACATTTATAATATTAGTTTGCATTAGTGACTTCGGTTTCACATTAAGTCCGGAAACAGATTTTTTTATTGTAGCACGCCAGCCAAAGTGACTCTAGTACCTCTTGAAGCAATCGACAATCGTCGCTCTTATTTTATACCATCGTACAAGCGTCATGACCGCTGTGTATATATCAAATGATCTCGGTAAGTGACAAAGTAAGAGTCATCGTGACGGTTTTATTACTAACTGCCTTACGATTCGGTTAAGTTTCTCTACCCTCGATCATTATTGGATAACCACCGGATTATTCCGGAATGCGTGAAGAGTAAATGTACCAATAAGGCAACTTTTTTTTTCGAACTGACTACACTGTTGGCTTGTTAAGAGCGCTACGGTTTCATCGGACTACTCATTAAACCTCGTATAGTAGTTATAATCTTGTTCAACGCACTTGTTGTGGCAATGCTGGCGCGTTGTTTTCAGTATTGTGCAGTACGAGGCATTGTCGACGACCCCCGTTTTAGTTTTAGTCGTTGTATAGACTCTATCGTTAACGCACGTACTTATGACTTTATAAAATAATAAACAGTAAATAAGTGTCTGGAGTATTATTCCTTCACCCTACACTTGCACACAGTACACACTTATCATGTCTTACTTCTGCACGTCAAGAAAATGCATATCGTTGAACGCGTAGTGGTTATAAAAACGGTATTTAAAAAAATCTTCCAATAACTTTATATCAAATGAAGGCATCGTGATACTTTTTAGATCCGCTCCTCCGGATTGGAGCTCTCGAGAACGTTACTTGCGCGAAACAGTGACACTAAATCTTTCAATCACTAGTTTTACAAAACAACTCAGATCACCCTCACATACGTGCACATACACACGAGTAGGTAGAGATAATGGAAAGTTTTTATTTTTTATTCCCTTATTCGAACTGTGTTAGTTTAGATTAATTTAGTTGTCAGATCCGATATACATGTTTGAGTACGTAAGGACATGCTTGGTACACATGTATATCACAAGAATTTCTATATGAATAATTAGCTTAGTTAGATTCGGGATATGCGGCAATAATCCAAACCGAGGCGCATCGTGCGTCCGTGAGCTAGTTGCCAATATAAAACTCCCGTTGGAGTCCAGTCCAGTCGTAGTCAATTCAAAGAAAAAAAGTGGTATTTTTTATATAAGGACCAAGTGTATTTACTTTTTATAGTTTACGCATATATAATACGCTATTACCTCTTCTCGTGTGAAGTTTTAAAATGAAAAGCTGAAGCTAAATGCTTCATATAGCGACAGTCTCGCCGGCGTCGTGAAGCTTAGTTATATGAAACTTTTTAATGACTAGGAAATAGTGTCAAGCAACTTTGTAATAACAAACTTTTTAAATATAATCAGTTTTCAAGAATAAACTTAAGCATTGGAACTTAAAACATATCCGAAAAAAAAATTTAGAGTGAAATAATTATATAAAAATACTAACAGGCCCGACGGACGTTGCCCTGCCCTGATAATAAAAAAATATATACTTATGTGCATGATACACTTAAGGCGGCTTGACTTTTCCGATTCTTTCAACTATTATCACTATATTTCAACCAATTTACAAAAAAACCTTGACAAACTATATACCTAAACCTTCCCCGTGAATTACTCTATCTATTGGTGAAGACCACATTACAACCTGTTCAATAGTTTTTGAGTTTATGGCGAATATTCACACAGACAGACAGACGCGGCGGACGATTTTCTTTTATAATATGTATTAATGAAAATAATTCATTCATAAAAAAATCTTAGCTGCTTAATTAAAAACACAAATCTATGTAAATAAAAAACAATTGTTAAATGTGTGTAAGCATATTACTTAAGGGCGGCTGCATCTATTTGATTTTTTTGTTGTTGTATGTATGTTTGTCATGACAAGATTTGTATTAAGAAAAATATTTGAAAAACCGTACGGAAAATTAAAAATGTAAGTGCGTGAGACAGAAGACAGTAAGATCTTCTAAAATATTAATAGTTGAAGGTTTGTTCCCATTTTATTACATTACATGATCGTACTATAAAAGGAATAATTGGCTTTCCAAAGGGACAACTAGTTTTATTGTATTTCAGTCTAAATTTGTTCTTATGTTTGTTATTATTGTAATGGTGGTAGAGGGGTTGACTAGCAGAATATCCATTAAATGCCTAGAGTTTCGAACTTCAGCGCGAAATAAATATTGTATCTACGTAGTTTGTAGTATCGTTATAGGAAATATCGTAAGGAATCCTGAATCTGTAAAATAACTTCTTCTAAAACCAATGTATGTGGGAAAAATATAGAACTGTGTATTTCTGCACTTAAAGCCGCGATTATGTCATAAGCTGGCGTAGCGATTACGTTCGTATTTTCTTTCAGGGAAAGGCCTTTTCTCAACAGTAAAACTTTTAGATACTGCCATTATTATCACCACTAATGATTATTTAGTTTTGCTTTTTTACTTTCCATTCGTTTCTTTACTTTTTATATGTTGAAAGCATCAGCTTGTAAATATGCCACCGCTGAGAAAGATAAAAATAGTTTTATTAATGGAACGGTTAAACTTATCCTAGAAAAAGAAATTCTATCATAACAAACATATTGAATGACTACCGAGTTACTTCAATCGATGTAAAAGTTTTCACTTGTGTAGATATTTTGAACGATTAAAACCGAATTATTGTAGACACAAACATTGTATGGTATTTATTTGCTAGGTGGTAGAGCTACGCTGAAGCTATTACTGGTTTCAGCATGAATGGGTCGGCTCGCCCGACGCGCGGGTAGTATCATCCTTCTCACAGAAAACCTGACGTGAAGTAACAGTGCTTGCACTGTTGCGTTTCGTTCGGCCAGTGAGAGCGCCGGAGGCCCACATATTTAAAAGGCCGGCAACGCACTTGCGACTCCCCTGGTGTTGCTAGTGTCTATGGACGGCGGTGATCACTCACCATCAGGTGACCCACCTGTTTGTTCGCCCCCTATAATATAAAAAAAATAAAAGAAATGGAATATTTAGTATAAGTACTTCATTGTTTATAATAGCTTAAATGGTTATAATTAATTAATAAACGAACTTTATTAATATGTTACTACCTAATACTCACTAGTTACTTCCCAATTGTATTCTAATTTTAGAAAAATAAATAAATGAAAAAGCAATTTTTTATTCTTAAATGTAGCATTCTATGGTAGAAACATTCCGGTTTCCAGTTTAAATTGTACTCTGAACTTATCTCCAAAATTGATGATTTAACGTTTTAAATTGTTCGCGATCATGCTTCTATGAGAGACCGGAAATTAAGCTCGGTCCGCGAGTAAGGTCTTAAGCGTCATAGTCATGTAGAACAAATGGGTTTAGTTGAAAAACAAATGTATTTGAAGGACATATTCGTTCATATTACTTTTAATATACAATTATATGAACAATGTAAAAATTTTATTTCGAAGCTGGCCACTTACATTAAGAATATTTAAGATTAAATTACGACATTTGAAAATAGAACTCTTTGATTTTATAACGCAGTCTGTTTCATCCGTTTGTCACTTATTTTTCATTTTGGCGCCATTTTAAATATTGCGTGTCTATATTGCCACTGATTTGACTCTTAAAAATTTTCATTGCATGATTTGATTTATTACGGTTTTAAGTGTAGTTTGATACATCAGCAGACGCTTTTTCATCGTCATAATATCTACTATTTTTATAAACCAAATAATTACCAGATTTCCTATAATAAATATAATTAAATTTTGAAACAGATAATGACTATCGACCGGCAAACTAATCCTTGTTTATTTGCAACAGATTGACATGAATAAAAATAATTCGTCTGTTAGTGTTAAAAGATTTTGTTTTTAAAAAGCAACAGTAATTTAGTAAGTATAATGCATTTTAAAATACCAACATACGAAACAGTGAATGTAGAGAATTCTCACTAACGTTGCTTGCATTAAAATCCCACATCAAAATTCGTTATAACCCACAGAAACGTGTAGTTCGCAATAATCCTCTGCACACGCTGTAGTCTCGAGCCAACCACTATTATCTGGATAATTACCTCATTAAAATAAATTGAGCTCGTTCGCTACCTCTCTTAATTAAATGATATGAATTCATACAATTATTTCGGGACGTATCTCATACGAATTTAGTTGGAAAAATAATTTCGTAAGTTAATTATAAAATGTGTAAGCTTTTTTTGTACTAAATATTATTAGGTATTTCAAATGATATTTGGTGGTATTGGAAGCGATCATTTCTCAGCGGTATTGCGCTCAGACGCCACGTCGATTGTCATAGTTTCGAACCCTGAATTAAACGGGAACTTTCGGTGAAGGATTACATCGTGATGCTATTAATCATAGAATGGTGGTAAGATTTCTTTCAACGCTCGTCTATTTCGCTACTACTTTCCAGTTGAAACTCTGTTACCAAGCGCCTACAGATGTGCGCCGCCAGATAAACTTAAGAGTCAGTTCCTCTTTAGGTTTGTTGCGTTGTCTTCGGCCACATAATTATTTAACACTAGCTGACCCGGCGAACTTCGTAACGCCGAACAGTCGATTCTTTAAATATTTTTTTAATACTTATTCTGCTATTCGGTACCATCGTATAAATATTTATACGATACTAACGTCACTCAATTGCTTTGCCTTCCCGGAACCTCTCCACTGACACTTAAACTTTATGCTAGGGTATTAAAGTTCAAATTGACCTTTAAGTATTATTACGAATCGTTTGTGTGGGAGTATAGAAAAGTGTTGTTTGTAGACTTTTCAGGCAATTTTTTTAATTTTTCTCTCCGTAAGAACCATCCTCGTACTTCAAGGAATATACTAAAGAAAGAATTAGCGAAATCGGTTCATCTGTTCTCGAGATTTGCGCTTAGCAACACATACATCGATTCATTTTTATATTATAGATTACTAGCGGCTTGCTCTGGCTTCGCACGGGTATAAAATATATAGCCTATGTCATTCATTGAAAAAATGATTAAAATCGATCTAGTAATTTTGACTTATTCATTACTGCCCCTGGCCCGCACGCGTTAAATTTGGAGTAACCTAAAAATGACAGTATTTCTCCACTATTTAATTTATGTTATTATACATATAAACCTTCCTCTGCAATCACTCTATCTATTAAAAAAACCGCATCAAAATCCGTTGCGTAGTTTTAAAGCTTTAAGCATACATAGGGATATAGGGACAGAGAAAGCGACTTTGTTTTATACTATGTAGTGAAAAGAGGTTGTGGTCAAACGCTAGATAACCTTAAAGTGTTACAAGAATGACGTTAGGGGTGAAGCCACTGACATAGGCTAATAATTATAACTATTACAAAGGTCTTTGTTATAGCACACGCATTTATCATGTTTTCTCGCTATTGTTTTTAAAACACTTGTTTAAGCCTTAATAACAACGCAACTTACAGAATATTTGTGTTAACAAAGAGTTAATGTACCACATTACAAAAATTATTATTTTGAGTTATTGTTAGTCTTTTAGTTGAATAACATATAATAACTGGGATATTACAATTATTACTGTAATATATATATATAAATATATAATAATAAGAAGTCGATCGATTCTACTATGAAGAAATAACTTCCAATAAAGTTTTTTCATTAAATAATACCATAATGTCCAGTCCTGTTTATTGGTCACTCTGAATTATAGCCTTAAGTTCGGGCTTATCCACAACACAGTCAACAGTTTAATACAAAATATAATTAAAATATTAATATTCAAATATAGGGGATCTCAAATTGACATTTAGTTATGCTTATGTTGTATTGGAGTTATACATATAGAAAAAAAGAAAATATAGTTATTGTCATAGAGACAAAAGTGTACAAAAAATAACCCTGGAACATAAAAAGTTAATTTATGACAAGAAACCTGGCGTCAGTGGCTGGTTTTCAGCCATGCCTCAAATTTTTCCGGCAAAAAATGCAAGTGTGCGTCAATCATATCACGCTCATAAGTCATAAGCGTAAAAAAAATTAAAATATATATACACATATATATATAAATAAGTAAATAATTTTTTTTAATAATACGTTAACGAAATCCAACTTAAAAAAATATTGTGTTCTGCGCATCTTCATTCAGAACGGTCAAAAAGATTGTCGAGGATCGTATGTCATTTTTTGTCATATTTAAGTGGATTTATATGAATTATTAGTATTATTTGGGGCTATATCTTTATATAAATTTCATCATTACAACGCAAACCCTAAAATGTTATCTCTGTTAGATTTTATCATTTCAGCTTATTTCCTATGAAAAATCGCGATGATGTGTAGTATCTTAGATAATGTTTTGAAAAATTATCTATCTGCTAGTGAAATTCTTGTCAAAATCAGTTCAACTCTTTCTGAGATTAACCCGGAGAGCATACAGACACTTCAATTTTATTTATATGTATATAGGTAGATTAATTGTAAGAATATTTTTTCGAGAGTTATGTATCCAAACTGGATTAGGTAAGTTCCTATGAGAAGAAAATTATTTGGCGTTTATACTTATACTAGCGGCCCGCTCCGGCTTCGCACGGGTATAAAATATATAGCCTATGTCATTCACTGAAAAAATGATTAAAATCGATATCCAGTAGCTTTGATTTATTCATTACTGCCCGTGGCCCGCACGCGTTAAATTTGGAGTAACCTCAAAAATAATAGTATTTCTCCAGTATTTAATTTATCTTATTATACACATAAACCTTCCTCTTCAATCACTCTATCTATTAAAAAAAACCGTATCAAAATCCATAGCGTAGTTTTAAAGATTTAAGCATACATAGGGATATAGGGACAGAGAAAGCGACTTTGTTTTATACTATATAGTGATACAATATACTTACTTCAACGAGGTGTCAATGACAACACAAAATTATTTTATGTTATTTACAAATTAATATATAATTGAAAGAAATAATTACTCATGTTTAGCTTTATAATAATATAGTTTTTTTAATAATAATGGTGAAAAAGGAAAAAAAATGCCAGTGAACCTCCTGAATCAGATACGCAGGAAGAAATCCTCATGGATACCAGAGACCTGAAACCAGAGTCTATGGAGGTACAATTCAAGGATACAATGGTACACAAACGCGAAATTTGAGTTATTACTATCTTTTATTGAAAAGTGAAATATGCACGTTTGGCATCCATACAAAGTTAGGAAGTTGAAATTATAGCGGTACCTACTGCAAAATAATCCCAAGGAGAGTTGATGTCAGGAAGGTGGACGATCGTAACAATTAAGCCAAATGATACATATAAACACATTTTCAGTTTCAATACCATAAAAATAAAATCGCAAACGATTGCAATTATTAATATCGAGAAACAAGGTAGACCAGACTACCAAAATAGTAAATAAAAGTATTTTTAAAATTTTATACAAAATCGTTATGTCATTCCTACAAAAGACGAATCGTACGACTCCCAATGTTTTAAAATCTATCACACCGTTTAAGCTATAGGATATACCAAAGAGATAGATTAATAATTCGAACAAAATTTCTCTCCTGTGATATCGGGTGTAAAGAGTCCTTTAATTTTACATTTCGTTCCCAAAAAACGAACTCTATTGTTAAGCCTACGCTCTTTGTTCCCGTCTTTCAAAGGCTGTATCGTTAAAAGCATTATATGTATCGGATTTAAAAAATCATATATAGCATATACTAACTTTCTAATTTGGGTGTTTGTTTATTTGTAACGCTTTCACGCCTTAACTATTGAACAGATCATTATGAAATTTTGCATAGACGTTGTCAGGGGTACAAAAAAGGTCATAGGGCACCTTTTATCCATTAATAATTACGGGATAGGTTAAGTCTACATTAAAGCGAACGAACCCACGAATAAAGCCTAGTAAAATAATGAGAAGAACAAAAATTGAAATCTGAAATGGATTCCCATAGAATAAATATTTTTTTTAAAGTTTTTACAATCCATATCATAAAAACTTTAGTACATACAAGCGGCAATCTTTAAAAGTGAAATAAATATAACTACAACCAACCTCCAAATGTGAGTGGAATGTACGTTAAGAATCCCGAAATGAATGAAGGATAAACTTTTTTTTACGCCCAGAAATAAAGGTTACAAAGCCCACATTAAAGAGAAAAAAAAATCATCAGGCAAGTGCAGTAGTTTCTCATATATCCCAAAAATCAAATAATATATACCAAAAGATTAATATATCCATTTAATTTGAATTACCCCACAGTCTTTTCAGATTCATTTGACTCATGTTTCGTATTGTGTTATAAGCAATTGCAGCAAAATATAATATTATTTACTCTTTCATTGTCTCGTCTCGTACAAAACAATGAATAAAAACCATTTACACCGATAAACGTATACAAAGAGTAATGTTAATATTTCACACGTCGACACCCCTTGAGAACGACAAAGGGGGACCTTAAGGGCGTTATTTTTCCAGTTTTTTTTTTCGCGGACACACATATAAACAAGGGTCCATTAGTGAAATGATATTCTTCTTAATGTGTCCACGGTGTGAAAAAAATGTAGCATATGGAACATAGTTATATTTGGATTTTCTAGAAGCGTCAACTTTTTACAGTACGAATAATTAAAAGCTATATGCTTGTGTCTATTGTGAGTTTCTTTTATACTTTATAGGTTAATGATAATTGTATATAAAATTTCATGAGGACAATCGTGACAAATAAATACACAAACCAATTCATTTTTGCATTTATAATAAATACTAGTTCGAATGGATAGCGGAATTTTACTTTCTCCACGAAAAAGAAAACATTTTAATTTCAATTATGTATACCAATAACCATTTTTTTCTTGTACTGTTCATATTAGTATGGTGGATTTTCCATACTCGCCACCTTTGCAAGCGGGTTGGCGAGCGCAGTAGGTTGATAAGAGAGCGCTGCTGCCCGACACTCTTACCGGAGAGTAAATAGAGTAGTGGATGAGGTAAGGTTATGAGGGTTGTTGACGGGAATGGGTTGTGGTGGATAGGTGTTATTCGAGGGAGGATACTACTACCTCGGATGGAACTGCACGAGACAGTAGTAGCTAGGGAAGCCGGGGACGCCTACCCGTGTATCCTAGACTCGTCTCCGGAGAGGCGACTGAGAACAATACCCCTGACTTAGCCGTTGGTCACAGACGGCACAGAGCCGTACGCTGTGGAGATCGTGTGGTAAGGCCTATGTCCAGCAGTGGACCTCTGTCGGCTGAGATGATGATGATACCAATAACCATTTTTATATATATTTAAGAAAATGAGTAACTCAGGTACAAATTAGAACAACTGAGATACTTATATTAATACCACTGAAATAATTGACTCCTCTCTGTGCATACACTAAAAACGATTGTAACATGTAATGTATTTTAAATATATATCTATCTATAAGATAAACCCGATCGTGTTTCTTGCCGGTTCTTCTCGATGACTGTATTGTTTTCCCAACCGGTAGTTATTTTGACGTTCATGTGCGCCTTCTTAGGGCCTAAACTGAATAAAGTATTTTTTTATTTTGTGTTTCGATTTATTTTATCGTATAATATAGCTAAACAATATCTATGAAAAAAATATCATGTTCCTTGATAATAAAATAATGAGACTGAAATATTCTATGGAACACTTCTAGTCGATTTGTTTCCGCGTACGTCATAACACTAATGGATTTTCCTGAACAAATCGCCAAGTGATACCTAAGATTTCGACTTTACTATGTCATCTTTCTTCAAGATTGCAACTTTTTCATTCTATACAGCCGTTATTTTATTACAGTCGCATAAAGTAAAGATATAAAACTGCAATCAAAATATCGTAATCGTACAACGTTTATAGCTGGCGTACATCTGTCTACTTTTATTGACTCGTCCGTTTCAACTGTCTTGAATATTTTAGACTTTTCTTTTTCATTTGTATATTGGATTAAAAAGTTTTTCATGTTTATTCAACGATTTTAGTTGTTTACACACTTTTCTATTTCATTTTGTTTGTTGTCATGTCTTCATGCGTTCTTAAAATGTTCTTGCGTTTTGTACTAAGGAGTTGGCAATACTGTTCGTACGACTTTATGCAAAGTTAGTTTGATTTAACAGAACTTTGATTTTAACTATGCCATTTATTTTACAGCCTTTTATGTTAACAAAATATGTTATTTAGTTATCGGTTACCTTGACATTTATTGAAATGAAGGTATTATTTAGCAGCATTATGCGTTTTTACCGAACAATGAACAAAAGATAATTGTTACGCTCGGGTCGGTGATGCTAGATCGGGTTTACTCGGCTCTACTCGATGTTGGCGCTCGGGTCGGTGTCGCGGAATCAGGACTCCAGTCGTCATTGATGACGTTTACTGCCTGACAAGGAGTGTATTGTCCCAATAATTACATTTTCTAATAATATAACAATATGTAAGTTTTGTATTTTCAGTGTAGTGTTTCAAGTATATATGTTGTTCGTATACAGTTAGTACTTAAATTTAAAGTTTTCACTTCTAACGTGCTCAGGACATACCCACTTATTTTCCGTTAATATTTTGTGGTAGCACGGTACAGTGATGTCATTGTGCCTGATGGGTCGCCGGTCGTCCCTGTAATCTCGGCTCTCGGCTGATGGGATTCCTGGCTAATTTGGAAACGCGACAAATTAAAAGAGAATCATTATGATGGGTTTATCAACATGTGAATGGTGGACGCAACACTTGCGACCTGGTTGAATACAGGTACCTTACCAACCACCGATGTTGGTTACTGGATATACATACTGCCATTATGGCGGCATTGAACTTGGCGTATAGTATTTGCGATTCAGTTAGACACCATTTTCGGCCTATCCCTCGGCATCACCTAAAATCCTCAATACGTTTTTAACTAACTAGATAAAATCTTATAATGAACCCATAGTATTTCACTAAGACACAAGATATTATTGTCATACATAATTTGTTTACCAAACGCGAGAGTTTTGTCTATTTAGGGTCGTCTAGACAAGCTGGTTGGTCGTAAACAACAATAACTTGAAGCTGTTTTCGTTTTATTTTGGTATGTACCTACTGATATAATCATAATAAAATATACATCTTTAAGTAAATCTGCAACTGTCTCTCTCTAATTAACTATTTTGCAAGATACAATGCGCGATAAATTAGCAATTCTGGTTACGTACCAATTATACCCAAATCTTGCCAAAGCAAAAACATTCCTATATCTATATCTGTAATACCAAATCTTTCGTACGAGTCCATATATAAAGAAGACTATATTCGAATTTAATACGAATAAAGTTCTAAAAATAGCTCGTGTCGAATCGTTCAACCAATTACGTTTGCCTTCCAGAGTCTTACACCCTCCTTTGTTGGGAGGTATATAAAGCGCGCTGCGGCGTGTCCAAGAAAAGTCTATTTAGAACATCGGAACGATTAGGGAGAGAAGTAAAAAGGAAGAAATATGTATTTAATCGAATTGCGATTACATAATGGCATTGATGTGACTGTTGTATTGTTATAATCAGTAAAATAATGTATACAAACGTCAGTTGATTGACGTATGAGAGTAATAATGCTATGGCTCTACAAAATGTTAGTTTCTATTTCTGAATCCAATATTTAGTTATTTCTACAGTGGCATTATTTTTGCGATGTAGGCAATTAGTGAGCATATTCGATACAACTCGTTAACAAGTAACACGCTCGCAACTGTCGGCAGAACTATAAATCGTATCAAGCTAATCACGAGCAGTTCAACCTAACTTACTGTGGTTAATGCTTACGTACAAAAAGTAGAAAAGTAAACAACTATAATTCACTTATTTACAAACATAAATTAGAGAAGTATTAATAATAAAATATATACTTCATATATATAAATTAAAATGTGAAATGTTGTAGAAAACTAATGAATGTATTTAATATTACTTAACTATTTTTATAGGTAGTTCTATTATACATATTTTTTGGGTTTCATATACTCTTTACCATTTTTATTGCCCAACGAAGCGGGCGGGAGTCACCTAGTATATAATAAAAGAAGAGTGCTTAAAGTGTTTGTAGGGAATTAGTAAATATGTTGCCGCTGTATCGCATTTGCAACATGCTAGAAAGCTACACTCCGGGGCATCGAACTTACGTTTGAGATGCTGCCGAGGGAGGGCGCGTGGAGTGTGCGGAAGCGAAGTAACCACCCGACTATGGCGGCGTGATCGATGGTTAAGCTATACTCGCATGAATCGCGGAGCTCTTAATAAACCTTTCAATAAAGGAGAGTGGAAAACTCGGGTAGTCGATGACATTATTCGAATAATTCGACAATCTCCGAGACAATCTATTTTTAGAACGCATTTTTTTTTGGTTTCCCCCGGGTTAATAGTCTTTCTTGTTGTAGCAAGTTCGCATACAGGTTGTAACAAAATGTAGGCCGACTGATTCTAGAATGCGACACACCTAAGTAGACCACTATTGTCGCTGTTATGCTTTATGTATAGTCATTGCGATTCATTTAGGCATTTGTAGTACCCTTCCACCAGTAAATACCGAAACTAAGACAATAAACTAATTAAACAATTATAATGTCCAGTATGTATCGTAAATCACTTACACATTTTATATAATCTATATTTATATTCGAAAATCGCTATCTCTAAAGAATTATAATACAGTAAATGTTCTTTCTAGGTTCAAAAAAAAAAAATAGGAAAATTTTCCAGAGGCATAATTTCTAAAAGCATCCTTCCTGAATTAATTTGCACAAGCAAACGTAAAATTGAAAAACAATGCTTCGCGGTTTTACCGCAATCATTATTTTGGCTTCAAACGCAGGTCCAAGTTCAATATAAATTCACCGAGTGGTTGCTGAAAATTTTACCTCTCATTTTTTTATTCATTCAAGCTTCAAATTATTCTCATAGCAATATAAAGCGCTTTAGAGAGCATAAAAATATATGCTTTTAATATTAGTGACTGACGAAATATTTTTGGTTATTTGTAATGATTCTTATGGATTTGTTATATTCCATTTCTAAACAAAAATGATAGATTTTTTTTAGTCAATTTTATTAAGTCAATTTCCATGTTAACCAGTTGTTAAAATTTTACTATAATTTTCAAATTTCAACATGGTCGAGGGTTTTTGGCAAAGGATGAATTACTTACTATAAATAATCATTCAATATAAATAAAAAAATTGTCTACAATTAATTTTGATAACAATAAAACACGTAAATAGCTTTAATACATGAAAAAAGAAAATCAGGTTGACGAACAGACAAAAAAATGTGCTGAACTGTTTTATGCTTACATATTTATGTATAGAATGAATATTCGTTGGTATTCATTAAATATGCATTTAATTAGAATAAATCAAAACTTAAAATTTTATTTTAATAATAAGTAATATATCGAAATCACTTTAAATATAAATCGCATATCTTTGTCTATTTTAATTCATTCGTATTTAAGAAAAAAAAAATGAAACGAGTGCAAAATTAAAAATCAATTCTAATTACAATCATATAAGACAATATTAATAACACAATATATTTACATGCCATTGATTATATAATTAAAGGGTTTCAAAAGAAAGGCGTGCGACATTATAACCTGAGTGGGTACAACACGAAATATTGCAGAATGCTACTGAAATAAATGCACAAGAGACTTTATGACAAACGTAGAATGTAGACGAAAACTGTATCTCTCGAGTCAACTTGTATAACAGCGAAACGAGATACTTTGATAACATTACTCAAGATTGGTTGTTGGTCAGTGTTAATATTTTCAATTCGGGTGAGAAGTAACAGGTATTTTTATTAAAGAAAACCAATGAAAATGTTGTATGGTTCGACTGTGGATACACCACCGCTATATCTATTTTTATTTTAAAGTTGGATTGTCCGCTCTACTGTGTTTCAGTCCGAAGGTTGTGGCCTGCATCAGAATGCAAGCGGATGCGGTTGCTTACGCGAGTGCGTGTAGTTCAATGTACGTAGACGCGTAGCATCACTGTGAATGCTAGCGTCGTCTACGTACATTTCAACTACACTCGCCCGCGCAAGCACCCGTACTCACGTGCACTCTGAAACTGGCCTTAGTGATGCTAACGGCGTCTAGGTACATTTCAACTACACTCGCCCGCGCAAGCACCCGTACTCACGTGCACTCTGAAACTGGCCTTAGTGAAGCTAACGGCGTCTACGTACATTTCAACTACACTCGCTCGCGCAAGCACCCGTACTCACGTGCACTCTGAAACTGGCCTTAGTGATGCTAACGACGTCTACGTACATTTCAACTACACTCGCCCGCGCAAGCACCCGCATTCACGTGCACTCTGAAACGGGCCTTAGTGATGCAGAATTTTTCGTAGATGATTCTAGACTACTTACTTATTGGATTCGATTAACCCTTTACTACATTTTTAGTAATCAGCTAGTAGGCTATATAAGAAAACTTAATGTTAGGTGAATTTTATACTGTACACCAAAACAAAAGTTTATTTAGACAGAAGTAATTGGTATTTGACAAGAGTTTTTTAGTATTTTACAGTTAATTTGTTTAATTTGTCATATTATAAAACAATAATTGAAATATAATAATAATCGTCGCTTTAATTTATAGTAATAGGAATAATAAACAGACGTATGTAAACAGATGTACTTAAATATTTAGGGTAAATATGACTATCAAGCCGATTTCTGATCCTTCTTGTAAATAAGGTCTGGTTATTCCCCGATGTACAACCTTCTCTAAATAATCGCCAGGATACATACGGTCAGGTATATGTTTATTTGTCTAACTCGGTTTTCTTCGTAAATTCTTCTTTCCACGTCTCGTACACGTTGCGTACGTAATTGTGTTTGAACGGAGAAACCGGTTTATCAGCGTTGTTTGATATCGTAAAAGGTTGCGGTTTACTTTGAACGTGTTGAAATATAAAAATGTATTTTATGAAAATATAATTACATCGTGTATAAATTGAAAATAAATGATATTTTTATAAAACGAGCGTTTTTTTGGTCGCTCTCTATCTATAGGTATATATTTCTTATAAGAATTTTCATTTTCAAGAGGCAGTTATTTTTTTTAGTAATCCGGTGAATCTGTAGAGTTCCCAGAGTCAGTCAACAGGGTATGTTAGTTCGCAAAAAAAGAGGCAGTTTTTTCGAGCGTATTGTTTGATTTATTTCTATACCACATTCTGTACCGTAAATATCGCGATCGGTTTTAAAATATGAGACGTCATTAAATTCTTCAAAATTTGTGTGATGTACATCATCTGTATACTACATTTACATAACGTCTGTGAATAAAAAAAAGAGTGTAGAGATATAAAAACGATTTTAAAATCTATTTCATTAACGCGACTTGTGGTAACTGTTAACTGATAGAATTCGTCACATAAAGAAAAAGCGTTATGTCATCGCCATTCGATTTTCTCTCTTTCTCTTTGATATTTTTCTAATGTTTATGATTATTATATGAGAATTGTGTGTGCGTGAGAGTATCAAAATTTAAGTAGGCGAGCATCTTTCGCTCTCGATTGTATAATCTTAACACTAAACGCGTGGGACCTACAGTGGAAAATTTATTCTTAATTATTATTTTTTATGTTATTTTTAATTCACTGTCTGTTTTTTATAAATTACTATTTTACCTAAATTATAAGATGAAAATGTTTGGTTGGATTTCTTACTTTAAGAATCCTCATTCCTGATGGGGCTTCCGTCCCTGATCGCGCACGCTTTTTTTATATACTAATACCGAATTGAATGAACAAGTCATTAATTAGTATAACTGGTAAAAGGGTTTGATATTTATACATTTGGATTTTTTTTTAAATAACTGATACATATATTCGTTAGTAATTATTACAAAAATGGCTTTGTTCATTCATAGAAATTACATGTTTTATCTGCAATTAATTGTGGTCGATTTTTTCCGTTGTTGTCGTAACCCATTTATCAATTTCATGCAGTGTCTCTGTAAAAATATTTTTACTGATTAACGAATAAAGAGTCAACGAGTAAAGTGAAATGAGTAAAGAGTAACGATATACCACTATGGAATGTTCCCTATTCTTTAGTAAAAAAACTCGTTAAAACCGGTTCGGTCGTTTCGGAGATTAACCCGTAGAAACAACTAAGAATTCAATTTTATCTACATGACTACGTTTGTTCGAGAAAATAAATATAACAAATCTTTTATATAAAAAAACTTAAAACAGTTTTATTATACAGTAATAAAACCAACGATACAAACTTTCTGAATAATAAATCGCCTAACACTTGCTTCGAATTTACGACAAAACTACATACTTATGATCAAGATTCGTAAAGGAAGCGAACCCTTTTGACTTAGAACCTAGAACGCGAAGTAACGTGGAAATTTCTAATTTAATCAACTTCAGTTGACTCTTTTACGTATGCTAAAGAGTTTTAGTATTCATATGGAAGAGCAATGGTTAGTTAACTATCGAAAGTATTGTAATGACCGATATTTTTATAATGCAGAGGGCTTATTACCTAGTTATAGTCTGTTTTAGCGACGGGAGGTTTTCTCTTAAAATTAGCACTGTAATATTTAAAAGCTTGTAAAGGATAGCATAATGCTTTAGATTCAAAGTTATTACTCTACTAGACTCTAAATCTGTTATCTCTCTTAGCGAAAATATTTTTTCGACTCCGAATCCAATAAACCTTATGAATTATTTAAAAGGCTTAAATATATTATGTGAACTAAATTTCGTCGCGATAGGATTTTATTAGCGTAATTCATTTGGTCTTTAAGGTACAGGCATTGTTTATGAATCAAAAAGATCAATATAGACTTTATTGTCTTCGATATGAAAAGGGTCACTTTAAGTAGGTATTAATATTTGACTTATTCTCTTGACTGTCTCTCGAGACAAACTTTGCAAACAATTTAAAATGAATTTGTCACGCGTCTCTGTGATAATCAACCTTATAAACCGACCCCGAAAACAGCTAACTTAGTTTTTTAATATACCACGTATCTAAAACATATGAAATAGTATTTAATTTTATTTTTGGCAACTAATATTCTAGATTATTACTGCCATTTTTTTTTATGTTATAGGGCGCAAACGAACAGGTGGGTCACCTGATGGTAAGTGTCACCGCCGTCCATAGACACTAGCAACACCAGGGGAGTCGCAAGTGCGTTGCCGGCCGTGCGTTGACGAGTAGGTAATAATATTACAAGTGTCCTATAATAACATCAATGTTCTAACAAGGTGGTGGTTCCCTTGTTAGAACTGGAATTCACTCCCGGCGTCTGTCTTCCCATCCTCCTATAACTTGGGAGTATTGAAGGGGACAGTGAGTAATGAATAGGCATCTAACGAGTAAACGCGATCCAACATCGGCCTCATGTTCACTTACCATCAGGTGAGATCGAGGCCAAGCGCGTGCCTGTAAAACAAAAAAAAAAAACTCACCATGATGTTTTTGTGGCATCTCAAAACTCATGCTCCGTGACATTATTTCCCATCCACTTCGCTTGTGCACAATAAATACTCTGTATTACGTAAAACACCCCCAATATTACAAAGTATACAGTCAAATACCACAAGATTATGAATAAAATATAAAATTCACTACACGACAGACTAAGCTCCCGTCAAAAACTCAATACATAATATTAATGACGGTTTTGGTGGCGGGATCTTGGTCTGTCATGTAGTGGCTTTTATATTTTATTCATAATCTTGTGTTATTAGACTCTATATTTTGTAATATTGGTGATATTTTACGTAATATAGTTCGGTTATTATGCACAAGTGAAGTGAATGGGAAATAATACCACGGAGCATGCATTCTGGGATGCCATCAAAACTCCAGGGAAAGTTCAAACAAGGAAACCAACATCTTGTTAGAATATTATACTTATCACAAGACGCTTACTTGGAACTTCCTACGTTTTAATAAACTTATATTATTTGTAAACATTCTGCTATAATCCCTCTTGAAACAAAACATTGACACTGGCAAATGCTTCTGCGGTACCAAAACAAGAAGAAGAAGAATATTAATGACCACCTTTGCAAGACTATGACCAGAAAACGAACTACCCCTATTATTAATTATACAATGAAATCTATTTGTAAAAAATATTGTTCAAGTCTGACTAAACTACACTGAATACACTTCATTCAGTAAGGAATAAGGATAACAAAACATTTTTTTTTTTATGTTATAGGGGGCAAACGAACACGTGGGTCACCTGATGGTAAGTGATCACCACCGTCCATAGACACTAACAACACCAGGGAAGTCGCAAGTGCGTTGCCGGCCTTATAAATATGTGGGCCTCCGGCGTTCTCACTGACCGAACGAAACGCAACAGTGCGAGCACTGTTACTTCACGTCGGTTTTCTGTGAGAGGGTGGTACTACCCCGGGCGAGCCGACCCATTCATGATGAAACCAGTAATAGCTTCAGCGTAGCTCTACCACCTTATGCCTACATGAAGACCCGGGAATAGATATTTGTTTATAAGGAGCCCGGGAAATATAAATGTTGTTATATCCTATCTCCTTTTCCTTGACCTATAATGGCCGTACAGATATTTTTATAAAATGGGGGTGCTTGCGCAGGTGCTTGTAGTTCAAATGTACGTATACACGGCTAGCATTCACAGTGGCGCTAATGTTTATATACACGAAATTTGGCTTAACTTTTACGCTTAGTCAACCTGGTAGCGTGGTTCGGTCAGTGAGAGCGCCGGAGGCCGCCATATTTAAAAGGCCAGCAACGCACTTGCGACTCCCCTGGTGTTGCTAGTGTCTATGGACGGCGGTGATCACTTACCATCAAGTGACCCACCTGTTCGTTTGCCGCCTATAATATAAAAAATAATAATACTTCCAGACTAAGAGATTAAACACGAGCGAAACCGCAACGCACAGCTAATATCAATACAGTTATTAATCTGTTTATTTGCCAACAATATGTTGTTGTTTGAAACTTATTGAAAATAGCTTATGAAACAACTTGGTTGATTGGCTGCCTAAGTCTATAAGCTTTGGAGATTTGTAAACTATAAACTTGGAATAGTTACTAAATATATATATGTATATAAAATTATTAAAGTATTTATTATTATATAATAATTATGTTTATACATTTTAAAATAACATCTCAACTATTGTTTGTTGTGCTTTCAGGATACGCTAATTTTGCATATACGTTATCGGGTGTATAGCATAAGATATGGGGATGGAGATATATATTATGTCCAGAAAGAAGTGCTATTCCTGAAGGCTAGGTAAGCTACATTAAAGCGAGCGAAACCGCGATCAAAATCTAGTCTACAGTATTCAATACACTCTTTATTATTTACCAAAAAAAAAGGAA
Organism: Antheraea assamensis; assembly: GCA_035772565.1. NCBI lineage: Eukaryota > Metazoa > Arthropoda > Insecta > Lepidoptera > Saturniidae > Antheraea > Antheraea assamensis. The sequence continues at coordinate 125,947 of JAQQSE010000022.1, read as the reverse complement.
AACAATCAGAAATAGTATTCGGTACCTATTATATTATATCAACACGTGAAGAAAAACACTTTTATTATGTTCGAATAATGACATCTGAATTACCATTACTTTATATTAATCTATACAGTTCTAATTAATCACCTGCAATTTAAATGAAAAAGCATTGACTCTACATTTCCCTGTTAACATTTTATCAACACCCACGGTTCGCGCCTCCGTTCCGTGCGTACAGTAAACCCCGTGAACAGTAGGCACCGTTATTATAAGTTTTCATCCAAATTAATCGTTCTAATTAGCCCACAATCATCATTTGGGGAATAATTGTTTAATTTCGGCACATTCTATTCGTTATTTCAATTTGCCCAATTAGCGTAATTGGTATCGTACAGAGCGATTAGGCATTGCATATTCGAATCACGTAACGGACGCGAACATCTTGCCGCTGTAATGAGCACAAAAGTACATTTCACCTGGTCGTACCTAACACTTTGCCCTCGTAAGGGCTTAAAGGAAATTACATTCTGTGATATGCATTAATGAATGTGCTCTCCGAGTGCGAAGCTTCACATCTTTCATTATTAATGAGTTTTAGTATTCAACCCTGTTTCAACGAGATACCGTTGAAAATGCCACCTTAAGGAAACAGATATCATAGCTCTGAAATATTTAGAAATGTATGTATTATGTAACAGTTTATAGATTAAGTCGAAAAATATAGCGCAAAATATAACTTATCATATGTTAATTTAAACTACACAATTGCTAATTTTTATTAGTTCTTCGGTCATTAAAGGCAACTTTTCCCATATGAAATATAATAGCAAAAGCATTAACACGCATTACTTTTCATAAACAGAATTGCAATGTTTGATCGCAAAAATATAGGGCAATTATTTTGTAGTCCGGGGAAACTGTAGCGGCCGTAACTAGCCAACAGTGTAGACAGTTCGAAAAAAAAGGGCATTTATTACTGTAGGACGTTGATTGAATAATGAGTAAAAATTTGCTAATAACGACCGTATTGTATTCGTGATCGTAAATAATAATAATACAATATAATAATAATAATAATAAATAAAAAAATATAGATAATAAATCCTGATCTATGACACATTTCGAAGTTTTTAAAAAAAGTTGAGAGTATATGCACAATTCTTGTTGTGTCAATAGCTAGATATAGATCCAGACCCCACTGAAAGTGCAATTCAGCACATCTTGTTCTTAGAATCCAGACGCTACGTTGGATAAAATAAGTGCATCTTGTACGCGGTGTTCTGATGGTTCCATTACAGAAATAGGTTGACTTTGAGTCAAATTTGTAAGCAACTAAACGCTCCAGTAAATAAACAGAAATTTACTCCTCCTCTTTGCTCACAATTTGATTAAATACTAAACAGAATAACAATAAAGAACATACTTAACCGTTTCGTCATCGCCTGTTTGTATAAAGAAGGTGTTCTGAAAGCAGTGCGTACTTGACAGCCAGTCCTTCCAAATAGGTTTAATGTAAGAATAAAAAATCACAACCGCAAGAGAACACGAACTCTTGGTGATATTAACGAACGAATTGAATTTAGTTATGTATGGATACGTTAAAACTTATTGTTATTGATTCTCTCTTAGTTATTCTATAGACATTTTATTTTGAAATATTAATTCGATTATAACACTCACACTGTTAAATAACCACTACCACGTACCAATTTGATGTGGGGAGTATAGGACACTTGGGAAGCACCACAGGGTTTTTTTTGTTTTTTCGAACTATCTACACTGTTGGCCTGGCAAGACCTCTACAGATTCACCGTACTACTACGGGGAGCGCTTAAGGCACTCACTCGATTTTATATAGACGACTAGCACAAGGGTGCACGGCACGCCTCGGATTGGGCTGTCGCCGAATATCCCGAATCTAACTAGCTAAGCTAACCTATCCATATCATACATATATAAGTTCGTCAAATATACATGTGTACCAAGCATGTATGTTTCATGTATTTTGTATGTATTTTGCATCTGACTACTGTGTTATTCTAAACTATTACAGTTCAAAAAAGGCCAAAGAAACAGCCCACCACTATGTGTACCTATAAGTGTGTGTGTGCACGTGTGTGGGGTGATCGGTGTCGTGTTGTAAAGACGAGTGTTTGATCACCAGTGTCACTGTATTCGCGCAAGCAACTGCTCGAGGGCTCCGAAGTACCACAGGTTCACAGTTATTGATTTTATTGCAATTATCATAGGTGCCAGCAACAGTGTAGGTGCGCGCTCGAAAGTCAATAAGTGAAAAAAGAAGGGATGTTCGGTACATTCTATCCAATTAAAATGCTCCATTTGTGATACTCGCGCGCTCGCACGTTTCTTTGTACGCATAGTTTTACTTAACACACACACACAATAAGATATATCTAACAAAATCTATATGTTAAATTCCATCAATCGTCTAATAGAAATATATATATGTCGAAGAGGTCATTAGTACGGGAACATGTTTTGACAACGAGTCGTAAGCGTTGCGAAGGCAGCGCTTCGACAGAGTCTGGACTGAAGTTCGCGCGAGCCGATGAAAGGACTGCTGAGCGCCCAGAGCGCATTCCTCTGCTGACCACCGCGCGGATAACTAGTCTAGAAACTGCCTTACGACTCGTTACATTTGTTTGTTAATCGTACCGAATATGTCTGAATACGCCCACTTGGATCATCCTATTTTGTCGACATATATATAAACTTCAAAAACATTTCTCCTCATTATGTTCGCATTAACATTCTCAACGCTTATTATACAGTACGGCTAAAACAACAATCATAACTTCCGTATGCATATACGCTAGTACAACTGTGATGATTACATTAGAGAGCTTGATTAACTAATTATTCATTTACCCGGGCTCGTTGTGAACTAAACCGGCGAATAAATGAACAAGCAACTAGCTGTTGTTTCACATAAAACAGAGGCCGAAGAGAGAGAGTCTACGTATGAATAAATTAACGACTTGGTAACACTGACAATACAGTGTTGCCAGGTTGAAGTATATATTCGATTGTGTTTTGCGAGGAAAATTCTCTTTGCCTCTCCTTGATATTATGACCAAGTAAGAGGTAAATGGAAATAATGTTACGAAGAAAATCTTAAGGTTTAATTCTGTAACTACGGTTAGATTTATAACTAAAGTGAATCGTTTATAGTATACTGGCAGACCCGACGGATATTGTCCTGCCCTGATAATACAACATATATACTTATATGCATAAAATACTTGAGTTAACTAACATTAGTTGCAATTGCCTTGTCAAATTATAAGGATTAATACTGTGTCCGTCTAAGTAGCCTTCCAATTGCTTCATTGTGTTTGACCATTCTTTAGAAGATAAATGGGTATAGTAAGCTATCCTTAAAAGATAGGTGTATATATATAAAAGAATTAGGCAGCGTTTTCGATGAAAGCTCTCAAGTGACTTGATTTTTCCGACTTGTCCAACAATTTTCGTTATAATTCAACCAATTTACACAAAACCTTGACAAATCATATACCTAAACCTTCCTCATATATTACTGTACATATTGGTGAAGACCACTTTATAATACTTTCGTTAGTTGAATTCAGTGCGAACAGGCAGACAGACATGCAGATGCGGCGGACAACTTTGTTTTATAATATGTAGTGATTCGCACGAGACTTAGCCGCGTGGCATAGTTCCTCACTGACATTACGCGCTCGCAGGTGGACTCTTCTCGCTAATGCTGAGTAATACCTCACTCTTAAGGGTCTCTTAATGATGTTAGACTGTTCCTCAATAAGCAGGCTATCAAATGCTATAATAATTTTTCAATTATGACAGGCAACTACAGAGATCAGTTCGTTGAAACGTACATTGACTAAAATGTACCGTATGTATTTACGTGAAATATAAAATTACATAAAATATATATATTCATGAAGGAAATGCATGATAGCAAATAGCGTACATGATAATGCGTATAGAGAACAAATAATTACCAAAAAAAATGTATACGTACATTTAACTCAACCCTGTTTATATTTAAGACCATCTGTAATAATACAGTTAGCCTATCCAATAAGATAAAGTTCTTATCGTTATCAAAAACGTAATAAAGCTATTTCTTTTCCAATAAGGAAAGTCAGACCTTTCTACGTTACGAGAGCCCTATAAGGATCCGCGGGTCAAAACGCAACCTTAATTGTTTTTACTAGTGATTGAGTTCTTTTTTTTATCTAAAATAGTCTAAAAAATTGTGTGGCTAGCGATAAAGCGAGAGGAAATTGCTATCAAGTAATATTCTAGCGTCAATAACTGTTTTTTTTTTTATTATTGCTTCAAATGTTCCAAGTTTCGTAGCGTCGCGTCGTATAGTTTAATATTTGGCTACACAACAGATTTTTTTAATGTATATCTATGGAGCATAATTATGTACATAATTATATTGCTAAATATTTAATGCTTTATGTAAATAATCCTAGCAGAACATTTCATTACTTATTGTATCAACGTTGGTTGGTAATGGATAAAACTTAGTTGGACTTACTAACTTTCGACATACTAACTGATAGGCAGACAAACAGGGGGACGTTGCTTCATGCTATACGCTATTATGTATACGGAATACAGTCTACAATGATTTTATTTTCCTCTTATCTCTACGGAGCTCCCAAACTTTACTGAGTGCAATATAATGTTTTCTACTTACTTTTGTTTTATAACTATGTATCTAAGTTAGTATAATATAATTATATCTATCAGGGAAAAACTTATTCCAAGAATTTACTTTAACAGAATTTTTATATTAACATTGAAAATATCGCTGATGTAATTCGTACAGTCCATAAATGAATTATAGACATTTTAATAATCAAGGATGTGATTTTAGTCCTCATTTATAGGATAATTTAATCGATATGTTTCAGTAAATTAAATTAGAGTGAGTGGAGTGGACCAAGTGAACCAATTGATTCACTTAGTACTTTATCAAAGCATACCAATACCAGAATCATATTGACTAAGTATACACAAGGCATTGAATATTTCACGCATCACTGCTATTTTTCATTTCCAATTAAAAATAACTTTTAACAGTTACGTTATATGTGAATTTGTATAGTTCTTAATTTTTAATATGATACTATGAATGCAATATATATTTGGTATGTATTAAACTGAGGAGGCAAACAAACATGAAGTGCCAGCTAGAAATTAATGTACCGCCGATTCATTAATTATCTGTGAAATAACAGTTAAGAGAAAAAATAATTTTACTGCTATATAATTATATTAAATTAGCTTATAGATTCCACGCATAGTGAATACAAAACGATACCGTAATTCAAAGCGTTGAAGGAGGCATTTTGGGATGATCGTAATTTGTGTCATTTGCATTATACCAGTGGAGTCATATTCCGAGTGATTTACCATTTCACACCGTATAATGTACTCCATAGCGGTAATGAGTATTTAGATATGGAATTCAACTACCTTAAGCTTAAATTTAAGCGTATGAGAGTATATACAAATTTCCAAATACTAAATTATTATAATAAAAACAAATCTTTGATGATGAAACTGTACGACCACCTACGTACGCCGTTCAGTTGGTTTCAGAACATTCGTGAGCCTTCTGTGTATTTTTAGACAAGCCTATTTCAAATTCTCCTCAGCTTGATATTCCTGTTATTCTACGTGAACAATATTGTCCTTATATTTAAGGTGAGTTTACATCTTCGATAAAAATATTTGTAAGTAATTTGGTATAACGAAAAATACTTTTACGTGTATGTAATCTGTTTTATAAGTTATGGATACTAATTAAAAAAAACGAGACCAAAATTTTATAGTACGATCATGTAAAGAAGTAAAATGGCAACTATATATCAATATCTGACAATTGTCTCCATACTATCTTCTGTTTCACACTCTCTTTTATATGGAGATTATTAACCAAAATTTTTCACTTTTTTGTACGACTTTACAATTTTTTTTTATACAAACCTTGTCCTGACAATTATACATACAAAATATAAGGAATTATCAAAATAGGTGAAACCGTTCTGAAGTGACGTGTTTACCTGATTTTTATTTAAACTCATAATATTACGATGTTTCTTCTAGATTGTAACATGTCTAGATATTTATATAACTGTAAATAATATATATTTTTATTTGTGTGAACAAAATGATGACAACCGAGATATCCACAATTCTTGGGAAATCATTACAGTCGTTTCAGCCTGCTAGACTCTTGGCGTGCAACTAAAAGAGATTTATAACAACTAATTTGTTATAATTTACATTTTTTATACTGTATAGGTTTAGTATTTGATCACAAAGCCATCTGATGTTTAAGGACGATGTAATCTAAGACGGTAAATACGCTAAACCTAGAAAAGAACAGGCTCTCAAGTGCAGCTAGCGAAATGCAACAATTGGCGCTTAGCGACAAATTTTCAAATTTAGAATGGTAGCTAGCCAGGCGGACTAAAAAAAAGCCCTAACACCATGTACCATAGCACTAGCGATTTATGCTGCCTAATTATTTATTTGTTAATATACGAGCATTATAATTGCTGATATGTCTATATCACACAGTGTCAAAGTGTTTGTATTTTTTATCACTATAGATGTTCACCTATTAAAGTTAGTTTATTTGTATGTAACCAGTTATCAAGACGAGTTTTAAACCAATTTCCTGTATTGGCAGAAACTATTTCATCACATAATCGGTTCCAGTTTAGTACTACTCTCTTGCCTAAGAAATTGTTTGCAATTTTTGTGCGTGAAATTTTGTCGACTTATTTTAGTCCGATTTCCTCTTGTACGTCTTATTGTGTCTTTTACTATATACATTTCACGGCAATGCGACAGGTTGTATTTATGGGATTCTATAGGACTTCTATAGGGTCACCATGAAAGCGTCTTTCTTCGAGAGCAGTGAGATGCAGTGCGTGCCGTATGATTTTTTCCTTAACGTTTGCGGCATCCTAATGGTTTTTCTTTAAACAATTACTAAAAGATTTATATTTTTCGGGAAGTAATAACCAGTAATTATATTAACAAGATTTTCAAATTACATCACCGTCATTACGAGAATAATTTTAACCTTTTATTAACGTGAATTCACTCCGCAACATCCCATTCAGCTTTAACGACAGCTTTCAAAGCGTGTACACTCGCCTTAAGTTTTGAACTACGAAGTAATTCATTTGCATAATGTTTATTCAGTATGTTAAGCAAATGGTAACTTAATAATGGGTGAAATGAAATTTATGATGCATCGGGCGCTCATTTGCCATGTTCCCAAGGTTTTACGACGATTTAATGTAATTATAATTGCATCCGATTGAATGCTTGCACGAGTGGAATTCGTCATGAGCCTGAGTTTTATGATGAATTGAAATAATAACTTATTGGTACAATCTATTCTAATGAATGCCCACTAAGCGGACTAAGATGGACAAGTTGAAAATTGTCGTAAAGCACGATGAGTGTTTACCGGCAGCTGTACTTGAGAGCCACTTAACAGATTGTGATCGTACACTGAACCCATAAACCGTATGTAAATAAAATATAGATTATTAATCTCAATCCACAGACAATTAATTAAATGCAATAGACAATTGCGTAAGTAATATTAAATTCAGGTTCTTTGGGGTCAGGCGACTATAACACGTATACGATTAAATAATGTATTTACAGATTTTACATGCATTTACTTTCGCCATTTTTTCTAAACTGTGACATCGAATATATCTCATTTTTAAATATACTTTTTTAAATATAAAATAATATTCTAATACTAAAACACAAAGAAGTTTGTCACACATAATACAAGAAGGTTTTTAACAAGTAATCTATATATAATTAGACGAAAACAAAACAGACCTATTCCTTATCTGTTCTGAACCGATTTTCTATATAATTTTGTTTAATAACTATGAATGGACTATGAGTGTTATCTATAAAACAGTAGTCCGGTGTAACTGGGAAGGCCTTGCCAGGCCAACAGTGTAGGTCAGTCCGAAAAAAAAAAATTGTATATAAAAGAAAAATTTCGATATTATTATTTTTTTATACCATCGATGAATCGAAGCCTTTATTTTATTTTTTTTATACTCAAGTTTATCAAATCCACAATCTACAATGTTTGTACATTAATCAATACAGATAATAATATATATGTAGCAACACGTGGAGAACATTCTTTTTACCATTTATTATGATTGAGTTCGACCACCACACATAATGGCTATTACATTTTATTACTGTTTAAGGAAACCATATAATTGTACCTATACATTTAACACGAATATATACAAATTACAATTTACAAAAAAAAATGATATGCACGGGAATGAAAATTTGAACTTATATTTAATGAGGTTTCGTCAAAAATAAAGTATCTGATATATAAAGTATATCCGCAAGATTTTTTTTTTTTTTAATTTATTACGATATCTTTTGATATTTAATAGGTTTTAGCGTTTGGCCACAGACTCATTCGATGTTAAATTACAATGTGGCTTAAGATGGTAAACGTGCTAAATATAGAGAGGGCTGGTTCTCAAGTGCAGCTGCTGGAAGACACTAACAGGTGCTTGGCGACAGATTGTCAACTCGCGTGTGGTAGATAGCCAAAGAGCAAGTCCTACTACCATGCTATGGTTTCATCACGATGTTTTCCTTCACCGTAAACTCAGTTCGCAAGGATAAGAACCTACGTCGATCTATGCGTTATCGACTAATAGCTTAAACAGAGAGCCTTAGGACCTCAAGAGATCTAAAACCTATTAAATCCAATGCGAAACGACCGAACACTTAATTATACCAAACTCTTCTATCCTATGTACATATAAATTATTTGCAGGCTTTTTTACAGGCCCGTCGCGGAGCTCCACTCCGTACCTAAATTTATAACCGACAAGGGCGAGAAGCGAAAAAGAGGATTTTATTAAAAAAGTTCTCACGATCCCTAAAAAACGGTCATCGGGAAATACTTAATCGTTTGAGTTCGAGAGGGCTTCATCGAAATATTTACTCAATATACCTGAAATATTTAATGTATATTTATTGAAGGAAATAACTGAAGCGATTAATATTTCGACTGTATGCCGAATAGAGAATATCTAATTCCGAACGACAATATTTATGAGGGTACACATATGTTTTTTGAAGAGAACAGTCGCGTAAAACTTATATTAACCACTAGAGCTTCGCCTCGGCTTCGAAACTAAAATCAAACCTTCTCTTTACGGTAATCCATAGTATCCCCTGACCCTTTTAACTATTCAACCAATCATGGGTTTTTGCATAGACGTTGTCAGGATTACAGAATAGCATCAAGGGTACCTTTCATTTGGATAAAATGCTGTTCCCGAGGGATAGCGCATTCTACATTATATAATTTACAATAACGCGAGTGCAGCCGCGGGAGAAAACGAGTATATAATAACTAAGTAGCCAATGTATTATTTTTCAACGTATGCTTGTTAAGAAATAAAAGAATCTGAATGTATATTTAATTTCTTTGACATTTCATCATAATCTCGCCTCATGTTAAACGACGATGCTTCTGGAAGAATGGAATCATGGTTACCATACAACAGGTGTAATACTCTACACACTCGCCATAGTGGTATACTAACCGTGTCGTCGCGTTCAGAGGGCAGACGGTCTATATCCAATAATTAAACAGTATAATGGTAGGGGCTGTACCTGACCATAATGCACCCAGTCATTTTTGTTTTGTCACTTTTTCGAAGCGATGATGGCTCAGTTGGTAATGTATTCGGACACACCGTCGAAGGACGTAGGTTCAAATCCTAGCAACTGAGTCGAAGCTTTTAGTGAAGGAACACATCGTGATGAAACCATAGTATGGTGGTAGGGCTTTTTCTAAGTTCGCCTGTGTAACTGCTACCTTCAAGTTGATAATCTATCGCCAAGCATCTGTTGGTGTGTTCCTGCAGCTTCACTTGTTGCTAACCTCTAGGTTTAGCGTGACTATCATCTTAGACCACATCATCATTTAGCATCAGATGAGATTGTCGTGAAACGCTAATCTATAAAGTATAAGAAAACGTAAATATATCCAGTTGCTCAAACCACTTGGCACGGAAGCGATGATTACTGATGGGCTGTAGGTCTTTCTGCGGTGGTCGTTGTTTTTGAATTACACTGAAGTCGAATACGTTACAGGCAATTTTTCATGATGAAATAAAGAAAAGTGGAATTCCATATATTTCTGTTACTTCATAGCTAAAAAAAAACGACACCCACGACTTATCCTCAAGTTAATTTAACGTTATCTAAATCCTATTATAAATAAATCCCTCAAAGAATAAGATCCCCCATTCATTTTCTTTCTTATTATCGTCAAATCGTTCGTATCTATCTTTATCCCGAAATAAGGTGGGATTTTTCGGTACTCGCTCAAAATCACGCACAAATCCGGTAAATCTTTAAAAAATCTGGGTGTAATTTTTTTTTACAGTAAAAATAACCTTTAATTCTTGTAATCGAGGGAAGGCCCAGGACGCGCAATGGTTATAAATCGCGCGTGGTTGTTAATCGCGAAACTTTGTGATTTATTGATTCGACTAGCTGTTACCCGACCGCTTCGTTGGGCGTAAATTAAAATTAAGTAATAATTGATAAAACGAATTGACTTCTACGTTAAATATTGAAATCAATTCTGTTGTATGAACGTGATTACAGGAGTAATATTCAGACAAATATACTTCTCCATTTACTATACGGTAGATTTTATGTGCGAATTTTTTTTCGCGTTACTTTCAACGTATTTTCATATTTTTTTTCGAATTGAAATACCTTATTGACCCTGGGGTCTCTACAGATTCACCGGACTACTAAGGAGAACGCTTAAGACACTCACCCGATTTGTAGGCGAACAGCGCAAGGGCACACGGTGCGCCTCGGTTTGAACTGTCGCCGAGTTTCCCGATCTGACTAAGTTAAGCTATTTATGTCATATATATATGAATTCGTGAAAAATACATGTGTAACCGTGTAATTGTAATTCCATGAACTCCCGTTAAATTATAAAAGATACTCTTGTTTGTTGAAACGACTACTGCTCCGCCTATTTTAAAGTGGTTGCACTAACTCGAAGACTTTCACAGGCGTTTGCGCGACAGTTCACAGAAGTTTGAATAGTTTAACTCGCTGGTTACGCGATTAATAATCCAATGAGAATTACATCATTGCGTTTTTTTTAAATATCGATACTAAAACATAATATTTAGACTTAAAAGATTTTGCAAATAAGTTACTTATATAATGTATGTAGAAATAGCTGTTGTAAAATAAAAATGTATATTGATAATAATAAAATACTGAACTCTGAAGTTGTAATGTTCTATTATTTATTCTAAACTAGATGACCCGGTGAACTTCGTATCACTTACATATGTTTGTATAAAATGCGGTCAAAACTTAGTACAACATTTTTATTTACATTATAAATGCAACACAGTTATGCACTTAATCAATTTAAAACTTTCACATGTACTATTTTTTACAGAACTGTTTTGTATATCAACAAAACAGACCAAGGAGATCGGACCTCAAATTATAGCTATGAAACAGACAAACTTCTGAACGCACCCTTGACAAACTAATATACTATATTTGACAAATGAATGGAGTTTTTGGCGGGATCTTGATCTGTCATGTAGTGGCTTTTATATTTTATTCATAATCTTGTGTTATTAAACTCTATATTTTGTAATATTGGTGGTGTTTTACGTAATATAGTTCGGTTATTATGTACAAGTGAAGTGGACGGGAAATAATACCACGGAGCATGCATTCTGAGATGCCACCAAAACTCCATGGAAAGTTCTGACAAGGAAACCACCATCTTGTTTGAACATTATAATTATCACAAGACACTTACTTGGAACTTCCTACGTTTTAATAAACTTATATTATTTGTAAACAGTGGCAAATGCTTCTGCGGTGCCAAAACAAGAAGAAGACAAACGAATCTTTTATTTCTACAATGACAAAAGACATCGAATGTTTCATAGACAATAAGACCATACCTCATTAGGATGCCATAGTGGCGCCACGGGGCGCGCAATCGTGGTGTCTTGACCTACAAAGCGAGAAACTCCAAAACAAACACCAAGATTGTCAGATAACTCTTGAACGTCCATTTTGTAACACACAATCCTAGTGTTTGTTTTGATGTGTCGGAGTTAACGTCCAATTTTGTAATTGACAATCATGGTGTTTGTTTTGGTGTTTCTGCATTAACGTCCAATTTTGTAATTGACAATCATGGTGTTTGTTTTGGTGTTTCTGAGTTAACGTCCAATTTTGTAATTGACAATCATGGTGTTTGTTTTGGTGTTTCTGCGTTAACGTCCAATTTTGTAATTGACAATCATGGTGTTTGTTTTGGTGTTTCTGCGTTAACGTCCAATTTTGTAATTGACAATCATGGTGTTTGTTTTGGTGTTTCTGCGTTAACGTCCAATTTTGTAATTGACAATCATGGTGTTTCTTTTGATGTTTCTCGCTTGGTAGTTAAAGACATGACGTTGGCGCGACCGGTAGTGCAGCCATGGCGTCCTAATTAGATAGGGCGCTTAGAGACATATGCATTGTAGTAGTGATGTAATCGAGTATTCCGGGATACTATTTCCCGCGTATTGTGAATATTCATATACAACAATTCACGATACATTAGAGAGTAAGTAGATGAAAGTAATTATTAAAGGTTAAAAAGTATCAAAGAGATCTCTAATAAATCTACGTAGGAAAAATTTCCACTTCACATGTCGTTCGTTAAAATATGTCGCACCGTTTAACACTCGAGACATCATTTCATAGATGTTTACGTTATTGAGGAATTTACTTTAAAATTTACTAAGTATTTTGTTACAGATAAAAAAGTAAATAAAATCCTTACTACGTTATTGAACCATGTTTCTAGAATAAAATAAATAGTATACATTTTTTATTTTATGACAAGTTTCAGATTTATATTAGTTTTTTTTTATCTAATCGTATCGGAATTACAACACGAAGTTTTTCCTTTTATTATTTATTTATTTATTACAAGAAGCATTGTTATCAAATCTTGGACTATTTCCAAATTTTAAGTCCTAAGTCATTATAAGCTAGTCTTGAAGATAATTAAAGAACAATAGGAAAAGGCAAATAGACATATAAAAAAGCGAGTTAATAAAAACTTGCTAAAAAGTCGTATCTTTCCCACTTTCATTTTTTGCTTTATCTATACATATAATAAGAATGTAAATCCAACGTGTCTGTACTTTTTGGATTTTTGAGAAAAAAAATATTGCAGGTGTTTAGGAATAAGTAATAGAATCTATTTCGATCATTTTTAGAAATGTCTGTCTGTCTGTCTGTCTGTTTGTTTGAACAGGCATCACTAGTTGTTAATATAAGTATAGAGACAATAAACATTATTAAACATATTGTCCATATTTTATTTGTATTTGAAACATAGTACAGAAAATAATTATTATAAAATTACACTGTAATAAATAATCTATATGTACAAAAATGAATTTCTTTTCGTTTGTCTCGCTAAAACTCGAAAATGGTTGAACCGGTTTGGCTAATTTTGATCTTGAAATATTTATGGAAGTTCAGGGAAGGCTTAAACGGCGAGAAACATAAATAATAAGTAAAGGGAAATACTAAAAAAGACAATTTAATCTCCACGCGCTCGCTCGCTTTTAATCCATTATCTTGCATATTCCACAGAACAATAAGCTACCTCTCATTACAATGCATCGGCAAATCTGATTTGTGCTGATACTGTGGACGCATTGTAAAAAAAATATCCGTTTGATGTCATGCGTGCGATACTCACGATGCGAAAATATGGACGCTTACCTTCACAGTACGACCATTTAATTAAATAAAATGCCAACTGAACAACCGAACGTCAAACTGTACATTTTGGCAATATGTTTGAAGACATTTTTAAGCCTAAAATGTTGGTGGCTGTTTTGTAAGATTACTCAAACATTTCATTTCATACAAACTTTGTCTTGCCAAACACAAAAAAAAAACAATTAGCCAAATAAGTACCACATTATTTATAGCTTATATAAATACTCGTCTTTTTATTATTTGTACGTCATAACGGCGACACTCAATAACGCCAGTATGAAATAACAATCACGAATCTCATTTACGCGAAAAACCCAAGCGTTCGCTTTAAATGAAATATTTCCTTTTTATGTCAAATAATTTTCTACGAGCCTCTTTATTGTGGAAAATTGTAGTAAAAGAAAAGAAATGAGGGCTCGTAACAACGTCATTATGGACGGACCTTGGCGAGAACGTTTCCATTGTATAGAAACGGTTACACCTCAGTCGAGCAATTTGCATATGAAATATATAAATTGGCTTTTTTTTAATGCCAACCTTGAATAATGATAGTCATCTATATAAATATAAATTATTATTGCATATACGCAAGCGTATAATTTCAAAACGGCAGCATCTATTTCGCGGATTCCTTTATTGTTGTTTGAAGTTGTCAGGGGAAGGTTTGTATGAAAGAAAATATTTGATTACCATATGAACATCTGTTTACCCTTATCTTCCTTATGAGGTATGATTTGGCTTAATTTTTACGATAGGCCGCGCGCGCCTCACATCAACCATCCTTGGGATTATTTTGCAGTACTATGGTTTCTGTTCAACGTTGGCGACTGTTATAACATAATTCGGCTGCGCGGCTCCAGGATTTTGTGTCACGTAAATCGGTGTATATTGAATTAAAAGAATAAAGTCAAGAAATCTTTCGGAGTATTAACTGATAAAATTTGATACAATAAACAATTACAATAATATAAAAAAAAAAAAACTATATAATAAATAAATGCAAATAAAATCAAATGGCATGTCAAATAATAATTGAAAAAATCCATATATAAGAAAAATAGGGATATCTGCAAAAAAATATTGACAGAATTGTCAGTTTGACGTTTAGTTGTTCAATTGCATTATTTTATCACATGTTCGTACTGTAAAGAAAAGTTTTGGTCACATTTTCTTCCTTAGGAAGTGCTACATGTAACTAAATGAATTTTAATAGAAAGCTCCTGTTACTAAACCGAGATTTCTAGATTTTGTGTCTTCAATACCTAGGTGCAAATATTTATTTTGAGATCTCTGGATGCAAAGAAAAGGAAAAAGGACAGCTACATTATCGAGAAGTAATTTTAATTTTTATACGGGACACATGACAATGTCAAATTGTAAATCACTACATAGTATAAAGCAAAGTCGCTTTCTCTGTCCCTACATACCTATGTATGCTTAAATCTTTAAAACTATGCAACGGAATTTGATGCGGTTTTTTTCATAGATAGAGTGATTGAAGAGGAAGGTTTATATGTATAATAACATACATTAAATAGTGGAGAAATACTGTTATTTTTGAGGTTACTCCAAATTTTACGCGTGCGGGCCACGGGCAGTAATGAATAAATCAAAACTACTGAATCGATTTTAATCATTTTGTCAGTGTATGACATAGGCTATATATTTTATACCCGTGCGAAGCCGGAGCGGGCTGCTTGTTACGAATAAAAAATATACATAATAATTGTACACAAATAAGGTTTGTCTTGAACACTGGGTATGACTTGACTTTTGTATTATGAGGATAATTGTCACTTTTGTTCGGAGTATTTCATATACTAGAATGATGTGTATTAGACAGTTATTTAGTTCCTATAATACAAAATAAAGTATGAATGTAAATTTCCGTCGCGTAAAATGTTGTCTACACATTTATTTATCCTGATTTTATTGTTGAATTGATATAATTATTAAAAAAATCTACAAATAAAACCGTTGAACTACGTCACGGCATCCGATAATCCAATTAGCGGGAGATAGGGAAAGCTCCGACACGCTAAAGTTAATGTTAAAAACTTTTGCAAACTTTCACAAACTGTTCATAGAATTGAGAAAAACAGTTGTCGCTTTGACTAATTGGTGATTATATCTTTGTTGCAATCATAATAAGATGCGAAGTGTAGAGATTCATATACTTCATTTTTTATATTTAACTTTAGGAAGTTGTTTTTTTGTTGTTTATGGTTAAACTATTATATAAGTGCGTGTAAAATCAAAAACCTTAATATAAAAAAAAAGTAAATGGCAAGTTCGTTTGTATTAGTCGTGAGTTTGTATCACAGGCGCCAACGCACACTATATATATTTCATGTGACAGTTAAGTTGAGAGAATAATATTAAATTTAAAAAAAAATGATTTAAAAAGGTATTACATGTAAATAATACTAACAAAAAAGGTATCAACATTTACTAGTATTAAATATCTCCGATTGTTAGAATTTCTTCCTATAACGACATAAATGGAACACTTATATTAAAGTGCAAACTTTTTGCACCAACCTCTTTTCTTTTCCAATACAACAGTACTCGAAATTCAATCTAACTCTATAATTTTTTCAATTTTTAAGAATATTGATGTTTTTTTGTCAAAAAGAGTTATATTCTTTAAGGAGTTTGAGGTATGACGAATAGAGAAGAATTATTAATAAAGGTTTTGACCCGTTGATGGTACATAAAAAAGCATTAAAAAAATTAGAAAGAACAATGCAAATTCTTTTCTTCATAATACTAAAACTCGTTAATAGTTATTAAAGAAAATAGAAACAATGAAAAAAATCGATTGACCGACGAATGACAAAAAACAATTGAACTGTTTTATCTTCGCCTATTTATTTTATTTATTCAGGATCAAAGTTTTCAAATCCCAGGTTACCTTTACGCTAAACTTCGATGAGAACTCATGAAAGGGATTAACCGTGTAAAAGTAATAGAATTACTTTTATATTTCTAATACTAATGTGTAAGTTATACGTAATTGGAAACACTTTTTTCCTTCTCTTTTTTTATACTTTATAATTAAACTCCAGTCAAACGAACAGACAATCAGAAAACAAAGTTTTTAAATTTATACAAAAAGGTATTTTTGACCAGACATTCACCAATTGCAAGTTACATTGTACCTGAATGCTAAAGCATTACTTTTATTCTGAACCCGTAATGCAATCATATAAAAACAATATCTTTCTAATTAAGATTTTAAGATATTTACAAAATATCGTATTTACAAGATTCTGAAGTTTCGTTCAAATTTCCCGAGATTAAATTCTGCTTTATATAGGCACAAAATTGTTGAATATAAAGCTAGGTTTTACAATTTAGCAAAAACGTTCATTTTAGTCGACTGTCTTCAACTTGAAGAGGTCAAAGAATCTGTCATCGAAATTAATGCGATTCCAACACACCTTTTTATATCTTCAAAAGAATTCTTTTATAAAGTATTTATTTTTATTTATTTTATGTATGGCAAATTAAACTGCCTCGTTACTTAAATTCTTTACTGTAATTACCTAATATATTTAGTTCACTATGTATATGATGCCATTGTATATTAGGGCGAACAGCTACGTTAGTTATTATGAATTAGTTATCTATTTCCCGTGACTTTGCCTATGTATTTTATGCAATGTTTAACACTAAAATCACTCTATATCATTCTCCACGTCCCAGATTACCGCTATGCTGAATTTTTTTACGATCGCTTGAGAGGTTTTGTCGTGTAAAGGTAATAAATTGTCAGAAAGTGTTAATATCGCAATTATAATATACTAACTACATGCTTTGGTTTACCACGGGTGTAGTAATAAAGAAAGTTAAATCAAGTCGACCCTTCACAGTATGACCATGTAATAAAGTAAAATGGAAATTAAACGTTAACATTTTTGAAGCACTACCTATTGTATTCTGTCTCACTCCTTCCTACTGTTTTCTACCTCACTCACTTACTTCTTTTTCTGTATGAAGATTATTTAACCAAAATTATAAACATTTTCGATTTAAATTTTGCTGTTTCTTTTTTATATCTTACCCGCAATTATTTGACAATCGAAATATAACCTGTCGAATTCGTAGTCAATCACCACTCAACCCGAGTACCTACAATTAATGTTGGAATTCCTCGCCGTACATCCGCGGTTAACCTCCACAGAACTATCCGTTTAGATTTATTGCGTTCTCATATGAGATTTACGGATGTCATATATTATTCAGTATCTGTTACAATCACAATTTATGAAACACTCTTGGGTATGGCTTCATACGAATAAATAAACCGAGTTCGTTGTAATCATATCCTGTGATAAATATTTGCGTAGCAGTCAAGTGTTTTTATGGTGAAGAGTTGCAATAGAGTATACATTGAGCCTACTGAACATTACCGTAGCTGGCCACTTATATTAAGAACATTTAAAAAGGAATTACGATATTTGAAAATAGAATTCTAAGGTTTTAAAATGCAGCTTGTTTCATCTGTTTGTTACTTATTTTTACACTTTGTCGTCATTAACCTCTCAGCTGATATTTTAAGTCTCAGTTCTCAATATGTCAGATTATGTTTTACATATTTTTTTTAATTTTACGACATCGAAAGTTGTAAATTTTATGGCTTAGTAAAAAAAAGTTCATACAAATGATAAAATAATTTAAAAATACATTTTACATAGACATTATAGTTTTATAATACATAATTTGTTATTTTGCAAAGTTTTGTAATAAATCAGGTATTTTTTTAAGCTTATGCTGCCAACAATCTGTTGACATATACCTCATGAAATCTGTATTCGTCTTTATTTTCTGAAAACTTCATAAAGTAAAACAAATTTTGAAAAGCAAATCAAAAGCCACTTGGATTATAAAATTAAGTCTACATTTTTAACCTGAACTTCAGTATAGTCGTGTTCAATATTTGCGACTGTCAATGATAAATTCGGTTTAAACGTAAATCTGAGTGAAGGTTTACTTTTTTCAAAATTCAGTATACCCTTACGTGCAGTCATGTAAATGGACCATAATATATTGTTATCTTGTAAAAATTATTAGAAGTTTTAAAACTTCATTTCTTATTTCTACCTAAAGAAAAGACACCAAAGCTCTTGTTGAAGCATTTTTGTTGTTCCCACGAGATGGCGCATTTGGTTACCATGGTAACAAGTTGTTAGAAAGAAGATTTTGTGAAAATTGGAATAAAATAATTAGCTCCTATAAGATTTTCGAGATTTTTATTTAAACGACAAAAAGTATCGCCGATAGATTGATTCGGAGTCGTACATTTGGTCCTTCGAGCCAGATTATATATCGGCAGGCGGATAAAATTGATACTTTTTGTCTTCGGTGGAACTCGAACGGAGGATCGTTCTCGAAAACGTATTTCCATTCAGGAGCACTGGTGTAACAGCACCAGTAGGAGGTTGCAGACAATTTCCAGAACGGGTGTTATCAAGGTTCAATATTGGTGTGGTAGACGGAGCCGGCTGATGTTAGTGTCCGTTCGTGTGTGCAATCGGTATATGAAGTAGAAGCAAACTGAGGTGCGCACGTTAGCGGTAACCAGAAAAATTGGCCATAGTGACGTCATGATACGATATGATATGAAATGAAGTGTACGGTATTATGTTAGATGTAACAGAAAAATCGAATATTCAATTGTTTGTTGAAATTTATTATTTGTAAAAGAAAAGGTGTTGGGAGATTCGAAGGTAAATGAGAGACAATATATAAGGTATTTTGGGTTTGTTATAAATTGATAAAGACTTGTAATAATTTCTTTAATTGTTACATATTTAAGTCAGTAGTATTTTGTTTATTATATAGTAGGTACTTTTGAAATCTGTGTCACGTACTAACCAAATATTGTACATATATTTGTTTATGTTGTAAGCATGGAAGCACTACTGAATTTCCAGTTAGATTTAAGTTCAAGAATAAAAAAGGGTTTTACAAATTATAAAAAAAGTTCTAAAGAAAGATTAGCGGTAAAAGGTTATACTGATACACGTTTGGATACTTTGGAACAGTTATGGTTAGAATTTTTATCAGGTCACAAGGAAATTGTGCGTAATTACAGTCCACGAGAGTTAAAAGATACAAGTTATTTGAAAGATGATTTATACGGTAAAACTGAAGAAGTATATATTGATTATAAGTGTGAATTAAAACAGGTTTTGGAGAAATTCAGCAGTGACCACCAAACAGTGTCGACCGTTAAGTCTTCTCAAGTTAAATTACCTAAAATAAATATCCCAACTTTTTCGGGTAAATACTCTGAGTGGTCTACGTTTCGGGACTTATTTCTATCACTAGTACATACAAATGATAGTCTGGACGATGTTCAGAAACTACACTACTTAAAGGGTTATTTAACAGGAGAACCTGAACAATTACTTAGGTACATACCGATTGTACATACTAATTATAATAGATGTTGGAATATATTGGAGGAACGTTATAATAATAAGCGATATGTATGTCATCACATTTTGCAAAGGTTTTTCAATCAAAAGAACATTGTAAATGAGTCTGCTAGTAGTTTAAAAGAGTTAATAGATACCACAAATGATTGTTTACATGCTTTAGGAAATATTGGTATAGACATAAAGGGCTGGGATGTTATAATCATATACATATTAATGTTGAAGCTAGACCCAGAATCCAGGAGACAATGGGAGTTTTATATTAATCAAGGTAGCTCATTAGATGAACTTCCTGCATATAAACAGTTCGAAGAGTTCATAATAAATCGTTATCGGGCCATTGAGTTCCTGGAATCTGGATCGACTGCTAAACGAGGTCAGACACAGGGGGATCCTGTAAAAAGAACGTTACATGTTAAAAACATGCAATGCGAGTTTTGCTCGAAGGAACATAGGCTTGCATTTTGTAAAGGGTTTGTTAAGGAAACCGTTGATGCGCGTCGTAAATTTGTAGAAACTCACGATCTATGTTTTATTTGCTTAGGAAAAGGTCACATAGCTAAATATTGTCGATATGAAGGGCGATGCAGAATTTGTAGAAGGAAACATCATTCCCTCTTACACCCACGAGGCAATTCGGTAAATATTGACGTTGATAATCACAGTGTATCAAGTGATGAAGGTAAAAGTTTTGCTGAAAATACAGCCGCAGATACTGAAGATAGAGTGGTTTCATGTTTTTCGACAGGAGAGGTGTATAGTCATCAGTTATTAGCTACTGCCTTAGTCATGGCTAAGTCGAAAGTGCGAAGTTATCCGGCACGAGTATTGTTGGATCAAGGGTCACAATCTTGCTTCATAACGGAAGCAATGGTTCAGCTGCTAGGTTTGAGAACGTTTTCTGTAAAAGGACAGATCTCAGGATTAGGTGAACAGGCATCGACATGTAAAGCTATGGTTGTATTAGATATAGAATCACGTGTTGATCCAAGCTTCACTATTAAAATTGAAGCCTATGTGTTGGAAACAATTACTGGACTATTACCATCGTGCGAAATTGAGTACATAGATTGGCCAGAAATCAAAACATTAACTCTAGCCGATCCTGGGTATGGTACTCCAGGTAAAATAGATTTACTCTTGGGAGCCGGTGTGTACGGTAAAATAATTCAGCCTGGTTTGAAAAGGGGTCCAATTGGAGCACCAGTTGCACAAGCTTCGCTTTTAGGTTGGATATTATTTGGCGAAATTAAAACCATAAACAAATCTTGTGTGGTAAAGGCATTGCATTGCCGCACGGAGAATAATGAACTTCTGAAGAAATTTTGTGAGCTTGAGCCAGAAACACATATGCCGAAAAATAAGATTTTGAAGGAAGAAGAAGAACAATGTGGAAATACATTCGCTAGAATAAATCTCCAAGATAAAAGGGACGATATGTGGTGAAAATGCCATTTCGAACAGATGAGCCTAAAGTAGATAGTTCGCAAGCTATCGCTGAGATACGGTTTTATTCACTAGAGCATAGATTAAACAATATTAAATATTTGAAACAAACATATGCTGATGTCACGAACGAGTACCTGGTTCTCAACCTCATTGAGAACATACCTGATAAGGAAAGAAATAATTCTCAGGCCATCTGCTCACCTCATAATGTCGTTGTGCGCGAAGACAAGGATACAACTAAGATGAGAATAGTATTCGATGCATCCTGTAAAGGTTCTAACGATATGTCGTTAAATGATAATCTTCTGGTCGGACCTACTTTACAGTCGGACCTTAGACATCTTGTAATGCGGTGGAGAACGGCACCGATTTGTATGACGGCAGATATTGCGAAGGTGTATCGCCAAGTGAAAGTAAATGAATCTGATGTGGATTATCAAAGAATTCTTTGTAGAGAAGACGCAAATTCTGCGATGAAACATTACAGATTATTGAGACTCACAATTGGGACAGCGTCTGCTCCTTACCTAGCTGTCAAAGCACTTCAGCAGTTAGCAGTAGACGAAGGATGTCATACTATAGAAAAGAGATTAGAATTATATAAGGAAATAGACGAATTACTATATAAAGAACAATCTGAGTTATTTAAATGGTCAAACAATAATAAGATACTCATACAAGAGATGGAAACGGGACATCAGCTTGTGAAGGAAGTGGAGACAAATAGAAAATGTTCAATTTTGATTCCTAAAGGTTCTCACTTGTCAAGTCTGATAATTACAGACGTCCACCAACAAACTCTTCATGGCCGTCTACAGTTTATACTCTGTTACATAACAAAAAAGGTTTGGTTATTGGAAGCAAAACAGCTCATCAGATTACATTACCGAAAACGCCAACGTTTTTGGCACAGGTGGAAATATTCCTCAATTCCAGGCCTTTGGTTATAGTTACTGGTGATACTGAAGACAAGCTTATACTAACCCCGGGTCATTTCCTGGTCGGAAAACCATTAATGATTTCTCCAGATTGAAATTACTTTTGGTAAATGTCAGACTATTGAGAAGATGACAATATATGCAGAAGATATTGCAGGATTTTTGGCGTCGTTGGTTACAACAATATTTGACCACATTTTACAACAGATATAAATGGGCATGTCACAATCCTCAACCTAAATTAGGCGACATTGTGGTAGTAAGAGAGGATGGCCTTCCTCCGAGCAGGTGGTTGATTGGTAGAGTAATAGAACTTCATCCGGGTTTGGATAGTATAGTTCGTGTAGTAACTTTAAAAATCAAAAACGGTTTTCTTAAAAGACCCATATCTAAGTTGTGTCTACTGCCAGTAGAGTCAACAAATGAAATTAGAAAATATTAGTTTATGACGTAGTTTTAGTTAAGGTTTCGTAGTATATTATATGTTTTAGGTGGCTATCTAACGCTACGGTGGGCGGAATAATAAAGAACATTAGTTGTTCTTGGTGGGCGGTATGTTGAAGCATTTTTGTTGTTCCCACGAGATGGCGCATTTGGTTACCATGGTAACAAGTTGTTAGAAAGAAGATTTTGTGAAAATTGGAATAAAATAATTAGCTCCTATAAGATTTTCGAGATTTTTATTTAAACGACAAAAAGTATCGCCGATAGATTGATTCGGAGTCGTACAGCTCTTTTGCGAGTTTACAATCCTCCGAGCTCTTTGGCTATTATTTAACGGTGAATTTTTTTTAATTATTTGTAAATTTTATGGCCTCTATGCGATACTTCAAGCATTCTATTTTTTTTGTTATTCAGAAGAGTGGAAAATTGAATCGTTCTTTTGTATCATTTTCCGCGAAATTTTAATATAATTTCCACGATAACATTGTAAAGTTACATTATGTAACCATGCTTCGATAATTTTCTAAAATTTTTGCTTACTGAGGATGGGAAGGGATTGATTATCCTTTAGCAACTTTCCAAAGTGAAATAACCATTTTAATATTTCAGAATATAATACGCCATCTCTATAAAAAAATAAAATTAATTATATGTATATGTGGCGCGATATTTTTAAGGAAAGGTGTGGTGGGGAATGGTTCCGAACAGCGCTGAAAAAGGACAAATGGAGACAATTGGGGGAGGCCTACGCCGCTGAGGCGAGTGCTACAATTTAAGATAAAGAAACAGAAACGATAACTGAAAGAAGGATAATTGGGAAACAAACAAACAAACAGTATAAAATAGTTGTTAAATAATGTAAATTAAAAAAAAAAAAATTACAATATTGTTAGTAGTTTATATAACATTGTAGCAAATAAAAGGCTTTTTTTTTTTTTTTTTATTTTATTTATTTTTATTTTATATGTCGACATAATAAACAACTATCCAAGTGGGCGTTTTCGTCAGCGGACACATTCAGTGCGAGTAGCAAACAGATATAACGAGTCGTAAGGCAGTTTCTAGACTAGTTGTCCGCGCGACGGTCAACAGAGGAGTGCGCTCTGTGCACTCGGCAAACATGTACTCGGTTCGCGCGAACTTTAGTTCAGACTCTGTCGAAGCGCTGACGTCGCAACGCTTGCGTCTCGTTGTCAAAGCACGTTCCCGTACTATTGACCTCTTCTACATATATTTAGAAAGATTGATCTACATTAGTATATGCATCAACATGGCCTTATTATTGAGTCGAGACGTCGCAGGTTCAATTCCCTCATATGACTTTTACGTGATGAAAATTTTAGCTCTGTGCTTGAAGGTTAAATATGTATGTAAATATATATAAGTTATTTAGAATATATGCTCAATTTGTAACTAACGATCATGTTTGAAATTATATGCTAATTTTTATTATTTACTAACTGCCCGCTCCGGCTTTGCTTCTCTTTGCAGTACGACCATGCAATGAATTAAAATAGCAACTGACAACTGAACGTTAATTTGTCAACTTTGTCAATATTTTTAAAGAGCTTGCTACCATTTTCTGCGATACATACTTTTTATATGGATTATTATTAACATTTTTTTTTTGTACGATTTTGCAAACATTTTGAAATGATATGAATTTTAAAATATAATCCTTGTTCTGACAATCACAATAACAACAAAAAAGAATTAGTCAAATAGGTGTAGCTGTTCTGAAGTGATACGTATATATATATTAGGAAACTGATTGTTTTTTTTTTAGATTTTATTGTTATCCAATGCTCAATTGGTAAAAGTATTCACTACATAATAATCCCAAAACTACTGAACAAAAAATTACAGTGATCACCGTGATTGCATGAAAAATAATATTATTATCTTTTATAAAATAATAACATTTCCAAGTAATTTCATTTATAAAAAAAAATGTATTCTTATATTTCGAAATAATAAATAAAATATTCACAGCGCACGATTCCCGAGAGGAAGGATGGAAATCAATTGATAAAGTTGGAACACGCTGTATTCCCCGGTAGGGCGATATGTTTTCATTTGCTTGTCGCATCTAGAATGTGTGATTGTGGAAAACCGGTATAAATTCCGGGCAAACGAAAAGTAGAAATGTAGGTGGGAAACGAATATTGAGGATTCCTTCATATGTGGAGGAGCTGTACGTGAACAATATTGTTTTTTAAATGAGCCTCATTTGTGTTTTCTAACGGAACATTGGAAAGCAACATGTTGATGATTTCTCGACGTTCCGACCAGATGAGAAATTTGAGTCTAAAACTTCGGGCAAAATTTTCATGAGATGGACGCACTGCTTGCACTTTAATAATCATTGGTACGAGTAATTGCAATATATATATTAAGATGTGAAGTTGAAGAAATACGAAGAAGTCGTGGTGGACCTGTGGTTTGACCGGTGGAATTAATTAATCCGAAGTCTGCAGGTTCGCATCCCGGCACCAACGAATGTTTCGGAATTCACGTACATTTACTAATTTACATTGGTAACACTATTGGCTGACGGTGAAGGAAAACATCGTGAGGAAACCTGAACCTGAGAAATGTTTTTGTAGTACCACCGTATGTGGGAAAAATATAGAACTATGGATTTCTCAGAGTTTGAAATCGCCAATACGTTGCGGGTTGGCGTGGTGATTATGCCCTATACCTTCCTTTGGGAAGAGACCTATGACCCTGCAGTGGGTCTCTTACAGACTGATGATGATGATGATACTTTTATTCACAATTAGCTGTGCTCTTGCTATATATCACTTGTGTTTGTTATTTTATTTTAAACTACTATTTATGCAGTTAGTAGATACGCTTTAATAAATCCCTTTATAAAACAAGCCTATTGCGTAGAGAAGTATTTTTAATTTTTAGCTCGAAAACATATAAAGTTATCTAGTTTTGAAAGTTTACAAATAATTAGTTAACATTTTCAGAATGTTTATTTATTTTCAATTTATAAAATAATATAAGCAGGAGGTAAAAACAAATATTGAATAATTTGGAAAAAAATTAAGCGACCCTCAAGCATTTAAACCAATCTGCCTAATATTTTTACAGGGTTCTGAATACACGATAAGATATTTTCACAAGAGATTCGAAAATCTAATATTATTTTTTTGAATCATCCCACTGACTACAATATCAAAAATTTATTGCTTTAGAACTATATAATAAATATATAAATTTGTTGCTTTAGAACCAATTCCTTTAGAATGATGAATTTCAAAATGGTCGCCATACACGTTGGAAAAAAAACTATTTAATTATTTTTAATCCCATTTGTAGTGCTTTAGAACCAGTTCCTTTAGAATGACGAATTTCAAAATGGCCGCCATACACGTTGGAATAAAAAACTATTGAAACTTTTTATCCCATTTGTATAAAAGCTTATTGCTAAAAATACTTTTTAAATATTTAATCATTATGTTTTAATTTGTTGTTTATACCATTGTTAATCTAGAAATTAGTACTCCATTTATAATTTATACATAATTTTATTAGAAACGTACAGTAAGGAATACTTGTTGTAATTGAAATCTCTTTTGGTTAAACCAGTTAGCTGGGTCATATGTAAAATAAATACAGCTTTTGATTTCCTTTTAATTAAATAAAAATATACAATAAATTCGAATTAACTATGAAAAGCAATCACAAAAACCGCGCAGTTTGTCTGATCTTAATGTAAGTCGTGCACACAACTTGCCTCATCGGCCAGTCTACCGGTAAAGCCTCCGGGGGCGGTCGTCTACGTCGTAGCCGACTATAGCCGTAGCTCGTAGTTCGTTCGACATATACCACTGAAGTGTTGGAGGAAATTTAATCAAAACCGTTGTAATGATTCTTGGTTTATTTAGAACGACTGTTATATGCTGTGGTGTGTATATTTTAATCCCATATAAACTACTATAAAGTAAGTATTTTGAAATATCATAAGTTGTAAGTTTCAGTATTCTGTTTTGAAAAGTAAACTCGTATCATATTTATCTTTTATAGTTCTGAAAATAATTCCTAAATTGTACGTATGTATCGTCTCTGTGCAATTTAGTGTATGCATTATTTGTTTAACTATTAAAGAAATAAAATAATATAACTTTGCTAATTGTTTCGTTATCAATGGTCCTCGAACATAAATGATTAGTGCATCAATATTGATGTACTATTTCGATAAAAAAACAGTATATTGTAGAAATTACTAGTAGTAACTGAAAAATGTTTATAAAGTCGAAACTAAAGGCACTGAATATATCAAATATCGGTAGAAACTTTTTTTTAAGAAGATAGTGAATAGGGCTGTTTTTTATACAACGAAAGTGTGAGTCAAAAAATAAATATAGAATAAATTTGATTCAGCCGCTTCGAAGATTAGCCCAGACAAACAAAAGACACTACAGTTTTATTTTTATATCCATAATAATAATTCTGATGCCTTAATTAAATGTTTATTGGCATTTATCATATTATAGATTTAAATTGTATATAGGCACCTCCTCTAATATTTGCAGACATATTTTTTTCTGCATTTCCCGAACAATAAATTAAATCTTTAATAACATTTTATTTACTCAACAAATAAATAAAAAAAAATACACAAAATATTACGCAATGGAAACTTTATTCTGCGTTAAATGCGACGGTCTTAATCATAACCAATCAAAAATCCTACTACAATATAATAAACGTGAAAGTGTTGTTGTATGTATGTATGAATGAAAAATGGATGAAACTCTACAGTAATATAGCTTATACATCGACGTAACACGCGGGCTGTATAACGTATACATTGACCAAAATACACGAAGATAATACATTGTGTGATCATTTGTAAAGAGCGACGCAGACGAAGTCACAGACGGCCGCTAGTGCGACACAAATCGAGTTTCGAGATCGACAATGTACTTAACTTTCGTAAGGATTGCGACGTTAGATGGATTCTTATCGTACGATGGTCGGTCTATACTTGAATTTTTCCTTACGAATCGTTATTATTGTTAAAAATCTCCTTGTATTTTCGGTTGAAAACTTTTTTGTGTTTTTGTATTTAAAAACATATATTTTAAATGGGACATATTCTATGTCACAGTTTGGAAAAAGGGGCGATGTAAAACGCATGTAAAATCTGCAAGCATATTATTTGATTATATACATGTATTTCATCTAGTCGACTGACCACATAAGAACCTGAATTTAACAATTATGTTCCTAGAAAAACCATATTAAATGTTTGAAACAGTGTTTGAAAGTAGCTCATAGTGTCTCTCTG
This sequence comes from Antheraea assamensis, assembly GCA_035772565.1. Lineage (NCBI taxonomy): Eukaryota > Metazoa > Arthropoda > Insecta > Lepidoptera > Saturniidae > Antheraea > Antheraea assamensis. The sequence goes on along the minus strand of JAQQSE010000022.1, from coordinate 97,472 downwards.
GTCACATTGTTCGACTACTTCCCGGGAAACAATAACAAATTGACATATAACTGAGATGGATCGTTGTTCGAGAAAGATCATTTTCGTTTTTATATTATCGACGTAAAGTTGGTGTAAAAGTTGTTGGATATTGAATTCATTTAATGAAATATCTTGCTAATTTATTAATTACACTTAAAAGTCCAAAGATATTTTACGCTGTGTAGATTTTTTTCAATAATATCTTCTTCTTCTTCTTCTTGTTTTGGCACCGCAGAAGCATTTGTCAGTGTCAATGTTTTGTTTCAAGTAAGTGTCTTGTGATAATTATAATATTATATATAACAAGATGGTGGTTTCCTTGTTAGAACTTTCCATGGAGTTTTGGTGGCATCTCAGAATGCATGCTCCGTGGTATTATTTCTCATCCACTTCACTTGTGCATAATAACCGAACTATATTACGTAAAACACCACCAATATTACAAAATTTAGAGTCTAGTAACACAAGATTATGAATAAAATATAAAAACCACTACATGACAGACTAAGATCCCGCCAAAAACTTCCAATAATATCTATTATTTAATTCAAATATCATATGATTGCAAATATTTCGAATCAATTATGTCAATATCAAATGATAATGTATTTATTTATTTACTCAGTTTAACAGGTATAGTGTAACTTTGTAAGTCACACATTTTAAGTGTAAAACATCAAGGAAAAAAACCCAGTGTATACTTATGTACACGCGTTAGAAGTTATACCTCTTTGGCGTAACAAGATAAAAATCTTTTCAAAAAATTTATCGTTCGCCTTATTCTACTACGTTTGTAGAAAAAAACGACACTAACAATAGAAAAAAGGTATTTAATACATATATATACTTTTTTGGAATAAAATGTTGACTATAGCTAACTTCAGGGTGTCGGTTTTTCGTGACGATGTGCGCGCGCATCGTAAAAATTTACTCTCATCATTTTTCCCTAACGTGCCAAAAGAAATATAACTTCAATCACGCTCTATTCATTCAAACTTCTCACAAAGAAATCCTGAAAGTGACAAGCAAAGGTACTAGCATAAAAGTCGATTTACGGGAACTGGACTAAGACATTTTATTAGGCTTGTCGAAGTATTCGAATTAGGGCTGACTTGAGATGTACTGCAGTATGACATTCCCGTATTCTAAATAATTTCATGCCGACGTGCATCTATACTTATATTAAAAAAATAGTACATAATATGGCTTGAAATTTTGTACATGTAATGTAAAATATACTTTCTCAATTTTAATGCTTATACGCAGGAGTACACGTATTTCGAACTAGGATTACACCTAGTTTTATTTACTAAACACCACTTATCAAACTATATTCAAATATGTGACAAACTCCGGTACTTGCTACCACATTTTGTAGATACTAAAAACTTTCAGGATATTTCTTGGCACCGTGTAGTGCGAACTTAGCATCGATATCTATAGGGTGTTTATTTTACATTACATTTATTATTCTGTTTTACGATATGAATCATTTAGTTTACGATTGTTGCATTAATGTGTTAAAACTTCTTGGTTTTTTTTATATGAATTTAATATTTGGTTACAGTAAAATCGTAAATTCAAGCACACCGAAAACTTGCTTTCAATTGCGCTGCATTTGCAAAATATATAAATAAGGACTATAGAGTTACAACTTAGAAATTATCCACCATTCTATGGGCTTACCACAATATTTTCCGTTACCGAATGCTCCAATTCTACGTATAATTAAATCTACGCCTATCGACTCAATGCTCACAGACGCTATGATGGGACTATCATTGTTTATATATGTATAAATATTAATAACACTGAAGAGTCTGTTATTTGTGTCTCCTAACCTCCGAAACGAATTAACGATTTTTAACAATAATTTTATTGTTATATAGAGGGCTTTTTAGAGTATTGTCCACAATTCCACATACACTCATCTACAGTCCTCGTCAACTTTTTAACTGTTCTGAATATAGCCGTAAGTTCCGACTTGCGTTTAATATAGCCAAGAATTTAATACAAAACAAAGTCAAAATATTATTGTAGGAATCTAAAATTGTCATTTGTTTATCCTTAAATTGTCCCTATGTCATACATTATAATAAATATTTCTGTCTAAGTCTATGTTCTGAGCTGTCAGAAAGTTTAACGAGGACTAGACGTGTCAAGTGCGCAGTAGTGATAACATTAGCAGAGGCTTAGTCAAGTCTAGTAACAAAGATATAATTCGGCATTGCCGGATACTAATTTCAAGCACCATGTCAAGCAGGTTTTAATGTCTATTATAGGGTAGATCAATATGTGAACGATGGTGACGTCTCGAAATGACGCCCTCTCTGTGCATCCACTAAAACCGAATGTAATTATATGTATCTATGTTTATAACTATGTTTTAAAAGTATGAGTTATAATATGTTTAATGAAAATGTAAACTAGATCGATCTTTTCTTGCCGGTTCTTCTCGATGATTGAGTTGTTTTCCGAACCGGTGGTAACTTTGACGTTCACAAGCGCCTTCGCCTAAACTGGTTAAAGTATTTTTGATTTCGATTTGAAGTACTTTCTTCTGTAGTTCGGTGAAATTGTAGAGGCCTTGCCAGGTCAACAGTGTAGGCAGATCGAAAACAAAAAAAGAAAAAAGTATTATCTATGAAATATAAAATCATCGAAATATATAAAATCATTTACATGAAAACAATGTTACAGTTACCAACTAGTATATTATTTTGTAATCTGTACTTTGTAATATTAGAGTTATAATATTTTATAACAAAGGATTGTTTAGTCTAGACATGACTCTTTTGAGTGGAGAAGTAAGCCGTGATTTAATCTTACGTAAACTTTATGCCGTACATATAAAGCGTATACTTTAATAATTCTAAGAAATAATATTAACAAATGCTACTTATCTTTCACGTAAATCAAATTTCATAGATGAATGGTGACATGAAGCATTATTTTATAGACTGATTAATATGAACAGAGCTTATATTCATCGATTTAGGCGTAGTTTAAAACACGGATTAATTATTCACAGCTATTAACATAAGCTTAGTACTGTGTTAATAATAATGGTGGATTTAAATGTTATTTTTATAGAAAGTTAGCTTTTGCCCACGGTTTCATTTGTTTGTTTGATAGTGTCTGCAAAATTTATTAATGCTCGATTGAGTAGTTATAGCGTGTAAGCGTAACAAACAGACAGACACACGATTACAATATTACTTACGATTAGGATTAAAGCGATGATGGTTCAGTTGGTAGTGTGCTCGGACTTAGCGTCGAAGGACGTAGGGTCGAATTCTAGCAACTGAGTTAGAGCTTTCGGTGAAGAAAAACATCGTGATGAAACCCATTGCATGGTGGTAAGGCTTTTTCTAAGTCCGTCTGGCTCCATACTCAATTCATAGGACTCATCTACCCACGTTAATACTCTACTAATTATTTGGCCTTCATTCTTCCTTATAGCATGCCAATAAAACGTTAAATAGATTACTAATTGGAGTAATCTCCTATAATCTTTTCTTACTAGTGCTATTTTCAAACGGTATATAGTTTATTTAATTTATCTTTATTAAATATTATGAGGGTAGTACGGGCATATTGTGAGAAGAGATGAAAGTCATGTAACAAGAAAAGTTTTGGCTTTGAAAGTGGACGAATATAGGAGAAGAGGATGACCGAAAAAGGTGTGGATGGATTGTGTGAAAAATGATATGTGTATAAAAAGTGTGAATACTGAGATGACATCTGACAGAGGAGAGTGGAAAAGCAAAACATGTTGTGCCGGCCCTACGTAGGTGGGATAAGGGTAAGATGATGATGATGTGTATGAAACGCTCAAGGTAGCTTGACTTTTTCTGATTCTTCCAACAAAAATATAAACTTGACAAATTATATACCTAAACCTTCCCCGTGAATTACTCTATCTATTGGTGAAGTCCACATTGCAATCCGTTCAGTAGTTTTAGAGCTTATCGCGAACATCCAGACAGACAGACAGACAGACGTGCCGGACGACTTTGTTTTAAAATATTTATTACATAATATTTATAGTTATTACAGATTAGTAAAACTTAATAGGTTTTTTTTTTTGGATAAAATACAATTAAACGTAATGAGATGAGTTCATAGTAATATTATTTTTCTCAAACAAGATATCGTCCACAAAATTGATCCATTTAGAAAATATGCTTGAGTCATGATGAAATTAGGCACACCCTGTAGCGTTATTAATGAGTTTCCGATATTGGCCTCGCGCTGCCTCCGAATTTACCCTAAATTTTTGAAATAGACGTCTTTTTTACTTTCAGCATTTTTGCAATATTTCCATCTCATTCCGATCTTAATTTCTGAGTACTTTTTTATAAAGCGCAAAAATATATGTGACGTCATTATTATATTTGATATTTCACATTTGTTGCCATTGTTTAGTATGAAATATTAAAGAGATAAGCGTTTTTGATTGATGAATGGGTTACGCTGTGGAAATCCATCATTAAAAATTAGGGTGGACGGTACTTTGCCCTTCCGCTAAGAATTGTTTGGTCGCTGTCACATTGTACTACAACAGAGAGTTTCTTTTTTTATTTTTTTACATTCTCATTAATACTATTAGCAAGGATTAGCTGATTATCGTGACTTTGCACTTAATAGTGAATAAAGTTTTCCAATATCGTGGGAAATACATGATTGATCGGGATACATTGTGAGCTGTCTTTTGTTTACTTTTTATTGTAGTGTTGTAGTTACGACTTAATAACTACAAAACTCTTTATCGATTTTAAATTACTTCTGGTAAATTTTATTACTACTGCCTAGCCCTAAACGACGAGTAACCACCCGTTTTAAAACCGAGTTATCATTAATCTTAATACACTCATCGAGTGATGGGTAGTTTAGTTTAAAACTAGTTAACTAATTTTTTACATTTTTAAAGTACTATTTTTTTTTTAAGTAAAACTTTTTTACACACGCTATACTTGGAGAGTAAGCTGGTGAATACATGACGAGAGCGTTACGAAAAGTGTGATCGGGCGAGGCGAACGGAAGTTTAGAGGGAGATGTAAGTTAGCGAAGATAAAGAGACACAGGGTTACGTTTAATTTATACTTCAGTCCTGTAGTCTAAAGCACACTCGCTTTTTCATTCGTAAATGTAAAAGAGTTAGTTATCGCCTCCCAAACCGCCGAATGGGTGAAATAAAATTAAGGATAACTGTGTTTTAATTCAAGTATTAATATCTCTAGTTAAGCGTAATAGTAACCTATATAATACTCTGGAAAGCCCTCTATCTGTTCGTAATAGACTCGCCAAAATCAGTTCAGTGGTTTGGGACATTAGCCTTGACAAACAAACGACACTGTAATTTCATTTATATTTATGGATTTTTATACTCGAATATTATATTTTGCCAGCGTTTGATTGCAAGTTTATTTAATTTGAAGTAAATGTAGCATAAAGATTCTGATAATAATAATAATGAAAACAACCGTCGTACAAGTATTTCATTTTTTCATTTCTTAGACTTTTGGTCCTTATTTTATAAAAACTGTACGGTATCTTTATTTGACATAAAGTTTTAGGAAGGTACGTTTTTTACAAGTATAAGCACTACGCGTACAGCGCTATGTTTTCTTATCACGGAGAAGTGTTACAAGTACCTACTATGGTGCGCATGCGCTTAGGAGGAAAAGTAAACGAATAGCATTGTTAACAAAAGATATTTGTAAGCAAAGTATGTTTATGCTTTCCATTTTTTTTCCACTTTATATAAAACATCTTGTTAAGATAACGGACCCAGACGAAGTTGCGGGTAGCATGGAAATTATAGCGTAATTCGTAAACAATGGTTGTCATCATGAGATATCTATAGTAATTTATTATTAGTCGGCCTGCGAATCTCTTCGTGATCAGTGACAAAACCAAAAGAAATATACTCCCTTTAAGTACTGGTTATACATTCGCTGATACAAGAAAATAACTATAGACTATAACGGGAGTTGCACTTGACATACGGTGCCCGCGACCAGTCAGACACGACTGTCACTTGTCACAATTCACAGCCGAACTTAAAGAATACTTTGGAATAAATGCTTCAAGTCAATAGAATACATAGTTTAATAATGTTAAATCCCGCATGATTTACACTACTTATGGATAATGCCCAACTTTAGGGACTTGGCCCGTATTTGCCCGCCGAGCTAGATCCCGCGGTCGACCGCAAAGCCACGCTGAACCCCGGGCATTTTAATCCCGTGATTGTCTTAGTTCGTATGCATAATTCGTAGACTTATAATGCCTCTGTGAGTGAATTAGAAAAGCGTCCTAACAAATATTATAAATGTGAATATTGTTTTGTTTGTTACACTTTGACGCCTTAACTGTTCAACCTATCGTCCTGAAATTTTATATATACTTTGCTAGAGGTTTAGAAAAGGACATAAGATGCCTTTCATTTCGAAAATAATATTTTTCTCACGGGATAGTTGAAATTTACATTAACTCGAGCGAGATAAAATCCATTCATAATAGCGCCAAATCACAAACAAAATTAAAGAAAGACTCTAAAACTCGGAGAAAAATTGTAGATATAAAGGCTTCTTTTTCACTCGACGACAAAGCATTGCGATATTTAAGTTCAGCTCCAAAGCCGGTCCATTCACTTGGAGTGATTAATTCAAGGCATTAGATAGTGCCTGAAGTCCATTCGAGACCTAATGATGGTATAGTTTAGAAGCGATTGCTCTCCGACGAACACTTACGAACGTATTTACAGCCCAAGTTCTTAAAACGTAGAATAGTTTCTTTCAAAATCACTAATAAAATTCTAACTATAACTAATTGAAAAGTAATGCAGAACATCAATTAAAAATATACGTAGAATATTAAAAAAAAATGTTTTTCAGTAACATAAATTGCTAATGCAGACTTAATCGTATGAGATATATGAAAGTATTAGACGAAGTAATAATGTTAAATTACAGTTCACATATTCGTACATTTTTAAAGACCTTAAGTTATTTTTGAAGTTATTTTTGGCATTTAATTCATATTCAATTAAATGTATTTTATATTAGCTTAAACCACAGTTGGCTTTTTCAGCATATTAATTTTATTAAGCTGAACAAGAATAAAATGTTTATGTAATCAGGTTACGTCTTCAACTTTGATGACCCGCAAATATCAAATACCAAAGATGATTCTGACAGGAGATGTGTGGCGTGTCTAAATTGTTTATTAGTACGCTATATCCATTCGAAACCTAGTCGAGTCACTAGTATTAGTAAAGTCAAACCTTTTGGCTGTCGCCACGGTTCTTTACGAGTACATTTGAAAAACAAAGAAAATTTATGGGTAAAATTCACAGTAATTAGTTGTTCAGAGCAGCTTTATTAATTACCAGTTATTATGCATATATAATAAATTTAGATAGTTTTTATAAACTATTTGTATAAAAAATCCTAAGTAAGTAAAACAATAGAGGTATTCCGTATCTGGTCAAAAACTACTGGCTAGATATGAATAAATTGTTTTTTTTTTTAGTTTCACATTACAGATACTTGGCCCTTACCTATACGAATATGACGATAGCTTCTTTTAACATAAAGTTTTAAGAAACTATGAACCTTGTAGGCTCTATGCCTTCCGAGGGACGAAGACGTGGATATCAGCTAATAATAAATATAAAGAGTAGTTTACTTACTATATTAACCATGCGTGTAATTATTATGTTCCCCACCTAATTCATTTTAATCGTACATTAAATCTCATGTAAAAAATATTTACGTTGAAATGTCTTCTTCTTCTTCTTCTTTATTTTTTGGCTCCGTCACGGTTTGTGCACTAGCCAGCGTCAAGTAACAAGATTTTGCCAGATGTCCAGATTTTTCCTTGTGATAATTATAACGTTCTAACAAGATGGTGGCTCCCTTGTTAGAACTTTCCATGGAGTTTTGGCGGCATCTCAGAATGCATGCTCCGTGGTATCATTTCGCATCCACTTCACTTGTGCATAATAACCGAACTATATTACGTAAAACACCACCAATATTACAAAATATACAGTTTAATAACACAAGATTATGAATAAAATATAAAAACCACTACATGACAGACTAAGATCCCGCCAAAAACTCCGTTGAAATGTTATTAGTCAATCGTGTTCAATTAAGGAGAAGGTCCCCGTTAAGGCGGGGTTACACTGAATCTTCGGTGAGTAAAATCCACTCGTCACGTAAAATGGCGTTTATATGAACCCTCGGGGCAATTGGCACTCGTCACCGTTTAACGTGATTAACTATTCGGTATAGGATTAATCCATAATTAAATGGGTTTGCAACGATTCGTGTTGTCGTGGTGTGAAGCGATTTCATTGAAATTATTGTTTAAGATTATATGGGATCTAACATTGATATATTTTGTTTTATTTGTAAAACTTCTTTCATAATCTATTGTTTGTTTCAGGTATAATATGAGACAAATGGAATTGAAGAACATGAAGGTATATGTTATTAATATTTATGATACTTCTAACAATATATTTTCATCACAACATTGAGTTTATTTTTGCTAAGACGTTATACCTTTACTGCTTACAGTAAACAATGAGTACTACGAAAGTTGATATATTAAAAATGTTTTTATATAATCTATTTCACCATAATTTGCCGCGAGGTGACGCTGCAGCACATCACTGTTCATACCGTTCTAATAATCGTCACAAAAATTAGTATGGGTAGTTATTCGAACGCTGAAAATAAATTATTATTAGTAATTACATAGGGTTTGTGAAGTGAATTTCGCGTGTAATTCGGTGTGGAGGTTTAGATTATTATTATATATTTGTATATTTTCGACACGTAAGGTAAAAGCGTTATAGCCTATTCCGTGTGCCTCTCTATGTTTCTCTCTGGAACCTTATCATTTTATTTTCTATAATTATTTCAATTCGTATAACATAAAGTAAGAGTCAAATAAAAAATTAATTATAGAGATCTTCCGTTGTGTGCACATCACGAAAAAACTATTGCAAATTATCTGAATGAATTTTGTATAGTTTTATTTCTTAGATCCTTAATATAAGAATGCATACAAAAAATTACGATTTATGTAAGTACTATAGAGTACCGTTACAATACAATTAATTTATTTCCTTGTTAGAACACAAAGTATACAAGTAAACCGCCACAACGTCTACCGATGTGCTTACCGACCAACTTATCTCTAACTTAACCGAACTTAGGGTATTTATTCACCGAAACTTTAGTTCGGTGAACTTTTAAAGTACTTTACCCCACTAGAATCCAGTTTGTTGTAACAAAGGTAGTTCCAACTTGTGTCTAACAAATGGCCATCCTAGTGGAATTAAATGGTGAGGAAACGTGGCTAACATTCGGGGCTCTTGTTATGCTAATATTTGGCCTCGAGAGATGATAAATTGTGGTGCATTTATATATAAAAAAAACTCCACTTATACCGTAACTGTGACGAATGGGCTCTTGAGATCAGTTTTTATCTACGACATTTTCTCGTATAAAGAATTCATTTCTTACAGTAGTATATCAAAGGTCAAGACTAAATCATCCTTTAAAAATGTAAACAAATTATCAACATCATATTTTGGCTTAGCAAATTTTTTGCAGTCTTTTATACTGTCATTTTAGTATGGGGATTTTATTGTAATAGTTCTTTTACTATTGTACAGGTTTTAGCGTTTCGCCACAATCTTATTTGTCGTTAAATGACGATGTGGTCTAGGATGATATACGACAAGGGGGACTGGCTCTTAAGTGCAGCTGTCCGAACATACCAAGGGTTGCTTGGCGATAGATTTTCAACTGGAGGAGTAGTAGCTAGCCAGGCAGGCTTAGAAAAAGTAGTGTGTACTTATGTACATGCGTTAGAAGTTATACTTCTTTCACGTAATAAGATAAAAATCTTTTCTAAATTTTTATCTTTCGCCTTATTTTACGTTTGTAGAAAAAACGACACTAACAATAGAAAAAAGGTATTTAATATATACATACTTTTTTTGAATAATATGTTGACTATAGTTAACTTTAGGATGTCGGTTTTTCGTGACGGTGTGTGCGCGCATCGTAAAAGTTTACTCCCATCATTATTCCCTAACGTACCAAAAGAAGCATAACTTCGAAAACCCAACCACCATGCTATGGTTTCATCACGATTCGTTTTTCTTCACCAAAAGCCCTTCTTATGGGCAAGGATTACAACCTACATCGATCGGACACGTTGACCGAACATTCTAAACAGTGTGTAGATAGTAATTAGATATAATAATAATTTTCGATCTGATTCGGACTACCATACGCCGGAGGGAACACTTATCATAGCCGTCCACTTTGGTTTATCTCATTTTAGGATGAACTGGTGAGAATCTAGTAATTAAGGGAATGGTAGGGATCTGTACCCCTTGGGTTGCTACCATTATACATATAGCTATAAACAAGGGCCAATGACACTACCAATTGATGATAGATTACCGCTCGGAGATTTGTCAAGTTTATTGAATCGTTCGAGTAATGACGTACGATTTCTACAAATTTTCACAGCCCTTTATTAAAAGATATATAAAGTGTGTTGTGATGCGCCGGAGTAAAGTTCTGTTCTTGATTTTTTACAGTGTTCATCATTAAACGCAGCGTCATTGCTATAAAAAAAATACAAATCATTCCTCATGTTCCATAATACTTTCTTCCTATCTTCTCTTCCACTTAGGTTCTTGGCTCGTTTATAACGTTATCTCTTTCACACCATCTCTCTGACTTTATACCAGTAACAAAATCTATCATAGATAATTTTAATTGATAATAAGCAAAGGTCACTATTTCATACAGCCTGCTTTTACATTTATGTATTCATTATATTTTATTTACCAAATTTTCGTTTTATTTTGCATACGTTATTTCTGAGTAGTTTATATTTTTTTAATTTTCTTTTTTCTCTAACACAATTCGTTAAAACAAGCAACGACATCATGTTTCTGAATAAGCAGTCAATACTTCATCAAAGCAATGCCTTCAGCTTCAAGTTTGTTTATTACATAAGCATCTACTTAGAAACTGTTTAGCTAACCCATTATTTATTTAAGCACAGTCGTGCAAACATGGATTGCCAGGGAGAGCTGTATAATACCTAAGGGAAGAAATTATTTGTTAGTTAATAATTCAAAAGGCTCTCATAAATTAGTAACATTCTTAATGAAGTCATAAAGTAAGAAACCCACTGTACATTTACATCTTTGACTGTAATATCAGGATGTTTTTTTTCTAGAACTATTCTCTTCCGAGCGCCAAAATTTTTAGTAAGCTTAAAATATATCTGAAGATAAAGTACTTCCATGAGTGTGAATAGTGTAATCTAAAATAAATGTAATAATATATTTTTTTATTGTCTAATAATGCAGCGGAGTTTTATGAAATTATAACGTGCAAAATCACAATTTACGATGTTGCGGCATAACTAGAGTGAGATTGTAAGGGTTAAGGATCTAATTTTTGTATGAAATTCTTATTTTCTTGATATTATTTCATAATGGCTAAACTTACTAAAAAATGTAAATTTAATCTACTACAAAAAATGCCCTCTTGGGAAAATCGAGAACATTGATATTTTTCAAGATATTGACTATTTTCAATCATTATTTTATAGCTCAAAAAAGGTAAATCCTCAATATCTCGAAAAATATCATCCTTAACGAATTCAAATGTCCTTCTTTTTTAGGGAAAAAATTTGTTACGCGTTAGTCGGTATCGTTGCTATAGTAACCACTATTATGTTTACTGTTGCTATGGTAACATGGCAAGTTTGTATTTTATAATTATTTTATGATATTCGATGCATATGTGTAAACTATAAATATTCAAAGTGCAAGTAACTAGTTAATAGATAATAAAAAAATATTTATAGTGAAAAGAAAACTTGTGGGACGAATTTTATAGGTCATCTCAATCAGTTCATCTACTGTAAGTATCTGTAAATAATTATAATTATTATAAGAGATTAATTTATTTTATACAAATAAACATTGTTTTTACTTAAGGATTTAAGATGTTTATTGTATTTAGACGACATTGTTATTTTACTATTCAAGGAACTTGATTTTCATATGCAATAATTTATATCATATATTAAATATAAATGTAATAAATATGGAGAAACTAATAAATTAATTAGGGAAAAAAAACCAAACAAGTATTTTAACTTGTATGAAATATATTATCCGTCAGTACATATATTCTTATTTTCATACAAAGCAAACAAAAATCAAATATTATAAAAACACGATAAATTTATTTTAAAACTGATTTCTGCCCACTTCGTTGGTCATTGCAAAAATACCAAAGAGCCAATTGAACCCAAAAAAATAAGTAGTCTATAGCATCGTCTAAGAAAAAAACCTATGCCGATATGTTCAGTAGTTTTGACGAGGTTGGACCTCAAAGGAACTTTATTTTTATATATATAAATTATACGGGCCCTTATAAATTATTGGTATAGCTTTTCCTTTGTAATAAAACGTAATTGGAGACGTTTTACTTCAATAAAGTAGGTAATCGAGTTTAACGAGAAAATAAGATTTGAAGCCTTAACAATGTAGAAACCCAAAATTCTAATTTTACAAATGTAATGAAAGCTAAACCTTATAACATTTCTTAGCGTAACTTGTGAGCTCGAATTGAAATAACGAATGCGAATTTTTGGATATATTATAAATATCGTTTGAAATTACTCTCAACGTATTACTTCTGGTTTCTCCTAATTTATTTTTAATAGTTACTCAGAATAATTTGAAATGATGTGCAGTGACGTCATGTGGTACAAAAATCATTAATAAAGTTTCTTAACTTTGCATCAACTGGTCGGTTTCAGTTATATTAGAATGTTCTTTCAGAATATATTCGTTTTGCGACTTGGTGCAGCATAGATTTTTTTTTTTCAGATTTAAAAATACAGCTCTACCGATTGAGCACAACCTCACGTGACACTAAATGACAACGGCCTAAGATGGAAAAACGCTAAAAATAGAAGAGAATAAAATTACTCACATTTACAGCTATCGGAACACATCTACAGGTGCTTGGGGAAAGACTTTCAATTTAGGGTGGTAGTTAGACATAGGAATACTACAAAAAAAAACCTTCTCAATACACTATTTTTTTTTAATATTATAGGGGGCAAACGAACAGGTGGGTCACCTGATGATAAGTGATCACCGCCGTCCATAGACACTAGCAACACCAGGGGAGTCGCAAGTGCGTTGCCGGCCTTTTAAATATGTGGGCCTCCGGCGCTCTCACTGACCGAACGAAACGCAACAGTGCAAGCACTGTTACTTCACGTCGGTTTTCTGTGAGAGGGTGGTACTACCCCGGACGAGCCGACCCATTCATGCTGAAACCAGTAATAGCTTCAGTGGAGCTCTACCAGCTAGAAAACTATGCCTTCACCACGATATTATCCTTTGTGGAAAGTGGGAGACCACTTATTGGAAGACTCGAATTTAAGTCAACCGTCGTAATGTTGGGCCACACTACAATTGAACTATGATCGCTTTAGAATTTTTTGCTTAACTGTAGCAGTGCTCAGCAGTGCTAGGATAGGTTTCAATAGTGAAATATAAAATAGAAGAGTGACTGACTCGCTTGTAGAAGGGATTTCTATAAAATTGAATTGATTAAAAAAACTGAAAAAGAATACCGTTCTTTAGGTTTTATAGTAGTGTTTACCATTATAAAACTAATGCCGTACACAGACTAAAGTTTTCTAGCTCCTTATTTAATTTAAAAATTAAAAAATCATTATTTTTATATGATGTAATACGCAACATATATATACAACTGTGTATTTAATAATTAGCATATTGTTAAGACATTTTTTCCATCCAATATAGCATCACATTCGTATTCAAGCAAATATTCAATTACGTCTCGCATTTGATTCGAAAACATGGCGCGTACGAATTCATCCAATATTTCAACTGATAATGAGTATTCGGTTGACATTCTAAACATATTGCGCGACGAATTATTTCCATTTCCATTTTCAGCCGTAATAGATTCATTTATATGAGAAACAAAGCTGATCGTTATTAATTCTTGTTATACGTATTATATTGTATATTTATTAGCCTGTCGAAATAATTAAATTGTAAAAGTTATGTTTTATTCCAAAAGTATAAAAGATAATATTGTGTTCTTCATTGTTACCATCCTTTTAACTAAGGTAGTATATAGAATGTCGTGACATCATGCATTTTGTAGTTTATTTCCTAATGTTGCTATTACTGTTTATAATATTTGAGGCAGCTGGAACAAAAATGAGTTATTTTATGATAAGGTTACGATTTCAGACTGTAAGTGAAAATAGCAATTAGCTTAATTTTACTATTACAGTTTTGGGAAGGTTCCAAATAATAAATCTATATTACTGAAGCGATGTTAGGCTTAGGTATAAGCGTGTAAGGACACCGTGTCGTTCAACGTAGGTACGAATCCTTCGTTTCTTATTTCTTTTCGAGTCGTCGGAGTTTTCGGTGAAGGAATATATCGTGATGACACCATAGCATAGTGGCAGGGTCTTTGTAACTGCGCCTGGATAGCTATCACTCTCAAGTTAAAAATCTGTTTCTAAGCACCTGATGGTGTTTTCCGGCAGCTACACTTGAGATCCAGTCCCCAGCTCCTAGGCTTACTGTGTTATTAGACTAAATTGTCATTTAATATCAGATAAGGTTTGCGGTCAAATGCTAACCTATAAAATCGGTCAAACGTATAAATTATAAAAACGAATAAAGACTGGTAATAGCTTGAATTGCCTCATCAGGCTTGATACTAGACAGTTAGGAATTAAACTTTCGACTGTCAACAGCTGTCAATTGTTTTATATAAGCCTGTGTATCTGTTCATACATTGTGTTATAGCTATACAAATAGTATGAGAGTATAAGTAATATCGTTAAAGCTGAAACAATTGCTGTAGCGAAAATAGCGTAGAGACTAAATATAAACGACATTACGTCATACTTTATTCGTCTGAACAAATATTTTTTTACCCACATACGTTCAAACACGCGTGAAATTCGGTTCTGTTTTCGATACCGTAATCAATTCCCCTTAAAAATCACTCAATATTTCAACTCTCAACAGCGATTCCGCTGATCAAAGTCTCTTGAAACCCTTCAAATGTTGTCAATTTATTTCTTCCACGCTGGTGCGTAGCAGCGGATAAACTAGGCAGCCGTTCCTGAATATTTTATTGGTTAAGTTTGAATTGGACCGTTATATCTATCGGTGGTTTGCATTCTGATTAAATTCACGGAAGTTAATGCCTTCTAGATACGAAGTTAAACTTAAATAGTTATTAGTCTGGTCTGGTTATGGTTACATAAGTTCATATATAGAAGGTAGCTACATCGAACCACTGTCAAAAATAATACGATTGTAAATAATATCCAAAAAGATTCTAGAAGCAACTGAGTTCGGTCGGTCTATTCACGATACAAGAATCGTCAGAATAAATATACATTTTAGAAATTGAGATCATGTCTCGACAAAGGCTTTAAAACAGAGCGAAGGCTTATGAAGAACTATTGAATACAATTGAATGCGTAAAACGTGGGATAAAGAACACAAACATGGCTTTAGGGTTTATCGTTCAATTTTGCTTAACAGATAATGCAGATATTTATGTAGAACAATATTATAAAAATGTATAGTTTGTGAATGTGTTTGTACGAGGACTCCGAAATACTACGTTCCGCTATTAGTTTGTCTATTATTAACTATGTTCCATTCTTATTATATTTTATATTATAACTAATATGTATGAAGTCGGGGGCAGTCACTTGTATTTATATCTGTAATAATAATATAAATATAAAAATTATGTTTTTTGTACGTGATAAATCTTCGCAACTACTAGTCAGAAATTTTTTAAAGGGAAATTATCGCTTCAAATTTCTTCGTCCATCTATCGCATTTCGCGCATGCCGCGCAATATGGGTAATATGAAAGGCGCTCGGCAGAGCAGCCAATTCCAATATGGCGTCGCCTATCGTTCTATGGTTACGATTTAAATAATTATTGTGCTCAGTTTTCAAAATGCGTCTGTCATCTGAATAATTGTGTTCATTATGTATTCCGTTGAAATTAAAATGTATAGTTGGATATCTTGTCTACTATTGATTTCCCATTATCATTTCTATTTTCCAATTATTAAGTTACGATTAAATCGTATAATTTTCTAAAGATTTTCATTTTTTAGCCTCGTAGGCATCTCTCTTCGTAGGCATTTAAGCCTACGATCCAAAACTAAGTTTCACTTGCATCGTGGTTTCATTAAATTACGCAATTAGTTTATTTCTATTATATTGTATACTAACTTATGCTTGCGGGAACAGTATTATTTTTTGTGAAGGCGGTATCCTATATATTTTATTTTGTACAATTGAAAACGTGTATATAAAATTTCGTGATGATCTCTGTAGTAATTAAGATGTGAAAGCGTAACGAACAAACAAACTAATTCATTTTCACTTTAATAATATTAATAAGGTTTATTGAAGGTTATTAGTCTATTTAACTTCATGCATTCGACATTGCAAAACTCTAATAAATAGAAACGATGTAATAATTAATACAAACCGGCCATGTAGCGTGACGCATAATATCATTTAGTATTAGCATTGGAATAATATATTGGTATATTAAAGATTTACATAATCACAATTGTATCTATGTTAAATATATATTTTGTTTATCTTCGTATATATATATATTTTAAAAAAGGATTATACAATACAAAGGTATCATATTACTGTTGCCTGTCATGAACAGGGGCAATTATTTTTTACTATTTAGTGGTAGGACTCTTTCTAAACTCACCAGGCTAGATACCATCTTCAAGTTGAAAATCTGACACAAAGCACCTATAGGTGTGATCTGGCAGTTGGAGTTCCCACTCCCCCCGCTAGGTTTAGAGTGCTTATCAATTTAGACTACATCCTCATTTAACATCAGATGAGATTATGGGCAAGGATTAAAAACATAAAGTATAAAAAAGTATAATAAACTGTACAAATTTAATTAAAATATTAACGTCGAATAATCCCATTTTTAACTTTATCCCCTTTAACCTCGTTTTCGTTTATGACCATCAGGGCACTTCGCACCGTCTGTCATTTGCAGGGCTTTATTATTATAAGCTCACTTTTATGAAATTCTCGGTTATATACCTGTCGTAAGTATAGCGAATTACTTTGAATATACAACTAGCTGAGATTTGCAGTTTTACTCGTGTTTAATTTTTCAAATTGAGAATTAACGTGAATGTAGAGACCATAGACAATCTTAAAGAAATCATAACTAATATTATACATGCGAATATCGGTTTGTTTGTATTACATGTTAACTACCCAACCGATGATTATAAAATATTATATACATATCGTTAGGTATAAGGAAAATTACATAGGGTATTATTCACCCCGATAAGAGTAGAGTAGTGAGGGATAGAAAAATATATTTTACTACATTAACACGAGTGACATCGTAGGTTAAAATTAGTTTCATATAAAAGCATGACTATACGTAGAGAGCAGCTCACACGGTTAGGCATCGTGGTAGGGTACTCGGGTGACCCAAGCGCGTGACCGGAGTTTCGAGGAGCATGCACATCGCGAACCCTCAACTCCGGTCTATACACGTGCGCGAAGCGGCGGTGGAGTTTTAGCCGGTAAGAGCCCGGCATAACCCTCTCACTATCCCCCGATAGTGGGAGGGTATCCAATGTAGGATTTCTCCACTTAAAAAAAAAGGTTACCTCACTGACATACGCATTCACGGTTCAGCCCACCCGTGACTACGTTGTTACTCTGTTCTTGTTTAACTCTGCGAGTGAATTGCTCCGCTCATGAGAGTTATATTGTGATATTTGATAATATATACACTTTTTCATGAAATAAACTATAGAATGCAATAACTTTTGGAACGAAGTTTCTTAACGCTGCTTGTGGTAGGACTTGACTGGTAGATATCGTCACGTAAGGAAAAGCGTTATACAATAGCTCTCCAAGTAAATTTCCCTCTTTCGATTGTGTGTGAATGTGTGAGGTGTGCGTGCGATTATCGAAAACGACATTTGGCCAGACGAGTATTATGTGCAGGCAGTTGTAATATAACCTCAATACTCGTGGAAATTTTATTATCAAATTTTTTTATTTGGCTTTTTTATATCTAAATACACAACTACAAATTAATCACCGCATCACTGCAGAACGGCCGCAGCTGTACATATTTGACAAATTATTTTTTTAATTCTGTTTGTAATTGACAATACACGGTATGTATGAAGAAATTGTTTGACATATCGTAAGGAAAAGTGAAAAATTTGAGTTAATCATCGCAGTTGAAAAAACTGAGAGCTGATGATGTATTAGACAGAAAACTGTAGGACAGAATGCTCTTTGACCCTTCGGCTGATTTATTAAAACCCAGATCTCAAAATTGCGGATAATACAGTTTACATGAAAATTATAATTTTTCAATACATAATTTGTTATTTTTTAAATTTTGTAATAAATTAAGTATTTTTTTAAGCTTATGCTGCCAACAGTCTAGTTGACCTGTGCCTCAAGAGGATTACATTCGTTTGTAAAGAAGTTAAGCCTTTATGGTTTTGGACAGTCCAGGTGTTAAAAATATTGTCAGAATCGATGTTCAGTTACCAGTTTTATTTTATTACATGTTCGTACTGTAAAGGTAAGATTTCGTCTCCTTTTCTTCAATAGTTCGTTCGTACGAAGCCGCTTGCGAAGTAGCTGGCATAATATAATTTACAATTCACTATTTTCTATTACATTTTAATAAATGTATATTTTTTTACTAAAGAATTAAATGTTACTTTTTGATTTGATTCCTTACTCTATGTCAAGAAACTTCGTTCTGTAAAGGAGTCCCTTTCTTTTTTTTTCTGTTGGGGAATCTTCTTAGGTTTCCTACCTTACCGGGCAGCATAGGTGCGAGAATCAGATTTGTACTGATTAAACCCCCTCGATGTTCCTCTCACACCATTTGGCCGCGTGGGCGGGGACTGCTGCTGCAGTATTCTTACCCGGCCCGGTAGGTGTTGGCCCCTCAGCAGGACCCGACTTGTCGCCTAAGAGGAAAGACCTGGTATTAAGCCTCCCCTTACCCTTGGTGGGAGTGGTCTGTTGAAACTGTGGAGGCCTTGCCGGGTTGACAGTGTAGTAAGTTCGAAAAAAGTTCCCCCTTACGAGCTGGTGGGAGGCGCAAGGAATATTAATGCTCCTTAAGAGTTGCTAGAGCAACGAACATGCCCATATCCATCACTCGCAAGCCCTCAAGGAGAGGAATAATACAGGAATCCCTAATCTGACATGTTTATTTTTCATCTGATTGATATTTCCAGAGTTAAGCGAGTTCAAATAATCCAAATATAAATAATCTCTTAACTTTATTATATCATTGGTAAAGATTAATCATAAAATATACAATTGGTAGCATAGAAATTATTATTTCCACTTTTTTAAATTTATAATAGGTAGTGGTTATATTAAATTACGTTTTTGCTAGAAATGTGTCAACGCTAATAAAAAAGTATATACGTTCCACAAAGCTGGAAGCCCGTATCAAGCCAAAAGAGCGAACGCAACACGACACTGAGCCTAATCCTCTTATCCTAATATGAGATGTGAGAAGCCTTTTTATGTACGTATATAGATTTTTTTCTACTGGAACGGCAATGGAACTGCGTATGATGGTAAATACAGCGCAGTCTAGGAAAAATGGCTGCAATTCATCGAGAATTGTCGCTATTGTGTCAGTTTTTTTTATACTTTATAGGTAAACGTTTTGACCACAATCTCATCTGATTTTAAATGATGTTGTGGTCTAAGATGGTAAGTCACGCATAACCTAGAGGGAGACTGGCTCTTAAGTGCAGCTGCAGGAACACACCAACAGGTACTTGGTGACAGATTCTCAACTTTAGGGGGGTAGCTAGCCAGACGGACTTAGAAAAAGCCCTACCACCATGCTATGGTTCCATCACGATGTTTTCCTTCACCGAAAGCTCCGATTCAATTGCTCGGATTCAAATCTACGTCCTTTGATGCTGTGTCCGAACACACTACTAACTGAGCCATCATCGCTTCAGTTATTGCTGTTTGATTTGCTGGATAGTAAGTTCAAGTACCATATCAAGCGGGCTTTAATGTCAAAAGGCCATTATAGAGTGGATCATTGTGTGAACGATGATCATGTCTGAAAATAACAACCCTCTCTGCGTATCCGCTAGAAATGATTTGATATAAAAACATATACGATAAAGAGATAAGCCGGATCGAATTTCTTGCCGGTTCTTCTCGATGACTGGATTGTTTTCCGAACCGATGGCAGTTTTGTTGTTTATAAGCGTCTTCTTAGCGCTAAAATTCATTTTGATTTAATTTGGGTATTGTTTTTCTTCTTTCTATGTATATACATATAAATAGACGTAGAGGTATCTGAAATAAATAAACTTCAATTTTGTTTAACAGGTTACTACGAAAGTTGGCATATAAATGTTTTTTTTTTTCATAGAGAATAATGTATAATAATATAGGCAAAAATATTTCAACTAAAAATGCATTTCGTACACGAATACAAATTATTTTATGGTGAAAAAATGATATATTGGCTGAAAATATAATATGATTCGAATTATTTTAGTATATTTATGAGAATTTTAACGGCACCCACAAATAAAATTAATAAAATCATAAAAATTCGTCAAATGTTTAAACAATATCGTTAAATGTCGTTTAATGTTACAGAAAAGTTGCAAAATAAACGCTTTGGATATTGAGAATATCTTACCCAAAGGAAATACTCATTTTTTAATATAATGACAATTTTTCAAACGAAAATAATTTTTGTAATATATTTTATAAAATCTCATGTATACCCTTTTATTTATTAAACCCTAACTAATATTGTAAATACTAAAGCGAGTTTGTTTCTTTACTACGCTTTCAAGCCTTAACTGCTCAACCGACAATCGTAAAAAGTTGCATACGCGTTGTCAAGCGTATAGAAAAATGCATAGAGAATCTTTAATCCATAATCAATCTGCTGTATCCGAGCCATACATCAAATCTACATTAATACGAACGAATACGCGGGCAAAAGCTAGTTTGTTTATAAGTAGGCGGAGCCAAAACGGTTAAGTAACTTTTTCTACTCTGTTTATCACTTACAACACTAAAGTGTTTGTTATCAATAAAAAAAATGGAAACGGCTTACTTTTTTTTTCTTTAATATTGTGACTTGAAAATATAATTAATTATGATCCAATTTCAATCACTAGACTATCACTAGTAAAAATAATTATCTGTACTTTTACTAATTACCCGTTAACAAAACGTAACGGCGAATCAAGAATTTTACCAATTAGGAGGCACTCGTGATCTTTCGAGTCGGCAATTTTGTTTATTCGATTCCAATTAAAAGCTGACTTTGTGCCTTTGCTAATTGAACAAAACATCTTCAAAGGACTTTTTGAAAGTGGGTGTAAATTAAAACGCTCCTTTCGTTGTTCGGCACTAGCAGAAATAATATACGCTTTTAATGGTATTCTAAGAATTCTTCTGATTTAATTTATGTTTTATTTGTAAATTATATTAAATTCTATTTCTAACTTTTTTAGTTTTTTTTTTTCAACATTGGATTAAACGTATTATTGTATTATTGACTCCGTGTCTGTACTATTGACCAGCTACTATTGACCTTTCTAAATGACTATCGGCTATATTCTGTTTTAAGAAAATACCGTAGTTAAAATAAAGTGGATGAATTGGATCGTCATACTGTACATTTTCTGCAAATATTCCATAACTATATTCAAAATTGTATTTCTGTATCTGAATATTAAAATAATTGCTTTAATTTTTAATATTTCTATGTCAGGTATTTGGTGCCTTACGATATTTTTTTAATTATTAATATTCAATGGGTCTTGATATACTAAAGGAATATTTAGCTATCGCTATTTATAGTATAACTATTGCCCTAATATATATGTAATTTGTATTACCACCTCTCTTCTTATATAGTGAAGTAGGTGGTACCAACTACGTTACTCTATAATAATAATAACATTGCCCTAACTTTGCGTTATATTAAATATTAGAAATTACAATTAACTGTATTTAACACATGCCTTAAGCCATGTGCAAGTACAAGAATATGTTCACGGCGTAGTTTCAAACTGTCCGACACAAGTTGTCTTCCAAAGTTTGGGCAAAACATAACATTTCGGATAAACTTTGTTTGACTTTACACAAACACGTAAGGGATATGGAGTCGAGCGAGAGCAAATTAAGAAATCTATACACGCAGAGTTCACGGATTCGTTGTTCGATTCGTATTCTGGTCCATAATACGGTCCGTGAACTAACAATGTGTTAGTTAGAGACCCTCTGAAGTGTCCTGAAGGGTTTGTGACGCAGGGTTACGATTGTCCTGAGAGATGAGGGAAAGTTTGGCAATTTTGTTTCGATTGTAAAGGCAACTGTCGGAAACCTCTGTTTAACATACGGGGTTAGAAATGTTTGACTTGTTTAAAATTAGATATCAATAAATTAAACAACTTTTAATTTTAGTTTAAAATTGAAAAGAATGATATGTATAAATAAATACCTTTTTCTGTTTAGAAAATGTAATAATTAATTAACGAAAGTAAACTAAAACCGATTGTTTAAGAAAAATTTTGGAAAAATAATTATTTAGAACTTTCATTTGTATAGTATTATAGTAGCAATTGTTACTTAGTGCTGATTTTTAGGATGATACTTTTTTTTTTGAACAGGCTACACTGGTCGCCTAATCAGGCCTCTACAGTTTCATCGGCCTACAAAGGATTGATACTTCAAAATTATTTATTATGCATAATATAATTATATATTAATATTATTTAGTATTTATTCTGCATTATATATCTAAACAAAATAATAATGATTATTGAAGATTTACGCCATGATTAATCCTGAATTTAATTACATGTAGGAGGAGATTTGGTTTTAGATCAAACTCGTAGTAGTCCAAAATCTCATTATTTTGGTTCGTGTTATTTATGTTTCAAGGTTAATAGGAAATCAAATCAAAAATACTTTATTCAATTTAGGCCCTAAGAAGGCGCTTATGAACGTCAAAACTACCACCGGTTCGGAATACATCCCAGTCATTGAGAAGAACCGGCAAAAAACTCGATCGGGTTTATCTTTTTAACATATACTAAAAGAAAGAAGGTATAAACGATAGAGTTAAAGGAAGGAAGTTTTAAATAAATGTGAGTATAGACATTTCTAAATAAAAATAGTTAAATAGTAGCGATAGTTAAATAAAAAAAAAAACAACCATGAAATAAAAATCTGCACCAAATCCAAGTGAATATTAAGTATTTAAAAGATCTTAAAAGCACCTTCAATATATATCATGTACGCAGTATATCAGTGTATTCTTGCATAATCGTTCGAAGTAAATGTTATCGAAAGTGGCACTACAAGACTGTGACGTCATCCAAAGATCTATAACACGACTAATGCATTAGTTAGTTACGATCGTGTTTTGTATAGTATACATATGTGAAGCTTTAGAAATGCTAACTAATATTGACGAACGAAAATAACTAGCGCTAAATCGCTTTTAAAAAAATCTCTATTTTATTAATTAAATAACTTGGCGTTTGACTTTCTTTAAAAGGTAGAAGGTATTTATATTGTGTTTGCACGTATTATTTTACAGTAAATCTTATTATTGTTACTTAAGACGGTAATCAAGCTGGGCTTATGGGAGAATTGCTGTCAAGTGCAACTGCTAGAATACACCTGAATTAACTGACTGATTTTGAACTTGTGGGTCATTAGAAAACGTCCGACCATCAGCTCAGGTCCATTGTAAGATTTAAACTTACGTAGACTGTTGTTTTCAAATCAAATCAAAAATACTTTATTCAGTTTAGGCCCTGAGAAGGCGCTTACGAACGTCAAAACTACCACCGGTTCGGAAAACATCCCAGTCATCGAGAAGAACCGACAAGAAACTCGATCTGGTTTATCTTTTCATTAACATATTATAACTGATATTTTTAAAACGTAGTTATAAATAATTACATTCGGTTTTGGTGGATGCACAGAGAGGGCGTCATTTCCAGACGTCACCGTCGTTCACATATTGATCCACCCTGTAATAGCTTTAGATATTAAAACCTGCTTGACATGGTGCTTGAAATTAGTATCCGGCAAATCGGTAACGAGTTTTGGAATTTTATTATAAAACCTAACACTATTACCTAAAAAACTGTTACCGGTCCTAGTGAGCCTAAAACATGGAATGACTAATTTGTTATTATTTCTTGTATTTAGATTAGGTCGGTCCTTTACGAAATCTAGCTTATCTAAGTTTTTGCGGACGTACATTAGATTTTCAAGTATGTTCTGTGTGGACACATTAGAACTAAGCTATTAAATTATATTGACGGACACTTGAATGTCAATGTCAGTCTGCCTGCTCCTAGTCTTGCCCTACTCGATTCTGTGTCAGTGCGTCCGAATAAAATCTACAAGTATTATGTCCATATATACGAACGTTTCCCCGATATGTTATTGTACACAGTCTCTGCACGTCATAAGAAAATTTATTTCCCCACATGTTTTTCCTAACTCCACAACAGATGCCGCAGGTTTTCCTCATTCTCTCGCCGTACATAAAGTCAACCGTCATAATAAATTTCAATTAAAGTTGTCCGTCAAGTAATTAAAACTTATACAAATGGATTCGGATAATTCTGATTTATAAGGTTTGAGAACAAATTAACAAAATATCCTCGTAAACATAATTCATGAGCTTTGGTAATTAGTATAATGGATTTATTATGTTTTCGTTATTTTTTTCTTTGGTGAAGAAAGTTAGTAATTAATTCATTTGCGTAACAGTCGTTGGTATGTTTTTAAAATAAATGGAGAACGTGAACCGACTTACTACTTACTCTTATGTTAGGTAACGAATAAATAAGAGAGAAAATAGTTATATATAAACAACACTACCATTACAAAATAATATAGCTTTAGAATTTTAATCAAAGCAATAGTTACGAAATGGCATTTCAGTTTGCAATGAGATTTGCGTTCCTTTTTATTTGATTGATGAAGGCGTTACTTTGCCGATATCCTTTATTAAAAATTAGGGTGGACGTTACTTCGCACTTCCGCTTAGCGCTCGGTAGCCAATCTCCTGGAGTGGCTAACACTGAAAATTTTCATTCACTACATCAACACACGTAACACATATCACCTCATATATGTGCACTTACACAGTTGGTACATATATGGTGGAAGGGTGTTCGTTTTTTTTTACCTCACCTTCGGTCAGATAATTTAGCCAAATAAAATGAATTTGATAAAATTAAAGCGGATACGAAAGCTGAAGAACTTTTGAAAAGGTGTTTACTTCCGCTTAGCGTTTAGAAGTGCGAAGTAACATCCACGCTAATTATTGTCTTTTTATATCTAATCCAACTATTTAAAGGCTTTCACAAAAACGATATTTTATAGTCGACATGAAATAGTGAAAGCTATTAATATAATAATAGCTGGGACGACTATATTACAATTTTATGACTTCCATTTATAACTTCCATGCTTGTCGTTCCGTTGATGATGGCGTTCATAAATCCTAATATCGAAATAAGAATATAAATTTTTAGGTTACGCTTTCACAAATTTTGCGTAAAGAAAGGAAAGGCAAGGACAGGAGAAGTATCGTGTTTGAGCGATAGATCGAATCTACGATAAAACAAGAAAAGCCACGAGCAACAGCCACTTTTCATGTATTACCAAATACCAACATCCAAACAACCAAAGGAACAGAATAAGGGAATAATTAAACACTCTTCAAATACGAAATCAATTAATTCTGGTATTATTTTTATCATGTCCAAGCAAATCGTTTAAATTATGATACTATTTTTTTTTTCTTCCAGACGTCGACAGCTCTTATCCTGGTCCTGCACTTATCTCTTCATACAGTTGACGAAGGGCTCGCAATAAATCCAAGTGAGTATGAAAGAGCACTTACTCTGTTGGCTTACTCGCTACGCCTGTCATTTTGTTTAGCACTGACCGTCATTTGTTACATTGTCTTAGCAAAGATTTAAAAGATTCCCGTAATAGATACATTATGCTTCCAATATTGTTTCACTATGTTTCTATATCTATTTTAAAGTAACAATGACTCGTGATGCAAGTTAAAAAAAATATCGGCATGTCTTAATTCGATATCTATACATTTATTTATACATAAGAATAAAATTGGAGTGTCTGTTTGTAATATCAAAATAACTACTTGTTACTGGTTGGATGAACGTATACTCGATACTGATAACAAAAATACAATTTTTAAAATTTTTGTCTGTCTGTCTGTCTGTATGTTCCGGGTAATCTCCGAAACGGCTGGACCGATTTTGACAAAAATTTCATTGGCGGATAGTTAAAATGATAGCGAGTGATATAGGCTACTTTATTTTAGACTAGCTGTCATCTGTGGCTTTGTCTGTAGTACTATCTCCAAAACGATTGAATCTATTTTCATGGGACTTTCACCGACAGACAGCTAATGTTATAAAAAGTAATTAAAGCTTTTTTTATTTTGGACTAGCTTCTACTCATGGTTTTGTTTGCAGTGTTATCTCCCAAAGGTTTGACCCTTTTGTCACGGAACTTTTACTAACAGATAGCTGATCTTATAAGAAGCAATTTACAATTATAAAAAAAACGCATGCGGAGCTGCGTACAACAGCTCGTTGTAAATAAGAAAAATGTATTTGTAAGACTTTTAAACTAACATACAACATATAATAGGATCAGATTTATTAAAAAAAACTAGCTTCCACACGCGATTTCGCTCTCTTTATTGTAAATTTGATATACAATATATTTTTTCTAGATGGAAGGTGCCCTATATCTTTTCTGTATCCGTAACAACGGGTATACAAATTTTTACGCTGATGACTTGAGTAGTTAAGGTGTAATAGTGTAATAAACAAACTCAGCTTTCGTATTCATAATATTAGTAAGGATAGTTAGGTCGGATAGGTATATAATATAAATGTAACCTAAATACAATTTTTTCCCCTACCAGCCTATCATGGTAACTGGATGCGTCTCATCCGTCGTTTGTATAGGATGGGGATCAGATATTGAAATATTTGAAATATACCAAAATTGTCCATTTCATAAAAAAAATTGAAATATAGATACAGTTCCATGTTTAGAATTACCCCCTGAGGATATCCTTTTATTCTTCTATTATTAATTAAACATAAAGCCATCGACGTTATACCTCGTGTGTATACAACCATCCGATACCGGCCCACGCGACCCAATCCCACAAAGTTGCCATATCCTATTAATTGAAATATTTCCTATCATTATCACAACACAATCACGTCATCCTGCAAGAAACCCACTGCAGAGCCATAGCCCTCTTCCCGAAGTAAGGTATGGGCATGATCACCACGCCAGCCCACCACGTATTAGCGATTTCGAAACTGAAAAAAACACAGTTCTACATTTTCCCATATACGGTGGTACTACAATAACATTTCTCATGTTCAGATTTCCTTACGATGTTTTCCTTCACCGCCAGTCGATAGTTTTACCAATTTGAATTAGTAAATGTACGTATGTTCCGAAAAAATCGTTGGTGCACGCCGGTGTTCCGAACTACGGATATCGAATTGACATTTCACCCATCACACCACTCGACGGTCACAACTATCATATTATACACCCATGATATGTGTTATATTCTCTCTATATTATAGACTTTTCGATGTATCATTACAAGTCTAATGATGACTCTGTTGTCGGAAAGTATGACGTCACGTTGGTTAGAATATATAAGATAAGATATTCTATTATTAAGACCACAAAAATCCAAAATTCAAAAAAAGCCAAATACATGTAGTCGCTCTGAAGTGATGCGCTTACACACACTGTCTTCGCTAAACATTTAACCACTATAAGTATAGCTGCGCGGAACACAAATTTAAGCATAAATACTTATTATATTGTACTTATAGCGTAGAGACGACTTAAGGGTAGATAAATGTCAATTTTAGATTCCTATAATAATATTCTAACTTTGTTTTGTATTAAACTATTGACTATATTAGACGCAAAGCCGAACTTACGGCTATATTCGGACATATGTGTAGATATATTGCATTTCTTTTTAAAAATTTGAAAGAACCTTCTTTCGATATTTAGAACACGTGGAACGTACAAAATTATTTTTTCTGAAATCATTGCCTGCTTTATAAGAAATATATTTGTATAAGTTTACACTCGTTGATCAATCGAAATTACAATACGAGTATACATTACGTCGAGTTCGTCTAATACCAAACGCCTATTATTATGTTATGTTCGAACGGTTATGTCATTATTTGTTCCCTCATTTATTGTGTACATAGATCGAGTATCAGGATATCAAATGCGGCTCGTTGGCGCGGTGAAATAAATTAACTTTGCTTATTATGTTATGGTAAAAATAGTAATCTATTACTAGTTCTGCGACGTAGTTTTACTCTGATTTTGGTTTGAATTGTTTATTTATCGTCAACACAGTAGGAGACTCGACTATACGACTGAGCTCGCTGCATTATACTTCGCCGACTTTTACAAATCGGTTTTTTCTGGTAATGGTTGGTTCTTGTCGCGCGCCCAACCCGTCCTCGCCCCCCGACATCCCACACAACGACGCACCGCCTGCCTGCACTATTTTTTCATTCTCGCTTAGTGTACTTTCCGACTTGCAATCTATGTTAGTTACTTCTCTCATAAGGATCATAGAGTGAGGTTATATTCTCCATAAACTTAGCGAATATCTAGGCTATAAAAGACAAAAATAATTTTGGAAACTGACAGTAGCAAAGATTTAGTGCGTGCAAATAAACAAAAAAATCAAGTAATTTCTTGAGTTTATGATATTGCTATAGATGTATATTTTCCATTACATAAGACATACATAATATACATATAATGTATGTAGCTATAACCTCATGATTACATATTGTTAGATATTTACCCTGACCTCTAAAATTCTCGTTAAATCTCGCCCGCCGGGTGCGTGGAGGCATTATGTATTACGAGGAATTATGTACACTCATTTTTATTTCATATCAAATTTACTTTAACATAAAAAGGAATATAAGATTTTCATCACATAATAATACACTCTATTGTCAGTCTTTTAGATGTTGGGACGTCGATCATTTGTCAGATGCTGCGCCAAGGAATTTTCTATTTACATATTTTTCAAGGAAAATAAAAAAGAATCGAAAGAATATGTTTCATATCTAAATTAGATATTGGATTTATTCGCAGATGTATTTATAAACACATTGCGCGCACCAACGGCTGTGAGATTTGACATAGTTACTAATAGACAGAGTAATTCACGGAGAAGGTATATCATTTGTCAAGGTTTTTTTTTGAAAATTGGTTGTAATATAATGATAATTGTTGAAAGAATTGGAAAAAGTCAAGCCGCCTGGGAGCTATCGTCGAAAATGCTGCATAATCCCTTTGAGATATAACACAACAACGTATACTGAGATATTCCTCTTCTATAGGTCTACAAAAATGTCTATGATGGCATATAACTATCTTTTTAGGATAGCTTTCTATACCCATCTATCTTCTAAAAATGGTCACATATAATGAGGTAATTGGAAGGCTATTTAGACGGATACAGTATTAATTATTATCAAATAAAATACATTAGTTACCTTAAGCATTTCGTGCACATAAGTATATATTTTTTTATTATAAGGGTAGGACAACGTCCGCCGGGCCTGCTAGTATAAAATAATTCTAAGTTAAGGAAGTCTTATTGACATTTTGGTATTGTTTAATATTGATGTTGTTGTTTCGACCTCGCACTGGACAAGCATTTATGACAGCAGCATATTATTATTACTATTGGTCCGGTGCCAAAGACTTTACAAATATTGTAGACCTGTAGAATGTGGCGTACGACGAATAGGAAATTATAAAGAAAGTCTTCGGCTTATTGGTGGTGTGAAGAAAAAACAATTTTTTCCAATTTTTTTTTGATAACACTAAAGCTCGTCAGAAATAATAATGATTAAGAAAATAAAGATAGGTAATTGACAAAACAGATGAGAAAAATGTATTGTATTGTTTTGTCTTTACCCTTTAGATATATACAGATTTTAATTCCGTCACATTTTTTTTTAAAACGTAATAGTATGTAGCCTAGGTAAATCCTAATCTGTATTTGACATCAGAAGTATCTTCTGGAGCAATTCAACAGATTCAAAAACTAGCACGGACAGATAAGCAGTTCATTTTTACTTATTGTTATACATTTAAAGATTTGCTTATAAAAGAGGAAAATCTTAAATTACTGAGGATTTACTGGACATTGATCGATAATTTTTTAATACAAAAACAAAAAACAAACCAATTCGTGACCATACCAACATAAATACCGTTACAAGTTTCGAATACGCGATTTTATTATTGTTGCTAACATTTATATTATTATTAAGCAATTTCTATTATATGGCAAATGTATTCACAAAAACAAATTGCTCTAGTCTCATGTTTAAATAATGTTCTGAAATCGTTTCGTCTGAGCTACGAATTTTCGCGCTCAAGGCTAGGACCGAAATATGCCAGAATATAAGCACAGAGTTATATATTCGCTTATTACTTTGTTCCGCAACACATTTTCCTTCACCGAAATACTGATTATCACATTTTTATAACATTTAAATAATTTATTACATTATCTAATTTGATTTTTGTTGGTGAGATGTTTTTTTCTTTATTTTTATTGAGCGTTTGTTCAAAAAGAATATGCCACCCTCATCGATACAACTAACAACAATTAAAAACAAAACATATTACAAATGAAAACAAGAGTAGTAAATAAATTACACAAAAAAAAAAAAAAAAAACAGAAACTTGCAATTACTTTCTTGCCCTTATACCGCCAATTGTATCTATTTGAATTGTTTGTTATTTACCTATTTGATCGTAACTTAAAATCTATAGAAGATGTTTATGATTTTTAAGCCGTGAGAAATATGTAACTAACTTAGGGAGTAAGCATAGAATATAACTAGATGCATCCGCGTATCCGCTTGCATAAACTATACAATTGTTGCTAAAGATATTTGTTAAAGTAAATGCTTTTATATTTTAGTATCTTTTTATACACAACTAGGTAATCCTTGCGACTTCGCTCGAATGGATATAGATTTTACCTACCCCTTGGGAACAGTACTTTTATAAATTTTCAAAATTGGGGCATACGTTACTTCGCACTTCCGCTTGGAATTGTTTGGCCGCTGTCACGTCTTACTGCAAAAGAAAACGATTGTGAACTTGACGTTAGCGGATGGTTGAATCTATCGTTGATTAATACTGTTGGTATCTATCTATCTGTAAAATAAAAAAAATGTGTAAAAAAGAAATAAAAAAAAATAATGATATGAAAATAGAAATTCTAATTCAACCGCCAACCAACGAGACTTTTAATAGTTTCACAACCGTTTTTTATTCCAGCAAGAAGTAACAGCGCCCAAACAATTCTATGCGGAAGTGCGAAGTAACATTCTGCCGTAATTTTTCATTTTTGTTAATTACTATATAGACATAATAAAACTTCGTACTAATATATTAAGCATTAGCTTTTGCTCACGGCATCGCCCGGGTTAATGTAGATATCACGTACCCCTGGGTGCGAGCACATTTTTCCGAATATCCTTTTTTTTACCCGTGAAAACATGTATGCGGAATTTTATGGTAAACGGTTCAATAGTTACAGCTGGCTTCAAAGCGTAACAAATAAATGAACAAACTCACTTTCGCATTTATAATATTAGTAAAGATAGTTTTGTTTACACTACGCTTTTACATACAATGCCAACATTACAAAGTACATACGGATTTGTGTTGACGAAGTTCCACGAAGTTAAATCGTTAGATCGGTTGTAACTTTGCGTATAGTTTCAAAGCTTTGGATGACTTACTCATAAGTAATATGTAAACTTGTATGTAAATATATATACTTTGAGGTACATTTGGCTTTTCATACGTTTTGTACTTACGGTTACCGCATTTCATTTATTGAATCATTGTTTAATAATTGGGGCGTTTCTAGTAACACAAATATATGGTTGTTCCAGTATGATCTTCGATCAAGTTTTGTTTTTTTTTTTGTTAAATAAAATCAATATTGATTAAAAAGTTTTTTTAATGTACAAAACTTGTAGCAAACATTCCAATGCAAGTTTTCATAATTACAACAACCTATATTCGCTTCAAAATATATCTAAAGGTTTAAAATAGGATCTACATTAGTTAAAGGGACATATTGATGACTCTACACATATGTAGCACTGAGTATGAAATCTGGCGCTTACCTATATCGGTTGTGTTGCAAGATATCGTATTAAATAGGTAACATACAAAAGACGGAATGACACATCTTCGGTGATAGACCGTCCAATGATTGGGAGGGAAATCATATGGATAAACCAACCTAATTGTTTTTTTTTTTTTAATTTAATGGAACTCTAGTCTACGTAATAACAAAGAGTTCATTTATTTAACTTTACAACTAAAACAAAACAAAACCAGGAGAATCTTCTATACCGCCCGGAGAAGCAGGGAGAAATAAATTTATTTTCGGTTCTTCGTTCTTCTATTTTCAGAAATGGTGGTGGTTTAAGAAATATATACAATACAAGTCATCAACAGTTTAATAACTTTTAAAATTCATTTCATTTTCTTAATGTAATTTCTCTAATGTTATTCCTTAATAATTTATCAATTACTAAAGCTTGCTTCGACTTTCAGGCTAAAAAGATCAATAAAGGTGAAAGAAGTTGGTAATTTTACTGTTTATTTTATGTTAAAGGCAAAATGTTGAGCTCCTATAATCTCGAAAAGATTACACGTTTATGGATATTTCATTATGAGATTCCCCTTAATTTAGTCTTTTAGCTGGAATTTCGTCAAAATAACGCGTCGAATATCTCATCTGACACCGTTGAACATTACCGTCGAGTGGGGAAGTCGGGAAGGGATTTTTACATAAAATATTCATCAGCGGCAAAGCGACGATTCGCGTGTATTACATGTCAAACGCGTCTTATGTTATTTTTATTCCGTTTTTTATTTAAGTGTCATTAGGGCCGTGGCGTGGTGACTGATGGGGCGAATAATGAAAGCGAATGAAAAAAGCTGTATTTCGTGTTCCCCTTACACTCATTATTAAAAGACTGTTAAGTAGTTTGACTAACATTATTTAATATTTATAAGGATTTACTATTATTTTGATATACAGCCATTTCGAATTCACTTCTAGTAAATTAGCTTTTGCTGCCGGCTTCGTTCGCTTTAATGTAGATTTGATTTATCCCTTGGGAAAATTCCTTTTTTCTAGATAATAGACAGAAAGAAATATCCTTTTCTGTATCCCCGATAATGTGAATGCGAAATTTTGTGATGAGTAGTTAAGATGTAAAAACATAAACAGACAGCCAAATTTACATTCCTATATATAACATTAGTTAGACTTAGTAAGTAAGGATTATTTTAATTTAATCTATACTTATAAATAAAATTGAAATATGCTGCGTTACTTTTCCGGTTATTTTCTGAAATGGCGAAACTTTTTTTAAAGACTTTTATGGCAGATAGAAGACTTTCCTATTGTAAGTTATACATCTATTACGAGTTCTGTAATGGTTAAACATTAACTATACAATTAAGAAAGCTTACTTTAAATTAATAAAAGTCTATAGAGGTTAAATATTGACGATGGAATTGAATCATACATGACAGGAATATTCAAAATAATAAAAAAATTTCCACCTGGACTACGTCAAGGCCACGAGCTAGCTAATTTAATAAAATTAAACAATTATAATTTAGGTATATGCGTAAAATATATATTGCAGTATGCAGTAAATAAATTAATCTCTATTACTATTTTTCAATTTTGCAAAAGAAAAAAACATATCAACTGTTAAATCCTTCACTGCTTTTTAAGAACCGGATCTAAAAATGGTGCTCCATATTTTTAAATTTCCAGCTAATTTGTCTGTTGATCATCATAAGGTCTACATTTGTTTGTATGGAGCTTAAGCTTTTATAATTTTCGATAGTCCAGCGGTTATTTGTAGTATTAAGGGAAGACGGGGAGTGTTGCCAGATTAACAAAAATTAAAACGAATGTTCACGAATTGAACTTTGTATATCTAAAACCTGATGCGAATTATTCAGAATTTATACTAGTTTATTTAATTTTCTAATAACCAATTTTGTTTACACATTCAAAAACTCCCCCGGGAGAGTGATCCTATTATATAAAAGCCAACCAAACGGCAAATAACTTTAAGACAAGTGAATCGGGGTCACTAAGCACACTTCGCTCTCTTCCTCACTCCCTTTATGTTTTCTCATAAAGTTACTTCCACTACATATCGCGGGAAATGTTAGACGCTTGAACCCCCGAGCAAAGTTCACTTTATTTAAACCTATTAAAACGAATGTATCTTTTTAAAACTGTCGCTTAAAAACAGCAATAAATACTTTAAAGAACTTTTTATATTATCTCATAATATTATTCACAGTGTCTCCGCAACGGCGTCGAGCGTTGATGTCCAATGCGCGTTTATTACAGTATTGACCTTTACTTGTGGATTCACTTGCGTTAATGTATACGTAAATATCACCTATGCTTCGGGGAAAGTACTATGTTCGGAATGTAGGTTTTCTTTTTTTTTTTTGTATACTATAAGGAGCAAACGAACAGATGGGTCACCTGATGGTAAGTGATCACCGCCGTCCATAGACACTAGCAACACCAGGGGAGTCGCAAGTGCGTTGCCGGCCTTTTAATATATGTGGGCCTCCGGCGCTCTCACTGTCCGAACGAAACGCAACAGTGCAACCACTGTTACTGCACGTCGGTTTTCTGTGTGTCGGGTGGTACTACCCCGGGCGAGCCGACCCATTCATGCTGAAACTAGTAATAGCTTCAGCGTAGCTCTACCACTACTTACCTACTCTACGTCCTTTCACGTATTCTTGACAATGTGGATGAAAACTTTCGTCAATATCCGTTAAGTACTTAAGATGTGAACGCGTAACAAAAAAACAAATAATGAAACAGAGTTATGCCATTCTTATTATCGTAATCGATGTATTAATAACCAACGCACAAACTATCGACTATTGACACCACACGTTAAATAAAACGAAAATAATTACTATGAAAGATTAAGAGGTTTACACTGAAACAAAAATACAGTGATAAGTCAAATGATAATTATTGGTTATTCTGAACACGTCCACTAGTAAAATATGGCCGTGTTATTCCAAAAAGGTTAAATACGCGTCCGAATACTTGTTTAAAAAAAGTTTGATCACATAAGAGTGTCTTACCCTTGTATAGAGATAGACACTATTTAAATTGAAACATCGTATAACAATTGTCTAAGTTGACAGTTCTTGTTTTGTTGGTGTAAATTATTGTACTTCCATTTGACAGCAAAAGACGTTTCGTAGTAAGCTATAGGATTTCGTGGGTATAATTAATTTGGAAGATGTAAATAGATTTAACAATATTGGAGATTCACAAGAAAATCACAACTACTACTATATGACATTATTGACATTTCACAATATATTTATTCTGAGATTATACTGTTGTTCCACTTTACGCAATTTGGGATATTATTTTAAATTTATATATTGCTTATTTTATTAATGACAATTGTCTTTAAACGAAATGTCACAATAATTATAACTAACTTCCCTTAAAATAAATAAATATCCTTAATGAAGATCTAAACAAAAATATTATTCGTAAATTGGAACGTTTTTGAACGATGAGATTGAATTGAATGAATGCTATTCAGAGTTGCTTGCATAAAAAACAAAAACCAGATATTTAGCTAGAGACCGTTTACACGCTCTTTTGTAATAAAGTATTTAAAGCATATGTTTAAAATTTTAGACACTCCTTAGTAAAACTCGAGTTAAACGCTTGTTCATTTATGTTTTTGTAATAAGACCGATTATGTTTAATAACTCAAATCTAACATTCGAATACAGATTACAGTACATTAATATCAATAATCTGTATCATACATAACTTCGCCACGAAACCAGAACTGCCATCGAGAAAGTAATAGAAAGGAAATGGTAAACAATTTCTTACAACTATTTATAATTTCGTCTCCTTATTCGGTGATTTATAGTAATGTTTAATAGTTGATTTAATCGAAATGTAAGTTGAATACACATCATTTGATAACAGGTTGTACGTGTATCCGATTTACTTCAACATACGGTAAGGAACGTGGGACATTCAGCAGTCCCGACTACCCACGTCCGTATCCGACGCATCTTGACTGCCTGCTCTACACGTTCCTCGCCGCGCCCCACGAGATTGTAGAGGTCATCTTCACCGACTTCGATATCTACAAGGAACATCTCGAGTAAGTTGTTTATTACTTTAACTAGTGTTACTCAATGCTTTCATTCGGATTTCGTTCTTTCCACCCTCGCCCCCCGAAACCCCGCGGCGCGGCACATGGCTCACCCACAATATTTCTTCGTTCCGCAGTGTACTTACTGATTTACAATTTATATGGTAATTGCTCGACTCCTGTGAGACTTAGCATAATCTTAGGCAACAACAAATAAATAAATATACTATAATATGTAAAAATGTTTTTTTGAAATCTGTGCAATAATATTGGTAGTTAGGGGCGTTCAAACAAATGAGAAAACAATTTCTTGTTAAATTTGTATACATATAGAATACATAGATACAATAAAAGATCAGTGAAGAGTTGTTAATAAGAAAAATAACCAATGTTTTGCATGATAGTAAAAACTTTTTTTGTATACTTCTGATACAATTTCATCTGATGTTAATTGACAATGTGGTCTAAGATGCTTATAATGTAAACCTAGAAGAGATTAGAAGAGGCTGTCAGGTGCAGCTACCAGTACACACCAACATATACCGATGGATCGATGGATTGCCGATATTTCGGTAGTACTCTTTGTTTTAGGATTGTACTAAGCTTAATATCATGAACATTGCAGTTACTTTGTCGAAATTGCATAAGAAAACCTACTCAAAGTTATTAAAATATATATACATCTTTAATTATCTGGAGCAAATCTTTTTATATCTTGCATAAATATTTCAGTAATGTTACCTCTAGCAGTAACATCTGGGACTTACAATTTATTTCGTTTTTTATATTTTGTTCCCTGTAAACTCGATACAAATAAACAAGGAATGACTCATTGACCGTGGAAACGATATAAAATGGGCTCTAAAAAGTTCTCGTCTCAAACTTTATCGAATCGTTCGAGTAATATCGTCCGTCTTCCAGATATTACCGCTCTTTTTTATTGAAAGGTTTAAAAGCGTGTCGCGGTGCATCCATGAGGAGGTTCACTGACTCCTCTACGATATAACGGCTGCAAACTATTCGTATCTCTCTGGCTCTTTGAACAGAGCGTGCTTGTGTCCACGTCCTCCAGACCGACGATCACACCATTGTGGTAAGGCGGTCAACTTCGCTTCCGGACACCCACAGTATTTCAAGCCGAGATTTGATTCACCGTAGTGAAGTCCTCGATCATTTTGTTAGCATTACAGTTACATATACATTATCAGCAGCAGTTACATAAATTCTGTACGAGATATTTCTTTTTCTTTTTTTATTAGTTAATCTTACTAGAGCAACCTGCCTTACTAAGGTTTATATGTGAGCTTAACTTAGCTCGCCTACTTAGTCTAGCGTCACTTTGAAACCATTCAACGTGTTACCATCCAGTGGAGTGTCCTAAGCGGTCGCCTTAAAAACCAAAGTGCAGAATTCTATTCGGATTCTATGATCCATCGGAAAAAATACGAAGAGAAGCAAGGAAGAGATCTTAAAGAGAACTGCGACTACAACATCATAAGGTATAACTAAGATTATAGTGAAATTTGTGATAGTGACTTTTTGATTTTTGTTTATACAAGTAAAAAGAAAATTTGTACTAACGCAAACGGCATTTGATTTGCCTAGAGGCATAACAGTACCCACATAATTGTTAGTCAAATATTACTGCAAAATACCCATTACAATAGAAGAAACATCAAAGATTTTGTCGATGTTTAACTAAAACATAACTAAAAAATCGTCTTCGAAGCCACTCATAGGGTTTTATTTACATTTTCATCACATTTGTACCGGCAAAACTGCCGATATAACCGTTTCGAGAAGGCCGTTTTGTAAGCAGTAATGTTCATTGAACTCCAAGGAGCCCTGAATACGCGACTGTGAAATTAAACGAGCTGTTTTTGTTTATATTTGTTTCGTTTTTTACATCTCGTTCAGTTCACGATATTGATGTAACGATATTAACAGTTTTTTTTATTTTAATTCAATAATGCATATATTTTTATATTAAAATGCTACTATTAAATGCCTATCTTTTGACATTTTCAATAATGCCTATGCCGCGCCATGAAATACGCCTATGAAGTCCCTCGCAAGCCTCATCAAGTACGCATAAAATATATCTAAAATGTCAAATGGAATTCACACTACATTAGACAAAAATATTCATGTCAAATCAAGCGAGTCGGGTCTATTCGTGAGCCTTTGGCTTTGGTTGACGTTAAAAGCATTATTTGTAAGTGCCTACTCTCCGCTCAAAGCCAACATAGATGGGGTTACGCATATAGGTAGAACACGTTTTCAAGAGTGACATAAAACTGAAACTTCGACAAACCGTATCGTAAATCCCGTGACCCATGATTGCTGAAGGTTGTCATTTCAACACACTTATGTCGGGACACGGTACTTTATGCGGGTACTTTATTTACGTCCACTTTAAAAAAAAGGATTTCACATGACTCTCATCTATCAAATGAAATCGTGATACACCGAGACTCTGTTACATATTCTGAGAAATGAACTAACGTACCGTCTTAAAATAGATTCATATACAATGTAAAATTGATGTTATAAGCATATATTTATTTCAGGTAAATATTTGACGTATACAGTTACTTATATATAATATTTAGAAAAATGAGGTTCTTACTTATTAACAATAATTGTAACATTGTAATGCGATAAAATGTTCGACTTTATCTAAGAGTCGGAATGTTGCAGGTATAAAAATATAATAAAATTACAAGTACCTTTAATAACAAATGAAAACAAAGAACCGAATATGATAATACTGATACTTTTGACGTGATTACGTCTTATAAATCGATGAACGCCAGCTGCAGGCACGAATAATCACGACTCATTGTCACGTTCCGCCTGAGTCGAGCGTGCAAGCGAAAGCGCGGAACATGC
The DNA here is from genome assembly GCA_035772565.1 of Antheraea assamensis. Taxonomy (NCBI): domain Eukaryota; kingdom Metazoa; phylum Arthropoda; class Insecta; order Lepidoptera; family Saturniidae; genus Antheraea; species Antheraea assamensis. Next base: position 57,948 of record JAQQSE010000022.1, on the reverse strand, counting down.
GATAGAGAAGCGCGATCGGCCTAAGCGTTCAGCTTGTAAAGCAGCTATCTCTCTTCACTCCATCGGCCGATGCTTTCGAGTAGAAGAGAGACAGCGGCAGCGCACAAACTACACGTGAACTGTTTTGTCAACTGTTTACAAAGTGAAGTGAAAAGTTAATGTGGATTCCATTGTTTATTACAACAACAATTGCAGCAAAAAGTATGCAATTTTTCATCAATGTTTTCTTATGACGTTATCACGTAAACTTATCGCCCGCTAACTGACTATACAGACAACCAATTCTTTTAGTTATATTAATGAGCAAGTCGTTCAATCAGTTGGGTGTGTTGATACTTAAAAAAAACTACTTTTCTCTCTTTATTTATTCAAAGCACTTGTACCTATATATTATACCGACTTCTGTCCGCAACTTCGCTTGACTTCCTTCGTTAATGAAGATTTAATCTATCCCTCGCAAACAGCACCTTTTCCTGAGCAAAAGATACCACATGCCCTTTTTTGTATCTCTGACAACGCGTATGCGAAATTTTATGGCGAACAGTCGAGCAGTTAAGGCGTAAAAGAGAACATTATTTGTTACAAACCCACACTCGCATTTATAATAATAGTTAGGATAGTTTATGTCATTCACAAAAGTAAGGTTAATTTGGCGATACGTCATATATATTAAAATCCATCAAACTATTTTTGTCTGCAATTGCTTGCTTATATTACAATGATGTTTTATGTATTCTATATTTTTAACTTATTTATTTCCTCTTTATGTATTTATTTATACTACTATTATATTAGACATTACTTATTTCCAATATACTTAACAGTTTTTATTGATTTTACTTGCACTGGTTTCCAGCCGAAAATTAGCGCTGAGTGTTTTTGACACTTTAGCATATGCTGAATTGGACACCCTTTCATACTGTGGACATTTTTTATACACATTCGTACACGTTGTATCGTATAATGCGTTATGAATCATATAGCTGTCATACTGTGAAGATGTAGGAATCGCCACCCGATCAGTGTGTTCCCGCCCTCTTCCGATATCGGGTTCTGCAAACGAGGCGTGAAGAGGTACTTTTGCAGGTCGACATGATGGCGACGAATGCCGTTGGTATTTAAAACCGACAGTCGTCTTTGTTTTAGGACTTTACCGTACTTTAGGCTACAAATGTAGTCAAAGAAATAGACATAATAGCAAACATTCGCAAAATATTATTCTTCTGCGCTGTCAAAGCATAAGTAAGCTAAGGTGAAATTCTAGTAGTTATGCTTACTCTAGGACATCTGATTTAACCTACTAAAGTTTGTTATTGTTTCTACGGTGATTAATTTGAATATATATATATATGTCGAAAGTCCAGTTGTGAGTTCTCGTAGTACGAAGTCGTCTAGTACTTACGAACTATCTTTTGTTTGGCCCTCGTTTGTCTCTGTCCGGGCGCCGCTATTGTGGCCCATAAATATAACATGTTCACGTGAAAGTAAGTGGAAATTGTTCAGTGTGTTGGAGACAGGAAGATATTTTTCGGTTGACATTCGTATTTTTAACAGATTCCCTTTTTTCATATGAAAGTGTTTTATTCATTTCTTTATATATTTTCTCTTGTTTTAATCTGCATCTTATGTTGAGATTCAGTTATTGTGAAGTTATATTCAGTTTTATTATGTTTTTAATAGCTTATTAAATTTAAAATGTATAATCATGTTAATTAAAGTTGGCAGAACATTGTCATTATTATACCATTATCAAAATATAACTAAATCTTTTTATACGAATACATTATTGACGTTCAGAATCTCAGCTAATTAACAATATCGAGATGCCAACTTTTTGGTTGTCATGCACGTCAACGTCTTCTTCTTCTTCTTCTTTATTTTTTTGGCTCCGTCACGGTTTGTGCACTAGCCAGATTTTGCCAAGTAAGTGTCTTGCGATAATTATAATGTTCTAACATGATGGTGGTTTCCTTGTTAGAACTTTCCATGGAGTTTTGGTGGCATCTCAGAATGCATACTCCGTGGTATTATTTCCCATCCTCTTCACTTGTGCATAATAATCGAACTATATTACGTAAAAACCACCAATATTACAAAATATAGAGTCCAATAACACAAGATTATGAATAAAATATAAAAACCACTACATGACAGACTAAGATCCCGCCATAAACTCCACGTCAACATCAATAATAAAAAAGAAAACAGAACAACTGACGGTGTGAATCTAAGTATCGTGACGGACGTCAATATCGCTTTTTAACGAAACAATATCTATTATTGAGCGAAGTTCCCACTTCTGCACATCACAACGTCACAATATTCATCAGTTCCAAAATCCATTATCATCACCACAGTGTTACACAGAGGTAGATTTTGAGGTACGGTACATCGTATCCTTGCTATTGTTAGCTGCCTCGAAACGGAAACTCTTAAAAGTTCTCATAAGACCTTTTGGGTCTACCCAGGGTAGCAGAAAGCCACCAGAGGCTATTTCGGTGTGCGTATGCGATATATTATGTACCTTTTTCACTATCTCTGTCAACTGAGGACTGAGGACTTACTTGAGCAAATTAAAATTGTAATACCACGTCCCGGAACACGTGTAGTTAATAGGAAAACTTTCATGACACCATACTGCAGAACCAATGTTGGTCAACACGCTCCTCTGTATCGTATGTTTTCTGGATATAACTGCATAGACCAATTAGTTGATATATTTACTTCTTCCTTACGATTGTTTAAATTAAAAGTAGAAACCTATTTCGATGTATAAATAAAATTTGTGATGTATTAGACTATTATAAAAAATGGCATGTCGTGTTCACTATTTTAAGACACACACTGACGTGTATATTGAATGTTTGTGTAATGTATTATCATTAGTGTGATGTCTGGTTTGTGAACCAATTAAAAAAAAAAAAAAAACTGTCAACTCAATATTTACACCTTATATACACATATCATTGTTACCATACCTCTTTTTGGTCTACTTCTACCTTTGTCTTATTTTTTGAATTGACTATACGCTGTTTGCATGTTGTGCCTTCACAGCTTTACCGGAGTAATAATGTTATATCCGTTTACCTTCTTAGCACTCTTCTACTTATATTAAATGCTCCTCATAACATGTTACTGCACATGTTACTACTCCTCTCTCTGATTGAAAAGTAGTTAAAAATGCGTTTAAAATATTCCGTTTAGTTGTAATGTTTACTGGTAGGTATAAGAGAAAATAATTTATAGCCTTTATAATTCTAAAATACCTATAATAATTTTGTAAATAACTTCTTCATTGTTATTTTTTAATATGAAAATTAACTCATTTTAGTGATACAATTCATCTTAGTAGTTTGTCAAATAAAATTAACAAAGAGATACTTTGTAAGTGTAATTGTTGCCTGTTACTATTATGAGTATTCAAAGTTAAATCGAAGTTTAGTTCAAGTGCCTAGTACAATCCCAATTTCATATTATATATGCAAATGTGAGTTTGTAATGCTCTCACGCTTTATCCTCAACCGATCTTTACCAAATTTTGCACGCACATGGTCAAGGATTCAAGAAGATATAGGGTACCTTTACCCTTGAAGAAATTTACTATTCTCAAGGAATAGACCAAATCTAGATTATAGCGAGCTATAGAAGATTTAAGCGTGTTTGTAAAGTTCTCACTCGTTCGCAAACAGAACTAGTATTTAAATTAATTTGAATAACGAAACACATCTTGTTTACAATAGCTTTACGGTTACCACTAGTGTTTATCATATTTCCTTTTGTTATGCGCAAAATGTTAATTTAGCGTTAGGAAATTATTCATAAGCTGTTATTCCCATCTTCCGGATTCCCCTCATATATCACTCGACGCGTTGCGGTGACGCTTACGTCGCCGTGTCAGTGTGTCTAATCGTGCGGAACTAACAAACGATATGAGATGATGACGGTATAAACAGACTGAATAAAGTCAGAGGTTACGTCATTGATAATAACAATAATTCAGCTATAGCATATTACAGTAAGTAATTTATAGCATAACTTAAAAGAGAACGCCGAGCTAATCTATACAAATAAATGAAACAGATGTGCCTGTTTACAGTGTCAAAATAACGGCTTTTTAGTAATTGGATATGACAGCAAAAATCATTCTTTTTTTGTAAATTTATATCTGTGTGTTTGTTCCAAATAACCTCCGTAATGGTTGGATTGTTTTTGACGGGATTTTTCATAACAGATAGCTGATGTTATAAAGAACCACTCGGATTACTTTTATATTAGAAAAAGTTAGGATTCCATTCAATTATGATAAACTAAAGAAACAGCGTCCAGTATAACATATAGTGTATTGCGCTCACGCGTATGTCTACCCTGAAAATGTTGTTTTGCCGGATTCCACGTGGACGATATCGTGAGTAAGAGCTAAAAAAATAATAATATTATAATTGTAAGAACTAAGTAGAAACGATTGGTATGCTTAATAATGTAGTAAAAATAGGTTATATAATTTTTACAATACTTTTAAATTCATACGGAAACAGCTGAAACAGTGGCTCCGCACGTATTTGTCATTATTTGTAGTTATTTATTATTATTTCTTTAAAAAAAATAATTGATTTATTGAAAAATAGGTATTGAGGATATATGCTCAGTGTACAACACAATCAGACAAACGATAAAAAAACTGAGATGTTGCAGCGCCGACTAGTTAGATGTTGAAAAAACAATCGATATCGGAAAATATACTCTGCCTTCAAATGTTTATACAAAGCAAGTTTATTAATTATCTGTTGGATAGGATACATGCTGTGTTCAAGTTATTCGCTCGCGTTAGTGTGGATTTGATAAATCCCTCTGGAACAGTACTTTTTTTTCTGGATGAAACCGTACGTCTTTTCCTGTACTACTAAAAACGTGTACGCAAACTTTCGTGGCAATCGGCTGAATATACAAAACGTGAAATTATAACAATCTGACATTCGCCATAGTATTAGTTACTAAGTCAATATGTGTACCATAAAAACCTTCTTTTTAAAACAACACTCAGGTGACTCACCCCTACTGATTAGCACTTAAATGGTATTGGACTGTAAGCTTTAGCGCCATATCAAGCCGGTTTTGGTGTTAAAATGGTGGGGATCAATATATGAACGATGGTGATATTTGAATTGACACCTCTCTCTGTGCATCCAATAAAGGATTGTAACGTTAATGCGTTCTTCTCGACGACTGGTTTATTTTCCGAACCGGTGGTAGTTTTGACGTTCATAAGCGCCGTCTTGGGCCTAAATTAAATAAAAAATATTTTTGACTATTATTTTAATTTTGCTTTTTAATACCATTAGATCGATATCTCTCCGTTGTAACTAGTCCGCAACGACATCTATAACTTCACCAAAGAAGATATTGTCATGTATCGACTAAATTAACATGATGGTTATGAAATATTATTCCTTAGAATAAAATTATTTGGTAGAAAGGTGAGTCAATTTCAACGAATCACCGAATCTCACTAATGTTCTAGCTAATCATAATTTCGCGTAAAATATCTGTGTGTTGATTTACCGTACACAGACGCCAACTCTGCGACGCCATTATGGACTTCATTAGCGTGTTTACCTCTCAGTATGAAATATTACGTGGAATCACATTTTGAGCTATTTAATCTGATAGGCTTCATTCGAGTCAATTAAATTTAATATTAGTCCCGTAGGAAATATTTTACAGTACGATGTGACATTTTGATCTGTTAATTACTAAGTAAAAGAGCACACATATTTTTTGACATGTTCCAAAAAATACTCGTAACTCGTAATATAAAATTACCTTTTATTATTATTTGAAGTGTACCTGAACAGCGGCGGATACATCCGCATTTGTTTTAAAAAAAATTGAACAACTGTCAATGCCATAAATTAAATTTAAATAATAATTAATATAAAACCCTACTAGTACATAGACACACGACGACGCACCTGGAACCGCGCAACATTGCAACTGACCTTGACAGGCAGAGTTCGGCACCTCTCGGTAATTCTCGGCTTTTGCAAGATGGCCGACCTGCACTCGGCTCCGAACACTGGCCGCCTACCAGCCTCGAATGACTTACACTATGAATTCGTTTTCGCGAAATCAACGCCGTTCAAAAAATAAAATAAATACCTTGATCTTTAATAACATCAACATGGCTACCTATAACGTTTATATTCCTATTATATTAAATTATATTAATATAGATTCCTGACTCGTGTTAATTTACATAACAATACTTGTTTTGACATATTATAATCAACCAACGTTACTTTGAAATGTAGGTTTACTGCACGCAGACGGTAACCTTTCGGCGCCATTGTCGCCATGTTCGGCGTATTCATCTCTAATATATATAATACAGCAAACACGTTGGAAAATCTTTCAGGTGAGAAAATAAAAATGAGATATATAAAGCTCGAGATATAATATTTTATAATACTTTTATGAGGAACACGATTCTTTGAGCTTATCTTGTGATTTATCGTTAATTTTGTATGCCGGGATCGCTGACTGGCTTGTTTGCGGTATAACCCAAGCGGTATTGAATATAAAATCTACTAACTCGGTATTTTTTGTATAACGGAAGAATAAATATTTGAAAATGTTATTAGAAGCAGATTTATACTAGAGTACATATATTTACAGTTGTTGTATTTATTACTAGCTGATACTCGCGACTTTGCTTCTTTTTTTTTTCGTTGCATGGGAACTACGTGTCTTATACCTGTACTGGCAATTTCGTGCGGTTTAGTAGACGGTTAATATGCAGTAATTTACAATCTTAGGGGATGAATTTGCAAACATTTTCACTACCCTAATCCCAGTAGTTTGGGGTACACTTCGTCAGTCTGTCATTGTTATATATATATATATATATATATATATAATGCTAGCAGGTCCGGCGGCCGTTGTCCTGCACTGATATAAAAAAAAATATACATATGTGCATCAAATGCTTGTGCTAACTAATGTATTGAATTTTTTTAATGATTAATACTGTATCGGTCTAAATAGCCTTCCAATCACCTCATTTTATTTGACTATTTTTTGAAGATAGATAGGTATAGTAAGCTATCCTACAAAGATAGGTATATGCCTTCGTATACTTTTTTGTGGATCTATAAAAGAGGAATATCTCAGTATGCATTGTTTTGTTATATCTCAAAGGGATTAGGTAGTGTTTTCGACGAAAGCTCCTAGGTGGTTTGACTTTTTCCGATTCTTTTAACAATTATCGTTATATTTCAACCAATGTACAAAAAAAAACCTTCCCCGTAAATTACTTGATCTATTGGTGAAGATCGCATTACAATCCGTTCAGTAGTTTTTGAGTTTATCGCGAACATACAGACAGACAGACACAACGGAACACTTTGTTTTATAATATGTAGTGATAATACTAATAGCGGGCTATTGTTTGTAATATAATTACTACTAAACTGTTACAACGTTTTTACTTATTTTAAGTTACATTTAATACATTTTGACATTACTGCTTAGCCCCTATGAAAACCGTGATGATATTCGTCATTTAACGAAAAAGCGTTATGCCTCCTTTATATGACTGTCTGTCTTTGTAATCTGTATTTTTTTTTGTCAACGCAAATAATGTAAAGTAGCTTAACAAACCAAAAGTTTCATTGATTATTTTAGAAAAAAATGTACACTCAAAAGTTATAATATGTTTAATGAAAAGATAAACCAAATCGAGTTTCTTGCCGATTCTTCTCGATGACTGGGTTGTTTTCCGAACCGGTCGTAACTTTGCCGTTCATATGTACCTTCTCAGGCCCTAAACTGAATAAAGTATTTTTGATTTTGATTACATAAAACTGATAATTAAAAAAAATCCACTTGCTCCGTATTAAAGTCATACTACTGATAGCGCACGATGCTTGCCTGTTATAATTTTGATACTCACACACGCATATTTTTTATATAATCGAAAAAGAAAGAATGTAACATAACGGGAGCGTAACGTTTATTTCTTACGTAACGATTTATGGCAGTCAACTCTTACCCCAAGGCGCGATAAGGAGCCTCGTTTCAATATTTGTATTTATTCATAAATGACATCCACAATAACAAAATGTATATGGTAATGATATTTTAAAAATCAGTGTCAGTTATTCTTATGCCAGATAAAAATATTTGGGTCCGAGAATTAATCCTCTATATAAAAGTTATTTTACTTCTTGTACTCTGTCTTTTAAAATATATGTAGTGTATGTGCATTTGAAATTCTCTAAGAGCATAAAATCGCCGGCGCTCCGCTTTTAAAGACGAAGAAAATAAAAGGGATCGCGTCTCGACAGGAGGCAACTAATAAAAGCGTGGTCAGACCGTATACAAATATATAGCGTTCGTTTAGTTAGCATTTCCTATTTATATCACAAAGCGTAACCATGTTACTATTATTTTTATTTCACTGGTTTTCATTTTCTCCGGTGTATCTTTTTTTAAGTTTATGTAAATTATTGTTAGTCAGATATATAAATTTCAACATCGAATTTATTCGAACCAACTTACCGTTCGGTCGTACTTATATCGTTATTAAGTTTTATATTATAATTTAAAGTTGACTAAGTCGCTGGTGGTTGCTAGTATTTTTTTATATAAATACTAGCAGGCCCGGGACGTTGTTATGCCCTGATAATAACAAATATATGCTTATGTGCATCAAATGCTTGAGGTAACTAATAATGTATTTAATTTAATAAGGATTAATACTGCATTCGTCTAAATAGCCTTCTAATCACTTCATTTTATGGAACCATTAAAAAAAAAAGATAAATGGGTATAGTAAGCTATCCTTAAAAGAAAGGTATATGCCATCTTAAAACTTTTTGTATATCTACAAAAGAGGAATGACTCACTATGCATTGCTTTGTTATATATCAAAAGAATTAGGCAGTGTTTTCGATGAAAGCTCCGAGGCGGCTTTACTTTTTCCAACACTTCTAACAACTATCATTATATTTCAACCAATTTACACAAAACCTTGACAAATTATATACCTAAATCTTCCTCATATATCACTCTATCTACTAGTGAAGACTTAATTACAATGCGTTCAGTAGTTTTGAGTGTATCGCGAACAGACAGACGCGGCGGGTGACTTTGTTCTATAATATGTAGTGGTTTTACGCATATCGAAGAATTTATAAAACTAGTTGAGTTTAGTTTATACCTTTAAAAATTATTAATTTTAGGATATATTTTATTTTATTAGCATTTTTCTTTGTTAACCTCTCAATAAGTGCGTAATGATAGATTCTAGATCCTTTCTCGAGTACTGTACTGAAAATTACTTCGGAAGATTGAAAACTATGTAAAATATACTCAATCGTAGACTCTGGTATATAAACGTAACTAACACATAAGCATTAACTTTTGTAGAAACATTTTTTTTTGTAATAAGTCAGGTGGTAGAACTACGTTGAAACTATTACTAGTTTTGGAATGAATGGGTCGGCTCGCCCGGGGTAGTACCACCCTCTCACAGGAAGCTGACGTGAAGTAACAGTGCTTGCACTGTTGCGTTCCGGTCGGTCAGTGAAAGCGCCGGAGGCCCACATATTTAAAAGGCCGGCAACGCACTTGCGACTGCGCTGGTGTTGCTAGTGTCTATGGACGGCGGTGATCACTCACCATCAGGTGACCCACCTGTTCGTTTGCCCCCTATAATATAAAAAAAATATATATTAACCGTTACTCCGCGAAAATCTATTGCATAATTTTTAATGAAATGCCACGATACTGCAGTTTATACATGTGTACAACCAATTGAATGAAACACTTATCTTGAGGCCAGGCTAAATAAGTAGCTACTCTTAAGGGCTCAGTTCGTCACAGTTCGAGCTACCAATCACACTCTTCGAACTACAATGCAGCATTACTTTCAAACTGAAATATGTGTGATGATATTGCTTCATCAAGTGAGATTGTAGCTGAAATTCTACATATTAATAATTTTAGAATGTAATCTCTTTCACACTTGAAGTAATATAATAGTAAATGACTTTTCTAAAACCTACACTCTAATGATATATTTCGTTAGACGACGGCGATAGCTGAAATGATTTAAAATCGACTTCCAAACTCGAAATTAAGATGTACCAGTCATAAGGCAAATTAAGCTGGTCATCCTTCTTTGTAAATGTATATGTAGAAATACATGTACAATGTATATACAGTACTGTCCTTTCTTTTCGAAAGTTTGGTCACTCCCGACACATATTTTCAATTTGCAATATTGAAACCGATGTTTCCCCATTTCTGCTATCGCTTTGTTCTTGCGAAATATATAATTGTAGGACCGTTTGGGTTTGAAACATTACGTGCGTGTTTATAATCAGAATTAATGATCGTAATATAAATAAAGCGAGGGCTTTTTACATATAAAAATATATACCTGTATTATACTCGTATATACGGGTATGTAAAACTGACGTATTTGTATAAAAAAAGGTAACCTCTGTGTTTCAAACAGTGTATATACTTGGTGTTATTATAATGTACTTTCCATTATATAATGCGATTGCACATCTGTTATATATATATAGACAACCGTAGTAGCTGTATTATACAAAGTATATAAAAATATCATATACATAAAAATAAATATGTCGCCCTTATAATCGTTTATAAAATAAATGCAATTAAACGAATTCCTATTGTAGGATGTTAGTTCGACTTCTAGATTGGATGGGAAACATATAGGACTATTGTATGGGAGATTTCTCGCTAATACCGTATCTCTGTTTTGGGATTTAGGCTTGAGTACTATATATAGATATTCTCTTCTATTTTGAATTAATTCTATTTGAATAATTAAAAAAACATATATAAGCTTATTGTTAATTTTTTATCTATTTGCTAATATTGTCAGATAAACTAAATACACTATACTGATATTCGTATAATTAGTTCTACTGGTTAATAAGTTTAAATTCACAGAGTAACGTGCACGGGAACAATAGCCCAAGACTAGGTTCGTTCGCTTTGTCATGATTGTGCTGAGTGCGTTCAACGCTCGCCACTAAAGCTAGTGATACTGTTATCACTCTTTACACCAACAATTTTTAGCGAGTTCGACAAATGAGATGCGTGATGGAGGTGTTTTCACATTCAAAACTTGCATATCGTTCCTCTGATATAAGTTCTAACACTTTCTCCTTATTTACTTGCTATCTTATAATTTTCCATAATGCAATAAAAAAGAATTGAAAACAGAAATGCTGGTGAAAACGAGTACAGGATAGTAAAAAAGAATAATACCCTATTTAATGTTTGAAACACTATTTCTTCGAGCGGCGGCTCCGAGAATTTACCGTATGCCGAATACGCAGCCGATGTGTCGAACGAACCCACTACAGAGGAATTATTATTATCGAATCGGAGGCGGACGCTGTACAGTGCCGCGGCTTGCGTTTTCAAATCTCTCCTCTTTTTTTGTGTACGGTTCTACGAAAATCACATGTTTTTAATTTTTGTTTTTTAAAAACACAACCTTTGCACAGGCTAATTTAGTGTTACGACCGGATTAAATCGTCCGCATACATTACTGCAGTAATAAAAACCTGCAAAATGCCGACGATTAATTGTGACTGTTCACGATTTTGCTCGTGGTTGTTCTTAGTTAAATAAAATTATTTAGCATTTTAAAATATATGTGAAAAATATTGTTCATGAAAAAAATAAAATTTGAAAACGTGGGAACTTTCCTGAGTTCATTGTTCTGATATCGGTAAAACTCCTGTCTTGAAATGATGAATACTCTTTCTTAAGCATCACTACATATTATAAAACAAAGTCGTCCTCCGCGTCTGTCTGCCTGTCTGTCTGGATGTTCACGATAAACTCAGAAACTATTGAACGAATTGTAATGCGTCTTCACCAATAGATAGTGTAATTCACGAGGAAGGTTTAGGTATATAATTTATTGAGGTTTTTTTTTGGAAATTGGTTGGAATATAATGATAATTGTTGAAAGAATCGGAAAAAGTCAAGCAGCCTGGGAGCTTTCGTCGAAAACGCTGCGTAATCCCTTTGACATATAACAAAACTATGCATACTGAGATATTCCTCTTTTATAGATCTACAAAAATGTCTACAATGGTATATACGAGTACCTATCTTTTTAGGATAGCTTACTATACCCATCTATCTTCTAAAAATGGTTACATATAATTAGATAATTGGAAGGCTATATTAGACGGATACAGTGTATGAACCCCTATCAAGTAAAATAAATTAGTTATTTTAAGCATTTCATGTACAGAAAGAAGTATTTTTTTATTATCTGGACAGGACAACGTCCGCCGGGCCTGCTTATTATTTTACAATATACTAGCGGCCCGCTCCGGATTCGCACGGGTATAAGATATATAGCCTATGTCATTCACTGAAAAAATGATTAAAATCGATCCAGTAGTTTTGATGTATTCATTACTGCCCGTGGCCCGCACTCGTTAAATTTGGAGTAACCTCAAAAATAACAGTGTTTCTCCAGTGTTTAATTTATATTATTATACATATAAACCTTCCTCTTCAATCACTCTATCTATTAAAAAACACCGCATCAAAATCCGTTGCCTAGTTTTAAAGTTTTAAGCATACATAGGGATATAGGGACAGAGAATACGACTTTGTTTTATACTATGTAGTGATTCTATTATAATATAGCTCGTTTGTCTAATCTATACTTTAAGATAAAGATAAGAAATTATAAAAGCGGCTAAGTATTTATTATGGTAACGTAGAGACCTTAATTATGTTGATTGCACTACGTAGAGTTTAGACTGTAACTGGCATAGCTCAACGTAATGCCCATATTAGTACTAACTTCAATTGCGCTGCTGTTCTTAGCACTAAGCTATAACAATTAACACGAACGGACAATTTACACGGTTTATTTACTAAAATACCGACATTTATATCCTTGCATATAATAAACTGACTGTCTCTATGTCTGTCTGTTCGTTTGTGTGCATATACTTTGACAACCACTGAAGTAATTGACATTATAGTAATTTTTTTTTTGTCATAAGTATATTTTATGGTCAGGCTTTAGTATATACTTTATTATATAAGTCCATAAATACAGTAAGGTATATATAGGGTATTTTTAAACTAGAAAAAAGTACTGTCCCCGCGGGATAGGTATTATTTATATTAACGCGAGCGAAACCACGAGAAAAGGCTAGTTAAATAATATATGAAACAAGCCAATAGGGTAATAGAAAATTCGGTCAATATAAGTGTGTAATGTTTTGCATTTGACACAAACACAAATGTGTATTATAAAACAATGTCGTCCGCCGCGTCTGTCTGTCTGTCTGTTTGGATGTTCACGATAAACTCAAAAACTTTTGATCTAATTGTAATGTTTTTTCAACAATACATAGCATAATTCACGGGAAGGTTTAGGTATATAATTTGTTAAGGTTTTTTTGTAAGTTGGTTGAAATATAATGATAATTGTTGAAAGAATCGGAAAAAGTCGACCTGCCTTAAGCGTTTCATGCACATAAGTATATATTATTATAAGGGCAGGACAACGTCCGCCGGGCCTGCTAGTAAGTATATAAATTTTTTTAACGAAAATACAGCTGTATCTATAGATTTTCAATGAAATAATGTACTAAATCTTGTACATCTTATTAGTAGTTTGGAATATAATTCACGTGAATCGTAATCAAAAGAAGAAAAAAGAACAAAAGTAGCCAATTAAAACGCAAGTAGCGGAAAGAGTGACCGCTTAATGCGTGATCCCTCCTAAGGGATTTAGGTCAATGGCTCTGTTAATTGCTCTGGGAAACACGACCCTCCTATAAACATAAAACATCGAAGTATTTTTGTCCGCGTAAGTTTTAACTAAAAGGACAAAAATAAATTGTATGAAAAATAAAGGTTTGTATTCGTTTAATGTTTAGAAGCGAGGCATATCTTCGTGATTTTTGTAAATCTGCAACTAATAACGCCATCTATTGGAAAATTTCTATTTTCAATTAATTGCTTATCTATTACGTAGTTTTCTTTTACTTTTTACTCAGTGTATGTGATATATTATACTGTCTCTCAATTTTTTTTTCGATATCACTAAAATACCATTTACAGCTTCAACGGTCTAATACGACGCTTATAGCGCTAAGCTGGTTGGCAACAAGTTCAAGGAATTGAAATCACCGAACCTCGGCTTACGCTGTTGCCTATAAGCTGTTGTTGGATGTGTGGCTTTATGACTAGAATGCCATCCTGACGCAGACTGACTGAATGCTTTTAAATTGTTATAAATCGAATATGTCATAGGAACAAATAAAATATCTTTCTGTCACTATATATATATATATATATATATCACATTTGGAGTCAAAATATATACAGTCTATTATTACACACTTCGAGTTTCACTGTTACACTCTTCGAACTAACCTAGACTATCACAGATGCAATAACGCAAATCTTACTAAGCTAAACTAGCTAAACGAATCATACATATAAGCATTTGTGAGGCACACATGTGTACGTACAAGCTTATGCCCCTCACGAACTCAAACATGTATTTTGTATTTGTCAACTAGGCTACACTAAACAAACCAAGTTTCTTCTAAGAACGGAACAACAATAGCCCCCTTTAAAAACAACCGCGAACACACACGTATTGTACGCTATTATATTTATTGTAAACGCTATTAAAATTAATTAACTGAAACTAAAAGTTGAATTTAAATTATAAAAGTGATATTTGTTCTAGAACAAAATTAACAGAAACCAGCACAAAGGAGCTAGAAGCAAGAATTATTCAGTTCCATTTTATCCTGCAATTTTATAAAATTATTTAAATATTCCCACCGGCAACGATGTACCAATTTTTTCCCCTTAGAAACAATTAGACGGTAATTGATAAGAACATATTTTTAGATGCAAATTTGATTTTTACAATTCTAGATTTCGATATATCTTTTTTGGTCGATGGGTGATTAAATACTAAAAAAAATCTTGAAGTATGAACACTTGAATATAATACAGTTTTGTTTTATATACAAAAAAAGTAATCCTAAATAATATTACAATTAATGCTAAAGTGAATTTGCTCGTCTGTTACGTTATCATGCTTTTACTACTCACATGTATAGTAAAGCGAGCGAAACCGCGAGTAAAAGCTAGTACAAGATCATTCGAATTTGTACACTATTGTATAAACAATCATAACAACATATGTAATACGAAATCAAATAACTGATTATACATATATAACGTAAATTCTCTCACAGTGTTATGGAATACTTATTTATATGCAGGGCATCTTTGTCTCAGTAGAACCCTCAAGGCAAACTCGCATCTTATATGTGAAGAGCCGCAAAAATAACATTTCCGAGAAGTTTTCTTTCTATAAGAGAACTTCAATAAAGAGCCCTTTACTAAAAACCGCCTTGACAATGGGTTTATCGATCAAAGTAAATGTTCTTTCCAGAATGTTCTTTCACGGCATTCTAATAGAAACTGATCTGCGGGTGGTACCTTTGAGAGAAATATTAATAAAAAACAATTGGAAGCTTGGATCACTAGGAGGTTATTAGTACATTTTTTATTATAAAACTAGCGACCCGCTCCGGTTTCGCATGGGTGAAATGTGCTAATGTGGCGTCGGAAGTGTTCAAACAATTTTGTTTCATTTTTTGACACTTTATTATTTACAGCTCATCAAATTTATAGAAGGCACGTAAAAATCTTAGAACATTTTTTTTGTTTAGTTCTGTGATTGATATCTTCAAGATATTGAAAAGCTATTATGCTAGTTTTGATCTACATTCAATTTCCAATATAACTAAATTATTTACTTAAATAGGATTAAAATGATATCTGTCTGAATGGTGTTGCAAATAACCATTTATTATTTACTAATATGTGAAGGATAAAAATGATTACTATTCTTTATATGCTTAGGAGATAGAAGTATATCATAATATACATGCATGTTACATACGAACATTCCAGAAGTAATCGTTACCGAAAATCGTATCAAAGCCAATTGCAGTATTATATTGCAATAGTTTAGAAGAACCTGGAGAACACGCTGACAAACGGGAAAAGTGATTTTGTTTATGATATTCATAGATGTAGATATAATTCATAATAAAACAATTTTTTTTTCCAAACTGTCTACACTGTTGACCTGGCAAGGCCTCTACAGTTTCACCGGACTAAGCTGAAACTTTAAATGTATGTGATAATAATGAAATTGATAGCTACATATATGAAGGTTCGTGTTACAGATCATATAAACAAGAATATCCGATATAAACGAAGTTACGACTAACAAATATATATACATAAGCGGAAAAGAAGTGTTTGTTTATTCTGTGGCTGAACGGTCTTATAATTATTTCTGTGCGAAGGGCTAAGTTTTTATCTCCTCGCAACCGTCACAAAGACGACCATCACGGACCGAAAGAAATCAATAATAACGGACGCCTTATTAGAAAAGTTTTTCTTTCTTATACCGAAACTTATACGTCTGTTTTGTTAGTAGAGCCTAGTTCGATTGTACAAGTAGTTACTTGGAAGTCTTTATTATGTGTAAATTGTAGTTGTAAATTGTGATTGCTTTCGAAATGTAGACATGAAAGAGATGTTTTATTAATTATTAATGTTGCTCCGGAATATGCTTGATTATTATTTTATTGGAGTTTTATCAGAAACCTAGTACTTTACCAGTGATGCCTGTTCAAACAAACAGACAGACAGACATTTCTAAAAGTTATCGAAATGGAGTCTATTAATTATTCCTAGACACCTGCAACAATTTTGTTTCTTAGAAATCAAAAAAAGTACAGACACGTTGGATTTACATTCTTATTATATATGTATATATTTTTTATATTATATGGGGCAAACGAACAGGTGGGTCACCTGATGGTAAGTGATCACCGCCGTCCATAGACACTAGCAACACCAGGGGAGTCGCAAGTGCGTTGCCGGCTTTTTAATATATGTGGGCCTCCGGCGCGCTCACTGACCGAACGAAACGCAACAGTGCAAGCACTGTTACTTCACATCGGCTTTCTGTGAGAGGGCGGTACTACCCCGGGCGAGGCGACCCATTCATTCTGAAACCAGTAATAGTTTCAGCGTAGCTCTACCACCTACATGTATAGATTAGCGTTTTCAGTATGTCTTACGATAATCATAGAGTTATTCAACGAGCTTATTGCAATGAAAAACTCAAGACGAATCTCCGGTGCTCTGCTAAATTGCTACGGCAACAAAAGTGTACTTACTAGCTGCTGTTTGTAGGCTATTTTTTTTCGAACTGACTACACTGTTAACCTGGCAAGGCCCTCACAGCTTCACCGGACTACTAAGGGGAGCGCTTAAGGCACTCAACCGATTTTACATAGACGACTAGCACAAGGGCGCACGGCACGCTTCGGCTTGGGCAGTCGCCGAATATTTCGAGTCCAACTAGCTAAGCTAAACTATCCATTTCATACATATGTGAATTTGTGAAATATAAATGTGTACCAAGCATGCACCTATGTTTCACGATCCCGTACATGTATTTTGTAACTGATTACTGTTGGTATCTGACTATTATTACATTTAACGTTCTTCTTGAAAAACGCCACTCACTTATGTCACTTATGTACTATACTGGACCGTTAGTGTGAACGATTTTTGGGCAGTAGCGAGTATTTTAGCTACTAAATTACTCGTTACAGGACTAAATCATTAGCGTGTATAGTGTGCATTAGGCTTAAGTGACAGAACAGTGTTTTTAACACTTGCTATATTTCTCAGTCATTTTTAAACTACATATCTGGAACGAAAATTACCTACAACGGTTTTTATACTATTGTATTCGAAGGGGTTGTTGATAAAAGGACATTTAATAAAAATTTCTGAACTGAAAAACGCGCATAAAGTCAAAAAAACAGACATTCAGAAGAAATTAACGGATTTCTTTAAGCAAATAATTAGTGTCAGTTTTTTTTTCTTTTGGTAAGCGTCTATGTCTAATTCTAATGAATAATACTTACTCTATACATACGGATATATCACTGCATAAATGTTGATTTTTAAAAATCTCTATAAATGAGAAAAACCACTCCTCCACCTCTATAAGTGAAAAAGAAATTGCGGTCATTTGAACACTCGCTTATCCAGGTTTCATTGTCTTTATACAGCTGATTATTGCAGACTATAAATTAGTGGGAAATAACACACTAAATACAATTTTCGTTTGCCCAGTATAATAATTTATGATTTCACTAGTATTCGTTTTTGACAACAGAATTTACCAAATCGGTTGGACCTTTATAGTTATTTCTGTACTGTTCAGAGTCGTCAAATCAAGTTTTATAGCTTGGAACCTTCTTCAGCTTTAATGATATTAGTATATACAGAGATGTAATAGAAAACATCATGCGATAAAAATGCAAGAGCTCTACGGAAGGGTAATTCACTTGGAAGCATAGCGGTCACTCGTTAATTAAGGCCGACGACATTGCTTTGCGCGCAATACCTTCGGTGTGGCGCGTCGGCGAAGCCCGCTAATTCACGCTACACATGGCTGTAGAGTTCGAAGGGTTATTTATTATATATAGATTCGATTTGCCGTTTCCTTCCAAAGAAACTTATATTGTACTTATATATATTGTAAACATAGACAAAAAAAAACTCATAATCATACAATTATACTTTGTAATAATGTAGCCGCAATCCGCTTGAAGATCTCTTCCTTTTGTTATCTACGTATTAGCTCCGATGTTCAGAATAGAACTCTACTATTTTTCTTTTACGAACTAACATCTGCTGTTGGTCTGTGAGACTTCATGGCTCGTATACTTTTCAATAACGGAGGGTAAAAAACTTTAAAAGGATGACGTCATAATTCGAACGATTCGACAAAATTTGAGACTGTTTGTAACTGGTTTTTTTTTTTTTTTTTTTCCCTTTATTTAATTTAGGGACTTTTATCATTAGTGATATGTCAGTCCCATCGTAACTTATATCTACTTACAACTGAAATCCTTAAGTCTAAATATTAATAAATAAAAAAAAAGAAAACTATTTCTAAACAGAAAATTTAAATGTGCTACACAACCTCTTTGAACAATCCGATGCCGGTTCTGCTAGAACGCTGTTATAAACACCCACATTCTTTATATTGATATTAAAATCTTTAACAAACCGCATCCTTTCAGTATGATTTTTTTTGCATTCTAATAAAAAATGATATATGTCGTCAACCTTATTACACTCATTACAAACTGGTGAATTTAAAACTTTCATTAAAAATTTAAATTTTGCCGATGGAATATGTCCGGACCGTAACCTAAAAGTAGTTGTAAGTAAATTTCTGTTGACATTAACATTTGTGAACCATGGTACAGGTGGCGGCTGAGACTGTATAGTACGGTACCAAATCCCTTTCTCTCTTGAAGCTACATTAAAATATTCTTTCCACATGTCATAACCCCTTATCTTAAATTTATGTAATATTTCAGAATAGTGCGGAAGAATACTGATTTCTGAACCGCCTACTAAAGCTCGCTTCGCTAACACATCTACCCTCTCGTTTCCTTCTAACCCAATATGAGACGGAACCCATTGCAATCTCAGACGCATACAAGAGCTATGGATTTTCAAGACCTCTCGGAGAATTGCATAGGCTATCGAAAATCCTCTGTGGCCAGACGCACATCGAGCCAAATGCTGGAGGGCACTCTTACTATCCGTTAAGATAACAATATTTTGGTGCATTGATCTTATACCATGCTTTATAGCTTCTAAAATTGCAAACAATTCCAGTGTCATAATAGATACATTTTGTAACTGGTTCATATACAGAATGTAACAACATAATATCATGTTTGTTTAAGTTTTAATTCATTGTTTCAACTGACATTATCGTTTGAGTTTCTTGACATTTCCTACTGAACAAATTGTTCCAGTTGAATTTTATTTTTACAATTAGAGACGTGACTTCTATATAAAATACAAATCCAAAAGGATTATTGTTATAAAACTTGACAATCATATTAAATAGGGTCTAATAGATATCGCAACTTATTAAATATTCAATAATAATAAAATCTAAATATCAGCTCAAACTACCTTATGCATTCAGTTTTTAGTCGTAGCTTTCAATTATACAAAACATGTAGGTTCCATATTTTCGTGCTGACCTAAAATGTAAGAAATGTGTTAAAGGTTGTTTTTTTTTTCAATTCAATTGTATCTCTACTTATTATGCATGATATATATGTAACTGGTAAAATATAATTGAAAAAATATACCTATTACTAAATTAAATATCTTAAGTTAAAAGAAATCTTAAAGGCAGTAAGGTATAATATCTGTATGTCACGTTACGTATACAAGTCTCTACAATCACCATCCCGCTAGATTACGACCAGTGCTTACCCCAGGGCGTCTTCGACGAAAATTCTCCCCATAAAGAGTAATGATTTGTTCCAAGTGTCTTTATCACTCTAGACTTGTGTTGTGTGCGCCAAGTAAGGGTTGTAAAATTGTTGCCCTGATTACTTATTACAGTTTATTTGTTTTAGAGGACATAAGAGTTTTGATGTTATATCTTATCTAATTTGTATTTCTGAGAACCAGACATCATGATGCTTATAATGGTATACCTTGCAAGATGAGTTGGTGTCTGGTATAGAATGCCTTGTGCGTCGGTATTTGCCACCGTTATATCTTCTTGTCACTTTACTGAGAGCTAATGCCGCAACAGTGGATCCTGAGAGGTGGTAATATTCAACCCTTGGTTTTTTTTTAAATATAGTACAGGAGGCAAACGAACAGGTGGGTCGCCTGATGGTGAGTGATCACCGCCGCCTATAGACACTAGCAACACCAGGAGAGTCACAAGTGCGTTGCCGGCCTTTTAAATATGTGGGCCTCCGGCACTCTCACTGACCGAACGAAACGCAACAGTGCAAGCACTGTTACTTCACATCGGTTTTCTGTGAGAGGGTGGTACTACCCCGGGCGAGCCGACTGATTCATGCTGAAACTAGTAATAGCTTCAGCGTAGCTCTACCACCTAGAGATTTTATATTCCTCCCGCTTGGAATTGAAACTAAAAGACAGTGGGGTGTGGATGAGGTCAGCTTTTCCAAGAAACTGGCGAGTCAACTGCTATACAAAAAGATAATGTATCCATTATTCTGATGACGCCTCCTTATGGCGGCGAATTGTATGGCATGGTTCTCTTTTCTTTGAAATTTATTAATTTATGCTAGTCTTCGTTTCAGGCTTAATAGCACAAAAATAATTTTCCATGAAATAGTTTGCATATATCACTACCAAAACCAAGTTACGTAACAGTAAGAAATATCTTTGTGTAGTGATTTAACAATACGCGGTAATTAAAAAGAAAAATATTTACATTACATTTCGAGCTTTTTATGAGTAAAATAAGTTTTTATGTTTTTACAAGCTATAAGCATTTATGTGATACAATTGAAATCGTGTCAAATTAAAAACGTTACAGCGCGTTCGTTACGCCACCACACTAATTGAATACTAAATTGTATGGGGCGTTTAAAAAAGAAACTCATTTGTGGTTGGCACGTTACGAGATTAAACTGCGTTTTGTTTAACGTGACGACTTTTGAATTGTTACACGGTCACGTGCGATACAAACACAGGGAACGTATTTAAGACTAGCTATTACTCGCGAATTCAAACGCGCCAAAAATAATTTTTTTTTCTGTGTAGACAACCGCGTGCGGCACGTGCGATTCTGGACACTGATTCTTTCGTTTATTGTAATTACATGTAACTCTATATTTTTGTCTAGAGTGAAATTAGTCTAAGTTATTTCTTATAACATCAAAACCGGTCCCGACGCTTCAGAGATTAGCGGAAACAAACAGACAGACAAAAATTATTAAAAAAATTTTTTTTTTCTTATAAGCACAGTATATACCTCCATATCTACATAGTAAAAGACCATTATTTTGACGTTACAAGTCCACACTTCATTTTTAAATATGTGTATATTTATTAAGTCAGTCTCATTTCCTTAAAACTTAACCTTGCCGTCGTTCTATAAGTGGAATATATACCAAAGGTTATGGAGAAACATTCTGATGAAACAGACTCTTCATTTTACAGAAATGATACACTCCTTGTCAGACAATATACGTGGTTGATGACGACTACATCCGAGTATACACGATTCAATGCGTCATCAACGCGAGCGCGCTTAATGACGACTGGAACCGACTAAACCCGATTCAGCGTCATCGACCCGAGTGTGACGGTTCTCTTTTCAATGCACTTCAATAAGTTTTCATTTCAAAAACAAAGGCGATCATAACAAAACACCATATAACAAAAAAAAAAAAAACTATTTATGCTTCATTAATAGTACAAGTTAATGGTATTATCGTAAAGAAGCACTTTATTGATATTAGAGTTCGAGGTACAAATTTCATAGTTGAAAATATCGTAACATCTGTAATGTGTGCTACCAACTTTGTTCATATAAAATCCGATTGAATTTTCGGTCGGACATTAACATTATATGGCTATAGTATAAGTTGTGAAAGTATTGTCCATTTGATAATAGTACATAGACAGTTATAATAATTAGTACAGAGCGATTAAAAATTAATTTATTATACCAAACTCAAACCAAAGTTGTTAAACTTACTTATAGGGAGGGAACTTTCCGTTATAAATGAATGAGAACTTGAGCCAAAATTATAATCAATCAAGAGATTGACATCGATAAATAAAGACATTCAATAAAGAGTATGTACGTTTTAATTTGATACTCTCGTTATATTTATGACGAAAGCAAAATATAATTAGTGTTCAAGGATACATCACTAGGACATTAGTTTTAATTATTGCAAGATAAAGATACTCGGGTGCTATCGAGTCTATGACTCCAACTCTAGGCATTAGTTATTTGACTATAGAAAATGCCATAAATAAATCAGTTACTTAGTACAATTTTGAAGATAGAGCTTTTAGTAAAGAGTGTCTGTATCAAAATCAGTCAGGAAATCTAATCGGAAGGCTTGATGATAACAATCGCGTCCACTTATATTAATAAATTTGTAAGTCTGTAAATAATTTCCAATTTCAAGTTTTTTTTTTCTACATGTTTATTTTACAGGCCACTGATTTTGAATTTAACATAAAAAAAATTGTCCGCTTGACCTCTATCAATATGAGAACATCAAATAACGAAACGAAAATAATTACTATGTATTAGATGCATGTGAACCCGTGGACTGCAATTCAATTATTAATACACTTACACTAGTTAATTGCTTCCCTCATGGGAAGTAAACATTTGTACGGGTATATTAAAGTATATTTTGTAATTAAGGTACCACACACCAATATGTGTTCGCCAATTTCCAATAGCCTTACCGATTTAACCTTTATTGGTCCCTTGTACCTAAACTTTGATTTGTTTTAGAAAACAAAAGTAATATATTTTTGCTGCAGCTGTCTCCGTGGGGACTATATCAAGGCTTACTCTGAAGGTGGTATCCACGGTCCTGGTCCGCCTGGCATCAACGAGTACTCGGCCTGGTCACGTGTCCTCTGCGGTAACAGAGCCGATTCACCACCAGCACTCTATTCCCATGGACCATTGCTGCTTCTGGAATTCCATACTGGAGCTAAGCAGTCAAACTCTACCGGTTTTATTGGGACATTTAGATTTATCGATAGACGTAAGTGTTACTAAATAATTGGTTTATTTAACTTGGAGATAAAGGCATACATAAACAGATCATAAGCATAGTGAATCGGCGCCAGAAAGTTATTTAAACGGTACTTAAGGGATATATAGGGACTAATAAGATATGAATATACTGAAAGTTACAGTTTTCTAATTTAAGCGGTTTTCGAGAAAAAGTTAAATATATAAAAAAAAGTTCTTTCTATTGACTGAACCGATTGATCTAATTTTTGAAGTCTCTTATCATTTGGATGTACACAGGCTAATTCTGAAAACTTCATAATAAAAAAGAGAGTTATTGTGAGGAGAGCGTTATTGTGATCGTGACACCACTCAATAGTTATATATACCTATCACGCCGCTTGATTGCTTACTGTACGCTATATGATTTCGAAACATAATATACCTAAGCATGCCTGTATAGTCGTTGCGATTCACTAGAATTACCTTGTGCAAGTAATAAAATATCCATAACTATACGATTCATTAATACATCAAATAACTTCATATCTACACGTAGACAACTGTAAAATGATACATTAGGGAGAGTAAATGTATACAATTACGTAGTAATGGCTTGTTTTCTTTTACCTTTAAGTCTTAAAATTAGGCATACTAAAGCATGAATTTAAATGAACGCTCATTTCGGCAAATTGCTTATCGCAGTCGTACCTGTAACTAGTTTAATCAAAGGCTCCCTTTATATTAAAGACGATAACTTTTCAACGGTCCTCCAAATCTTTGGTGTGAATGTACTGTTCTGAATTATTTGAAGTACTCTTAAAATTTTGCAACTAACAAATCAGAATCGTTTAATAAGAGTCGTTCTTTCGTCTTTGAGATTGTTTTTGACGTCACTTTAGATGGAATCATTATGTCTTGTTGATGTAGTATTTATGAAATCTTTGAAGATTATCGTTAATAGTTGTTTGTGTCACGTAGATTGTTTACACGACACTTTATTACTGAATTTTATATTAATTACTGTATACTGAAAGAACATTTGTTACTATGCCTATTTAAACTGATGGATCTTTAAGATAGCAACAAATTAATTTTGAAAACATTTTCTAAATTCACGTCTTCCATTTTTTTAAGTTATACTTGTTTAGGCGCGTTATGAAAAAATGATGAGAGTGAATTTTTATGATGCGCGCGCAGCAGTGTGACACGAAATCTACAGGTTGAAGCTATCCGCAAAACCTACACCCTGAAGTTAGCTATAGTCAACATTTTATATTTGTACTTATGCGCTACGCGTTGCCGTTGCTGTAGTAACCATTAACATGTTAATAGTTGCCATGGCAACGTGGTAAGTTTGTATTCTAAAATTATTCAGTGTAAAGGAGAGTTTTTGTTATATGGTAGAAATAAAAAAAAAAATCGAAAATCATAAAACTCTTATAAAAACCTGTCTCTTATTTCATGTTCCATTTCTTTGAGGACATCTCTCCAGATAAACGTCTACTTGACTTCCAGTTAACACTGTAATTAATTTAGTTACCACAGAAAATAACCTGAATAAAACGGGTATAAGCGACCGTCCTCTCATGAATAAAAGATAGTGTCAAGTGAACCGCTCTTTTACGTCATAAATGCGCTCATTATTTTGTTGGACAAGATTATTATGTTTATTGTTATTACAAATATTTTATACGAATATTTTAACTTTTA
Organism: Antheraea assamensis; assembly: GCA_035772565.1. Taxonomy (NCBI): domain Eukaryota; kingdom Metazoa; phylum Arthropoda; class Insecta; order Lepidoptera; family Saturniidae; genus Antheraea; species Antheraea assamensis. Next base: position 32,510 of record JAQQSE010000022.1, on the reverse strand, counting down.
ATAAATTACATCGATCGATACGGTGTCCGACCGGGATAAAACAAGAGAAGAAAGCGTTTTCAGCTAGCAAGCCATCCCAGTCATACATTAGTACCCACCACAAATTACACTCCGAACATATCCACGAAATACCCTTAAAAATGACGATATATTGGTAGCAAATGATTCTTTAAACAGAATATTCTGCCTATGCCCGCGAATCCATCGATCAAGCCACCGTTATCGGGCGGTAAACTTTGCTCCAGCACATCCACCTTGACTCTTTTCGGTAGTAGCTCAAACTTACAAACTTATTACATACACGATGTTCAAGGATTTTTGCGCCATTGAGTTTGTTTCCATACAGATGAGTGCCTTGATCGCTCGCCTATAAAGGTTGGTGAAGTTGTGATTGCACGAGAAGTCAATAGCAGATAGTCTGTTCTAAAACAATTTAATTAAAAAAATACTAGGTTGTGATTGCAATAATACAGCAATCACAGCAGCACACTTTTAGGGTATCGCATTTCATCAACTCGCTTATACTCAACAGTCGATAGGCTCTTAAAACAGCATGACAGTATCGACTGATGGCTGATTAGCGATTTGTCGTCGTGGTTTTTGAATTCAATTACGCTTACATTTACGAAAAACAATACTACCTGGTAATTTAGACGATGTAAAATTTACGCTTCCATTATAAACTACTATTTTAAATGAAAATCAAACTGAATTGACTTGTCGTTTAATTGATAAAGTTAATAGTATTTTTCCTGTTACAGGTAATTTCGAAACAGATGGTGTTCAAGTCGCGGACACATGGTGCGATTACGTTTTTAACTCACAGCATAATAGACCATTCTCACGGTCGCTTATACAGTCCCAGATACCCATCTAGTTACGCCTAGTAACATGAGATGTAATTACCACTTTAACGCGAGGTAAACATATTAACGACTTCAATGAAATTAATGCTAATTAAACTAATACATATCTTTATATAAATCGGTTGAATAATACTGATTAAGGTAATAATACAAGGAGGTCATGAAAATCTTTAATTTAGAGGCTGTTATTATTAATAGCTAATGTAAAAATAATCAGACAAGACATATATTTGTATCTGGACGAGTTAGTTGTAGTACATTCAACACTCGAAGTCATCAAACGTTTGAATTACTTTTGTCTTACCGTTTTTACCAATGTTTATTTAATTAGTTATTTAGATTTTGAACTAATTGAACAGTTCCTTAACAATGTACAATATAAGAAAATAAATCAAGTCAATATGGACGAAACCTCTGAAGAATACATCTATCATTTTTTCAGGCAACATGAAAGAATAAAATTAGTATTCGAAGAATCGTTCCTACAAAAAGGAGATGAGAGGTAAATATTTTTTAATATCGTTAATTTTATTATTCACATCTCGAAGGTATCTTCGATTGATTTTTCGTATCTTATTTACAGTTGTTTGAATCGTGCGGACATTATAAAAGTGTTCGATGGACGAACGTCAACAGCACCAGTACTTGCGATGCTCTGTAATGAAGTTTTAGGTAAATGAAACTTAAACATTTGAATTCTTTCACTTAAATAGGATCGACACATGTTTCCTTTTTCACAACCATCTATTAACAGCCATGACAGTCAGTATTTACACTTTTATTTACATATTATTCCTTACTGGTGGTAAATCCGTCTTAACGCGCCGGGTTCCTTGGTTTCTCTACCATCATTAGTCTGCGGTGGTTAATGAGGAGAGACGTAGACTGTATGTTTGAAGACCCATGAGGGCAAGGGTGAACAGACACGCTCAATCACGGGAACAAAATTATTTAATCAGTTAAGCTGCAAGGATAATAAAATATACACATTTCCTTGGCATCGATGTTGCATCACACCACGGTTTCCAGAGCTGCTGCGGTGGACGATCCTCTTCTTATATACGCAGGAACTCGATGCATGGCGATATATTGCATACACGCTAGCTTACGACGCGTACTCAATGCTAACACGGCTGTATCATTATAAGAGCACGGTAATTGCGTCCGTGTCCAACGGCAAAAGAAGCGACACTCTCTTCGCGGTGCAGCGCTGCGTTAATAGTTTGTATATTGGGACGGATGTTAGGTACAAGAGAAATAGGAGTTGACCTCGCGGATTCTAATAAATATAATACTACCATAAATAACTACCACTTACAAAACATCCACACTTACTTCGGCCTTCGTGTACTATATCCATCCATATATATACTTAACACTTATCTAGTTTTATGACTTCCATCCCTTCTCATAAAATGTCCATACAAATCCAGTATACTACCGCTAAATTTCTCTGCAATAAAATCATTTACATTATCGTTTAACTAAATACGGAACACATTCACGCGAAATTTTAAATCCCCACAAAATAACGTTGTGTTTTAGTAGTTTTAAAAATGTATAAAGTGCGAAGCGTAATAAAATCAAGACTGCGCTGTGTTTTTTATAGCTTTGTGATGTCCGTAATTTTTTTCGCGTGTACATTCTTTTATTGTTTCATGCAAGTTTCGTGTATTATTTGAATTAACAAGGGATTGGTTTTTAACGGTTTTTCATTGAAAATGTATCATATCTATCAAACGTGTATAGATAAGTAACTTAGACTCTTTCTAATATTAATTTAAAAACTAAATTCAACTTAGTTCAGCGAGTTGTAAATAAAGTGCGTTCTAACACTGAAAATGTTGGGCACTATTATATAGACAAAAATTCAAAATAAATAAACAGAATAAGTTAAAGTATTAACCAAAATATTATTATTATATAAGTCTGCACATAAAGATGACAACTCAATAGCTTGTGTACCTTCCCAAAGATACCTATACAAATTACTCTACATAAAGAATCATAAAAATCAGTCGTGTATTTTCTCGCACAAAAAAGACATTTAAAAAGATTTTGAAGTCAATTTAAAATGCAATCATTTCAGGCGCATCTCATTTTTTTTAAGTCGACATCAAAAAGATGGTGGTTCTCAATTCGATTGTACATGTTTTTTTAATACTTGTTACCTCATAACTTCACCATTTATAAACAAACGACTTGAAAAAAAATTATTGGAAGGGAAATATTTTTAAGTTCCATTTTCGTCATCATGATTGGGACATCATGAGCATTGATCCTTGAATTTCAACGATGAACCAGAGAACTCCTCAATATTGAATGGAAAATGAATAGTGATTAAAATATTGATAGGTTTATGACAATGTAAGGTTAGATATATACCTAACTGTGGATAAATATGTTCAGATGATTTTTTTTTTATTCGAAATTTTGTGGTCGTTTTTATTTTTGGTTAAAATTTTCTTATTTCTTTTTATATATACCACTGATATCAGATATTAAAAGGATATACTATATATATTAGTATGCTTGAATGTACATCACTTGATTATTTACAGGTTACGAAATCCTCTCAACGGGATCGGACCTTTTGGTACAGTTTACATCAAATTCCAACTCGCCTGGACAAGGGTTCAAAGCGAGCTATCAGTTCCAAATGGAGGACAAGTCTAGCACAGGTTTAGTAAGCATATTAAATTGTCGATTACCGTATCGATCATCCTGAAAATTTCTAAATAAATATGAGTAACATCAATGTATGTGTCAATGTTATTATATATCTTTCACACGCATAAGAATAATTCGTAATTTGGTTGCCGTTTATCCAAAGGGAAGGCAAAATAATATTAATTCATCCTTTTATATCATCGCCTCAATAAGCCTGTTCTACAGTTTTTATCATGGTGAATGTTCTAATCAATATTCCCAATTTCCCTCTTTCTATTCCATAACAAAACCATACTCTCTGGGCTTTGACGGATACTTTTTTGGTAAATTCCATCTAAGCAAAAAGCTAAATATTAGTGATGTTCATTTTTTTTCCATATAATTAAAATATGGAATAATCTCGCAATCTACATATTTTTTTTTATATAAGGATATTTTAGGCGTAACGGTATACATTTACTTAAGGTGGTACGACAATATTTATTATTGGTTATGAATCGTCGATCTTTCGGTGACTCCTGTTGTTCTAGCATTTTAATGTGAAACATTGATTTGAATAGGATGCATGTGCGTAAAATAAATCATTGGAAAAATTGACATTTTTTTTTAAACTTTTACAACGAATATAAATAATATTGAATATAAAATATAAGCAAGCAAATTCTTCTACAACAACATTTACAATTTGAATGAAGCATTATAATTCTCAACAGATGCAGAAGTTAATAAAAAATCAAGCACGTCAGAGGCAATATCCGGATTAGGGCCGGCGGTGAGTGCTGCCAGTGAGTACCGTCAGATAATACCCGTATTTAAAAACACTACCTTCTCGCTTCTCACTAAGCCATAGAATGACACTGAGAGTTTTATTTCTTGAAACCGCAACTTTATATAATATTCGTTACATGAAAATACCAACAGGAATTTATACCATAAAAATACATTTAATCTGATTTTAGTCTCTCATAAAATACATTAAGACTCATATTTAATAGTACCAATTAATAATAATAATGACTACCTACAGGTGTCCTATTGCTGGGTTAAAAGTCTCTTCTTGAGGGAAGGTATGGATATAATCGTTACGCCACCTTACGACGTAATAATGATTTCAAAACAAAGAAATCGGCATCTCTATATTTAAATCACATACGATAGTACTGGTAGTAAAATTTATGACATTCATATTTACTATGATATTTTTTATTACCCTCAATTAATAGTTGTTACCAATTAATATTAGTATGTAAATTTTAATGTAGGTACTCTGAATTCAAAATTTGTTGTCACAAGCTTGGGTTCAGAAACGACAAATATTTGTTCGTCCGATTACCAACTAATTAATATGAAATATGTAAAATATTAAGATAAAATTCAATTGTGTGATGATTCCTTATTTAAAATTAACTAGATATGTGCCCGTTTCATTGGGAATAAAAATAATGGCAAAAAAGTCAATCGAAAAAATTAGCAATCTACGAAAAATTGCTTATAATCCGATGCCGATATATTCAGTAATTTTGACGTGTTTATTTATATAGAAGATTGTGAAATGATATAATGTAACATAATGTAGGAACAATTCTTGAGCTTTTTCAAGAAACACCTATATGAGGTAATACGAGAATTTTAACTTAATATATCCAAAATAAAATTGTAATTTTTTGCTGAAAATTTATGCTACTGCATTACGTACTCGTATATACATAAAACGAGTATTCCGTATCCTTATCGTTCCAGCGTCGTCTTGCCATCAAGTATTCAGTAGCGATAGTAGAAAAAGCGGGAAGTTGATATCGCCCCTATACCCGGCGCCGTATCCGCAGAAAACGCAATGTCACTATGACTTTCTGGCCCGGGGCAGGGAACGGGTCAGACTCGTGTTTGAAGATTTCAGCTTGCAGAGGATATCAGATAATAGTTTTGAGTAAGTTTTAATATTATAAATTACAATGAAAACAACAAAAAAAAATCCATTACTATTTGTTTTTTGTATGCGAAAATATATCGAATAGAATGTGAAAAATCTCGAAAGTAATATTTTTTAAATCAATTTGAAAAACAACGATTTTTACACTACACTAATCGAGCTTAATATTTTGTCTATACGAGACATTCAGTGCCTGGCCTCTTACACGGAGAGTGATCTTTATATAGTCAACTATAGCTTATGCTACATCGACATATAAAAGGGGATGTTGGTTTGTATTATATTATTATGTTGGTATCTGAGACCGGCAAACTTCCATAGATTCCGTTAGATTGATCACCATAAAAAATGCGGCAAAGTAAAAGGTTATTTTATCATGGACATTTTTGTGCTGTTCATTCTATTACTATTCGCCTCTAGATAACACTGCAACTGTCAAGTTTTATAACGTTTGATTGATCGCCATGCGAATTGGAATATGCAAATATTCGAACATGAAGGATATTTACACAGTATCTCCACCATGTTGTAATTCAATTATTAATTACAACAAATAATAACAAACGAGTGTGGAGCCATCCATAGTACCAGTAATCACAGTGTATTCTTCTTATTCTTTAATTTGTGGCGCTGTGTGTAGGTAATACACAATTCCACCAACGTCATGTAAATAGAGGGTGAGCGCTCTGTGGCAGATAGTATCATAAACGAAGGAGAGCAATTAAAAAATGTAATTTGTGAAAAGAAAATAATTATTTAGTGTAATTTATATTCAGACGGAGTTATTGTAAAAAAATAAATACAGCCAAAATTAGATATGTAACGATTGCGACATACATAAATCAGATTAAAGTTTGATTTTGTTAATTTTAATAAATAGGAAAAAGCATATAAAATTAAAGGGTTATTATTCACTAAAGCTCAGCGACACATAAGGTTAGTAGGACGGGGAATACAAGCAGGGAGAATATCGTACAGGGAGAATCTGTTTCTCGAACAATTGAAATAGTGTATTCTTCGTATGTAGCTTTTTATTGACACGTGGCTTAAGGAACTTAGCATTGTTGCTTCGTTCTAAAGATTTTCAAAAAGAATATCAAAATTTTCTAGAGACATGGCAATTCAAGAGTGATGATACATGTATTTTTGGCAACTAACAATGGCAAAATAAATTCGGCCGTTTACGATACCGGATATCTTTCTTAGACAATTTGACACGTTAAAAATTTAATTGGACCCTTTTATCAATTAAACTAAGATAATAATACTCATTGTAAATATTTACTGACGTCTAAGTTATGAGCGTATGTTAAGAGCGTATCAATATATAGGTTTTAAGGTAACTTGATGTAATTTCCTCGTTATATAAAGATTTTTGTTACGAGGAACGAGGTCATAAACATTTTACCTTGTATATTGTGTGTGTATTTCGATGTGCTCTACAGAGCGTTATTTCATTGACGTATAAAATATATTACGCAAGAGGTAATTCAAAATTATATTTACATTTTGTTCCAGTTGCGAGAGTATGGATTCACTTGATGTATATTTGTATGTAGACGGTCGCCTCGAAAAGATGGCATCGTTCTGCGGAAACGATACTCCGAAGCCAATAATGGCGAACGGGCCGAAGCTATCTATCGAGTTCCGTGGTATATACTCATCGAGGCATAGTAGGGGTTTTAAAATATCGTATTATTTTGTTGAAGGTATGTTGTTTATTAGATAATGAACATTGATTAATATAGCCAAAGTAATGGTATTAATATAATTAGGGTATATGAAAATTATTTTAATAGTGATATGCAAATTATGTCTCGCAGTTCATTCGGTCCCAATTATTTTAGACGAATGAAAACGCGCACTATTATATCACTACATATTATAAAACAAAGTCGTCGCGTCTGTCTGGATGTTCGCGATAAACACAAAACTACTGAACAGATTGTAATGCAGTCTTCAGTAATAGATAGAATAATACATGAGGAAGGTTTAGGTATATAATTTGTTAAGGTTTTTTTTTTTCGTAAATTGTTGAACGAATCGGAAGAAGTCAAGCCGCCTGGGAGATTTCGTCGATAACGCTGCCTAATTAATCCCTTTGAGATATAATAAAACAACGCATACTGAGATAGATGAACAAAAATGTCTACGATAGCATATACCTATCTTTCTAGGATAGCTTACAATACCCATCTATCTATCTATCTTCTAAAAATGGTCACATATAACGAGGTAATTCGAAGGCTATTTAGACGGATACAGTATTAATCCTTATCAAATAAAATACATTAATTACCTTAAGCATTTAATGTACATATGTATATGTTTTTTTATTATCAGGGCAGGACACACAGGACAGTATCTATGTAATAGGCGAAAATAAAACAGTTTAGTAACTTTTTCTACTCTGTTTGTTAACTGATTTTGTTTATTTGTTTTTTTTTTACTTTAGTAGTTACCAACAAGTTTACTGTCGTCAACAAAAAAAAATGGAAAAAGATTTTTTCTCTTAACATATCGACAATCGACGAGTCGAAGCCTTTATTTATAAGTTTTTATTCGACATACTACACGATCTGTAATAATCTATAATATTTATATACTCTTTGGCAATGTTGAATTTACAAAAAAAATGTGTTCGTATACAGCCACGGGTATACAACGCTAGTTACAATTTAAAAGCGATATCAAAACTATCATTTATTAATATTTGTTTTGGTAACGTTACATCCCTCGCTAATCTACACTATATCAGCTTTTGCTCGCGGCTTCTCATGCTTTAAATTACATTTTGAAAATAAGAGATAGCCCATGCTACTCACCGATTATTCTTACCACATACACTTCCACATAGGAACAATTCAATTTTATTTATATCTATAGAAAATATAAATACCTATAAATGCGGACTTAACGTTGTCTCTTTATCTTTTCACAACTACGCCTGTGAACCGATCTCAACGAAATTTGACACAGGGATATCCTGCAATGTGGAGAAAAATGTAGGCTTCTAACTTTTGCTTGCGACTTCGCTTGCGTTAATTTCTGACCGTGTTATTTGACCGATCCAAAGGGAAAAGTATTATTTTTTTGGATTAAATGTTATGTATTTCTTTTTGTATACCCGTGACAAAGATTATCCAACTGATTATTTAGGCAGTTAAGGCGTGAAAGAGTACCAAACAAACATTCTAAACAACCTCACATTCGCTCCTATAATATAAGGAGTTTTTATTCTGTGTATATCAAAATTATAAGCATATAAATTCACGGGAAATTCCAGTAATGCTTTTATGTTCATGCTTTATTGATAAGTTACTTTCCACGGAAGATTTTATTTAATTTCGTTTTCAATGAAATTATAAATACTATTCAAGAATAGATATTCAATTATCCGACAAACTGTACAAACACAATTTTCAATAATTCACTCGTATTTTCAATTGTAATAATATTTTCAGTAAGATAATCTGGATTAGTGGATTCTTTCTCTTTGTTATTCGAACACGGTTCCTTACTTAAGGCATTAGTGAGAAAGAATCTCTTGTAACCATAATTAAGGCTTTTTAGATGGAAACGAATTATCATTATTTAACATAATATTATGGAGATGGATAAGTTAGATATTTCTAGAAGAATTGATATTTATTACTATACTAACTGCTGCCCGCTACTTCGGTTTCATGGACATTTTAATGTAACATGTCTCTCCTCGGTCATCAATTTCATCAAATGTTACTTAGCTTAGTTTGGCTTGGTTAGATTCGCGATCCTAGGCATCAGTCCAAGCCGAGGCGCACGCACCTTGAGCTCTTGAGCTGATTGCCTATATAAAATCGGATGAATGCATTAAGTGCTCCCCTTAGTAGTCCAGTGAAGCTGTAGAGGCCCGTCAGGCCAATATCGTATACTAATTTGGACTGTTTTATTTTTCTTAAACTCAGCTCACCTTGGCAGCTTGGCAGTAGCTATTTTTCCTTTTAAATTTATCATTACTGTTTGACGTTTATAGAAAAGCATAATCTTCTTTAACGTAGAACACAATGTAAATAGTCTTTATTCTGTCATTACTAAAAACTCCTTAAAATCACATTCCAGTAATTTCGGAGATTACCGTGAACAAGTAACAGATATTTCCTATTACATGCCTATACTCGCGACTCGTCACAGCTTCAAACGGGCCATTTATGTGACCACATAAGTGTCTTAAGAAGAAATTTATTTCATTTATTGGCGTTTCGATATTTTCATTTAATTACAGATACTTCATTGGATAACTATTAATGCCAACAAATTACCCATTATTTTTTAGCCATTAGCAAAAAGATAGAAATGATTACTGAGAGTTATCCTTTTCTATAGGCCTTTTCATAGTGATAATCCCTTTGTACATTATTTTAATGTGTGCCATAAGATTTAGCTAGCGTTATCAATTAACGCGCTCGAAAACTTTAACGCGCTCGAAAACTTTAACGTGCTCGAAAACTTCTTCTTATGATTTGATTAAAATGAATCGGCTTTTCTCTACTGTACATAAATGCAATATACTTATATTAGACACATCAAAAATTGCGGAAGAAATGTTCTAAATAACTGTGAAAGTCGTATCAAAATCTGTTTCGTTGTTTCGACGAAATAAGGTAAAAGACACACACACACCCAGACATGAAAAGCGACTTTGTTTTATGATACTTTTAGATGCGTTTATTTACTAATGTAATGTTTATTATAACGTATTTTATAAGTGAAATCATAATTGAATTTTCGACAGTGAAAACTAATATTTCAGATTATGGTATCGCATCGGGTAACCAACTTTTAGAATTTCCATGTGCCTTCGTATTTAATAGCAGCGAAAGAGTTCGTGGTGTGGTGACGTCACCGAACTACCCCGGCCTCTATCCGCGTGACACGGAATGCAATTATTTCTTCTACGGATACGAAAATGAGAGAGTGTATTTACATTTTACGCATTTTGACGTCGAAGGTGTGATCCCGTGAGTATTTTAATTGTACTATAGGTATTTATGAAAATTCCCAAGACTAATAAGTGTTACTCTCTATTTGTTTTTTTTTCCTATACCTTAATAGAGATATTATTATAGCTATAGTTATTGTTTTTACTAAAATTCTAGGATTAAAAAAAAAATGTTGCCCAAACAATCTTGTACATTATTACTGCCAATGTCGAATAGGTAGGTTAATACTCCACGCGTCTTGATTATCTCAATGTTCTAACAGGATGTTGGCTCCTTTGTTAGAACTTTTCAAGGAGTTTTTGTGGTATCTCAGAATCGATGCTCCGTGATATCATTCCCTATCCACTTGACTCGTGCACAACAACCGAACTGTATTACAAAAAATGTCACCAATATTACAAAACATAGAGCCAAATAATACAAGATTATGAATAAAATTTAAATGTTACTATATATCTATTTTTTTTTATTTTAAATTGAATATTGTTGTAGATTATAAATCGTTTATATTTTTCTACTTAGGTTAATTTATATTACTATAGATATTTTTAGTAATTTTCATCTGAACAATCGTCTGTTGCATTATACTGTTTATTTTTTTATAGCTTAAGTAATTAGTATATGACAACAGAATGTCCTGGAAGTTATTTTTAGGACATTTATTTTGCTTTTAAGTTCATAGCTTCTACTGTATATAATTTTATGTATCACAACATATATTAAAATTTGACCATATATTGTATCTACGCTTTAAAATAAGAATAGTGTAAATCGTTTGGATGGTTTACGAGTTATAAGCACACAAACAAACAGACGTACAAGGAAGTTCTCAATGCGGTGGTATTTATATTTTATATTCCTTACTTCAAAACTTCGTTAATTATAAGCCAATTTGGACAAATTATCTTTTCACTGCGATCGGAATACTTTACATTGAGCAACATTTCTTTGGCAGTGAATAAATTGAATATCGTAGATACACCAGAAAACTCCTAAAAATGGAATAGAAAATCTATAGTTATTGAGATATTGGTAGGTTTGCTACAGTAGATTATTTGAAGTAATTTTTTTTATTATTATTTATTTTTCTACGAAAATACATTTAGCAATAGCAGTCTGTTTTGTTTACAGATGCGAGGTAATCTCGGCTAGTGACTACGTCCAGTTCACTAGCCAAATGATAGACAGCCAAAGTAACAGATACTGTGGACAACTGAAAGAGCTTCACCTTACATCCGATAAGAACTTCTTGAGGATAACCTTCAAATCGAATGACAGGCTCGACGGAACCGGTTTTAGAGCAGACTACATATTCTTAAGGGACTCCGAGATGCATAGTATGACTATGCCTGATTCTGAAAACAGAGGTATTTTTTTTTTTACTTTTTTAATTGGCATGTATCAACAATGTTCCCTTATGTTTAGAACGATTTAGAATTAAGATAGTAACACATGTGAAGGCTAAAAGAACTAGCTCTGAAGTGCAGGTATAAAATTGTATATGTTTGACGATAGAATTTCAACTTTACTATTGGAAACGTAAGGAAGCCAAATATCGGTAGGTACGTCGCCACAATGACGATGATGAAGGTGGGTAATGGGCTGTCGTGCATCCACCTGGCTGCTCCTGTACTAAAGTTCACCATCCGCGGGCACGTACAGCTGCCCAATGCACCTTCAACAGCACATTATATTTCACCTACACACGGTCATGATAAAAGTCTAGTATTCCGTAATTCGCGTTACTCCGCCATGCGGTATACGGAACTCTTGGACGGTAATGGAAGCTAAAAAAAACTGTTATATATCACGTCATATTGATACGAGAGTAGTTGCGAGAATGAAGCGGCGACTATTCACGCAAGACCGGATAGGGTTGGGAGTTAGATATGGGAATGTGATAATAGACTGCGTTACCAACTATAACAACTAGGCAAATGGTTAATATAATAAATCCTACTTAATTTTCCTTCGTTGTTAGATTAAATAGAAGCCGTTCTCATTAAAGATTGCAAAATTACAAACATTATTGTAACTCTATAAAGTGTCAGCATTTTATCTGATTTGTACAAATTACAGTTCAAAAACTTCGGAGATCGTCACTTGACGAAGGTTTATTGAATAACGAACTGGCTGCCGCCATGCCTGTTTATAACCTTTATCATTGTGATATTCCTGAGGTATATGAACCATACATTAGGTTTAATAAAAAAAAAACATAACGGCGAAAAGTTGTACAATTCTGAAAAACGAATAACGGTAGTTTTAATGTTCATAAGCGCCTTCTTATGGGCTAAACTGAATAAATTATTTTTGAGATTGACTAATTTTTAAATGGCCCAATTTTTTTATCACTTATATTTTGATTATATCTGTTTATACGCATATTTATAATATTTTTTTGTTTAATTAGAAATTTGTAATATAGGGGTAAATCATTAGACTTATGAAATTCAAGACCGTTTTATGCGTAGTAATAATGAAATAGTTCTAAATATTAATACACCCTATATGCGAAATCGTTATTGCAAAACAAATGGCTTATTGACTGTGAGAACTAAAAATAATAGCGTTCGTTCGAATAATGACGTCAGCATTCCAGAGTATTGTACCGTCATTTATTGAAAGGATATTATCGCAACACAGTGAGTCCGAGTAGAGTTCTATTCTGGACATCGGAGCGAATACGAAGAGAAACAAAAGGGATAAATCTTCAACCAGACTGTAACTATGTAGCGTTGTAAGGTGTACGTGAAGCAATTGTTATACAAGTATGAAAATAAATATCTTCTGAAGCAAACGGTATTACATTTACCCACAGATGTGACAAAATTATAATTCTCTTTTTCACATCATTTGGCATTCGTGGATATTCAAAAATATTCGAAAATTAAATAGACACGTCGACGTTCTCCTTCGATAACATTAACGCAATAAAAAATGTACATATCGTACACGATGGTTTAAATAATTCAGCTTTAGTATACGCCACGAGTATATCGGAGAGAAATACCGGGAAATATCCAGTTAAGTGAGAACATAACTGACATTATATTCATATTTAACGAACTCGCTGATGGCAAAGTTAAGTGTACTCGAAAATGACGAGAATTCGAATCAAAGTGGGTAAAATTATTAATTTTTTATTCTCATACTATGAAAGCTACAAATAGGGCTGTCACTTGTACTTAATGATTGATGAATTTTGATACAGAATAATGAAGTTTTTTTAATACTTTATTCATTAGTAGTAACTTGTCCCGACTTTGCACGGGTGCACACTGTATTTATTAATGTGACGTCATCAGCGTATAACATATCATTAAAGTTAAAGAAGATTTGTAAGTCTCATTTACTGTCAAGCGCAATTTTAAATATGTGATATTTCTTAGGCTATTTTATTACATTTACTATTAATCTATATTCAATTCGATACTTTAGACACATCGGGCATTTAAGTAGATCAAAATTTTCCTTTCAATTATAGAATTTCGACGAATATCATAGAGTTAAAATTATGCGCTACAAAAAGAAGCTATTTGTATGAAAATTCTTATGAAGTGATAGGCACTTTGATGAATTATAACTGTCAGAGCACCAAATAATGGATCTTAATCATGTAGACTCTTATGACGTCATATATGCTAAATATTGTAACCTTGCGAAACCGGAACGTGTAGCTAGTTTTTTTTAATCATATGTAAAAGATAAAATAATTATTATGAATTCCCCTTTATTAAAACTCATTAGCTTTTGCATACTCTTCAATAATAAAATATGCGTTTTACTACTGAACGTTACAATTTAAAATATACTTTTAAATATATATTTTACAGAACAATAATTAATTATATTCAGTTACCAATTGTCAACTGTTCATATATTAGAATAACGAAAAACGTTGTCCTTGTTTGCTGATATTTCTATACGAAAATAATAATGTATGCAAAATTATGACATTATTATAAGTCTAGTTTTGTAACATATTTGGCTTCTGAAAACATATATATCCTCGTGGAATAATTTGAGTGACTTCAATAAAAAAAAATATATATTTATATATATAAAGGTTTTTTTTAATAGCCACCCTATTTGTATAACAAAGTTGTAAATCATTATAACCTATAATACCATGCCGTTAATCTAACTAGTAATTAATTCTACTTATTTGTTACAGGTACACCGCATCGTAAAGCGGCAGAGTCCATGATATTAACTTGTATAATTGATGTTCTATTAATTACCTACAGATAGTCAATAATTAATGGTGGAACATTAATCATTTTTACCACGAAAACAGAGAGGGAATTTATTAGCGAAATAAATTATGTCGGTGTTAATATTTTGTCGTTTTATTTATCGTATTTACACTGTTATCTTTGTATAAAAGACTAGCGGCCCGCTCCGGATTCACACGGGTATAAAATATATAGCCTATGTCATTCACTGAAAAAATGATTCAAATCGATCCGGTAGTTTTGATTTATCCATTACTGCCCGTGGCCCGCACGCGTTAAGTTTGAAGTAACCTCAAAAATAACAGTATTTCTCCACTATTTAATTTATGTTATTATACATATAAACCTCCCTCTTCAATCACTCTATCTATTAAAAAAACCGCATCAAAATCCGTTGCGTAGTTTTAAATATTTAAGTATACATAAGGATATAGGGACAGAGAAAGCGACTTTATTTTATACTATGTATTGATGTTATCTGTAGTAAGTTCGTTCATGTCGTAAGAGTTTTGTTGAAGTGCCTCCGTCTTTTTTTCCTAACTGACCTATGCTGTTAGCCGTATGTGGCCTTTACAGCTTCACCGAACTACAGAGGAGAGCGCATAAGGCACGCACCCGATTGATTAACGAGCACAAGGGCCAGTGGAACCTCGCTCTAGGCTGTTGCTGTATATTGTAACATACATACAAGCTAGCTAACTATTCATACATGTATTTTGAATCTGGCAATTTGGCTAATACTAAGACTAACCAAAGACGTGAGGGAATAAAATAATAACCCTCCATCGGTGTGTGTGTATGTGCACGTCTGTAGCGTGCCGTATAAAATGTAAGGACGGTGAGTTATTGTATCGCGTACGCAGTAAGCTCGAGGCTTCCACTACGGGAAACGAACCTATGAAGTGTCTCCTTAACCGCATTGAAAAATGACGAAACTAAACCGTCACGATAGAGTCAGTGACGCTGACTTGGGTTTCCGGCTCCAATCGTTATCAACCACGTTTACTGTCTCACAAGGAGTGTATTGGTTCAATAAATACGTTTCTATTATTGCGTATTATAATAAATAATGTCAAAATATGTATTTATCAGAAATTTTCACTTCTACCGTATGGTCATAAGCACACGCCCACTTTTCTCCTCTAATGGGAATCATGGATTTTATTACACTTATTTTATCTTTTACTTGTCACCAATTTTATCGTTACTGCTAAGTTCCATTGGAAAAACGTAATGAATTAACGATAAAATTTGGAAAAGTATTCTATGTATTTGTAGTAGTCTTATCAAAATTGGTGTCGTTATTTGGGAAAATACTCCAGACAGCAAAGAATTTCGTGACTTAAAATATATGCCTGTCATACGATTAATGCTAACTTAAACCCACAAATGTAATTATTTTTTCAAGTACTTACCTAAGCGATGAAATGTAAACAAAAAATAATTAAAAATAGCAAGTCAGTATCTGGAGTTTGTTTTGATTTCAAAATGGTGGCCGTTTCTCTTGGATCTCCTCTCATTTAGTTATTCATTGTTTCATAGAACGTTTTAGCTACGAAGGTATCGTTTGACGGAAATTGAATGGCTCTCCGTGGAGGTGCCAATCATGAAAATTCACAAGATTTTCGCGTCTAAATATAATTCGAGTTTCGTTTTAATTTACTGTGGCGAGTTGTTCTGCGATTAAAGTCATTCAAAAATGTATAAATTAAATATTTATTTCTTTTATATAAAAGGTTTAACAGATGGACCTATAATTATGTAAATAATTTCTATCAAAATATATACCTACCGGAAATTATAAATATGAATACTGCACGTATCAGATTTAAATCACTCTCCGCACTAAATATAACTGTAAGAGAAAATCTTGAAAAGTGACCCTCAAATCTTTCCAACCATCGGCAAAGTCAACCAACGAGAATCATATCTGGACTTTATTAAGAAGTCAAAATATTCGAATAAGGGGTGAAACGAAATATGCTAAAAGACTAAGTTTCACATTTAGTAAAATCATAGATAACATTTAACTAATATAACCTATTTTGAAGCTAACCATATGTGTATAATGCATGCAAATCGGGATACCGTTTACGCTGTATTTATAGAGTGTATTTAGTGCAGGGAGTTTATTAGGCGTCAAGTTTTAATCAGCGTTTGAATCTCGTATATTTTGCGCCTTAATAAATGTTGCCAACAAACGCGTTTTCTTTTAAATTATATATGTATAAATAAGTAGATTAGAATTTCTTTAGCATGACATTTCATAATCTAAATAAAATCGAAAAGAAATATCTTTTCTCAACACAACAGAGAAGACACGTATTTTCTAGTGTCATGTATAGAACACTATTACTTGTAAAATAAAGTTCTCAAAGAGCAAAATAGGTTTCGCACATATCCAAGGAAATACAGACAGTAAATAAGTTATGAGGTTTTGGTATTTCGAATGTCATTTTCCACTGCAACAGCTACAAAAATCGACTTCATAAAGTCCAAACGAGATTTGCACTCGTAGTAACGAAACTGGAAAATAAAGTTAAAATCCGAATCACGTAGGGATTGAGATCGAAATTCAAACTTTAAATTCGAACTCTAGTGGAATGTCAGTCGATTTTTGAAGTCTTTCAAAGGCACTTCTATATATAATATGTATATTTTTTTAAAGTGCGCTGGTGAGAAACATTTATCTTCTCCGGCTTCTCACTGGTATGTTGACGCAGAAAATGCGACCAAATCTTCCCTTTGCAGGACTGAAAAAGATGGTAACTAAACAACTGAAGGTGTTTTTCTGACTCACTCACTTTTGTACATGGGGCTTTTGACCCAAATTTATAACTTTTCATACGCTTTTTCAAACATTCTCTGTCATATACACCTCGTCCTGACTATTGGAAAGTACACAAAAGAATTAACGAAAAAGGGATGGATATCAATAAATATTTAAAATAATAAAAAATAGGTTTTACATAATAAAGTATTTATGCATAAACTAATAAATTTTGATTAATAAACGAATGAACACAAATATTTCATTATTTACTTAAAATATATATATTGTCAATAATCGTGTAATTTGTTACCTGAAAAGCTAGCTTCCATAGAGTTGAACACAAAAGGCCTGGAAAAAAGATACATTAAGAATTATTACACATTACACATTATTATACATTAGTACGAGAACGATAAATCAGATAATAATTTAGTAAGTAAAGAAGTATATCTTCTTTTGTAAAACTGAGATAGAAATATAGTAATCCATAGTGGATTGATTAGATGAAACAAAAATTCTTTGAATCTAGGATTAAATCAGTATAATTCTTATAATAGAGTAGTAATCACCCGTAACTTCGTCTACTCTAAACGTTATTATCACTACATATTATAAAACCGCCATCCGCCGCGTCTGTCTGTCTGTCTGGATGTTCGCGATAAACTTGAAAACTACTGAAGGGATTGTAATTTATTCTTCACCAATAGATAGAGTAATTCACGGGGAAGGTTTACGAGTATAATTTGTCAAGGTTTTTTCTTGTAAATTGATTGAAATATAATGATAATTGTTGAAAGAATCGGAAAAATTCAAGCTGCGTGGGAGCTTTTATCGAAAATGCTGCCTAATCCCTTTGAGATATAAGAAAACAATGCATACTGAGATAATCCTCTTTTATAGATCTACAAAAATGTCTACGATGGCATATATCTATTTTCTTAGGATAGCTTACTATACCCATCTATCTTTTAAAAGTAGTCACATATAATCATGTTACTGGAAGGCTATTTAGACAGATACACTATTAATATTTAACGAATTAAATACATTAGTTACCTTAAGAAGTTCATGCACATAAGTATATAATTATTATTATTCGGGCAGAACAACGTCCGCCGGGCCTGCTAGTATATTTATAAAATAAGAGGTCTGCCGTTGTGCACTTATAACGCAAAAATTACTGGATAGATTGTGACCATTTTAATTCTTCTTAGACCTTTGGTCCTTATCTAGAAAAAAGGTTATCACAATAGCTTCATTCAGTATAACGTTATTAAAGTTTTAAGACACTACAATTTTTATAAGCACTACTCGTCCGGCTATGTTTTCTTCCTATGGAGAAATGGACCAAGCGGTGGGGTGTTATGTTTTTAATTCTGTACATAAAATATATTGTTAAGGTAACTAATAACTCACACGAAATTCGCGGGTATTAGTTACAATAGAATATAGTCGAAGACAATAATTAACTTTGCGCCACCTAACTACTAATAACATTATCTATATAAAAACACTTAGATATGTCGTCAACTTTTATGGTGATCAGTCAAACCATGTCGTAGTTTATCGATCTAACACACACCGACGTACATTTTAACGTAGATATAGAGATAAGAAAAATAAATAAAATTAAGGACCCCGATCACGCAAGAATGAAATCTAAGTCCGAAGTTACGAAAACTCTCTCAGTTGATATATCCCGAAAGTTCTTGAATAAAAACTATTTTCTCCTGGTTAAGATTACATCAAATCCTTATATAGGTAGGTGGAAGAATTTGAAAGTGAGTTATGTACCTATACGTCAAACTTTGCGTCTGTAGATAAGGCGAGAATGGTTTATACTATGTCTTTGTATAAAGTATTTTCCAATTGTGAAAGGTATCCGTTTTTAGACAATAAATAGAACTTATAGTATAAAATAAAATATAGTATAAAACAAAATCGCTTTCTCTGTCCCTATATCCCTATGTATGCTTAAATCTTTAAAACTACGCAACGGATTTTGATGGGGTTTTTTTTTAATAGATAGAGTGATTGAAGAGGAAGGTTTATATGTATAATAACATAAATTAAATATTGGAGAAATACTGTTATTTTTGAGGTTACTCCAAATTTAACGCGAGTGGGTCACGGGCAGTAATGAATAAATCAAAACTACTGGATCGGTTTTAATCATTTTTTCAGTGAATGACATAGACTATATATTTTATCCCGTGCGAAGCCGGAGCGGGACGCTAGTTGTCTATATAAATAAAACGATAAGGGGTTGCTGTTGTGTGTACATCACTCAAAAACTGCAGGATTGATTTTGAACAATTTTTGAAGTGAAAACTTCCTTAGACTCATTGATCACCTTTTTGGGTGAACTTGCGTCATCGTCACCGAACGTTTTCCATGACCTATATATACTATGTATATATGTATATAGTTTTTCATTGTATTGGGTTTTCATTTCTGTCGTCAGTCTTCATGGACTGCCTCGACTTTTTTTTGTTTTATTTCTTATCCTCTTACAATCAAATCTAGAACAAAATTATCTTTACACTTTCATATAACACAAAGTTTTTAAAGGTTTGAGAAGAAACGATTACCAAAAATCTGCAGTCCCTATTATGCTATAAAATTGCAGAGAACAACGAATTCTACAACACATGTAATGACAAGATGTAACCTAATATGAATCATGTTGGTGACCTCAATTATGAGTCACCATCAGCCTGTAACAGACACACTGCGTATCCACAGGCCTCTTCTGGAAGGAATGAATGGGCATAATAATAATCGTGTCACTAATATCGCAGACAGATATGAAGGTAGTTACGACCTTGATTTGGATATAGACTTGCACTATTATATTCGTAGTTAGAGAGCAAGATGTGGTAAATTGGACGACTTTATCCTAACTTCTGAATGACTTCATCTTTGCCGGTCACTGCCCCAAAAGTGTAGTTATTTTTCCATTATTAAAATAACGATCATTCTAGACAGACTGCTTTGTAAAAGTATACTTATTATTTTAGAATATCATCATCAGCCTATAAGAGAACCACTACAGGGCTATAGGCCACTTCCCGAAGGAGCGTATGGGCATAATCACCGCAACAGCCCACGACGTGGAGGCGATTTCAAACTCCGAGAAATCCACCACTCTATATTTTCCCACATACAATGGTTTAACAAGAACATTTCTCAAGGCTTAGGTTTCCTCACAATGTTTTCCTTCACCATCAGCCGATAGTGTTACTAATTTAGATCAGTAAATCTGCGCGAATTCCGAAAAACTCGTTGGTACATGCCGAAGTTCGAACGTGCGGACATCGGGATGATATTCCACTGCTCAAGCCACTAGACCTCCAGGAACTGTGATTACGTACTGAATAGTAACGAAAAAGTGACAAGTATCCATAATCAAATCGAAGCGATGAGGACTTAGTTGGTAAGGTGATCGGGCACAGGGTCGAAGAACGGAGGTTCGAATCCTAGCAACTGAGTCGGAGCTTTTGATGAAGGAAAACATCGTGATGAAACCATAGCATGGTGGTAGGGCTTTTTCTAAGTCCGCCGGGCTAGCTACCACCGTCAAGTTGAAAATCTGTCGTCAAGCACCTGTTGGTGTGTTCCGGCAGCTGCACTTGAAAACTAGTCTCCCTCTAGGCTTAGCGTGACTACCATCTTATACCACGTCATCATTTAACATCAGATGAGATTGTGGTCAAACGTTAACCTATAAAGTGTTAAAAAGAAAATAAATTGCTTTGAAAACTGAAATCAAACATTAAAGTGGCGATTTCTTCCTCATTAACAACAAAAACATCTTTAAAATTGAAATTACCAGCAACTTTTAAAGTATAATGAACCAAAAATAGATTAAGTTACCTGATGATGTAATTAAAACGAAATACTAAAGTGTAATAGATACCTTCATGGAAATTATGGAGGCCGAGTCATTCATCTCAGTTACAGCAACCATAAATGCAAGATATCCACCGCCCGGCTTCACTTAGCGGTTACCTAAGTACTTGAATGACTTAACATGGGAGAAATTAAGCGCATTTGTAGTCAAGATACGTGCCAAAACAAAGAGCGCTAATAATGGTAGAAACAGTATGCTAACGTGTTTTATGTTACATAATACACATTTGCACAAGTTAAAAGTTATTGACAAGAAATATTTTTTATTTTTTTATTTATATATACTAATATAGTATATATAATTAGTATAACGAGAAATAGTATTACACATAATTATTTAAAAAAGTATAACATAAAATATGATTTATTACATACAAATAAAATTAGGGTTTCGGGTTGTTTGTCCGCGTCAATCTTGGAAACGGCTGAATGATTCGTAACGAAACTTATTTTAATAGATAGGGAACTTTTCAGAATATTACCTAGACTATATATCAATACGCTTTTATACTGAAGCTAATCAGTAATAATAAAATTTGACAGCGATAACAAAAAAATCGTTACAAAGTTATAAGAAGTTAAGTTGTAAGTCCGTAATTAATACAAAGTAAATAACTATTATTGTATCCATGATTCAACGACACCATTTCCAAGTAATCGAAGTTTTCATCAAATAATAGGTTTAGTATACTTTTCCTAAATATAGTAATAGCGTATGACACATATTCTAATAGTGAATAAACTTTAATACTGCTCATATGTATATAGTTGGAATAAAAAATTCTACTGCACAAATATAACCAAGTTTACGTAAATAACCCTGCGTGTAACGAAAGCTTTGAAACGTCTTACAAGTAGCTCTCAAAGTTGGATGTAATTGGTTTGGAGCGAACATGGCGAACTGTATATGCAATTTTAAAGTACAGCCTTATTTTTGGCCAAACCGTAAAACATTGCTGTGCCCTCTTATGGAAATTAAATTATAGTCAATTAGAAACTATGGGATTCAAGTTTAAAAGTTGTTGTTTAACGCGTTTTTTTTTTCAATCCATCAAGTCTTAAGCGACTTTCACTTGTCTGTCCTTGATTTCTGTGTCTTAAACGAATTTCTTACTAATACATTTAATATTCCATTATTAATATTAAATTCTCATTTTATTGGGTTACGGTAACGAGTCAGATAATTTGGCTTGTTTCTGAACATTAATAGCGTATTTGACCTCTCAAGGAAACTTAATTACTAATTACAATAAGAAGAAAATTCTACAGATTTATTTTCAGCATAATATAGTCTGATGTCATTATGCTGTGGTCATGCAAATGTCACAAAGGTATAATGAGAACGTTTGATCAAATCCCGTTTGAACTGGCGAGTTAGAGTCATGTCATGTCGTGTCAACACTTACTGGTGGATATACATTGATTTATACACATCATTGATTAGGAAAATGTATGTGATTTTCAGTACGAGTACATTAAACTAAATTTTTTACAGTACATTAAATTTGTTAAATTACATAATTCCATATAATTTTATTTCGATTCACGTAAAAACTATTGGATAGATTTCTATATAATTTTATTAGTTTTGCTTCTCTATGAGAAATTGGTCCTTGTAAAAATTAAAATAAACTTTTTAATTACATCTTCATTTAATATAAGGCTGTTAAAGTTGTAAGAAGCTACGATTTTTACAAGCAAATGATAGAGTATAGAAGTGGGGCAAGCGGTGTGGTATCCATGCGTAGGATAGTAATCGTAATTGTAATCTCATACTCCTATAATAATAGGGAGTAATAACATTCAAACTTTGCGTACAACGAGGTGAACGTTCACTATTTGTACGAACACAAAAATCCTTTTATGCCACAGTTCAAAAGAATATTCGACACCATTCATTCGTTGTACAGTTTATATAAAACTATCTGGAGTTAGATTTTCCCTTCTATATGTGAATACTATATTGAAGAGAAAAAGATTCTATTTATTTATCTATTTATTATTTACAGTTCAGTGTTATATAGGGTAAAATTGACATTAGAAGGGTTTGAATGGTTGTTACCGGTTCAGCCGCTCTGTGACCGCAATCTACGCGAACAAGAAAACGCTTTTGTCTCTCCACCGGATTTAGGACATTTTACGATAGTATCAATTAGAGAAGAACTATTAGAATTTTATACAAATTATTAGGATGGATAAATATCCATATAATATAGGAATTATTAACGGAACATAATAATTTCTTAAATTTGTACAGATAGTATTGACTTGAATTTCTCTCTACTCCATTTTTATAAGCATTCACTAGTTTTTTTTTTTTGGTAGAGCTACGCTGAAGCTATTACTGGTTTCAGCATGAATGGGTCGGCTCGCCCGGAGTAGTACCACCCTCTCACAGAAAGCCGACGTGAAGTAACAGTGCTTGCACTGTTGCGTTTCGTTCGGTCAGTGAGAGCGCCGGAGGCCCACATATTTAAAAGGCCGGCAACGCACTTGCGACTCCCCTGGTGTTGCTAGTGTCTATGGACGGCGGTGATCACTTATCATCAGGTGACCCACCTGTTCGTTTGCCCCCTATAATATAATTTTTTTTTTTATCTTAAACTAGCGGGCCCGGCGGTCGTTGTCCTGCCCTGATAATAAAAAATATATACTTATGCGCGTGAAATTCTTAAGGTAACTAATGTATTTAATTCGATATCCGTCTAAATAGCCTTCCAATTACCTCATTGTATATGACCATGTTTTTAGAAGATAGATGGGAATAGTAAGCTAACCTTAAAAAACAAGTGTATGCCATCGCAGACTTTTTAGTAAATCTATAAAAGAGGAATATCTCACTATGCATTGTTTTGTTATTTCTCAAAAGAATTAGGCAGCGTTTTCGATGAAAGCTTCCAAGCGGCTTGACTGTTTCCAACACTTCCAACAATTATCGTTATATATCAAGCAATTTACACAAAACCTTAACCAATTATATACTAATATCTTCCTCATGTATTACTCTATCTATTGATGAAGACCGCATTACAATCCGTTCAGTAATTTCCGAGTTTATCGCGAAAATACAGACAGACAGACGTGGCGGGCATCTTTGTTTTATAATATGAAGTGATAATACCGCGATAGTTTTCTTAATCTCGCATAATATTACCTATACACGGAACATAATCATGTTTTACGTTGAATAGAATTCATTCCGTTGATGGATTAATTTTGTAAATTTCGTTACTACGGTCACGAGAATCTCGTTGGCTACGCGGCTCCGCTGGCAATCTCTTGTTCACTGTTTATTTTTCACTTTAGTCGTAACAAAATCTGTATTGGGCTTTGTGTTTTGCGTATTTAGTATTTTTGAATTTATAGTTCTTTAATCAAATATCACAATTGTTTATTCTTAGTATTATTATTATTTATATTATTTATTTTAAAACGCTTGAGAAACGCTGTCCTTTTGGAAGTTATACTTCTTTTGGCGCGTTAGGGAAAAATGATGAGTAAATTTTTAGGATTCCCGCTGTAACGACCCACCCCTTCGCCATACTGAGACAGCTTAGTCGCCACTACACACCTCTCTCACTATCTGCCATATATTAGTTAACCAAAGATATAAAACCCTGGTTTAAGTGTTATATTGATATAATTATTGCCATGATCGTTTAGAAATTAGGACCCTTCTACGTTGTGAATTGAAACAAAATTATAGTAAACAAATTCTTTTATCTGGTACTCGGAAAACATTACATAGATCAAATCTAGTA
Source organism: Antheraea assamensis (assembly GCA_035772565.1). Classification (NCBI taxonomy): domain Eukaryota; kingdom Metazoa; phylum Arthropoda; class Insecta; order Lepidoptera; family Saturniidae; genus Antheraea; species Antheraea assamensis. The sequence continues at coordinate 7,378 of JAQQSE010000022.1, read as the reverse complement.
TAATTAGAACTTTAGCAAACACATGACTATAAGTTGTAAATGCAATTATTTCAAAATCAAATAAATAAATTAAAGATAATATCTATATGTAACACTGTATTCATAACATGTTCACTTAATTTCAATATACATCCTAATCTTAGTTATAATAAAAATATAATTGTGTCTTAAATATGTGTATGTTGGTTGTGTTAAAATGTTCCCTAATTTCCCCCGGAAGGGGGGGAGGCCCCAATACCGTCCCAAGTCCCGCCTCTTAGAAGCACTATTGACTATAAATTTATAGTGACACCCAATAGTCAACTACCACAAGCATTGCTAGGGAGTTAAGGACAAAAGGCAGGATATAAGGATTCTGGAACTAGCTCCTTAATTGTATAATGTAAAAATATAATGATTCAATCTAATAAGTGATTATAGCTATTCTACTATCAGACATACCATGATCCTCACCGAAGTAGCGAAAGCTCCAAGGTGACAAAGTCAACCGAGGAGAAAATAAGTAACTTGCTTCAATCCAAACCTCCCCGCACAGGAAAGAAGGCCAAAATAGACACTGGGATAAGTAGGAGGGAGACAAAGCTCAGCTCCAATCCACTCGTCTGGCGTCTAACACTGTGTGGATCGACGGATATGGATATAGGGAAGACAAGAAACACCCTAACAAGTATTCAGATTGTTTGGAGGAATCACAGCAGCCTGCATAGAGATTTCGCTAACACACCCATCGGATTAAATTACTGCCTTTTAAATGGTAGACATAACCAGTAATGAATTATTAAAATCACACTAGTTCCAGAAGGATAGTGGATAGGTTTTAATAGCATTATGTGCGGAGTCAAATCAGCACCAGCATTTGTATTACAAAATAATATTGTAGATATTAATTTAGATTGGTAGTTGAACATCTGATTGGTTCCAGTCACCATTAATTTATAATGTGCTAACCGAATCCCACACAGATTATTCATTTTACCAATGTTGTTATTATATAACAATAAATTAATTTAATAATGCTGTGCTAACTCTACTCAACACACATTTCAGCCGTGAATGTGGTAGTTGACTATTTAGGCATAAGGGCTATTTTGTCCCTTTAGCAAATCAACAATACAAAAAGTGTAGTGTGGTGTGGTGTGGTGTATATTTACATGATTTTGTTGGAAAAATAAACTTAATACTACAATCACTTAAACATAATTCCTTTCTTAGTTATCTATGTATGCTCGTATAATCCTAAAATATATGAATTTAGATTATCTTTAATTAAACTTGGCCTACATATATTCTTCATTGAAATTATAAGAATGTTACCTGAGTTTTATAGAATTCAAACTTTAATAATTATTTGATATTATATACATATATATAATTCTATGGTAGGTCTGTACAAGAGTTGAGTGTGAGGTTGTGACATTCATAAAGAGGTTTATTATAACTTTCAGTGTATTCCAGTACACATTCTTTTGTATTATAAACACAAGAGGATGTCGAATGAGTTACGTCAAGGCTAGGGCCGACTAACACCAGGCGGAAGATTCACTAGGTAGATGATGTCGGACAATGAAGGCTACCGGTTCGTACTTTGGTAAAGAAGAACTATGTTTCTAAGACCAAACCATTCCCCGGGTCAAGGCAAACGTATCGCCGACAACTACCCAGTTCGTCTTCAGGCATACAGGAACCTCTTCGCTATCCAGCAAACTAGTTTTACTTGACAGAGAGAGAGAATTCAAGAACCGCCGAAGCGTATATGCTTTAGGTGCCAACTCAATTCAACGCCTACTGGGACTTCCTATAATAAAACACTGATGAGTAAAAGCTTGTGTAGTGGAATCACCTCAGTTTAGCAAATGATGTATTAATGAATTACAATATTGTCACGAATCTACCCGAACCAATTTTACCTCATTCTGATAGTATTATCAGAACTACAAAACCTTTAGCTGATGTATAGTAGTGTTATGTACGTATGTGTCTTTGTTTGAATTCTATAGATGATTGTTACAATGTACATATAAACAAAGTATAATATTAAATTACTCACACTCTTGTAGATCTAAAAATATACCTTTTTAAATGGATTGAAATATATTTATCTTACCTTATATTATATAAAACTAATAAATTCTGAAATTCTACTACTATGTTATAGAACTCAACTCTAATAGATATTTGATATTTTTAGCATTAGATGTATATTTACTGAAGTTATTTGATATGTCTGTAAAGAGTTGTGTGTGGGGTTGTGACATTAACAAAGAAGTTTATTATAACTTTCAGTGTATTCCAGTACACATTCTTTTGTATTATAAACACAAGAGGATGTCGAATGAGTTACGTCAAGGCTAGGGCCGACTAACACCAGGCGGAAGATTCACTAGGTAGATGATGTCGGACAATGAAGGCTACCGGTTCGTACTTTGGTAAAGAAGAACTATGTTTCTAAGACCAAACCATTCCCCGGGTCAAGGCAAACGTATCGCCGACAACTACCCAGTTCGTCTTCAGGCATACAGGAACCTCTTCGCTATCCAGCAAACTAGTTTTACTTGACAGAGAGAGAGAATTCAAGAACCGCCGAAGCGTATATGCTTTAGGTGCCAACTCAATTCAACGCCTACTGGGACTTCCTATAATAAAACACTGATGAGTAAAAGCTTGTGTAGTGGAATCACCTCAGTTTAGGGAATGATGTATTACTGAATTATAACATTGTCACGAATTTATCTGAGCCAGTTTTACCTCATTCTGATAGTATTATCAGAACTACAAAACTATGTACAGTAGTGTTATGTATGTATGTGTGTGTTTTGTTTGAATTCTATAAATAGTAGTTATAGTGTACATATGTAATAATGTATATTTTAAATTACTTACAGTCTCGTAGATTTAATAAATGTACTTTCTAAATACAATTTACCGACTACAATGCTTAACACAACAATACCTCTTCTTTTAGATATTTCAATATTTCTAAGACGGAAGATAACTGGTAATTAGTTTACTATAATACCAAAATACTGTGGGATCTCCCTGACACTATTAGCGAACTCACGCGCACTATCTGAGACTACTATTAACACCCTAAATACTAGTAAATCGAATAATAACTTGGAAGAACATTATTTACTTTTGTTCTATGCGCAAACTACCTCTAGACAGTCATTACGACCGCTAAAGCACTTCCTGATTCTATCAACTGCCTAAAACTACCATAGACCGTCATTACGACCGCTAAAGCACACTGATTCTAAAAACTCCAAACTGCCATTACGACCTCTAAAGCACTCTGATTCTGAAAACTGTAAACTGCCATTACGACCTCTAAAGCACTCTGATTCTGAAAACTGTAAACTGCCTCGATTCCCTAGTTGAAACCCCTTTTATCCATGTGCCCCTCTCCTAAATCTCGTCAAACAATCAGTCCTTTCATTGCTCGAATTTACTAATATTTTTCGGGTTTTTTCCGTTCTTAATTTACCACTTATTCCTCTTACTCCTACAATCCATCCTTTGTTTCAAGTATTAAATGTAAACAAATTTCTATAGTTCCCCCTTGTTATATGATTGTTGACCTACTTTTTTTTCATAATCTTAAACAACAGTCCATTCTTTGTTTCAAGTATCGAAAATTAAAAAAACTTCTATAAAGCCCCTTTGTTAAATAATCGTTGACCTACTTTTCATAATCTTAAACGTAAACAATGATCCCTGATTTGATTCCCCATTGGTCATTTATTATAAACAAAATACAACCAATAGAAATTCTTCACTTTGTCTATGATTTTACAAATGTTCTATATTTACATAAAGATTTTATTCAATCTTTACTTTAATCTAATTCACAATAACTGTTAAAATATATTACATAATTTTACGAATATATTATAATATGTATTTTCCCTTTATTCCTTTTATTTAACCTGTATTATAAAAGTTTCCAAAGTTGGCGCTAGTTACGTTATTGTACTATTATTTTGTTTGTCAAAATTTCGATACACCAATATTGACCAAGTATGGAAAACTCTTTATAATTCTAACTAGATGGAGTTGTTCGTATAATTTTTTTTTTTTTTCTATAAGGGGCCGGTATAGATCCGTTACAATCGCCCCCTTGATTATTATGAAGTTTACCGGAAGAATAATCAAAACTACAAGCGTTATATTTAATTCAAATTTAAAAGTTCCATGCGTCCGGTATTACCCCAATCTCCTCTTTGACCAAGATTTTTTTTGACCTAGAGACAGAATTAAAGCTAACATATTTTATTTTCATTCCTTATAAGTGATATATTATTCATTAATATGTTAACATTTAATTATCAACATTATTTATCATAATTATATATTTTTAGTTATAATAGATATAATGTATAAGAGTGTTTATATGGTATTATTACTATTTATATCAAATCTATAACTTCTGTAATTAAGCTTGCATGATTAAAGATCTATATTTTATTATGGATATTACAATCTACACCTATATTACATAGATTTTTGTTGAATAATAGATAACTAAAATATTTGAGAACTACTGTATGTAAATTCTTTACTAACAGGTAACTAATTTCATATTGCCTTGTGACTATTTATATTTATTCTGAATTTTCCTAAAATAAATTACTTTAATCATTAAGATTTCTTTTAGACTCTTATCAAAATTGCACCAGCTATTCTTAATTATTACGCCCCCTAGCTAACTATCATTTTCATTATTTAGATATTATTATTCTATTTACATCAATTGATAAATTCATACACCTAGAAATGCTTGAATTGATAAAATTCAAACTTAAATCGTAAACCCGAATTTCAATAAAGCACTTTCTTTATGACTGCGCCCCCTAAATACTGTAAAATTTTATTGTCTAAACAATGTTATACCTATAGTAATTCCTAATAACCACGCCCCCTAATTATTTTAAGGTTTTATTATTTATTATTATTTTTTTTTTTTTTGTAAAAAGATTCCTAATAACCAATATATTTATACATAATATAGATATGCACAATATAACAAAGTATTTGTATATACACACGACGATCATCCAACCATTCAAATTGCAAACATAGAAACATCAGATATCTCTACATAACAAATATTCAGATACATATTAGTAACAAGTATGTCTGCCACGCAAAAGTCAGTCGTGTATGTATATAATTGAATCTATGATTCATGATTCTATAATCTCTACCCAATTCTATAATCACTGAACCATAATGACTAAATATACACAAGAGTACTTAAATTTGTATGAGACTAACTATGAATCGTTAAATGTATCTTATTATGTTTTTAATTGGAAAAATAAAATTTAGAAACAACCTAACAGTAATATTTCATGTTAGTGCTCCGGCAACACTGATAATAGTAACGCAATCAGAAGTAATTGATATATAGATCTAATATATTGATTGAAATCGATCGACGATATCGATTAACCGTGTATTAATTTTGTAATTTCAGTTATATGTTTATAGATTACCTTACTATAAAACAATGTTTTCTTATATTAAATTCTTTAAACAATAACTAGATTATTTCAATGAATTTATAAAAACCAGAACTTTAGCAGTTAATTAAATTTATTAATTTATATCGATGTTTCAACTAAATATTGATTTTTCCTGTCAAATCGGATACCTCATTCCTATTGCAAAATTAGTAAACAAAACGGTTGTATACATCGTTATGTATTATTAGCAATGAAATATGTACATTTGTTTTGTAATCGCAACGTTCTCATAGGTTTCGGTACATCTTTATCTTTTATTATTTACGTTATATGCAACCTATTCTCGCAATGTTTTAGTTAACTTACTACGCATTTGTTATTTTCAGACAAGATTGACTAATTCAAAGGGATATGATAATATTTGAATGACGTTTAAAATCATTTTGCTAATAGTATCTCATAAAACAAAGATGAAAAAGATAGTATTGTTGTGTCAAAGCATGCACACAATTTCTTAACATATATGATATCGTTTCACTTACCTTAAACTGAACAATCCTATATAAAACATAAACATACACAAAACAAGGTACAGACAGGTAATAAAAGTGCACACATAAATAGAAAACAAATTTAAATTACAAAAATATAAAGTCAGTGTTCGCTCAAGCTCTAACATGTTTTCTGAGTTTGAATGACCAGTATCCTGGTCACGGCACCAAATTGTAACGACCCACCCCTTCGCCATACTGAGACAGCTTAGTCGCCACTACACACCTCTCTCACTATCTGCCATATATTAGTTAACCAAAGATATAAAACCCTGGTTTAAGTGTTATATTGATATAATTATTGCCATGATCGTTTAGAAATTAGGACCCTTCTACGTTGTGAATTGAAACAAAATTATAGTAAACAAATTCTTTTATCTGGTACTCGGAAAACATTACATAGATCAAATCTAGTATAATTAGAACTTTAGCAAACACATGACTATAAGTTGTAAATGCAATTATTTCAAAATCAAATAAATAAATTAAAGATAATATCTATATGTAACACTGTATTCATAACATGTTCACTTAATTTCAATATACATCCTAATCTTAGTTATAATAAAAATATAATTGTGTCTTAAATATGTGTATGTTGGTTGTGTTAAAATGTTCCCTAATTTCCCCCGGAAGGGGGGGAGGCCCCAATACCGTCCCAAGTCCCGCCTCTTAGAAGCACTATTGACTATAAATTTATAGTGACACCCAATAGTCAACTACCACAAGCATTGCTAGGGAGTTAAGGACAAAAGGCAGGATATAAGGATTCTGGAACTAGCTCCTTAATTGTATAATGTAAAAATATAATGATTCAATCTAATAAGTGATTATAGCTATTCTACTATCAGACATACCATGATCCTCACCGAAGTAGCGAAAGCTCCAAGGTGACAAAGTCAACCGAGGAGAAAATAAGTAACTTGCTTCAATCCAAACCTCCCCGCACAGGAAAGAAGGCCAAAATAGACACTGGGATAAGTAGGAGGGAGACAAAGCTCAGCTCCAATCCACTCGTCTGGCGTCTAACACTGTGTGGATCGACGGATATGGATATAGGGAAGACAAGAAACACCCTAACAAGTATTCAGATTGTTTGGAGGAATCACAGCAGCCTGCATAGAGATTTCGCTAACACACCCATCGGATTAAATTACTGCCTTTTAAATGGTAGACATAACCAGTAATGAATTATTAAAATCACACTAGTTCCAGAAGGATAGTGGATAGGTTTTAATAGCATTATGTGCGGAGTCAAATCAGCACCAGCATTTGTATACAAAATAAAATATTTTAGCTGTAATTTATGATTGGTATTATGAATCATCTATTGGTTCCTTTAGTCAACCATATGTATATATT